>CM063245.1:21795391-23107058 GCA_032158295.1 Pycnopodia helianthoides
AATTCCCCTATGGGGACCTTTTGTTTCCCCTTTTGTTTTGTCCTCAGTCTCCATAAAGGTAGTGAATACTAAAACACACTCTCGTGGTCTTTCGTCCAGGAGAGTATAGAGGCGTGAGTGTCGCTCCCCACCAAAGATCGGATAACGAAGATGTGGGCAACTGGGCTGGACGCTATTTCAGTGAGGAACTATTTTGATGCAACAGATTGCATGTGCATACGTTGACCAGTGTTATTAATGATATTATCGAGTCCAGTATCACCGAATCATTGAGTAATGATCTCTGTATACTCATGTGTTGACTCTTTCTTCGTCGTCTTTTTCCCCTACTGATTATACTTTTTGTTTGTGTCATTGTAATTCCAAAAAGTAATTCCTTTATACCAACAGTTTAGTCCAAAATGATCACAGTGGGTTGTACCCATCTTTATTCCAAGAGAATACGCAAACCAGTGTCAACAGTTTAATCAACATTATAAATGACGTCAATCGTGTATGGGGAGTTAATGCAAATGTACCAACAGCACTGCAGTTTGGCCGACATTAATGTACGACTGTGCTTTATCTTGATTCATTTAGATCATGCAAACGGACCAGTTTAGCAGCACAGCATACAGCATAAATAACAATCTTGATGCAAAGAGAGTACAAGCAGCAGCTAAATTAGTCAACGTTATAACAACAGCGTACCTTTATCTTTGATTAAAGGAACATTACAGAATTGGTAATTGTAAAATATACTTTTGATCACAGATTTACATAAAACTTACAAGGTCTAATGATGATGATAGTAGAAAACATCCCTTGAAGTATTTCTGTCTGAAATGCCATATTTGATGAGAAATGAATAAACTAATTTTCTGATTGGAGTTTATCGCTCAGTGAGCGTTTTATTCGTTTGTTGAACCTATATGATTTCATGCAAATGTGTAATCGGTTTTTCACTATTTTCTAGTGACCCAGATGGCCGATCGATCTCAAACTTCTACAGGTTTGTCAGTTTATGTATATGGTGGATTACATAAAGTGCTTACACTGCCAGCAACTGTTTTGTTAGCAAAAATCAATTCTGTAATGTTCCTTTAAGTTTGGCCCTATATGCATAATTATGAGGTCGTTTGCTCCCACACAGCAGCATCGTTTAAAAATAACAAACTAAAATGGTTTGATCTTTGACCTCACTTTGCGATTACGTGAAGCAATAAATATCTTTATTACCTTCATATCCCCCCTCCACCCTCTGTCAATTAGGAAAACCAATTGTGGATGACGGTATTTCATCTCTAGCAGTGAGAAACGTCAAGAAGGCAACATCAGCGAAAGTGGGCAGGATTTTTAAGCTGAGGGGGGGGGGGGTCTTTTTAAAAGGTATTTTCCCCAAACTTGACCAAGACAAGTGGTGTAACTAAAGGGAGTGGTCACGTGATGTCCGGCCCCCGGGTGCCCCCCCTTGAGATTAACATTTTCCAGAGTAAAACTTTACATTTTATACGCTTTATTGTGATAGTTACTATGTTTTTAAAACTATTTTTCTATATTTATACGCACACAATGTATTTGTTTTTTTTGTTAACATGTACATTCACTTCAGATTATCTTATAAAAATTTATAAATGGAAGGGGCTTGTTTACGAAAAAATGAAAACGGAAACTACGACTTTTATTGGCCACAGAAGTGCACACAAACAAATGGTGCACTCCTGTGCCCCCCCCCCCCAGCCCCTATCTAAAATTGTACCCGACATAGATCCGGCGCGGCCATGGACTAAATGAGAAAGATTTAACACTCCAAAGTTAAAAAGGGGCTCCAAGGTCAAATTCAATTATGTGATGCAATCATTGTCCTCATAAAAGTGATAGCAAAAACATAACAAGTATAACCTCTCGTTACAGTTGTGTAAAATGCCATTGTATTTGATACCCTTCCAGTGCGAATTTTGTCTGCATACAAAAAACCATACAATGACGTCACATTTATAGGTTTGTCAGGAACTTTTTAAGTTCATTCCTGAATGTTGATGATATCTTAATCAAAACGGTATTGAATTTGACCTTTTAACTGACGCACAAATTCCCTTTTGGAATGTACAGATCAATTTTGATGTTGATACACAATGACGTCATGTTTCAAATTTCGCTCTGAAAGATTATAAGATAAAATGACATGTGGGGCAAACACCGCATTTTAACGTGAAGCTCGAGATGTGTAACTTCCCCCCACCCACTTTCATAAGGACTCCATATCTTAAAGGAACATTACAGAATTGGTTTTTGCAAACAAAACAGTTGCTAGCAGTGTAAGCACTTCATGTAATCCACCATATACATAAACTGACAAACCTGTAGAAGTTTGAGATCGATCGGCCATCTGGGTCACGAGAAAATTGTGAAAAACCGATTACACATTTGCATGAAATCATATAGGTTCAACAAATGAATAAAACGCTCACTGAGCGATAAACTCCAATCGGAAAATTAGTTTATTCATTTCTCATCAAATATGGCATTTCAGACAGAAATATTTCAAGGGATGTTTTCTACTATCATCATCATTAGACCGTGTAAGTTTTATGTAAATCTGTGATAAAAAGTATATTTTACAATTACCAATTCTGTAATGTTCCTTTAAAGGCCATGTACACTATTGGTAAGATCGAAAAACACAATTCTGACATAACTTACATGATTTAAAGGTAGAAAGGGTTCCTTAAAATATTTCTGCCTAAAATGCTATTGTTTCTGAGAAATTAGTAAAACAGTTTTTACTTGATGTTTGAAAAAAAACCCAGAAAATACATAGGCCTTAGGTCTCTTTTCACTATTTTCTCGTGACCTCGATGACCAATTGAGCTCAAACTTTCACAGGTTTGTTTGTTCATGCATATGTTGAATCACACAAAATGTGGACACTGATTTTGAGCTGTTACCAAAAGTGGCACAATACCTTTAAAAAACGAGTGCATCGCAAAACTGAACACGACCTTGGGGTCCCTCTTATTTCAACAACGCACAGTGTGCCTATACACTTAGGTCTATTGTGTCCACCGCATAACGATAATTTCAGTATTACAACTGGAAAGTAAGAACCTTGCGATATAAATGATAGCAAATTGCCTTCTGAGGGTCTGCAGCCATAATCATAAAATATCCCATTAGGTTTGTTTTTTATTGCATCTCACTCGAGAGAACTGCAGTTTACATTATACGTGTAACGGGCACCGAGGGATTTGAAAACAATGCATTGAGTAAAAGTGCTTACAAGATAGACATTGTGGGGTACTTTTTTTTTTTTTTTTAGGTAGGAACTGTATTTTGTTGGGTGTTTTGAACAGGAAAGATTATAGACACTGGACACCTTTGGTAATTGTCAAAGACCAGTCTTCTCACTTGGTGTATCTCAACATATGCACAAAATAACAAACCTGTGAAAATTTAAACTCAATTGGTCGTCGAAGTTGCGAGATAATAATGGAAGAAAAAACACCCTTGTCACACGAGGTTGTGTGCTTTCAGATGCTTGATTTCGAGACCTCACGCGTGAGGTCTCAAAATTTAATTCAAATATTTTACTGAGGAATTACTTTCTTTCTCAAAAAACTACGTTACTTCAGAGGGAGCCGTTTCTCACAATGTTTTATACTATCAACAGCTCTCCATTGCTCGTTACCAAGTAAGTTTTTATGCTAACAATTATTTGGAGTAATTACCAATAGTGTCCAGTGCCTTAAAAGCAATGGGATAATAGGAAACATATGGGGAAAGCCCACAATGTTGCTCTACTAAACATGCATGTATTCACACACAGCTGGAACAGAACTGAACCAAGTTTCTCAGCAGACAATTGAGATTTGTCCTGTTTGTTTGCGTTGACGTGAGAATGGACTATACATAAAGTGTAAAAATATACTTGAGTAAGAAATTAATTTGTGATCTGGGCCCAATTTCATAGAGCTACTTTAAAGGAACATTACAGAATTGGTTTTTGCTAACAAAACAGTTGCTGGCAGTGTAAGCACTTTATGTAATCCACCATATACATAAACTGACAAACCTGTAGAAGTTTGAGATCGATCGGCCATCTGGGTCACGAGAAAATTGTGAAAAACCGATTACACATGAAATCATGTAGATTCAACAAATGAATAAAACGCTCACTGAGCGATAAACTCCAATCGGAAAATTAGTTTATTCATTTCTCATCAAATAATGGCATTTCATACAGAAATAGTTCAAGGGATGTTTTCTACTATCATCATCATTAGACCGTGTAAGTTTTATGTAAATCTGTGATCAAAAAGTATATTCTACAAGTTTTTTTCTTACCAATTCTGTAATGTTCCTTCAAGGAAAAAATATATAAGTGCTTAATAATTTTCTGCTAAGCAGAAAGCAGCAGGATACCAGTCACAAATGTGACATGGTAGTAAGGCCGGTAAACTAATTCTGATAAGTATAATTTTGTTTTGCTTAGCTACTTTTTGTGCTTTTTGAGCAGGTCTATGAAATTTGGCCCTGTCAATTATACAGTTATGTTGTGCGGGTCTCGAAAAATAAAATTCAATACAACAATCTTTCTTTTACATCAACCAATACCAATCAAGCAATCAAATTTCAAAATAACGATGGGGGGGGGGGGCAAGTCACCGTCGCCCCGCCCCAACAAAATCCGTATCGCAATATCATGGTACTAGGCCAATTTATAATGATATTTGATCAACAGCAGAGAAGAAAGCGCGGTACGGAGACTCTCCGATTGGTTGTCATGGCAATGGTGTACGGTATTGATCAAGCCATTATGATTATCAAAGTGGGTTTTTTCCCCGAACATAAAACAATGCTATTCGCCTTGTTTTTATAACACAGACGATAGGTCCGATTTTTGGCCGATTTAAAATCTATAATTATAAATATTAGATTGTTATAGATTCGAGGAAAATGATGAGCTTTACCGCACACACAATAATAATCCGCCTATAATAAGTGGCTGATAATTAAAACACTAAAAAATTAATGAATTATTGTCTGGATGCCGATTTTCAATCACGTCCATCAGCCATGTGCAAACGATTTTGCATTTTAACATGTGTTTTTGTGCATTGTCCGTGACAAGTTTTTTTCGTTCTGAAACAGCATCCTCCGTCAAAAATCATGGGGAGAAAAACAAATTATGATGTTTTTTACTCAGTGGCGTAAATTGGGCCATGATACTTTAACGCAAGGTTTTTGGTTTAAAATCTCTTGCTCATTTTGTGCAGGAAGATAATTACAAGCAGTGATTAAGTAGGATTGACAATCATGGACATTGGCCAATCATGATCGTGTGGCTTAATCAATTCCTACGGTAGGCCTAATTGACTGAAGATACCTGTGACGCACCCATAATTAATAGAGCCTGCTTTTAAGCTTGTATAGGGCCTACAGGGTTGGTAGAGCTGACAAAGAAGTCGCAGACAATGTTCATGTTTTGTGTGATCAACCATTTTACACACGAAATAACAAACCTGTGAACATTTTGGCTTAACCCGTTGTGTGAGTCAGGAAAAAACCCCACAATGTTCAGCATGTAAACACATTATCCTTAGTTTTTGTTGTAACAACTGACATCAACTGCTGCGGTTTTTTCTTCTTCTCAGGTACAGTTTCCCCAATATAACTTCATTTCAGAGGGAAATATTTCACAGAAAAAAGTTTTTTTTTTTTAGTAACAATGAATTTCACAATCAATACTTTCACAATCAATAATTTGATTCCCATACTCGGTCTTCCCACCTCTGTAAACAAATAAACCAACACTTTAAACTTTTTGGAACTTGTATAAGTTCCCCTTCCCATTTTTCATGTTCAGTATCTCTCTCTTGAGCCCTGCCCCCCCCCCCCCCACCCTCCAGCCACAGAGGCCCTCAGCCCCGAGTGCCTACCGCAATTGAAAGGTACGGTACCAAGGCCAACAAGATTAATTGGCCGAATCTGCGATGGCCAAATTGACTGTGCGCCAAATTCCATGATTGTATCATCAAAGCCCAAATGCCGCAGCTTGATATAAATCGAGAGATGTCGGTAAAATGGGAGAAGTTATTTCTATCTTAAGACCTGACCCGAAATTGTGTGTTTCCCCCTTTGTTTTCTACAATAATGACGCGCCCCCAATATTTAAGCCTTAAAAGGGAAGGTATACGATTGGTAATCACTCTAATAATGTGTGCAATAAAAACTTACTTGGTTAAGAGTACAGCAGCTTTCGATAGTATAAAGCATTTTGAGAAATATTTCTATTCAAAATAATGTGGATATGGAAAAAGATGTCAGTTGTTATCCCCCAAAATTTGAATCTGAGAAACGTTTCTGACACGTTTCTCAGATTGTGTATTCCTGTACTAAATTTATATGGTTTATTCTTCCTGCGTGGACATAACCGCTCCAGATTTTTGGCGATATCTCAAAAACACTACTACCTTTTGAAATGAAATTTTTACAGGTTAGTTTAATTGTATATATCTACTTTTGTATAGGACTAAAACAATCGAACGGTTCCAAAAACCGCAAAGGTATACTTTGCCTTTAATACATTATGTTTCTAAATTAAGAAACCTTGGTTTCTGGTTCGATGATACATTTAAGATGGCCTGTCATGTCACCAAAACATGTAGTAGTTGTTTTTATCAATTGCCTAATATTCGTAGTATTAGGAAGTTTCTGTCACACAAGGACACACAAGTCCTGGTTCATTCCCTTGTAACAAGTCGTATCGACTATTTTAACAGTTTGTTATATGGTGTGCCCCAAACCCAGTTAAGTCAGCTCCAACGTGTACAGAACACTGCTGCCCGGCTGGTATGTAAAGCATCTAAATACTGTCATATTACACCAGTCCTTCTTGACCTTTACTGGTTGCCTGTAAAATATCGTATTGATTTTAAGATTCTGTCTTTTTTTTTTTTTAAAGCCTTGTACATTTATGCCCTCCATATATTTGTGGCCTTCTTCAGTTCAAAGAATGTACACGTTATTCACTGAGATCTTCTAATCACCCAACATTACAAATTCCTAAAAGTAAATGTCTGAATAAATCAAGTGACAGGGGCATTTCTGATGGCTGGTCCCAAACTCTGGAACCAATTGCCAGGACCACATCAGAAGTTTTGATTCCTTAAATGTTTTTAAACGTCAACTGAAAACGTTTCTTTTCAAGAAAGCTTTTAATGTTTAAATGCACAAATGTACATGTAACATTGCCTAACTTTAAACATTTTTACATTTGTGGTTATATCTTTTTCAAATTTTCTTGAATGTGCTTAAAATTTTAAGACATGTATTGTATTTTTTAATGCTCCTTCATAGCTTCGCTAAAAGTCATATTGCTGTATTTTTAATGTTCTATTGTGTATTGTACCTTCAGTGGTTTTACTTATTTTTTGATTGTACATTGCCATGCGCCTTTGAACAGCCTTGCCTGGAATTGGCGCAATATAAATTGAATTATTATGATTAATTATTATATGCCCCTCTTCCAGTAGCGACTCAAAACGCATTTTATTCACTCGCGTTCACGAACATTGGGACAAAATGTGTCCTGACCGTTTAGATTGGCGCCAGTTGAAACAATAACACGCATTTTGTTTACAGGGAAAATTCCAACTTCGTTATATTTACCTTTTATTTAGAAACGAGATTAATATTTCATGGGGTCTCTAGACGATAAAATAACAATTGTCGACGACGATATTCCAAACGTTTATCATAAACTTACCGTCATCTTATGACACCGATAGTCAAAACAAATGAATATAAAATGTATAACCTACGGTATCTCTGAAGGGACGTCACACATAGCATTGTATTATTATTATTATACACATTGACATTGTACCAATAACAAATTTATTTTTTTGAAGAATTTATAATAATTATAGTTTATAAAGAAGAGGAAATTATTTAATAGAAAAAGATTTCATAAAGAAAAGTCTTCGTTCGAGTTGTTTTATTTGTTTTCGATTCACGCGCGAAACTTGCACAGTCCTTATCATTTTAGGAATTTTAAAACCTACTTACAGTTGACCCTAGGGAGGGTTCACCTTTGGTAGGTACTCCAAAAACGAATGACCATAAAAAACAACTTGTTAAGAAGCATTCTAGCTATTGATAACATGTTGAGAAACGATTCCCGTCCACTGAATGTGGTTTTAGAGAAAGGGATTCAAAAAAAAATAATTCAAGTGAGAAACATTTCTTGCACGAAACGTCTCTCAGATTGTGAATTCCAATCACGAATGCGTGTACGTAACCGCTCAAGTTTTTCGGTGATATCTCGAAAATTGTTACAACCTTAATGATGAAATGAAATTTTCAAAGGTTAGTTTTAACATTGCATACATCTACATTTATATAGAATTAAGAAATTCGAACGTTTCCAAAACCAAAATGTACACTTGGCCTTTAAAGTTACATTCAGAGAAAACATAGCAATGCAAAACAATATCAATACTTAGTTTTTGTTTAGTTTAGGTTTTTCAATGTACACATAACAAAGTATGAAAACAAATTAATCAAATTATTATTAATGATTGAATAACAAGGTATGTTGGACTTACCGAGGAAACGCGGCACGTACTGCAGCTGAAAACATGAAAAAGGAATGTTATGTTAATTATTATCAAGAATTTGTGACGTTAAAGGAACATTACAGAATTGGTTTTTGCTAACAAAACAGTTGCTGGCAGTGTAATCACTTTATGTAATCCACCATATACATAAACTGACAAACCTGTAGAAGGTTGAGATCGATCGGCCATCTGGGTCACGAGAAAATAGTGAAAAACTGGTTACACATTTACATGAAATAGATTCAACAAATGAATAAAACGCTCACTGAGCGATAAACTCCAATCGGAAAATTAGTATATTCATTTCTCATCAAATATGGCATTTCAGACAGAAATATTTCAAGGGATGTTTTCTACTATCATCATCATTAAATGTTTTATGTAAATCTGTGATCAAAAAGTTTATTTTACAAGCTTTTTTCTTACCAATTCTGTAATGTTCCTTTAAATATAAGGATTGAACATAATCTAAAGCAAATATTACCAGTATGTTTTTTTTTTATGTAGCCTCATATAGTTTTTGAGAGTACAGATAGTTCCCAGTAGACGCCATCTTTACGGGCAAATTGCATTTTGGCTTGCAGATGCGTCAAACGCTCCACTTATTAACGCAGCCGCGTTCTTCACTGACCAATCCTGCAATGGGTTTCGTGAAATGCGCGCGTGTTGCACGCAATTCTCACACGAAACGCACGACTGTTTGTTCTAAAATGCCCGTAAAGATGGCCGATTTACGTCATACTGCAACCTATCTATACCATAGAGCTATATATATTGCTCTATGATCTATACAGACTTTATATCGGCACCATTAGTAAAAGTGATGGTGTAGAGGATTTGTTATGAGTTGAGAAAGAATAATTAAGTGAACAAACAAGTACATCGTATAGTTATAAAAGAAGAGAATAGAAAAACACGAATTATTATGTTTGCACTGTGTCGTGCTCCCTTTTTATGTGCAACTAGAATCAACCAGGCGTGTCGTTTCGTCCAAACTCAGCAGCGACACATTGCCTTTTCATTTGTAACTTAGGAACCATAATACGACCCTATAGTGTAGTCTCAACTGGTAAAGTTAATCTACCGATAACAAAAATTGTTCGAGGACTTAATAATTTACCGTATTCGAAGTTGCTTGCACTCCGCGAATACCATCATGTTAAAACGACCAGCCAGAGACAGTCGAACAACAAATGCTCAAAGTAGGCCTACATTGCATCCTTAAAATACTGTACAGATTTTGTTCACGAACCATAAGTAAAGATGATTAATGTGCTAAGCGCTGCGCTTAGTATTTGTGACCCAATCTGTCGAAATGAGGAATATATCGACCCCTTAATAAAAATGTTAACAAGTAACTCACTGTCTTTCCATCAATACCATTATATTTTCCGTAGCTTATTCCAGTCCGAAGTTATCGCGAAATGAAGAAAGTCTACAAGACAAGGCCACTTCATTTTTTACGACGTGTTTGTTTAGATACTCGTTTTAATTAACTTTGAAGAGAATCAATTGTGTACAAACATGCTCAAGAAAACGTACTTTCTGTGGATTTATTCATCTTTTCAATTAAAGGTAAGACCACGACAAGAAAGATCAAGTTTTATCCAACCTAATACCACCGAAATCGCGGAATCTTTTTTGTAGTGTTTTTTCATGATTTTCGATGGTGACCATTTTTGCACGCAAATTACTCGCAATACGTTCTGTCTGACACATTCCTCATTTCGATAGATCAGGTCACATTTACGCCAATGGTGTAATTATTATGCCACACACGAGTGTTCGTTTAAAATTCATTTATCGTTTGATGATTTAATCTTTTAACTCCACCCGTCGGTGGTCAGTCATTGCACTTGTTCATTACTGAACACAAAACAAAACAAAACAGTACATGAACGCATAATCATGAAGACGTTATTATTATTATTAGTAGTAAGCGATTATTGTTGTCATTGAAGGGAAAGTTCCCCATTGTTTGTTGGGATACTATATTCATGCCTAATGGCGTAAACAGACATTTTAAATATGGGAGAGGGGGGCAAGCGGGGGTAAAGACATAATTTGTGAACAATTTAATGTATCAAACGCTTTATTGACTATTCATTTTTTGTGCATTTTGTATATATCTCATTTGGAGGCGAGAGAGGGAAGAGGCAAGGGTTCTGAGTGGGGCTGCCCCCTGTGCGTCTCTGTTAATTCCGAAACCACAAGTTAGTATAGGCTTATCGAAATATAAAAATTAAAAAAACATTTGCAGGTTCGGTGGTCATGTTATCAGTGACAACAACAACAACAACGAACCAGGCGATGATTTGTCAGGAACTTTGTGCGCGTTTATATAAATCAGACTTGTTTCGAATGTCAGAAATATTTCCCTGTGAGAATTCATGTTCAGGTTGAAACTAAACGAACCATGGGAGAACACATTATTTAAATTAACATATACAAAGAAGGCCGCCATAACAAATCACCTCTTTTGCAAAGTACGCATTATTTAGCATCAGGGTATAACAGTAAAACTACCAGACGATTCCGTACTGCATGACTACACAATCTTTAAAAACTTACCAAGAAAACTAAAACGAAAAACGGCGCACCGTGGTTCCACATCTTCACGATCATCCAATCCTTACTCTTATCCGTAAGTCATAAATAGCTCCATAAGGATTTCAGCTTGTTTGCCTGTTTATTGAGTATAGGCGCGATGTTTGGCCGTCAGCTCGGTTATAATTGTGGCAGGAAAACGAGAAGTAATATCGCTTCGCGTTCGGCTGCTGCTCGCCAAGACAAAAGATATATCGATCTGGCACCTGAGCCGAAATTGGTATAATACAAAGTCTTAACTATTTCATGTTTCAACTCCGGATAGGTGGGCGACTTTAAAGTCGTTCGCGGCAATTCCACCCCAAAATGTTCCTATGGTATGGATAACTGTATTTAGAGGCCGTTCAGAATAATCAATGTTTATTTGAATTTGTGGGTGGGTGGGTCAAACAAAATAAATACAAATCGAGAATCAGTTTACATTTAAAATAAAAGAAAACAAAATTTAAGGGGAAATACACCCAGCGGGATCTTCTAGATCGTCTCTTCTAGATCGTCTGTCTGTGTTGTATATCGGTCAACCTTGTGCTTACAAGATAGACATTGTGGTGTGATTTTTTAGGTAGGAACTGTACTTGTCGGGTGTTTTGACATTGTGGGGTTAACCCCACAATGTTTTTAACAGGACTGATCAAGGAAAAGGGACAATATAAAAAAACACATGGGGAAAGTCCACAATGTCGATCTTCTAAACATGTCTGTTTCGAAAGCCGACAAAAGTGCCCTCAACTTTAAAAGCTGCATGCGGGAAGACAGAAACGCCAATTGAAAACATCGATCTGAAATATCTGCTTCACATTCACTTGAGGCATTACTTTGTCCTTCAGAGTTATATGGTATCTTAAACAGTCTGTCTGTATTTTAACAATCGAAAAATGGGGTGGGTGGGTCAAAACAATTTCGAAAAAAGAACGAAATTGTTGAACATGTTTTACTCTAAGTGGCCCCCTTACACTTAGAATGTTCCAACCAAATTAAAAATGTTTACACCTAATAGACGACACAGAAATTGTGTCTGACATGTTCTAGATTTTTTACATAGGCAGAAAATACGACCCATTTAAAGGCAGAGTGTACTTTTGGTCATTTTACTCCAAAAGCTGATGACAAGAAAAAACTAACGTGGGAGCACTGGAGAGCTGTTGATAATTATAAAACGTTGTTAGAAAAGACCTCATTTGATGTAATGTAGTCTTAGAGCAAGAGATAATTTTTCACCCCAAATTTTAAATCTGAGAAGGGCTTCTTAATTCCCGGCATGAAGCCTTTCTCACGCATATGAAGGCACACAATTCTATGCATCAAGGTAAGGGTGTTTTTTTCTTTCATTATCTTCTTGTATAATGATGACAAATTAAGCCCACATTTTCACAGGTTTGTTATTTTAGCATATGTTGGGATACACCAAGTGAGGATACTGGTCTTTGACAATTACCTGACATAAATTACCTGCATTTAACCACAGTTACGCCAAAGGCTGGTGTACGCAAAAGTTTTTAGAAAGCATTGTTTTCTGCTTACTAAGCATTTAGCAATTTTGTTAGAAGAGTATGATGCTTTGCGTTTTGGGACAATTATGATCAAAGACCCTCTTCTTTGAGGAAGTAATTGTTAGGAGAACCGATGAAGACAGTCTTATCGAAACGTCGAGAATTTACAGCACATCTTCGAGAAACCATTATACACAGAAAGCAGCAGCATTAAGCTGATTGGAATCAAAAGCGGCAGGTGCATGGAACTCAGCCTTTTTTGTGCAAATTGGAACGCCACAAGTCAACATTTCGTAATTTTCTTGCAAATCTTGCGCGCGATTTTGAATTAATCATCATGCAACAGCCGTATATAGGAAGCTTAATGAAGCAGCAAGCTTTTTTGGGGTAGTAACTAACTACGTTGGTCATCTGGGAAAATATCGTTCCCGCGTTGTAAAATAAAATGCCATGGCAACGGCAATTCACTGCATCTGTGCTACCATTACACCATGTAATAATTTCGGATTGGTAGAAAACCTGTTGAGCCATAATATCAGCAAAGGAGATACGGAACAATGAAGCTACAGAAAATGAGTAATTTCGTCAGCTCCAAAATTCATTACTATGATTTAGTGGTCAGTTATATAATTCACAGATTAAACAGTGTTTTCTTTTGGTCATAAATAAGTAGAAAAACGAGAGGTCGTTTGCCTCCCGCCCCTGCCTACTGTGGTACCAATAATTTGTTGAAATATAATGATGAAATTTATTGTTGTAAGGAAACTGCTGAATTTGGATCATTCTACAAGTCTGACTGGGACGAATTGGTGGAATTGTAACACGTGGTGCAACTAAATTACGGTCTGGCGCCGGACGCTTCGCAGCCAACATGACAATTACGGGGCATCATAGACACTGACCTCTGCCCATGTATGGACAAGTTTAACCCCATGAATATGTTTTAACCGAGTTCCACGATCACTATGCCACATTAATAACCTCAACTGGTGACATGCCCCAACCTCAACTGGTGACATGCCCCAACCTCAACTGGTGACATGCCCACGCCTCAACTGGTGACATGCCCACGCCTCAACTGGTGACATGCCCCAGCCTCAACTGGTGACATGCCCCAACCTCAACTGGTGACATGCCCCAACCTCAACTGGTGACATGCCCCAACCTCAACTGGTGACATGCCCCAACCTCAACTGGTGACATGCCCCAACCTCAACTGGTGACATGCCCCAACCTCAACTGGTGACATGCCCCAACCTCAACAGGTGACATGGCCCAACCTCAACTGGTGACATGCCCCAACCTCAACTGGTGACATGCCCACCCACTGCCAATTCTGACTCGGGTGTACAGATGACACACGAAGTAATAATAACATTCACTGCTTAGGATGCACATGATTATTTTAATGTTGTAAATAAAAAAAAAATGCATCCTTCTATAACAAATTGACGATCACGCGTTTTTCGTGGAAACAACCAAAACCGGTTTATGATTTGTCAGTTTTTTTATGGAGGTTTCTGCAATAATATTATACGGTCTGATTTCGATCGCGGCACTCTATAGAAGCCCGGTGGTTTTAGGGGTCTTTGTTCGACCCAATGACAGTGTTTCAGGCGGGAGTATTTTTTACTGAGAAGACGATTAAAGTTGATTTTGTACAGTCGTCACACAACCATGGTTTTGTTTGTGATTGGTTGCACATTTGGTTCTTTATAGTACGGAAGCGTATTGCCGCCACATGAATAAAACAAATCTCTCGTCGTGTACTTACACGATAACTTATCGTGTATACGAACACAATAAGTCCGAACTTATCGTGTACGTACACGATAAGAGAGAGGTTTTTTTTGTATTCATGTGGCGGCAATACGCTTCCGTACTTTGGTACTACTGCCAACCTACACATTCACGGATGAACTTCTCTGTTTATGTTTATGTTCTGTGAGTTCAAAGTGAGGTTTGTGTTGACGTGTAAACAAGAAATGTTCAATCTTTTTTTAGATGTTATTCGTGATTTCCGGGGGAAATCAGTGAGTTTTCTGATTGTTACATATCAATTTTACGTAGTTATTTTAACGTTACTATCTTGTAAACACTTGAATGGAATAAAACAGTCAGTAATCTGCTGACATTTCAATCAATTATCAACCGAGTTGTTTATCCCCCTCTTTTTTTTATATTTTTTTTTTATTTTTAAGAAAGTCTCTTTTGGTTTGCAGCCTTGGTGAAGCTGTGACGTTAAAATCAACCTAATTATAAAACTATTATTTGCATATTCTTTTTATCTCTTTGGTTGCTCCCAACTATTGTCCATTAATTAGCACTCTCTCATCTCAGTCCGGGACGGTGGTGCTAATTATAGCATGGAGACATTTCTTCCTCCATGATTAAGGACTCTCGTGGTTCATTAACCAACGGCACTCAAAGGTAACAGATAAACATTCACTATAGACAAGTTTTTCGTAGAACTAAACAACATTTTGCAGGAAAGTTTTTTTTTCAGAACTAAGCAGTACTAGTTCTTATCAGAACTAAAATTCCATCTGATAGAAAGTTGATAAAACACACGGTGTATATACCGCAAGCAGTCTAGTTTATAACATTTTTATTTTATAGACGAAGTTTTACCAATCGGGTGTATGTCCTGGTTTCAGACACTAACCCTAACCACGCAAACCAACCAAAAACAAACAGTAAGCTATTCTTTCTATAGGAGAGATTTGCGGTGACACCATGTTAAACCTCTTTTGGGTAGTGTTGGTTTAAAAAGCAACTATGGTAAGTACATATTGCCCAAGGACACAAGTGCCAAGACCGGGACTCGAACCCCACACTCTGCTGATCAGAAACACCAGAGCTAAAACCGTTCGGGCACGACACGCCCCCCAAAATGTTTTGAGAAAAGATTCCCTTCGAAGTAATACAATTTGGATAATTAGTCACCCCAAAACATTTGAATCTGAGACATTAATCGTTTCTCAGATTTCCGCTCTCGCGAATGCTGCGGCCAGAGATGCGGTTGGCCCCGCTGTCATCTCGATCAAGTACGTGGATGGATTCGACGTTCTGGCGAAAATACCGTTTTTTTTCTCTCAGCAAGATAGACACTGTTTTCAGCTGAATCTTCCCCAGGTGACTTTTATTGCATCTCTCTTTATAATTTTGCAATACATTGGACTTTGTGCACATTTGACATATTCGTGCTTTTCAGTGCTGCAACAATCGACACAAGCATCGGTCATTTCTGCTCAAAATGTACGGATGCGTATTGCCGCCAAATGAATACAAAAAATATCTCTCTTAAAGAGGTTGGGCCACGCTAGAGGTCACTCTTAATTTTTTTTTTACATCCCTAAATACACCTATATCTACCAAGAAAACACTGTGACAGAGTTATAGAATGAATGGGTATTCGTAGTGACGTCATGTTTGTTTGCTGCCCTCATTTATGGGATTTTGATAAAATAATTTAGGCGGCGGGCTAGTGAACGGAGTAAAAACTCCCTGCCTGAAATATCACTTCCTTTATTAATGTAATGTTACAAAACATGCTAATTATAGCATGGAGACATTTCTTCCTCCATGATTAAGGACTCTCGTGGTTCATTAACCAACGGCACTCAAAGGTAACAGATAAACATTCACTATAGACAAGTTTTTCGTAGAACTAAACAACATTTTGCAGGAAAGTTTTTTTCAGAACTAAGCAGTACTAGTTCTTATCAGAACTAAAATTCCATCTGATAGAAAGTTGATAAAACACACGGTGTATATACCGCAAGCAGTCTAGTTTATAACATTTATAGACGAAGTTTTACCAATCGGGTGTATGTCCTGGTTTCAGACACTAACCCTAACCACGCAAACCAACCAAAAACAAACAGTAAGCTATTCTTTCTATAGGAGAGATTTGCGGTGACACCATGTTAAACCTCTTTTGGGTAGTGTTGGTTCTGAAAAAAACCTGTGTTTAAAGACTCAACGTTTCGATCAGTTTGGTCTGATCGTCTTTTTTTCCTCCTGAAGGCGATCAGAGCATACTGATCGAAACGTTGAGTCGTTATCCACCGGTTCTTTTCAGAACCAACACCCCTCAAAAGGGATTTAACATGGTGTCACTGCAAACCTCTCCTAGTTATACTTCCACCATGCAAAGCTTTAAATCCTACTATTCTTTCTAGCTAGATTTTCTAGAAAACTGATTGTGCTTTACATGGGTTCATGAAAATAAAACAGTTTAGGTGTTTGGGTGTTGGACTTTGTTGGAGCAAGGAAGGATCCTAGTAAATCACTCAGCAAGGGAATTAGGGTTGATCTTAGAAACGGAAGTAGGCCTGGAGAATGTTACCTTCTCAAATGAGTGCTGTAAACAATCTCAACATGATGACAATGTTTCTATCATAAAGTTGACGATCATGTATTACGAAAGGTCTTATTAGACCTATACTCACAAGGACCGTTATTTAAGATAGTTTCGTGGAAAGGGACGAATAGTTTGGTATCCAAAAAAATGGGGCTATATAATAATCGAAGCTATTGTTAATCTAGTAACCTTCAAATCACGGGTGACATGATGTTAAAAAAATGCACGTATAATTTTTAAGAACGTGTTTGACATTGCCATGACGACGTACGTCGTCCTTGCTGAAGCACAATAGGTAGTTATTGTGCGCAGTAATCAATGAAACAGCGCCTCTCGCACGTTGGATAACAGACCCAAATGATTGATTTTTCCGTCCTCCACCTTAAAAAAATATTAAATGGACACTTGGACACTGGGGAAAAAACATTGAGAATAATTTCTTGGCCGTTGTTTTTCACCTCGATAACAATCCACTTGGAGAAATTCTAAAAGGTTTTACTTCACTGAAAGGAAGAACTAGCCGCTTCGGACACACACTTCGTCCCCATAACCACCCATTGCCCTATAGAAATTTGAGTCCCTATATATGCCAACACGCATTTGCCAATCTTGGGCTTGTCTTTTGAATCACAAATGTGTATACCTAGTCATGTATTCTACCTCCGTCGCAATATCAGCTTCCAATTGCGCAATTTCTTCCGAATTGACCAAATTCACCTAACGTCATTACCTCATAGCCTCGTTTGCGCCATTTTGTGAGTCAACGTCCCTGTGTGTTATACGTGTATATTGGGCGCATTTTAGGCATTGCGGCGTTTACACGTTTACCATAATTGTTATGCGCAGTTTGAATCCCAAAATGGCGCGCATGCGGACAGTAGCCGCATGTGACGTTGTTGCAGGGGGGAGAGGAGGGGGGGGGGAGAGGAGGGGGGGGGGGAGAGGAGGGGGAGAGGAGGGGGGGGGGAGAGGGGGGGGCAATACGGGGATACTTATATGATTTTGATTCTTGTCATCAAGACATCTGTGCACACATTCTGTCCCAACTGGGTTACTTTAACTTCTCTCCGGTCTCTCAATAAAACATAGGAGAAGAAAAAACAATAAACAAAACGAAAAACAAACAAACAACACCCCCCCAAAACCAAAAAACCCAAAAAACAAAACAAAACAAAACAAAACAAAACAAACAGCAACAACAACAATTACAGAACCGCCTCCTGCGGATGTTGTGTGAAATGACCTTCTCTACTTCAGACTCCTCTTGCTCCCCATCGAGCAAAGGGTTGCCCTCCACACATTCAATATTGCATCCACAACAAGGTCCTTCAATATTCACCCAGTCCGTCCAACTCTACACACCTGGAGAGACCTACTGTCAGAACCCAAGACAAAACCCAATACAAATACACTGCACAGAACCCAAGACAGAACCCAAGGAAAGTAAACTGCACAGAACCCGAGACAGAACCTAAGAAAAGTACACTGCGCAGAATCCAAGACAGGACCCAAGACAATTACTGCACAGAACCCAAGTCAGAACCCAAGACAAGTACACTGCACAGAACCCAAGACAAGTGCACTGCACAGAACCCAAGACAGAACCCAAGAAGTACACTGCACAGAACCCAAGACAAGTGCACTGCACAGAACCCAAGACAGAACCCAAGAAGTACACTGCACAGAACCCAAGACAAGTGCACTGCACAGAACCCAAGACAGAACCCAAGAAGTACACTGCACAGAACCCAAGACAAGTGCACTGCACAGAACCCAAGACAGAACCCAAGAAGTACACTGCACAGAACCCAAGACAAAACCCAAGAAAGACACTGCACAGAACCCAAGTCAGAACCCAAGACAAGTACACTGCACAGAACCCAAGACAAGTGCACTGCACAGAACCCAAGACAGAACCAAGACAAGTACACTGCACAGAACCCAAGACAAAACCCAAGAAAGACACTGCACAGAACCTAAGACAGAACCCAAGACAAGTACACTGCACAGAAGCCAAGACAGAGCACAAGACAAGTACACTACAAAAATGGGGTGTCAAGTTGATTCTCTTGGTATGTTCCGTCCCAACTTAAGAACCGTCCCAACTATAGTTGGGACTGGTCCTAACTTGAGTGTTACAAGTTGGGACTGGTCCCAACTTGAGTGTTACAAGTTGGGACCAGTCCCAACTTGAGTGTTACAAGTTGGGACCAGTCCCAACTTGAGTGTTACAAGTTGGGACTGGTCCCAACTTGAGTGTTACAATTGGGACGGCCCAACTATATAGCTGGGATAATGCCTGATAGTGGTAGTGGCAGTGATAGTGATGTAGATAACCACAATAAGTTGGGCTTCTAAAGTAAATGGCGATCCTCTCATGTTCATCTTGGCTTACAACATGGCGTATACGTGATACACACTAAATCTTATGGCAAAACGTATGAAAAACAATTGAGAGAAATCAATTGTTTCTCCATCCCCGACTGAATTAACCACTATCAGCAGTCTGGTGGCATGGTACGACGGAACGGTGACAACAACGAGACGGTGTTAATATTTCACCAACGATATCGTATATTATTGGGACACCATGTCGGTGTTGTAATGCAACACGTTGGCATGATAAAGCATTTTTCATCTTTTGTCCGAAGCTCCCCATAGCCACATTCAGGTCACTGGACACCACTCATTCAAGAAGCACCTAAAAGCACTGCCTCCATTTGCCTGCTATAATAGCGCCCTGATAATATAGGTGTACGTTTTGCGGTTTAAGAGTATATTAACTACTTTCCTCTGGGTGACAGTAAACACACTAATGCAACCAACCTATTAATATTTGATCATGTTCGGTGGTAACGTTTAAAGGTGTTGTCACATATTGGCAAAAAAAACCCCAAAATAATTATGACCATAAAATATGACTTGGTAATAAGCACTGCCGCTGTTGATAGTTTATAGTTATTATACAAGGCTAGTATTAATGAAACCATGGGATGCCACATAATGAACTAATCACTGCAGTAGCTCGCAACCCTGATGAAACCTGTAAACAATAGTGATTGCTATGTGAACCAGAAACATCGGGGTTAATTCCTATATACTCTGCCACGATAAAATGGGTTCAATTATGTGCACTACCAATCCTAGTACACTGGACCTACGGCTTAAAAAGCAACTATGGTAAGTACATATTGCCCAAGGACACAAGTGCCAAGACCGGGACTCGAACCCCACACTCTGCTGATCAGAAACACCAGAGCTAAAACCGTTCGGGCACGACACGCCCCCCAAAATGTTTTGAGAAAAGATTCCCTTCGAAGTAATACAATTTGGATAATTAGTCACCCCAAAACATTTAATTCTGAGACATTAATCGTTTCTCAGATTTCCGCTCTCGCGAATGCTGCGGCCAGAGATGCGGTTGGCCCCGCTGTCATCTCGATCAAGTACGTGGATGGATTCGACGTTCTGGCGAAAATACCGTTTTTTTTCTCTCAGCAAGATAGACACTGTTTTCAGCTGAATCTTCCCCATGTGACTTTTATTGCATCTCTCTTTATAATTTTGCAATACATTGGACTTTGTGCACATTTGACATATTCGTGCTTTTCAGTGCTGCAACAATCGACACAAGCATCGGTCATTTCTGCTCAAAATGTACGGATGCGTATTGCCGCCAAATGAATACAAAAAATATCTCTCTTAAAGAGGTTGGGCCACGCTAGAGGTCACTCTTAAATTTTTTGTTACATCCCTAAATACACCTATATCTACCAAGAAAACACTGTGACAGAGTTATAGAATGAATGGGTATTCGTAGTGACGTCATGTTTGTTTGCTGCCCTCATTTATGGGATTTTGATAAAATAATTTAGGCGGCGGGCTAGTGAACGGAGTAAAAACTCCCTGCCTGAAATATCACTTCCTTTATTAATGTAATGTTACAAAACATGCAACAAATTATAGAAAGCAGAAAACTAAAAAATAACGTCAACTTCAATCACCATGGCCCATCCTCTTTAACGCGTACGTTATACACGGTAATCCTCAACATGGGTCAATTTATGCACGGTCTATTAGTTAAAACCGTAGAAAATGTCACGAAACTAATGGACCCTTTGTGCTCTCGTGGTGAGCTTACCACAAAAAATTACTGGACCGGAAGCACATCAGTGATTTGCAACGAGCTGTTCAACACAATCTACGGCTCATAACGTGGACGACAAAAGAAAGAGACTTTTTATGTTCATGTGGCGGCAATTATATACGCTTCCGTACAAAAGGCACTTTGAGCGATGGCAATTTATTTACTTTGACAGTAATGTTAATCACTAATATTTCTCTGGAGGATTGTAAGGTGTGAACTTTATCACCAGCGAGATTTTCGGATCGACACTATTTTGTTGTTAATTCGTTGGTTACCAAATTAAGTGGCACGTTCTGGCGCAGTAGACTGGGGAAGCCTCGCGCGTGTTCGAACTTTGTGACCTGTTAAAAGCAATGGACTTGAGACCAAAGTGATCCCCAAATTTATTCGAAAACGCGCGAGACTTGCACGGTCTATAGTATTACTGTTAAGACCGTAGACATTGTCACAAAATTCATGGCCCCTTTGTGCTGTCATATGGTGAGCTAATCACAACAAATTGCTAGACCGGAAGCACATCAGTGATTTGCAACGAGCCCATTCAACAAAATCTAAGGCTCACAATGTGCCTTGCATCAAAATATCAATAGTTGCTATGCGACCAATTTATCAAATTTCGGATGATATTTGTATAAACAATGCAAGGGTTCTCAGCCAATCTATCAAGATTTAAAGGCATCGTATGGCTCAGTACTCGGTAGATTATTATATGAACAATTTTAGGGCCTCGTGACTAAACGGGCAATTTGAAACCCATGTGAAGGCCCAAAGGACGCGGCAAACATTGGTCAAATTGTCAAAGATAATCCGCACTTTGTGTGACCAAACATGATGTAAAACCTCTGCGGTTTTACAGGTAGGGTCAAAGTTTGTTTTTTGTTGTCGAACCTAATGCTGATTTATTTGCTCATTATAAAGAAAGATACAGTAAAAGTCACTTGAAAATTTCAGCTGAATACAGTGTCTACTTGTTGAGAAAACAGCAATAAGTCATGGTATTTCCACATGAACGTCGAATCAAACGTTTCACGAGGTGACAGCGGATACCAACCGCATCTCTGGCCTCAGCATCCGAGAATGGACACCAACCCTCAGAAATCTTAGAAACGATTCATGCACGAATCGTTTCTCAGACTCAAATGTTTTGGGTAGAAAAACTATCCAAACCATATTACTTCGAAGGGAATCTTTTCTCAGAATAGTTTATACTATCAAAAGCTGCACCAACTCATTTTTTATAGTCATTTATGTTTAAAGTATTAGTACCAAAGTGTGACCCTATATACACCTTTAAGCTCTGCAGTCGCTCATTGAAGTCACCAGAAAACAGTGAACAACCCACATTTTTTCACTGACTGATTTCAAACATCAGATTTTAGACTCGCGAGATCAAAACTAATAGACCGATCCATTAAGCCCCACCCCTTTAGCATATTGACCAATCACAGCATTGGCTGCCTCACCACTGCACACGTGTGCAGCACATGTGCGTCTCTCCAATGCCACACTCGCGACATGAACGTGCGCGCTTTAAGTACGCGCGCACGCATGTTTACTTTTCTAATGGGATTTTAGCGTGTCGGACTTTGTCGGACTTTCGGTGGCGTATAGCCAAGGTTGTGATTGGTCAACACGTAAGGGGTGGAGCTTAATGGATCGGTCTATTGTTTTAATCATCTCAAAATCTATATAACTTCAAGTAAAAAGGTCTCGATGGAAGTTTTGCACCGTGATCATCTTTTTACCATGTAAAAGTTATGTGCAAATCCGTGAACATTAACATTTTCAATCTTTAACAATAACGCAAAGCGGTACCCTTTAAAACTGTAGCACAGAAGAAAAAACACCTCCTGTAGCTAATTAGATCATTGTCTTTGTTTGAACTGTCCACCATGATCATCGATGTTTTGTTTAATTTATTTGTTAATAAACCATTCCATTCCGTTAACTCTTCCGTTGTTTACAAGCCTACTCATGGCAGACAATGAAGCACTATTGACCCGTTTGAAGCGTCAGGAAAATATAACTTAACATAGTAATAAATAAATAAGTAAATAAATAAAACAAACATATCATATCTCGGAAATTGTTCAGTCCAAGCGGAAACATGTGTCTGCCAAGGCACTTTAAACAAAAGAAAAATTGCAATTGGATGTTGCTAACCAAACGAGCATGACCGATGCATGGAGAAAGTATGGCTTGGTTTGGTACTATATAATAGCCTATATGGTAGGAAAATGTGCCAACAAAGGCACTTAAAACAAAATAAATATCAAAACGAGCATGATATACGTATGAAGAAAAGGATGCATGTCTCTATAACAGAACAACCCATTAGGCGTATTAACTGGATCGGTAGTGGTGGATGACAGTAATAACTATATAAGGCTTATTTGTCACGGCCTATAAACCAACAATTTTGTTTTTCTGAATTCTTGAAACAGTTCAATCATAATGACTCCCTTACTACTAATGCGTACCGTACAGTATAATGAGGAGGTCCTCACTGAGTCTGCCCATTTTAACACCAGTATTGGAAAATACTCCTTAGCAAGGAGCTAGAGATGATTTAAGGAATAAAATAAATTGCCCAGTGACCGGGGGAATATAATTTTCTTGGTGCCACGAGTATCAAGTTGAAGGATACCGGCTTTACATAATGTGTATTATTGTTATTAAAGGTATTGTACACTTTTGGTAACAGCTCAAAATCAGTGTCCACATTTTGTGTGACTAAACATATGCATGAGCAAACAAACATGTGAAAGTTTGAGCTCAATTGGTCATCGAGGTCACGAGAAAATAGTGAAAAGAGATCTTATGTGTTTTCTGTTTTTTCAAATTATCGCGCGCGATAATTACTATTGTTTTACTTGTTTTCAGAAACGATAGCATTTTAGGCAGAAATATTTTAAGGAACCCTTTCTACCATTACTTACTTTAAATCATGTAAGTTATGTGTGAATCTGTGAACATTGTGTTTTTCGATCTTACCAATAGTGTACAGGGCCTTTAAAGGAACATTACAGAATTGGTTTTTGCAAACAAAACAGTTGCTGGCAGTGTAAGCACTTTATGTAATCCACCATATACATAAACTGACAAACCTGTAGAAGTTCGAGATCGATCGGCCATCTGGGTCACGAGAAAATAGTGGAAAAACCGATTACACATTTGCATGAAATCATATAGATTCAACAAATGAATAAAACGCTCACTGAGCGATAAACTCCAATCGGAAAATTAGTTTATTCATTTCCCATCAAATATGGCATTTCAGATAGAAATTTTTCCCAGGGATGTTTTCTACTTTCATCATCATTAGACCGTTAAGTTTTATGTAAATCTGTGATCAAAAAGTATATTTTACAAGTTTTTTCTTACCAATTCTGTAATGTTCCTTTAAATAAAGCACATTGGCAAAAGCACATTGGCAATATTGAAAATACAAAATAATGTTCACAGGTTTGCACCGACTTAAATTATATAAAGATGACCACGGTGGGAAACTTCCCTTGAAATATTTTCGATTGAAATGCTAGTTTTTTGGGGAAATGAGTAAAGCAATTACGCGTTGATCTCGCAAATCCAAAACTTGATGTTTTAAACAGCTTTCTCATCGTGTAAGCCTGTGTTGGATCAAATGAAGTGCGGGTCCCGGTCTTTGATAATTAGATTACGTCATGTGAAAGATATTTGGCTGTTGCTATAGACCTTTCTATTGCCCGAGCTTTTTGTCACAGCCCGAGTTTTTGCCAACCAAGTTTGGAAAACTATGGGAAGCCATGAATGCAAAACAAAAACAGATAACCACAGTTTGTAACAATGTTGCACAAAATATTCAAAAAATACTGTTGAAATTGTTTGAAACAAAGCAACCAATCATGGATTGTATTTGTTTTAAATGAAAGTTTGCAAAAGTGTTGAATTTGGTCATAGTATCTGTTAACACGATTGAATGTTTGCTAACAATCGGCCGTCCATGGCCAACCAGCGCGGTTTGTTTATCAACAATGGACAGGTCTATAGGTAGTATGACGGGCAATTTGTTTTTAAATGTTCATAATGGCTGTCAATGCTTGTTATAATTGCTTGTTAAACTATCTCTATTTATTTCAATGGACAAATCTGCGATGGCCATACAGCAAAATATTTTTCTCGTGACATACGCTGACTGTGTAAATTCCACCAAAGGCACAATCCCTTCACCCATCTGCACTATTTATAAATTTCCTGTAAACAAAAAAATGTACTCCGACGAACCCTTTTCGTATGATATTTATTTTATCCAATACATACAAATAAAGCCAGTCATACTTTAAAAAAAAAAAGCGTTTATACAATAAGTTGTCAGCCTTTCTTTGCAGCACAAACAACATCTGGTTAAAAATATCTACGTCACACATCTCCCGGATACAAGTTTAAATTAACATGCCGCACCTCGTGTATCACCAGTGATATCACGGGTACCAGCTAACAACAAATACAACAAGTAAAACAGAAAAAAAATTAACGCATAATCCAACGTAACCACACTAACTTTTCAAAATGAAAATGACGCATTTTCTATTATTGCTAAAAAAATAACATTGCTTGAATACAACTTTTGAGTCTCCACACAATTCTAAGAAGGCACATATCTATCAAAAACACCTTTTTTTAGAAAAGAGAATAAAAAAAATAAAACATATTTTACGAAAGAAAATGAAAAACCCTGTTTTTTTTTTTATATATTCATTCTATTGTTGAAGAATTTTGAATCAATTTAGAAAAAATCTGAGAAAAAAAATCATGCGAAATCAAACAAACTACCTCTTGCAGATTCGACAGACCCACTAATTAATAATAATACACCAATGCTGGTCAGATCCCCCAAAACTTGATTTAAAATAATTTTCAAAATTGATAGGCCTATTTAGGTTTTAATAGCAAGGAATAGACGTGAAAAAATATGGATATCTGTTATTAAAACATTTGAAAGAAATTCACATTTATGATACAATCCACCACCGAAGTTGCGTTCTAAAAACTGCGGAGAAATGTTCTATAATATTTTGAGTTTGATCAAAACATCTACTTATTTTAATTGAAAGACATTTCGTTATGGTAGTGAAATTGCAATTAAAAAAACGCTGATCTAACAAATTTATATTTCCATTAAATTTAACCATATTAAAAAACAGGGAAATATAGTCGTTAAAAAAATAATGATAATATGTAATTAATTCATGTAAAGTTAAAAACTGCGTTTCATAATAATTTGTAAACCTTTATCTGTGTGTACTTTTTATGTATCTCTTAACCTGTCGTTTCTGTAGTAACCTTTTTTTTGTATACTTCACTTGTTTAGTCTTCGGACTTGTGTTGTAAACCAAGCTGAACTGAATTGAATCGATGACGAAGACATCAATTTTAGAAAGTGTTTAGGAACACGACTCGAAGTAAAGAAAACAACTTGATTAAGAAGACACAGTTGGTTTTGAGACAAAGAACATCATCGGTCATTATTGTGAAAAGGTATTGATTGGTAAGTTTCAATGTGAAAGCTCACTGATTATAAAGTTCAAACCACCAAGAACAAATCCTCTAGATATATAATTTCTAGTGCACAAGACTCAGGTTCTGGTGTGTAAGTCACAAGGGTGTGGGTTCGAACCCCGGCCATCACACTTGTATCTAGGCTACGTGTGTCCTTGTGCAAGACATTTAAATATAATTGCTTCTCTTCACCCAGGAGTAAATGGGTACCTGTGAGGGGCAGAGTTGGTTCTTGTGTTGATTTAGATGGGTGCGCACTCGAATCTAGGCTACTTGTGACCTTGTGTAAGAAATTTAACTATTATTGCTTCTCTTCACCCAGGAGTAAATGGGTACCTTTGAGGGGCAGAATTGGTTCTTGTGGTTGATTTAGATGGGTGCGCTACACTACTTGACAGTGCAGGCTGTAGACTCTTAAGGAGCTGAGACCGTTTAAGGAATGAAATACATGGCCCAGTGACTGGGGTAATAGGGTTGGGATTTGAGTGCGATACAAAGCAATAATTATATAAAAAAATCCTCACTCTGCTCTTTAAATAAACACTTTCAAAAATATGATAAAAATCCCTTTCACTCATTAAAAATTACATCTTAAGAAATTAACAAAAATTTACAAAACTTTAACAACAATTTTAAAATGTCAAAAATCAATAATTAATGATTGTTTTTTCCTTCTTCTCGATTGTTAAATTAATAATCTCGTGTACATTTACTTCTACTTTTACAACTAGTCTTTCATATCAAATAAAACTGTTTTGTGTTTTTTAAGACACAATTTTACAGACAGACTTTAGACATATACTTGATATATAATATCATAAAATTCAGAAAACTGTATAATGTGAAACTATTCCCGTTATTAAAAAAAGAAGTCTTCAAACTTTTGCAACTTATAAATATTCATGAAATGAAAATGCTTTTGGTTTTTGTATAATTTGGTGTAACAGAAAAAAGTTCTTTAAATATCTGAGAAAATTTTGCGATTATTTTGTAGTCTGCATCATAAAGAATTTGGTAAAAACATTTCATGACAATTTAAGAGGCACAGAAGTCACATTCAGCCATTTTTGAAAACACATATCCATTTCGACCTTGACAGCAAGATTAGTTTGTAACTTTTCTGTTTTGATCAGAGGTGTTGAACGTTACGACAAGAGGTTACCGCCTGGTTTGGACGAGGGAAATGTCTCTGAGGTGATGGGTGGGTGGGCTTTTTTTGTTTCTTTGGCAAGAACATCTCCAGACCTCATCGACGGAGTTGATCACAAATGAGTTTTTTGTATCTTATCCATGGAGAAATCCTCGGTGCTCTGTGGCCAGGGGTTCTCGTAGCTGTTGATTTCGGCCACGGTGGATCTGCAAAAGTGGAATGAGATAATGTCAGTCTCAAAATCAGCTCAACTTACAATAGACTACAGGAAAATGTCTCAAGCTGCTAGTCAGCTTTATAAGCAAACGGCATAAACAGTTAATCCTACATCTACATTAACTAACAACCTCCTTAGCTCTTTCCATTATGATAAAGTAAGGGAATATCAACAGTTAAGGAAATAGAATCAGCTGTTACAAACTGTTTACCAACCAAAGGGACCTATGGTATAAATGCAAAAAAATAGTTAATGGCCTGACGTTTCGACCCTAGCAGAGTCTTTCTCAAAGGCTAAATGACAACACACACAAACAGGTATACCGCTGGTAAACCAGTAATTTGGGGATTATCAATAGTTATTGAAGGTCTTTATAAGTGTCTCTATTTATAAGGAGGATTTGCTGCTCTTTAAAAATTAATTTTTATTATTAATATTAAAGCTGTTCGGTTGTGATGGACTTAGTATTGTTGACCTCCGGCAAAGCACCCAATCTAAAACAAACAAGCAAAATCTTTAGTTGAATTCTGACAGTTTTGGTGCGGTCAGGGTCAGGGTCAGGGTCAGGGGCAGTTAGGGTCAGGGGCAGTTAGGGGGAGTGTTATGTCAAGCTTGGGGTGCGTTACACTCTGCCAAACATTTGCGCATCATTTAAAACTGAATGTGCGTCACTTGAACAATTTAGACCGGAACTCGCTGTAGTAAAAAAATGTACACATGTTCATGTCAATTAGTCGGACAAATCATTTCGCAGTATCTATAACTATTATTCCATGTATTGGTCAACTGCTCTATAATAATGCATGTTCTTTATCACTAATTACGACCATCACAATGTAAACAATTACAATTTAATATTGGCCTAATTAATTCCTTTACTACAAACAATCTGCCTTGAAAACATTTTTGTTTTGAGGGAAGCCTAGGTAAGATTAGTCTAATTTGCACGGACTTGCCACTCCTTTTGTAAAATGTTTTATTTTCATTTTTTAAAGTTAGCTGACATACGCAACAATCTTCTCTTGATCGCCCACCAACTTTCGCCAACGTTGCAAAAGCCTTTTTGTACGCAACGCATTTCAGTTTGAAAAAAATGTTCACAAGTTCTCAAAACGTTTGCATTGCTGGACAGACAGAGTGGAATGCACTCCTGGTTGGCTGTCCTATATCAACTTTAAGTTGGTTGGGTGTTGATTGGGTTTGTATAGGTGGTCGTTTGCATTGCTGGACAGAGTGGAATGCACCCCTGGTTGGCTGTCCTATATCAACTTTAAGTTGGTTGGGTGTTGATTGGGTTTGTATAGGTGGTCGTTTGCATTGCTGGACAGAGTGGAATGCACTCCTGGTTGGCTGTCCTATATCAACTTTAAGTTGGTTGGGTGTTGATTGGGTTTGTATAGGTGGTCGTTTGCATTGCTGGACAGAGTGGAATGCACTCCTTGTTGGCTGTCCTATATCAACTTTAAGTTGGTTGGGTGTTGATTGGGTTTGTATAGGTGGTCGTTTGCATTGCTGGACAGAGTGGAATGCACTCCTGGTTGGCTGTCCTATGTCAACTTTAAGTTGGTTGGGTGTTGATTGGGTTTGTATAGGTGGTCGTTTGCATTGCTGGACAGAGTGGAATGCACTCCTGGTTGGCTGTCCTATATCAACTTTAAGTTGGTTGGGTGTTGATTGGGTTTGTATAGGTGGTCATTTGCATTGCTGCACAAAGTGGAATGCACCCCTGGTTGGCTGTCCTATATCAACTTTAAGTTGGTTGGGTGTTGATTGGGTTTGTATGGGTGGTCGGGGCCGAGTCATTTGTTTTTAATACTCACGCATTGCCAGGTGGTGGGATGAACCCATAATCGTTCTCTCTTGCAGGAGGCTGTTCGCTTCCGTCCTCTGCAAGGACTGGGATCTGATCATCAAGCTGGGTATTGGGAAGCCCTCTCTTGCGTTCTTCAGCTGCCCTCTCCGCATCATATCCACCACTTAAAAAAAAATATGAACAAAAACGATCGTTTAGAAGGTTTGATCGAAGGCACTTCCCAAACTCCCAACTCCTTATGAGTATGCAGCTCCGCCAACATACAGCTTGTCATTTTTGGGTGGCATGGTTGGCTTTTGCGTGTAAAGCACTCGCCTCTCACCAATGTGGCCCTGGTTCGATACCTGGCTCAGGCCATATGTGAGTAGAGTTGTGCGTTGGCTCGCCACAAGGTTTTTTTCCCGGGCCCTCTGGTTTTCCTCCCTCCGCAAAAATCAAACACTTTCAATCTCAGGCTGTGCTCTGTGGTCGTATATGGGTCGATAAGCAATAAACACATAATCCATTGCAGTACAACAAAGGTAGTTAGTTACTTCACCAAAAGCTATAACATCTCAAAGACAACTACAAAACAAAATGACAAAAAAAAAATAATATATATACAAACGCAAAAAGTGAAGACCAGACTTTCCAATTCAACTTTAAACTGCAGTTCACTATCTAAAGCAAGCACAATTCTCACACAATCATAGCGGGGTGGTGAGCTAAAGCAAAGTTGCGGCAAACTTTGGCTCAACTAATTGACAATCACACCGGTTGTATTGGGTGTGATTACCATGAAATAATTCTACTGTGAAACACTGCCTGACTCAAGCCTCCTGGGCAATGGGTCAATTTATCAATTTTTCCCCCTGAAAAAAAAGTTATAACTCTCTACTTGGGAGACACCTAATCTGGTGTTCAAAATTCCTACATTAGAAAATTGCAACCCCCTTCCTTGGGAAACACCAAATCTGGTGTTCAAAATTCCTACATTAGAAAATTGCAACCCCCTTCCTTGGGAAACACCAAATCTGGTGTTCAAATTCCTTCATTAGAAAATTGCAACCCCTTCTTTGGGAAACACCAAATCTGGTGTTACAATCCCTTCCTTGGGAAACACCAAATCTGGTGTTACAATCCCTTCCTTGGGAAACACCAAATCTGGAGTTACAATCCCTTCTTTAGGAAACACCTAATCTGGTGTTCAATTTCCTTCATTAAAAAGTTGCAACCCCCTTCCTTGGGAAACACCAAATCTGGTGTTACAATCCCTTCCTTGGGAAACACCAAATCTGGAGTTACAATCCCTTCCTTAGGAAACACCTAATCTGGTGTTCAAATTCCTTCATTAAAAAATTGCAACCCCCTTCCTTGGGAAACACCAAATCTGGTGTTACAATCCCTTCCTTGGGAAACACCAAATCTGGTGTTGCAATTCCTTCTTTGGGAGACATCAGAGAACGTAAAGACGTAGTTCTAACTTAAGACTGAACTCAGCGACAGGGGTAAATTGGCAACACCACTCATGGACTCAAAACAAGCGAGTAACAGGTGCAAACAAAAATGCAATCCAAACATGCTAACTTACTTATTTAGATGACTTTGTGTGTGTGAAAGAATTAGAGATAAAAGATGAAGTGTTAGAGCGATAGAAGATACTGCCAGCTAAACAAAAATAATCAGCAAATAAAAGAACGCAAAATAAAACGATTTTGCTCTCCAAAGAAAACAAAACATGCGTCTTTACACCCCCCCCCCCATCCAAGATCAAAACCAAGCGGATAATAACCACCATGAATAATTATAAAATCTATTGTTCTAAATTGCAGATAAATAATCGGGGGGGGAAACTGGGGACTAATTAAAAGATAAAAGAATGCAAAATAAAATAATTTTGCTCTTCAAAGAAAACAAAACATGCCTCTTTACACCCCCCCTCCCATCCAAGATCAAAACCAAGCGGATTATAACCACCATGAATAATTATGAAATTTATTTGTTGTAAATTGCAGATAATTATTCGGGGGAAACCAGGGACTTGTTTTGGGGGGTCATTTCACCCTAAGCATTGACTCCATAGTAATACCATGATGTGAATCTGAAATAAATGCGATATGCCCCCACGCCAAAATCACTAGAGGGCGCCATGTGCGATCGAACTCAGGATAAAACAGTAAGCGGTTAGAGTCCTTGCAAATCAAAAATTTACAACATGAACTGGTAAACTGGGACTGCTGACCAGCATCCCCCAGAAGGACCCCAACTGAATAGAGATACATAGATGGATTTCTTTTTTTTCGGGGGGGGGGGGGGGGGACGGACGACTTACTATTGATGTCGCCCTCTGATGACCAGAAGGAGGACCAAGAAGATGATGAAGATGCCGAGGGCTACGATGATGGCAATGACCCACGGGGATAGGGGGATCTCGTTACCCATCCAGGTATACAGAGGTCCTGTATCCACTGCTGCAGCTGTGGGCAAAGAAAAAAACAATCAAACATATTCATAAATAATAAATAACAATAATAATTCAATTTTTCAATTCAACTTGACATTTACTTCCATAATGCAAAATGTACACAAGTAATTATAACAAAGGTGTGTTGAACAAAGATGTTTAAAGAACTACTAGAATAAAAATTAAATGAGACACAATGAAACAGAGGCAAATATGGAGGCACATTCAAAAGACAAAGTCTTGTATAGAAATGCCTTGGGAAAACAACATCGTGGACTTCTGAACAGAACTTAGGTTACAACAGAATGTACAGACAGGGACGGAAGAGGACAAACAAACAAAGCTAACGCGACCTAATGAGCTAGGACGGAACAAGGAGGTAAAATCATAACTAGAAACTCATAGAGGTGAAGAATGAAAACCTATAAAGCGCACAAATCCACAAAAGTGCTCATGGCGCTAATACAAATATCAACATATACATGTACAATAATTAAAAATGGAAACTTAGGCCTAAGCTTAGAAAAATCCGGAATACAATACATGTAGTCAAAAACACAGGTTTAAACAAACTATTACTCAAATACTTAATTGAAAAGAAGAGTCTTTAGTTTTTTTTTTTTAAATTGGGTTAAAAAAACAGATGATTTTACTTGTGATGGCAATTTCATCAGGATATTGAAATAAAAGAATACTTATTACAAGTTTAAATAAGACTTGAAGGTTTGCACGGTGGAAAGAAAATTAGGTATTAATATTTTGCGGTAACACCATCTCTGTTGAGTAGATGTGGTTCCAAAAGAAACCTTTGGACACAGCGTTTTCGAGTGGGACTCAGGTGGGATTCGAACCCCCCAACTTTCCTCATTCTTCAATCTCTCACCACTTACTTTACAGAGAACAAAATGTTGATAATTTGGGCACTAGTTTGGCAAATTCTTCAATGCAAGAATGAAATATTTACCTGTAACGCTACAGTCGTCACCGAAGAAACCCTCCGTGCACTTACAGAAGAAGGTGTTTTTACCATTGGTACACTGACCGCCGTTCAAGCATGGGTTTCTACCACACTCATTTATGTCTGGAAACAGAAAAACATAACTGTGTAAAAATTTCAAAAGTAAATTAAAAAAAAAATAATAATTCCTTCATATTATTAACTAAACTTAAGGGTCCCTGATAAATAATTCCGTTTCAAAATTTGTCTTCTTCCATTTCTCAGTTCATTTCTGACATGATTTTACAGGGCACTGAGGCACTAGGTAACCACAGAGAGACTGTTCGCCTGAGTAGGAAGAAACTGTGGATAAGGCGCCTCCAGACCATTCAACCCCATGGTCTGAACATCCAAGAAGGAAATGACTAACAACATTTTGTCTTTGCCTTCTCCTTTTCCCACAGATATCCCCCTTTTTTTAGTCTATCAACCCGTCTATGAACAATAACAAACTGAGCTGAAGCTGAGCTGGAACCAGTTAGAAACTGCACCCAACACATGGCATTTCGGCTGGCAACCTGCAACTGTTAAAAAAAAAAAACGCCATCTCCAGGATCCCAGCTGCTGAAAAAATTGAGATCTTTTCCTCACCAGTTTGGCAGAATGTTCCGGTGAATCCACTCTTGCATGCGCAGGCGTAGTCATTGACCCTGTCTACGCAGACACCGTTGCCGTTACAAGGGTTTGTTGCCGCCGCACAATCGTCAATATCTGCAGGGGGGGGGGATGAACAAAATCAGCAAATCGGATGAGTTATTTGAGCGAGTTGGAAGCATTACAGACCCCTTGTATTTGCAGCCATCTTGGATGTCAATGGAAATGCTCATGGTTTTTTTTCTAAGACCTCAGTGAAGGCACTGATGTCATATGCAAGGGGTCCATAATGATCGAGAAATAATTCTGAAAAACTGAGGGGTCAAATAAGGTGCATTGTGGGTACATGGCTCTTACGCTAAAATACAAGTAATAATGATAATACAGGCATTTAAAGTCCATCATATCAAAGAGCCTTACTCTATTATAGCCCCTTTTTTGTAACCTTTGTATTAAATATGTGTACCACCATGCATTTTAACAATAACACCCATAATAATACATTCTTATAAAGTGCTTTATCACACCCGAGGGCGTCTCAAAGCACTCATTATTTTTTCTACAAGGTATGTGGAGCTATGTTCGAAATATAAGACTCATTTCTTAAGCAGAAATTTCTGCTCAGTGATTTTCTTTGCTCTTTTCAGAGCTACCATCTCCTCACAATAGATAACATTACATTAAAAATACAAATATAATTAACATTTATGTAGCACTTTCTAAGCGCTTACAAATGATTACAAAAACAAGAATTAGCATAAATGACAAAAGAAATGAAGTGATTATGTTCCCAAGTTGAGATACATGGTTTTGTTTTCAATCTATTTTTGAAAGTGTTCAGAGTCGGGGAATCACGTATGACGATGGGGGGGGGGGGAATGTTCCAGAGTTCAGGGGCACAGACGGAGAAGGCCCAATCTCAAAGCGATTACAGGTATGGGGGACCAGGGCTTGATTTCACAAAGCACTAAGATTCATCTTAAGATGAGTTGCCAGTATCACCATGATGATTTATATTGTGACATCACACTTTGCTTAGCAATTTAGATTGATACACAGTTGAGATCAATCTTAGCTCTTTGTGACATCGGCCCCTGGAGCTAGTTGAGGTGTGCTGTGGACGATGAGCTGTGAAGTTGGCATTGTAAATCCTGCAAGATTAAACCAACTAACTTGGTGACTCAACCCACTTCTCGTTTCTGGGCCACTAAAACTTGAATCCTTGCACTAGCCTGCTTAGGCAAATGACCTTCAGCCCAATTCAAGAAAATCTCATCTACTTACTGTTTTGGCAGAATTTGCCATCATATCCCGGCGGGCATGTACATGTGTACTCTCCCTTAGAATGGGCACAGGTTGCGCCCGCTGCGCAGGGGTTGGCGTAGATACAGTTGGATGATTCTGTAAACATCAACAAACAAACAACAAGATCATTAGATTTCAAAATTTTAAATATATCTATCATCCGTCTCACATCCAATTGCAGTGTGGACCAATGGCAAACCTAAGGGGGTGGGGGTAGGGTGGGCATGTTGGGGATGGGGGGGGGGCCAGGGGGGATGTTTGCGACTAGCTTGCTCTAGTCATCATCAGGAGACTGTTTTTTTTTTTTAAACAAGGTGTTTATATACATACAAGGGCTGCTTGAGTTGGGGATGCCAAAGACAAAGTTACAGAGAAAGCTGTTGACATAGTTTGATTTTTTTCTTTACCTTGGATGTCGCAGCGATCTCCGATGAACCCATCGGTACAAGCGCAGGTGTAGCCGTTCCAACCGCCGGCCATTAGATTGTAACACGTCCCTCTGTTAAGACACGGGGCACGACGGCACGGGTTGTAATCTACAGACGTCACGAGGTGGAGATACAAGAGAAAATAATCAGCTTTATTTGAAAAGGAAGGTAATTATTATCACAAACAGTGCACTCCAATAGTGTCCACCACATCTCAACAAGGCTTAATACAATGAAAGCCAGTGAAATAGTGGATGAGGGCACTCTCCCATTGTGGGATATTTTTTAATTCTATTATGGAAGCCTAGGTCTCAGGGAATTTATTCAACAGCATCTCGGCACCTATTGACTTCATGTGTACATCCGAGTTATTTTAAAGGAACATTACAGAATTGGATTTTGCTAACAAAACAGTTGCTTGCAGTGTAAGCACTTTATGTAATCCACCATATACATAAACTGACAAACCTGTAGAAGTTTGAAAATTAGTTTATTCATTTCTCATCAAATATGGCATTTCAGACATAAATATTTCAAGGGATGTTTTCTACTATCATCATCATTAGACCGTGTAAGTTTTATGTAAATCTGTGATCAAAAAGTATATTTTACAAGTTTTTTTCTTACCAATTCTGTAATGTTCCTTTAAGTGAGATACAACGTTTTGACACTTTTAAACTTTTGACACTTTTAAACTTGCTTGTAACATCAATACCATTTGGTTTTGAGGTGAGAGAGCCCCTGACGTGGACTGTATTTGTTATTTTTTAGGCAAACAACAATGTTTTGTCCACACCAAAACAGAAAATCTCTCAAGTTTTTGTACATAAATGTAGAACATGGAAGTTGTAGGGGGTAGGTTCCCTCTTCAATGCAACCCGGCTCCTTTTTTTTAGCTTCAGGGAAAACAAATTTTCTCAGGACACTCAAATTCTTGGGAGTGTTACTGTTTAAACAAAATTAGAATATGTAATACATATTAAATTTGCATCTGCAATAAATAATATTATTTGGTTTTACCCATTCATTGATGTGTGTGTATAGCACTGTATACTCAGTACTTTCTCCAGTCCTGTGGTGGGATTTGAACCCAAGACCTTTGCCATTATAGAGCAGATGTCTAACCACTAGACCGCCAAGATGACCCGGTAACTAGAGGCCAGTTTGAATCCTACATTTTCGAAAATTAAATAAACAAATATTTGTCCATTCAAACTTACCGGTCTCACAGTACGTGCCACCATAGCCATCCTCGCATTCACAGTCATATGTATCATTGTAATAGGTACACACACCACGCCCCATACAGTAGTCTATGTCACATGAATCTGGCTCTGGAACTAGGTAAACAAAATCACAAAAGGGGGGGGGGGTAATCATTTTTAATTGTTTTGAAGAATTTGCAGCAGATCTAATATCACTTCAGTTCAGTTCAGTTAAATTATTTCCACAGTTTTTATAAATATATGAGAAAGTATAATAATAATAATAATAATAATATAAATAATAATAATAATAGGCAGTTCTTATCTAGCACTTTATCACAACCGATGGTGTCTCAAAACGCTCATTATTTGTTTGAATTCTAAATTTACATTATAACGGTTTACAAGGTGCTGTAGTGCAATCTGCAGCTAACCACACCAGACACACCAGAGCAAACCCCTTCTCTTAACAATAAGTGTAATGGTTTCTTATACATGCGTTACAAAACACACAGGACCTACGGCTTTACGTCCCATCGGAAGGACGAAGCAATAAGGGTTAAGTGTCTTGCTTTAGGGAATAAGTGTCACCGCCGGGACTCCAAAAGTCATCTCAAGATTCAAGAGATACAAATTTGTTGACATACTTTTATTGATTTCTTATCAATTGTGGCACTTTAGACCCAATCATTTTGCAGAATGCTTACAACCACTACCATCTTTATAACTAATAGAGTTTACTGGCCAAACTCTAAAACCACTGGTCTCGCGCCTGTGGTCCTGTAAAACTTTTCATGCCCTAGTATTATGGGTCAACTATTAAAGAAAAAAATTGCTCTGCGGGTAAAAAGAAAAATGGTTTTGTTGTACAAGAACAAACTTTAGACATTTTTTTTTAAGAGAAGTTATTCCATTTATATGTTATTTCAATCATTAAAAAAGGGCAAAAACGAGCCAAGACTAACAAAAAGTGGAACTATTGAATGTTTTGTCAGAGCGGAAACACCATGTACAATAAATTCATTTCTGTAATCAACGACCATTTTTCGGCCTCTCACCATTTTGGCAGATATCTCCAGAGTGGCCCGGTGGGCAGATGCAAGTGTAAAATCCCACCAGGTTGACGCAAGTTCCTCCGAACAAACACGGTGCACCCTCACACTCATCGATGTCTAAAACAGAAAAAGGAACATCAAATGAGAATAGAAAAAAATGACAACAATTTTTCTATTCAATTCAACATTTATTTCCATAATCGGTGAAAATGGAAGAAAAATAAACAAATTTAGAACAGTTACATAAATCAGATACAATCAAAAACTGATTGGGAAAATAATAACAATGAAATGGATTAGGAGCAAACCAATACGGGGACATTTTCAGAAGCCAAAAGGAGGCTTGTATTGAAATGCCCACTGACAAAAAAAGAAATCAACACAATTTACAGCAAAAAACAAAAGCAACGAACAAACAAATATTAACAATCTAACTTAAAGATGAATACAATGTAATAAAAATAATGAGAATGATAGCAATAACAACAGTAATATATTTAAGATATAATTGTCTGCCTTTATTTGTCACTAAAGCCAACAGCCAAAGCCAAATCAATAGAGTGGCTAATGCATATCGTCGGCTCAGGACTATAAGTTCGTTAGTGCAGTTTGTATGGATTTCATTAAACTGACTTTGAATATTTTGGAGCTCCTGGTAAATGGAGTTTATTGATCAAGAGTGAGTTCCATGAATTAGTTTGGAAAAACATAACATTCAGTTTCTAAGAAAAAACTTACTAGTAGATTTATTATTTTTGTTTGTTTGCATATTCACATTTTTCACTTGACAACCTTTTGATTATTACAGATTTAAAATTGCAATTAATGACCTTATAGCACTGAGCTGACGATATAGAGTTTAACTGCCTCTTTAACCAACAGCCCTTAGCCAACAACATATTTGGCTTTAGCAAGTCACTGTGAACATTAAGAGCAAACCATCTCAGACCAAAATAAAAACTTAAGTCACTGATTCCTTGTACTTCAATACTGAAGTAGCCACCAGCCATAAACTATAAGACAAGGGCCACATGCCAGAAGCCAGAAGCCACAAGCTAAAACTTACTGGTTTCACAATCCATGCCAGTGTATCCGGCCGGACAGTCACAAGTGTAGTTAGTCCCTACATTGGAACACTCTGCACCGTTACGACACGGGTTGTTACCACACTTGTTGATATCTACAAAGAAAAGAAAAAATATAAATATACATTAAAAAAAAACTTTAAAAAAAAAGTTTTCTTCGAGCTTCAACCATTTACTTGCATACCGCCTGCAAACTGCTTGCCTGTTACTCCTGAAACCATCACAACCACCCTCGAAGTTTGACAAGTTGTATTTTGAGTTTTACCAATGCGATTAAAACGCTGCAAACGGCGTAGTCTCAAGATGGCGATAGTCCAAAAATATAAATTAATCCCCGAAAGAAAAAATGGATGTTGTCCATCTCCAAAGGTTGAAAGTACTGTAATAAAAAATTGTAAAGAAATTTTATATTTTTACCTGTTGGTGTTTGGCAATTGATACCCGTCCACATGGGTGTACACATACAGACGAATCGTGTATTCTGCTCATTACTGCATGTACCGCCGTTGATGCACGGTTCCCTGTCGCATGGTAACAAGTCTACACACAGACAATAAACAGATTAAGGTTATTCGATGTTAGTGCAAAACAGGAAACAATTTTGATATCATTTTGCAGATTCTTACAGAGTCACTGCTTGTCGAGTTTGTTAACCCTCCTACTGCCTGACCACTGTTTTAACGTAGGTTAGAGACTAGTTGTGGCTCATCAAAGAAAAATTGACTAGAGTGGGACTTGAACCTGCGACCTCTGGATTAATGTGCCAGTGTCTACCAACTGAGCTATCTAGCCCTATGCTGGCGGTCTCCCTATTTTGTCAATATCTTTGTTAGGGGGTGCCAGTCAGAAGCCATTCAACCTGTAACTGCCATGTAGCCAGGGATCACACCCAAGTTTACGATACAACCTGGGAAGCGGCAGCAGAGGGCTCGCCTTAAAGGGATGCAGGATCACCTTAAGGGGATGCAGGATCACCTTAAGGGGATGCAGGATCACCTTAAGGGGATGCAGGATCACCTTAAGGGGGATGCAGGATCACCTTAAGGGGGATGCAGGATCACCTTAAGGGGATGCAGGATCACCTTAAGGGGATGCAGGATCACCTTAAGGGGGATGCAGGATCACCTTAAGGGGGATGCAGGATCACCTTAAGGGGATGCAGGATCACCTAAAGGGGATGCAGGATCACCTTAAGGGGATGCAGGATCACCTTAAGGGGGATGCAGGATCACCTTAAGGGGGATGCAGGATCACCTTAAGGGGATGCAGGATCACCTTAAGGGGGATGCAGGATCACCTTAAGGGGGATGCAGGTTGAATGGCTTCTGACGGCGCCACCGAACAAAGATATTAACAAAAGAGGGAGACCGCCAACAATAGGGCTAAAAAGCTCAGTTGGTAGAGCACCGGCACGGAAGTCAGCCTGATCAAGTCATATTCTAGTAATTTTGTCTTTGTTCAACCCAAAGCTATTTAAAATTTACCCAGTCAGTTTCCCTTACGGTTTATTACTTGAGGTTAGAGACTAGTAATATGTTTTCCTTTTCCTTTATCTTTCAAGGAAAAGAGCCCTCTTTAAAGACACTGGACACCTTTGGTAATTGTCAAAGACCAGTCTTCTCACTTGGTGTATCTCAACATATGCACAAAATAACAAACCTGTGAAAATTTGAACTCATTTGGTCGTCAAGTTGCGAGATAATAATGGAAGAAAAAACACCCTTGTCACACGAAGTTGTGTGCTTTCAGATGCTTGATTTCGAGACCTCACGCGTGACGTCTCAAAATCAATTCAAATAAATTACTTCTTTCTCAAAAACTACGTTACTTCAGAGGGAGCCGTTTCTCACAATGTTTTATACTATCAACAGCTCTCCATTGCTCGTTACCAAGTAAGTTTTTATGCTAACAATTATTTTGAGTAATTACCAATAGTTTCCAGTGTCTTTAAAATATCTTTAAAAAAAAAACCTTTAACAGTTGATTTTTACCTGTGTAGCCCTCATCCCGAATCTCAATGGAGAACCCTCTCTCCGTCTTCTCACCGTCAGAGAAGAACGTTACCCAGAGGAGATTACTGGGCGTGTCGAATCCAGCCGGCATGTCATTGCCGGACGCTTCCACCTGAACGGTGCCTTCGTCGAAGATGTTATCGCCGGTTCCCACCTTGAGTTTGTCGTAGCGGTTCTCCGTGATGAAGTCCAGGAACAGGACCTCCATGGTGCGGCCGGGAGTGCCGTGGATGAACCAGCGGCACTCCTCGTAGTTGCCGTAGTTACTGGGATAGTCCGGAGTGTGGATTTCCACTTTTCCGTTCTGCGGGATGGTGAAATTGTTCCTGCAGCCGATAGCTATTGAAAAAAAAAAAAAAAAGATTTCAAAAATATATTCATTTATCCATGATAAATTCTGTATCAAGCAATAAACCACACGAGAGAAAATGACTGGGTAAATTTTTAATTAATTTCTGGCTGAACAAAGAAAATTGACAAGAACTGGGATTTGAACCTGCGACCTCAGGATTTACGTACCGGCGCTCAACCAACTGAGCTATCTACAGCCCTATGATGACGGTCTCCCAATTTTGTGTCGATGTCTCTGTTTTGTTCTTAATTTGTATATTACATTTAGGCTTTCGATGTTAAGACATCTTTTGTAAGTTTGGGTGGATCCGAAGGTTGACATAATTTGTAGGAGAAGTGATAAGTGTTTGCACAGATGATCTTCAAGAGTAGGCTGAACGCCAAGCCCTGCTTAAGTTTTCATTAAAAAATGCTGAGGAATACTTTTTGGGGGAGTAAAATGCGTGTCTTGAGTCTTCCTATGAGTCTACCTTTGGATTAATATATCAATTGGAGTTATTTTTTGTCCTGCTTGAATCTTGGGGCTTATAAGACAACAATACAAATGGGAATTTTTAAAAAAGTTTGATTGATTTCTTTTCACTGAGAGGCCGCAGGCATGCACTCTGTGTGGAGTATGCCACGACCGAAATGGCACAATCTTTGGGATGTAGTTTGTTTGATTCCTCTCTGGTCTCAAGTCGATGGAGGTGCAGTTGAGAAAACTGACTATTTACCTGTTTCACAGTTAGTACCTGTCAGCTATCGGACAAGCACAGATGGGGGTGCGTTGGAATAGTCTTACTTGTTTCACAGTTAGTACTGTCAGCTATCGGACAGCACAGATGGGGGTGCAGTTGGGAAAATAGTCTTACTTGTTTCACGTTAGTACCTGTCCAGCTATCGGACAAGCACAGATGGGTGCAGTGGAAATAGTCTTACTTGTTTCACGTAAGTACCGTCCAGCCTATTGGACAAGCACAGATGGGGGTGCAGTTGGGAAAATAGTCTTACTTGTTTCACAGTAAGTACCCGTCCAGCTATCGGACAAGCACAGAGGGGGGTGCAGTTGGGAAATAGTCTTACTTGTTTCACAGTTAGTACCCGTCCAGCCTATCGGACAAGCACAGATGGGGGTGCAGTTGGGAAAATAGTCTTACTTGTTTTACAGTTTAAGTACCAGTTCAAGCATGTCGGACAGGCACGGTAAGGGGTAGGGTTGGGAAAACAGTCTTACCTGTTTCACAGTTAGTACCAGTCCAGCCTGTCGGACAGGCACAGGTGTATTCGTTGATTCCATCATAACATATAGCTCCATTCAGGCAGGGGTTTGATTCACACTCGTTGATGTCTGCATTAAGGAGAAGAAAAAAAAAGACACATAATAATGCTTTTCGAGGTGAAGACTTTTTTTCTTCTAAAACCAGGGGTGAGAGTCACAAAAAAAGTCTGAAACTTGGATCCAGATCGTAGGAGGTATGTCAAAATGATGGCATTTCCGCCTTTTGGTAACCCCTGGAGATATATATTTCAAGGAGCTTCTGAGAACGGTTTCCTAAGCATGAGAGAAGTAGATCAAAGTGTTTCTTTTGTCAACAGGCAGACGTTGAAGGTCTGAATTCAGAATCTCTGTAAAATTCTTTAGAGACCATAAACATTCAAGAAAATTTGCGGTGACACCATGTAGATAGATCTATTTTGAGTGATGGTGGTTCTGGGAAGAACCGAGGGACAGTATACTCTGTCCGTCAGTGTCTCCTGACGATGGCCAGAGTATAACTGTCCGAAACCTTGAGTCCCTCGGTTCTTCCCAGAACCACCATCACTCAAAAGAGATCCATCTACATGGTGCCACCGCAAATTTTCTTACGTTTATCGTCCTTCCACCATGTAAACCTTTGAGTCTTTTTAGAGACCATTCATTTCTGTACATTCTTCCCCATTGGCCAGACAGGTAAGACAAAATATTGTTAATTTTTTTGAAATTAATTGTTTAGTGAAGATGTCTGGAAAACTAATCCAAAACATAAATGTTGGTTTTGTTTAGAATGTATAGATACTATTCTCACATGGGAAACATTGGGCAATTTCAATTCAGGTCATGACCTTTACTTTGACCTCTTGGAAGTAGGTCAAATCTTTTACAAAGCAATATTGTCTGCTTACCTTCTTCACAGTGGATACCGGTAAATCCAGGATGACAGTAACACGTGTAGCCTGCTTTCCCAAAGTTGTCCATACACGTTCCTTGATTCTTGCACGGTGTGTTCTCACATTCATTCACATCTGCAGACAAGATGACAAGAAAATCACAAGGTTTTAAAGAACAATTAGAAAGAAAAATGATTTGAAGATTAGTATAGTGAGGGTACAATAAGAAGGAGGTTAGCGGTGACACCATATCCTAAATCTCTCAGTGAGTATTAGGTTATGGGAAGAACTGGAATCTTCGGCGTATAAGCTGCAGCTTATACGTTGATTTTGGCCCCAAGAAAGATTTCTGCGGCCGATGTGTTAATATTGAAGAAAGATCTTTTGTAAAATATTCTAGATGAAAAAAAAACCCCACTTTTGTTCTTGCTGATCATTCTAATTACCGATTTCAATAACGATCGATGGTGTGAACTTCAATTCATTTTGACTTCAATGCAACGCAACTCGCACTTTGTGGCAATGTACAGTTTGACTGATGTGCGATGTGATTTGTGTACATCACCACAAAGGACCGCCCGGCCTGCGGTTTATATGCGGGGCGGCTTATACACCGACATCTGAATCTTGTTTTGACAATTTCTATGCATTGTGGATTATACACCGGGCGGCTTATACGCCGAAGATTACGGTACATCTTTCTGGTAATAAAGGACAATAATAATAATAATAACTGTATTTATATAGCGCCTTTTGCCAAAGGATACAAAGCGCTCAGTATTTTTACCGGCCATGTATGTGGAGCTAAGTTTTGAAGTATGAGACCTATGCATTTATAGCACAATGTAAGGGTTTACAAGGTGCGGTGGCGCAATATGCTGCCAATCAAACCAGGAACACCGGGGCGAACCCCTTCTCTTTTCGATAAGTGCACTGGGTTCTTTTACGTGCATTACACAACACACGGGACCAACGGCTTTACGTCCCATCCGAAGGACGAAGCAATAATGGTTAAGTGTCTTGCTTAAGGACACAAGTGTCACGACTGGGACTCGAACCCACACTCTGCTGAACAGAAACACCAGAGCTTGAGTCCGGTGCTCTTATCCGCTCGGCCACGACACGCCACAAGGGATCCTCAAATGCGACTAGCACTATAACCCCCCAGGACCGACAATACCTGCTTAGAAAAAATAATGATGAATTACAGTTTTGGACTATTTGGTTAAAATCATAACAGATAATTTCATGTTTAAACAACATTTCCAAACATTGAAATATATTTCTATATTTGATAGAAGGTAAATGCAAGACCAATACTTTAGTTAAACCACAATTCTTGTAAAACTTGTCATGAATAATTTCATGGTTTAACTTCTGAACATCGATTGCCTAATAGTTTTTCAATTTCTAGACACAGGATAAAATGATTGTACACCAATGTATTTAAACATTGATATTTGGTGACCTAATTTGCATTATGACCAAGTGCCTGTGTAACACACTGGTAGAAAAAAATGGCTTCATAACGTGTAGTCCGTGATGATTGCACAGAGTCACATAGTCACTGACATCAACTGTCTCTTACATATGACTTAAAATATTTGGGCAGACTTTGTAGTGGATCGATAACCGAGCTTCCCGACCGCTTGCTAAACTTTGGTCCAACTTACCGATCTCGCAAAACTGTCCAATGTACCCGTCGCGGCAGATGCAGTTGAACCCGTTGATTTCGTCTTTACACACTCCGCTGTTCTCGCAAGGGTCACTGACGCACTCGTTGATATTGAAGTCGCAGGTTGAGCCGGTGTACCCGGCGGCGCAGACACAGCTGTAAGAGTTGACACGATCAATGCATGTTGCTCCGAACTTGCACGGGTTCTGAACGCACACTTCGATTTCTATACAAAAAATTAAAAGAAACAAAATGGAAATCGATCAAAAATATTTCTATACAAAATAAAAAAGTGGAAGTACAGAAAACACTACAGGGGTGAGAGTCACAGCTGACAAAGAGGTCTGAAACTAGAATCCACATTTTTCGGAGGTAAAGTGAAAAAAATAAAAGAAAAGTGTCTGGTAGAAAGGCTTTTCGTAAAAGAGAAATAAAATCCTTTATTTTAAAAGGTAACTGAAATGACTTACCTCTTTCACAGTTGGTTCCGGTATATCCAGCTTGACATGTGCAGATGAAGGCGTTGTTCTCATTGAAGCATAGACCCCCATTGAGACAAGGGTTACTGTCGCATTCGTCCAGATCTACATTAAACAAGAAGTAAAGTAATAATGACAAAATGTCCTCCGATCAACACTTCAGTAGTAGAGTAAATATGCTGTATTTTGTTTAATATTGCAAAGTCAAGGTGCTTCTGAAACCACTTCTTGGTGTACAGAATCAAATGCAGATTGTGGAGCATTCAATACCACCTAAACCAGTTTGAAAACTGTCAAGAGCACACCATAAATATGGTGTGCTTGCTACTAAAGTGAACCACAAGCACTAAGAAACCCTCTACATTTTGTTGGTAAGTGTTCCTGGTTCTTTTAATAGAGGCACAATATATATAAAGGCCGTGTTGGAATTAATGATAATAATAATAATAACAATAATAATAATACAGCATTTATATAGCACATTATGTATTACAGATCCCTCGATGCACTTTACAATTTAACCCAGGAGCAGAGCCCCTCTGTAAAACGCGGTGGATCCAGTTGGAGAATTTTTTCACCACCCAGTTTTTTAGGTCAATGACCCCTCCTGCAAGCCCAAAGCAATTTTAAAAAACTCCACAGAGGCTTTTTGTCTGGGCCAGCAGTGTGTGTTATTTACGACTGTTTTAGTCTTGGGCGGCACAGGTTGACACAAAGAGATAATGGCACAAGGAGTTGGCTCACTAAGATATCAAGTTACAATTCCCAAGGGCATAGCTGTCCATTGGGACTGCTGTCATTAAATAATTCTTACTCGGCAGTGGTTTATAGCCTGGCCAATGGGAGTCTACAGGCTTGTGGTGTATACAAGGGGTGTCGAATACAAAAAATCGTGGCTTTTTTGGCCATTGAAAAAAAAAATTATGACCATATTTGGAAAATGTGGAGAATTTTTTCACCACGTTGCTTCTCTGAGGGTTAAAACAGATTATAATACAAAGATACACTAGAGACAATAATTACCAGACCAGCTGTATACAATGATTAAAAATGTAAAACACTCAGGCCTACACTGACTAGGATCAACTCAAAACTAAGAAAATACTGGCCCCATAGTGAAAAACCAAGGCTGGTAACAAGGCAACGTTATAAAAATACATGAAACAAAACAATACACGACCAGGAAAAGTTACAAATCAAATCATGCAATTTCAAATAATGCAATTTCACTGACGAAATACATCTGTACACATCAATAAATTGACAGCTATGGCTACGGCTACATCACGATGTCAACATGTGTTGAAGCATAGGCTGCCCTTAGCAACACCCTTAGCAACAGCTGCAGCCAGTTTCGGACACAGCCTTATGGCCATGTCACACGAGGCAATTTACGGGCAACCACTTCCAGGCAATCTCCATGAAGAAAATTCGTTCACATTTCAGTTTTCTCATTATTTTCCTGGGGATAGTGAGTTAAAGCAAGAAGAACGTTTCTAGTGCTGCCAAAGTGTTCCTAGTGCATGCAGTGCAGTTGGTTGCCTCCAAGTTGCCTGAAAAAAATTGCCCTGTGTGATATGGCCTTTACAGATAGGACCTTTGAATTAGGAAGATTAGAGGGGGATTGTTGAAACAAAGAGAACACTCAAACAGATGTCGCTAAAATCGTTATACAAAATCTGTATTTATTTAAAATATAAAATCAATATACTGTTTACAAAGACAAAAACTCACTAATTTCACAGTTGATGCCCATGAAGCCATTGAGGCAGACACACTCGTACCGATTCTCCAAGTTGGAGCAGCCGCCGCCGTTTAGGCAAGGTGCTGAAGTGCACTCGTCAATATCTGCAAAAAAGAAGTCAAGTGAACACAATCAACTGTGAACATTAACTGCCTAGGCTAAAATAATGACAATATACTTATGTCAAGCTATTTTCTCGGACATTATTGTACAAGACTTCTTCAGTCCTTTCTGTTTTTGCATCTTTTCCATCAGGTCATCCTTCTCCATTCCAGTATCGTCCCTCAGCTCGTCAACATAGCTATATCCCAGCCTGCCTCGTTCTCTCTTTCCTTTTGTGCCATTGCATCAGTTTTTCTCCACACATGACCAATAACCCTAGCCATCTTTCCTTCAATGTGTCAGTATTTTTGTCAGCTTTCCAAAGAGTTCAATGTTGGTCGTGTGACAAAGTTTTTGAATTATGAGACCTATTTATGTAGCACCTTATAAAGGTTTACAAAGGTGCTGCGGCGCACTCAGCAGCCACTGCTAGAAACATCAGGACAAACTCTTTCTCATAGCAATAAGTGGGTTCTTTTATGTGCATTATGCAACACACAGGACCTAGGTAGGGCTTTACGCCCCATCAGCAGGAAGAAACAAATCGTAGTTGAGTGTCTTGCTTAAGGACACAAGTGTCAAGACTGGAACTGGAACCCATACTGATCAGAAACACCTGGGCCCAATTTCATAGAGCTGCTTAAGCAGAAAATATTGCTTAAAAATGTTCTGCTAAGCAAAAAAAGGCAGGAAAACCAGTCCCAGATTGTACATGTGAAATGGCATTTTGGCTGGTAACCTTATTCTGGTAAGCATGATTTTGTTGTGCTTAGCTAGTTCTAGAGCTTAAGCAGCTCTATGAAATTGGGCCCAGAGCTCGAGCTCAGTGCGCTTGATCGCTCGGCCACAACACGCCATATGCAATGGGGGTTGTCTAACAGCTGTTGTGGCGTGTCGTGGTCAAGCGGATAAGAACACCGGACTCAAGCTCTGGCGTTTCTGATCAGCAGAGTGTGGGTTCGAGTCCCGGTCGTGACACTTGTGTCCTTAAGCAAGACACTTAACCATTATTGCTGAGATGAGACGTAAAGCCGTAGGTCCCGTGTGTTGTGTAATGCACGTAAAAGAACCCAGTGCAATTATCGTAAAGAGAATAGGTTCGCCCCGGTGTTCCTGGTTTGATTGGCAGCAAATTGTGCCACAGCACCTTCTTGTAAACCATTACATGGCGCTATGTAAAGGAATAGGTCTCATACTTCAAAAACGCAGCTCCACATATCTTGCAACAAAAAATACTGAGCGCTTTGAGATGCCCATCGGGTGTGATAAAGCGCTATATAAGAACGACGTATTATTATTTTGTTGTTGTTGTTCGCTTACCTATGTCACACAGCAACCCTGTCCAGCCAGCAGTACATGCACAGCGGAAACTGTTCTCCAGATTGCTGCATATGGCGCCGTTCATGCAAGGGTTGCTTGCACACTCATCAATATCTACATTCAAAATGTACACAAGTTCAAAGCGGTCAAAATGGCGGATTTTTCAAACAAAGTTAAAAAGTTGGTTTTGAAGTTTTGACAGGAAGTGCCTGGTTGTGGCAAATGCTCATTTTGATTATCAAGGTTATTTTCACAGGAATCGGGAAAGTACCGAGTATACAGTGCTTAACGCAGATCAGTATATTGGTAGAACACAAATAATATTCTATCCCCATTGCAAACTTAACAACTATTTAAATGATTAAAATCGTTGCCACAATAAAATTCAAACTGCCTCTAGCTATCGGGCAGGCTCAGTAGTAAGACATCTGCTCTAGAATGGCAAAGGTCATGGGTTTGAATCCCGCCCGAATAATATGCCTGTGGATTTTTTTTCATAAGACTCAGGGGAAGTACTGAGTATGCTTAACACACATCGGTGTATGGGTAAAAACAGAAATAATTTTCTTTATCCCCGATGCAAATTTAACATCTGTTAAAATTACTATTTCAACTTCTGAAACTACCTACCAATATCACAGTTATCACCCGTCCATCCAGCAGAACATGTGCAGGTGTACAGACTGATCAGATTATTGCAGTTGCCATTGATGCATGGGTTGGAGGCACACTCGTTAATATCTGAAAACAATCAGATCAACAACAAAAAAAATCAAATAAACAAACAACGAAACGTAACCCTTCAATTTCATAATAATAATGTTGGACATTTGTAGTGTGCCATGTCTGTCAGAAAGACACTCCTGGTGCATAGAAAAAGAACTCTGTGGTTTTCAAGTTAGTTTTGAAGCTATATGTAGACAGTGTCTACTAGTCTGAGGTTTAGTGGAAGAGCATTCCGAAGAGAGGGTCCAGCCTGGTAAGAAAGAAAACATAGACGCCACGGCTACACATCACGTGAACACACAAAGTATTTACGTATACATCTCCGGATATGTATCTGCAAACTTAAAAAAAACCTTCTAATATGAGAAAAAAAAAATCAAAAACACGTACCAAACTGACAGTTGTAACCTTCATACCCGACGGTGCATACACATTCATAGTTGTTAACTCCGTTCAGGCAAGTGGCACCATTCTGACAGGGGAAACTGCTACACTCATTGATATCTGTGGAAAAAAATAAAAATAAACCAAGACTTAGAAAAATGATATGTTGAGAAACTGTGGTGCTGAAAACATTGGGTAGAAACATTTTAGAATACTTATTTTGCTGAGGTTAAATAATGGAAATGTGCGCGTGTGTACGCACAATTCACAACTCTCAGCCAATGATTTGGTTTTCCTTTGACCTCAGAGAGGGCACTGTTTGAGCTTGTGATCTCGTCGTGTACAAGGGGTCTTTACAAATGCTGGTGTAGTTTTCAGAAAATTTCTTTTTTTCACGTTGCTGCACATTTTCCTTGTTTCACCAGCGTCTGACCTCTAAGATGGAGGCAACATGACCTTTAAGGTCTATTAGACATTTTTAAGTTCTGAAAATTGAAGCAAATTTGATAGAATCACAACGTACCAATGTCACAGTTGGCTCCAGTGTATCCAGGCTGACAGACACACACGTAGATGTTGCGTCCGTTACTGCATACAGCGCTGTTCTGACACGGTGCGCTTGCACATTCATCGACGTCTTCATTATCATTACAAGAGAGAAAAAAACAAAAAAACAATTGTAAGTATGAGCAGTCGCTTCCAGTGATAAGATTGTATGAAAACTAAAAAATCCTGAAATTTTAATGACTTTCCTCTTGGTGTTGAAATGAAGCTCCCAGAATGAACAGATCGATACATTGCAGAAGTTTACATACTCTCTACATCATTTTCTAATACATATCTGAATGGCTGGTCATACCAAGTGCCAAGCCTTTTCATCTCTGTGATGGCAAGTTTGCCTCTTTCAAGAAAATCTGAAGGCGCATGGAGATCCGTGACAAATCCTGACATCAGAAAAAAACACGGACAGATCACATGCCTGCTATTTATTTCTGTGTAATCATCAACCCATAAGCTCAGACATTACTCCAAAAATTGTCAACAAAATTGTCTGGACAAATATTAATACGAATAGAAGAAACCGATAACTTTAAGAGGACCTGGAGACTTTGCAAGACATAATGTGAAAAATTTTCTTCGTAAATAAATTTCATGAGAAAAACTCAATGCATTTTCTATGGGCTTCTGGTATTGTTGAAGCCATTTTGTGTCAAGTGAGCTTAGCTAACAGTAGGGTTATGTCACATTTACAAACAGAATAAGGCAGGGAAAGGGATGGGGGGGGGGTGCTTGGTTTTTGTCGTTCAAGATCGACTGTCTAAAATTGTAGCTTGAAGTTTAAGTAACAAGGATACAACAGTAATTATTTTCATATCATATGTTTTATGTCGTATCAAAAAGAATCCTGTGATATAACACCAAATGGAGAAAAACAAATAAAAATTTGCATAATTTAAAAATTTGCATAATTAACCTACCAATGTTGCAATTGGCTCCTTCCCAACCTGATGTACAACCACACTGGTAACCATTCACGATGTCATTGCAGACGCCTCCATTCACACACGGATTGCTGGCACACTCGTTAATGTCTGCAAAAATAGAACACAATAACAACAAATCAGCATGGATTTAGAATGAACAGCAAAATAATGAAATATTCCTGAAACAAACAATCACACATTAATTTCTTTGATGATAATAATGATAATAAAAGGCATTCATAAGGCGCTTAACATAAAATACCCCCAAAGTGCCTCACAATAAAAACTATAAAACCATGGCAGTTATAGTACTCAAAAATAAAACATAAAATTCACTAAAGTGTACAAAGAACAAGCAAAGTACTTCAAACATAAAAGCAAATTAAAGGTACAGTCATAAGTTGGTAATAAATACTCCAAAAATAATGACCGTAACCACTTACATGGTAAGAAGCACTGCAGCTGTTGATAATATAAACTATTTTGAGAAAGAATTCCCTTGAAAGTAATGTCGTTTGGACGATTTTTCACAAAAAAAAACCCATTTGATTCTGAAAAACGAGTCATGCATGAATCGGATTTCTGAGATTTCTCAGATTTCTGAGGGTTGGTTTCCGTTTGTGAATGCTGTGGCCAGAGATGCTGTTGGTACCCGCTGTCACTTGGCTAAATGTGAATGAACTCAACGTTCTTGTGAAAATACCGTGAGTTTTTTGCTGTTTTCTCAGCAAGTAGACACTGTATATGAGCTGAAACTATTACATGTGACTTTTATTGTATCTTTCCTTATAATTTTGCCTATATATAAGCATTCCATTGATAAAAACCAAACTATATGATCCTACCTATAAAATGCAACAAGAAAACAAAATAAGACTGAACTTGGAAAATACCTTAAAAAAACAAAACAAAGACATTGAAAAAGAACATTTGAGAAGCACACAGATTCAATGTTTTGTAACCTTATTTCTTTGACAAAAAGAAATGCATCATTCGTGGTTCTTTTTTTCTTGTAAAAAGAAAAATTGACTGACCTGATTAACATGCCAGTGCTCCACTGACTGAGCTATCTAACCCTATGTTTTGGTGGTCACCCTATTTTATGAATATCTTTGTTCAAGGGTGGCAGTCAGGAGCCATTCAACCTGTAAACTGTTGTATAGCCAGAAATCACACCCGAGTTTCGATACAAGCCTGGGAAGCGGCAGCGGAGGGATCACCTTAAGGGGATGCAACCCTTTTCAAGTTAAAATGCCACAGTAACAAGGGGGACTCACTTGTTGTGCACTGGACTCCAGTCCAACCAGGAGAACATGCACATACATAACGGTTGATCTGATCCACACAGGTGCCGCCATTGGCACAGGGGTTACTGGCACACTCGTCATCATCTGCCAGGCGGAAATAAAAGATCATCGGGTTATTGTAAAGATAAAATATATATCGGGAAGACAATATCTTACTTTAGGATGTCGTTATCTCCGAGATAAATCATTTCAGGGTGTCGTCATCTAACGTAAAATCATCCTGGAGTAGATTATCTTAGGAAACTATCTCAGGAAACTGTCTCACGAATATCTCAGTAAATTATCTCGGATAGCACTCTCCAGAGCTCCAAAATTACAGCAAAAATGTAATAAATTTCATCAAAATGCAGTTAAATTTATACTTTTTTTTCCTAATTTGATCAAACTTGGGTTTCTTTTTATTGACCGTAGCATTCATTTTCGTTTTTCTCGTTCAGGTTCATTTTAGTAATTCCGTTTCATTTCTAGGCATTCAAGACCACACTTTCAACAATCTTTAGTTCAATTTCTGTCACCTGTTTACAATTGATGAAACAGAACTCCATTGGGGCACCTGCATACATTTGCATATCAGTTATATAATTACTGTATGCATAAATTACATTGCTTACATGATAAACTAACAGTCAAGGTCTTTTTCAAAACTTTATAACAAATTTTGAGAGTTGTTTCTAAACAGCACAAACAAGAGCTTTTTCGTGCAAATGCAAAAAAAAAAATCCCCATAATTTTGTTTCCCTTTTATCTTGTAGCATTGCAAGAAAAGTCAGTTTTGTTTTCTCTCCTGAAGACACTTAAGGCTCACTGATCGAAACGTTGAGTTGTTACACCATGGGTTCTTCTCAGAACCAAATTCATCAGAGATAATTGCACATCAAATTCTAGATTCTATTCCCACCACGCCAAGTTTACAATGCTACTCTGAGAAGTACTTACTAATCTCGCAGTGCGTTCCGGTGAATCCAGAAATGCATGCACAAGTGTACATGTTAATACCGTCGATACATGTAGCTCCATTCTCACAGGGGCTGCTGGCACACTCAAAAACAGCTGAAACGTGAACATAAGAAATATTTTAAAATCAGTGCAGTTGGCCATATGAACAGGGCCCCAATCTTAAAACTATACCGCGATGCATCTTGGAAAACCGAGTACTGTTCTAAACAAATTAAAAATAAGACGCCATGCTGTAGCTTACATTACAAGCAGCTCTATGAAATTAAGCCCTGGTCTTTCCAGAGCAGTTGGTAACTTACGGATTTCACATTTGAATCCAGTGAACCCTGCAGCACAGTCACAGACGAAGGAGTTGACCTCATCCCGACACATTGCGCCATTCTCGCAGGGATTCGATATACACTCATTGTAGTCTAAATAAAAAATAAAAAAGTACATCAGTCAATATTCAACATATGTCAAACCAAGCACCTACAGTAATATTACCCAAGCGCAACTCCAGCACCTGCCTTAGGAGTATGCAGCACCTGCAGCCAAATGGGCACACAGGTTGCTCATCATTCACATCAACGACCTCTACCCTGGCGGGTACCCATTTACTCCTGGGTGATGAGAAGCAATTTTAATATTAAAATATGTTTACATGTAAGTGTTTTTAAGTGTTCTTGCCAAAAGACACAAGGGTCTCTGTAGATTATTTTTTTCCCCTTTGTCTCTAACCTTTTTATTTTATTTCATTTTTAAAGGACTCTCAGAAAAGCGAACATAATCACTATGCTAGCCAAGAACCCCATGGGGAGAAGACAAAAAGTTTCAGTTTTAGATGTTGGAGGAAAACCCCAGAGAATTATTCCAGGGAGAAGCCACGCAATCAGGTAGAGACTGACAGCCCAATCCACATTGTGCCCCCGGCGGGATTCAAACCAGGGTCCCAGAGGTGGAAAGCGAGGAAAGATACAACTGCGCAAACCCAACCGCCCGTCCTCCCAAAGTATTTGTCCACAACATAACTTGTGGAGCATCCCTCTCTTTAGAAAATCCCCATGCAGATGAAATTTGTTTCTGTTTACAGTGGCACTCAGGCACAACTACTTCCCCTACCCATTTCCGTTTGCAGGGGAGAGAAACAATGCAGACAAGGTTGGCTCAGTGGTTTCTTTCCCTGCCTTTCCCCTCCGTGGACCCCGGTTCAAATCCCAGACCGGAGCCTTGCATGTGGATTGGGTTTTCAGTCCCTATCTGATTGTGTGGGTTTTCCACGTTTGGGGTTTTCCTCCCATATCTAAAACAGAACATTTCTTCGTCGCCTCCTTATTCGTCCTGTTATTGGCGCTATTTGTGCTGTTGGACGTGCAATGAAATAAATAAAAATGTCTGAAACTTGGATCCAGATCTTAGGAGGTGTGATGACAGGATGACATTTCCACCTTCTGACAAGCCCCTGGAGTTCTAGTTTACAAGGAGTGTCTTAGAACAGTATCCTAAAGTCTAGAGAAGTACATCAAAAAGCACACTTTCTGCACATCTGAAGAAAGTGGCAGATATTATTTGCTTCACCCAGCAGACACAAAAACATCTGAATTCAGATTGAAGCCAGACAAATCCGATTCCCTGCAATTTGCGCGAGGCAGAATGTCTTACCGTTTTGACAGTTGGTTCCAAAGTATCCCGGCACGCAGTCACATATATACCTGTTGAGAGCATTCACGCATATGCCGCCGTTGGAGCACGGATTACTTGCGCATTCATCGAGCTCGGTCTCGCAAGTCGTGCCCGTCCAGCCGGGTCCGCACTGACAGATGAACAGGTCGATCTGGTTGACGCAGGCGGCACCGTTGCGGCAAGGGTTGCTGGCGCACTCGTTGATGTCTGTATAGGACAGAGGGAAAATGACAGCTGAATAACACAACAAGGTGTAGATTCTCAGAATCGGAAAGCAAGAAACAAGGGTGGTAAATGGATCAATCTTTCAGTGGAAAATATTCTTCTTGGGAGTGGGGGGGGATGCATGACCTACAGGTAAAAAATCAATGAGGCGTTTTTTAAGTATGGACATTACTCAAACCTCATTATCCTTCTTGAAGTAAACAGTTTGATTAATTTGTGTGTATTTTCAGAAGTGCGTATTGAGCAGACGATTAACTGCAATTGTTTGTTGATTGTATCGCTGAATAAAAAAAAAGGGGGAAAAATACAAATAAAGCATAACAAATATTTCACAAGGTTGATTTGGTTGAACGAAAATGGTATTGATACTCTGTCCTGAGCTGACATAGAGGGCGTGAACAGCAGACTGAGACGACAACTGAGCTCAGCTTTCTCTGTCTATTTTCTGTAAATTGGTTATAGGGAAAGTACACCATCGTCTCTTTCAAGAACAAATTAATTCACATTATACAGTTTTCAATAAACATCTACCAAAATATTTCATAAAATGGTCTTGATACTCTGTCCAGAGCTGACACAGAGGGCATGAACAGCAGACACAGACGACAACTGAGCTCAGCATTCTCTGTGCTTTTTAATTTATTTTTTATTTTTATGAGATATCGCCTAACTCACAAGGCCGAACGGCCACTCAAGGTGAGGGCTACACACTTAACTGATTTGGGCTGTTGACCCAAATCAACTGACACCAGAGGCACGTTGCCACCTACTCCTGGGGCTGAAACAGGGTTACCCCCTTCACAGTCCGTAAGGATGTAGGCATGGGAGCCTGGCTGGTAGAGCAGTTTTTCTATATTTCTATAAGTTGCTCCACAATTTTCACCAGTTCTTCTGGATTGTAAACAACAAGAGCAAGAAAAAAACATTCACAGTAATACATACCAGCTTCACATCTTACTCCCTGGTAACCGGCCACACAGGTACATTGAAACCCATTGACTTGGTCGGTACACAAAGCGGCATTCAAACATGGGTTACTGGCACATTCATTGATATCTAAAACAAAACCAAAATAAAAACCATTCATTGAAGTACATGTCAAAATTCATGAAATACTAAATTAACAATTTTCCAAGCTATTTCAGTTTTGGACTTATTGTTTTACATAAAGTTGCTTTCACAAATTTGTCTGAAACCAATTTGGCTGACTTTAGAGAAACCATTTGAATAAATAAGGGAAAGTACATTTCCGTTTCTTTCGAGAATAAATTAGTTAAATAAATGAATTTTACCACTAAAAAGAAATAGTTAATGTCAATGTCTCCATCCCCCCTCCCCCCCAAAAAAAGAAACCCAAAACAACAACAACATCAACAAAACACAACAACACACAAGAATTAAAACTATGTTTACCTATTTGACAGGTGTTTCCAGTCCAACCAGATGCACACTGACACTGGAACAGGTTAATGTCATTCAAACAGGTGGCTCCATTCAGACACGGCTGTGATTCACACTCGTCGACATCTGCAAGAAAACCCCAAAACAACCATGAACTTCTTCCTTCAATTGAATTGAAAAAAACCCCCAAAACAATAGGTCTGGTCTGTGAATGGTCACTCTGAAGCCTAATCCCTTTTGAAACGAAAACCCCACCCCCAAAAAAACATGTCCCTTTGCGAGCTCCGTAACTTCCTGTGAAGCGCACCTTGTAAAATTCATTCAACATTCAACAACATTTATTTCCATTTCACAACCCTTATGTCATACAAAATGATGATGTTCACAAGATTAAAATACGCTAATGCGATTTAAAAGTAGGAACAGGGCAGAATTAGTGAAATGGTGGCAAGCCCCGTTAAGCGTTGGCTTGAGTCGGGGTGCCGTACAAGACAAGACAGGCGGACGGACTTTAAGACATTCGGACAGACAAGTGAGCTACAAAACACTTATCAGAAATAACTGAACACTTTACATACAAAATTATGATGTTCACAAAGATCTCTTCATCATCACCATCATCATTACAACATTTATTTCCAAATTCCTCAATCAATAACAAATACAAAGTAAGCAAAGTGATACGATAATTTTAGGAATTGGGGGCACAGCCAAAGAAGCACAGCATGTGTTAGGGAGTGCCCATACAAAAAACAATCACAATAGAGTTAATACAGACAGAACAGACAAAGCACAAAGCACATGACTAACAAAGACCTGGACAACAAAGACACACAACATTCCATTGGTTAGGTCCTTCACTCAAGTAAGAATGAAAATGAAAACAAGATCTCTTGATTCCATATCAGAAAAAAAATGAGTGCCGATCATCACACACTTACCTCCTTGGCATGTGGGACCAGTGAACCCAGCACGACAGCTACATAAATACCTATTGACTAAATCAGTACATGTTCCTCCGTTACGACACGGTGAATTGGAACACTCGTCAATTTCTGAAAGTATCACAGGGAAAAAAAAAAAACTACCGTTATTTAAGTTGAGATTTGGATAGAAATAAAAAGTAGGATATTGCAGGAAGTTTGTTATTTTAAAATAACAGAAAATGAGCAGAAAAGCAATGTCAGATTGGCTGAAAAGAAAACATATTTCAGAATTCAAAGTGAAAACTACATCAAAATTGAAAAGAATCATAACTTTAGATGTCAAGTCAATAATGATAAGGCAGTATTGGGATCTAGAACTAGATTAAGGCACTTTACAGCATTATCCCTGGTCATCAGACAAACTTAAACCATTCCGGCTTTATATGAGCACTAAGAGGTTTAATCCAACACAAAATCAACTCAGCCCTCGCAGGTTCCCATTTTAATACACCTACAATCCCTAACAAAACTCGCTGCCCAGAACTAATAGTCTGGTGTGCTAGACCCCAGGGCCTTGACCCTCTAATGGTGCAATAGAATAACCAGAGATAAAAGAGTGTCGAATGGGCAAGATGGGGAACTCGAAACTCAAAACCCGAAATGTGCACTGGACGCCATTTTAGTAAGCTACTTTTTCAATGCACCAATAGATCAGTGCAGACAATGACCATTGCTATCAATGATATAACAAAACAGTTGCTTAACAAAAATGGCGCCTATGCGTGTTTCACGTTCCAACAATAGACAGAACTCCAGTTCCCCATCTTGCGCCTTCCATGCTCTGTAATCTTTGAGAAAAACACACACAAAAGAAATGCAAAGTTTCTTGTGAACCAACCAAATGTGTTAATCAATCTTACCAACATCACAGCGGGCCCCGGTCCAGCCTGCCAGGCAGGTACAAGTGTATCGACTCTCTCCATTACTACATAGACCGCCGTTCATACACGGATCACTTCGGCATTCGTCGATATCTGTAGACAAAAACATTGACCACAATAAATCCATAGAAAAAGTTTGAAATGTTTCTACTCGACAGAACAAGAAGCAAGCAGAAATCCAAGTCCTCAAGAAAATCCTATTCAGGGAGTTGTCTGACTCTGTCATGTTTGTAGGAAGTGGTACTGCAAGACCAAATTTCAAATGCTTATCACTGGAACAGGCATACACCAATATTATCCAAGTGCAAACACTTGGGTGATGAGTTACAATTGTCTTGCTTATTAAATTCTCTTTCATATAATACCAAAATCAAAGAGAAAAAGGGTTGAGGGTGAAACTTTATGGATTGGTCTACTATATAAAGCTGCTACAACTGTAAGTCACAAGTTGGCTAATCATAGAAAAGTATTTACTTGCAGTGTGTAAATGAATTGATTTTTACTTACCGACATCACAATTAGTGGCGGACCATCCAGGGGTGCAGCGGCAAGTGTAGAAATTCACCTCATTGACGCATTCACCGCCATTCCTACATGGGCTGCTTGCGCATTCATCAATATCTGTTAAAATAAATGCAGAATTTATAACGTTTTTAAACCTATGCCCAAGTTCATAGCAGAAAGGAAAGTGTTGCTGGGCACTTTTGTGTGCTAAGCACACATAAGCAGAGTGCCAATCATACACAATTACAGAACACTCTATTTTGGCTGGTAACCTGTTTTTGCTAAGCAGGATTATGTGCTAACAGCAATCTTATTAAGCTGTCAAGCAGAAAATGTGCTCAGCAACTATTCAAAGCAAAAATTAGCAGAGAACCAGTCACAAGCAATATTACATAGCGTGGCATTTTGGCTGGTGAGCAGGGTTTCTAATTGCCAAGCAAATTTGGATCAGGCCCTGGATTCTTTTATTGACGTTCCCATTGGGTTTGTAAAAAAAAAATTGTCCCCCTCAACTGTCAAACCACCCACATCTGGCAGACACACCCACCCAAGTATGTAAACACCTGCAATCAGGGACCTCCTATTGTCTCTCTTTTGCCTGTACTCTCAACTTTGTGGCAACAGTTCCCATTGGTTTCGTACACACTTTACAACTGGGGACCTTTCCCCAAGCGGACCCTATTGTCCTCTTTTGTAATAGGTCCCCAGTTTTAATGTGTATACCTACCCACACACACACACACACACAAAATGTACCGACAAAATAATGCGAGCTACATGAGCACTACCCAGCAATTACTTTCTATTCCTGATAATTAAAGCCACTTTTTTATGTACCAAAGCGCTGTACTCTACAACTACACCCGTTTATCAGGCCTCAAGAATACCACAAACCATCTCAACTCCTCAGGAGTATGCAGAACCGGCAACGAAATGGGTGCATAAGTTATAAATCATTTCCATGAATAATCTCTCCCCTCTCAGGTACCTATTTGCCCCATGGTGTCTCGCCCAGCATTAACCCACAGTTCCAGCACCCACTCCATAATCCTTGCCCCCTACCTTCTCCAGTAACACCCTCCCTTCCCCCCACACACCCCCTTTGCAGTAACACCACTCCCTCTTTGTAAACACCACTTTTGTCTACATACCTTGTTCGCATGTGACCCCAGTGAAGCCAGCAGCACAGACACAGTTGTAATAGTTGATGAAGTCTTGGCACCTGGCGCCGTTCTGGCAAGGATCACTCTCGCACTCGTTTATATCTGCAATTAAACAAAAGTGTATCTTGATTTATGTAAGAAAAAAGTCCCCAAAATATTAAATGAGTTGGGATAACTTTTGTCACAACTAAATCCACTCAAATAATAATAAAGATAAACAACTGGGGCAGTAAATCTCTAAAGTATGTGTTTGGATAAAACTCTAGACTGCAGGACTTGTTTGGTTGTGGGGTCTCTAGAGACTGGCTAAATGCTATAATCTCTAGACTCTGGCCAGCAGTCCAGTGGATTTTCAACCCCTGGCCTTAATCCAGATTATTGTTCAAAGATAATGCCTAGTGCCTGAAGTACATATATTAAATAAATAACATACATTCATAGGATCCAAATTGTGGCAGTAAACTTAAAACAAAACTGTAATTTTAGACAATTGTTAACAATGTATTTTGCGAGGAAAATTCATTCTTACCCAGTTCACAGTTGGTACCGACGTACCCCGATGCACATAGACAGAAGTACGAGTTGTCGCCTTCGAAACACGTTCCACCATTACGACAGGGGTCACTCATGCATTCCACCGAAGCTGTCAAGATACAAAGTCATAGAGATTTCATTATTCAAAGATTCAAGATTTAAAATATTTGTTGTCATGATAAAAAGCATGAAATTTGTCTTCCCTGTGTATAAGGAGATACAAGTAAAGGCAAAAAAAACCACACAAGACAACAAGAATAACAAATTACAAAATTACAGTAATAAAAAAAGGTGAGGGCATATATATACAGAACATAAAATACACAAGAATGTACAATTATTTTTTTTTAAATGCACCACTTTATCTCGACCAACTACTGTTAAAAAGGTTAATTCTATGTGCTATTTTTCAGTGGACGGACAACCCCGACGTTAAGACGGTAAAGAGAAATTAACAGAAATTAGCAGAAATTAAACCAAAAATACGGAGAATTTGAACACAGGGTGGTCGCCACAGTGCAGCACCCATAATCTTGAATCATTATATCAGCAACACATAGTCACATCCACACATAATTGCTTTGATCCTGAAGACCATTAGATCAAAACTTTGAAGGGTCACCTATCATCTCAAACTTAGCTTTGTCGTCTCTTTAAGAACTTTACACCGAAATGCAGACGGTTGTTGGTTCAAATCCCGTTTGGGTCACCACAATCAGCCAATTTTTAGAAATGGTGGACACAATACTATACTCCCTGGGGAGTATACAGCCCTGTGCTGCCGTGGCGCTCCAAAGGCTTTTTCATACGCAATATCAACCCCTACCCCCTTGTTTACATCAGTTGTTATTACCTTGGGTACACAATTCGCCAATGTAACCCGGTGCACAACGGCAGAAGAAGCTGTTGGTTCCGTGAGTACAGGTGGCTCCGTTGAAACAAGGCATACTTGCACACTCATCCACATCTGAACATGGTGAAAAGAATAATGAACATTTTCATAGCGACCAGGTGTCTGTCAATTATCAGGAATGAGATTTGAAAGTGAAATTCCTGAACTTCTAGAGGATTTTGCAGAATCTCTACATCACCATCCAGGGCTAGAATTGGGGGGAAAACCCACAAGACCACAGGGCTTGTAGCTCAAAATATTTACTGGACCGGAATTTTGAGTACAAGACCAGAATTGAAGTGAGAAGAAAAAATGCCTACACAGGTTATAATTGAACTGTCTGAATTTGAAAAAGCACTAAGAGAAGATTTATCTCATTTGTATATTATGGGTAAGTAGTCTTCCATAATCAAAAGAATTGTTTTTATCAGACTGAAAGTCAACATTGAACACAAACACAAGACCGCCGGACTTGTCCGGACATGAGTTTACTGGCCCGATGCTAAACTCATTGGCCTCGGGCCTCAGTGTAAAATTCAAGCCCTGCCACCACTGGAAAACTAGATGTTTGGAAAAGGTACGTCTATATGTCATTCTTCATCTTAAATGCAAGTTAAAAAAATGTTTGAAGTCAGGAAGAGATCGGTGATTAAATCCTGAATCCTGACAAATCTCCATTTGTAATCCTGCAAAGCCTGGGCCTTATTTAGAGAAAATTAAATCAAATTAATGCGAGCATTTATTTTACCCTGTTCACACGTTGGTCCCATCCACCCTGTCTGGCACCGACAATCAAAAGCACCAAGCTGATCTATACAAGTACCGCCATTCTTACAGGGTTGACCCACGCAGTCGTCATTCTCTGTAGGGCAAATAGTCAACATGAAACAGCGGTAAGGCTTTGCAGATATGTGACAATAATCATAAAATAGAAGGTCATTTGAGGAATGCAGAATTATACAAGATAACACAACACAAAACAGTTTATACATCTTTAAAAAAATCACACATGAAATAGTTGTTGCACCTTTAAAGGTAAGTTATACCAAACATGAAACAACTAGGGGTTTTGGATAGAGGGAACATTATCCTCAGCCACAACTTGGTCTTGCAATAGACCCCCTTGCATAACGCGCAGCGCTGCGTGTACGCTGAGGTCACGCGTATGATTTACGCACCAAGAACAGCTATCATCCAATGATTTGCCTCCCCTTTACCTCAGTTAGGGCGCAGTTTTACAGTGTGATGTCATGTGCAAGGGGTCTATTAGATATTCCAGGACAGGGATAAACTGATCAGACATACAACAGTAGTAGGGCCATTAATTGGAAATTTTATATGAAATGGTAACAATGGTGGGTATCAATGGACCTTATACATTGATGTCATCTCGCGGGACATCTTAGGGGTAAAACAATGATGAAACAATGGAAAATGCAAATCTTTGTATGCTCAACACTGGATCGGCCAATAAGCTACCTTCTTTTGACATTATGCGATAAGGTGTACACTCTCAATGTTTAACCACTCAAAATTTTTATCTTAGTTTGTTGTTGTTATTATTATTATCATATTTCTCTACAAAAATTTAATTAACTACACACTAATACGCCTAAGTATTAGAAAACAATTGCTTACAAAAGGAAGAAAAAAAACCCAAGAAACAACACTAAAATAGTTAACAATATTGCCTTTGGCATCTAAGTTGAATGCTAATAAACCAAAAAAAAAAATCCACAAAAAAGAGAGGCTTTTATTTACGTATTTCACAGTTATTGCCGAGCCATTCTGATGTACATTCACAGAAGTACATGTTGTTTCCATCTCTACAAGTTCCGCCATTTTGACACGGCCCACTCTGACACTCATCTCGATCTATGGGGGAAAAATAAATAAAAAATACAAAATAAGATTAGGTCACAAGAAAAAGTACATCACTGTTTTCGAAAGAGTATACTAATTCTTACCAGCCAGTTTTCAACAAGCACACCATACAAACCAATCATAAATTCAGTGGTCAAGTTCTTAGTGAAAACAACAACAAAACAGTTTATGTCTAGTCAAGGATTTTGGGCACATTCCTATATTCATGTACGCTTATTTTGATAGCAACATCAAAAGAAGCAGTGGTGATCTGGGGGTCTTCAAATGCTTTTTCTTGAAAGTGTTTCAGATGGAAGTATTTCTCTGGAGGATTGGTACTGGTATGAACTTTATTATCAGTGAGCTTTCAGATGGAAGTATTTCTCTGGAGGATTGGTACTGGTATGAATTTATTATCAGTGAGCTTTCAGATGGAAGTATTTCTCTGGAGGATTGGTACTGGTATGAACTTTATTATCAGTGAGCTTTCAGATGGAAGTATTTCTCTGGAGGATTGGTACTGGTATAAACTTTATTATCAGTGAGCTTTCAGATGGAAGTATTTCTCTGGAGGATTGGTACTGGTATGAAAATTCATTGTCAGTGAGCTTTCAGATTGACATACTCATTTTGTCTGATACAACAATTCATGTACTAAAGTTAATGGCCTGACATTTTCGAACCTAGCAAGTCTTTCTGAAAAGCTAAATGGCACAACACAACTAGTGAAAACTACATGAAACAAATACTCCACACAAAGAACAGTAAGTAAGAAACAAAAATGAAAAGAGAGAGAGGCAGAAAGCAGACAGAGGGCAAGGGGTGAGGAATGAAAAAGGAGACAAAGGAGGGGGGGTTAAAGGGAAGGGACTGGTCTTAAGAATCAAAGACATTCTGAAACCTAATTTGGTGAGATTTTGGTAAAACAATGACTCACTGAATCTACAGTCGTCTCCTGCGTATCCTGGTAAACATGTGCAGCTGTAGCCATTGACTTCATTGGTACACGGCGCATTGTTGAAACACGGAGTACTTTCACACTCGTTAATATCTGGTGGTGAAGAACAACTCCATTATTGAAGGAATTGCAGTCTTGTATGGTGGAGAATCCAAATGGAAATTTGGTTTCTTTAACAAATAAAATATCCCCGAGTGTGGCTGATTGAATGTAGTTCTTTGAAGAACCGTATGATGTGGTTCTAACAAGAACGGTATATTGTGGTTCTTTCAAGAATAGTGTAATGTGGTTCTTACAAAAATATGTATAAATGTGGTTTTTACAAAAATTTACAATGGGTTCTTACAAAAATTAAAAAGTTCTTACAGGAATATGGAATAGTAGTAATAGCTTGGGATAGCAAATGTGTAAGGTGCTTTGATACCTGATAAATAAAAACTATTATCAAAAATCGAGGACACATTGATCAACGGGTTCCATAGTTTGCGAGACTTATCAACACAGTCAACTATAAGAAATTTAAGGAATAGCTCATTTTAAGGAATAGCTCACCGATTCCACAATTTTGGCCGGTATAGCCAGCGGCACACTGACAGTTGTAAGCGTTGATTCCGTCACGGCATACACCTCCATTGAAGCAAGGTCCACTTAAACATTCCTGGATATCTGTGACAGAAGACAAAACCAAAAAGAAGGTTTGGATAAAATTGTGACCATTTAAAAAAAAAACTCTTGAAAACAAGTTTGTTTAAACAAACAGCTTTTTATATCATTTCTTATCTTCATTGATCAATGGATGAATGGCTCTATATTAATCAATTGATCTATAATGATCCATTTATCTCTATTGATCTATAATGATCAATTGATCTATTTTAATCTACATATTGACCAATTGATCTGTATTGATCAATTGATCTATAATCAGTTGAAAGATGCAAAGTAATTCTAAATGTTTTGAAAGGCTTTTGTCAGTTTTTGTTTTTCATAAAGTTGACCATCCAAACTAAAACTCCACATTCTCATTCTACAATTGACACCAGGTGACCTAAGCAACATGTCAAATTAACTTTACCACCAAACCTTCTTGCCGAGGCCAACCTTTTCAAAAATATAATCAACACATCGGGATAAGGAACAATATAGTTTTACTTTTGCCCTAAACCGATGTATGATAAAAACTGTATACTTTAACAGCTCTATCCAAATCAGGAAATTGTTGTTGGCTTTTCAAGATTAACCAGGAGTACTTATTTCACACATGAAACAGCAGAAAGGTTTGGGAGAGAGGATAAACTATCAACAGCAGTCAGGTCTTCGGATGATCATCAATTGAAAAATGTTAGACATGTTAAATAAAGATTGGCTGATCAGTCATAAAATGGTTGAAGGGCAGTAATTGAGAAATCAAAACCATGTTGAAAACATTTCTTATGCTTCCGTCGATTTTTCCTGCGCAACTCAGAAAGCACTCAGTTAAGTTAGGGGTAGGGTTCAAAATTTCACCTACCAATTTCACAGTTGGTTCCAGTGAATCCCGCAAAGCAATTGCAGTAATATTGATTGATTCCATCCACACAGAGTCCGTTGAGGCACGGCGTGTTGGAACACTCGTTGAAGTTACTGGAACAGTCGAAGCCTGTGAAGCCCGGAGCACAAAGGCAACGGAAGCTGTTGATACCGTCAATGCAGGTGGCTCCCTGACGACACGGGAAACTACTGCATTCGTCATTATCTGATTGGACAAGAAGACAACAAGCTCTCCAATTATAAACCAATGGAGTCACAGAAGTCAGGTGGTTCTCAAATTATGCATAAAAAACTGAGAGTTGGTAAGCACACAAGTTTTAATGACCACATTAAAAAGTCTTGCTTTATAGCAACAGGTTACCAGCTAACACACCATAGGTGCACAATGTTCATGACTGGTATTCCTGTCTAATTGACGCTTTTAGAATGTAATTCTGTTACAGATGTTCTGCATTACCAAGTTCCATGAAATTGCGCCCTCATGTGGTGGTGATTAACCCAAATTGAAAAAATGTGACTTGGACACATTCACATTAGTTTACCCAACCTTTAAACATAAAAAGAATAATTTTTTTCTAGAAACTTGGAAAAAAAACACCCTGAAATTTGGGAAAAATATCATAAAAATTAAGTTAAAAAGAAATTAAAAAATATCAAACCCTCCTAATGACTGACCATTCAATATCATCCACCAAGATTTTGAATGATAAACTATGCCAGCATCCAATATGATATCATGTGGCATCTACACAATACACAGTCAACCCTCCTACTGTCTGACCAATTAATATCATCCACTGTGGTTCTGAATGATAGATAAACTATGCCAACCTGCAGTAATTGCATCTGCACACAGTTAGTTCTGTGCACCGTTGTGCCACCATACACAACCCATGCAGTTGAATTGTTTCAAATGGTTGGTCAACTCACTGAAAAATGGTACCAAGAGTAGGAGGGTTAAAAAGTCCATTTGTTTGAACTCACCGATTTGACAAGTAACTCCACTGTACCCAGCAGCACAATCGCAGACGTAAGCATCCCTCAAGTCCGTACACGTTCCTCCGTTAAGACATGGAACACTGGCACATTCATTGATATCTGTTAACAAAAGATACATCAGATTGATAATGATAAGACCCTTGAGATATACTGTGGTTCTTACAGGAATAGCATGATGTGGTTTTTACAGGAATAGCATGATGTGTTTCTTACAGGAATAGCATGAAGTGGTTCTTACAGGAATAGCATGATGTGGTTCTTACAGGAATAGCATGATGTGGTTCTTACAGGAATAGCATGATGTGGTTCTTACAGGAATAGCATGATGTGGTTCTTACAGGAATAGCATGATGTGGTTCTTACAGGAATAGCATGATGTGGTTCTTACAGGAATAGCATGAAGTGGTTCTTACAGGAATAGCATGATTTGGTTCTTACAGGAATAGCATGATGTGGTTCTTACAGGAATAGCATGAAGTGGTTCTTACAGGAATAGCATGATGTGGTTCTTACAGGAATAGCATGATGTGGTTCTTACAGGAATAGCATGATGTGGTTCTTACAGGAATAGCATGATGTGGTTCTTACAGGAATAGCATGAAGTGGTTCTTACAGGAATAGCATGATGTGGTTCTTACAGGAATAGCATGATGTGGTTCTTACAGAAATAGCATGATGTGGTTCTTACAGGAATAGCATGATAGGGTTCTTACAAAAACAGTACAATGGGTTCTTTTTACAAGCACACAATTTTACTGACCGCATTGAAAAATCATAGATACATAAAGGGTTTCGTACCTGTCTCACAGTGGACGCCTATAAAACCGGACTGACATTGGCAGACGTACATGTCCACTTGGTTCAAACATTGTCCGAAGTTCTGACAGGGGCTGCTGGCACACTCATTGATATCTGCGTTCACAAAAAATTGCACGGATAACAGTTTGTGTAATCTCTAAATGGAAAACTTAAAAAAAATCATGAATATGTAAAAATGGTGTGGGGATAAGGAGATATGGAGGGGGTGTCATGTTTAATTTCTTAGGCTTCTGTGGATTTTTTTCCCTGTCTGACAATAGAAGTAGCTCTATTTGGGATATGGCATAATGGGGGTATTGGAATATGTGTGGAATGGGAGGTGTGGGGGTATGGGGATAATGGAAGTTATGGTGTATAGGCGTACTTGGGGATATGCCGGTAGTGGGGGTATTGGGGTACAGGGATAATGGGGTATAGGGATAATTGGATATGGGGGTAATTGGGGTATTGGGGTGTAAGCGTATTTGGGGATATGGCGGTAATGGGGGTAATAGGGATAGTTTGTCTGTGGATGAGAGGTATAAATTCAATAGCATTTGGGTTCACTCTCAATCATAAACCAAAGCTGTTTTGTTCGTTGATTTCGAAGACTATCCATTATCCACAAATCCAAACAGTTAGTGGTTTACAATCCTGACAATTTGCCTAAATGCAGGAGGGTGTAGCCTACCTCGTTCGCAGTTGTTGCCGAGCCAACCAGGTGCACAAGTACACCCATAGCCATTTACAATGTCTGTGCATACTGCTCCGTTTAAGCAAGGGACACTTGCGCAGTCATTCACGTCTGTGAAATAAAAGTTCAAAACAAATCATTTACACAAACTAAAACGAATTTTAATTATATTTACAATTTTTAATTGTAATTTGGCAGGCTCATCAAACTCATACAGTAGCTGCGAATGACCCAGCTACGTGGTCGAGCTGCAGGTATTAAGGCAGCCAGCCACGTCGACCCATACTATGACAAAGGAGCACAGCCAGATGCCAAAAGTGTGGTTTCCCGGAGAGAGGAACACTGGAGGGCAACAGCTCAACACATGACCCTAGCTGGGAATCGAACCAGGGCCATAGTGGTGAGAGACGAGCGCTTTATGCACCAGCCACTCATACCACCTAAATACAGCTCAAAGAATGCCCTGTAGCAGCAAATTTGCTGTGCGATTTTATTCACTTGCTGAGAGATGTTTTGTGGGGAACCAGTCACAAATAAAATGCATCACATGCCATTTTGGCTGGTAACCAGACTCTATTGAGTGAAAATTTACTATACTTTATGCACGTTTTGCACTAATCAGCTCCATAACAAAATCTTGATAATGAATTAAAAATGGGAATAACAAAGAATATGGTTTTATAATAGTACTAAATTTGCCAGCTTTCAGGGAAAATTATTACAATTGTTTAAAACAGAAAATGAATCAAACGTTTCTCTTTATTTATCAAAGATTTGTTCCGTTTCTGTATCTCTTTCAAAACTAAAGGAAACTGTGACTTTTAGAAAGGAAACTTCTCTTACTTTGATCACAGTTGGTGCCTGTCCAGCCCGGCAGGCAGTCACAACGATACGCATTCTGAAGATCGAAGCAAATCCCTCCGTTTTGACAGGGGCCACCTTCACACTCGTTGATGTTCTCCCGGCACTGCGGCCCCGTCCAGCCTGGCCGACAATTACACTGGTAAGAGTTGAGAGAGTTAACGCAGGTGGCACCGTTCTGACACGGAATCGACTGGCACTCGTTGACATCTACACATAGACAAAAGTTTTGTTTTGAAATTAAAGATTCATTTCATTAGACACATAGTGAGAGCTAGTCTTACTTTCAACACCTTGGCATTTTGCTTTAGGCCTAAATAGATCAATTTCGACAACAGAGGGCAGTATATACTTCAGTTCGGTTGCTAGCGATACCAGCTGAAGCCATGTCATGGGACACCAAGCTTACCAAAAACATTTGCCAAGAAATAAACCACAAGGGAAACTGACTGGCTAAATTTATCCAGTCAGTTTCCCTTGTGGTTTATTACTTGGCATCTGAAACAAAAAAAAGTTGCATCCCCTTATTAAAGGTGATCTCCTGGCTGCCGCTTCCCAGGTTATGTCGTAAACTTGGGTGTGATCCCTGGCTACACGGCAGGTTGTATGGCTTCTGACTGGCACCCCCGAACAAAGATATTGACAAAACTAGGGAGACTGCTTCCGTAGGGCTAGATAGCTCAGTTGGTGGAGTGTTGGCGCGTTAACCAGGAGGTCATTGGTTCAAATCCTGCTCTAGTAAATTTTTTTGTTCAACCCCCAAAATATTTGCATGAGACTTACATGGTCTTTATACTGCCATCAATCATCAATAGCACTCCGCACTAACGACGTCAGACAAACATTCCACCACTTACGCAATCACCGCATCATCAACGCGACAAACTGCACTTGTAGTATATAGTCAGTAAACATAACCCTTGGGACATGTACATGTACACGCCCGTATGTTACTGAAATTTGACACATTTTTCTGAGATCCTGGTTCTTGGTATTAGAGCGGAGTGCTATATCTGATACAATCGTTCAACTACAATTTAAAATAGTACAATCATAGTACAGGCATATACGAACGTGCACAAGATCTCTGAATAAACAAAAGATGTCTTATAGAGCATTGCTTGACAGCGCCCAATTTGGTACAGCTTTCTTTCAGAAAATAGGTTGATTGTCTGGAGTATTTATTAAAAAACTAGAAAATGAGAACAAATGAAATCTTTAAAAATCCACAAACGCTCATTTCAAATGTACCATGCGATTGAATACGCATTTACAGATTGTTCCGAACGGGATCAAGTTTTGTTCTGACCTATATCACAGCGCGGTCCTGTCCAACCAGGCGCACAATCACAGAAGAAGCTGTTGACTCTATCATTGCAGGCTCCATTAACACATGGACCACTGTTACACTCGTTGATTTCTGTGAAATCATATATCAAAAAAATATCAATAAAACTGCATTTCAGTATAAAAAACATTGATAAGTATATTACAAATTACTCAACATGTATCAAATATAAATAGAACACAACCTGGTTATTTGTTTTGAATAATCGATAAAAATGTCCATGACATCGATAAAATATGGATAAATTCTCAATTAAAATATCACTGAAGAAACCATGGCTGAGTGATGATCTACTCACCAAACTGACAGGTGTTTCCAGTGTAACCAGAGGCGCAGCTACACTCAAAGCCATTCACACGATCGTTACAGAACCCACCATTCTGACACGGTGCACTGCTGCATTCATTGATATCTGTAAACACGAATAACCGACTAAGATTGAAAGATCAAGTAATTCATAAATTCCACCCAAATGCACTGACCAAACACACTGACCATTCACATGTTTTATAGGCACTTTAACATCGAGCCCTCATAAAGTCTGACACCTTAATAAAACTCCACTACAAAAACTGTTCAACCTTTCCCCTGTGTAGTAAGACTTAATTCAACTGACGTCATCATCACACAATAATTTTTGTTTGCACCATTTATCGGAGTCTGTTTCCCCGTTGGTTATGCTGTGGGATGCGCATGTTAGGTGACTCGCACCAGTACATGTTCACCAGAACTTAAAAAAACAATCTGACAGCCACAATGGCAGACAACGATCAGACAGTAGCCGGGTGTGACGTCACAGTAGCCGACGTCACAGTAGCTGCGTGTGACGTGGGGTCAATAAATCACTTCTCTTTTTTTTCCTCAACCACAAGCAGTAACTGTCAGACTTCCAGGGTAGGAGAAAAATTGTTACGTTTTCTCCCCTTTTTATGGCTAAGGAAAAGGTTTAACTGTCCTTGAATACAACAAGTTATTCTACAGTCATAAATTTCTTATGATGCATGGTTTGGTAGACTTGTGGAGAGCAGTAGTCTCGCGAGAGCAATCTTCGATCGCAGAGAGCTAAGCATTATTACGCTATCACCGCGACAAACATTTAATGACTTCTCCACAAGTCTATGGTTTGGGCAAAGTCTTAACTATCCTAGTATTAAAAAATTCAGTCCATAATTTGTTTTGATAGGATGGTTGAGGCATGGAGGTAGACTACCTCTATGGTTGAGGCTACTGTTGTGTCTCTTGTTTTTTTTTTACCTAGGATAACCATTGCCTCAACTATCAAAGTAAAATCTGTTCATGATATTTTTAATTATTAGGTTGGTAAGAGAAATAGAGTAATACAAGTTTCATTGCAGAAACTTACACTTAGAAAAAAAAATCCACAAGCATGTTTAGGCATTGGCCATATTTCATGTCTTAGACTCACCTGTTTGGCACTGGTTCCCTTCAAAGCCGGCAACACAACTACATGTGTAACTGTTAGGGAGGTTGTTGCAAAAGGCTCCGTTTTGACATGGCCCACTGTTACACTCGTTAATATCTGTCAGGAGATTCAAACAAACAAATCTAAAATATCTTTCTGAAAGTGTCTTTGGGTGTCTAATGCGGCCTGAATGAGCTGAACAGCACTTTACCTTATAGGGGTGTGAGAATGGATGCACAATGACGCAGATTTATACGATCGGGTCGGCGTAGTGGTTTCTTTCCTCACCTTCCACCTCTAGGGCCCCAATTCCGGGGGGCACTATGTGGATTGGGTTTGCAGTCCCTACCTGATTGCGTCGGTTTTCCCTGGAATAGTTCTCCTGAGTTTTCCTCCCACATCTAAAACTGAAACTTCCTTCCCTTGTCTTCTCTCCATGGGGGTTCTTGGCTAGTATAGTTATTAAGTTCGCTTTCTGAGAATCTTTGGCTTCACAACCAGAATAAATAAATGAATAATGTGCACAAAGGCTCACTTACCAATCTCACAATGGATACCAGTGAAGCCGCGAGTACACGAACAAGCATAGCCATTGATCTGATCACTGCACAGGGCACCGTTTAAGCACGGATCGCTGGCACATTCATTGATATCTAATCAAGACAAATACACCAAAGTTATTAATCAAAATATCACCAAAAAGACTAATCAACATCTGGTATAGACATTCGCTCGGTCCCAGCAGCCTATCCAGGAACGCTGGGATGGGCTAATCAGCTTGCACAGATGCTTGTTCAGGAAGTACGTCATGCGTGCAGGTGCTTGCAGTGTGAGTGTGATGAATGATGGGACTGAGCATGGACTGAGCATTAACGTTAACGATACGTTTGCCCATCCCAGCGCCTTTGGTTTTAAGGCAAGGCGCTGGGGACGAGCGAAGTATAGACATGCAAGTCTCATCCTTGGGATCTCCCTACATTGCATTAACATGTGAAGGCAAAACAATTTTTCATTTTAATGTTGGAATTAAAACCAGCCGCCAGTGGACCGTTTTAAAACCTCCTTCAAGAGAGAGAGTCATTATCTCTCAGTATGTAACATAGCTTTCTTTTCTTTGACTGCTTTGCGAGGTACATCATGATTATTTGTTCCTTTTCTAAAACATCATTTGCATTTAATTCTAGTTAATTAAGCATTGTTGTTGTTTGAAAGTTTTTTTTTTTAAATTTTGGTTTTACCTTACACCGATGTGCATTAAGCACTGTGTACTCAGTACTTTCTCGAACTCTGTGAAAAAGTGTTTGAAAGTTGTTTTGTTCATTTCTGTACGTCCTACATTTGTCCGTTTGTCTCGTCTCTGTCTGTCCACAGACTGATAACAACAAGACTCGGCTCATGAAAACGGCCTCCGTACTGTTTCCTTTCGTTGCCTTTTCAAGCCTTTAATAACACAGTCTATTCTGGTCATATACTGTATCACTTCGATTATGACAGTATGGAAATAAATGTAAAATGTAAATTGAAAAAAAAAGAAAAAAAAGCAAGCGAGACTTGCACAGTCTCTAAGGAAAAAAAGGAATTCCCTCTTGACACAGAAGAGACAATTTTGTAATAAGCTTAAATGAGGTGGTAATTTAGAGGCGTTTTTAGAACCAGCGTCAGGGCGAGGTCAGCTTCCCCGTAGATTAATACAGAGAAATATGTCTCATTAGAATTTGATGGATTTGATTAGACACACATTTTCAGTATGTCCGCATGGCGAAGTTTCATGCAGAGAAACCGCAAGATATTTTTCTCAAATTTCCGCTCAAACCATGTTTGTGAAAATTCTTGCTGGTAATTTTGTATCTAAGTGACTTACCCACTTGGCAGCGATTACCGGTGAGCCCAGAAAGGCACTGGCAGCTGAAACTATTCACACCGTCGATGCAAGTGCCGCCATTACTACATGGGTTACTGGCACATTCGTTGATATCTGTTGGAAAGTTATTTGAACAAAATCGTACAAAGTTTCAAAAGTGGTTAACCACGGGAATTATTGTTTTTAACCGACACACTTTTGGTAAGAAACCCTTTTAGTTGACTCCCATTACCCAGGAATAAATGGTTCACCACGAGGATTAAAGAGAATGTACGTAATTGTGAATGATTAACATAATGAAGTATTTTAGCGTCTGATTGGCTGCCGGTGCTGCAAACTCCTAAGATGTCGAGACTCCTTTAAAAATGTATCTACATGTAGTGCTTCTTCACCTCTTTCAAGAAAACTAAAAGGGGGCGGAGAGGGGGCGGCAGTTGAAAATCAAAATATCAGACACTTACTGATTTGGCACTGGTCTCCAGTGAAACCCGGAGCACAGTTACAGGAGTAACTATTCACGGCGTCGGTGCAAATTCCACCATTCTGGCAAGGATTAGATTCACAGTCATTGATGTCTGATGGGGGAAGGAGGAACGAGAATTCAATATAAACCACATAATAGTGCTCTATCCTGTTGGGTCGCTGATGTGTGTAGGCTCACTTCTGAGAAGAAGAACAGACTGTCGTCTGTGCTTTACCCGTTTACATTTTTTTTTCATGCATTTCTAAGAATCTACTGATACCGGTTCAAAATCCACTTCAAGGTGTGCTTGTCAACCAGCTGATCCCAAGGTCTGGGCCTAATTTCATAGAGCTGCTTAAGCACAAAAAGTAGCTAAGCGCAACAAAATTATGCTTACCAGAAAAAGGTTACCAGCCGAACTACCATACCACATGTACAAATCATGGAAACCACCCAAATCTAAATATTTAGTGGAGTTACAGTGAATTGCAGAACAACAGTACAGAGATGCTGTTTTATATGACAAAGAATAGGGTAAAAAGTCCTGATCCCCTAAGTGTGGGACTATGCCGCAGAATGCCATAAATCAAGCTCAAGTTTTAGCTGATGTACAATATTCATGCAGGTTGATTCCAATCCATGTGAAGTATGACAAGGAGAGGGACTTCCTTGCATAAACAAAATATCAGAAATTCAGGGACAAAAAAAAACATATTCCGAAAAACAGAACTATTCAATCTATGCATCAAAAACAAATTGAAGAATGTCCTGAATGTCCTGAAATGGCTAAACTTACTGAGTTCACAGGTGATGCCAGTGTATCCGGTACGACAGTTACACACAAATGAATTTAAGCCATCTATGCAGGTACCTCCATTACGGCAGGGACTGCTGAAGCACTCAACAAAATCTGAAGAGACAAAACAAAAATGAAGCGTTTACAAGAGATCCTGCAATCTAAATGGCATGTCTTCTTTTATTTCTTAAAACTGCTTTTTTCCCTTTCAATGTTTGTAAATTGCTCGAGGACAATGTTTGAAGACTACCTGAAAAGATTAGGCCTCATACATCTAAAAAATGAAACAACAAAAATGCACGATTTCTGATACTTACTGACGCCACAAATATCTCCCGTCCAGCCTGCTGTGCAGGCGCATTCAAATCTGTTCACCCTATCAGTACACAGTCCTCCGTTACGACATGGGTTACTGGCACACTCATCGATATCTGTAAACAAATCAAATTTACAAAGTATAACAAGACGGTGCCCAGTTAGGAAAACAAACTGAGCAAGGCCTTAGAGGGGCACACTGCCTTCTGATTGGGTGCTTTGTAGGACCAAATTCTTGACTCCACAAAATTACAGACTGTGTTAGTTCACAAAGTAAAAAGGAAACCACACAATTTGGAGGGATATTTTTGCGAATCATTATATTCTACTTTTAAAACATCTTCCCAACTATATTCATTTCATAACAAACGCTTTTTATAGTCCAGAACGCCCAATACGCAAGCGATGTGACATTTAAAAACACCATAGACCAGTGTGCGATTTTGCGCGACCCAACATAAACATGAAATAACAAATCTGTGAAAGTTTAAACTCAATCGGTTATCAGAGTCACAAGAAAATCGTGAAAAACCCATTATATGTTTTCACTGTTTTCAAGCATTGCGTTTATGGACTCGCGAGATAAAAACTTATTATTTTACTCATTTCTCAAAAACTTCAACATTTCAGGCAAGATTATTTCAAAGGAAGTTTTCCACCATGAACACTTTACACAATGTAAAGTTGTGTGCAAATCTGAAAAACATCTGCATTCTCATTCTTACCACTGTTGTTTTTAAAAAAGAAAGTCAGCATCATTATCCCCTACTAGAAAAAAAATGTGAGTGGCAGACAATATAAACAATTTTTTCTAACGAGAAAAATAAAAGAAATAACTATAACTAGCAATTTTGTGGGTACTACAACCATGTGAAAATCTCTTTCGGGAGGAGTGTTTGCTCTAAAAAGAGCTGGTGTTGTCTCGGCGTTTTCGAGCAGCATGCTCTGCTCATCTCCAAAGAACAAGCAGAGTACATGTGTACCTGTATATTGTTCAAAAAAGCCGAGACTATAGCGGCTCTTTTCAGAGCCAACACTCTTCCCAAAAGAGACTTACACGTGGTTGTACCCACAAGTTATACTAGTTCTAGTTACTTCTTATTTTCCACTCCATGCAAAGCTTCAAACATCACTGAGAAAAAAATAAATTTATAGAGGGTTTTTAGCTCACCGATTTCACAGACTGTTCCAGTGTATCCAGGTGCACATGTACATTCAAATCTGTCAACTTGGTCTATGCAGAACCCGCCATTTTGACAAGGCTGTGAGGCACATTCGTTAATATCTGCCGGGGAGAAACAAAAAGTGAAATAATGAAGAAATTTTGTTTATCCGTTTTCTTATCAACTGTACTGTGGTTGTAAAAGGGGCACATTGCCTTCGAATTGGGCGCTTTGGGTTAAAAAAAAGCCATTGTTACGAAATGAATATGATTGGAAAGGAGTTTTAAAAGTAAATCATAATGATTCACACAAATATCTCTTTAAAAAAGTGCGATTTCCTTTTACTTTGTGAACTAACACGGTCCGCCATTTTGTAGAAACAAGTTTTTGACTCCATAAAAAATGATGGAAAACCATACAAAGTTGAGGGATATTCGTGTGAATCATTGTATTCTACTTGTTAAACATCTTTTCAACCATATTTGTGGCCAAAGCGCCCAATCTGTAGGCAACAAGTCCCTTTAAGTTAAGCATTTTAAATGTCAAGATTGATCTCACTTCACTAACTTTAAGGTTTAACCTTTCCAAGATTATGATATTTTATAAAATGCACATCTTTGTAAGTTGTTCTAAACTACTGCTGTGAAAACCAGAGCAACCAGAGCAATCAATCGTCCGATTTCGCGCAACTTCAAGTCCACTTGCACAACATTTATTGCATAAATTGTACACCACTAACACAAGAAATCTCTTCACGCAGTTGCCTTAAGTTACGTGAAATCGGCTGCTGTTCTGTTTTTTTGGTCATTCTTTTCCTTGTTTTCAAGCTTTTAAGCAAGATAAATTCTTTATATCTTGCGTGTTCGGGGAACATAGAAAAACCATATGCCTCTGGCTCCCATATCCATCTCGGCTTTTAGCCTTGTTGTTTATGGGATAGAGAAGTGCTATATTTTTCCATATTCCACTAACCCTTGTGGGAAAACTCAGTCTAGCCTTCTCCATATCTATTTTGGATCTCTTTTGTGTGTAATTTTTGTTGTTGTATTGAACTTAAGGAGAGAAAAAAAACAAAAAAAAAAAAACAACAACAACAACAATTAGTACTTACCTATCTCACAGGTGATCCCTACGTATCCAGCCTGGCAGGCACACTCAAAACCGTTGACGTTATCCGTGCATGTTCCACCATTCCTACATGGACCACTTCCACACTCATTAATATCTACGGAAAATAAATTTAAAACATTAATGGAAACTGATTACCATAAGGAAAATTTGCGAGAGAGTAATCTGGTTGCCTAATAAGTGTATCTAATATTAGCCAGACGAATTGCTGGTAATGGTTCCTGTTTGCGAGGTCTTTTTGAAGGGGCTTGAGCACCACCACCCTGTACACCTGGGCCCAATTTCATCAAGCTGTTTAGCAGAAAATGCAAATCAGCAAATTTCTCGGCTAAGGAAAAAAACGAGTGTGGCAACAATGTAACCTTAATGGAATGTTGGCTGGTAACCTGATTCTGCTAGGCAAGACTTTTCTGTGCTTGGCAAGTTTTTGTGCTTACAGGCTTTATGAAATTGGACCCAGGCCTTCTCTTTGTTGGCACCACCAACGCCCCTGGTTCAGGTACCTACCATTCTGACAGGTGTCCCCGTTGTATCCAGGGAGGCATAAGCACGTAAATGCATTCAGTTCATCTACGCATGTAGCGCCGTTCCGGCATGGGTCGACACGGCAATCATCGTCGTCTGGAGAAGCAAGAAAATATTAGGAAAGGGTTAGGAAATCAAATGAAAGAAAATCAGGGTTAATTTAAGAAAACAGCGTTGATTTAAGAAAATCAGCGTTGAGATGATGGAATTGGATTGACCGTATTCCGTATTCAGAAGATAGCAGGAAATTTTCACTTGTACGCATGCGTACACCTCGTTACTAGGCACTCTTTGCTGCCACAGCAAGCGCAGAAATTCGGCACTTGCAAGCAACGAATAGTGAGCGCAGAATTCGGCAGCAAGCAGAGCCAAGAAATTTTGCCCACATGTCCAAACCAAAGATGGTTCTTAATCTTTCAAGAGTAAAGTTCCAGGACTGTGCTATACCTAAGAAAAGATATTTATTTTTGTAACAAAGTAGTTGATTTATTGGATGACTATGTTTTCATATTCATATTTACCTACTCATAATTTGGTTTCATTTGATGTGTGTAATTTTTGTGCAAATTTATATTATCAACACCAATGTTCTGGTTTTGTGTAAGAATGGGTCACACGTTTTGAGCAGAGAGTAATGGACTGTTTATACAGAACTTTTCTTTGTACTTACTGATGCTGCAGAGTGTGCCGATCCAACCGATGGTACACTGACAGATGAATCCATTCGTTCCATCCACACAAGCGGCTCCATTCAAACAGGGGTTGCTGCTACATTCATCAACATCTGACAGGAGGATAATTGAATATTCATTACAGAGTCGAATATCACTGAATGTGAGCGAGAACTCTCAACGCTCAAAGTCTATCAAGCCTTAATTTTTTTTCAAAAATAGCATCGCACAAAGTTTAACTGCTGAGTATTTGTGTAAATCCATTACAACAGATCAACTTTCAGATCAATCTTCTTCAATGTCGGATGGTGTCCTCGGCGAATGATGTCACGAGAGAAGTGTCTCCAGATCTCCCTGTCTTTCATAATTTTTCGCAAAAAATAGTTAGTGGCCTGACATTTTGACTCTGCTAGGGTCGAAAACATCAGGCCACTAACTATTTGTCGGATTAATACCATAGATCCTTTTGGTTGGTAAGCAGTTTGCAACAGCAAATTCTGTTACAGTGAGAAATACCTCTGGCATACACTGCCACAGCCAAGGTTCAATAACGAAAATGCGCACAGATATGCCAGACATGCTCCCTGTATTAACACGTTGACTGCTGCCTACGAGTAACAGGTGTAACAGATTCTGCCACTACGAGAATGAAAGGGCTTTGCATTGTTAATTGAATACACTGGCATCACTGAGAACGCAACAAATACGCTTCTGGCAGTGGTGAGGACATACATCCTGCTTAGAATGTGTGTGTTCAAATTTTTTGTTTGTATAGTACCTATTTGGTATGAGCGCATGCGCACCGCACTTGGCAAATGGGAACGCCCTACAAATCTATGACCGGCAGTCAACGTGTTAACACAGTGATTGGTATTTAAAGTATGTTTATTTGCCATGAAGTATTAAGAAACAACAACAACAGAAAGATTGGCGTGTAAGGAAGCGGATAAAATGTCTTCGCTCTGGAAAAAGGAACCTGGCGAATAGCTCTAGAAATCCTTGCTCTATCAGTGTCTATGGAACGAAGGTGTATGTCTTCTCACCAAGAGTGTTAGGAAACGAAGTGACTTGTAACCTGTAACACCAACCCTCAGGAAATCTGAGAAAAGATTCTTGCACGAATCGTTTCTCAGATTCAAATGTTTCAAATGGGTGAAAAATGATTGAAAGCATATTACTTCGAAGGGAATCCTTTCTCAAAATGGTTTATACTATCAACAGCTGCAGGGCGTCTCACCAAGTACATTTTATGGCCGTTAGTTTTTTTTTGAGTACTTACCAGATTATGACCCTATCTTTAAGGGTAACACACAGCTTTGTAGGAAGAGAAAAAGTAACTCAGACAATCGGCAGAAAATGTTCACATCTGGCACAACTCTCAGCCAACGAAGTGCATTTTGTTTTGACCTCTGTTTGAGCCTGAGGAGTTCTAGCACATGACCATGTATTCGATGACCAAATAAAAGATCAGCCTTCTGTGGGTCATTTTAAAGTCTAGTTCAAAAGAGCCTTACTCGCTCATTATGTAACTTAGCCTTCTCCCTCCCGACTCCGCTGCTCGTTTTCAAAGAGAGCTTTTTAGCTGCTCCTAATTTGGGTTATTATGTCCTGGCATTATCTGTTTAATTAGCTCCGTACCAGTTCATTTTGCATTCTCTCATGTTTCGTTTGTTTTTTGTGTTTTTTTGTTAATTATGTATTGTTTTTGTATTTTTTTTTCTAGGGCTGTTCCCCACAAGCCTCGGCTTATTTGAACAGCCTCCTTACTCACAGCTTCTATTGTTTTACTTTCCATCATCATTATCATTGGTCATGTTATAAAAATACTCTTTGATTGTATTATACTACTATATTTTGTTGTCCAAATGATTCTGCCTATTATTGTGAGTATGGAAATAAATGTTTCATTGAATTGAAATTGAATACATACTTGTGTCACACAGCGTCCCGATGAAACCTGGAGGGCAGGTGCACGTAAAAGAGCGCAGTAAATCTAAACAAGTTGCTCCGTTGAGACAAGGATCGTTGTAGCAGTCGTTACCATCTGTAAACATATAAAGAACGTTACAATGGATGACTTTAAAATGTCTTATTAGTGCCGGCAGACAGGTGTTTTTCCATTGTTTAAAAAGGGCGTGTCTGGATTGATGGCTATGGCTGTAGCTGTTGCTAAGGACATTGCTAATGGGCAGCCTTTGCTACACATGGGGACGCGGCACACCAAGCCACAGCCACCAACTCAGACACAGCCAAGTAGTCCTGAGCGTGGACGTTTTTCTGAAAACAATTTTAACTCATCCACCACCCAACATCCTCAAAAGTCTCCAGATGCAACCAAAAAGGAAATAAAATGTACAAAATGCAACTTCCAGATTAAAACTTTCAGTGGTCACACACAATCACATGATACTTGCTGCAGGTCCACCCACGAAAAAAAGTATCTGACAAGATTTAAAACAATGGTCATCCACTCTCACGAACTTATCAAACTTCTGCATAACCCTTACTACCCCCAACCCTTTCAAAATCCAACTTGCTGGGCCGAGGACAACAACAGTAAAACTGATTATCCTTTACAAGTGACTTAGCATGATCAGAGTCCAGCAGTTTTTGTGTCGATTTACCACATGGTATTGCATTTTTTGTTAGAGTGGGAGACCTGCTAGCTAAAGAAGCCTCAAGAATAACCCTATTACGCTGTATAAATTTTATAGCACCTTAATATCTACATCGTAAATTTCATTGCTACTGTAGAAAGTTTTTTGCTGTATGGCTGCAAAACAAGGACCACAACAACAAGAAAGTCCCTAAATAGTTGCTAAACCAGGTCGCTAAGTTCAGGCCTCGAAAGTTGGAAAGGACCACATCCCCACAATACAGTTTTGCACGAAGATCTACCATAAATCACAACAAAAATCAGAAAAAGGAGACTTAAATTTGCTGGACACTGCAAGAGAAGTACAGATCAAGTGGTGTCGGATTCGGTGCTGTGGCGACCAACACATGGAAAGAGGAGCAAAGGAAGGCTAAACAAATCATACATCGACCAACTATGTGAAGACTCCAACATGACCAGTGAGGACACTAAGCAACTGCATGCTGGACAGGAACATTTGGAAAGCCATCACAAATGTCCCGTGGAAGCAGTTGGAATGAATGAATGAAATGTCAGGTAGTCTTCCATTCAGAGACACTGTCCATCAATAAAGTTGTTGTCACAAACTCGAGAAGAAGGAAGGCCTAGTTCCAACTGACAGCTTTGGCTGTGGCTATGGCCTGAAAAGACCTAGTCTTTAACATGTAGGCTACAGCCAACTGTCATAGCTATAGCTGAAGTCAATAGACCCCTGTACTGATGACACCACTGTGGTTTGTTACTTTGTTTACTGCATTGCTTGAGTGCTGTAACTGGGTACTGCATTACCAACAGTTGTGCAGAGACATAATTTCCCATTCTTCTGCAAAGTGGTAAAGAAAACTGTGACGTCATCAGTACTCAGGTCTGTTGATTCGGATGCGGTCAAATAAGTGAACTTACCGGCACCGTACTCAATCCGGAATCCATTGTCTACTATATTCCTGTCAGTGGAAAAATACAGCCACACAGCACCAGACTGATATACAGTGGTCCTCGGTAGCTGGGCTGTGAGGTCTCCGGTTAAGGTGCCCACAAACAATTCGCTGGCAACGTACCCCGGTCCGATGCCAAGGATATCCTTATCCGCCTCCAGCTTAAAGTTTGTGATTGTTACAGAGATCTCATCTGCTCCGTGGACGCGAATGTAGTACGCACAGAGCTGTCTACTGGTGTAGTTGCCAGGGTAGTTTGGGCTCGTTATGATACCAGTAGATTCGGTGAATGTCTGCCCACATTCAGTCGCTGTGGTGGTAGATAAAAAAAACAGGAGATTTATAACAACAAAACATAGCAATTAAAAGGTGCAATTCCATCAAGATAATAGAAATCAACATGAGTCTTTTTAAGAGCTTTATGAAATAGCAAAAACAAATTCCCTAATGACAGGAGGAAGATTGTTTAAAAGCTTTATATGCATTACATTTTTGTTAAGATCCTTTCACTGATGAGGTGATCAGTAGCACAGTATAGTACTCAGTCAAGACTCACCCTTAGCACTAGCCCGGCATACATTGTCTAGTAAAACCTGCTGTGGGCTCATAAACACCACTTCTCAACCTGCCCAGTGGGCTGCTTAAACTCTCCAACCTACTTGTTTAGGCTATACTGGTCATATTTCTTCATTTTCAAACGTGAATATCAAATTAAAAAAATGTGTACATATTTTATTTTTGAGTGAGTATATCATCTGTACAGTATACATTTCATTGGACCCTTTTTGTAAAGTGGAAACGAAGCGTTTCTTGGTGAATGCATGCACTGTGCACAATACACAATGGAATGTCTGCACGTCTTACCGATATTGTATTCCTTGTGTATACAAAAACGCTTACCCCAACTTCCAGTCATGTGTCCTGAAAAGTTGAGCGCGCTCACACGTCATCCGGTCATAACTGGTTATTTCCATTGGAAAATATTAAGTCTTTGGGAAACTTAAGAAGGGGCACTGAGGCCAAGACCTGGGTAACAGAGGCCATGGCCTTCGTGGACTCTTTGTAATTTCATCTTTGGGGGGGGGGGGCAAGGCCATTTTCATTTTACAAAGGGCACTTCCATTGGAAAATCTTAAAGTCAAATGGAAACTTTTGAAAGGGCACCAAGGCCAAGACCAGGGGCAATGGCCTCCCTGTCCCCTCTGTGTAATTCCAGGCCAGTATTTATGTTGTTCGAATGGAAATAAACCAAACAAATTAGCAAGTAGGCCGTTATAATACAGTCAGTGCATAGAGCAAGGACAGAGAGAGGCTGTCCTTGCTCTTAATTTGGTCAGTGCAACTATTATTACGACTGTTGAACTTACTCAGCAACATAGTTCACAGTTGTATCCATGGTAATGTTTTAGGCACACACACGTATAGAATCCATAATCTTCATCCTTGCACATGCCACCATTCTGACACGGCATGCTCTGACATTCTGGAAAAAATACAAAATAAATACGAACAATTATTGCAGATTATTGAATAAATGAAATGAGACATTCACATAATTAAGCAAAATGAAAATTCATTAAGTATCTCCACGAACATTATGTTATTGAGGAAATACCCAATTTACTGAAGAGGTACGAAGTGACTCAGCTGATGGTCACTTCGTACCCCGCCCACGGTACGAAGTGACCAGTTTGGTTACGGTACGGAAGTGTGTCCCGAAGGCACGAAGTGTCCGACATCCACTATTATTGGTACAATTTAGGGGCTACAGTTACACTTTTTACCAACAGTTAACAACAGTATTAAACCCCAGTTGTTAAACAAAAGAGCCACCACCGTCAAATGATTCCTGCAAAGTGCAACTGCATCCATGATTCACAGGCAGCCCAAGTTTGACACCTCCGCACTCCGAGACCGAGTGACCAGTCAAAAAAGACAGACGGGAGAGTCCAGTGCAAGAATGCAAACGCAGTTGTGAACATTTGCCTTAAAGCCATAATACCACTCTAGGGTCTCCACCATACAGAGGAAAAAATCCAGAGTATTTACCCCACACAAACTTACTCCAGTCCAATCACTCCAAAGTAGAAAAGTTTTTGCAAATAACAGTTTTGCTTGTCGCGGCTCTGGTGGTTGACACATTAATAAAGCGCCCTCCAGTGGCGGAAAAATCGAAAGTATTGTTTTAGGCCCTACCAACAAAAAATATGCCTGTATGGGATAGGCCTACACAAAAATAATAGTTAATGGCCTGACGTTTCGACCCTAGCAGAATCGTCCTCGAATGACAGCCTTCGAGAAAGACTCTGCTAGGTTTAAAGATTCAGGTCATTTGCTGTTTTTTGCAGGATTGTTTTTTAATCACATTCTATGCATGCTACAAAACTGAATCATATCAATGCCAAAAGGCCATCGAACAACCATGAATGCCACACGCGATATTACATTTTCTGGTAAAAAGTACAAGGCTCTGACCAATGGCAACTTTGACTGGGCAGCTTCTTCAAACAGCTGGTAAACATATTACTCAAAAGTTGAAGAATATCACAGATCAAGGACGAATAATTATAGACCAAGCGCAGCGTAGAAAATAATGACCGAACACTTGACCCCAAATTCTTACTATGATCTGTATGCCAACTAGGTCTATGACATTATAGGATTGATGGTACAACATTATCATAAATAATATTTAAATTGCCAATCGGCATAATCTATGACCAAAATAAACCGCCATCCGACAAAGTTATTATTGCATCGTCTGCAGCTGCCGCTTTGTAAAAAGTCTGAAGAGAAAGTAGTCATGGCAACGGCGTCTAATAGCAACTGCACTAAGCCACGATGATGAAAACACCTGTTGGAGATTGGTATTGCCTCGAGTGTGGCAAAGCATTACTATTATAATGATTGTCAAATTATGCAGAATGTTGCTACTGTAATCTAAAATGAACAACAATATTTATAATAGACCTACGCAGTCAAATTTTATTATCGCTGATAGGGACTCTGTGTTCTGGAGAACATTTTTGAGCTTAGGGGTTTTTAATTTTTTTCTCGCAAGTTCACGTTTAACCCGAGACGTTATTTTAGTGTTTTTGATTTTAAAAAAATAAGTTAAACATGTCTTCATAGGAATTTAATTTGTGTCGTCTTGATAAATTATAAGACAACAAAACCTAAAAACGGAAAAATTCAATAGGACGGATATCATCAGTTGCCCAGCCTTCAGTGTGTGTCTCAAGTGTCAAATTATCATCGTAAAAACAAAACTTGCTAATCACAGAAAAATCTTGCTTCGCAGAAACAGGTTATCAGCCAAACTGGCATGTAGTTTACGTTGTTATGAGTGGTGTCCTACAGTCTTATAACTCAGCTAAAAAAAAAAAAAAAGGTCAAGCAATATTATTGTCTTTATGAAATTAGGAACAAATCTTTTTTTCCCTTTACACTGAATTCCCTTTTCATTACCGCCATTTTAAAATCAAGTTGGGATAGGTGTGTCATTTGAAAGAGTAATATCCCTGATTCGTCTACAGATTTGCAAATACTCTAGTGAGCGTGCAAAATATTATGTTTTGAAGGAACAATTTATTGCATAAGTATGGAATCCATAGAGCAGATGAATAATCGGCTATCCCAAAGATCACAAAAAGGACATCATTGTAAATATTGGGAGAAACAAGTACTTACATTTTTAAAATATGAACAAATCACACAACCGACATGTGAAATCAGTGGTCAGAGGTTAGTGAAAACAGCGAAAATTGGTTATGTTTTGTCAGCAGTGTCGTAACCAGCTAGCGGGGGAAGGGGAGCCCCCACCCGCGCTCAGAACCCCCTTTCGCCCCCGTCAAATGAGAACGAGAACATGCCCAAAACGGCCTGATATATACAGCAAAAGCAAATAAATAAATAATATGTTTTTGCCCGGTTGCCCCGCCCCCTTCAAATTAAAGTATCTTTTTACGCCACTGTCAAGAATTATTTTTGTGCTGGTTCACATCGAGCTTTTATTCCGATTGCTGCAATCGAAACACGCAACGGTGACTTCAGGGTCTTCAAATGCTAACCATTTTTTTTAAAAGACTTTAACAGTTCTTTAGGATGGTCATGATATCCTCGAGGGGATTTTTAACCAGTATGAATTTTACATTCAGTGAGCTTTGAGTTATTGAAAGCAAAATATTTTGTTTACCGCAAATTAATTGCCAACCCTCTACTTAATGCAACAGCCGAGTCAGTGAGAAGTTAGCTTCTATTAATACTAGCAATTGTGTTTTGCCGATCGAGGTGTGGCACTCTACGCATGAGTCATTATTTGACGGCGACCCATTTTTTCTTTAACCTCTGTGACCATGAAATAATTTCTCAACCTATTGTCGTTTTGTTCAACCCACGTGTCCCTCTCGAGGGTCGAAAGAAGAATACTTCAGAAACTTTAGATTCAGGTTTGAGAATATTTCGTTCCCGGAAATAATGGACAAACAAGGAACAACAGGTTTGGTGTTGGGCACGGTTGAACACCAATTTGTGCACAGATAATGCATTTAACTTGTGGGTCTCCCTTTTATCGTTCTTTAAAAGATTTTTGATTTTGGTATGAACTAAATTAAAACAAATTTGTTTAAAGCATTTTTATACACAAGCTTTAAGACATTACATACCTGTAAATAAATCTAACAGATTTGTGCTGGTGGAAAGGGAAAAACTGAAAAGAGTTTCGTGAAAGGTGGCAACATATTGTCCACTGTTTCAAGAGCAAACGTTCGACAGAAGCTTAGATAATATCATTGATATTGAATTAAATGTATTATTTACGGTTTTCACTTTCATAAATGAGCCAGCCACTAGAAATGATAAGTACATACATTACATGTACACTGCCTCAACACCATCGACCGGCCCTGGTCCGAACACAAACCGCAGTTTCGAAAAGGCAATGTAACTTTGACCTCTAAATGTGGCGGGAGAAGAAGCGGATCATGGGCAGCACCTGTTACCGACAACAGGCGCTGATACTGGTATTACGCATGCAGGTGCATTCAGCTGCCTGAATTACGCAGAGTACAGTACCCTTGCAACATTACTACAGTTTAAAAGACAAAATGATGTCTACACTCAAGTAATTTGTGTAGTACCAACATCGAGATAAACTCATAATATTGCCGTAGTAAAATATTTCCCACCGTACAATGTTTCAGTTCCCTCCTTGGTGACAATATACGCGTTGCTACTCGTGTTACGCGTCCTGAAGCTCCCAGCTATACCTGTGTTACGCAGAGTAATGCACAGCTAAAATGACGATTATCATCATTGCATGGTATAGAAACGAGATGTTTACACAGTTACCTTGCTTTCAATGTAAACGATATCAAAGGACAGGGAGGGAAATTAACACATTAATTTGATTGCGGCTTATTTTTTGGGGTAGCTGGAAATGACATCCTCGCTTACACACCAGTCATCTAGAGGTTTTGCCATGGCAACAGCCCCAACGCAGCACAACGCTCGTCCAGAGTCACCTTGTGTAATTAGAAGCAAATCGATTTTCCTTGGAATTGGTCTACGCTAGAGAATAAGTGTATATGGCCTGACATTATGATGTCAGTCAGACGCGATTAATGCGGTATTCATAATCAAGTAGATGTAGTACTAAAAGAAAATTGGTTTCGTTGTTGCCCTAATGGTGTTTTTAAAAAAGTGTTTTTGGTCTTCATTGTTTATTTGGATTACTTAAAGAGGAAGGGAAATGACCAATTCAATTACGTGATGTACTCATATTCCAATAAATAGAGTCCTCATGTGAGTTGGGAGAAAATTACAAGTCTCTAACCTCACGTTAAAATGGTGTAAATTGCCATTGCATGCGATACCCTTCCAGAGCAAAATTTGTCAACATCCAAAACATCCGAGAGAAGTTGGTCTCTACATTTTTGTACGGGGATTGTTTAAAAAAATACATGAATGTTAGTCAGATGACGAATACAGGTTATATCTTTACACGACTTTGTCTACCCACAATCCCGTACGCATACACACAGCACGTCCTCCTCCAATCCCCAAACGAGACAATCCATCCCATCAGAATCAAGCAGCATGTTTTGTTAGATTCGGTTGGACGGATGGGAACTGCACTGTGGTAAACTTATGCTTGAAATGATTGGAATTAGACATGCCACCATTAATCAGAGTCCAACATTATATATTTTATGGGGTGTTGGATAACCATGGTGTTGGATGTTTGTTTGGAGTGAGGAGAGATCCTCGGTAAACGACTCGAGAGAGTTTTTTTTGTTTGTTTGCTAAATATACTTCAGAGTTCAAATAAGAAAAAAATGTTTTCCAAACGAAGGCCTATGACGTTTTAGGTTAGAGTTACATATTAATGTGCATATTTAATAGTCTTTCCACGGTTTAGCAAAACATGCAAGCTTGTAGTATTTTTTTTATCAAACGCAATTTTGTGAATTTGACGCCTTGTTTTCATAAAAAAAGATGCCAGCATTTCGAATAAAAAAGAGGAATTTTAGCTGTTGTAAACTGCTTACCAATCAAAATGACCTCCACAGTATACGCAATAATTTGTTAATGGTCTCACGTTTCGACCCTAGCAGAGTCTGTCTCAGTCTCTACTATGATCGAAACGGTGAAGAACCACCCCCCCCCAAAAAAAACCCCCACAACAACAACATTTTTAACTGTTATATATTCTCAGGGTTTAATATGGGTTCGTTTTGCAGGACAAACAGTGGGTGATCTCACTGTCTCATTTCGAGAAATTAAGAATCGAAAAGGTTTGTTTTATGGTCAGTCATCTTCATTAATTCGTACCAGGCTTATACTAACCACATTTCCACCGTTCTTACAAATCCAGAGAGCAACATCTTACCATTTCGTTCTTCCTCCATTCATGGACAAACTTTAATATCACCAACGAATATCTCTCAGTGTACTTTTTTCCCACTGTTGTATTTGTACCTTCTCTTTATTTTTAAGTTTGGGCTCACAGGCCTTAACATTTCTTGAGATTTAGTCCCGTCCCGTGTTTTGCTCCAGTCCTTCAAGTTTACTGTTTCGATCTTGGTTTTTGACTGTGCCCCGCTTTGTTTACATTCAGAGGACCACAATGGAAATAAGTCTTCGATTTTTGTTTGAAGTCCTAGGCAGACCCTTTAGGTTTTCTTGTAAAATTCTCATTTTGTGTGTATTTGAATGTGTTTTATTTAGCCAATTTGCCAAATAAATCAAATCAAAAATCGAGGAGAACGGATCGAGAGGGTTTTTAAGTCCTAGGAGATTATGACATAATGTTGCCAATACTAATCTGTCTCAAGGACTCGGATGACAGATGTCTCTAAATTGAAAACATCAAAACACAAAAAGACAAAATTACCGTTACGTGCATCGGCTACTTGGATACAGAACACTGCGAAGTGTAGAACTACGAGAAAGAGTGCCGGCAGGTACCGTGAGTTCGTCGACATGCCACACGGGCTCCTGAACGGTGGGGACGGTGCAACTCTCCCAAACTTCCGCACGAAATGTCCCGCCATCCTCGGTCTTCGACGAGATATTAATAGTTTCTGTGACAAGTATGTTCCCGTTGCCATGTCTATAGACTGTTGAAACCCACCATGGTCTGCCTACTTATTGTCCAATCTTCAATATGATAATGGTAGTGAGTTTTCTGCTTTCAAAACAACTTTGTGGTTCGCAGACAAACACACCTTGTGATACTTGAATTTTGTCCACTACATACGGGTAATAAAATGTTTGTCCTAGACAAAGTTGTTGCATTGCCCCTAGGTTCTTCAGCAGTGGTTTGACAGCCTCAAATGCTGTGCAGGTAGGGTGATTACAACCCAGATAAACACTGCACCCGATGGTTCAAGTCTAATTTTCCAAGAAATGTATGTGATCTTGTCTCGTTTTCCCCTGGTGTTCCCTCAATCATGGCTGATTAATGACATCTTTGGCATCTGCGTATACAACTCTCATGATTCGTCGAAAACCCCTAAATCAAACCTTCGCCTCACCACTATGATATAACAACCTCCTTAAATTCACCATCCTCCATGATGAGTCCTGCTTCTTGCATGTTCACAGTCATCCGCGAGAAGGCCCCCTCCCAGTGTAGACTCCTAAATCGTTCTTGACGAGTGTGGAATACTATCACTCAGTTTCATCCTTGAGCCAGGGATGTCGTCCAATATCTGTTTTTCGTTTACATCTCAGCTTGTATCTTCTCTAATCGATGAAGTAACAAGTATACGCCTACCTTGCATTCCAATACGAAGACTTCAACAACAGCTTTTCATGGTCTTTGGCACTTAAGACATCTCCAAGGAGGTGTTCAAGGAAGCCAGGTGTCGTCTCGAAGACGAGTGGTGCCTCGTACTCATCTACTTGTGGCAAGCTCTCCCCGTCTCACGGGCGAAACCTACGCAACAGGATTCTAGTATTATACACAAGTCGTTTGCGTGCTTGCGTACATGTTTTGTAAACATTTACACTGTTTGATGTGCTTTGTCAGTCCTTTGAATCCATCTCAATTATTGTAACTACCTGTTAGCCATCGTTAAATTTCAGTTTCGATAATGGCATTGTTTGTGCTGATACGTGTATGATCCTTGTTCAGTTGCTAGATTGATAATTGCGATTTAATTTTAGGTTGACGCGGGTTAAAATGAGTCAGCCGACTAATGTTTACTGTATACACACGATGAGAGGGAGCTCGGAAAAATGAGACGGGGAACGCCCACTTTTACTACCAGGCAACAGGCATTAGTTCGCGTCATTCAGTGGACACAATGGCTATTGTTTATTTATGCATAGGCCTCGATGGTTGATTCTGAAGACACACGGCAGCTTATTATATAGTAGTTCTACATGATAATGTGGCAGTATTATTAGTAGCCAATGACAAGTTTCATGTATCTGCACACAGTTCGGTGTGCAATATAAAACGACAACAGCCCAAATAACTTGTAATTTTTAAAGACTAATTAGATTATTGTTTTCATCTTTACAAGTTAAACTCTGTAAATCAAACTAAAATCTCCTTATCACCCAATCACACGGCCATTAGAAAACTAGTGAGGGGAACACATTTATAAGCTTTCTCTCATATTTATGCTTACCACATGCAAGCTTTAAAAAAACAAAAACATATATAGGTCTGATCATCGCAATTATTTAATTACAAAGTCTGCCTTTTATCGGTTTATATTTATTTGTTAATGATGCATTTTCCATTTTAAGATTAGATTAACCCTCCTACTGTCAGTGACTCTTGGCAACATTTTCCAGTGAGTTGACCAACCATTTGAAACCATTCGACTGTCAAGGTTGTGTAAGGTGGCACAACTGTGCACAGAACTAACTGTGTATTGTGTACATGCATTCCCTCATGGTATCATATTTCAGGCTGGCATAGTTTTATCTATCATTCAAAACCACTTGAATGGTATATGAATGGTCAGACAGCAAGATGGTTAATAGGCTTTCGAGTCACAGTGGTTAGGTGCACTGTTATTAGTCCTGGCCTTCAACGATACAAGCATGGAGTTTGGTAGGCCTACATGGTCAGAGTATGTCATGAAAAAGATACATAGCTAAACGGCCATCGCAGACTTGAATTTCGAAAAATAGAGGTAGAATAACATGCAATGTTCAAAATGGCTTCCATTGCTTGTTATACTACCTAATTCAAAGAACAAATCTGCGATGGCCCTATGGCCATGACATACTCTGACTGTGTGCCAAATTTCTTGTTGGCATGATCAAAAGCACCAATCCATAACATACCAGACGTACTTACGGGTATAACTGCAGGGAAAAGAGGTAACTTTTTTGTGTTGTATGATAACATCGACACACTGGATGCATTTTTTAAGGATTACAATTTTGAGTATGCATTGAAGCGAAAGAAAACTCAAAGGTTCAACTATGTTCGGGTGCAACCTTGCATTAATGTTTAAAGGTATTTTTCGGGGTAAAAATTAGTCAGTCTTGTAATTGAGCTCTTCATTCTCGAGTCTGAGTTATCAGTGTCGAGTCCGAGTTTGGAGTCATTTGGCTCGAGTCCGAGTACGGGTCACAAGTCACTTAAAGGAACATTACAGAATTGGTAAGAAAAAACTTGTAAAATATACTTTTGATCACAGATTTACATAAAACTTACACGGTCTAATGATGATGATAGTAGAAAACATCCCTTGAAATATTTCTGTCTGAAATGCCATATTTGATGAGAAATGAATAAACTAACTTTCCGATTGGAGTTTATCGCTCAGTGAGCGTTTTATTCATTTTTTGAATCTATATATATGATTTCATGCATATGTGTAATCTATTTTTCACTATTTTCTCGTGACCCAGATGGCCGATCGATCTCAAACTTCTACAGGTTTGTCAGTTTATGTATATGGTGGATTACATAAAGTGCTTACCCTGCCAGCAACTGTTTTGTTAGCAAAAACCAATTCTGTAATGTTTCTTTAAGTTTAAATATATAAATTAAATAATCCATTTATAAAGCTTTACAGATAACGTAACAGGCTACACCAAGTTTTATCAATGAAATGAAGATAAATACTAATTATTACTTTGTCTGTCATCAATTTTTACTAAACAATTTTTTGAACTCACCTTATTATATGGAATTGTTCCATACTAATGTAAGCTACTATAAATAGGCCTACCTACGATAATGTGAAACAAATTAAGTGATCCAGAACTAGGAAGACGAATGTAATACTAAAACTGCACGGTTGAATTGTCAAAAAACAGCAGCACAACAGTATTGTATACCCAAGTAATAAAAAGGGCCAGAATCCAAATGAAAAAAAAAGACCGAAGTAGCAAGCCAAACTCTGTTTACTCTGTTTACTCATCCCAATTGGACAGATGAAACGAAAACGATAGACAAGGGGAAAAGTTGATAACCTAATCAATCAGGATGAACTCGTAGAAGTTTTACAAACTCAACACAATATACAAGTTTTTAATAATGAAATAGCAGACGGCGATACCAACAAACAGACCAGTTTGTGTGTATAAACGTCTCAACTTTGATGAAAATTTGTCACACACACGGAACTAAACAACCATTGTGACGTTTTGACCTGTGAATGCTTTATTCTAACAATTATGAAGAAACGTGCTGGAATGTTTTCATTCATAATATGTATAGTACTTTATAATTTAATAAATGTTAAGTTTGCATCGGGGGAAAAAGTATATTATTCGGTTTGACCCTTATGATGATGTATGTAAAGCACTACATGTATATACACAGTACTTTCCCGAGTCCTGTGAAAAAAACAACCTCCGGGGTCGGGAAAGTACATGTACTGGGTATACAGTGTTTTACTCACATCGGTATAAGGGTTAAACACAAGTATTGATTTGAGTAATGATTATTAAGGGTGTGGACAACATTGGTAAGATTGAACATACAACCATTCACAGACTTTGCCGTGGTTTACTTGGTATCAAGGTGGCCGTGTGAAACTTCCCTTGAAATATTTCTGTTTGCAATATATGCAATATTGAGAAATTAGTAAAACAGTTCGTTTTTATCTCGCGAGTCCAAAACTCGATGTTTGAAAACAGTGGAAACATACAAGGGGCTGCTCGCTATTTTCTTGTGACCCCGATGACCGATTGAGCTTAAACATTTTACAGGTTTGTTATTTCATGTGCATTGGGTCACATAAAGAGCAGACACTTGTCTTTGACAATACCAATGTTAAAACTTAAATACTTGGTTTTTCTTTTTACTTTACAAACCCGCCACTTCTTTACTCACTCAACACAAAACAAACTTTTCTGAAAGATTAGAAATCTTATCTTGGTGTTAAACGTGTAAAACATTGATGCTTGAATTCGACGCTCTTTCATCATTTAAAAATGATAATGGTTTTTGTTTTGCTTAGTATACAATTTAACTAACAACGTTTGCTTAAAAATACCACAAACGACAAACATGATTATGTATTTGGGATGAACAGTGGTACGGTGCATCGTTTTAAGTGTGTTGAATATGAAATGCGTAGACCACCAGTGTCAACAAAAACGTCAGACCATGGTCAGACCTACATGTTCTAACTTCCCGTCTTTGCTTTAGTTGAATTCCCACTAGTCATCTAAAATCTTGAGATTCCATCATTATGATCATTGTAACAATATGAAACGGGTTTTTTCTTAATAGCAAAAGAATGGCAACCAATCGAATAGAAAGTAACAGGAAAGTTGCCCGTTGGATTAAACTTTCCCTTCGCATCGGCCCCGACCATGAGTTAAATAATAACCTACCGTTAAGTGCAGACGTTCCTCTCGTGAACGCAACCACAAACACGAACATCAACAACTCCCTCATTCTGAGCTCTCCAGCAAACTCTCTCGCCTTCTCGGCAGAACTACTGGGATGTCTCCCTGGATCCTCACAGCAAAATTCCAGGCAGTTATTTCCTCAAGATCAGTCCAGGAGAAGGTATTAAACACGAAGGTACAATTTCCAGCTAGCGTTCGGTAACCTACCCTTCAAATACACTGACTGGTCCGTACCCCCTCTACCAGCCTACGTAACATAATCACTCTGCTATTTAAAAAAAAAACGAGAATACCTATAATCCACACCCGTAGCCTAGCCAACATAGCATGGCACTCTCGTTCTGTGATGGTGTTCTTGTGTTTGTTTAAATTCTAAACGAGCACCAAAGGCTAGCCCATTCCCACTCACTCTGACGAACCTTCATTTTTGAATAGGGATACCTCGGACGCACTGAGGCGTGCCTTTCAGAAAAAAAACAAACGCCGGTTGCGCCTTTCATTGCTGGACCTGTAGGTAACAATAGCCCGACCCGAGTTGTTTAGCTTTGAAAAAGGTGAACAAAGGCACCTAAACCTTGGACAGGATGAGATCATCTGGCTTGTGAAACTGCACAAGCTGGTGGCACCCTAATTTTTTGGTGATCCATCGAAATTTAGCCCTGTCCGTGTGAACATCCAAGTTCTCCACAAGAGGAAGTCGTCACTGGAAATTGAAAGGGTTTAAACAAAACGCTTCATTGGTCACAGGTGAAAGATTGATTTACGCTATGCAATTGTCCATTATAAATACAAATGGTGACAAGTTGCATCGGCGTTCTTTGTCAAAACTTCCAAAAAAATACTCGGCTTGCTCTTTATTGCGGAAAACCCTAGAACTTGGCGCTTACCGTTAAAAGTTTTCAGATTGTAACGAAATTGATTAGTTTTTAGTTTGGTTGTTCAAAAGGCCTGCTTTTTAAAGAAGAGCTTGTATAAAGGTATATAGGTATGACTTCTAAAAACACTTTGAATATCCTTTTAGGCATTGAATGTCTTTTAGATGTTTTATTTCTTTTGCCAATTCAAGTATTTTCAGAGCTAGATTTTGGCTTGGTAGTCACCAGTGTTGTAGCTCTCCTCACCTGTCTTCAGTCACAGTCTTGGTATCGGTCATTGGTTTTGGTATAGGCCCGTCTCGACTACCGACTATACATGACTGTCAGTCACTGTATTTTGAAATGTCACTTATCTCTTTGAGTTGATTTTTACCACAGTTGGTGATGCGATAGTTGTTTATATTACCACATGCGATGTAAACCATGGAGGAATAACTTATTTATTCCTCCATGATCCTATCATGCACACTCTAAGTTCAGTAGGTCAATTTTTTAAAAAAGTTTCGCCAAAAGGAACCGACCTCCTGTATGATCCGATTCCAACCATAAAGGAACACAACACGTCTTAGGAGGCCCAATACTCTCTGTATCGTGACCTAGAACCGGACCACAAGGTCACTGCTTCCCCGAGAAGCAAGACAGAATCTTTGCTGAACCCCATGCATCGTATAGAAGGGATTCTAAATCTTTGGCAAGAAAGTCAAATTTTTTAAAGTCATAAAATTCAAATCATAAAAAAACTAACTTTTATATTCTTCCCTTTGCCGAGATGCGGCTATCCCTCACACAGGTGCTGTAAAAATCATTAAATAAAATACAATTAAACAGTTGGTTCACTAAAATTTACCAATTAAATCGTTTTATGGTGGGAATGTTTGTGCTGCTGAGAGAAAACCACTGGGCCGTGGATTCGGAGATTTAGAAATCAAGGCCAGACAAGTTTTGTATAGTGTTGAAACTGTGAGTTTACATGGCCTTTTTATTGGGCACGTTTATTGATATGTCCTCCACAGTGGAATGGAGCACTCTTTATAAAAGCTTTGACCATGAACGTACTCATTGAAACGATCATTACATCCGGCAGAATATAATAATATGAAACACACTGAAAAAAACTCCCGGGTCAGAATTGACCCGGATGCGGGTCCCTTTGGGCTTTGACCCATTTTGGGGTCAGCATGACCCTAAATTTGTGTCAAAATTAACAACAAATGTTTAAAACTGACGCAAAATCTGAGTTAAAAACCCAATTTTTCACCACTTTCTGTATCAGCCTAACCCATATTTTTTGGTCAGACCCTCTGGAACCCCGAATACGGGTCAATTCTGACCCGGGAGTGGTTTTTTAGAGTGCAAGCATAGAGCTATAAACTACAATGGTCAAAATACGATCTTTTTACTTCTACCCGTGACGTGATAATTGAGTTAACTTAAAAATAATGTCATCACCGTGGGCTTTAAACCAATGATGTAGATCTACCAACCTACAACTAGGGCTCATGTTCAGATTCTGCTGTTTCACAAACTCTTGAAATTCCTCATTGATTTATCTTGTTACATGGAGTTCCTCAGAATAAAACGTGGGTTAAAAAAAACCCATAATAAGTACGTTCACCTTGAATATGCCAAGAGGTTACGGTCTGCTAGCATCACACATACCTCTCAGTTTGTTTGAACTTGCTGTTAGTCACTATAAAGCACTATAATTACTGCTGATCCAAAAGAATAAACTATATTTTGTTCCCTCTATGGAAAAGAGAACTTCTCAACGGTAAAAATTAATTCAGAATTAGTAATATAAAACCCAACCCCACAATGATACAAATTGGATATTATACGTTGTAAGCCAGTCTTACTAATAAATGCCAATGCAAAGTACCTTCACCTGTGTATCAAAATTCACAAAACAGAACCGTTCCAGTCTGTTTGATAACTTGTAAAGAGAGTACGCACTTGAACGTTTTTCTTAGTTCAAGGACTTCACTAAGTCTAATGCTGATAATTTTATATGCCTAACCTATTCGGTATACTTGCACGGATATGTCTTGTGCATGTAGAGCCTCGACTTCAAGCTTAGTTTTGTATTGTATTTTGTATCTGTCTGGATGACAGTGTCATTACATTACCGTGACATTACAGAGATATATATGTATATTTCTGCTGTCCCCAATTCGAGGCTCTACACGCAAATGGTTGACCATGCACATGTGGTGAATACACATTTGCCGTCATAGCTGAAGTGATATTAAAAGAGTATTCTAAGTAGACTTGGGCCTAAAACCAACCTCACTTGGATTAAACAAAATTCAATCTGAGAAACTTTTCTCAGATTTTGTATTCCAATTATGGATTATTCTTACTGCGTGGACGGCGATATCTCAAAAACGCTGCCACCTTTTGAAATAAAATTTGCACAGGTTAGTTTTATTGTACATGTCTACATTTATATAGGATTAAAACAATTGAAAGGTTTAACGAATCAAAGGTATAAGGTGTTCTTTGCATTTAAGGGTGAAGTACACAGTGTTTTGACTTTTCCCTTGTATCGACAACAGTCGAAATCATGTTCATTTTGTTAGTAAACTTGTATGTCATAAGTTTAACCTTACAAAAGCTAAAAGTATTTGTGTATGTATGAGAAAGACTCCTGCCTGTGTCGAAACATCAGGACAATGATTAAGTTGTATTAATACAACGGACCATTTTGGGTTGGTAAGCAGTTTGCAACAGATAATTCTCATTTTTTTCAAGATTGATTTGAAACCAAGTTTGCCCAATGGCAGTGCGTCATAATAAAAAACAACAACAACAACAACAACAGACTTGTCATCTTTTAACGCTAATCTGATTTTTGTTAGACAAATCTCAACCACACCTAATAAAAATAATGGGATGAGTCCTACCGAATGAGATTACCCCGACAGAGGGCGCTATACAAAATAGCTTGACAGATACATAATAGACTGAACCCCCTGTCTTTACCCACAAGGGTGCACCCCACAAAATAAACTCCCATTGTATAGCATAACAGTGCAAAATGCTAAATATTCAAAAATACAAAAAAATACTTAGAAGTCTCACAGCTTTTTACAGTAAGGGGGAAATCAATTGACTCTTGAACTTTTATCCTCTGCTCAATTTGATAAGGGAGTCTCAAGGCCCGTCAAGTTATTCCCCCTCAAAATAAAAATACCCATACACACCGGTGTAATTTTCCAAACGTCCGGGCATCAATCTTTGAAAAAGATCCCCACACCTCTGGGCAAATAGGACCATTTATTTCAGGGCCTATGTCATCCAAAATACCCCAAGTTGGAAGTCAACAACTCCCACGTCACAATTTGGCAAGCATTTTACACTGTAGGCCTACCCCTTTTATTGGGCTCTCAAATTTGTATAATATCGAATATTTTGAGGGCCTACAAAATGTTAATGAGGCCGATGCTCTGTTTTCTCCCTAATTAGTGGGGTGCACCCACAAGGCACTGGTCTTACAAAACCCAATATTATTGGATAGGAATAATCATCGTCCTGTGCCCGGCCGGAAGTATGTAATGGACCGTATGCATTGACGTCATCACGCCGCCATCTTAGAGGTAAACGATGACGAAACAATGGAAAAAGCACATTTTGTACGCGCGGCGCAGAGAACAAGCCTATGAGCAATCTTCTTTTGACCTCTAGACGAGGGCGCCCTACTCAAATGACGTCATGTGCATAAGGTCTATTCTATAACTGGCATTTACGCATCGCAGGTCTGGCAGTATTGCTTGGCTTCGTAGCTGTACCTACGCCGTCAACGGCACATAGTCAGGTCGTGCCGTCACATAGTCACTGCACGTCGTGCTGTCGCATGGTCGCTTCGTGTCGTCGCATTGTCAGGTCGTGCCGTCCCATAGTTTTGCACTGTTTGTATGGGGCCGGTGCGTTGTTGGCTGACCTGCCAAACAATGAAAAGAAATCTGAAGTTTAGTTGTCCGAAAATATGTTTGGTTGATTTTCAAGAGGCTGAGAGACCTTAACGTTGGTTGCTATGGGAGTTTGTTTCGTGTGGTGCACTCCTAGTGAACTTATATAGCGCCCTCTCTTGATTTAGTTGCACGAGGCTGCTAAACCCCCAGAAAACTCCATAAACCAAAGCTTTGAAAACTACTAAAGATTTGAGTTTGTAAGTAAATGGACAGAGTTTCATCAGTTGGAGCAAATGTAAAAGGATTTTAATCCGTCGTAAATTGTATGCTTGTGTTTGGAGCGTCAAACTGATCCGTAGTCGTTAAACTCTATAAACATACGGCGTTATAATGCCCTCATTTACGGCGTTATAACGCTTTTATTTCACGTCCTGATTTACCCTCAAGCAATTATTGTGAAAAAAGCGTTTCAAGGAAACTGAGTGTGAAAGTTTGATCAGTTTTCTGCCATTCATAAGTCATTAGAGGAAGGTTAAATTCTGCATGGGAATGGGAAAACATATCTCTGGGGGTAATTCTAGCATTACATTAATGCAGTAGCCATTTATTGCTGAAGGCCTTTTGTTACTGAAAAAGTTGTATTTTGTGTGACGGAAGAAGGGCGTAGAGCCAGCATTACGACCTTCTTACGGGCACACGACGCAATGATGAAAAAGAACTGTATGTAAGTTTTGAACCCCTAAATGCAGGCTGAAACACAAACTCCAAGATGGCCGCTGAATATGGCGGCCATAAAACACTAATTACCATCACGTGACACATCATGATACCACTTACGCAAGAAGTGGTGACCACTTTTCGCATTAATAACACACGTTATTGATGGTGAGCAGTTTGCAACATATAATTATTTTTGTCACTGCTAACGAATTAGGACACTAACATGCAATGAAAACCGACTATCAATCAGGCCAGCCTTTGGAACAAAATTTGTGTTATTATAGAATTATGAGCAGCAACTCCCCTTTCTAGACCCAGTTTCATAAACTTGTTGACTAGGTTAATCTATTTTGCTATATCCGGGAAAAACACAAAGAGGTGCCTGTTGCGCATACCATAACCTTTACAAGGAAATGAGGTGATACATGATTTTTTTCCTTTGTGACAAGATTGATGAATGTTTGCGTTTATGCCGATCAAGTGTACAGCAGTGAAAGATCAATGGGTCGGTTTTCGTCCTCGCCTCAATGACTAGCCGCATTAAATAGAATGATAGTTTTGTAGATCAAGTGGGAAAGGCTAGTCTTTGGTGCTCCTTTAGAGTATTTCAGGAAACACAAAAACACATTACGAAACCAACAAACTATTAAGTTATTTCCTTTTTTGTTCTACGGCAAAGTGGTTGTAAAACGTTGCACAGTATGAGTACGAACCAGCTCCACTGATGGGTGGGTTATCTTCATTCTTTTTCGTCACAAACGGAAAACTGAACGTACTTTTCTGCCGAGAGGATATCATTAAGGTCTACTGGACAACATGAAGGAAATGTTTCTGTTTGTGATCGTGCTAGGAGTGTTCCTGGTAGGATCGTTGGCCATTGATGGTAGGTCATTATACGCACAATCTTTTCAGCGGTGGTAGACCAAACCCTATTGTATGGAATATTTTTGTAAATCTTTTATATTAAATTTACTTAGCTGTATGGTATAGCCAAACCATTCCCAGACCCCCCCCCCAATGTCACAATGCGGCCTTAAAGCGCAACAGCAATGTAATTCGCGGGCTGTTTACCCACGCCAAAAATGCAAAATAAATATAGTCAAATATGATTAAATCTGTTTCAGTGTTCCGAGTCACTAACTTTAGTATATTTTGCATTGGCCACCATCTTTGATGAAACGTGCACGCGTGACGAGCTACCATTGGCTGAGAGTCGTGCGGAGCGTGTCCACGCGTGCACGTTTCCATGTTTAACATCAAAGATGGTGGTCAATGACGTCATGTGCAATCTATCTTAAGTTGTATATTTCGCACTCCATATTTCACTTTTCTAGAAATGACCTTAAGAAGCTCAGGTTCCGTGTGTACATCAAGTCAGGTTCCGGAGAGTAGGTCAGATTTTGCGAACTAAATCCAGTCGCAGGTTCTTGTTATATTTACCCAGTCTGGATTTACCCTTCATCGATTGTCTTTTTCTTAAATGAACTTCCCTACTATTGATTTCGTTTGATTAGGTCGGATTTCGCGGACTAAATCAAGTTTCACGAACCATATCAATTTCCTGTTGTTTTGTTTCTTCTTCTTCCTCCACACAACAATAAGCTTCGTGTATTTTATATTTTTCTTCCCCTCATGCCGAGTGTATACAATGTCTCGACCTTTTATGACTAGCCGTTCCACCCATTCTATGCATACTTTTGAATGGTTTATTCCTTTGCTCCACTGTGGAAATTTAAACGTCTTATGTATATACCGTGAGGTATGCGTAAAGACTCCAGGTCTAATTTTACACAAAGTGTAAAAATAACAATACAAGAAGTTATAGTGACCACTTTTCACATTGATAACACTCACGTATTTGTTTGTGTACTGAGCAGTTTGCAACATCGAATTAGGACATTAACATGCAACCAATCTATCAACGCCAGTAAGCATTTGAACCAAATCTATGTTATTATAGGATTGTGAGCAGCAAGCCCCTCTTCAAGACTCATTTTCGTGAAGTTTTTATTTGGTGGATCAATTTTGCTTTAGTTGAACGCCCCGCCCCCACAAAAAGAAGATAAAAAAAAAAAAAAAAAAACACCGCGAGGTGCCTGTCGCATATAACCTTTAAAGGCCCTGTACACTCTTGGTAAGATCGAAAAACACTATGTTCACAGATTCACACATAACTTACATGATTTAAAGTAAGTAATGGTAGAAAGGGTTCCTTAAAATAGTTCTGCCTAAAATGCTATAGTTTCTGAGAAATTAGTAAAACAATAGCTTTTATTACGCGTGATAAAAACTCGATGTTTGAAAAAACAGAAAACACATGAGGTCTCTTTTCACTATTTTCTCGTGACCTCGAGGACCAATTGAGCTCAAACTTTCACAGGTTTGTTTGTTCATGAATATGTTGAATCACACAAAATATGGACACTGATTTTGAGCTGTTATCATGTTATCATAAGTGTACAATACCTTTAAAAGGAAATGGAGAGATAAATGTTTGTTTACCTTTGTAACAAAACTTATGAATGTCTGCGCTTATGCAGTTCAAAGTGTACAGCAGTGAAAGATCACCGGGGCGGTTTCGTCCTCGCCTCAATGCGTTCGAGGTATAGGCCTAGCCGCATTTGAAAGAGAGTTATGTAGACCGAGTGGAAAAGGCTAGCCTTTGGTGCTCCTTTGCATTTCACGAAACACAAAAGCACATTACCAACATACTATTAGTTCCTTTTGTTATACGGCAAAGTGGTTATGAAACGTTGTACAGTACGAGTACGAACCAGCTCCACTGATGGGTGGGTTATCTTCATTCTTTTTCGTCACAAACGGAAAACTGAAAGTACTTTTTTTGCCGAGAGGACATAATTAAGGTCTACTGGACAACGTGAAGAAGATGTTGATATTTGTGATCGTGGTAGGAGTGTTCTTGGTAGGATCGTTGGCCATTGATGGAAAGGTCATTCAGCGCACAATCTTTTCAGCGGTGGTAGACCAAACATTATTGTAGTTTTTGTATGGATTATTCGACTACATGCAAAGTGATATCAAGTTATTGAAGATGTACCAAAATGAAATGACGTCATCGGGTGTCATGTGACATCCAATTGAATTTGGTTTATTTTAAGATTTAAAAATGTGTCTAAATTCAACCAAACATGCTGTGGATGTGTTTTTTTAATGGCTTTGATAAATTTATAGATCGTGTTAATGTTGTATTGTTTATGACGTCATCATGACGTCACCAAAAATACGTCTTTTCTTTCTTTTGCGCATCGGTCGTCATTCAATCGCAACGAAATCTCTACAGTTAAAACAAAATTATTGCGATGTTCCGTAATTGTGACGTCGACGGATTTTGTGCGTTTGGACATTTTAGTACATACAACGAACGTGTCAAATCAACGTGGCCGATAAGACGAACTATCAATAGCGACACCCGTTACTGGGCCTCGCAGAAGAAACGACAACAACACGGCAGCCTTGCGGGTAGCCTGAACATCTGACGTCATATTTCGAGGCTGGCGAGTAACGCCAGATACCAGCTTTTCCGGATGTTGCCAGATGTACCTTTGACCTTGGATTCATTTCACGCGGCGCGGATTCGCAGTCACTTCACACGTCCATGTACACATATTACATAGTGAATAAAACAACATTACATGATGTACAAACATTATGCCCACGCTGCATGCAGACGATCGAAAGTGCAAGCTGACAAATTAACTCACCTCGGACCAAAAAAGCTTACGTCACTGCACGTTTATCCAATGAAATCATTGTATCCAATGAAATCATTGGGCCCGTAGACCAGTACCTGTCTTTAGCCTTGCGGATAAAGACAGGGGATCAGTCTACCTTGTGGGTAACAAGTCAGAGTGGACACGTCGTCGAGGGGAAAAATTGCACGTCGTAAACATTCCAATTATGATGTTATCAAACCGAAAGTCATAATTGCCACAAGTAAATTTAGACTCAGTGAAAATAAAATCACCCGCCACAACATGATCAAAACAGCATTTAATTACTGTGGATATAATTATTGTCATACCGAAAAATGCCCAAATCCATATGTTTGTTCACAAACGAAGTACCTCTAGTTCTTAACAATGTTTGTTCGTAATGTTTTTCTTAATGTGACCCCAATTATTGGACTATATGCTGTTGTTTTTTACTTGTCTGTTGTTTCCTACCTGTATGTTACAAACAGTTTTGACTGAAAATAAAAACATCCTTAGTTTGTTGTTTGCTTGGCTACTGATTTTAACGAATGTACGTATAGTGGTTTGTGCATTGGAAACATTAAATACACGCATAGTTAGTAGTGCACCCTGTCTTACCAGGCAATTCCGCCAGTGAATTATAGGGGCCCCTCCACCAATCAGTAAAGCTTGGAGAAAAGCTTTGAGCTCAACCAATCTTTTGTAGAAGGGGGCGCGCATATCGGTTTACCGTTTAAGTAACTTAGTGATGTAGAAACGGAAACAATAATTTTTAGATGATTAAAAAAATAAAATAATAATAAATAAATCAATCAAAATGTCAAGTAACTAACGAGAAATATTCGAAAAAACAAAAGCGGTCAAAGGTCAGCTTAAACGCTTTACCAGCCGTTGCAAGTGTCAAACTTACGTGACATTGGTGCGCGATGTTTTAAGTAGACTGGTGCTCTTTTTTATGTAAATATTAAAACTGTGGCGAGGCATGAGGATCCATCCATTCTGCATATCCATCCTGCAGAAAGTAATGTGAAAACAACTGAGTATACACACGTCAGTCCAATCTACAAAAAACTGTTAACGTACCCTGTGTTGGGCTGTTTTATGGCTCTCTTTGAACATCGGTCTTAACACAGTCTTGCTAAAAGAAAGCCATAACAGCCCAACAAGGTGGGCTAGACGAAGGTCAGATGCCATGGGAACGTTCCTTCGACATCCAAAGATCGTCTAAAAAAAACTACAAAGAAACAAGCCCGAAAGATGATCAAACAAAAAGTTAAAAAGCCCCAAAGCACAATAAATCCAAGGGCGATTAAAATATAACTACTATTAATAGTACTACTAGCTAAGCCGGAAGTGTTTGCGATAATCGTTACCCTTACGGTAGATTTTTCATCATAATAATAATAAACTTTATCCACAATCTGACTGCAGTCTCTTTTGTCAAATACTCATAATTATACGGCTGGAAGTAAAATTAACTACAAGATCACGTGATTTATCCGAACCAAAAATCTGGTTCGGATAAATCAAATGACCACATTCTAAAAGAAATACTCGAAAACGGCAAAATTTGATGGTTTATTAGGAACCATTCTACTCAACTTGAAAGACCTTCGGAGTCATATTTAGGTCTATTTTACAGCAAAACAGCCGAACGAAATCAGTGTGTCCGTTTTAAAGGGATAGGCCTACGTTGCCTTGGATTGGGCGCTTTGGGCTATACAAAGCGTTTAAATTAAATGAACATGGTTGGAAAGATATTTTTAAGGGTAGAAAACAAAGGTCCGTACAAATGTGCCTCGAAATTGAGTGGTTTTCCATTCCTCATGAACTAACACGGTTCGCCATTTTGTGGAGTCAAAAATGTGGTTCTAAAAAGTGGCGGACCTGTTTGTTCACAAATCACAAGGAAAACCAAACGATTTCGAGGCATATTTGTGAGGATCATTATATTCTACTTTTAAAACATCTTCCTAACAATGTTGATTTGATAACAAACGCTTTCAAACGCCTTTTACAACCCAAATCCAAGGCAACGTGTCCCTTTAACTGTTATACAATAACTGTGTGTGCACACATGACACAATGCAATTTTTACACTGCACTTTGAGGGACTTTATCATAACACTTGCATGTAGTCGTTAGCAGTTGTGGCACGGTGAACATGGACAAAACTAAAGCTTTGTAACGAAACTCCATTGTGCTCGGGCTTTTTCCAAATCGAACGCTTTTACAATTTGTAACGGGTAAATCTTTACGTTTTATGAATTTTCCCCCAGGAACTTGCAATTTCGAGAGCGACACCTGTGAGTGGTTTAACAGTCAGGACGATGACTTTGATTGGACTCGTTTAAATCGTGCTACGTCGAGCAGTTCAACAGGACCGAGTGTGGATCATACATGTGGAACAAGTGAAGCTTGCTCACCAGGTTATTTTTTCTCGGGTGTATTATTATTATTATTTTTTTTAGATAATGCTTATAATTGTCTTGGAAAATTGAATAGCACAAAGGCTGAAAAACAGTGCTAGTTGCATGAAGTGTGTTCAAGAACCTGCATCCTTTTTGATCAAGGGTAGACTGGTAAACCCCCTTTTTAAATGTAAACAGCCTGGTGCTTCCTAGTGGTAAGGGGGGGGACTATGTGCTCCGGTTAAATGGTACACTTTGGCCTACTTCTCCATTGTCTAACAATTAAAACCCACAAGGCACACGTAGCGTTGTCCCCTACACATTTATAAGACATTGGGACACTGCTAATTTTTTCTTTTACATCAAGAAGTTTTGAGAGGGTTTCAATACCAAGAGAAGGGGTAGCCTAAACCCGGTCAGCATTTTTCAAACTTAATTAAACACACAGGAGGTCTTCAACTCCCAGGGGACACTTATTCCTGCACCAGATTGTACCTTGTCAGTCAACAGTATACAAATATTGACTGCTTCGAGTGGCGTAGTAAAACTAGTAGTCACTCGAGGTGATCCCCGGAGAAGATAGGCGGCTCCGGGGATCACCGAGAGTGACTAGTTTTACTACGCCACGAGGCAAAGCAGTCAATATTTGTTTTATAACACCTCTTCCTTTGATTCTATCTGCATACTTTAATAAAATTAATTCACACTTTTTACGTACGTGGCAATCAATCGTCAAACAAGAACTGTAAAATCTTTTACGTTGAAATACCGAGTTTTGACAAATTAAGAGGGTACCAGACTACTGCTGTTATACGTTCGTTCTCTAAACCGTATTTCAAATGCACATTTTGTTCTTTACCCTGGGTTCGAGGCTGTCAAGCAGCTTGTTTAAATCAATGTTTGAAGTCAATGTAGTCAGGGTACCAGGGTATCCATGCACTAGAACATCGGTTGCTAGGCTATCGTTGAATAGTTCGTTGTAAAAAATACACAACACCATGTGACACGCTCTCGGCCAATCAACAGATAGAATCAAAGGAAGGGGTGTTATAATACAATATAATGGGCATTCATACTTTGCATGTTGCTTATTTATATAACATAATACAAAATAAAATTAGCTATTGCAAACTGCTTACCAACCAAAAAGACCTATAATGGCATAAAGGCAAAAACAAAAAAGTAATTGTCTTAAATCACACGACAAGAGAACTAGCCATAATGCATTGGATGTCAATCACAAGGCAAACTTAAAGTCATTACAAGTTTAATTACTCCACAGGTTTCTTCATGTACATTGAAACAAGTTCACCAAGAGATCCAGGTGACTATGCCCGTCTTACAAGCAGCTATTTTCCCCGAACAGCAGAGTCAGGCTTCTACTGCCTAAGCTTCTGGTATCACATGTACGGTGAAGACACCGGGGAACTAGCTGTGCTTAAGAAAGGACGAAACGGTGGAACTACGCAGTATAAAGGTTCTGTATGGTACTTAAAAGATCAACAGAGTGTTAGATTGACAGACTGGAAATATGGCCAGATTGGATTGAGAGCTTCATATGAATATCAGGTAGCGCTAATTTTTATACCTCACATCTTTGTAAATTGTCCGTGTATACACACTGTCAGTTCTTATTTTGCAATAAAGCGGGGGTGGTGGGGGTGAGAATACTTTTGTTTTACCAGTTTTGCTTTTTTAGAAAACAAACAAGATTGTCAGGCAAAGCTGGATTTAGACCGATAAAAGAATGTTTTAACTACAAAACCGTTAGATATAGACATTTCTTTTGTTTACAAACAATTAATTCCAATTGTATAGGTAGCCTGGAGTATAACAGAATGCATAAAGTGGGTTGGCACAAATCTCCCCTTTATATCAGAACATTTACATTTTTTTATGAAGATTGTGGGTGTTTGTGTTTTGACTAGCACAAATTGATTTTTAGTATAGTATAATCAGTGTTGTAGTCGAGTTACCTGTGTCGAGTCCGAGTCCGAGTCACGAGTCACTTGGTCCGAGTCCAAGTCCGAGTCCCGAGTCATTTGGTCCGAGTCCGAGTCCGAGTCACGAGTCACTTGTTTCAATATTGATTGCAAACCAAATGTCGTAAAATAAGAATTGGAAATGATTTACACATTTAATTTGAACAAAGTTCTGTACCTGCAGTTACAATTTTATTAAATAACTTTTAAGGGTGTAAAATGATTTTTTAAATATTTTTTTTCTCTTCAAAATAACCAATTATATACTGATTTATTTATTTCTGAAAGGTTGGTAGCCAAAAAGTTTTATGGTTTAAAGAAACTTTCTCTAAACCATAAAACTTGTTGGCTACCTACCTTTCTGAAATAAATAAATCAGTATTGGTTGTTTTGAAGAGAAAAAAAAATCATTTTAAATCCTTAAATTCTTAAAATTTGAAGTTGTGCCGGTCATTTCTTTAATTTTGCGCTTGCAAAATTTGCACACCGCACTCGATTTTGAGGTTCAACATTTTTGCTAAAGTTGGTGTAACCAAAGGAAACAATAGGCCTACGGGGCGGAACGGCAGAACTTGTTGGCTACCTACCTGGTTAAAAAAAATTCATTACCAAACTTGACGTCGTGTGTGTGGGTGTGTGTGGGTGTGTGTGGGTGTGTGTCGACCATGTGTGGAAACTGGTGCAAACAACACACAGCCACTACAGTGCAATATGCAGACTGTGTTTTACAGGTACCAGACATGCCATTTCCCTGGTAATATGCATCAAGCACAAGCAGTGGCTATGGTGTTTTAACACCAACGTTAAAACGTTGACAGAATACCAGCATTGATATTGGTGTCGTGCATCTCAGTGTTATTATGCGTATTGAACATACGAATCGAACATACACGCTCTGTACGTACGTGTACATGGCCCTTTACCACACAATAATCACGAACATTATTACTTGCAACACCATACAACAGTGTACTTATTTATTGTGCTAGACGTTAATATTCCTCCATGTGCACTCGGACCATCGGAATTGTTTTTAATATTTAAAAAAGGTATTGTTTGTGAAAATACGTGACTCGCAAGTCACGAGTCCTCGGGGACAAGTCCGAGTCACGATAGTCGAGTCCGAGTCCGAGTCCGAGTCCGAGTCCGAGTCTTTTGCAGACGTGACTCGAGACAAGTCCGAGTCACCGAAATTGTGACTCGAGACGGACTCGAGTCCGAGTCCTGGACTCGAGTCAAACAACACTGAGTATAATATGTATACCAAGTTGAAGCATTTTTTTAAAGCAAATTCCGGTGTCACAGTGGATTTTCCTTTACGGTAAATTAATTTGGGCTGAAGGAAGTTGATTCAAAGTCGCTATCAGACAAAATGTCTACACAATTCGCCGTAAGAGGCGGAATCTCCTCCTGCAACACCTCTTGTACTTAAACCAAACATTCAATGGTTGGCCAAAAAGAAAAGTCTACATTCAGCAAAAACTTTAAGCCCGTAATTCCATGGAAAAAGAACTAAAACATTTCAAAAATTACTTTTCCTAAATTTGCGAAAAATGTGTTTTAGTGGTATACGTTTTGAAACTAGTTTAACAAGTGCTATACCCAACAATTTTAGACCCTAACATATCTTTGCTAACAACATTCTGAAGTAATTTTTTTGAATTTCGTGTTTCTTAGATCATCTTTGAAGGAGTTGTTGGTGAATCTCACAAAGGAGATATTGCAATTGATGACGTTAAGGTTACTCCTGGACTGTGCAGTGGTAAATTGTTTTAGTTTTAATTATACTTTGAATACACATATTAAAAAGAAATAAGCGAATTTTTTAAAGGGTTAAAATAATGTGTAAAACGCCTCAGAGAGCGTTACAAAGGGTGCCACCCTGTGATGAAGCGATGAAAAAGGAATTTGCATACATAGTAGTCTTTGTGGTGGTTTATACAAACAGTTATATACAAACAAAGGAGTACGCTTAATTTTAGTACTCAAACAAAAATTTGAGAAAAACAGCAGTTTAACAAAAATAGTTAAACTGCAACCGCAATTTTTCCAAAACTCATAATTTTTGCCAATGGAACATACACGTCAAAATTGTATAACGTGACGTTCATGGCAAAGTAGTGCTTAACTCAACGATCAAACCATAAACAAATACAAACTCGATGGTCTAGTGGTTAAGACCTTTTCTCCAGAACATATGATAGTAATTGGTTTAAATCTCACCCGAATTTCTTGTGTGTGTACATTTTTTCACCACACATGGGTGTAGTAATAAACAACTTAATGATAAAACTATTACACAAATTCAAATTACACAAATTGTTTATTTTGTTTTCTAATCAATCCATTCTCAGTACAACCAAGTATAGCAGATCCTGTAACATGTGACTTTGAGATATCACTCTGTGCATGGCAACAAGCAAGTGACGATAGTTTTAATTGGACACGCCTAAACGGAAGCACGCCCTCTACTTCTACCGGACCCACTGGGGATCACACAACTGGCTCAGGTATGGTTCAAAGTTAATAGAAGTTAACACAAAGAATTTCAGTCTCTTTACAAAATCAGTATAAAAAGAGCTATTTTGAGAAGCACCCTGTGAGTGTCAACGTTTACAAAAAGTAAAGTTACTCACACGGTTTGTTGCAAACTATAAGATAATGGTCGACCTACATTTTGCGAGCAACAGAACGGTCTGATTTTTTTATATTATAAGACAAATATTGTTTGCCTACAGGTTTCTACATGTACACTGAGGCTTCAGTTCCACGTGTCTCTCTTGACCGAGCCCGCCTCTTCACTCGTGCTTTATTCCCAACGAGTAACCTTGGTAACTGCTTATCTTTCTGGTATCACATGACCGGTAGTACAATTGGAGAGCTGAGGATGTCTAAGACTGTTACACTAACGGATAGAGAGACGTTGTTATGGTCAAAGTCAGGGGAGCAGGATGGAGATTGGTTGTTAGAATCAATAACAGTTATTAGTAACCAAGTCTTCTATGTAAGGACTTATTTGTTAAAATTGTTTCCAAAACTTTTTCCCAAAGATTTCTTTGATCTACTTAGAGTGTTACAAAAGCCATTTATGCAAACAAAAAGCTCTATATGAGTGATAATTTGTTCAAACTACTTCAAAAAATTTTCACTGGAAGTTTTAAGTGAGTACTTGTAAAAAGTGTTTCATAAAGTTGTTTCCAAAGATTGCTAAAAGGTCTTTACAAAATTGCTATCACAAAGATTTCCGTTAAGATTCTTTTACAAATATTTTCACAAAGTTTTCTGTGAGTGTTTAATATTTGTTAAAATCGTTTCACAAAGAAATCTACGTGAGCGTCAGTTTGTTGACAGCACTCCACAAACCTTTAATAGAATGCTATTTTCTTTAAAATCCAATGGGTAGAATGAATTTGTTAAATACACTGGCGTGTTGGTTCAGTTCTAATATGTTCCAGTATTATCTTCTAGTACAACATTTAAAAACATTTCACAATCAGCTCTTTGTTTTTGGGGACAAGATGTGCGGCAGCGAACATTTATGAATATATCAGAAACTAATTGAGGAGAGGAAGGAAGCCCCAAGGGTCTCTCAAATACATTTGCAGACAAGAAATTACAAATGAGAAATTAAATGCCTATTTGTAAACTACTTACCAACTAAAATGACATTGGGTTTAAATGCAAAAGGTGGTAAAAGTCGTACATTTTTAGCACAGCAGAGTCTTTTTTAGTCTTTCTGGCCTTTGAGAAAAACTCCCCTTCGGTCAAAACATATAGCCAGTTCCACATTTTGTAAGGAAGAAAATTCTCTCAAGCAAAGTTATCACCACCAATTGTAACTAAGACATTTTTAATGTGTACATGGCTTTTAGCTGCATTCATAATATAGAAACACCATTTTCAGTTAAAAAGTAGTTTTTGTTCTTTCCCTAAAGTTTTCTACTTCTTCTTTTCTTAATAATTATCAGATATCATTTGAAGGCATCATTGGCGGCCGTGCTTACAGTGACATTGCAATTGATGACATTGTGTACTTAGAAGGACCATGTTCACGTCAAGGTAAGCAACCCATGAATAATTCGTAAAAACAATGACAATGACGGCCATACCTCTGAAACATAATTGTTTAAGAGTTTAAAGGAACATTACAGAATTGGTTTTTGCTAACGAAACAGTTGCTGGCAGTGTAAGCACTTTATGTAATCCACCATGTACATAAACTGACAAACCTGTAGAAGTTGGAGATCGATCGGCCATCTGGGTCACGAGAAAATAGTGAAAAACCGATTACACATTTGCATGAAATCATATAGGTTCAACAAATGAATAAAACGCTCACTGAGCGATAAACTCCAATCGGAAAATTTGTTTATTCATTTCTCATCAAATATGGCGTTTCAGACAGAAATATTTCAAGGGATGTTTTCTACTATCATCCTCATTAGACCGTGTAAGTTTTATGTAAATCTGTAATCAAAGGTATATTTTACAATTACCAATTCTGTAATGTTCCTTTAAAATAAAACTGTACAACATTTGCAACCAAACCTAATTTCGAAGAGAGAAATGGTTTTACCCACTTTGGGTAAAATGTAAACCAACAGTATTTGTGCTATACATTGACCATTTTAATACAGAGGTGTGATTTCATGTAATTTTTAACCCATGCATGATATTCAATCAAGGAGTCTTCATTTTCAAGCTTTAACGTGTTTTTGAAACGAATGAAACACAAACCCTTTTTTAACAGTTTTCTTCCACTTGCTTTGTTCTTCCTATCCTCCCAAAGTTGTTGTCATTGATTTTTCTTCTCCAGTCTAGTCTTCTAGTCTTTTTCCAAATCAAGCATGCACACTGTTAGAATTTTGTGCATATAAACCTTCAAGTTTACGTTTTTCCCCCAGAACTTTGTACTTTCGAGAGCGGCACCTGTGAGTGGTTTAACAGTTGGGATGATGACTTTGATTGGACTCGTTTAAATCAAGCCACGCCGAGCAGTTCAACAGGACCAACTGTGGATCATACATGTGGAACAAGTGGCGCTTGCGCACCAGGTAACTTTTTTTCGTGATTATTATTAAATTTTCAGAGATTATTCTTAACCCTCGAGTTGCCTTTGAAAAGTTAGTAGCACAAGGGGGGGGGGGCATTGCTAGTTGTATAAAATGAATTCAAGAGCCTGCGTCTTTTTTGATCAAGGGTAGACTAGTAAAACAATGTTTTGTTTACAGTCGGACCCACGTTCAGACCCCTGCCAAATATCCATCAAAGGTTGGATTGGTCTATCCTTATATCAGGTCACACATATGCACCTAGTTTATAACCAAATGAAATATAAAAGCAATCGGACATTTCACATAGGCACTAGGGGGTCTAAAAAATAACAACAAGTCATTGCGCAAAATACTAGGTGTACTTAAATTAAAATCTGACCATGAAGGAGTACAGAAACCAATTTTTTTTTACATGAGTAGACTGGGTACAAAGTATTATAGGACAAAATTGGTAAATCTTTCAGTAATGTCCCACGTTGTCAAAAAACTACTTAAAAACAGTGTTTTTGGATTTTTTTTTAAAAGTTGGACGCATATTAAGACCCCTGCCAAATACCAATCAAAGGTGTGATTGGTCTATCCTCATAATATGTCACACATGCAATCGGACGCTTCACATAGGCACTAGGGGGTCTCAAAAATTACAAAGCCATTGCGCATGCTAAAATGTAGGTTTTTAAAGACCTAATCCTTGATAAGCAAATGAGCTGTGCTATACTTTTGACAGTAGATTCTAGTTGATGGGATACCAGATACCCTGTAAATTAATTTGTAGCTACGTATCTTCTCTTTGTTTGTAGATATAGGCCTCAAAAAATGCTCAAAAATACAAAATATCAATTTGAAGGGGCGGGGCTTAAATTTTAATTTTTTATTTATTTTTTATTTATTTATTATTATTATTACTATTTTTTATTTTTCATTTATTTTATTTTATTTTATTTATTTATTTATTTATTTGTTTATTTATTTATTTATTTATTTATTTTTATTTTTATTTTATTTTATTTTTTTTTTTTTTTGGGGGGGGGTCATATCTCAGAAATGCCAAAGAGTCGGACTCTAAAATTATGTGCGTGTTCAAGGCACCCATAGGGGAATTGTTTTTAAAAAAAATAGCGAAATCTGAGACGGAGCCTGCCAAACGTTTGTGAATTTCAGGTGAGTTGGCACGGAATGACCCATAAGTTTTAATACTCCATAGGTTTCTTCATGTTCATTGAAGCAAGTTCACCAATAGATCAAGGTGACTACGCCCATCTTATAAGCAGCAACTTCCCCCCAATACCAGGCTCCTGCCTCAGCTTCTGGTATCAAATGTACGGTGAAGACACTGGGGAATTGGTTGTACTTAAGAAAGGACGAAACGGTGGAACTACGCAGTATAAAGGTTCTGTTTGGTACTTAAAAGATCAACAGAGTGTTAGTACAATAGACTGGAAATATGGCCAGGTTGGATTGAGTGCTTCAGATCGATATCAGGTAGTGCTAGTTTGTACCCCTCACATCTTTGTATATACAACTGTCCGTGTATACACAATAGCAGTTCATATTTTACAATAAAGCGGAGAATACCTTTAATTGTCTTTTCAGTTTTGCTTCAGATAAATTGAGAAGAATATGAAACAAACAAGATAGTCAGGCAAAGTTGGATTTAAAAATCGATAAAAGAAGGTTTTAACTACAAAACCGTTGGGTATTGAAATTTATTTTGCTTACAAACAATGACCTCCATTCGGACAGGTAGCTTAGAGTACAACAGAATGCATAAATTGGGTTGGCACAAATCTCCTCTTTATATTAACACATCGACAAATAAAATCTGAAGAATGTGTGTATTTGTGTTTTGAGTCGCACGAATTGATTTACTAACAGTATATGTAAATTTATAGCATTATGTAAGTTGTTGCATTTTTAATGCAATAATTGCCGGTGTCACAGGGAATGTTGTTCCCCGTTGTGTGTGTTCCCCATACGGTAAATTAATAACATGGGCTAAAGGAAGTTGATTCAACAGAGGGCGCTATCAGACGAAATTTCTACACAATTCGCCGTAAGGGTGGACGCAACCTCCTGCCACAGCTCTTGTACTTGTGCAGCCTAACTCTTTCGCCAAAATGCCATTGAAAATAACTACACATGCAGATGTAAAAATGAGTTTTCCTAAATTTGCAAAAAAATTGTTTGAGCTATACTTAAAAAATGTTTTAAATTGTTTTAGACCCTTAAATATCTTCGCAAACAAAATTCTTAGTTAAAGTTTAGGACTTTGTGTTTCTTAAAAGATCATCTTTGAAGGAGTTGTTGGTGAATCTTACAAGGGAGATATTGCAATTGATGACGTTCAGGTTACTCCCGGTCTGTGCAGTGGTAAATATTAATTATTTCAATTATACTTTGAATACAAATACAGTTCCAATGTACAACTTTACTGTCAACAAAACTGAAGTTTTCCCAATTTTGTTGACTGATTGTTAGGCCTTGCCCACCGTAGAAGTTGCCTAGCAATAATGCTCACTTGAGTAACGCTTGATGACATTGAAAAGTAATGCATGATTCAATAAGCCTCGTCCACCTTAGTAGCTTCTTAGCAATGGTGCTTACTTGGTTTATGCATAATGATATTTTAATCAACGTTTTCATCTCTGTCAAAAGCACAACATTTTGCAAATCAGTTTTTGTACAATGATTGACATACACTGTACTTATTCTCGTTAACATTTTCAGCAAGTCATGGGCCTGAACACGTAACAGTTTGGTTATATTACACAATGGCATGATCGACATGTCACTCAACCATTTTTGTTTTGTTCCCACAAAGTGAGGTATCGCGGTTTTCCACGTTATCCATAGAAATACATAGCAATGCCACATTGCCAAATACGCATGCGCGCATCCGGGAGGCCGCTGGGGCACGTGCCTCCCAGTAAAATTCGATCCCCCCAAAAACAAGGAATAAAAAAGAGAGTGACAGAGAGAGGTGGGGAGGAGGTAGGAGAGGGATAGGGAGGGTGTGGTTAGTGGGATAGAAGGGGAGGGGAGAGAAGCGGGAGGGAAGGGTAGAGCAACATTCTACAATAAACAATAATCATTGCTGGACAACTGCGCGTTTGTTATGAGTACCGCAAAGCCTTTTCCAAAATTAGACCACAGTCGTTTGCCATGAAAAGTGTTTTTTTGCTGCAATCGTGCCATGCGGGTTTTGAAAATCCTGTGAATGCCAGTGGAACCAAGAGATCTTAAAAATGTCCCCCAATAAATGTTGCTCTTGTTTGACTGTAATTTGTTTGTAAGAAAAGTGCAATCGAGTCAATGTTTCCCTAGGGTGATCTGTAGAAGGACCCAATGACGATGTTTCGCTATTAAATATTAGTTGGCACCAGACTAGATCACTGTCTTCAATTGACAAGTCCAGTCTTTCCCCACTGGGAGTTGTTTCTAATAGCTATGAACACTCCGCCACGTTCATTTTTGGCCCTGTCTCGTATGTACACAGTAAATTCTGATGGGAAGATTTCACACAATTTGATTGATGGGTTAAGCTAGGATTCAGTTCCTATTATTATGTCTCCATTTTCAGTTGTAATAAATCTTTGAGTTTTATCAGCTTTCCCTCTAATGCTCCTGCAGTTAACGACGGCAGCTTTAAGTGATCTATTTTTTTGCAGTTGTTGCATTGCTTAACCGGTAGTTTTTTCGTAACTTACTCCTACGCTTTATAGATATACTTTCAGTTCGGTGTAGCTGAACCGTCAGTCATTGCGGACTTTCACTAGTCTTAGAATTTTTGCTATCAGAGGTGGTAATGTTGACAAGCGCTGACGTGGATCGGAAATACTATTATAATTATTTATACATCTTCCATTGACAAGAACGAGCTTTTGAAATTGAGAGCCTCACATGATTGGCAAAACCAAATTGAAAGCAAGTATCTGCAGTCCTCATTAAGTTTCGAGTTTTCACGAAGTGGCGTATCGCAGTTTGCACTGGTTTCTGCAAAGAACTCGCGGCCACGTGTTGTTGTTGTAGCTGTTGTAGTTGTTGCTGTTGCTGTTGTTGTTGTTGTTGTTGTTGTTGTTGTTGTTGTTGTTGTTGTTGTTGTTGTTGTTGTTGTTTTTTTTTTCTTTTTTCGTTTTTACAAAGTGACGTATGCCTTTTATGTTTAGGAATTGATAACTCATCAAAACTAAAAATAATATTAATAATGACAAACATATTGACAGCTGTTATTAACCCAACAAAAAAGGTCAGCTAAATTGTAGTACTAAAATAAGAATTTAAGAAAAACAGCAGTTAAAAAAAAAATCAACTACAACCGCGATTTTTCCCAAGAAAAATCCACATCAGTTTGTAAAAATGGTAACGTTCATGTCAAAGTAGTGCAGGACTCAACGATCAAACTATAAACAAATAAAATACTTTTAAATTTGCTGCTAGTCACATGGCAAGCTCGATGGTCTAGTGGTTAAGACCTTTTTTTCCAGAACATGAGAGTCATTGGTTTAAATCAAACCCGAATTTCCTGGTGTGTACAGTTTTTCGTCACACATTGATGTAGTAATAAACAACGACATAATAAAATTATTACACAAATTTAAATTACCCAAATTGTTTATTTTGTTTACAGTGCAACCAAGTATAGCAGATCCTGTAACATGTGACTTTGAGATATCACTCTGTGCATGGCAACAAGCAAGTGATGATATTTTTAATTGGACACGCCATCAGGGAAGCACGACCTCTAGTTCAACCGGACCAACTGGGGATCATACAACTGGCTCAGGTATAGTTCAAAGTTAATAGAAGTAGCACACAAAATTACAGTCCCGTCAAAAGAATTAAGTCTTAAACAGTACATACTCATAGTAATTTTGAGAAACACTCTCGAAGAGTCAACGTTTTCAAAAGGTAAAGTTCACACGGTTTGTTGCAAGCTATAATATTCGACCTACATTGTGCGAGCTTAACAGAAGGTCTGATTTTACTATTATTTTGTGCGAAAAATCATTTTTGCCTACAGGTTTCTACATGTACACTGAGGCTTCAGCTCCACGTGTCCCTCTTGACCGAGCCCGCCTCTTCACTCGTGCTTTATTCCCAACGAGTCTCATTGGTAACTGCTTATCTTTCTGGTATCACATGACCGGTACAATAGTGGGAGAGCTGAGGATGTCTAAGACTGTTACACTAACGGATAGAGAGACGATGTTATGGTCGAAGTCAGGGAACCAGGGTAGAGATTGGTTGTTAGAAACAATAACAATTATTAGTAACCAAGTCTTCTATGTGAGTACTTATTTATTAAAATTGTTTCAAAAACTTTGATTACAAATACTACTTTGTGCTACTTTTGTTTTACAAGTGTTTCAGAAGCTTCTTTCTGCAAAAGAAGCTTCTTTTGTTCAAACTATTTCAAAACTTCTTCACAGAAAGCTCTATGTAAGTGCTCATTTGTAAAAAGTATTTAAATAAATTGTTTACTAAGATTGCAACTTTAAAAAAAGTTATTAATAGAAAAATGTTATAACAATTCTGTTTACGAAGATTTTCTTTTGCTCAAAAAGTTGCTCTGTGAGTGCTACTTCGTTTAAATTGCTTTACAACTATATTAATATGTTAAAAGCGTTCCACAAAGATTTCTATGGAGTGTCAATTTGTTAAAACAATTTTACAAACTTTTATTTGAATGCCATTTCTTTTCAATCCAATGGGTTTAATGGAATTGTTTAATACTTTAGCATGTTGGTTCCAGTTTTAAATCATTTCAAAGTCAGTTCTTAATTTTTGGGGACAAGATGTGCTGCAGTGAACATTTATGAATAAATGAGAAACTAATTGAGGAAGGGTAGGAGCCCCAAGGGTCTCCCACAGAAATTTGCAGAAAAGAAGTTACAAATTACAAATTAAATGGCTATTTTAAACTGCTTCCAAAATGACATTGGGTTTAAATGCAAAAGGTGGTAAAAGTGTTACAATTTTAGCACAGCAGAGACTTTCTTGGTCTTTTTGGCCATTGAGAAAGTCTCCCCTTTGGTCAAAACACATGGCCTGTTACATATATAAAACAAAAGGAAACTCTCTCAAACAACGTTACCCCATCAAATAAAATTGATTATCTAAAGTGTACATGGCTATTGGCTGCATTCATAAGAACACCGTTTTCAGTTTACAAGTAGTTTGTTCTTTTCCTTGAAAAGCTCTACTTCTTCCTTTCCTTATAATTATCAGATAACATTTGAAGGCATCATTGGCAGCAGAGTCTTTAGTGACATTGCAATTGATGACATTGTGTACTCAGAAGGACCATGTCCACCTCAAGGTAAGTAAATCATGAATAATTCATTCAAACACGACCATCAAAGAGGCAAAGGTGTTCCTCGTCATTCTGAATTCTGCTAATTTAATTAAAATATTAAAGAGCCAACACACATCAAGCAGGACACACAATGCTTATTTCATTGAAGGATAAACACATCATATCGGATATAAATATTGCCACTGCTCAACCATCTGACCACCATGCTATTTTGTGTACTTTGAATTTTGCTCGTCCTGATAAGTCCAAGATACTATCGACCACAACATTTTCATAAAACGACTTAATAGAGATAGATACGGCACAACTCTCCCCTGGTTTACTAAACCAGGTGAGAGCTGTGCCATCAGTGCCGTATCAGCGCATTGTCATCAACGGTGTTTTCTCCAAATCATTTTCCTCTCCCATGCGGAGTACCTCTAGGATCAGTCATGGGACCATTATAATTCATTCTGCACACCGCCCTCTAAGTATCCGGTTTATGGGGTACTGCTATTGTTGTTCTATTATTCCCTTTTCGGAAGAATTCCCTTGTGGGGCCAATTGTTTCTATTAAAATGACCTTGTGGGGTCCATTGTTCCATTGTTGTCAGGACCCCACATATGCCCTTCTGTGTGTCCACACACACACACACACACACACACACACATCCTTACGGATCCGGTTTGTGGGGTACTGCTATTGTTGTTCTATTATTCCCTTTTCTGAAGAATTCCCTTGTGGGGCCCAATTGTTCCTATTGAAATGACCTTGTGGGGTCCATTGTTCTATTGTTGTCAGGACCCCACATATGCCCTTCTGTGTGTCCACACACACACACACACACACACACCTAATCTATTTTTTGCATCCCTGTGGAGACATCTTTTGTTCTTTTCTTTGTACACAAAATTCCTTGTGGAGCAACCCAGTCTTTAGAATTTCCCTTTGGAGACTCTTTGTTATCCCTTTTCTGTTTTGTTCTCGGTCTCCATAAGGTAGTGAAAATAAAATCACACCCACACACACACACACACAACAAAAAACCTCCCGGTCAGATTTGACCCATATTCTGGGTACCAGGGGCCCCGACTCGTTTCTGTGTCAGGCTGACCTGATCAAAATGACCAAAATGGGTCTCTGACTTTCATTCTTGTCCCGGACAGGCTTTCTTCCAGGGGTCCCCACATCCAACCATTTTACTCTGACTTTTGTAGTTGACTTGCTGTCATTCCATTAATTTTCCAAAGCTGGTCAATGTCTTGAGGTCAAGTTGAAACATTCACGCTGTCATACATTGTTCATACCTTTTCATCTGGTTGATTTTCACTTTTGTTCTTTAAAGTTTTTTTTCTAATTTCTTTTTACCCTTAGTTGATACAAAAAACGGTCTTAATCTTCAAACTTTAATGTGTTCCATGAAATGAATGAAACCAAACCCCTTACCAAATTTGATTTCTTTCAGTCGGTATATTTTCTTTTTCTTCCAAAGTTGTTTTCCTTCTCAAGGTTTATGTAGGTTTATCTTCTTGTCTTTTTCCAAATCAAGCAGTCACACTGTTACAATTTAGTTGTATGTGTTTTTTCCAGGAACTTGCAATTTCGAGAGCAACACCTGTGAGTGGTTTAACAGTCAGGATGATGACTTTGATTGGACTCGTTTAAATCAAGCCACGCCGAGCATTTCAACAGGACCAAGTGTGGATCATACATGTGGAACAAGTGGGGCTTGCTCACCAGGTTATTAGTTCTCGGAGTATTACTTTTCCTTTTAAAAATCACGCTTAACCCTAAAATTGTCTCGGAAAAGTTAGTATTACAAACGGGAAAAACATTGCTAGTTGTATAAAATGTGTTCAAGAGCCTGCATCCTTTTTGATCAAGGGTAGACTGGTAAAACCATTTTGTGTAATGTAAACAGCCTGGTAGTTCGGAGTTGCATAATGGGGGCGGAGGGGGACTATGTGCTCTAATGCAATGGTGCACTTTGGCCAACATCTCATTGTCTAACATTTAAAACACATGAGGTACACGTGGCAATATCTTCTTCACAGAAAGAAGAGTTTGGGACACTGCTCATTTTTGTCTATTACATCAAGAAGTTTTGAGAGGGTTTCATTTCCAAGAGAAGGGGTAACTTTACCTAATGAAACACAAAAGAGGTCTTCAACTCCCATGGGACACTTATTCTTGCACCAAATAAGGAGATTTCACTTTTCAGATAACAGTACAATGAAATGAGCATTAATGTTTTGTATTTTGCTTAATCAAGAAGTCTAAATTCAAGATATAGAATGATCTACTGCAAACTGGTTACCAACCACAAGGACTTACTGTACAATTGCAAATAAATAGTTAATGGTCTGCCGTTTCTCGAAGGCTAATGACAGCACAACACACACACATATTTATAAGGGTTTACCAGAAGTAGAATGTTAACATTAAATTAAAACTAATTAAAATGTTTTAGGTTCTTTGTCAAAGGTTTGGATGTCAATCACATGACACCATAATTTGTATCACTCTATTTATAGGTTTCTTCATGTACATTGAAAGTACACCAAGACATCAAGGTGACTATGCCCGTCTTACGAGCAGCTACTTCCCCCCAACCTCAGGGTCAGGGTCCTGCCTCAGCTTCTGGTACCACATGTACGGTGAGGACATTGGGGAATTGGTTGTGCTTAAGAAAGGAGTAAACGGTGGAACTACGCAGTATAACGGTTCTGTTTGGTACTTAAAAGGTCAACAGAGTGTTAATACAACAGACTGGAAATATGGCCAGGTTGGATTGAGTGCTTCAGATCGATATCAGGTAGTGCTACTTTTTATCCCTCATATCTTCGTAAATTGTCCGTGTATACATAATGACACTTCTTATTTGGCAATAAAGCGGGGTAGTGGTGGTTGGAGAGGTGATAATACTTTTGTCATTCAAGTTTTGCTTCAGATAAATTGAGAAGAATAGAAAACAAACAAGATAGTCAGGCAAAATCGATTTAAACCGATTATGGAATGTTTTAACTATAAAATCCCCAAAGATATTGACATTTTTTTTTTTGACAAAGTGACCTCCATTTGTATGGGTAGCAAATAGTAAAAGAGTGCATAAAGTGGGTTGGCACTTTGATTAAAACATTTACAACGTTCCATTCTATGAATATTGTGTGTAATTTGTGTTTGAGTTGCACAAATTGAATTTTTTGAGTCGTATAAATATGTAAATGTTTAGCAGTATTAAGTTGTAGGATTTTTGTGCAGTTAATGCCGGTGTCACAGGGGATTTCCACACACGGTAAATTAACATTGCTAAAGGAAGTTGATACAAAAGAGGTCGCTATCAGACGAAATATCTACACAATTTGCCGTAAGGGGGGGGGGGGGACACAACCTCCTGCCACACCTCCCGTACTTCAATCAGCCAAAAGAAAAGTCTAAGTGCAGCAAAAACTCTTATCCCAAAATGCGATGGAAAAGAAGTACAAAGTTGTAAAAAATTAGTTTTCATTGCTTTGCGGAAAATGTATTTTAGTTGTTTGCTTTTTAAATTTAACAAGTGTCATACCTAAAACTTTTAGACCTTAACATATCTTTGCTAACAACATTCTGAACTAATGTTTGGGATTTCGTGTTTCTTAGATCATCTTTGAAGGAGTTGACGGTAGATCTTTCAAGGGAGATATTGCAATTGATGACGTTAAGGTTACTCCTGGACTGTGCAGTGGTAAATTTTAACAGTTTCAAATATACTGTGAATACACAAAAAGTTCCAACAAAACAACAACATTGTAAAAAGAAAATCAGCAAATTTTCTACAAGGTTAAAATAATGTGTAAAACGTCTCAGAAGTGTTATAGATTGCACCAGAGAGCACCTAATGTTACAAATTTCCCCTAGGCCTTTCATTATTTTCAAGCAATGATCTACAACCAGGTATGAAGAAGAGTCGTGTACATGCTGCGGCAGGAGGTGCCACTCTCTGATGGTACAAGGGGAAAAAAGGAATTTGCATAGATTGACTCAGTGCTGGATGGGAATAGAACCCGTAAAAAGCAAGGCAGACGATGGTAACGTCTTTGACAAGCTTGTGTTTCCCAAATGTTCTGATCTGATCAGTTTTGAAACAACAAGATGTTAACTCGAATTTACCGGTGACAAAGCGAGTCGCTCTTCGTTAGATCTTTTCCAGCTCAGATAATGTTTACTTTTATAAGGGTTCCAAGAGCCACAGCCACATCCCAAAGCTGGTCTAATTGATGCTGTGTTGAGCTTTTCACGATGATAAAATTAAGTGTTTTGGTGGCTTTTGAGGTTAGGTGATTTATTTGACTGTTCCAGTTTAGACTATTATTGTGAATTTCGATGCCAAGGTATACTGACATTCATTTTGTCACTTCCTGCATGCTCTGTACCTTGGATCGTGTACGATTTAACACATGGATTTCTCTTTGTGCCAATTCTTATGGCTTTTCATTTTCCATTGACAAGAAGGAGCTTCTAAAATTGAGGACCTCGCATGATGGGCATAACCAATTGAAAGCAAGTATCTGTTGACGTAATTAAGTTTAGAGTTTTTACAAAGTGACGTATCGCAATATGCATTGGTTTCTGCACAGAGCTCTAGGGGCACGTCTTGTCGTCGTCGTTACTGTTGTTGTTGTTGTTGTTGTTGTTGACTTTTGTGTGTTTAGGAGTGATTATTATGTGTTATTATTATTTATTTGACCTCAACACATACAAGTACATAAAAAAGCACAGCAAAAGTAAAAGGATAACACAACGAACCAATACAAATACAAATGAACACAATAATTAATCAAGCAAAAAGCACACAATAGTTATACAAAAACAACTAACAGAACATGATCAGGAGGGCAACTAGATGAGCAAAAGAAATGAATGAATAGAAGAGGAGAATGCAGGCATGGGGAGTAATTAACTGATAACTCATCGAAACAGTTGTCATTTAAAACACAAAAAAGGTTAAAAACATATTGACAGTTATATACCAACAAAGAAGTGAGCTTAATTTTAGTACTAAAACAAAAGTTTGAAAAAAATAGTTCAACTGCAACCGCGTTTTTTTTACCAAACAAATATGTTTTGCCTTTGAAACATGCACGTCAAATTTGTGTAACGTGACCATCATGGCAAAGTAGTGCACATCAATCAAACCATAAACAAATAAAATACTTTTAAATTGGCTGCTGTTTTGTTTTTTTCTAAAGTGATTCTCCTTGGTGGAAATAAATGTTGATGAATTGAAATTGAATTGAAGGCCAGCTCGATGGTCTAGTGGTTAAGACCTTTTCTCTAGAACATGAGAGAGTCATTGGTTTAAATCACACCGAATTTCTTGTATGTGTACAGTTTTTCGTCACACGAGTGACGTAATGAACAACAACTCTATCATGATAAAATTATTACACAAATTTTAATTACCCAAATTGTTTGTTTTGTTTTCTTACCAATTCATTCTCAGTACAACCAAGTATAGCAGATCCTGTAACATGTGACTTTGAGATATCACTCTGTGCATGGAAACAAGCAAGTGATGATAGATTTAATTGGACACGCCACCAGGGAAGCACGACCTCTAGTTTCACCGGACCCACTGGGGATCATACAACTGGCTCAGGTATGATTCAAAGTTAACAGAAGTAACACAAACAATTTTAGTCTCTTTACTAAATCAGTTTAGTAAGAGTCATTTTGAGAAACACCCTTTGAGTGTCAACGTATACTTAAAGTAAAGTTACTGACACGGTTTGTTGCAAACTATAAGATCAAGTTCGACCTACATTGTACAAAAAAAAAATCATTTTTGCCTACAGGTTTCTACATGTACACTGAGGCTTCAGCTCCACGTGTCCCTCGTGAGAGAGCCCGCCTCTTCACTCGTGCTTTATTCCCAACGAGTCTCCTTGGTAACTGCTTATCTTTCTGGTATCACATGACCGGTACAACAGTGGGAGAGCTGAGGATGACTAAGACCGTTACATTAACGGATAGAGAGACGTTGTTATGGTCAAAGTCAGGGAACCAGGGTAGAGATTGGTTGTTAGAAACAATAACAATTATTAGTAACACAGTCTTCTATGTGAGTACTTCATTGTTAACAATTGTTTAACAAACATTTTATACAAGCTTTATACGAGTTATAGTTACTTTAAATTATTTAAAAAAAGTTTTTACAGGTTCTTTTACAAAGTTCTTTTTGAGTGTTCATTTGTAAAAAGTGTTTCATAAAGTAGTTTACAACGATTGCTACTTTGTTAAATGTTCTTCACAAAAATGCTAGCAAAGATTTCTGTTCACGAAGATTTTCTTTTGCTCAAAAATATTACCCTACTTTGTTGCAACTGTTTTACAATTATTTTCACAAAGATTTCTATGTGAGTGTCAATTTGGTAAAAGCATTTCACAAACTGTTCTTCTTAGTCTTTTTGGTCTTTGAGAAAGACTTCCCTACGGTAAAAACATGTGGCCAGTTTTACAATTTGAATGAACGAAAATTATGTAAGTTAAAGTTACCACCATCAATTAAAATTGATTATTGTAACCAATATCTTTATTAATGTATACATGGTTATTGGCTGAATTAATAATATTACCGTTTTCAGTTTACAAGTAGTTTTTTGTCCTTTTTTTCTTGAAATTGTCTACTTCTTCCCTTCTTCGTTACCTAATAATTATCAGATAACATTTGAAGGCATCATTGGCAGCAGTGTTCAGAGTGACATTGCAATTGATGACATCGTGTACTTAGAAAGACCATGTCCACCTCAAGGTAAGTGAATCATGAGTAGTTTGTTAGATGACGACAATGACAGCAATGCCTCTGAAACGTCGTTGTTGTGGAATTCAAAATAAAAAATATTTAACTTATGCAACCGAACCTAGTTTCGAAGAGTAAAAGGGTTTCATCCACTTTGAGTAAAATGTAAACCATCATTCAATATAAATGTGTGCTCTGCTGATCATTTTGAAACAGAGGTGTGATTTCATGGAACTTTTAACTCATGTATGATATTTAATCTGAATTGTTTTCTTCTTTTAGATATCAAATAAATATTGATAATCTTACTTCCATCTTTAACAGATCTTTATGTTAAACGTAATCTAATAGATACGAAAGCGGCTGCCAGAAGCTTATTCCAAAATGCCTTTAATGGCCACAAGCGGCTTGTATTAAACACTCGTAGAAACTGTAATAAGGTCACAAGCATAACAATTGGTCACAAGCGGTGTGTTCAAAAGATGGCCATTGCTCCCCAAGTTTTTTTTAAAGCATCAACACTTATTTTCATACATCAATCAAAATATACAATTTGATTACTGAACAGAGATTATTATCTGTATGGAGGTATGACAATTTAAAAAAAAGCTTGCAGGCCGCGATGCCTTGTACAAAAAACACGAACAAGCAAAGATGTAAAGTAATGTTAATAATTGAACACTTTGCCACTTTTGCAACCCCCATTCAACAAAGACTTCGACAAAATTGGGCGATGCACCTTTATTCAGTTAACAAGGGATCAGGTCGCAAAAAGCTACCTCTCTACTTGAATTTTTTCATGACAGAATCTAGCCAGTGATAGAGATAATAAAATAACAAACATTTAAGTGTTTGTCCTATGGACGAACACAAAGCTGTTCCGATTATGTTAATACTTAGTGACGTAATGATGACAAAAGATGCTTCTTTGACGTGGTTTACCAATCTTCTGCGTTTCGTTACACCATGCGCCACGGAATCAAAACGTGAAGTACAAAATTTAATTCAAATCACTAGAGGATGCTTCGATACACGAGGACACCGTCATATATAATTAACCTTTTAAAAAAAAACTTGGATTGCACTAATTATTTTCTAAATAGACACAATAAACCAAAGTATTTTACATTTGGTGGCAAAAACATCTGTGTAAAATTATGTACGAATACATTTTATTGAAACTTCCTGTTTGGAATGGAAGGAAAGGTCAAGTGGGGTTGGGCAGGAAAATACATTTTTCCTTTGGGTATGAGCAAGAAAAAATACCAAACTTGGTGTATATCATGCAGTTCAGGAGATATTACTTTCAATGTGGATTTTTAAATATTAAGATAGAGTGCGCTGTAACAAGTGACGAAGTCAACGTTGGATTAGTTTTTTTCAATAAAATGTTACATGTGCTGGAAGCTACAAGACGGTACAAAGATTGTCTTTATGACATATTTTTTTTTAGTAAATATTATTTTTTCTGTTTGAACTTCCTGGTTGGACAAGAAGAAACAGTCAAAGCGGGCCATGTTTTTGAAGAAGATGTTACACGTGTTGTAAGCTACAAGACGGCACAAAGGTTTGAAGGAAATGGAGTTTCTGCACTCATATATTTTGATACGAGTAAAGGTCAAGGGCTTGTTTTTATTATTTTTTATTCAAAATTATTGTGCAACACAAAGCCTAAATTCTACTGCATTTCATGGTGACCAAATGGAAAACAAAGCAAATGTTTCGACCATTCAATATGGACTAAGGTCCTATACAAGGAGGAAGTCATATGCTCCTGGTCATCGCTATCCTGTTTATACGACTTTCCACTCAGAGGGTGTTATTTCTATAACCAGCACAGCTATAACAAATAACAAAAACGGCGAAATACATCTCCTTTCGTAGGACGAATGACAGAGAAGCCAATCATTAGAACAAATGCTCTCTGTGATGACGAGCCTGTGCCTTTAATGTCTGGGAATAAACTGCCAATACAATCTAACTTGTTTTCAGAAAAATCTTTTGAAAATAGGACATGTAAATAGAGCTTAATCGAACAATTACGTTTCTGGACGTAGGGCTTGTTTTCACTAGTGTTCCATTCTTCATTCGAGACCATTAAGCCTATAAGCTGTTTCGTCAAAATAACTATTTTTCTCGTCAAGATTCTCAGTTGTTTTTCTTCCCTTTTATTATTCCTATTCTTTATTGTTGTCAAACTCTCGAAGGCTTTACACACAAATTCAATTCAATCCAAAAGATCTCGAATGAAACAATAGCTGTTCCGACAAGTCGGAACTGCTAATACTAATCTGGACAGAAACAGTACATGTTCTGACTGAAGATCGGAATAACTGATAGTAACAATCTTGACAGAAACAATACCTGTAAGTCGGAACAGCTAAAAAATATTAATCTCGACAAACAAAATCTGTTCTAACTTCTTAGTCGGAACAGCTACTCATAACAATAGTAAAAAATCTTCACATCAGCATTCCAAAAAGACAAAGCATTATGTGGTTTATAATTAATTCTTCACAGGACAGAGCATTATGTGGCATATAATTAATTCTCGTTTTCCCTTCAACATCAGATGAATGTGAATCTGGTCCGTGCCAGAATGGTGGAAATTGCACCGATGCCGTGAACAGTTACTCATGCAACTGTATTCAGGGCTTCACTGGAGACCAGTGCCAAATCAGTAAGTGTCTGGTAATGATATTTTCAAATGTAGCCCTCTTCTCTCCCTTTAAATTTTCTTGACAGAGGTGAAGCCGCTTTGAATGCGGACCCACCCCTTGTTATGACCAAACCTATAACTAGAGAGTATGTGAACCAGTAATTCCCTGTTATACCAGAGCAGGGCTCTAATTTTCTACTGGACCGCATGCCAGAGGCCATTGATTTTAGTGTTAGGCCAGTAAACACACGACCGGACAAGTCTTGTGTTTTTCAAGTGAATAACAATACCTCGATGTGCAATATCTTGAACGGAAACAAATCATGATCTAATGTTGACTCTGAGTCAACTCTGATATATCTTTAAATGCTGTTGAGTAATGAACTTAACAACCCATAAAGACAAAGAGTTGAATCTTTTCTTACATGTCTTGGTGTTTGTTCGAATAAAACGAAGTTAAATGCATGATAAACACTAATTTTTCTCATTTTGATTCTGGTCTTATAAAACAAATTCTGGTCCAGTACACATTTTGAGCTACAAGTTCTGCGGCCTTATGGATTTTCCCTCCAAATGCCAGCCCTGCAGAGGCTTCACCTCCAAACCAGGAGAAGACCATTCTTCTTTTCTTATTAGAATATTTTACTTTTGTACAATCACACCCTTGATTAAAAAATGCTGAAAGTTGTGAAAGTGGCTTTTAAAAACTTCCTTTTTGTTAATAGTCAGTATCTGTAAAACATTCTTTGCGACTTAACATTGTAATAAAGATAAGCATTTATACGGCTTTTTAAAAATCTAGCATAAAGTACATTAATCCAACCCTTATTCTGTTGGCATTTCTGAAAAGCGTCTCAACTCCTTAAGGGTATGCAGCACCGGCAACCGGAGGCTAAAAGAATTTATTCTGTTAATCATTCACAATCACGTACATTCTCTGTCCTCGTGGTAAACCATTATTGGGCAATGAGAGTCAATTAAAAAGGTTTCTTGCCAAAAGTGTGTCGGTCAAAAACAATAATTCCCAAGGTAACAATTTTTTTAACATGGTAACAAAAAAAATCAAATAACTTTCCAACAGACAATAATTTCCAATGTAACAACTTTTTTTAACATGGTAACAAATTACGTATTCTCTATCCTTGTGGCAAACCATTTACTCCTGGGCAATGAGAGTCAATTTAAAGGTTTCTTGCCAAAAGTGTGTTGGTCAAAAACGATAATTCCCAATTTAACAACAATTAAAACTTAGTACAATTTGTCAAAATAATTGTCCAACAGATATCAACGAATGTGCCAGTTACCCATGTAGTAATGGCGGCACTTGCTTAGACGGTGTGGATAGTTTCAGCTGCCAGTGCCCCCGGGGCTTACCGGTAATCGCTGCCAAGTGGGTAAGTCACTTTCATTCAAAAGTCTCTATACATAAAAATATTACAAAGAATTTTCACAAACATCGTTTGAGCAGAAATTTGACAAGATATCTTGCCGTTTCTCTGCGTAGAACTTTGCCATATGGACATAATGAAAGTCTTTGTCTACTTTCCCGTTAAATTACTGTTTATTGAGTAGCTAAACATTCACACAAATACAACAACTTAGGCCTACTCATGAAATATTCTTCTCTTTTTAAATCCTGAAGCTGGTCCTAAAAATACCTGAAATTTACCACTTCATTTAAGCTTATTATAAAATGTTCTTCTCTGTTTCAAGAGCACATTTATTGTTTTCCCTTAATATAGACTAATGCAGGTCTCGCTTGTATTCCAACATTAAATTGCCAAATTTGGTTGCCTTCAAACGTTAATGCAAGGTAGGCGGATCCAAAGTATGAGACTTGCATGTCTATACCAGATCTCGATAGCTAATACTGATCTCGATAGAAACAATACATGTTCCGACAGATAGACCGGAACAGCGTAATATAAAACGATACTAATAATCTTGACAGAAACAATACGTGTATGTTCGGAACAGCTAAAAACCTAAATCTCGACGAACAAAAAAACTGCGTCGACTTCTTAGTCAGAACAGCTAATAATAATAATAATATTAAAAACCTTGAAGAAAACAAAACCTATTCCAACTGAAAAAACAAACAAACAAACAAACAAACAAACAAAACAAAACCCGGTAAAACAAAATACATTCACAGTCTGTTCTTCCGTTCAGAAGTAACCCTCCACATGATAACTACCCAACAGGACAGACCATTGTTGTTTATATGTTGTTTTATGTATAATGTTGTTTACAATTCATTCTCGTTTCTCCTTCCCCATTAGATATCAATGAGTGTGAACCTGGTCCGTGCCAGAATGGAGGAAATTGCACTGACGCATTGAACAGATACACCTGCAACTGTTCTCTTGGCTTCACTGGTGACCAGTGCCAAATCAGTAAGTGTCTAATAATGATAGTTTCAAATGTCGTTCCTCTCTTCTCTCTTAACATTTTCTCGAGATATTGAATCTGCATTAAAAACAACCCCAGCCCTTGTTATGACCAAACCTTTAGTTATGTAGAGAGTCTGTAAATCTCTAATTTATGATTCCCTTTATATTCCAGAGCAGGGCTTTAATTTTATTCCACCTCTCCTTTATTATTATAATATTTCACTTTTGTACAAACACACCCTCATTAAACAATGCTGAAAGTTGTGAAAGCGGCTTAATCGTCCCTTTTGTTAGTCGGTATATGTTAATGCTTCCGACTTGATATTATAATAAAGATAGCATTTAAAATGCTTAAAAAAAATCTAGCATGAAGTTCATGTATTCCAACCCCTGTTCTTTTGACATTTCTGAAAGGCGTCTCAACTCCTTAGGAGTATTCAGCACCGTCAACCAAATGGAGGCTTAAATAATTCATTATGTTAATCATTCACAGTTACACACATTCTCTACCCTCATAGTTAACCATGTACTCTTGCTTGGGTAATGAAAGTCAGTTAAAAGGTTTCTCGCCAAAAGTGTGTCGGCCGAAAACAATAATTCCAACTGTAAAAAGTTTTAAAACTTTGTAAAACTTTGTCTAAAATAATCGATTCTGTTAATCATTCACAATTACGTATTCTCTATCTATGTGGCAAACCATTTACTCCTGGGCAATGAGAGTCAATTTAAAGGTTTCTTGCCAAAAGTGTGTTGGTCAAAAACGATAATTCCCAATTTAACAATATTTAAAACTTAGTACAATTTGTCAAAATAATTGTCCAACAGATATTAACGAATGTGCCAGTTACCCATGTAGTAATGGCGGCATTTGCTTAGACGGTGTGAATAGTTTCATTTGCCAGTGCCCCCCGGGGCTCACCGGTAATCGCTGCCAAGTGGGTAAGTCAGTTTGACACAAAAGTTTCTATACAAAAAAAATATTACAAAGAATTTTCACAAACATCGTTTGAGCAGAAATTTGACAAGATATCTTGCCGTTTCTCTGCGTAGAACTTTGCCATATGGACATAATGAAAGTCTTTGTCTACTTTCCCGTTAAGTTACTGTTTATTGAGTAGCTAAACATTCACACAAATACAACAACTTAGGCCTACTCATGAAATATTCTTCTCTTTTTAAATCCTGAAGCTGGTCCTAAAAATACCTGAAACTTACCACTTCATTTAAGCTTATTATAAAATGTTCTTCTCTGTTTCAAGAGCACATTTATTGTTTTCCCTTAATATAGACTAATGCAGGTCTCGCTTGTATTCCAACATTAAATTGCCAAATTTGGTTGCCTTCAAACGTTAATGCAAGGTAGGCGGATCCAAAGTATGAGACTTGCATGTCTATACCAGATCTCGATAGCTAATACTGATCTCGATAGAAACAAATACATGTTCCGTCAGATAGACCGGAACAGCGTAATATAAAACGATACTAATAATCTTGACAGAAACAATACTTGTATGTTCGGAACAGCTAAAAACCTAAATCTCGACGAACAAAAAATCTGCGTCGACTTCTTAGTCAGAACAGCTAATAATAATAAAATTAAAAACCTTGAAGAAAACAAAACCTGTTCCAACTGAAAAAACAAACAAACAAACAAACAAACAAAACCAAACCCAGTAAAACAAAATACATTCACAGTCTGTTTTTCCGTTCAGAAGTGACCCTCCACATAATAACTACCCAACAGGACAGACCATTGTTGTTTATATGTTGTTTTATGTATAATGTTGTTTACAATTCATTCTCGTTTCTCCTTCCCCATTAGATATCAATGAGTGTGAACCTGGCCCGTGCCAGAATGGAGGAAATTGCACTGACGCATTGAACAGATACACCTGCAACTGTTCTCTTGGCTTCACTGGTGACCAGTGCCAAATCAGTAAGTGTCTAATAATGATAGTTTCAAATGTCGCTCCTCTCCTCTCTCTTAACATTTTCTCGAGATATTGAATCTGCATTAAAAACAACCCCAGCCCTTGTTATGACCAAACCTTTAGTTATGTAGAGAGTCTGTAAATCTCTAATTTATGATTACCTTTATATTCCAGAGCAGGGCTTTAATTTTATTCCACCCCTCCTTTATTATTATAATATTTCACTTTTGTACAAACACACCCTCATTAAAAAATGCTGAAAGTTGTGAAAGTGGCTTAATCGTCCCTTTTGTTAGTCGGTATATGTTAATGCTTCCGACTTGATTATATAATACAGATAACATTTAAAATGCTTAAACAAAAATCTAGCATAAAGTTCATGTATTCCAACCCTTGTTCTTTTGAAATTTCTGAAAGGCGTCTCAACTCCTTAGGAGTATTCAGCACCGGCAACCGAGTTAAATAATTCATTATGTTAATCATTCACAGTTACACACATTCTCTACCCTCATAGTTAACCATGTACTCTTGCTTGGGTAATGAAAGTCAGTTAAAAGGTTTCTCGCCAAAAGTGTGTCGGCCAAAAACAATAATTCCAACTGTAAAAACTTTTAAAACTTTGTAAAACTTATTTCAAATAAATTTCCAACAGATATCGATGAATGTGCCAGTGACCCATGTAGTAATGGTAGTACTTGCATTGACGGTGTGCTAAGTTTCAACTGCCAGTGCCCCCCGGGGCTCACCGGTAGTCGCTGCCAAGTGGGTAAGTCACTTTCATACAAAATGCTCTATACAACAAATAGTTAATCTGCTGGGAACTTCGTAGTCCTGAAGCTGGTCCTAAAAACACCACAAACTTACCACTTCATTTAAGTTTATCATAAAATTGACTCTTCTGTTTCAAGTGCACATTCCTATTCCCCTATAATAGACTGGGCAAGTCTTGCTTGTATGCCAACATACCATCGCGGAACACGAGAATTTTTAAATTGTTTTGATTGGTTATCCAGATTTTATCATTCAACTGCTAAGCGCAAAACTTGCGTAAAGCATAAAATACTTTGCTCAATAGAGTCAGTTTACCAGCCAAAATGGCATGCACCTCAACGGAAGAAGACTAACACGAGTCTGCAGTTGTTTCGTGTAAATCGAACGACATTTATGCTATCCCTGCAAAATCCAATGCCTTCCTACTAATCTAACCTCTATGTAAACATCTCTGATCATCCCTGATCATGGGGGACAACCAAGATGGCAAAACTTGTGGTAGAAGCCAAAGAAAACGCACCTCAAGTCAGCACCAAGCTTGCGTATGAGCGACGCCGACCAACAAGATAGCTGCCAATGCACTTGCCACACACACAAATTGGATGACATCAACTCGAAGCTTGACACTATATCAAAGATTTACAGGACACAATGGGTAAAAAGGATCTCCAACCTAGAATCAAAAGCGGCAGACCCAACACTATTACTACCAAGATAAATCTCATCTGAAATCTGCAGTGGAGTTCAAAAGCTGTTTATTAAATAGAGAACAATTTGTCAGTTACATCTCTGTTTTACGTTACAATTCCGTTTGTTCATCGAATCAGCATGTTACTTGTGGACTTCCCCAAGGCTCTGTCTTACTCTTCGGTCCTTTGTTATAATGTCACAGAGAGGGGTAGGGTGGTGTGACCCTGGTGTTGTTGTAGTAGTCCTTCAACTTTATTTAAAAAAAAGTAGGATGCCAACTCACAGAGAGGAAATAATTTTAAAAAGCGAACGTAGACAAAATATTTTGGGATTACAAACGGTTGTTTGGATTTATTTTAAGTTGAATGATAACTAAATAGGCCGACAAAAGTAGTTGTAAGATTACCAATGTGGGTGGATAGTAGTTAATTTTCAAGTTTAATTCAATTAAACAGCTAGTTACATTAAATCTCCATTAATCTCCAATTAAAATAATCCATACATCAATCAAAGTAATGAAATCAATCCAATTAATCAACACAATCAAGTTAACTGCTGAGCACTACCAGAAAACCAAACAGCGAACCACTCACGAGCTGGTAAATAAAACGGGGCATCACTTAAAAATGAATGGGACAGCAAACAGCCGCCGTGTGCCAAACAACAGTAAACATCGTGTATGAGTTTGACACGCACAACAGTTTCTGTACGTTGGAGTCAAAACGACACAAAAATAACGGCTTCTATTGCGCACATTGTAAGAAATAATCGCCACAGGTGATCTATAACCAACAATAAATGATACAGTAACAATCTGGATACTGACAATGAATATTAATGGGGAAAAACTAGAAATTGTACTCACATGAAGTCTGTAGAATTGACGCTCACCAAGCCAGAGAAAGAATTGTGTGGATGGGGGGACTGGTCTTGGTTCCGGCTAGACTGGTCCCCTGTCTTTATCCGCAAGGATAAAGACAGGTACTGGTCTACATGCCGAATAATTTCATCGGATACAATTAATTCATTGGATAAACGTGCAGTGACGTAAGCTTTCCATGTGCTATGATCGGTCCGAGGTGATGAAATTTGTCAGCTTGCACTTTCGATCGTCTGCATGCAGCGTGTGCATAATGCTTGTACATCATGCATGTAATGTCGTCCTATGTGTTTTATTCACTATTAATGTGCACATGTACGTGTGAAGCGACTGCATTAATCTCTGCGTGAAATGAATGCAAGGTCAAAGGTACATCTTGCAAGGTCATAGGTACATCTTTCAAAATCAGATCAAGCTGGTTTCTGGCGTTATTCACGAGCCTCGAAATGTGAGGTCAGATGTTCAGGCAAGCTCCGGCCAATGCACACCCTAAGAATTTCTAGGCAACGGGCTTATAATTTACATACAGATAGAGTATCAGTTTGTTTCCCATGGCAGCCAAGTAGATAACATGTTCAAAAATACCCAATACAATAATTTAATTGTTAAATAATACACTTTTTGAAACTGATTCAAGGATGGACTAATTTTTTCCTAATGTGGATGACCTTTGACCCACCAGAGTACTACGGCCGAGCTACATGGAAATGAGCCAATCTGTTGTTCGTAATTTTAATTAAAGTGTTAAAACTGGCTGCCTTGTGTAATCTAAACGGCCAAAATTATGGTTCAAATTTTCTTAGTAACTCAAACTTTTTGTCAAACATTAAACCAAAATACCTGAAAGAAACAACTTTTTGTCTGTTTTAATAGAACATCAATGTATACAAATAGCCTTCTTAAAGTGGGTTACTTTCTGGAATTCTCTAAAACAGTAGAACCCCATAAAAATGTCCATCCCTCCCAATATTTATCAAACATCTGACAAGATGCTGAGTCATGTGTTTCAGACCTATATTTTGCTGTAGTTCATTGAAATTATATACATTTTGTTTGTTTGTCATGACAGTGCCTTCACACAAACTTAAATGTTGTCTTGCTGTATCTTAAACTTAAACTTTCGAATCATTTCTCCATACCCCTATCATCCCTATAGGCCTACCCACATAACCCACATTACCCCCTACACACACCCATTACACCCATATGCATCGGTCCAACACAATAAGCCATGGTTCAAGGCTTCACAATGGGGATTCCCTGATTCTTCTGATTCTGGAGAGGTACAAGCTTCTGAAATAAGGAATCAATGTGTGGTGAAGAGGTTTTAAACTAGTGGTTTAAACCCGCCGAGGCCTGGTTCTTGATAATATCACCGAGACGAAAATATCACCGAGACGAAGTCTCGGTGATATTATCAAGAACCAGGCCTCGGCGGGTTTAAACTCTAGTTTAAAACCGATTCAACACACTTTGATTCCCATTCATAAATACCTTTCTCCTAAAAATATCCAAAAACCCTGTAAAAGTTGAGAACAAATCTGACAGTTTAGCCTTAGCTCACCTCGACTCGGCGTTGAATTTCTATGCGTGTAGAAAAACCGCGTCGCACAATTTTCGAACTTGCGCGCTTAAGTTTCAAGCTATCGCACGCAAGTTTCCAACTTGCGCGAAATAAACTATGCGGCTTACCAAATTTGCGCGCTCCGCGCAAACGTGATAGCGCCCTCTTTGACAAAAAGTTGCCAGGCCATGTTTAAACACTTCTAGCCGGTGTTATATCGTCCGTTTAAACACCCCCACGTGATGCCCTCTCGTCCAATCAGAATGGATAAACTGTCCCAGGTATTTATGAATGGTAGTTCAATATATTTTGTATATGAATGGTACAGCAATTCCAATTCACTTCGAGTTGGTTTTACCTCCCAACTCATATTAACGAGTGAGCAATTTATCAGTGTTTGAACAACGCGCCGTGCACCAATGGAGTCAACATTCAAGCTATGAATCAGGAGTATAAGGAGGCTACTAATTTTACATTTTCTTAGATCTTTCAGAATATAAGCCGACAAATGGAATCAGCACGACAAATGTTAGTTGCACTGACCATCAGTGGATTGGTTGTCTTAATTGTTGTTCTAATTGTAACTGTTGTATGCGTCAAGTTGAGGAAAGCTCGCACACAACCTACCAGAAACCGCGGTAAAGTCGTTGAAGAACAGGTGGGACAAAAGTTTCAGCACAATTAATCCAGTCACACATTTCTTTCCATAATACATAATGAAGAATAGTAGACAAACGAGCAAAGACGCTTCAAGTAAACACTTTAGCTTAAAAGAGGGGGTAACTACGTAGAATAAAAGCCTTCATAAAGCCAGCGCCTGTGGTGACTACCCGATGAATGGAGAAACACGTACAAGAAAAGAACACACAGACAGATTGAACTCAGACAAGAAATGATACGTGTACAATTGAGAAATTATAAATGTACGTTAAAAATGGAAGGCATTAGCTCGTTTGTATGCAGTTATTTAATTTGACCCACATCATTTGAAGGATCCATTCAAGGCATAAAAAAATGAACTTGTTGTAATTTTTAATTGATAAATGCAGTAATAGTAAACTTAACACATTTTTATATACTCGGCACATTACGATAAACCAAAAGTTTCAACTAAAGCTTACTCTTCTTTTTGTGCTCGTTTCCTTGAGAAGATTCTTTAACAATAATTTTGTCTTCTGACTATAAGGTTCTCTCTGTGAGTGTTTCCCTCCATGATACACCTGCTATCTCATGCCACGGGGGAATAACTAACCCAGCCCAATCACCAATCGAATTGCATGCATTGGCAGAAGACGATGTCATATATGAGAACGTCGGTCTTCCAATTTGGGCAGTCGAGTGGACTATCTTGTGGACAAATTTGATCTTGGAAGAAACAGTGCTCGGTAAAGGCAACTTGGAGAAGTTCGTCTTGGAGGCATTAAGATTGGAGGCACCGTAACTAAAGCTGCAATCAAAATGCTCAAAGGTTGGTGAACAATTATGTAGTTATTAACTCATACGCGTGTAAATTGGGACGCGGCCTGTTGTCACCGTTGTTGTTTGTGAAGAGACGAATCCGTCAAAACCTTTGCATATCGGTTTTGTGTACTTTATTTTCTGTCATGCAATCTTTCAGCTTTTAAATGTTTATTTCATTTTAATGATAGTTCCAAAGAAACTGAAGAATGTAGTGTTGTTGTTAGTGATGGTATGCATACGAGCAGCGCAAACGGATTAATATTTCGTAAGACAGACAGACAGACAGACAGACAGACTGCTAATTCGTTCCAAACGGATTACTAAACCGTGCGAACGGATTACTAAACCGTGCGAACGAATTAGCCCCTGCCCCCGTATATTTATTTCTTGCCACGGTCCCTTCCCGGGCTTCGTTCTTCAGCATGACCGGCGAATTTCCAAACTACTGTAACACTTCTGAGCTTTTACCATTCACCACTTACAAACACATAATACATTTCAATGGTATTATGACATGATATGCTTTTAATGAAATCTACATGTGCATTGTTTTCATCGGTGCTCAATATGTAGCATGCTGTCCCCCCGCATTGTGTCTTCATTGTGTTCTAGGAATCTCAGGAACTATTTAGAGGATTTGTGTAAGAGTGTGTAAGAGAACACGCGGGGTCGGGGACTCCAAACATCGTTATAACTGTTTTGTATAATGCGCTTGTATAATGCTTAAGACACTCTAATGGTGGAATGTGCGCGTTATAAGTGTTGCTATTATCATTATTATTTTTATCTCTCCACAAATTGTAACAACTGAGTTAGTTCACGTACTTGTTTAAACAATATCTGCTGAAAAATCAATTCGATGCTATTGAAATGTTTAAGATTAAATTGTGAACATTCATCTAAACCATGTTTTAACAAAAAATGTTCTACTTGCAGAAGAAGTGTTTTTTCTGTTTAAAACAGTGACTATAGATGATTTACGCCAAAACATCTTCCATCTTCCATCTTCCGTCTTGTAAAACAAACATTTTCTTTATATCTAGCCGGTGCATCACAGACGAGTGCTGATGATTTTTTGAAGGAGTTCAAAATGATGACAGCAATCGGACCACACCCAATGTCGTCGGCCTTTTGGGTGCTTGTTTTAATGCAGGTAGAAGTATACTTATTTCTAAGTTGTTATATTGAACACGATAAAACCCAAAGCTTTCCTGAAAACTCACTAATATTAAGTTACCAATCTTCCAGAGAAAAAAAAATTATGTTTGAAATACTGTCAAAGTCGATAAAAAAAGCATCTTATATCTATTTCTACAATCAAAATAAACCAGTATGAACTTGCACAAAATCCTTGACAAAGCACGTGCGCCGTTCTTTGTTGTTTTCACCAAAACGTGACAACGTGCTTGATGAAATTCTTGCAGATTGTCGACTATGGTCTGTTTATTGAAAAAGTAGAGGATGGGGACATCCTTTGAACACATGGGGTCAATTGATTAGGGCGCCCTCTTGTCTGGAAATCAAAGGAAGGGCCCGAAGTCTGTCAGATGAATGATACTTTATAAGTTATGTTTTTTCCTAGGAAATCTCTATGTTGTGTTGGAGTACCTTCCTGGAAATGATCTCCGCAAATATTTGCGAGGAAATGGCCCAAACCAGCAACGAAAGGAACTATCTCTTCTTGCCTTGCCGCAATTGTTGACATTTGGTGTGGACATTGCTAAAGGAATGCAGCATCTCTCTGACGCAGGAGTGAGTTAATTAAAAAAACCCTAGTCATTTTATGCAGAGTAGTGTATTGTCTCAATCAACAAATATGAATGATTTCACAACCTGTTGTCCACTTTTTATTGCCGACGGCCTAATACACCAGACAAGAGCAATCATTGGGGTGTGGGTTTAAATCAGGGTCCTGACGCAAGCTTGTGTCCCTGAGCAAGACATTTGATTCTCTTCGAAGTACAGGTGTAAATTGGTGCCTGCGATCTGATGAGGGTAGAGATGGTTCATGTGATTGACTCAAGTTTGGTGCGCTACATACTTGGCAGTGCTGCATACTCCCCAGTGAGCTGAGACAGTTATAAAGGAATTGAGATAATTGCCAAATAACATGGGTAAATTACCACAAATTCATCCAGCTAAAATACATACGCTGGGCCCACGTCGGTAAACGTTGGCATCAAAAAAACGAACGTTGAAAAGACGTTGAGAAGGTCGGAGTCAATTTGTTAACGTGTACGTGTACGGATGTTGGTAAGCAGTATAAAATACAGCAGTTTAATTTACAATGTTGCCAAAACGTAGTTTAGTACGAGCAACATAACGTCGGCTTCCATAGGTTGTGCCAACGTTGGGAAATCTATGCAGTTTATCAGGTCGATTTTCAATGTAGCTCAACATAATTCTATAACGGGTAACCTAACTTCGGAATCATAGGCGTGCTAACGTTGGGAAATGTTGTGCAGTTTGACAGGTCTATTTTTCAACGTTGTTATAACGCGGGAAACTTAACGTTGGCATCCGTAGGTTGTCCTTATCGCATTGGTTTTACGTTAGCGATCAATGTAGCGCCAACGTTGGGCCAACGTTGACATAAATGTAAATTTGCAGTCGGGGCTTAGAAGGTTGTGAGTTTTCTTAAACAATTTCATATGGTTTGGTTGAATTTAGTTATATCTAAAGCTAAGTTTTGTACTTTTGTGTTGACATTCGTCCATAAAATATCATGTACATCAAAAGAACTAACAAAGACTTGTAATTAAGGCAAGGTCAATTAAAAAGTAAACCATTTCAGGTAAAAAGGTTTAAACCATGATTACAAAGTCTATGGATTTAGGAGTGTAATATGTAAGACATTATGTGCAAAAAAGAAGTATATCGGTTATAATGACAGTGACATGTAAGTAGTTACGTGTTTCATAATTTAACTTTATAACTACTAAAGAAAATTTAACAATGTACAATAACAAACTAATTACCTAAATTAATTAAAACGGGCATAACCAGTTAAGAAAAATCACAGGATTATGACGTCAATGAGACGTCAACTGCTGACATCTGACCAACCATACAAAACTACGTTGCTCCAGCTTTGTTCTTAATTTTCATACAGAAACTGAAACGTAAATTGTAGACCTCTCATTTCCCATGATACGAAATCGCAGCCATTTAAAAAAATGGCCGCCAAGGCCATTACATGCTATTCAAAAATTGCACTAAAAATAATTTGTCATGTTTTGGTCAAACATACACTTGTACTATGTTAATGCTTTTATACCACAAAGTGCACGAAACTGCAGAACTATTTCACGTACCTCCCTGCTAGTAAGGTTTGCAGTAACGTCATATCTCTTTTTATGAGTTGTAATGGTTCTGAAAAGAACCAGTTGTTATATCAACTAAACTTTTTGACCAGTATACTCCGATTGTCTTCTTGACAAAACTGGACTCTGATAATCCATGCATGCCACATCAGAGTCCAACATTCTCCTGAAGTCAGAGAATAACTGATCAAAACTTTGAATTGTTAAACAACTGGTTCTGCATCAGAACTCAAAGAGAGATTACTACATGGTGTTATATAACGATTGAAACTGATTAATCGATATTACTGTGTATAAACCCGTGCACTTGCGGCCATCTTTGATGAAACGTGCACGCGTGAAGAACTATCATTGGCTGAAAATCGTACACGCGTGCACGTTTTCCATTTTTCCATCAAAGATGGTGGTCAATGACGTCATGTGCAACCCATCTATTTTGTACTTTGATTTTTGTCCGTAAATGTAATGGCTAAAATATTTTCAACTTCTTAAACTGATGTCCCATCACTGTTCCTGCAGATAATTCACCGTGATTTGGCCGCTAGGAACATACTTCTCGGGGAGGAGTTGGTCGCCAAGGTTTCTGATTTTGGATTGTCTCGAGGAGAAGACATATATGTCAAAAAATCGAAGGTAATTTAAAACAGCAGGAGCTCTAGCAGTTTCGTAATTCATTGCGATTCCTCCCCTGGTGGTAAAGAACGTTATCATGGGGTACCCATCTTGTATTTCTGCCATTTAAAATCAGTGTAACCAAACTGAGGCTGGAAGGGCAAATAGTCTGGTTCAAGTTTGGTATAGGACTGAATCAGTATATGTCTTGTTAATATTGCATGCAGGGGACTTGACAAAATTGCTGCGGCATGAAACAGTGCTCTCTTCTTTTGAAATTGGGTTTAAGCTCAAATTTAGATCTCCAATAAAACATTATTTAAAGTAACACCACAGGGGAGACTGACTGGGAAAATTTTTAATAATTTGGGGCTGAACAAAGAAAAAATGACTAGAGTTGGACTCTAACCTGCGTCCTTCGGCACGTTAGTAACCTCCATAAGTGGAATTATGCCTTTCTAAACTGAATATTTCATTCATTCTGAGAATGACCAAAGAGGTTATCATGTTTAGAAATTATTATGGGTATGATAATAAAAAAAGTACAGAGTTATAGATTACATACTGACAGCTCATACTGTCAGACTCGGAGAAAATAGAATTTGAAGATTCCCAATTTATTAAAACCGTTTTGCGTTGTTTACACTCAGTAAAATTTGATCACCTAATTTGATGAAAGATTTCATATAGGCTGGCTGTATACATGTGTGACTCTATTGAAAATTAGTGGATGGAAAGAGTTTTTAAACTCTTCCCAAAAGCAGTGATGTATTATTGGAATTATTCGGCCTATTGTCTCATCGATATTGTCTTATCTTAACCACTACAGACCCGGATTCCGCTCCGTTGGTTGGCCATAGAATCTATGACGCATCAGAAGTATGTCTCCAAAAGTGACGTGTGAGTCATAAGTGGAATTATGCTTTTCTACACCTGATACTTCACACCCAAGTCACATGGGTCTGTCGAAATACTTCTGGGCCATGGTCATTTGACGAATTTGCCCTTACAAGTCTCACCAGTAATTGCACCATCCCCTCCATCTCAATTTTCTTTTTCAAACAGAATCTCTTTTTTTGAAACAAATTCTTAAAAACCTTTAGGGTCTGTTCTTTTTATTTCTTCTTTAAGTTATACAACACAGGGAATGATATCAAAAACTAAGATATTTACAAAAATACCATACTGTACCTTAAATAAAATGAGGGGGGGGGGGGTGGTAACAATGGCATGTTTACTAAAAAGTGGACTGGTGTTGGATTGTTCTCAAAAGTGTTATTAAATGAACACGCTGCCTTAGATTGGGCGCTTAGGGATATAAAAAGGGTTGGGAAAATGTTTTAAAAGTAGAACATAATGATTCACACAAACATCCCTCGAAATTGTGTGGTTTTACCTTTTACTTTGTGTACTAACAAGGTTCGCCGTTTTGTGGAGTCAAAAATTTGGTTCGTCAAAATGGCGGACCGTATTACTTCGAGGATATATACTTCGTGTGGATTAAAATGTTCTGTTCTAAAAACATCTTTCCAACCATATTCATTTCATAACAAACGCTCTTCATAGCCCGAATTTTTAACAATCTTCTCAACACTCTTCTTCTTCTTTTTAAAACTAATAATGTATTTGGTACAAACTTGTTTTTGTTGTCATTTATTTGAATGTAGATGGTCTTTTGGAATATTACTCTGGGAGATTATGACATTCGGTGAGTAAACTGGGCCCATTTCAGGGCCCTGCTTACTGCGGAATAATTATGTGCTTCAGGGACGCAAGAATTCTGCGGTAAGCAGAGCATGAATGTGGACCCTGGCAGTGCTGTTGACTCAAGTCAGTGACTCGTGTGGACTCGAGTCGCCAATTTCATTGACTTGCGACTAAGACTTGGCTTCGGGAAAAAATTACTGTGACTTAACGTAAATTTGAGCAAAAATTACTTGCGTCTCGACTTGAAATGACTAGGTTACAACACTGGGCCCTTTTTGAACACTTTATAGAAACACTCTGACTTGTGAGGAAGTGTGGTTGTAAATTACATGATTCTTAGCGTGCTTTGTTTCACTCATGAGATGTTGTGGAGAATAAGCCGTGTCTGAATGCAAAGCTTTGGCAGCAGTAATGGCTGCAACGCTGGAAATTCCTGTTCTTCAACCGGCTGTAGCCGTAGCTGAAGTCTCAACGAGGCCTCAGCTTATTAGTCTGCCCTTGGCAACAGCCGCAGATTCTGCCGCAGGCTGCCAATTTGAAAACCGCCATAAAAGCAATGTTTTCTTTTCTTTCTTTATAAAGGTGGGAAGCCTTACCTCGGTATCAAGAGCGGAGAACTGGCAGACAGATTACTGGGAGGGTACAGGATGCCTCAACCTGAAGCCTGCCCGGACGAGATGTAAGATGTAGTGAACATTGTATTACGCGTGAACACTGGGGTGTGGTTGGGAATATATCCCTTCAATGTATTGCACAGGAGACAGTTTTACAGTAACAACTTCCCCTTAATCATCCAAGTTGTGAAAACAAAAATTATTAGAACGAAGGGACCGACATATCTCGAAGTTACGAATAAACTAGTAGCCCCCCATACTGTGATATGAAAGTACAACAAGCAAAAGTAATCAAGTACATATTGATCTTTAAGATTGTTTTAAATTTCTTTATTCAGCGTCAAATCGTTTAAGTAGAAAGATGAGGCCTACTGAAATATTTTTCACAATATTTGTTTGGATTTATACAGTTACGATCTGATGTTGAAGTGTTGGAATCAAGAACCAAACAAGCGCCCAGTTTTACAGTAATCGCCGAAGAACTGGACAAAATAAGAGGCGTCCCTGAAGAGCATGTATATATGCGTAGTTATTCGTTTGTGTTTTGTTGGTGCCGACACCGCCTGTCGCTACTGTCCTTGTTGTTAATTTTAGGTGTTTGGGCACTCCGCCCAGAACGACTCAGAATACATCTCGGTTTTTGTTAAAGGTGTTCGGGCACTGTGCTCTGTTCGTTTAAATGCTTAACATACTTCATAAAAGTTGCACTGACATGACCCCAGTTTGACCTTGTCATAAGGTTGCAACCGGAAGTTGAGGTGAAAAAAAGTATTCCGGTTAACCGGATCCTATTCCCGGTTAACCTGGAATTTGAACATGCCTCTGCGTTTGAAATAACGTTTGACAGCTAGACCTTCCAATGCTACACCAGTAATAGCGTCATCATCCTCAATTTTTATAAAGCACTGTTTTGTTGAAAGCCCGTTGCAAGCTCAAAATAGTTAGAAACTTGGCACATACTTAAATCACAATGCCCAAACGAATTTACCACAGGTCAGTGACAGAATGCAAAAGGGACTTCCCAAATTTGTATTCCCTTGCAGGAATACTTTTGTAAGTGTTTAGAAAGCCAGGCATTCTAATGTGCGCTATTGAACTTCCTGTTTGTTACCTCAGCTTTTTGTGTGATTTGTTGTAGGTTTACACGACGTCATCAACCTATGAGAACTTCACCGTCATCAAACCATAGTTTGCCGATAACTAGACGTCTGGGATAACTACTGCTGATATACCGAGAATGAATCAGTGCTCACTAAACCACGACCGACAATGAAACTAAAGTGGGTTTATTTGCCGTAGGAGTAAGTATGTAGTGAAAATGCCCAAGTTTTTGACTTTCTAAATTTAGTGAAAAACTCTATAGAAATAATAAATTAGGCAAGTGAGTACTTAATATTAACATATTTTTAAACTCATAACAAAAAGTGACGAAAATGCTGCCTTTTAAAGCTAAATTTCTGATGATTAGTTTTCGTCAAGCTTTAAGAATTTACCTTAGGCCTAATATTCAAAAGAAACTACAGCAGCTTATGCTATTTATAGGCTTTTCTGGAACAGTTGCCGGAAAAAAAAATGTTTTCTGTTTTGTTTTGTTTGGTTGTTTTATGATTGTGTTCGGGCAACTATTCTATTTCATCTTATTCACCAAAAAACACCAACTACAACATTTACCAAGCCCACACACTTTTATGCAATTATTTAATTATGTAATTATTTTATGCATATCTTAAAAAGTGGGCACAATAAAGCAAACCAATAACTATTTCAGCTGCTGTCAGGAATTAAATGTCAGATGATATTTACAAAAAAAAAAAAAAATGGAAGTAGAGTTTGTACAGTTTTCCATTAAAAAGGACCTTAACGTATAGCTGGGCCGCCCAACTGGAGCACTCAATTTGGGACCGGTCCCAACTATAGTTGGGACGAGTGTCAAGTTGGGACGGAACACCTCTACTGACTGCTGTATCTGTACAATTGTAGACATATTAATGTTGGATGAGTTTACACAAGGAATAATATCCAAACACAATACTTTGATAACTATATTACACTGAAATAATACACAAATGGAGGAAAAGGATATTGTTTATTGGTATGTTGGGTTCCATGCTGGGGCTGGAGAAGAGAGTACATTATCTCGACTGTACGGGTCATTTGCATTATGATTGAGTATGACTGTCACAGAGAGCACGAAAGCAAACAAAACAATTCCATGCGCGATAAAACTTACTACCATACGATGGGCGACGCGCGACGGCAGATATGGAATTCCATAGTAAAGGGGAAATTTTCAATTGACTCTTGAACTTTTATTCTCTGCTCTATTTGATATGGGGAGTCCCAAGGTTCGTCGAGTTGAATAGTCCCCCCTGCAAATAAAAATACCAATACACCGGTGTAATTTTCCAAACTTCCGAGCATCAATCTTAAAACATGTCCCTACACCTTTAGGCAAATAGGACCATTTATTTCAGGGCCTATCTCGTCCAAAGTACCTCAAGATGGAATTCAACAACCTCCAGGTCACAATTGGGTAGACATTCTACACTGTATCCCTTTTATTGGGCTCACAAATCTGTATAATATAAAAATTTTGAGGGCCTACAAATTATGAATGAGGCCGATGCTCTGTTTTCTCCCTAATTAGTGGGGTGCAGCCACAAGGCACTGGTCATACAAGTCCCAATTTTATTGGATATGAATAAACATCGTCGTGTGCCCGGCCGGAAGTATGTAATTCCATAACTGTCATCTGGCAGTATGTAGCTATCTGCGCCGTCAACGGCACATAGTCAGGTCGTACCGTCACATTGTCGCAGTTTTACACTATCCACAGTTTCGCCATTAGGGAAAAAAAGTTAGGGAAGCTGACGGTAGGAATATATATTCCTCTTAAAACAGGGTAGATTATATGTATCAGAAAAGCATGCATGTAGGGCCTAGGTCATTATTGTATACTCTGACTGAAAGTATACAATGGTTATTGCTCGCGAAAAGGAGAGGTCGCCTCTTGTAGTTAATTTTCAAGATCATGGTAGCAAACGTGCCAGAAAATGCAGAATAGCTTAATTTACTACGAGTTATATGACTCCAGTTTATGAATGGGTAAAGCACATAAAAAGCTTTTGTATTTGTTACCTAGTTTATTGTGAACCACATACAGTTGTGTAGTTACCAAGTACCGAAATGCTAACGTGTTTTTAAGAAGTTTGTGTATTTGTAATTAATCACGACAATACTTTAATATTGTTGAAAATTGATTTGCAGTTCTAGTTAAAGGACAGCGTTGTAAGATAATCCTATTTTTAATGCTCTACATTTAGTAATGTTATTGTGTAAAGGTGACCTATTTTAAAGTTAAGTTTAAAGGTGTAAAGTAATTGTACTACGGGAGTTTGTACAGTGGGGGCCGGATCATTAGCGCAGAAATCACCACTAGTGAACTTTTACAGCGCCCTCTCTTGATTTAGTTGCACGAGGCTGCTAAAGCATGTGGTTGAATACAGGTTTTCAACCTCCAGAAAACTCCTAAATGAATGCTTTTAAAACTACCAAAGTTCTGAGTTTGTAGGTAAATGGACAGTTTCATCCACTGTAATAGGCAAGGCATCAGTTGGAGCAAATTTAAGAGGCTTTTACTTGTAAGGTGTGCAAAGTTGTGTAATTTTATGTTTGTGTTTCGAAACTCACGTGAGGCCCAGTTCTGTAAGAAGAATACGTGAATTAACTTTTTTGTTTATATCAGAAGATAGGCACGTATACATTGCTTGTTGATGAAACACATGTCGTGCTTTCAAAATAAAGCATTGGTTGTCTAAACACATGTTACGTGACGCACAACATCCCTCAACAATTTCTGGTGTCCTTGTATTTTAGCAACAACCATTCAACCTACGGAATCTGCATTTTAGCAGCAAGCCAAAAAGCACACTCTAGGCCTATAACTACCCTAGTTTCAGAAAGTTTTATCTCATTTGCTGCTCACTCACTGCATTGACTGGATATGCACTATCACCTACCAGGTGAAAAAAACCATAAAAGCAGCAAAAGAGTAATATAGAATACAAAAGAGAAATATAGAATACAAAAACAATTATACAGATGAATAATCTAAGACATGTTACAAGCTAAGTGTATGTGGAGATAAATAAATGAGTTTTCAGCAAGTTTTTAAACAATGAAAGAGAACTACAGCATCTAATGTTATTAGGTAAAGTGTTCCAAAGTTTAGGAGCACAAGCAGAAAAGGCACGATCACCATGTGATGAGGAAGTTCTAGGAATAGTTAAAAGGGTTTTAGCAGAAGAACGAAGAGTGCGAGAAGGGGCGTAAGGTACAAGAAGATTTGCAATGTAAGATGGAGTTAAGCCAATCTGAGATTTAAATGTAATTAGTAAAACTTTGAATTGAATTCGTTGTCGAATGGGAAGCCAGTGAAGTTCCCGCAATATAGGTGTAATATGATCATGTTTTTTAGATTTTGTTAAAACACGAGCGGCAGCATTTTGTACAAGTTGTAGTTTGTGAAGCTTGTGTTCAGTGACTCCGTATAATAATGAATTACCATTGTCAAGGCGAGAAGTGACCAAAGAATGGATGATGGTAGCAGCAGTTTTATGTGATAAGGTTTTTTGAATGGTATTTACAGTTCTTAAGTAATAATATGTTGATTGACAAATCCTGCTGACATGTTTATCCATGGATAGTGTGTTATCAAAAATAATTCCCAAATTACGCGCACAAGGTGAGGCAAGAATAGAGGCATTGTCAACGTGGATGTTATGGTCAATGATTTTATGTCGCAGATGTTTAGAAGTTATAATGAGAAATTCAGTTTTGTCATCGTTTAGCTTTAGCCTGTTTATGGTCATCCAGGACTTAATCTCTGATATACAGGCTTCGGCACACTGGCGAGCCGATTCCTCACTATTAGGTTTGTTCAAATCAAATGGCAAATAGAGTTGCGTGTCATCCGCATACGCATGTACCCGTAAGCCATGTTTACGTGCGATATTAGCAATTGGGCTAGCATAGATTGTTAAAAGCAACGGCCCCTAGAACCGATCCTTGGGGCACGCCGTAAGGGAGCGGGTCAAAGTCAGACAGGATACCAGCAATGTTCACTGACTGGGTCCTGTTACTGAAGTATGATTGTAGCCATTTCAGAGCAGAGCCCTTGACACCAATTGATGCAAGGCGAGTATAAAGTATGTCATGATCATTGGTGTCAAAGGCTGCAGAAAGATCAAGAAGAACTAGACCTTAAGTGTTTGTGAACAAACACATAGCTGTTCCGTTTTGTTTTAATTTGATTAAACGCTCTGTTTCAAGCTAGCAAACATCACAAAGATTATGACTTTGTGACATGTGGTTCAGGAGATATGATTTTTGATATTTGAACTTCCTGTTTGGACCGGGAGGAAAGGTCAACAAGGGGTCATGGTAACCAAAGTTCAATGTTAAATGCTCAAAGGATCTATAACTTAAAAGAAATTTAAAATCAGTTGTGTAGTTCTTGAGATATTGTCCAACTTCGGTTGACCCGGAAGTAAAGGTCAACATGGGGTCACGGTGACCCAAGTTCAATCTTCAATGCTCAAAGGGTCTAGAACTGAAAAGAAATTGAAAATCGGGTGTTGACTTCTTGAGATATGGTCACATTTCCGATTGACCCGGAAGTAATGGTCAACATGGGATCACGGTAACCCAAGTTCAACCTTTTTTACTGTCAAAGGATCTATAACTGAAAAGAAGTTGAAAATCGGTTGTGTACTTCTTGAGATATGGTCCCACTTCCGGTTCAACCGGAAGTAAAGGTCAACTTGGGGTCACGTTAACGCATGGTTAATGTCCAATGCCCAAGGGGTTTATAACTGAAAAAAGTTTGATAATCGGCTGTGTACTTCTTGAGATATGGTGCTGCAAAGATTAACTAATTAAAGCTTTTAAGACACCTGATGACGTCACAGTAAAAAAAACGTGTTTTCCATAGTAATAAATTCATAAGGTACAAGATGGTTTGTAACTTATCCCAATCAAATGCCTTTTAAAAAAACCACCATAACTTTTCATATCATATGTTGGTCACGCACAAACCAATTATTGGTCCACCTTCGGTTAGGAATAAACAGCGGCACAATCTCCGACGCATTGCCGTGATTGCGCAATACAAAGTTTGTTTCATGGGTTCAGATTTACCAATCTTAAATCGTTAATTATCATGAAACTACATTGTATTTGATTATTTTTAATGTCCTGGAATAACTCTAAGTAAAAGCATTTGTATTTTAAACTTGATTTGTGTATTATTATAATTAACTAAAATGTAACTTTTTCTGAAAAGTTGTGTTTTAAACATGTTAGGCCAGAATGCACATCTACAATACAAGCCAAGTCCATAACTGAAAAAAGTTTTAGGATCGGATGTATACTTCTTGAGATATGATGGACACAAGATTGACTAATTAAATATTCACACCGCTGTCACGTGAATAATTAATTAAGAATTTTAATCTAATTACATCTAAAATTTAAGTCAGGGCATAACCTTCGATACGGTATAAAATTTGATTGGGTGTTTTGTTTTCCTAAAATTGAGTTATGGCGGTCAGGAAAGTCACAGGTTAAGTCAATGGGGTTTTGGGAAAGAAAGAATAATAATAGTGAAAACAAATAAAAATCTCGACGATTACAATAGCTGTTAGGTCGGAACAGCTAATAAGAAATACACCAAATTTATCATCCAGTTCACATAAAATATCATTTTGTACCCTCAGTAAAGCTGTTTCTGTACTGTGGTATGTTCTGTAAGCTGATTGAAAGTGTTCATATAGGTTGTTAGCAGATAAATGATCAATGAGCTGGCTTGCAACAACCTTCTCAACAATTTTTGACACAAACTTTAAATTAGAGACGGGGCGGAAGTTCTTTAATTTTCAGAGTCAAGCGAAGGCTTTTTGAGGAGCGGTGTAACCAGTGCATTCTTAGAATGGTCCGGGAAAATAGCCATTTCAAAAGAGTTATTCACAATCTTTGTGATCACAGGGGCCAACACATAACAGAGCCATATGTTTTGGTGAAGCGCCAAAATTTAATGTAGGAGTCTATTGAAGAGCTTTTTTGGAACATTGACTTGCGCTCCGGCTCCGGGCACCGGATGATGTTGGAAACACTGTGCGAAATGTACACTGCTCCAAAATTGATGACGGAGCCCAAGCTGAAGTTTGGAAAAGGCATAATATAGGACGATTCTCCGCATTGTTTCAAAAACGGTCGTTTCCCGCCCATTTGCCCAAACAAGGCATGGTGGTGTCACGGCGAACAAGGTTTAGTGTCTACGTCGGGTCTTCCACGTTGTTTTGAAAAGAATTTTCAGGTTGGGTAGGTGGGCGAGTTTCCATGTCTGTTTTTGGTTAAGGAACCCTGTATTAAGCGCTATATAAAAATGCAAGCTATTATTATTATCATTGTGAAAATGTTTTACTGACAAGGATTTATGTGTGAAATAAACAAATTTGATATTGAATGCATTATGTCGAATATACACAATCGGTGAAATCTGGCTTTTCTATTTCACTTGGCTTCGCCATTGTGGAATAATCATTTCGCAAACACACTATTAATATCACCCCTCCCCCTCAGAGAGACGCCAATATGCCAAACAGAGGTTCAGATTGCATTAAAGAGTATCTATAGGACCAAAAAACTTCCGGCCCCCTCACCCCATGCCGTAAAATTGTTTATTGTTGCAGAATAACCACTCACTGAAATACGGCTTTTGTATTTCACCCAGCTTAGCCTCATTTTGCAAATTTATCTAAAAATATCTCGCCCCCAAATGGGACATTTACAAGCCAAAGGAGGTTCTGATTAGACGACTGAGCATCTAGGACCGAAAAGCTTCCGGGACACATAAGCGGGCCCGGACCCCACGCCGTAATGTTTCGCGCTTGCCAATTTTCATTCAAAAAAACAGCAACCCCATGCAAAAATGTGTTCTCGCGGGCCTGGCTCAAGTATGGTTGCCCGCAAAGTCATAGAGCAATCCCCTCTAATTCTTGATCTTCTGACAAGTCTAAATTTATGCAGTTTAATAGGATGACCGTGTAAAAACAAGAATCATTTGTATAAAACAAATAATAAATGTTTGCACTTGTGCAGTGGTGTGAGAATTTTCATTTGTTGAATGATGGAATGTTTCTACTCATGAAGATATTCTCACTGCACTAACACAAAAATACATTAATTTATTGTACAAATTGTTAGTTAACGCCAAGTTCATACTCGGTATATCGGGGTGGAGTTACCCACAGCATAGAGCAAGGAACAACTCTACGCCCATATGAGTCTATTTATCGTCAAACTCTTGATTTGATGGCGCTGAAGTTCTCATAGATTGTTCACTTCCTGTAAATCTACATACAAAAAGATTACACAGCAAGCTGACGTAACAAACAGGTTAAATAATTAAATTTCCTGGCTTTCAAAACAATTTACACAATTATTCCTGCAAGGGAATAAAAAAGGGGAAGTCCCTTTTGCAAAGTCCCTAACACTGACCTGGGCCCAAATTCATAGAGCTGCTTATTAAGCACAAAAAGTAGCAAAGCACAAAATTATGCTTACCAGAATAAGGTTACCAGACATAATACCATGTCACATGTACAACCTGTGACTGGTATCCTGCAAATGTTTGCTGAGCAGAAAAGTTGTAAGCAATAATTTCTACTTAAGCAGCTCTGAAACTGTGCCCTGCGGTAAAATGCATCCCCTGACAAGTGTAAAAAAATTAATAAATATAAGCAAGAAGTGGTAACCACTTTTCCAATTAATAAAACTCGTGATTAATGATGGGCAGTTTTCAACATTTATGGGGGGGTCATTGCTGAAGAATGTGGATCTTCAAACCAATCAATCAATGCAAGCAAGCCTTTATGAGCAGTAAGTCTCCCTCCAAGACTCAAATTCTTAAAGTTTTTACCTTGGTGGGTCTAGTTTGCCAAAGACCAAAAAACAAAAACGAACACAAAACAAAACTCAGCGAGGTGCCTGTTGCATAAAATAACCTTTACGAGGAAATGACAGGAGAAATTATTTTTCCCCTTTGTGACAATATTTTTAAAGCATTGCCTGTGTATATCATTAATGTACAGCAGTGAAAGGTCAACGGGTTGGTTTTCGTCCTCGCCACTATGCGCTCGGGCATAGGCCTAGCCGCATTTAAAATAGAGTTCTGTAGAGTGAGTGGGAAAGGCATAGCCTTTGGTGTTCCTTAAGCATTTCAGGAAACGCAAAAACACAAAACGAAACAAAAATACCAAGTTGTTATTATGGAGTGTTTATTTCCTTCTCATTCGTTTTAATCCATGTAGTTTTTTTTCTACGGCAAAGTGGTTACGACAACGCCACTGTATGGTAGGTTATTTTCATTCTGGTGCGTAAAAAACGTAAAACAGACGGCACTTTTCTGAAGAGAGGATATCATTAAGGTCTACTTGACAAAATGAAGGAGATGTTTCTGTTTGTGATCGTGGTTGGAGTGTCCGTGGTAGGATCGTTGGCTCTTAATGGTAGGTCATTATACCCACAATCTTTCCAGCGGTGGTAGACCAAACCCGTTTAAATTGTTATTGTATAGAAAAAATGTCATCAGCTTTTTCTATCTTTTTTCTCCAGAGTTGTTTGACTACATTCAAACTCATATCAAGTTACTGAAGACGTGCGAAATGAAACGACTTCGGGTGCCATAATAATGCCAACCGATTGGGCCATAAAAATTCAAGTTATGATGTAATCAAACCGAAAAATGTATACTTTAATAGTGAAAATAAATTTACCCGGCAAACATGATTGTAACAACAAATAAGCACTGTGTACAAATTATATCGTCATCCCGAAAAACGCCTAAATCCATGCATTTATTCACAAACGAGGTACCTCTACTTTTTAACAAATGTTTTCTTAAAAGTCTCTGGACTGTTTCCTACTTGTATGGTGCAAAATATTTTGACTGGAAAAGAAATACCATTAGTTTGTTGTGTGCTTATCTACAGATATTAACGAATGCATGAACGGTTGTTTGTGTTATTTCACTGGACATTGCGACGGAATAGTCCAACTTGGGCTATCTTGAAGTGACCGTTTGCACGCTGATGTTGCACACTGATATTTGTTCCAGGAGTGGGGATTGACATCTGTTTCAGCTTTCAAAACGTCCGAGCATCAATCTTGAAAAATGTCCCCTATACCTCTCAGCAAATAGGACCTTTTATTTCAGGGCCTATGTCATCCAAAATACCTCAAGTTGGAAGTCAACAAATCTGTCTAATAGGCCCTATAGAATATTTTGAGGGCCTACACAAAATTAATGAGCTCAACGCTCTGTTTTCTCCTTATTTGGCGGGGTGCACCCAATAGAGAAAGTTGTTTTTAACAGTTTGACTGGAGACCACATTCGGGACATGAGGAATAACGTCAGGATCATATTCCTTCAGGAAAGTTTAAAATTGTTTAATACGTTGAGAAGTGGCAGGCTTGGACAAACAAACCACTCCTATGGTGTTTTGTGTACATCCTTTCCAACCATACTTGGTTATTTTCAAATTTACAGCTTAAAATTATCATTGTAGTCAAAAGATTGCTATCGAAACAGGATGTTAAAGCAACAAATTATTTGTTTACTATTTTCTCCCCCAGATTTTACAAATAAATCTCATTTTGCAAAGATAACAATTTAAATACGGATGAACTCCTCCTCTTTTCAGCTAGGTGTGAGGAACAAGGGATAAACAAGCCTATCCCATTTTTTCAGCTGGGTTGAGGAACATGGGCTAAAAAAAAATCCACACCTACTCTTTTTAGCTGGGATTGAGGAACATAGAATAAACGAATCACCCCTTGTCTTTTCTACTGGGTTTGAGGAAATAAGGATTAAAAAAATCTTTTCCCCATCTCTTTTCGACCGGGTTTGAGGAACAAGAGATACAAAAATACATCTCTTCCTCTTCGCCAGCTGGTTTTGATGAACAAGGGATAAAAAAATATGTCCCCTTACTTAAATTAATACCACTTGATCCACAAATAGACTCATTCTTGGCAACTTTCACGATAGCGTACATGGTCATTCATCGGTGTACGTATTTCTCTTCCATGCATGATGCGACAATATTTTGGAGCATAAAATGTGGCAAATTATTGTTTAGCCAACAAAAGGGTATGAATTACAAATAGTTTTAAAAGTTCACCGATTTCTTACTTCGTTCTTTTAACAACATTTAATGAAGAAAAACAGCACGATTTTAACAATTTAAAAAACAACTAAAAAAAGCTGCTATATAATACAAAAAACAAGTGAAAGTTAAAATGAACCTGTTCTATTGTATTTTTACCCATAGTTGATTAAATCAAACAGTATTCATTTCTTCATTTCAAACTGTAATGTATTCCATGAAATGAATGAAACCCACTTTCAAAATTTCTTCAAAGTTTGTTTTTCTTTTCTTCCCAAAGTTGTTTAATTGATTTTTCTCTCCAGGTTTTTGTGAGTTTATCTTCTTGTCTTTTTCCAAACTAAGCAGTCACACATATACAATTTGTAGCATGTAACCTTCACGTTTTATGTTTTGTCCACAGGAACTTGTGATTTTGAGAGGGACACCTGCGAGTGGTTTAACAGTCAGGATGATGTCTTTGATTGGACTCGTTTAAATCGTGCTACGTCGAGCAGTTCAACAGGACCGAGTGTGGATCATACATGTGGAACAAGTGGAGCTTGCTCACCAGGTTACTTTTTCTCGGGAGTATTACATTTCCTTTTTGAGATCTTGCTTTACTCTACGATTGACCCTTCCCATGAACTATGTAAATTGAACATCGCACGTGCGCACTCTCCCTACTGGTTGGCAAAATGAGTGAACATTGTGCCTTTTTGTATGGGACTGATGGTGGTATGTGCACACGCATTTGTGCGTTACTTAGTTCACAACTCTATGGCGTTTGCCAACCAATAGTGTCTGTACAGATGCGTGAATGTAATTAGCATATTTCATGGGAAAGGTCCATTGTCTCAGAGAAGTTAGTAGCACAAAGAGGAAAACAATGCTAATAGTATTAAATATGTTCAAGAGCCTGCATTCTTTTTGATCAAGGGTTGACTTGTAAACCCACATTTTTGGAATGTAAACAGCTTGGTAGTTCGGGGTGGTAACGGGGGCGGAGGGGGACTATGTGCTCTAGTTCAATGGTACACTATGGCCTACTTCTTATTGTCTTACATTTTCATTTAAAATCCATGAGGTACACGTAGCGTTATCTCCTTAAAAAAAGAGCATAGAACACTTCTCATTGTTTTTATTACATCAAGAAGTTTTGAGGGGGTTCAAAACCAGAGAAGGGGTTACCCAAACCCAATTCCAAAAGCAAAAGGACTTATGGTATAATTAAAGGTAAACAAATTAATGGTCTGAATTTGGGCCCTTTAGCAGTCTTTCTCGAAGGCTAAATGACAGCACAACACACATAAATATGTATACTGGTTTTCCAGATGTAGAACGTTAAAATCAAACATAAATTAACCCAAATCTTTCAGGTTCCTTTGTCTTCTCGTTGTAGGATTTGAAATTTTATTGAGTCATACGGCAAGAAAGGTAGCCATTATGCATTGGATGTCAATCAAATGACAAAGTTACAGTCAATACAATGTAGTTTTTTGCCGGAAAAGGCTTTGTTTTCATTCTTCTTCCTCTGTTTTTCTTTTTTGTTGCTGTTTTGGTTTTTCAAAACCACATAGACTTTGTGCACAGATTTTTTGACGGCACTTTTGCCAATAAACTACCTCAAGTATTTATCAAACTTGGCACACACATATACCTTATTATATACAGGCCCGCCGGAAGGTATTTAAAAGTGGGGGGGGGGGGGAGGGGCGGATCCAGGATTTTTTTACCGGGGGTCACAACGGTGATTAGAGGGAAGACCAAAAATGGGTGGGGTCCAGGGGCCAGGAAGCTCTGAGCCTTTGGCGTTCTGTGGGGTTAAAAATCAAGCTTCCATGTGCTTAAAACAGAGAAATAGACACACTTTTATGGGAAATCAGATCCATATAAATCTTCTAAATTTACTGGAAAATTTACTGGAACATCAATGGTAAGGGTCCAGGGGTGAAGCCCCGGTGGGGGTCCAGGGGGCGAAGCCCCCGGAAGCTCTGAGCTTTTGGCTTTTTGTGGGGTGAAAAATCAAGCCTGCATATGCCTAAAAAACAGAGAAATAGACACACTCTTATTGGAAATCAGATCCATATAAAACTTCTAAGTTTACTGGAAAAATTTCTGTAACATCGATGTTGGGGTCCAGGGGGAGAAGCCCCTTGAAGCTCTGAGCTTTTGACATTTTGAGGGGTAAAAAACCAAGCCTCCACACACTTGTGGCCAATTTTTGAGCAGGCAGATAGTGAAAAGAAAAAAAAGAAAAAATTCACATTTTTTTTTTTTTTTTTTTAAAGTGGGGGGGGGGGGGCGGGCCCCCCGGCTCCGGCGGCCCTGATTATATATTATGTGGTGCCTCAAAGAGTGATGTTATCATGACGTGATCATGTGTCACGTGGAATCACATTAAATGTGCAATTTGTTATGTCATTTATCTACGGAAGTACTAGTCTGATTGAGTTGAATCTTGGTACGTTCTTCAGGGATGTTTCAAGGTAAAAAATGACACGACGTCATGATTTGAACGTCACGAACGTTTAAAGTTTTGACAGCTTAACTTATAGGTTGCGAACGAAACATGCTACAACCAAAATTATTCGTGTAACAGGCTCGGTAGGTTATAGATGCATCGACTAAAGAGTGATGACATCATGACGTCACCAGGTGTCACGTGACATAATATTGAAGGTGCATTTTTGAAGTCGCATATCTACGGATGTACAACTTTGCTGGAGTTGAATCTTGGTATGCCCAGATTTAAGATGACGTCTTGATGACGTCAGTAATGTCACAAGACGTCACATTAAAGATGCTCTTTTTAAAAGTATATATATACGGAAGTTCAAGTCTGATTGAATTGAATCTAGGTTGTCCATAGACAGAGACGGGTTAAAGTGAAAATTGAGATGAAGTCGCGATGACGTCATCACGTGTTACAAGGCTTCACATTAAAGGTACACTTTTCGAAGTCATAAATCTACGAAAGTACAAGTATAATTAAGTTCAATCTTGGTATATCCAAATACAGGAACCTTTAAAAGGTGAAATTGGAATGACGTCATGATGACGCCATCATGTGTCACAAGACGTCACATTCAAGGTGCAATTTTCCAAGTCATACATCTACGAAAGTACAAGTCGTTGAGTTGAATCGTGGTACGTCCGTAGACAGCGACGTGTTATAGGTGAAAATTTGATGTTTGTGGTCTAATATTTATGCTGATTTAAGTCGGAAAAGCCCAGTGATCTGTTTATCAAACAGACACACGACATCTAGTTTTACCACTCCATAGGTTACTTCATGTACATTGAAGCAAGTGGAAAAAGAGTTCTAGGTGACTATGCTCGTCTTACAAGCAGCTACTTCCCCCCAACACAAGGGTCAGGCTCCTGCCTCAGCTTCTGGTATCACATGTACGGTGAGGACATTGGGGAATTGGTTGTGCTTAAGAAAGGACTAAACGGTGGACCTACGGAGTATAACCGTTCTGTTTGGTACTTAAACGATCAACAGAGTGTTAATACAACAGACTGGAAATATGGCCAGATTGGATTGAATGCTTCAGATCGATATCAGGTAGCGCTAGTTTTTACCCATCACATCTTTGTAAATTTTCCCTGTATACAAAATGACAGTTCCTATTAATATGGGTAGCCTAGAGCCTAGAGTAGAACAGAATGTATAAAGTGGGTTGGTACAAATCTCCCATGTGCATGAAATTATTTACAACCCGTTTTGTATAAAGAATGTGAGTAATTTGTGTATAGAGTAGCACAAATTGAATCATCAGTAGTAATGTAAATTTGTAGCATTTTAAAGTTGTTGCACTTTTTTTGCAGTAAATGCCGATGTCACAGGGGATTTTGTCCACCCTATTTGTGTGTTCCCCATACGGAACATGGGCTTAAGGAAAACCATTCAAAAGAGAGCGTTATCAGACAAAACTCCTACACATTTCGCCGTTAGGGGAAACGCAATCTCCCCTGCTACACCCCCGTACTTAAATCAATCATGCACTGGTTGGCCAAAAGAAAAGTCGAAATGAAGAAAAAACTCAAAATTCAAAAATAGCATAGAAAAGAACTACTACATTATAAAAATGAAGTTTCGTAATTGTGAAAAAAATGTGTTTTAGTTGTACGTTTTTAAGAGTTAATAAGTGCCATACCGAACATTATTCGACCCTTGCACATTTTAGCTAAATTCTGAATTAATGTTTATGATTTTGTGTTTCTTCAAAGATCATCTTTGAAGGAGTTGTCGGTGGATCTTTCAAGGGAGATATTGCAATTGATGAAGTTCAGGTTACTCCCGGATTGTGCAGTGGTAAATATTATTGGTTTCAATTATACTTTGTATACTAAGTCCGGTATTTTAGGCCAGCAACCACATCGACAGTATTCCACAAGTATATAAGTGACAAAAGTTTGATGATCAGACGTTTATTTTCCGATGGTGATCTCAAAATTGGCTAACTAAATATTCACATCATTATAACTAAGTAAATTAATTAGCGATGTTAAGCTAATAAGTTTAACGACAACTTCATGACCTAAGCTTTGATTTGATATAGGATCTGACTTTTTCGTACTAAGCCAAGTATGACTTTTGGAGTGAACAAAATGCATGTACAAATCCTATGGGAATTAGACAGATGAGAAGAATAATAAGAAGGAAAACAAATACAAATCTTGACGCAAACAATAGCTGTTACGACCGCAATGTCGGAACAGCTTATAATAATGATAAAAAACAAATACAAATCTTAACGAAAACAATAGCAGTTCCAATTACTATATCGGAACAGCTAATAAAAACAACTAGATATCAAATTTGTGTTCTATTAACGAAAACAAAGCTGTTCCGGGTTTATCTTATGATTATAAGATCCAGACCATGACAAGAAATAATTGAGGCAATTAGACAATAACTCTAAATCTATCACAGACGCCCAATTTGACTCTGACTGTGCCCAATTCCTAACATGCAGAAAGAAGAAGTGCAGTCATGTTTTTTTAAAATTAAAACACTGCATGTGCTCTTTGCAACAATATGATACAAAGATTATGACTTGTGGTTATTGAAAAATTAACATTTTGATTTGAACTTCCTATTTGGACCGGAAAGATGTCAAGATGAGGCAATGTTATTAAATAAAATGTTAACTTTGGTTTATGCCAAAAGACGACAAAAAGATGACATATTGACATGTGGTATGTGGTTCAGGAAGTATGATTTCTTTATTACAACTTTCTGTTTTGACCGGGAGAAAAGGTCAATGTGGGGTGGGACCATCTCTTTGAATAAAATGTTAAATGTGTAACAAACTATCAGACGGCAGAAAGGTTATGATTTAGAGAAATGCGGTTCAGGAATTATTATACTTTTTTGTTTGAACTTCCTGTATGGATCGCAAGGAAAGGTTAAATTGGGTTCGTGTTTCTGAATAACATATCAAAGGTGGCAAAAAGGTTCAAGACGGCACAAAGGCTATGACTTTACGACATGTGGTTCAGGAAATATGATTTGTTTTATTTGAACTTCCTGTTTGGACGGGAATGAAAGGTCAAAGCGGGGTCATGTTTTGAATAAAACGTCAAATGTCTCAAATAGTACAAGACGGCCAAAACAAAATTCAACTTTTGGACATTTGGTTCCGGAGATACGATTATTAAAAATTTAAAGCTTCCTGTTTGTACCAGAAGGAAAGCCAAAGTGGGTCACATTTGTAAATTGAATGTTACTTGTGATGTAAGCTACAAGACGGTACAAAGATTATAACTCTATGACATGAGGTTCAGAAGATATTAATTTTTCAAATAAACGTTGAATTAATGTAATTTGACATCTGATGACGTAATGATGATGAAAACATGGTTGTCGTACTAAGCTTTTGTATAAGCTATACAATGTGGACTAAGAGTTGTCCCCGTGCAATGCTTTCGAACAAGAACCCAGAAAATTCAAAGATTTCACCTTATTGTGTAGATTTAAAGACACTGGACACTATTGGTAATTGTCAAAGACCAGTCTTCTCACTTGGTGTATCTCAACATATGGATAAAATAACAAACCTGTAAAAACTTGAGCTCAATTGGTCGTCGAAGTTGCGAGATAACTATGAAATAAAAAAACACCCTTGTCACACGAAGTAGTGTGCTTTCAGATGGTTGATTTCGAGACCTCAAAATCTAATTCTGAGGTCTCGAAATCAAATTCGTGGAAAATTACTTCTTTCTCGAAAACTATGTCACTTCAGAGGGAGCCGTTTCTCACAAAGTTTTATACTGTCAACCTCTCCCCATTAATCGTTACCAAGTAAGGTTTTATGCTAATGATTATTTTGAGTAATTACCAATAGTGTCCACTGCCTTTAACACACATTGATAGAGGGCAATGTAACAGGTGGTGACTTCATAATTCCATATATTATAACACCGGAGAACACAAAATAAAAATTTAAAACGCAGCAACATCAGTGCATCGCGCCGCACAGTCCTTTTGGAGTTTTACCCACAGGCCATAGGACAGGAGTTGAGGTAAGAGAAATCCATTGACTTTAATACCTTAGGGCAAAAACGTTTTTGCCGTCGTCACGTTTGATGCTGTAGCTACAAAATGCTGCGCATTGCGGTATATACCTCTGAAACATTGCAATGGTCTATGGTCTCAGATTTGTCACTTAATAATTAATTAACATGGAAATACAGGTAACTAAAAATGAACTTATTTTGAAAGTTGTGTTTTTCGACTAACCAAATATTTACACTTTTTAGAGCCTTGGGTTTTGTACACATACAAACGCGCAACAAAAATGCTGTCATGGTGACGCTGCACAAATCTACAGTATCCCACAAGTATATAATCCAAAACTGTTAATGATCGGACATCTATTTTTGAGATATGGTGGTCTAAAATAGCCTATTCAAATATTCAAGTCATTTTACCAAAATGCAATTAACTAATTATGTTAAGCTAATTACATTAAACGAAAGCTTCATGACCAAAGCTTTTCGTTTACAAATCAATGGGATTTTTTACGGATGGAAAGAAACAAAAACAAATCTTGATGAAAACAATAGCTGTGCCGACCACTATGTAGGAACAGCTAATAAAAAAAAATACACATCTTAACGAAAACGATAGCAGTTCCGTCTACTACGTCGGAATATCTAATAATAAAAGTACAAATCTGGACGAAGTCAATAGCAGTTTCGACCACTACGTCGGATGTTGCGACTACTATGTCGGAACAGCTTATCAAAATAACAAAAACAAAAACAAAAACAATCTTGACGAAAACATTAGCTCTTTTGAATAGTTCGTCGGTACAGCTAATAAAAGCAAAACAAATCTTGCCCAAAACAATATCTGTTCCGATTACTACGTCGGAACAGTTAATAAAAATAAAAACAAATACAAATCTTGACAAAACAATAGCTATTCCGACTACTTTAACGAAACAGCTAATTAAATAAAAACAGCAGTTTGAAAAAAATTGTTCAACTGCCACCGCGATTTTTCCCAAACACAATTTTTTTGCAAATGGAACATACACGTCAGTTTATAAAACAAAAACGTGACGCTCATGGCAAAGAAGAGCACACAGCTCACCACTCAAACTATAGGAAACACAATACTTTAAGTTGGCTGCTGGGTACAAGGCAAGCTCGGTGGTCTAGTGGTTACGACTCCTGCTATAGTACATGAGTCATGGGCTTAAATCACACTCGAATTTCTTGCAAGCAAAAAATCCTTCCTGATATAACTATAACACAAATCAAAATTAACCAAGTCGTTTATTTTGCTTTCTTACCAATCCATTCTCAGTGCAACCACGTATAGCAGAACCTGTAACGTGTGACTTTGAAATATCACTTTGTGCATGGCAACAAGCAAGTGATGATGCTTTTAATTGGACACGCCACCAGGGAAGCACGCCCTCTAGTTCAACCGGACCAACTGGGGATCATACAACTGGCTCAGGTATATATTTCAAATTTAATAGAAGTAAATATTTTAAACAATCAGTCTCGTCATAAGAATTAAGTCTCAAAACTGTTAAGACATATTACTAAGTTTTAAAAGAGTCATTGCAGAAACTCTGAAAGAGTCAACGTTTACCACAAGTAAAGTTTCCCACACGGTTTATTGCAAACTACAAGATAATATTCTACCTACATTATGGTAACCACAGAACGGTCAAACTTTAATTATTATATACGAAAACTATTTGTTGCCTAAAGGTTTCTACTTGTACACTGAGGCTTCTGATCCACGTGTCGATTTTGAACGAGCCCGCCTCTTCACTCGTACTTTAATCCCAACGAGTCTCCTTGGTAACTGCTTATCTTTCTGGTATCACATGACCGGTACAACAGTGGGAGAGCTGAGGATGTCTAAGACTGTTACATTAACGGATAGAGAGACGATGTTATGGTCAAAGTCAGGGAACCAGGATGATGATTGGTTGTTACAAAAAATAACAATTATTAGTAACCAATCCTTCTATGTGAGTACTTATTTGTTAAAAAATTGTTTCACTTTTTTCACAAAGGTTTCTTTATGCTACTTTGTTACAAGTGTTTAACAAGCTTTTTCCCAAACAGCTTTAAAGTCTTTTTCACAAGCCTAAGTGAGTGCTTGTTTATAAAAAGTGTTTTATAATTTTTTTTACACAGATTGATATGCTTTTTAAAGTGTTTACAAATTGCCAACCAAATTTTCCTTTCAAGAAAACATTATTTTCTCAAAAAGATTTGTGTGTGAGTGTTACTTTGTTGAAATTGTTTTACAATTATTTTCACACAGTCTTAGTAAGTGTTAATTTACTAAGAGCGTTTTACAAAGATTTCTGAGTGAGTGTCCATTTGTTAAAGCCATTTACAAATGTTTTACATTCCTTGCAATCCAATTGGGAGAATATAAGTTTTAAATGCATCAGCATGTTGGTTCAATTCTAGGATGTTTGTTCCAGTATTGTCATTTAGTAAAACATTTCATAATTAGTTTTTGGACCAGATGTGCAGCAGTGAACATTTATGAATACATCAGTAACTAATTTAGGAAGGGTAGGAGGCCCCAATTGGCTCAAAAAGGAAGTTGCAGACAAGAAATTACAAATTGACCATTGGGTTTGAATGTAAAAGGCGGTAAAAGACTTAAATTTCAAGCATAGCAGAGTCTATGAGAAGGGCACGGTCAAACATAATAATGACAAGTTCCAAATTTTGAATTAAAGAAAATGCTCTCAAACAAAGTTACCACCACCAATTTATATGGATTATTAGGTTTTCGGAGCAACGCCCGGAACACCTCTTGTTTTTGTTCCGTTTAAAAAAAATCTTAATACTTCTGCTTCTCCCCGTTGATTGTCCGCAAACAAAAGTACCCTTCCCAAGCTCACACAGCCTTCAGACTTCACATTATATAGTTAGATACTCAGTAGGAGATGAAACCGCTTCAATTACGTCACGATGACGTTATCAGGTGTTAAGTTGCAGTAAATATAAGTTCAATATTTGAACAAATCATAAGTCATGAACAACACAATGGATTCTTACAATCAATACATCATCGGAGAGGTCATCCAAAATTTTACAAACGCTACACAGAGTGTGACCCCATTTGACATTGACTTCCGCTTCAAAACGGAAGTTGAACATTTCAAAAAATTAATATTTCAAGAACTACTTATACTTAAGTCGACATTTTTACATTAAGCTGTCGGTCCTTGATAAGCCTCAAACTTTTGCACTGAGATGATACCAATTTGAGTTTAACTTGTGGTCGAACTGTGTATAATGCAAAAGCACTGTGGCGGACTGTTCCGCTCCACTGGTCACAAGTAAGGCTCTGTGGCTCTGTTAGTCTAATCCAAATGTGAGCATTTTTTGACAGCCAACAAAGACACACTTTCCAAGATCACACAACCTTTAAACTTCGCACATAGTTAGCTCTTCACTTGTAGAAGACACCGCTTTCATGACGTCATCAGGTGTTGAATGAAAATGAAATTAAGTTTTAAGCATTTTTACAAACTATACATCATCAGAGAGGTCTTCCCAAAAATAAACAACTGCTTTACAGTGTGTGACCTCAATTGACCTTGTCTTCCGATTGAAACCGGAAGTTAAGTAGTAACCCTAGCATTTATTTCCTGTGTAACTAAAGGTATAAATGTATTAGATTTACACTTTACTCTCTGCGAAATTTCAAAAGCTATCAACAATCTTTCATCGATTTAATTAAATAGTTTACACATTAACACAACACTGACCCCAATGATACCCGGACACCTAGTGTTTATTCCTACAAACACTAAATTCTAGTTTTAACTAATTAAATTGTTTGAATGTGTGCATAGTTATTGGCCACGTTCATAAGAACTACATTTTCAGTTTATAAGTATCTGTTTCTATTCCTTAAAATTCCCAACTTCTCTCTTTCTTTATATCTTGATTATTATCAGATATCTTTTGAAGGCATCATTGGCAGCACGTATAGCAGTGACATTTCAATTGATGACATTGTGTACTCAAAAGGACGATGTCCATCCAACGGTAAGTAAATTATGAATATTTTGTTATAATGACAATGACAGCCATATCCCGAAACCTGGCTGTTTTGGAATTAAAATAACTGTTGAATTTTTGCAGCCAAACTTAGTTTCGAAGAGTAAAAGGCTTTTCCCCACTATGGGTAAAATGTAAGCCATCATTCAATATGTGTGCTATACATAGACCATTTTAGTACATGGGGTGTAATTTCATGAAACTGTTTAATCCATGCATGATATTCAATCTGGAATCTTTTTGTTTCTCTTAAAATAACATAAACCTGTCAACTCTGGGTTACTCAATAAAATGTAGTTTTTTCACTGTCTTCATTTAAAAACTGCGAGATTGGGTCGCACTTTATTTTACAGTAGGTTTGTATACAGAAGTTATTTACACTGCCAGGTTTTTCGTAACAAAATTGAAAATCCACAAGTTCCCTTTTGAAACAAAGCCAAACAGCCTGATAAAAGTTTAGTTTGGTTGGTTAATTAAATGACACATACATTTGCGCCCAAGCAACAAGACTTTTGTTTTTCCCCAAGACAATTGTAAAGCCCAGCTGCTAAGGTAATTGAGTTTGGACGCTCTTATCACAAGAACAAAGCAATCAATCATCTCGTTCAGCCAGCAGCGTGGATCACAGCTGTCACTGTTGGTGACCTGGTGGTTTTACTATTTATATGGTCATTCAATTCAAGTTTTTGTGGGCTCTTGTCTTTTTTCAGTCACACTGTTACAAATTGTAGCATGTAAACCTTCACGGTTTTTTCCCTAGGAACTTGTGATTTTGAGAGCGACAACTGCGATTGGTTGAACAGTCAGGATGATGTCTTCGATTGGATTCGTAGCAATAGTTCCCGAATGGGCACATTAACGGGACCTAGTGTGGATCATACATGTGGAACTGGTGGAGCTTGCTCAGCAGGTTATTCTTTCCTCTTATGCTTAACCCTCAAACTGTCATTGGAAAAGTTAGCACAAAGCCTGACAAACAATCATATGCTAGTTGTATAGAATGGTTCAAGAGCCTGGGTGTAACCTTTTTGATCAAGGGTAGACTGGTAACCCCCATTTCTGTAGGGTAAACAGCCTGGTGGTTAGGGATATTGAAGGGCCCAGAGAGAGTAAGAGTAAGTACACTTTGGCCAACTTCTCATTGTCTAACATTTAAAACCCATAAGGTACACGTAGCGTTATCCTCTTCACCTCTCTCTCTCTCTTTTCATTTACCTTCATTTTACTTCTTTTGGTTCACCGGTATACTTGTTTAATTGTGTTGTGTTGTCATTCAGCCGTCGAGAAAGACACTGCTAGGGTCGAAACGTCAGGCCATTCACATAAATAACTAAAATGCTTTAGGTTTCTTCGTCTAGATCAAGGGGCCGAGTGGTCTAGTTCACCGGACCCAAGCTCTGGTGTTGTCAGCTGCAGAGTGTGGGTTCGAATCCCGGTCATTACACATGTGCCCTTGGGCAAGGCACTTTACCATAATTGCTTCGTAAAAAGTTGGGAAGGTAGTGTATTCTGCTCTACCAGCCAGGCTCCTAGTGGATGATACCCATGCCCACATCCTTACGGACTGTGAAGGGGGTCAACAGCCCAAAAATAGTTAAGTGTAGCCCTCACCTTCAAGTGGCTGTTCGGCCTCGTGAGTTAGGCAATATCTCATTTAACAATAACAAAAAAACAAGGCCGTCACCAATTGTTATAGGATTTAAAATTTTGCTGAATCACAGACAAGACAACTAGCCGCAATGCATTGGATGTCAGTCACATAGCAAACTTAAATTCACATGAATTTGTATTACTGCAAAGGTTTCTTCATGTACATTGAAGCAAGTTCAGAAAGAGTTCCAGGTGACTATGCCCATCTTATAAGCAGCTACTCCCCCGCAACACGAGGGTCAGGCTCCTGCCTCAGCTTCTGGTATCACATGTACGGTGAAGACATTGGGGAATTGGTTGTGCTTCAAAGAGGACTAAACGGTGGAACTACGAAGTATAACGGTTCTGTTTGGTACTTAAAAGATCAACAGAGTGTTAGTACAACAGACTGGAAATATGGCCAGATTGGATTTAGTGCTTCAGATATGTATCAGGTAGCGCTAGTTTTTACCCATCACATCTTTGTAAATAGTCGCTGTATACATAATGACAGTTCTTATTAACATTTACAATAAAGCGGGGTGGTGGTGGGGGAGGGGCTGAGAATACTTTTTCTTTCCAGTTTTCCTTCAGATAAATTGAAAATAGAAAACAAACAAGATAGTCAGGCAATGTTGGATTTAAATCGACAAAAGATGGTTTAACTACAGAACCGTTAGACTCAGACATTTTGTTTGCTTACAAACAATGAACTCATTTATATGGGTAGCCTAGAGTATAACAGAAAGTATAAAGTGGGTTGGCACAAATAATGTGGTTCGTCGCAACGACCATCGGGAGGATGGAGGGTTGACGGTCGCATTCCAACTACTTTGGGCTTTGCTAGTGTACTGCTAGTAGTACTACATGTACATGTACTTGTAGTACGTCTTTCACACTTGGATTTATCATGCTTTTTAAAAGTTTTAGTTGTTGTTCCACCATATCTTGGGTTCGTTTCTGTTATGGTTTTGGGACGATCTTTGGGTATTGAAGGAATGTAGATTGAACTGATGACGTTTGTATTGTGTGCCAGTTGTTTATAAAGGCCTTTTTGCAGACTGGATCACATGCCTCGCCATTATAATAACATTTACATAAACCATAAACAGATCACCAGTCTACTTGAAGCAATGGGCAGCAATAACACGTAACTTGTAATACTAAAATGTAATACTAAAGAGGGGAGGGGGCGACGACACAACCTACTGCCACTTAAACCAACCATGCACTGGTTGGCCAGAAGAAAAATCTAAGTGCAGCAAATACTCTTAGCCCAAAATGCCATGGAAAATAACTACAAAGCTGTCAACATTTTTGCTTCAACATTCTAAATTAATGTTTAGGATTTTGTGTGTTTCTTGAAAGATCATCTTTGAAGGAGTTGTTGGAAAAAATCATACTGGAGTTATTGCAATTGATGACGTTGAGCTTAATCCTGGATTGTGCAGTGGTAACTATTAGTAGTTTCAATTATACTTTGAATACACATCAAGTTCCAACAAATTGTTAGTATGTTAAAAAGCAAATTGTCACAGGTAAAATAATGTGTAAAACACCTCCAAAGTGTCCAAGATTGCACCACAGATCACCTATTGTTACAAATTTTCCAGAAGCCCTAAAGCGAGCCCCATACCCACGCCTTAAGGCTTTGCGTTTCGCTCGCTGGTTCGTCTTTTAGAAATGTCCCATGCTATAATTTTATCCTGGCTGGAACGTTGTTTCTTCATACATGGCAAAGGTGTGGCACACAGTAACATTCCAAGGTAGGTACTTTTAGCTCTATACTTGGGTATGATGTAACCCCGGGTTTCTCTTTCTGTTGATTCTCATGGATTGGCATTTTGTAATATTAAAATTCATTTTCCAGGTAGTTCCAAAGTCTGAAAGTCTGTTTAGGTCATCATGGATGACCTGTACATCCTTCTGAGTGCTCACGGTATTGTAGGTATAACATTCGTCCACAAAAGGTCTCGCTATTTTGAACTGAAGTCTTTGACTATTTCGTTTCCTTTAAAGTGGAAAACAATCGGGGTCCTAAATAGCAATTTAAATAGCAGTTTTACAAATAAGTTCAAGTTCGATCGCGATTTTTCCCAAACACATCATTTTTACAAATAGAACAATCACGTCAATTTGTAAACACTGTGACGTTTATGGCAAAGTAGAGTACAGTTCACCATTAAAACTTTTCGAAGAAAAACAACTTTTAAATTGGCTGCTAGTGACAAGGCAAGATCAGTTGTCTAGTGGTTAAGACATTTTACCCAGAACATATGAGAATCATTGGTTTAAATCACAACCGAGTTTCTTATGAGTATGTTTTATCACACATGGGTGTAGTAGTAAACAAAGATTGTTTCCTTTACACAATTTAATGTTTTGTTTTCTTACCAATTCATTATCAGTGCAACCAAGTATAGCAGATCCTGTAACATGTGACTTTGAGATATCACTCTGCGCATGGCAACAAGCAAGTGATGATAGTTTTAATTGGACACGCCACCACGGAAGAACGCCTCTAGTTCAACCGGACCAACTAGGGATCATACAACTGGCTCAGGTATATAGCTTGAATTTAATAGAAGTAAACATTTAAAGTTATTAGTCTTAAGACTTATGTCCCAAAACTGAGGACTTACTAAGTTTAAAAAAGAGTCATGAAGAAACACTCTTGAAGAGTCAACGTTTACCAAAAGTAAAGATACTAATACGATTTTTTGCAAACTATAATATGTGACCTACATTATGCGAACAACAGAACGGTATAATTATTAAGTAAAACAACATTTTTGCCTAAGGTTTCTACCTGTTCACGGAGGCTTCAAAACCACGTGTCCTTCTTGAACGAGCCCGCCTCTTCACTCGTGCTTTATTCCCAACGAGTCGCCTTGGTAACTGCTTATCTTTCTGGTATCACATGACCGGTACAACAGTGGGAGAGCTGAGGATGTCTAAGACTGTTACATTAACGGATAGAGAGACGATGTTGTGGTCAAAGTCAGGGGACCAGTATGGCGATTGGTTGTTAGCAAACAGAACAATTATTAGTAACAAAGTCTTCTATGTGAGTACTTATTTGTTAAAACTGCTTCATAAACTTTTGCAAAAGATTCTATGTGCACTTTTTACAAGTGTTTCTAAAAAAAATTTTGGTTAAGAGACTGACATTTTATTCATATTGTTTTAAAAGTTTTCAGAATTCTATTGGAGTGCTGATTTGTTCATAGTGTTTCATAAAGCTGTTTACAAAGGTTGCTACTGTTAAAAGTTCTTTAAAAATTCGATAGCAAAGACTTATCTTCACGAAGATTTTCTTTTGATTATAAAGATTGCAGTGTGAGTGCTACTTTGTTTAAATTGTTTTACAATTATTTTCCACAAAGATTTATATGCCAGTGTTAACTTGTTAAAAGTGTTTTACAATTAATTCTAGATGAGTATTAATTTGTTAAAGGCATTTTACAAACTTTTTATAAAATGCTACTTTCTTTCAATCCAATAGGTAGGATGAAAGTTTAAATGCATCAGCATGTCGGTTCAATTTAAGATGTTTGTTCCAGTATTGTCCTTCAGTGAAACAGTTTTTAAACATTTCATAATTACTTCTTCATTTCTTTTGGACACGATGTGCGGCAGTGAACATTTATGAATATATATCAGACACTAATTAAAGAAGAGGAGGCCCCAAATGTCTCCAAAAGAAATTTGCAGACAAGAAATTACAAATGGCAAATTAAATGGCCATTGTAAACTACTCACGAACCAAAATGACAATTGGTTTAAATTGCAAAAGGCGGTAAAGTCATAAATTTCGAGCATAGAAGAGTATTCTTAGTCTTTTGGGCCCTTGAGAAGGACTCCCCTACGGTCAAAATATATGGCCAGTTCAGCATTCGTATGAAAGAAAATACTCTCAAACAAAGTAACCTCCATCGGTTAAAACTTATTATTGTAACTAAGATCTTTTTAATGTGTACAAGGTTAATGGCTGCATTCATTATAACACCATTTCATTTTACAAGTATTTTTTCTTTTACTCGAACTTTGTACTTCTTCCTATCTTTATTTCTAAATATTATCAGATATCATTTGAAGGCATCATCGGCAGTGGTTATGAAAGTGACATTGCAATTGATGACATTGTGTACTCAGAAGGACCATGTCCACCTCAAGGTAAGTATATCATGAATAATTTGTTAGAATGACGACAATGACAGCAATACCTCTGAAACGTCGTTGCTTTTTCTTATTATTTAAACTTCCTGTTTGAAGTGAAAGGAAATGTCAAAGTGGGTCATGTTTTTTTTAAAGAAAATGTCCTGTGTTCAAGCTACAAGATGGCACAAAGATTATGACTTTATGACGTGGGGTGCAGGAGAAATTATTTGTTATATTTTCAAGTTTGGACCAGAAGTAAGGTCAACATTGGGTCATCATTTTGAATGTAATGTCACAAGTGTTGGAAGCTACAAGATGGCACAAAGAGAATACAATTCTTTATAGTAATACGCTTGGAATTACCGTAGTTTGAAACCTGACGACGTCACGATGACAAAAAATGTGTTTCTGATACTAACATTGTTTATAAGGTACAAGATGATATGTAACTTTATCCTAGTCTAGTGCATTTTTACTAAAGCCCTAAACTTACTTAGGAGTTACATCTAACATGCACAAATGCAATGGGCCGCAATGTATTCCGATTAACAGTTTGGAACAGATAAGAACAGCTATCTTGACAAAAACAAAACTTGTTCCAACTTCTTTTTTCGGAACAGCTTTAATAATTGTGATACAAATCTTGACGAAAACAAAACCTGTTCCGACGGTAAAGAAAAACACCTCCTTAAACCTGGTAAAACATAACAAAATCTACACTCTGTTCTTCTGTTTATGAGTGACCCTCCAAACATCAGCAACCCCAACAGGACAGAGCATTATGTGGTTTATAGTTCATTCTCGTTTCTCCTTCCCCAACAGACAATGACTGTGAATCTGGTCCGTGCCAGAATGGGGGAAACTGCACCGACTCCGTGAATAGTTACTCCTGTAACTGTAACTGTACAGGCTTCACTGGAGACCAGTGCCACATCAGTAAGTGTCTAACAATTTAACTTTAAACTGCCGCCCCTCTCCTCTCCCTTTTAATTTTCTTGACTTGAAAGAGGTGAAGCTGCAATACATTCAGACCCATCCCTTGCTAAGATCAAACCCAAGTTATGTAGAGTCTGTTAACCTCTAATTTACGACTCCCTGTATATTTCAGAGTAGGGCTCATGATGTTCTAAAGATGACAACAAGACAAACGGAGGACGACAAGACGCGACGGAGGACGGCAAATAAAAAACATGCAATGTGACGGGCAATGACACGATGGGCGACGGCACGGTGCGAAAGGCACATTGCGATGCATAATTGTCGTCTTTATAGAACACAACAGGGCTCAAATTTTATACAAGACCGCAGTTATATGTACGTTGTTATAAATCTTTGTCGTTTTCCTTCCCCATCAGACATTAATGAGTGTGAATCTGATCCATGCCAGAATGGTGGAAATTGTAACGAAGCTGTGAATAATTACTCCTGTAACTGTGCTGCGGGCTTCACTGGAGACCAGTGCCAAATCAGTAAGTGTCTTATATTTTTATTTTCAAATGCCGCCCCTCTCCTCTCACTTTAAATTTTCTTAAAAGATCGAGAGGAAACTACATTACGTGCTGACCCAATCCCTGTTATGACCAAGCCTAAAGTTATGTAGAGGGTCTATAAACCTTCAATTATTTACGACTCCCTGTATATTCCAGTGCAGGGCTTTAATTTTTATACTGGACCACAGTTCCGAGGCCAGTGAGTTAAGTGTTTGGCCGGTGAAAATGCAGCAGTCTTATGTTTTTCAATTAAATAACAATACCTCACTGTATAATGTCTTGAGCAGAAACAAATTAAGTTCAAATGTTTACTCTGAGTCTAACGTACATTTCAATTATGCCGAGTATAATTAAGTATACTTAAAAAAAACCCATAAAGACAAATGATTTAAATCTTTTCTTACATGTCTTTGTGATTGTTCAAATAAAAACAATTATAATGCATGTTAAAATGATTTGTCCCATTGTGATCCTGGTCCTGTAAAACATTTTTGAGCCCTGTGGTATATTCGATTTTCCCCCCCCTCCAAATTCGAGCCCAACAGGACAGAGCATTGTTGTTTATGTTGTTTTATGTATAATGTTGTTTATAATTAATTCTCGTTTCTCCTTCCAATCAGACATCAATGAATGTGTATCTGGTCCATGCCAGAATGGAGGAATATGCAACGACGCTGTGAATAGTTACTCCTGTAACTGTGCAGCAGGCTTCACTAGCGACCAGTGCCAAATCAGTAATTGTCTAATTTTTTTTACTGCGCTTCTCTTCTCTTCCTTTAAAGTTTTTTGAAAGAGCTGCACTTTAATTTTTGTCCCGACTCCCCCACCCCTCTAGTAGATTCTCAGAAATGCTTGTAAAAAAGTCCTTAAAAAAACTGAAAGCACAAAACAATCAGTCTGTTCTTCTGTTTTGAGAAGTGAGCCTCCACACTTCGACAGCCCAACAGGACAGAGCATTATGTTGTCAGTAATCCATTCTCGTTTCTTCTTCTTTATCAGACATTGATGAGTGTGAATCTGGTCCGTGCCAGAATGGTGCAAAGTGTGACAACCTCATTAATAGTTACCAATGCTTCTGTATTCCAGGCTTCACTGGAGAACAGTGCCAAATTAGTAAGCGTCTAGTTTTTACTTCTTCAAATAGACCTTTTCCCTTTAAATTTTCTTGAAAAAGTTACAGTTGCAAGACAGACCAAGCCCTTGTTCTGTCCAAACCTAAGTCTCTAATTTATAACTCACTGTATACTGCAGAGCAGGGCTCTAATTTATAGTGGGCCGATTTCGGTTTTGGGCAAGTTAACACATGACCGGACTGCAAGTCCGACTGTCTTGTGTTTTTCAATTGAATAACAATACGTCACTGTGTAAAATCTTGAACAAAAACAAATTATGTTTAGGTGTTGCCTCTGAGTCTGATATACCGTTCAATTCTGTTGAGTAATGAAATATACTTAATATCCATTAAGACAAATGAGTTAAATTTGTTCTTACATGTCTTATTTTTTTTTTTTTTTTTTTTTAATAAAAACAGTTCAATGCATGTTTTACTCATTTTAACATTGTAATAAAGAAACGAAAGATAAACAGTTGTAATGCTTTTTAAAATCTAGCATTAAGTACATTATTCCAACTCTTGTTCTTTTGCCATTTTTAAAAGGCATCTCAACTCCTTAGGAAGAGGAAACCAAATGAAGGCTAATAAATTACATTCTCTACCATTGAAGTTAACCATTTACTCCTGGGTAATGACAGTCCCAATTAAAAGCTTTCTTGCCATAAGTGTTTATGTCAAAAGCAATAATTCCTATTGTAACAACTTTTCAAACTATGTACAATCTTTTGAAATAATTTTCCAACAGACATCGATGAATGTAACAGTGATCCCTGTAGTAATGGTGGTATTTGCATTGACGGTGTGCATAGTGTTAACTGCCAGTGCCGCCAGGGGTTCACTGGTGATCGCTGCCAAGTTGGTAAGTCACTTTGGTACAAAATTGTCTCCGCAAAAAGGTTTGACCAGGAATGTTCACAAACATCGTTTGGGCAGAAATTTTGAGAGATATCTTGCCGTTTCTTTGCTTGGAACTCCCCAGGTAGACATAAAGAAAATCTGTGTCTAATTTACGCGAAAGCTGTTCGACGAGTAGCGAACAGTTAGCAACAAATTCTAAATATAAATTCTTCTCTTTCTTCGGGGAAGTCGACCACGTCATGAAGCTGGTTCTAAAAACACCTTTAACTTGACCAACTCAATTAAATTTACTATAAAATGGTCTCTTCTGTTTCAAGAACACATTCCTTTTTTCCCTTAAAGACTGTGCAAGTCTCGCTTGTATTCCAACATTAAAATGCCCAATGTTCTTGCCTTCAAACGTTAATGTAATGTAGGCGGATCCCAAGTGTGAGATATAGTGATATTTTGATTGATAACTTTGCTGTATTTGTCTTCATCAGATATCAATGAATGTGCAAGCGATCCGTGCTTAAACGGTGCCCTATGCAGTGATCAGATCAATGGCTATGCATGTTCTTGCATGCGCGGCTTCAATGGTACTCATTGTGAGATTGGTAAGCGAGCCTTTATGTATTTATTTATTTATTTATTCTGGTTGTGAAGCCAAGGATTCTTGACTTTGTGCATCAACTAAAACTTGAGCTTGATTTCTGGCATTATCCAGCACATTCCGACACTTGACACATGATACGGTTGAGTGACTCAGCTCATCCAGAATTCTACTAAGGGAATGGGGTAGGGATCAAGGGTCTTCAATGAGATCAATCCAATACTTTTTACCCCAATTCTGCTTCATATAAAACAGCTTCTCTGTGATATTGTGTTACTTTAATGCCACCAAACTATTAAAATAATGTGGTTCCATGATTTTTTGAACCGGTTCCAATTCCATAATAAAAAAATCTCTTTCGAATTCAATTCAATTAAATTCATCTTTATTAGGGTATTTAAAATGTTCACTTAACAGTTAAAATATTGAAAAATTAAAAACACTACCAACAGTTCTATAATACAATTAAACTAGAAAAACAAATGAAAGTAAACAGGAAGAATTTGTTAAAACGATAAGTATTAAGAAAAAAACAACGGTGTAAGGACGATTTAAACTATAATTAGTGTAGGAAAGTAAGATTGTGATGTGCTATTGCACGAAGAATGAAGGACAGCTGGTTGAAAAGCACATCATGAGACGGATTTTGAATCGGTATCAGTAGATTCTAAGAAATGCATTTTCAATTTTTGTTATTTTTTTAAAAACCAAAATGGTAAAACAAAACACAACACAACTTAATTTGTTCTTCTGTTCAGAAGTGAGCCTCCACACATTAGCAACCAAACAGGACAGAGCATTCCCCCCAAAGTAGTGTGGTAGGAGTCTACGAACGAATAATTACCCGTAGAGCCACTACTAATGCATTTTCCCTGACCGACAGGTTTAAATCGCTAAGAGTTTTTAAAATAGTTTTTATATATATACGCAACAGCGCCCTCTCTGGTCCCACCCACAATGCCCCTCTTTTCTCGAAGGCCACCCAGAGGTGGTACCTCCAGAGGATCGAGCTGTCGTGGGGAGGAGGGAGGGATGCTCTACGGGTAAGTATTCGTTCGTAGACTCCTACCACACTACTGTTGGCGGAATTCTACTTCACTCAACTTACCCGTAGAGCCACTACTAATGCATCGACTCGCACCATGAGAAGGTGGAGGGACGCAACATGCTGTTGCGTAAGAACGAAACTACCCATAAAAATGGGAGAAAGACTTGAGGTAAAAATAAATTACAAGCTTAGAGCATAGATTACACAATACTAGTTATACTCACTGTATGTCTAAGGCCTGCGGGTCTATTGGCCCTCGACCAGCTTGTCCTCTCAGTTGGCGAGGGCCTTGGCGCTGCCAGCGCCGCTCTCCTCGTCCTTCTATCTTGTCGGAGGACATCCTTCAAATAACAGAATGTAAAGGTGTTTGACATCTTCCAGCATGCTGCCTGGATAATGTCGTTGATGGGCACACCATTGAAGAATGCCCACGATGCTACCATACCCCGAACTTCATGAGCATGGACAGGGGTTTCAAAGGATGTAGGCCAAGCATCTGTTGAAGCTGCCTTGATTGCCTGCACTGTCCAGCGGGCGATCGTGTCATTGGAGGACGCTCGATGTGGGAGAATGGACGTATTGAGAAAGCTGCTTAAATTCTCCTCGTAGATGTTTTGTGCGGTATAAGAACCACTTCAGCGTCCGAACTGGGCGCCTTCCGGGACGGAAGACACAGACTTAAGATCTTGCCAAAAAATGTCTGGTGGGTGAAAGGATGGTGACTGATTCTATGTAAGAAAACCCATACTGGGAATCAGTCGCACTCCTCCCTGTTCCTAAAGTATGTGCCTGGGATCAATCGTCAGTGACTGGAGTTCACTCCGTCGGCGGACGGTGGCTACAGCTAGAAGAAAAGCTACTTTGATCGATGCCTTGTTGAGAGGAACCTGACGCAGAGGCTCAAAGGGAGGCTTAAATAATGCTTCTAGAACCTGTGAGAGGTCCCGGGAGGAAACTAACTTCTGGGTAGGCTGGCGCTCAACAAACATGCCCTGGACAAGCCTGGGTCAAGGCACAGTTGCCCGACACCATGAACCGTCCGCAAATCCTGTATGATCCGCTGAGCCGTAGTTGTAGGAATTGCCAATGGCGAGGTGTTTGTGAAACAGATAAACAAGGAAATCATTACCTTTCCCACAGGTGCACTTGTGGGATTAGTAATCTGCCCCGGCCTTGTGCACCCCTCAGGTAGATGCTCGCCGGCTGTGTGCTGGGTCATTCCGTGCCAACTCACCTGATGGGTCGGCAGGCTCCGTCTCAGATTTCGCTAATTTTTTTTTTAAACGCTCCCCTATGGGTGCCTTGAACACACACAAAATTTTAGAGTCCTACTCCTTGGCATTTCTGAGATATGACCCCCAAAAAATTAAGCCCCGCCCCTTCAAATTGATATTTTGTGTTTTTGAGCATTTTTAAAGGCCTATATCTACAAATAGAGAGAAGATATGGAGCTACAAATTAATTTACAGGGTATCTGGTATCCCATCAACTCTAATCTACTGTCAAAAGTAGCACAGCTTATTTGCATATCAAGGGTTAGGTCTTTAAAAACCTACATTTTGGCATGCGCAATGACTTTTTGTCATTTTTGAGACCCCCTAGTGCCTATGTGAAATGTCCGATTGCTTTTATATTTTATTTGGGCATAAACTAGGTGCATATGTGTGACATATTATGAGGATAGACCAATCACACCTTTGATGGGTATTTGGCAGGGGTTTTAATATGCGTCCAACTTAAAAAATGCCAAAAAACGCCGTTTTCAAGTGGTTTTTTGACAACGTGGGACATTACTGACAGATTTACCAATTTTTTCCTATAATACTTTGTACCCAGTCTACTTATGTAAAAAAAAAAAAAAAAATGGTTTTTGTACTCCTTCATGGTCAGATTTTTATTTAAGTACACCTAGTATTTTGCACTTGTAATGACTTTTTGTCATTTTTGAGACCCCCCTAGTGCCTATGTGAAATGTCCGATTGCTTTTATATTTCATTTGGTTATAAACTGGTTGCATATGTGTGAGCTGATATAAGGATAGACCAATCCAACCTTTGATTGATATTTGGCAGGGGTCTGAACATGTGTGCGACTGTAAAAATGCCCCAAATTGCCGATTTCAAGTGATTATTTGACATTATAACAACGTGGGACATTACTGACGGATTTACCAATTTTTCCCAATAATACTTTATATCCAGTCTACTTATGTAGAAAAAAAATGGTTTGTTTACTCCTTCATGTAAAAAAAAATTGTGAAATCATGCTTAGACTAACGTTTTTGCTGTGTTATGCAATTTAGGCCATTATGCACTGTGGTGCTGTTTTGAATGAGTAACAATAGTTACTCATTCAAAACTCCAAAATAACATCCACTGAGACTGAGAGTGTTGTTACTATTGTGAGTCAACATTGAAAAAGTTTGACTAGCAAACAAAATTAGAGTCAGCAGCCTTACAGTAGAGAAACACATTGGCATTCTAGTATCAGTTAACACTGTGAAACACAAAGATAAACAACTGACCACAAGCACAAGAGTCTATTGTCTGATTTATTGGTCCAGTCTTTGACCTTGTCACTGGTGGGTTAATCCCCCACGTCCCCTTAAATTCCCCCCTATCTATAGACCATGTAACATGTGGGTGACATTACAAGTTCACAAAAGAGCAACAGAGCCAGGCATGTGGTGTACACGACCCACAACTTGTTCAGCAGTTATTTTTATAAGTCTTGAATTTCTGTAGTAGTATCTTGCCTGCCAGAAGACCCTGGAATATACAAGGTCACTCTTTTTGTAAATAAAGTGGTTGTCCAAAACAAGCTGTAAGTGTTGTATGCAACCAGTTTTTGAAGGAAGGAAAAGTGAACACTGATGAAATACAGAATGATACATTTTTAGAAGTGACAACTTCAGCAAGTTCTTGCTCCATGATGATGGCGTCAACGTTCAGGAAAGATCAATCCCTGCATGCAGCATTGGTGCAGCTTTGAAGGAGGATTGCCATGAACAGGTATACTGCAGAAAAGTTGGTCTTCTTCAAAAGACTGTCTTGACTGAAGAGAACACAAGACTTTTAAAGTGGAGATGTTCTGTGGACATAATCTCAGAATCTCAAGGAACAAACAGCACCACAGTGCATAATGGCCTAAATTACATAACACAGCAAAAACGTTAGTCTAAGCATATTCACAATTTCTTTTTACATGAAGGAGTAAACAAACCATTTTTTTCCTTCTCACATAAGTAGACTGGATATAAAGTATTATTGGGAAAAATTGGTAAATCTGTCAGTAATGTCCCACGTTGTCATAATGTCAATCAATCACTTGAAAATGGCAATTTGGGGCATTTTTACAGTCGCACACATGTTCAGACCCCTGCCAAATATCCATCAAAGGTTGGATTGGTCTATCCTTATATCAGCTCACACATATGCAACCAGTTTATAACCAAATGAAATATAAAAGCAATCGGACATTTCACATAGGCACTAGGGGGGTCTCAAAAATGACAAAAAGTCATAACAAGTGCAAAATACTAGGTGTACTTAAATAAAAATCTGACCATGAAGGAGTACAAAAACCATTTTTTTTTTTTTTACATAAGTAGACTGGGTACAAAGTATTATAGGAAAAAATTGGTAAATCTGTCAGTAATGTCCCACGTTGTCAAAAAACCACTTGAAAACGGCGTTTTTTGGCATTTTTTAAGTTGGACGCATATTAAAACCCCTGCCAAATACCCATCAAAGGTGTGATTGGTCTATCCTCATAATATGTCACACATATGCACCTAGTTTATGCCCAAATGAAATATAAAAGCAATCGGACATTTCACATAGGCACTAGGGGGTCTCAAAAATGACAAAAAGTCATTGCGCATGCCAAAATGTAGGTTTTTAAAGACCTAACCCTTGATATGCAAATGAGCTGTGCTACTTTTGACAGTAGATTATAGTTGATGGGATACCAGATACCCTGTAAATTAATTTGTAGCTCCATATCTTCTCTCTATTTGTAGATATAGACCTTTAAAAATGCTCAAAAACACAAAATATCAATTTGAAGGGGCGGGGCTTAATTTTTGGGGGGTCGTATCTCAGAAATGCCAAGGAGTAGGACTCTAAAATTTTGTGTGTGTTCAAGACACCCACAGGGGATTGTTTTAAAAAAAAATTAGCGAAATCTGAGACGGAGCCTGCCAAACTTTTCTGAATTTCAGGTGAGTTGGCACGGAATGACCCTGCTGCAAAGGTTGCCGCACTCTTAGAAATGCCTACTGCTGCCAGAGATCTCTTGACAACGTCCAACAAGTCAGGTGTAGAACCGCTGGGGCTGGGTGAAGAAAACCTGATGTTGGTTGGTATTACTGGGCGCGCTAACTAGCAGTTTGACTAGCCTGGTGAACCAAGGTTGTCGGGCCAGAAGGGCGCTATCATCAGTATCTTGAAGTTCTCGCGTTCTATCTTCGTTAACACTTTCGGCAACAGGGAGATTGGGGGAAGGCCTATGCCATCAATCTGTCTCATGCCATCGAAAACGTGTCCCTGTGCCATGCCAGCAGGTCGGGTCTCTGGGAGCAGTACACCGGGAGTTGCGCATTTGCTGCTGATGCAAAATGATGTGCGGACTGTCAATCCGGGTGAAAAGAAGTTGCACGACACTGGGGAGTAATGTCCACTCCGTAGGAACACTCCTTCCCCGTGACAGTGTGACAGCAACATCATTGTATTTGCCTGGGACATGGATCGCTGAGACCACTATCCTGTTCTCCCAGCAACATTCAAAAAGTTTCCATGCAAGGAGGCACAGTCTCGTGGACCAAGTAACCGCCTGATGGACGATGTATGCAACTACTTTGGTGTTATGTCGCATCTGATACGGTCATGGCGTCCCTTGATCAGTCGACTGAATCACTTTAGGGCCTTCAGAACTGCCCGAATCTCCAGCAGGTTGCTGTGAGACGATTGGAGCTCTGGCTTTCTGGCGTCAGAAAGAAACTTGACATGAAGCCAGAGAGTTCTTGATTTGGGGGTACTACGCGCATGGCTTGCTTGTGGGATTGATAGGATCTCCTCCTCGAGAGCCTCACGTTTCGCCCGCAGGGTGGGAACCGGCATCTGGCGGATCAGTGTGCCCGAAGGAGGTGGGGGGGGGGGTTCTTGTGAATTCTAGAACGTAGTCGTTGCTGACCATTTGAAGCACCCACTCGTCGGGGAAAAAGTCTCTTCAAGGACTCTTGGAAGAGTCGCAGGCGGCCCCCTATGAATCTAATGGGAGAAGGGCGTCTTAACTGTATGGAGTCATTTACGCCAACCTCCGAAACGAGAGTTCGGCGGCCGGGCCATCTGCGCCATCTGCTGTGTGGTTTGCGGGCTTGGAAGGGAGCTCATGCTCCACGGGTCGCCGTCTTGGACGCAGCTCGTCCTGAACAGGCAGCGTTGGGGATACGAAACCCCGTTCTAGATGTCTAAGGTTTGTTCCCACCTTGTCGTGTCTTGGGTTTGTGGAGGTTGATCTTTACCGTGGCATCAAGGCGTTTTGCATCTTCCTCCATGGCTTCCTGGAATCTGTTGTTGAAGAGGTCGGTTTCGAGTAGAGGGAGCGTAGTATGGGATCTGTCAGCCGAGAAGGGTGTAGGCAGGGGAGAACCAAGCCCCAACACCTTAGGGCCCCTTGAGGGAGCCCGTTTGCCAAGCGTTCTCTTCGCTGCATGCTAGTCCGGCGCGGGGGAACCTCCCCCTTGCCGCCCAGCTTGACTTTCATCCGAACCTTGCGTCCAGTGGTCATAACGGAGGACTCGCTCGAGCCCCCCCCCCCCCAATCTGACCTGCAAGGCCCTTGGCACTCACCAGTGCTGGGTGAACACCGTTCCTTGAAGGGGACCACCGTGTTCCAGCATGTCTGGGGCGGGGTCCGAGTCCGGAGGCAAGCACATGATGCCTCCGGCTTGAACCCCTGATGAAGGAACTATCGGACCCGAGGGGTTTTCCAGCTACCCCATTAATGGCCGATGCCTTACGAGCCACATGGTTCTCCATAGAGAAATCTCAAAAATTCACTCAAAAATACTATAAAAAACCTAAAAAACAGCTACTATTAGCAAAAACACACACGTAACTCTACACTGAAAAAACTAAATTAAACTCTTATACGAATTGTGGGTTGGACCAGAGAGGGAAGTAGACATGTTGTTTTATAATTTATTCCCGTTTTTCTTTCCCCATCAGACATTAATGACTGTGCATCTGGTCCATGCCAGAATGATGGAAATTGCACTGACGCCGTGAATAGATACACCTGTAACTGTACTCTTGGCTTCACTGGTGACCAGTGCCAAATCAGTAAGTGTCTAATAACTTTATTTTGAAATGCCCCCCTTTTCGATCCTCTCCCTTAACATTTTCTTGAAAGAGATGAAGCTGTTAATTATGTAGAGTCTGTAGCCTTCAATTTATGCGGTCTAATGGACTTTCCCTCCAAAACTGAGCCCTGCCGAGGCTTCATATCCAGACCAAGAGGAGACCATTCTTCCCTTCTCTTTTTTGTGTGAATATTTCTAGGCAAAAAAGAAATTGGGTAAAACAATAAGTATCTAAAGAAAAAAAGGGGTGTCAAAACTAACAATTTATATTTAACGTAGGAAAGTCAAATGGCACTAGCATACGACCAGACCTTGGGATCAGCTGGTTGACAAGCACATCATGAGTTTGAACCGGTATCAGAGGATTCTATAAAATTAATTTAAAAACAAGACGTATGTTTCCTTCATAACACACACTGGGGGTTTCGGTTGATGGAACAAAAAGAGAAAATTACATGTCATATCCATAATATCCATTTCTGAGATCAGATCGCAAGTTTCACTTGTTAATTGGATTGAAGAAGACAAATAAGAAACTAGGCATGTGTTGCATAACAAACACTGGGGTTTCAGTTATAACAAGACGAACTATTCAGAATTGAATGATGTCACCGTGACGTAATGCAGTTTGTTAATCAATTATGTTGTTACAATCCCAATATGGTGATCGATTGTCCAGACGTGAAATAGGCAAGTTTAGTATGGAATTGGAAGCTGACGCTTTAGGGTGCTTTTGTTTACTATGACAATGAAACGATAGTTATAAAAAATTGTGATTAATTTTGTTGTATAGGCACAAATAATGTGCACACTTTTACTTTCTATTTGAACTTCTGGCTTGGATGCGATGGAATGGTAAGTTTACGTCATGTGTGAGGATGAAATGTAACACTTGTGAAGAACTAAAATATGTCGCAAAATCTTTAAATTTATGTCATGTGGTTGAAAAAAATAAAGACTATTTTCAAACGATATCATTTGCTTTTATGTTATTTGGTTGACACCTGATGAGGTCGTGTTGACAATTATTTCTCAACAAGTGTATTTTGTTTTGTTTTACTATGCTTCAGCTGATTTTATGCTGTCGTAAAGCTCTTGCATTTCGAGTTGATTGATTTCGCATTCAGGAGCCTTGGACGAACAGCTCTGCTCCTGTAGGGCCCTCTCTGTGAAGGCATAGCAGCGGTGATCGAAATCTTGACACCTCGAGTGGTGTCAGCTTTAATGCCTGACGACCGGAGACATACAGTCTTAAATACTTCCAAGCATTGTATTCGATCGTATGTTCGTGCAGTGCAGCTAGCTGGAAACGAAGAGGTCTAGGGCCACCGTTACGTTGATCCTCCGCCATATACGGAATGAAACTGGAAACCAGATCACATTCTGGTCTTTATTGGTAGGTTGATTCTGTTTGTTTAACATTAGGGTTTTCAGTTAGTTTGATAGCTGTTCGTATGATTGTTGTTGTGATGGCAAGTTAAATACATGTTATTATCTGAAAAGTGGATGATTATAGTTTAATTAATTTACTGACAAATTTTAGTCATGATTACACAGGCTAGTCAATATAGACCTATAGTGGTAGCCATAGGTAGGATTATTTGTGTAAGTTTTTAGTTACTAGCATGGAATTAGTCCTCATGGTTAGGTCATACACTTTTAGTAAAATAAGAAACTAGTGTAAAAATAAGAATAATGTATAGTCTTTTAACGTGAAAGGAACAAAGAACCCCCTTGAAAGGAAAAAGAAGGTATTTGGGACATACTACTGCAGGAAATCTGCGAGAACTTTTGGACTAAAGAAAACAAAAGTGAAGAAAACAAAATTTGTTAAACTTGTGAAATGTGAGATTGTAGTTTCTGTACACAGCAGGAAGTCAAAGATGAGCCTGTAGAAAACGTTGCTAACTATAAACAAGCTGTACATGAGTGTTGGACTTGTGATTAAATTTTAAATGCATGTGATAAAGGAGTTCAATGTGATTATTGTGATGTTTGGTTTCATGTCGACTATATGGGATGTCAGAAGCTGTCAGTAACATGGGTTTAATGTAAATAGGGACATTTAAGTTAATCAAAAAAAATTTTATATGAATTTGGTATTCGTACAGAAGTGAACATGTTTGACGTTTTGCTGTAGGATGATAGTACAAGAAGGAACTGCAAAGATGATGTTTGCATCACAGAAAAACACAATGTAAGTAAAGTAAATAGTATCAAGAGAAGTACCTCATGTAATGTGTTATGAAAAGCAAGCATGACACTTTGGCAAAACAAACTGGAGGATATTTCCTAAGAAGTTAAAGGAAGTCACCCACTAAGGTTCAGGAGGGAGATAAATATAACAAGGATAAAGCTGCAGGTTCTGAAATTAATCATGTCAAAATTAATTAAACAACAGGGGGAAAACCCGAACTTCTCTACAAAACAAACTTTGAGAAAGTGTGGAAAAACAATTGACATAAATGATGCAAGATGTAAATCCCATTGCAAAGAAAAGACAAACTGCTGATAAAATGCGAGATCAATATGAAGACAATGACAAATGAAAAAAGGACACACAATCTGTGGGTGATGAGTTAGGTGAACCTTAATCTTGTAGAGGAAAAGAAAGAGCGGGAACAGCTATGGCACACACAATTTGACTAGTGAACAGTGTAGCATCAAAGGAAGGAATGTAGCAAGGATGGATCTTGATGACCGTCGTCATATATCAACTATACATGAATCATCAAAGAAAAGTATATTACAGGGGAATGTTCATCACGGTGATTTATGTGAAATGATGTATAGTCATGTGAAGGATTTAGATATAGGTGGACTTGTAATGAGACGGATTTAATATTAAATACTGGCAATGAACTGTATGGTCATTTATCACATAGTTCTACTATGAATAATGATTACATGTTAATACATGAACTACCTACTGAGTTGGAAGTGTACAGTAAACACTTAAATATGAAACACCTTGAGTCTGTAACTGGTAATTTTGGAGAGATTGATAATTTATCTCAATTAAACACGATGTTAATGAAATGTGCACTGGAGCAGAACTTACAAAGATATAATGTTTGTTTGTTAGGTTGTCATGAAAACATGTTTGCAGTAATAGCTCAGAATGGTATGTACTATGCTTTTGATTCTTATTCCAGAGATAGCAATGGACAGCAAGTTAGTGAAAGAAGAAGCTTGATAAAATGTGTTGCTACATGGCAAGGTGTGTACAGGTATTGTATAGTTAGTCTTGGGTAATTCTATGAATCTTTGTAATAATGAGCAATTTGAAATAACTAGTGTTACTATGTGGCTCGATGAGGATAATGAAGGAATTTTTGAGAAATGATATATTCAAGTCATGTCCTCAGAATGAAGATTTTGTCTTGGAAAGTAATAAGCAAGCATGCAAAGACAGGAAAGGAATTGCAAATGAAAGAAACAATTTTGGAATGGCAACTAAGATTGCTTTGCGGGATATGGAAAGCAACAATTGTCATGACAGGAATGATTACAATGACAACAGTGATGTAAAATGTATTTGAACTGCTCAATTGGCCAGTTTTAAGGATAGAATCGTGCAAAAAATCGGTATTGTCAACATGTGTCGAACATCTAAACAAAGTATACAAAGAAATTATGAACGTAGGTGAACCTTATTGCATGCATAAAATTAAAGGTGATGGCAATTGTTTCTTCGGAGCTATTTCATACACTATTTCTGATATTGAAGTTAATCATTTGCAGCTAAGAATAATGGCAATCATTTGTTGAAGAACTATATCAAGTTCCAAGGTTTTTCTGAGAGAAGGTTTTGATAGCACCCAGGATTACATTATTAGACAGCGAATCGTTTATGTTTTTAATTGCTATGGCACATATTGCTTCAAATTGATATTTATAATTATGATGATGTGTACAGATTCTCAACAGAGAGTATTGATAGAAGTGAAAGTACTGATATAATGAGGGAAAGAAGTAAAAAACAAAATACATTACTAAGATGTATAAGAGCAGTCAGTCATCAGTTAAGTAAATACGATACTAAACTATAATAGGAAAACTGTGGAAGAAATGTCAATTAATTTTTAACACAACAAACTAACCATTTTAAGAACATTTGATAATGATGTTCTCAGCATCGAAATTGAGTTTATAAAATGTTTCCTATTGTTATTTTACAGAGCCCTGAGGAGTATGCATCTCTCTCAAACAGAGTACATGTAGCCTACATTGTCACACACTACTATCTGGATAATTGCTCATGTGTGACAATGGTCACACCCCTCTGGTACTGTCATCACAGGCCACTGTCTGTACTGCTCATATGGGGGGTGACAATGGTCACACCCACCATATGGACTGCCATCAAGACTTTTGTCCGTACAGATCATGGGATGCGGCAATGGTCACACCCGCCATGGACTGTCATCAAGACGATTGTCTGTACTGCTCATATGGGGTGTGACAATTGTGCGGCACACCATGGACTGCCATCAAGACTATTGTCTGTACTGCTCATATGGGGTGTGACAATTGTGCGGCACACCATGGACTGCCATCAAGACTATTGTCTGTACTGTTTATATGGGGTGTGACAATGTGGTCACACCCACCATGGACTGTCATCAAGACTATTATCTGTACTGCTCATATGGGGTGTGACAATGGTCACACTCACCATGGACTGTCATAAAGACGTTAATTGTCTGTACTGCTCATATGGGGTGTGACAATTGTCCGGCACACCATGGACTGTCATCAAGACTATTGCTCATATGGGTGTGACAATGGTCACACCCACCATAGACTGCTATGAAGACTATTGTCTGTACTGCTCATATGCGGTGTGACAATGGTCACACCCACCATGGACTGTCATCAAGACGATTGTCTGCCCTTATGGGGTGTGACTATCATAGACTGCTCATAATCTGTACTGCTCATAATATGGGGGTGTGACAATCGTTTGGCACACCATGGACTGCCATGAAGACTATTGTCTATACTTCTCATATGGGGTGTGACAATTGTCTGGCACACCATGGACTGCCATCAAGAATATTGTCTGTACTGTTTAAATGGGGTGTAACAATGGTCATACCCACCATGGACTGCCATGATTGAATATTCTCTGTACACGCTGCTCATTTGGGGTGTGACAATGGTTACACCCACCATGGACTGCCATCAAGATTGACTGCTCTGCTCATATCGGGTATGACAATGGTCACACCCACCATTGCCTGACATTACAGAATATTATCTGTACTGCTCTTATGTGGTGTGACAATGGGCAACCATGGAACGCCATCACTGACAATTGTCTGTACTGCTCATATTGGATGTAACAATAGTTACACCCACCATGAACTGCCATCAAGACTATTCTTTCACTGCTCATATGTATGAGGTTTGACATTGGTCCTATCCACCATGGACTGATCACAGACTGTCTTCTGTATTCCTGCTCTTATGGGGTGTGACAATGGTCACACCCACCATAGACTGCCATTAGTCACACTCACTATGGACCGCCATCACAGAATGTTTTCTGTACTGCTCAAATGGGATGTGACAATGTTCACACGGTCACACCCACCATGGACCACCATCATGGACTATTGTCTGTACTGCTCATATGGGGTTTTGACTAGTGTTCACACCCATGATGGAGCCATCAATGACTTTTGTGTGTACTACTCATATAGGTCATGTACCTAGCGTGGATCGCAATAAAAAACTGTTGTCTGCATTGCTCTTAACATATGGTGTGACAATGGTCACATCTACTGTGGACTGCCCTCACTTGTCTGTACTTCTCATATGGGTGTGAAAATAGTCACACACCCCAAGAAATGCCATCAAGACTAAACTGTCTTTACTGCTCACATGGAATGTTACACAAGTCAATGTATTTACAGTGGACCACCATCAGAGACTGTGGTCTGCATTACATAAATGCTCCTAAGATTCATTCACAAAGTTTAATGTTTCATAATTCTCTTTTGATACATTAATTGCTATGAATAATTATGGAAGCGCATTCAAGAGGGACATTGAGAGAAAAAAGAAGTAACAATTATGAATTAGCACAAGTCATACTAATGACTTGTTTAAGTCATGTTTATGACATAAACAAACAATGTCATGAGATAAATAACCCAAGTCATTGTGACTTGTACTAAGTCATAATTATGATCTTTATTTCTCGTTAAATACCTTCAACACATCCGTAATAAATTCTTTGTTTATGTTAATATCCCTTAAAACCCTTCCGTATTGTAGTTGGCATTAACTTTCCACGGGAAGGCGATATACATGTTCACCGTTAATTTCACAGATTTCCTTGGGTCGACTTGGGCATTGCATGCATCCAGCTGTGGGAATGCCGAAGTCGACCTGTAACCAAGAGACGACCAGAAAACTTGAATATTGTCAACCAAAGTTGGAAAACTTGTAATAAAACTAATGCTTATTTAGAAACGGTGTAATTACAGACCTATTTCCTTGTTCGAATTTTCATTTACCCGTCAACTAGATTGGAAATTACGTGAATTCCATGCCAGGTCAGACACGTGTCGTGTTGTTTATGATCTAAGTTAGAGCATAGGAATTCATCTGATGTATTGTTTTGTGTTTTTTTAGACTGTTTCTGAAATCGAACGATCACATTATGCGCCAAGTCAATGAAAATTATTAGGTTGGAAGTATAACAATATGAAAATTAGGCGTGTGTTTGTTGCGTAACAAATCGGTAGGTGGAACAACAAGAGATATTTATCAAAAATGTTAAGTTTGGTCGAAAATCCTAAGGGAACTCTTTGAATTAGTTGTCTGGCCTGTATGAAAGATCAAAGTAGGGTAATTTCTTGAATAAAATGTCAAATGTGTAGTAATTAAGGTACAAAACTATGACATGTGGTTCAGAAGATATGAATAGGGCGCTGTAACAAAAGTAACTTCATAATTAATTAGTAGGTAAAAGCTTCGGTCTCGCAGAGATTCCAAGCATTAACACAAGAAAACATATCCCTTAAATGCTTCCGTAATGTTCTAAACGTTTGCATGGTTTACTAGAAATCTGTGATTATTATTAACAGAGAGACTCTCTACCAGAAAGTGCTAAACCATTGAAAACGACAGTTGCAGCTTGCCACAAATTATCACAAGAGGGCGGTAGACAAGTTCATCGTTGCAAATAACAAAGTCGCCACAATTTTAAAAAAATCTCAAGTACAGGTATTATTGAAGTAACCATGACGTTATGCTGTTTATGATCTAAGTTAGAGCACAAAAAAAAAAAAAATAAATAAATGAATAAATAAAGATACCTGGACAAAAATTAAGGTGGTTAAAGTGAATGCACCCCCCCAATAATGTTTAAATAATTTTTTTTTTTATTTTGACGAAAACAAAGCGAACAGCCAAAACCTAAAAAATGGTTAACACAACACAATCCACAGTCTGCTGTTCTGTTCTGGGCCAAATTTCATTGAGCTGCTTAAGCACGAAAAGTAGCTAAACAAACTGGTATCCTGCTTATTTTTGCTTAGCAGAAAATCTTTAAGCACTATTTTCTGCTTACGTAGTTCTTGATATCGGGCCCAGAAGTGATTATCTACACATTGATAACCTAACACGACAGAGCATTATCAAGGTTTATAAGTCATTCTCGTTTCTCCTTCCTCATCAGACATCAATGACTGTGAATCTGGTCCGTGCCAGAATGGTAAAATTTGCACCGACGCCGTGAATAATTACTCCTGTAACTGTGCTGCGGGCTTCACTGGAGACCAGTGCCAAATCAGTAAGTGTCTGATATTTTTATTTTCAAACGCCGCCCCCTCCTTAATATATTGAAAGAGGTGAAGTGCATTACATGCAAGACAGACCCCCCCCCTGTTTTTTCCAAACCTACAGTTTATGTACAGAGTCTGTAAACCTCTAATTTATAACTCCCTGTATATTCCAGAGCAGGGCTCTAATTTTATACTGGACCAGTCCCGAGGCCAGTGGTTTTAGTGTTGGGCCAGTGATTTTAGTGTTGGGCCAGTGATTTTAGTGTTGGGCCAGTGATTTTAGTGTTGGGCCAGTGATTTTAGTGTTGGGCCAGTAAACACAAGACCCTACAAGTCCAGCGGTCTTGTAAGTCCAGCGGTCTTGTGTTTTTCAATTGAATAACAATATCTCACTGTGTAATATCTTGAACGAAACAAATTATGTTCGGATGATCACTCTGAGTCAGATATACCTTTCAATTCTGTTGAGTAATAAATAAGTATACTTAATACCCGACCATAAAAAGAATAAAGTTAAATTTTCTTAAGTGTGAGTGTCTTACTGTTTGTTAAAAAAAAACATTTAAATGTATGCTAAGATTCCGTTTTTCTCATTTTGATTCTGCAGTGCAGATTTCACAAAACATTACGCAACTGCGCATGCAAAGTCCACTTATTTCTTGTGCTTGCAAGATTTCTTGTGCTTGAAATTTTGCACAACTTACGTAATAAATGTTGCGCCAGTTGACTTCACCAAATTCTGAGCTAATGATCAGTCCTGCAGTTTTGTAGATTTTGACTCCAATTTGAACCCTGCAGAGGCTTCATCTGCAGACAAAGAGAAGACCATTCCACCCCTCTTTTTTATAGAAAATTTCATTTTTGAAAAACCACACTTATGCTTAAAATATGCTGAAAGTTGTCAAAGTGGCTTAAACTGCCTTCTTTTTTTTGTCGGTATCTGTTTATAATGCTTTATTGTTGTTATAAAGATAAACATTTATAACGCTTTTTAAAATTAGCATGAAGTACATTATTCTTGTTCTTTTGCCATTTCTGAAAGGCATCTCAACTCCTTCCGAGTATGCAGCACCGGCAACCAAGATGCTAAAATAATTCATTCTATAAATCATTCACAGTTAAGTACATTCTCTACTCTCGTAGATGACCATTTACTACTGGGTAATGAGAGTCAATTAAAAAGTTTCTTGCCAAAGTTTAACAGCTAAACTTTACACAATTTTTTGCAAATAAATTTCCAACAGATATCAACGAATGTGCCAGTAACCCATGTAGTAATGGCGGAATTTGTATTGACAGTGTGCTAAGTTTCAGCTGCCAGTGCCCCCAGGGGCTCACCGGTAATCGCTGCGAAATTGGTAAGTCACTTTCAAACAAAATTCTCTATACAAAAATTTTCACAAATATTGTCCATACTAATTGCCGTTTCTCTACATGGAAATTGATCAGCATGTGGACATACTGAAAATCTGTGTCCACTTTACAGTGAAATTTCTGTGAATTCCTTTTTTCCCTAATAGACTGTGCAAGTCTCGCTTACTTGTATTCCAACATTAAAATGCAAAATTATGTTGCCTTACATGTGAATGCAATGTAGGCAAATCCCAAGCGTGAGACTTGCATTTCTAGTGATGTTTTGATTTATAGCATTGCTGTATTTGTCATCAGATATCAATGAATCAGTAGTGTAAATTGGATGGGGGCCTCCAACTGTGCCCCCCCCCCCACCCCCAACCCCCTCCCACCACCACCCCTTTCAAATCTAAACTGATGAGAACAGAAACTACCAGAGTAAAATGTAAAAATTAAAAGCTGAAATAGAACAACATTTATTCTATCCCTGCAAAATTTAACACCTTCCTACTTATCTGACCTCTATGTCAACATCTCTGACTCTCTCTTACAATGGGGGACAACCAAACTTGAAGAAGCCAAAGAAAAGGCGCCTCAAAAAAATCAGAGTCAGCACCCAGCTCGAGTATGAGTGACGCCGACCAGCAAGATAGCTGCCAATGCACTTGCCACACTCACAAGCTGGATAACATAAGATTCAAAGGACTCAATGGGTAAAGGATCTTAAACTGAGAAATCAAAAGGGGAAGACCTTACAAAGCAATTTTTTCTCACTACCAAGATAAATCTGATCTGAAATCTGCAGTGGAGTTCAATGCTAAAGAGAATCAGACCCTTAAATCATGCTTAAACAACCAATCAAACGCTACCAACATCAACACTTCTTGGCTCAGGGACAAGATTTAAGGAACACACCAGCTTCGTTGGGCTACTTGGGCTACAAAATAAACCCAAACATGAATATAATGGTCTTCCAGGAACAGAGAAGAACAGTTCAGAAAACAAACCATCAAATTTTGTCCTTTTCAAGCATTTTTGAAAAAATAAGGTCCACATTTTTGCTTCGGATAAACCACATGATATACGGAGTTAGTTTTACTTTCAGACATATAAAAGTTATTTATAGCATCAAATTCATTTCTGTTTGTTTTTATAATTATTCATGGATGAGTATTTGACAAAAGAGAAGTGTATTCAGAGTATAACCAAAAGTTGTCAATAATTTTAAAAAATTGAACGTAAGATTCTCATTCTGAGAGTCCATGCAACGAAAGAGTTTCCACGGTGCACAGCATTGAGGGCTAGCAAGACGTCAACCTTGAGGCATACCCTGTGCAGCTGGTGCCATGTCTCGTGGGGCCGCGAGACAAACCACAGCGCAATGCTGTAAGCCTATGAGCTTTTGGGAGGGGTAGGGAGCCAGACCACCGAGTAAGTTTTGTTCTTTAGAGCCTTTAGTCTGTACCCCTAGCCATTACACTAGCTATTAACACGTTACACTATAGTGCCTACTGCGCTATACACGGGACAGATTTTTGTGTGTACAACCAACTGTACAAAAAGTACAGGTTGGTGTGGATCGAAGGTTGTTTACCCATGAATTTGTGCTGGATGAATAAGAAGACTGGCTCCTCATGCCTGGTCATAGAAATACTTTACACATAAACAGAGCACTAGTCTACTTACAACATTGCGCGACAATATGTAACGTAAGCTCAACTGTTGCAACGACTGGAAAAGTGTGATTCTAAATTACATAAACGGTAAGCCGGTGAGTCCCTAGCGGGTAAACCTTGGGGGCATGTCCCGTATAGCTGGTGCCGTGTCTTGTGGGGCCAGAGAGAGACAAACCTTGGGGCATGAACTCGGAGCCTGTGGAGGGGTAGGGAACCAGGCCATTAATTACGCTTTGTTTAACGAGGATTTTAGTCTGTAGCCTAGCTATTATCCCCTAACTATTGTCACGTTACGTGATGCCTGCGCTACACACGCGGCGGTACGACGACGAATAGCTGTGGATCGGACTGTGTTTATGTCGGTTTTTAATTACCTGTGAATTTGTGCTGGATGGATATGAAGACTGGATCCTCATGCCTCGCCAATGTTATAACAATACATAAACAGATCACTAGTCAACTTACAACAATGTCACGTAAACATGACCGTTGCAATGGCTGGAAAAGCGTAGACGCTGACCTTTGACCGCGTTTTGTTTTTTCACATTTCTTGTTAATTACTTGACATTTTGATGATTCTTTTTTTACAGCATCCATCTTAAAATTATTGTCTGTGATTCCACATCTCTAAATTAGGTAAATAGTAAGGCGGTGTGTCCCTTTAATGGACATCCTTCACACAGTCATATCACCAACATTGAATAGCGCACTGAAATACACACACATACAAGTATGGGCCAAATGCATACCATGTATTGTATGAAAACAAAACATCCCAAAGAAAATTGTACTGAACATAGTAACTGTTTCCCATGAAAATTCATACTTTGTACTAACTATATTGTACAAGCCAAACAAATTTGTCTTGGAAAATTTCTACACATGCACCTATCAACTCCAAACTGACAACTTTTGCACTCTAAGCAAACTGAGCTCCGTCACACAAACATTCACTACACCCGCGTTCATAGAGGCCACTCTCATTGCCCATAGTCAGCTGTCTATTTGCCCTTTAATCACTAGTTCAGTCATAAAGTAACTGCACAGTTGGTTACTGTAAACCTTAACGAATAATCAAGCCAAATTTGAAAGAAATTTACGTAACTTTACTGTATCTACCTAAATATTCATAGACTGTAACCATTAACCAGAAAATGGTCGCCTGTATTGAAATGACCCAGTTGTGCGCCGTGTGTAATGTTAACATGTTGACTGCCAGTCATTATATTCATATTCATGCGCACATACCAAATAGGTACTATACAAAACAAATTCTCTACGAGAATACTCGTAGTGCCAGAATCCGTCTAACCTGTTACTACGAATATATTCGTAAGTGGTCAGTATTTTACGCAGTCACCGGCTCACTGTGTGCTGTAATTGGCCAATGTAAATGATAATCAAAATATTAATCAAAACATTTTAGTGAACCAAGACAAGATGTTTCTGGACTACAAATGGTTGTTTGGATTTGCTTAAGTTGAATGTTAAATTAAATAGGCTGCCAAAAGTAGTTGTGAGATTCCGAATGTGGGCGGATTGTAGTCAGTGTTGTATGACTCCAGTCCAGGACTCGGACTCGAGTCCGTCTTGAGTCACAATTTCGGTGACTCGGACTTGACTCGAGTCACGTCTCCAAAAGACTCGGACTCGGACTCGACTATCATGACTCGGATTTGTCCAGTCACGTATTTTCACAAACAATACCTTTTTAAAATATTAAAACAATTCTGATGATCCGATTGTCATTCCCGGAGTGCACATGGAGGAATATTAACGTCTAGCACAAGAAATAAGTACACTGTCGTATGGTGTTGCAAGTAATAGTGTTCGTGATTATTGTGTAGTAGATGGCCATTTACATACAGCGCATGTATGTTCGATTCGTATGTTCAATATGCATAATAACACTGGGATGCACGACACCAATATTAATGCTGGTATTCTGTCAATGTTAACACCATAGCCACTGCTTGTGCTTGATGCATATTACCAGGAAAATGGCATGTCTGGTACCTGTAAAACACAGGCTGCATATATTACAGTGTGATAGTTGTGTGTTGTTTGTACCAGTTTCTACACATGGTCGACACACACACGCACCCACCCATACGACATCAAGTTTGGTCACAAACATTTTTTTAATCATAGCATCTGTCGTTCTGCCTCGTATTGTTTCCTTTGGTTACACCAACTTTAGCCAAAAACATTTAGAAATAAACAAATCAGTATAAAATTTGTTATTTTGGAGAAGTTTTTTTTTTTAAATCCTTAAAAGATATTCTGGATAAGGGGCAAGGTAAAACCTAAAATAAAATTGTAACTGCAGGTACAGAACTTTGTTTAAATTAAATGTGTTTCATTTTGTCATTTCCAATTCTTATTTTACAACATTTGGTTTGAACCAATTTTTAAACAAGTGACTTGTGACTCGGACTCTGACTCGGACCAAGTGACTCGTGACTCGGACTCGGACTTGGACCAAGTGACTCGGGAATCGGACTCGTACTCGGACTCGACCCAAGTGACTTGAGACTCGGACTCGAATTCGACACAGGTGACTCGACTGTAGTTGAATTTCAAGTTGAACAAATTAAATATCTAGTTTTTACATTAAATCTCCAACACTCTCTGATTAAAATAATCCATACATCAATCAAAGTAATCACATCAATTCAATTAATCAACCTAATCAGTTTAGATTAATCCCTGATGAGCACTACCAGGAGAACCAAACAGACAACCACCCTCGAGCTGGTAAATAAACCAGACAGCAAACAGCCGCCGTGTGCCAAACAACAACTGAAGCCCGTGTAAAAGTTTGACACACAAAAGTTTCTGTACAATGTCTCGAGTCAAAACGACACAAAATAACGGCTTCTATTACGCACATTGTAAGAAAATATCGCCACAGGTGATCTATAACCAACAATAAATGATACAGTAACGTTCTGGATACTGGCAATGAATATTAATGGCGAAAAAACAAGAAACTTTACTCACATCAAGTTTGTTGCCTTGGCCGCTCACCGATCAAGAGAAAGAATTGTGTGGCTTGGTACCGGTTGGTTCTGGCCAGAGTGCACAGACTAGGAATTACTACACCGGGTTATAATTTACGTACAAAATTAGAGTATCAGTTTGTTTACCATGGCAGCTAAGTAATATCATTAACTTAGATAACCTTTTCAAAAATACCCAAGACAATAACTTTGATTTTAAATTAATACACTTTTTGAAACCGATTAACGGATGGACTAAGTTTTTCCATATGAATGTGGATGACCTTTGACCCACCATAGAGCTACGGCCGAGCTACATGCAAATGAGCCAATAATATTATGATACTGATTGAAGTAAAGGCGGTTGGTTCACAACCGAGGCTTTTCTCTGTGGGCCCATGCAGCACGTAAGGAAGTTCCACATGGGATATGTGTGACATTACCATACCATCAGGTTTATAATTTAACGAATGACATTTTGTACTACATCAATATTGTTTTCCTATTTGCTGACAATATCCGCCTTTTTTTATAGCCATAACAACTGTAGATGAAATTAATTGGCTTTTAGTGCCAAGTGACATTTTATTAACACTCTATGGCTCACTTGTGCCCGTATTTAAAATTATTCAATTAGGTGGATCTTTTTACTCAATGTAGTTTGTCTCTCACTACTATGGCCCTGGTTCGATTCCCAGCTATGGTCATGTGTTGAGCTGTTGCCCGCCATAGTGTTCCCCCAACATGCTTTGCCGACTGCGGCTCGACCACCATAGCTGCGTCGTTCGCAGCTTCTGTGAGTGTGAGCCTTTCCAATTACAATTACAAGTTTTAAATAGGCCTAATTTGTTGAAATTGTTGTAAACAATTTGTTTAGATTAATATATTTTCATGACTGCGCAAGTGTCACTTGCTTTAACGGAGTGATATGTACGGACGACATTATGCTATTCGTGTACTTCTGCAGCTGGTTGGCTCGGCAATAACTGCGAACGAGGTACACCCTCCTGCATTTAGGCGAATTGTCAGGGCTGTAAACCATAGTGCTTCGATTATTGGTAGATAGTCTTCAATATCAACGAGTAAAGCAGCTTTGGTTTATGATTGACCGTTGACCCAAATGCTATTGTACTGATACCTCTCATCCACAATCCCCATGCATTACCAGCATACCCCAATTACACCCATACCCCATTACCCCTCTACCCAATAACCACCATATCCCCAAATACGGCTATACCCCATAACCCCCATTCCACACATATCCCAATACCCTCTTTATGCCATATCCAAAATAGGCCTACTTCTTTTGTCACGCAAAACAAAATCCACAGCAGCCTAGGAAATTCTTTCAAAAAAAAATGTTGTTGAGAAAGTAATAACTAGTAAACTTTCGGGTATAAGCGGAGCCATTGGGCCATGATCTGCTGTTGATTGGCAAAAGTAAAATTATATTGTGCTTTATCCCTGATGTGTTAATTATATTTTCGAAAAGGTTGGCCTTGGCAATTTTTTTTGCTAACAGAAAAAAAATCAATTTGGTGGTAAAGTTTCTATGACATGATGCTGGGGTCACCTGGTGTCAATTGTGAAATGAGAATGTGGAGTTGGTTTTACCTCCCAATTAAAAGTGTGCAAGTAATCAGTGTAATCAACAACGCGCCGTGTATTAATGGAGTCAATATTCAGCTATATCGGGAGTTAGGAAGCTACTAAATTTACATACTTTTTCTTTGATCTTTCAATAGATAAGCCCGCAAATGGAATCAGCACGGCCCTGTTAATTGCGCTTACCATCAGTGGATCGGTTGTCTTAATTGTTGTTCTAATTGTAATCATTGTATGCGTCAAGTTGAGGAAAGCTCGCGCAGATCCTACCAAAAACCGCGGCAAAGTCGTTGAAATACAGGTGAGACAAAAGTTTCAGCTCAATCAATCCAGTCGCATATTCCTTTTCAATAATACACAAGAAGAATAGCAGGCAAAACGAGAATGAACACTTAAAAAAAATGTTTTTAACAAGTAAACACTGTAGCTATAAAAACAGGGGGAAATACGTATAGGATAAAAGTCTTCATAAAGCCAGCGCCTGTGGTGACTACCCGATGAACGGACACATTTGCTGACACTCCCCCCCCCCAAAAAAAAATGAAGCAAACAAACAAACAAACGAACACCCCAACAAACAAACAAACAAACGAACACCCCAACAAACAAACAAACAAAAAGGAGAAAATATTTAAATGTTAAACATGGAAGACATGAGCTCATTTGATTCCAGTTTTAAGGATAACCCACATCATTTGAAAGATCCATCCATGGCATTTCAAAAAGAAATTGAAATTGCTGTAATTTTAAAATTGATAAATGCAATTAGAGGAAACTTTAAACACTTTAAAACGACTAGTAAGTTTCAAGTATAGCTTACTCTCCTTTTTAAGTTATTGTGTTCGTGTCCTCAAGAAGAATCTACATAATTAATGTTGTCTTCTGACGTTATAAGGTTCTCTCTGATACTATGAGTGTTCCCCTCACTGATCCCCAACCACCAATCGAACTTCGTGCAATGACAGAAGACGAAGCCGTATATGAGAAAGTCGGTCTTCCAATTTGGGCAGTCGAGTGGACTATCTTGTGGACAAATTTGATCGTAGAAGAAACAGTGCTCGGTAAAGGCCATTTCGGAGAGGTTCGTCTTGGAGGCATTAAGGTGGAAGGCAACTCAACTATAAAAGCTGCAATCAAAACGCTCATAGGTTGGTGAGCAATTCTTTACATATTAACTCATAAGCCTGTAAATTGGGACCATGGAAACATTAAATTGGCCCGTTTCACAAATCACTCCCATCAGCATGACCGGCGAATCACCTATATTACTGTTCTGAGTTTTTACCTTCACTACTTACACGTAATACATTCCAATGGTATTGTGACATTATGCTCTTAACGAATCTATAATGTGAATTGTTTTAATCGGTGCTAGATAATTATGTAGCATGCTGTTATCCCTCCCCCCCCCCCAATTTGTCTTCATTGTGTTCTAGGAATATCAGGAATTATTTAATGGATTTTTTATTTTATAAAAAAAGGGAAGAGTTTTTTAGAGTAAAGGAACACGCGGGGGGGTGGGACTCCCACTTCCGAACATTGTTTTAATTGTTTTGTATAATGCACTCTGTCTCCACCAAGTTCTCGATTTGCATATGTAAACAAAAGGTTAGTAACATTTAACTTAGTTTATACATACTTGCTTATTAAATAATATCAGCCGACAATTCTAGAGATGACTGAGGATGTCAGCTTGTAAAAGATTATATTATGAACATTCATCTAAACCATTTTATTAAAAATGGTTCTACTCACAACACGATCTTTTTCAAAACATGAAAATATGGCTTTTTGAAAATAGTGACTAGAGATGATTTACGACAAACATCTTCGTCTTGTAGTACAAACATTTTCTTTATATCTAGCCGGTGCATCACAGACGAGTGCTGAGGATTTTTTGAAGTCGTTTAAAATGATGACAGCAATCGGACCACACCCCAATGTCGTTGGCCTTTTGGGTGCTTGTTTTAATGAAGGTAGAAGTATACTTATTTATAGTTATGTTCTTAGCACCAATAAAACCTCAAGCTTTCCTGAAAGCTCACTGATTATTTAGTTAATTCGTACCAATCATCCAGCGAAAATAAAGTATGTTTGAAATACTTTCAAAGTCGATAAAAAACATCATATATCTTGTTCTGCAATCGAAATAAACCAGAACAAACTTGCACAAAATCCTTGACAAAGCACGGGAGCCGTTCTTTGTTGTTTTCACAGAAACGTGACAACTTACTTCGATGAAATTCTTACAGGTTGTGGACTATTGGTGTGTTTATTGAAAAGTAGAGGATGGGGATTTCCCTTATACACATGACGTCAATTGAATAGGGCGCCCTCTTGGCTGGAAATCAAAGGAAGGGCTAGAATTTTTGTTAGTACAACATTTTCCTACCCGAGCATTTCCATAGATTCATCATTAGCATACTCTTTGTTGATGCGTGGTTTTTGTTGTTTAAATGTCACGTGACTTTCTTGTGAAAAAAATTATAATTCTCGGTTTTGATTTGAACGTTGAACCCGAAGTCTGTCAGATAAGTTATACTTGTGATTTTATAAGTTATGTTTTGTTCCTATAGGAAATCTCTATGTTGCGTTGGAGTACCTTCCTGGAAATGATCTCCGCAAATATCTGCGGGAAAATGGCCCAAGCCAGCAACGAAAGGAACTACCTCTTCTTACTTTGCCGCAATCATTGAAATTTGGTGTGGACATTGCTAAAGGAATGCAGCATCTCTCTGACGCAGGAGTGAGGTTTTTTTTTAATACTAGTAAATGTATGCGGAGCATTTTTCTCTCAATCATCATACTTCAAGGATTTCACAACATGTTTCCCACGTGTTATTACCGGCAGTCTAATACACCAGACAAGACCAATCATTGGGGTGTGGGTTCAAATCCCGGTCGTGATGCAAGCTTCTGTCCCTGAGCTAGACACTTGATTTTCTTCACTCAACAGGGGTAAATGGGTGCATATGATCTGATGAGGGTAGAGATGGTTCATGTGATTGGTTAAAGTTTGGTGCGCTACAAACCTGGCAGCATTTCTGCATACTCCCCGGTGGGATAAAACTGTTTTAAAGGAATTTAGCTAATGGCCCAATAACTTGGGTACTTAATGACCACACATTCAGTTGCTACCGGTGCAAAAGGTTTCGTTTGCACTCTTATATTCTACAAACATATTTGTAGACAGACAAACAAAGAAATTTTCAGGTACCTCTTACTTCCCAAGTTACTGCATATAGTATCATTATGCGAAATGGCCGCCATTTATATCAAAATATGGCCACCGTTTTCAAATGAGAGACCTTAAAGTTTTAAATTTTTGGAAATGCTTTTTTTTTTAACTGTTAGACCCTCCAAAGCTATTTATAGAAACCAAAATGAAAATGTTAGGTACCTCTTACGTCCCAAGTTTGTAATATCATTATGTGAATGGCAGCCATTTATATCAAAACATGACCACCATTTTGAAAATTAGAGACATTTTCAAAAATGCTTCTTTTGAATTGAGTTGTTTTTGTTTAAAAACAACTAGTTCTGCACCAGAACTCGAAGAGAGATTATTACGTAGTGTTACCGATTGAAACTGATCAGTCGATATTATCGATACTGTGTATACTTAATAGTCTGTAAATCTGATGGCTGAAATATTTCCAAAGAAATAAACTGATGTCCCATCACTGTTCCTGCAGATAATTCACCGTGATTTGGCCGCTAGGAACATACTTCTCGGGGAGGAGTTGATCGCCAAGGTTTCTGATTTTAGATTGTCTCGGAAAGAAGACATATATGTCAAAAAATCGAAGGTAAGTTAAAACAGCAGGAGCTCTTGCAGTTTCGTCATTCATTGGTGGTAAAGGCCTTTATCATGGGGTATCCATCTTGTATTTCTCCTATTTTATCAGTGTAATCAAACCGAGGCTGGAAGGGCAAATAGGTTGGTTCAAATTTGGTATAGGTTGGAATCAGTATGTTAATATTGCATGCAGGGGACATGACAAAGATTATTCGGCATGCATAAGCTCACATTTGTATCTCTAATAAAACACCACAAGAGAAACTGACAGGCTAAGTTTTAAATGGTTTTAAAAGTTTTTTCGTTGTTTTCATTCAGTAAAAGTTGATCGCCTAATTTGATAAAAGATGTCACAGGTTGGCTGTATTATTGTGTGACTCTATTGAAAACTAGTGGATGGAATGAGTTTAACCTTCCCAAAAGCTTTGGTGTATTGAAACGTATAGGCCTACTGTCTTATCAATTATCTTATCTTAATCACTACAGACCCGGATTCCGCTCCGCTGGTTGGCCATAGAATCTATGACGCATCAGAAGTATGTCTCCAAAAGTGACGTGTGAGTCTTCATTCGTCACGTTTTCGTTCACCCAGACTCGATTTAGTAACTAGACCGGATACAAAACACCAGCCATGCATTAGTGCTGCGGGCTAGTCAAATTAGCAACCTTCATAAGTGGAATTATGCATTTCTATGCTTAAGTCACATGGGTCTGTAGAAATACAACTGGGCCATGGTAATTTGACGACTTTGCCCTTACAAGTCTCACCAGTACTTGCCCCATCCATCTCCAAAAAAATTTCAAACATAACATTTTGTTGGAAAATTTTTTTTTTAAAGACCTCTGGGTTCTGTTCCTTTTTATACAACACAGGGAAAGATATCACAAACTAAGATAGTTACAAAAATACAGTACTGTGCCTCAAATAAATTGAGGACGGGGGGGGGGGTTACAATGGCATGATTACTAAAGAGTGGACTGGTGTTGGATTGTTCTCAATTGTTATTAAAGGGACACGCTGCCTTAGAATGGGCGCTTTGGGGCTATACAAAGCGTTTGTTATGAAATGAGTACGGCTGGGAAAATGTTTAAGAAGTAGAATATAATGATTCACACAAACATCCCTCGAAATTGTGTGAACTAACAAGGTCCGCCATTTAATAGTGGAGTCCAAAATTTGGTTCGTCAAAATGGCGTGTTAGTTCGAGAAGTAAAAGGAAAAACCACACAACTTCGAGGCATATTTGTGTGGATTATTATGTTCCATTTAAAAAAAACACCTTCATATTCATTTCATAACAAAGCTTTTTGAAGCCCAAATTGCCAAATCCTAGTCAACGTGTCCCTTTACAGTAAGCTGTCAAACCACATCATTTATTTTGAATTTTGTTTAGCCTGTATTTAAAGGGGAAGCAATCTCCTTAACCCTCTTGTTTTTTTGTTTTTTTTAAACTAAATGTCTTTGGTACAAAATTGTTTTTGTTGTTGTTTATTTGACTGTATAGATGGTCTTTTGGAATCTTACTCTGGGAGATTATGACATTCGGTAAGTAAACTGGGCCCAATTTCAAGGCCCTGCTTTAATACCGCGAAATAATTATGTGCTTCAGGGACGCGAAGAATTCTGCGGTAAGCAGAGCCATGAATGTGGACCCTGGCAGTGTTGTTGACTCAAGTCGGTGACTTGAAATCGAGTCAAACTCGAATCGCCAACTGCTTTGACTTACGACTTGACTTAACTTGGGGGAAAACAACTTGTGACTTGACTTGACTTGAGCAAAGATGACTTGCGTCTCGACTTGAAATGACTAGGTTACAACACTGGGCCCTGGTAGAACACTTTATAGAAACACTCTGACTTGTGAGTAAGTGTGGTTGTAAATTCACATGATTCTTTGCGTGCTTTGTTTCACTCCTGAGGTGTTGTGGAGAATATCAGCTATTAATGAATTAGTGGCTTAAGTTCATATGCCGTGTATGAATGAAAGGCTTTGGCAGCAGTAATGGCTGCAACGCTGGAAACTCATGTTCTCCAACCGGCCGTGGCCTTATCTGAAGACTCAACGAGGCCTCAGCTTAGTTTGCCCTTGGCAATAGCTGCCACAGGCGGTCAATTTGAAAACTGCCCAAAAAGCAATGTTCTCTTTTCTTTCTAAGGTGGGAAGCCTTACCTCGGTATCAAGAGCGGAGAACTGGCAGGCAGATTACTGGGAGGGTACAGGATGCCTCAACCTGAAGCCTGCCCGGACGAGATGTAAGATGTAGTGAACATTGTATTACGCGTATTACTGGTCATGGGGGTGTGGCTGGGAATATATCACTCCAAAGTCTTGCACAGGAGACAGTTTTACAGTCACAACTTCCCCTTAATCATCCATTTTGTGAAAACAAAAGTTATGAAAAAGAAGGGACCGACCTATTTCAAAGTTACGAATAAACTAGTAGACCTATCTCGAAGTTACGAATAAACTAGTAGCCCCCCCCCCTACTGTGATATGAAAGTCAAAAGGCAAAAGTAATCAAGTACATATATTGATCTTGAAGATTGTTTTGATTTTCTTTAATTGATGTCACTTCGTTTAAGTAGAAATATGAAGAAAATTTCACAATTTTTCGTTTGGATTTAATATACAGTTACAATCTGATGTTGAAGTGCTGGAATCAAGAACCAAACAAGCGCCCAAGTTTTACAGTAATTGCCGAAGAACTGGAAAAAATAAGAGGCGTCCCTGAAGAGCATGTATGTAGGCGTAGTTATTCGTTTTGTTGGTGCCGACACCGCCTGCTGATACTGTCATTGCTGTTATTTTTAGGTGTTTGGGCACTCCGCCCAGAACGCCTCTCGTTTTTGTTCTCCTTTTTTTTTTAAGGTATTCGAGCACTCTGCTCTCTGGTTGACCGGATCTTCATTTTTTTTCAGGTTTACAGACAAAACTAACTGGAATTTGAACATTATCTCTGTGTTTGAAATAACGTTTGACAGCTAGGCCTTCCAATTATAACAGTAAAAGCGTCATCATCCTCAACAGCGCCCTCTCGTTACTAATTTTTAAAAAGCACCATTTTGCTGTTGCAAGCTCAAAATAGTTAGAAACTTGGCATATACTTTAATCTCAATGCCCAGATTTTCAAAACATTACGCTTGATCAAAGTCTCAAATTTTTAAACATCCATATCTTGACAACCGCATCTGTTATGATTTGTTAAAGTTTGATGTTTAACAACAGTTCTATATGCTCACTTCCTATCCAACCTGGAATTCCAAACAACATATTATAACTATTTTTTATCAAGCTCTATTTCACGTATTTTATGCTCATAATTATATATGTTATTTGATTTAACTTTCAATATTTGCATGCTATTCACAACACCCGAACACCGAGTGATCGTTTCCAGTTGTCGTTGTCGTCTTCATCGTTGTTCGTTTCGTTTCGTTTTGTTCTGTGTGTCTCATTTAGTTCTCCCGTTCCGGTTTTGGTTTTGGTTTTTTGTTTTGTTTCGTTTGTTTTGTATTTTTGTTTTTTTGTGTTTACCTGAGGTTGGTTTAACTCTCTCACTATTCGATTGGCTTTAACCCCAACCCCCCGACCCCCAAATAATTGCAACGGAGCTAAAATGATTAGGCCATGTTTCACAAAGCTTATCATCACAGAAACAATTTACTTAGCAAATAAAAATGCTGAGCACAAAATAATGGCTGAACCAAACTACCTGATGATTTTTAGTGTTTCTACAGGCCTCCAACTGTTTTGGGGCTAGCAAAATGAATTCGCCAGAAAAACTTTATGAAATTGGGTCCTGAAAGGGGAGGAGCTCCTCTGATTCCCTGCCCTCGAAGAGCTTACATAATATGGTACAAAAGGACGGCTTTCATTAAAAGTTATTGTCCTATTATTTCAGCAATTGAAAAGGGAATACTGCAAACTGATCACCAACCTGTGATATGTGTTAGACGAAAGATGGTTAGCACTTTTTGCATCCGTTATTTTTCACTTGTCAGTTGATGCATTTTACCGTAGGTCAGTAATAAAATGCAAGAGGGACTTCCCCTTTGTTGTTCCCCTGCGGGAATACTTTTGTCAGTGTTTAGAGAGTCAGGAATTCTAATGTGCGCTAATGAACCTCAGCTTTCTGTGTGATTTTTTGTAGGTTTACACGACGTCAACAATCTATGAGAACTTCACCGTCATCAAACCATAGTTTGCCGATAACTAGATGCCTGGGTGTAGGCCTATACAACTACTGCTGATATACCGAATTAGTGCTCACTAAACCTCTTAGTGTGACCGACAATGAAACTAAAACATTTTTTGTTTTGCCGTAGGAGTTAATATGTTCCCCACAATAGCCTACTTACTAATTACATTCTACTGTACTATTTGATTAATTATCATTATCAATGGTTACGTGTACTCTTTGCTTGAATTGTACTACTTATATGTTTTTTTCCCCAATCAACATGCCTGTTGTTATTGTACGAAATTGATTTGTATTGACCTAAAATTGAATAATGTGACAAAAATTAGCTCAGTGTAATGCATTGCAATTATAAACCACGCTCTTTATAGTAAACTGAACATGCCCGACAGAGGGCGCTACTCAGCCTACGAATTGCCCACGTGCACGCAGCGCTCAACTTGGCCATGAGCAGGCAACAATGGTTTACTGCTCGATGTTTTTAAAAGGATACTTTCCGAGAAAGAAAACACGATACTTTCAGCAATATCAGTTCAAGACAAAATGTATTTAGAATCAAACAAAACAATTACCAATACTTGGGTATAATACAATGACAGATTTGCAATGTTATTAAGTTAAATAGACTGACAGTTCGTGTGTGTGGCAAATGATGGTGTTATATGTAGCCAGTTAAATGTAGTTAAGATCGCTTCAGCCGCAACTCGAAATCTCATCAACACAATCTGCCAAGTGCGGATTAAAATGAAACATTATAGAAAAATAAATCACATTTACAAAATTGATGAGGTAGGCCCTATTTTAAATAAGTTTCATATAAGTTAACTACATCAGCATTTCTGGTATCCCATTTCACATTCCTCATCAATATGGCATGAAAAGTATGCATTGTGTCCAAAATAATAAGGCGTAATTTCACTTTTTTTTTTTGTCATCAACATTTTGGAAGGTGGAATGGAATACGTATAAATAAGGTTATTATTAGGTAAATCATGTCATTGTACGTGTCGCCCTAGCATAGCAAATAGTCTACAATCAAATACAGCCTTTGATATGAAAGCTAGTTTATAAACAACAACATAATTAATTAAATAAATAATTAATTATACTAACAAGTAAGAAATTGTTTTAATTTGTCATTATGTCTTTACCTGTAACATCATTATACACAAGGTAAAGAATTACAAGTATAAATACTGCAGTCAGTTTGTTTACAACCCACTGTCAGTAAAGTAGTAAAATAACCCATTGATAACATTTTCTGAATCTTACATGGCCATTGACAAAATCACACGCTCACGCCATGTTACTGTGTCCTATATTTTCAATAGAGGTTTTTCAGCTGACGTCACTGGCCGCGCCCCGCCTACCGCAACGGCAGCCATCTTGCCGGTCATGGTCACGGTCATGAAATGTGATCTTGCCGCTGGTCATAGACCGGCAATATGGCGTATCAAACACACAGTCACATGATAACATCACGTGACTGTAAAACCTCTATAGGTATGAATAGCAAGCAATACGAAGGGTTTGTGTTTGGATTTTGGATGTCAAACTCTTTCTCACAAGGTCTAAACTAGGTGTGCCTTTTGGCGGTCGTAATCAATACTGCTTCGGTTGAATAGACACAATCGGCGACCGGAGTCACGTGATTCGATTCATAGTGGGTATACAACGTAAACAAACCAAGCAAGCGACTCGCAGTGTGCATGGAAAAGAATGGCTGCTTCCCACCATTCGGCAGCATCATTTGCTATATTCTTCCTCTATGCTTGGAAGCAGTCATGATTTTCCATGCACACTGCGAGTCGCTCGATCGCTTTGTTTACGTTGTATACCCACTATGAATCACGTGATTCTGGTCGCTTATTGTGTGTATTGGCTATTGGTAATTAATCACTGGCCAATGAACTTGCCAAATCGCGATAATGGTCCATCTAGAACATAGAAAACAGTTTTCTATGACATTTTGTGAGCAACGACCAAACCACCTATCTTCTCACACATCCTACTTAATATTGCAGTAAGCATGAACATGGGAATTCTTCTATAAAGCCCTTGGGTTGTAATTATAGGCTGTGGTGTTTGGGTGTCGATTTCTTTATCAATGGTTCAACCGAGACAATACAAGGGTATTAACCGGGTTTCTGACCATGTTTTAACAGAACAAAACATACTCAACAAATCAGCACAAACATACGAAGAGCTATAGAGCCGTCTGACTTGATAATAACCGGTACCTTGGAATGACGACATATTGAAATGAGACTGTCGACTTTCTGAGATAATTGGTATCAAGATCACAACAAAAGATAAATGACTTAATAAAACTCCGTTACAAGCGAGACAAACAGTTCTACTTTATAATGGAAAACGGACATTATATCCATGTCGACTATTGTATGAGGCCTAATTTACTTTCTGTGATAGCAGAACAAATTCATGATTTGAGTGAAGACAGGAAACTATTAGCGAAAATATGTAATGATTTTGTTTTAGTGCAGTGAAAGAAAACACAAAACTGCTATGGTTAAAGAATGATACTTAAAGCAAAAAATAAATCAGTAAATATTTCCCTTTAAATCGACTCTTTGTAATATTGAACATTTTAAGGTTTGTTCCGTCAAGTTTCTTCGATAAAAATAAACAATATACCTACTGAAAGAAGACAAACTTTTATTTTAAAGGATTAAGTAAAATATTTACAACGGGCGTCATTAAATTTGTCGGTAGGCCTATAATCTTATCTCTCAAATGTACGGGTTTTATATTATTTCGCAACAAAATCTGTAAAAACGCATTGACATCAACATTTTTTGAAAACAAGTCACTTTTCAATCGGTCCATAAAAGTAATTCACATCAACTTACTTCAGACAATACATGGATAAACACACATTTTCACTCCGGTATAAACAGAATCGCTAAATACGATTCATCAAAACAAACATTTTGTTCAACTATAGTCCTTTGAATTTGATGATTATTCAGAAGTATAAATTTGACTTCTTGTTTTGAATTGTATAGTTATACGTCCGGCGCATTTAAAGTTTGACCTTTATTAGTTTGCCCATAATTCCTACGTCTTAAACAAATCCGGACAAAACCCTATTGTCTTCTGGCAAACTATTAAACAACTAATTTTGTGTAGATATATGTATATAAAACCTGCAATTTATTAAAATGTACACACACAAATTAGTTAAAAATTGTGTATCATCTAGATGTTACTCGTCGGCATCTCATCCGTGCTGACCGGCCACGGCTCTTCCCGCGCGTTCAGTTGGTTTACATTCGTTGCGCTACATGAAAACAAAGTGAGAAATAAAAGAAAAATATAAATTAATATGAGACAAAACAAAAATGGCGACCTGCTTTTTTCTTATTAAGAATTCGGAAAATACTTCAAGCAAATCAGCGGGGACAGCCCGGTTTTCAGGGGTTGAAAACAACGACAGGTCCAATTAACTCGATGTATTAAGGGAAGAAGGAAAAGAAAAGCTCACACTAATGTGGCTAATGTAAAAAACAATGTCCGAGATGGACTGAAACAAACATCAAAATGTCACAGAGAAAACGAATTATTAAATCAAAGATACTAAAATACAGACTAAACAAAAAGGCAAGTCTTAAACATCAATATTTAAACATCAATATTCAGAGAGAACAAACATTTTATATCTAAAATACTAAGAAAGACTTAAGCAAGTCTAATAACAAAACATCAATGTTCAGAAAGAACAAAAATATTATACACAAGATTCTAAGACAGACTAAAGAAAGCATTATAACAAAACATCGATATTCAGAAAGAACAAAAATATTATATCCAAGATACTAAGAAAGACTTAAGCAAGTCTAATAACAAAACATCAATATTCAGAAACAACATCAATATTATATCCAAGTTACTAAGACAGATTAAAGCAAGTCTAACAGCAAAACATCAATATTCAGAAAGAACAAAAATTTTACATCCAAGATGCTAAGACAGACTAAAGGCAAGTCTTATAACAAAACATCAATATTCAGAAAGAACAAACATATTATATCCAATTCACTAACACAGACTAAAGGCAAGTCTAATAACAAAACATCAATATGTCACCAAGAAAAAGTGACTAAAGACGGATTGCAAACAAGTATACAAACAATACATCAATAATACAGAGATGACAAAAATGTAATATAATTAAAAGGTCAGACATGGGTTCCAGCAACCACAACCCTTTCTCTCCCCTACCATTACAGACCAGTCTGTACTGAAATGATTTGAAAGAATTGCACAATTTTTTGTCAGTTTAAGTATTATTTCTTGGCAGTATCCGACTTTCGTCAGACCAATTGTGCAATTGCGCAATTGTGCAATTTACTTTTCCATTGTGCACTTGTTAAAAACAGTAAAATTTGTAATACCATATTATTAACATTTTGTAAGTTGTTGATGTATATTAAGTATTCTTAATCCCTTCATGTTATTGGTGATTGGCGAAATAAATTATAATAGAATAAAATAAAGTGAGATCGTCATTATTTTGTTTAAAAAAATGGTATGCAAAGCAGAATGACAATATACTAAGAAATTTTCTTGGCAGTAATCAATGTTGAATCTAACAATTGGTTGATTCTATGATCAGCAGAATGACACATCACAGTTTTTTGGCGAGTATTGAATATTGAATCTGACATTTCTACAGTAAGCAGAGTGACACTGTGCTAATCAGTTTTCTTGGCTGTATTCAGCATGCTAACCCTGTTTGAGGTAAGAGTATGTTACCCATCTCCATCTCCCGGGGCCCTGAGTCCACGAAGCGGTTGTTCTCCTCGTAGTCTGTTAAAGGGTTCTTATCCTCGTAGTATCTGTATTTAAAAAAATGTTAAACGAGGATAATTACTTTTTTGGAAGAGTAAACTCATTCCCATTCTCTAGTTTGAAAGTTTCATCCAATGACATGATCATGTTTAAGTGAAAAAAATATGACAAAATTGTTGGGCTTTGTCAGTGATTCCAGAGAAAAAAACACACCCAATCAGGTAAGGACTGAAAACCCACCCCACAAAGTGCCCCCGGCGGGATTCGAACCGGGGTCCCAGAGGTTGAAGGCGAGTAAAGAAAAAACTACGCCAACCCAACCAACCCAAACTTTTCAGATTTTCAAACAAGCTTGTCAGTTCGAACTGAAATGTTGTCGTATGACTCGCCTGTTGTCGTAAGACTTCCAAGATTTCAGCGCCATGAAGATGAGCAGGAGGAGAAGCAGAAGAGCCATCACACTGATGAGGATGATCCAGCCTATGCCGAGGGACAGTCCGGTGCTAGCTGAAGTATTGGTGCCGTCTCCATTACCTCCGTTGGCACTCAGCTGAGACGCGTTCGGATCTGAGGTTCGAGATGGAAGAAAAAAAAAAGTTGTTGTAAATACCGTCACGGCTCGACCTTATACACAAGCCCGGCTAATACATTGTCTAGAAAAATCTGTGGGCTATAGTAAGCGCCACTTCTCAACTTGCCCTGTTGGCTGCTGAAAGCTGTGCAACCTACTTGTGGAATATTTGACCAATGAGCTGGTTGCGATTTGCAGCCAATAATACACCAGAAAGATACATGCTTAATGTTTATTACAATACATGTTTGAAATCTGGGCAACTAAAACTTCCTTGGGGCAAGTAAAATGCACAGTTTACTAGCCCGTTGGGCTACTTCACAAAAAGCTTAAGTGCAAGGCCCGACTTCATTCAGAAGAAAAGCAGGAAGGACTTGTAAGAGGATGACAGGGAAAGATAAAACTCAGTTAAAATCTTATTCAAAATGTATTGTCATGAAAAAAACCAAAAAAAACATGGGAAAATTGTGCACATAATATAAGCATAATTATACACAACAGATTAAAAAGTACAACGCAAACACAGTTTTAAAAGATCGATTGACAAACATGATTAGCTTTTAACTTTCCTTTTATCATTGTAAACATTTCCTTAGGGGGCCTAATGTTTTATTGTAAGGCGCCTTCAGGCCTGTTTTTCAAGAATCTGGGCACAATATAAATCTCGTATTATTGTTACTAACATTAAACATTGAGGGAAAATAATGACAGAAATGAACAAGAGAGGGACAAAAGGTCTAGATATATACATACAAAATCACACTAAGCGGTGAATAATTACTTGTTAATAGCATATACCGCTGTGTGCCCAGATAGATAGGACGTATAAAGGCTATATATTCAAGAGTCCAGGCTTTTTAAGGTATGGTTATGGATTACACACTCCAAAAATTAATGACCATAAAAATTTACATGGTGAGAGGCACTGAGTATATACTGTTTTTAGAAAGAATCCACTTCGAAGTAATATGGTTTGGATAATGTTTCACCCCGCAAAATTTGAATCTGAGAAATGATTCATGCACAAACCATTTCTCAGATTTCTGTGTTTGTCAGTTCGCAAACACTGCGGCCAGAGAGGCGGTTGGTATCCAATGTCATCTTTTTTAAACGTGGATTGATTCGACGTTTATGCAAAATACCGTGACAGTTTTTTCTGTTTTTCTTAGTAATTAGACAGACTCAGCTGAAACTTTCACATGTGCTTTTTATTGTATCTTTCTTAATAACTTTGCCTATAAATCAGCATTACGATGGCAAAAACCAAACTATGACCCTACCTTTAACCTAACGATATTCATATTCATACACATGTTTTCATAACTATTAGCGCAGGCTTTTACAGCTACAAAAAGACAACCAAACACAAAGCCTGGGATTGCCCGCGATTGCCCACGATCAAAAAGAGTCCTCCCCTGGTGTTCAGTTTTAAAACTGTCCTTGTAATTGTAGGTCTTACCTATGTAAGCGCAGGTAGGTCCGGAGAAGCCAGTCTGGCAGACACAGCTGAAGTAGTTTTCCCCATCGATACATTTGCCTCCATTCACACAAGGTAAACTCAAGCATTCATTAATATCTGGAGATACCAGGGAAATAAATGACAAAATGCTTCAGATCTACCCCTTTTTTATAGATCAAATTTGGTAGGCAGTTAAAGGTATTATACAGGATTAGTTAAAAAAAAAAAAAAACATAATTGTTGTGGTTTTTTTAGTTGGAAAACTTACTGACTATGAAGTTCATACTATAATTTTTTTTCTGTGCAATATTTCCCTCTGGAATGAAGTCATATTCGAGAACTGTATCTGAAAACCTATAAAAAGCGCAACGGCTGTTTTCAGTTATTACAACCAAAATTAAGGACAATGTGGTTACATGCTGAAAATTGTGAAAGATTTTTCACTATTTTCTCCTGACTCACCCAACGGATTAAGCCAAAATTTTCACAGGTTTCTTATTTCATACGGTTGATCATACAAAATGAAATTGGGCCCAAAATGTTGTGACTCTGGCTTCTGAACATGCGTTCCCCAACAATACTATTTGTAAAGAGGAAGACCTCACAGATTCTTTTCGCCAGAAAAGTACCCATTGATTAAGTTTAGTACTCACCGACTTCACAGAACTGTCCGGTGAAACCTTTGCTACATAGGCAGTTGTTGGCTCCAAAACAAATACCTCCGTTCTGGCAGATACAATCTTGCGTTGCTGTCAACAACGAGGAGAGTAATAAAAAAAAGTGTAAATATTTGACAAATTTGTATAAGAAAATCAAAATGGCTAAAACTTTGTTCACCTACCATAGGTTGCAGAAGGTGATTTTTTATTTATTTATTTTTTTAACCACTGACTCGAAACAAAATGTGGAAAAAGGAAATTTTGAAAAGAAAAAAAAATCACGAAGTCTTTGAAAAGAACCTTCTCTGAGAAGAGCCACTTGGTTTATTAGGACAAAGGACAGTGAGCGGTCTGCAAAATTCATTCATGGTTTGCACAGCAAAAAAAGCTTCAGTTTTGCAATTCAGGGAAATAAGGAAATTAACTCTGCTTTATCCGTCTGAAATGATTGGCCTGTTTATCAACTTTGAACAGAGTGCAGTGGCAGATCCAGAAGACTGTTTGAAAAGGGGGCTGAGAGCCAATAGCTGGGGGAGGGGCATAATAATTCAGTGTTTATAATAACATTCTGGTGTCATAGGGAAATCTGTCCCCCGGGGAGATTCTGTCCCCCAAATTGGAAATTAACCTGGGCTGAAGGAGGTTGATTCAAAAGAGGGTGCTATCAGAAGAAGTTTGAACCCAGTTCGCCATATGGGGGGGACACACATACATAATCTCCGGGGGGAACAGAATCTCCTGCCACACCTGCTTTGGTTTCATTTTGCAAAGGTGGCATGATGGTGGAGTCTGACTCCTCTTTTGCTACCCCCACCCCCACCCCCCTCCTGACCCCGAATCCAACACTGGAATGATCCTGAGACAAGAACATCACTAACCCACTTCGCAGAATGTGCCGATGAAACCGCTACGACAACTGCACACAACACTTCCCGTAGTGTCCGAACAGGCTCCCCCATTGAAGCAGGGTGCCGGTGACCTTGCACAAAGGGCTACAGCTGTGGAGCAAATAATAAGTCAGTAAGTTTAACGATTAGATCTGGATTTCTTCTGAGAAAAAAAGCAGTTTCCCCAAAAAGGTCGGGTTTGAAACTTTGCCCTTTGGAAAAAAATAATCATGACACTAAGATTTGTTGTGTTTCAGAAAATCTTATTTTCTTAAATTATTTAATTTAATCATTTATCTGCCATTTCAATCAGGTAACTTTACATTATGAATTTGTGGTCTCTTCTTCAAACTCAAGTTATGAATGTGTGCAAAATCTGCATAAACAACCAAAAACAATTGTTGTCTGGAGTTTTAGCCATTGTTGTACAGTTTCGTTTTAAAGAGCACATGATCAACAATAAAAGTATGGCAACCACCAACTAGTTAAAGCAAAAACAATGTTGGTACAAAGATTTTCTTGATTTTGTATAAATCACAAATTAAATCGAGAGGGCAGCATTCCAAGCTTTCGATCCACACTAGACCTTCATCATCAGAGGGATAGATAAAATACAAATATAAAAACACATCTATTTACACTCACAGGGGAAAAGGGAACGCAGGATGAGAACGAACCCAATGGTAGCCAATGAAAAATAGACACCGAGATGACAACAAGCAATAGATAGTCCCCGATAGCCGCCATCTTTACGGGCAACTTGGGTTTTGGCTTCTGGCTGCTTCAAGCTTTCAAATTTTTCTATGCAGCCCAATAAGCCATTTTGAGTTATGGCGGACTCAATACTATGACACTATTAGGTTTGGGTAAATTCATCTGTGTACACCCAAACCAAACAGTGCACTCCTATAGTGTCCGCCATATGTCAAAAAGGCTAATGGTTCGCCAACCAATCATGGAAGGAACTGTACAATCTTTGGCCATAAAGATGGTTGACTTTACACTTCGTGACGTCAATTGGGAAGTATTTACATATTATGAGAAGTGAACAACTGTAAAATAGTGTGCCAAACACATTACAATAGGCTAGACTGTGCAGTGGTTTGTGGTAAAAAGAACTTATGAGTGGAAGATTTTGTAATCATCATATCTCACACAAGAGAACCACTTTGTGCACAAAACATATTGTCTTCGTGCCATAAGGTTTATCTGTTCAAATAGTATGTTTTGGCGTAAATACTAATCCTTTTGCAGCTTCAAACATGCGTTTAAATGCTAATTTTATGATACCTTTCACACTGGCACAATGTGTTATTGTCCAACTCACCAGATTCACAATGTGTCCCCGTGTAACTTTGCAAGCAAACACACAAAAACGTTCCATCAAAGATATCAGCACATCGGCCTCCGTTGAAACATGGATTGCTCACGCAGGGTCTGGGTGTTGTTTGGACTGTATGTTAAAAACATCAGTTAAGTTAATATTACAGCCTTCAAAATACTCCCTCACACAACTGAACAAAATAATAAACACTGAAATTGTGATCATTAGTTGTTGTCATCATTCAAATAAAAAGTACATCCATAGTGGAACATAGCACCTGAGAAGCGCTCAAATACTGATGCTTTGTGTGTCTGCACGTTGTACCCACACACACAACCCTTACGGATTGGGTTTGTGGGGTCCTGCCATTGTTGGTCTATTATTTTGACACAATCCACTTCAAATGAACCATGTGTTTACTGGGTCACCCTTGACTGCATACAGTTTAAACATATCACAAGATCAAAGAAGACTCAGAGGGGACCAGTTGCTCCTTGACTTGATGCCTCTTTTGATAGCGCGCTCTGAGTACGTCTCTAACACAGAATGGATCAACCACTAACTAAGATATCCAATACATTTGGATACTTCAAAGTCACACTTCCAGGAGGGTTAGAATCGATTAAGGCATTCTTGGGAAAAAAATGGCGCAGCGAGATTGTACACAACTGGACACAAGGTTGGCATTGGCCCCAACAATCATTACCAGTTTGTTGGCAGTTAGTTCCGGTAAACTCCTGAACACAACTGCAGACGTACGACCCATCAGTCACCGGATGGCACGTGCCCCCATTGAGGCACACAGTACCCTGGCATTGGCTGGAAGTAGCTGTAATGATAACAGTAAACCCTGTGTGTAAGTGTGACATCATTCCACTCTTACGGCCCACTTTGACCCCACCACCCCCTGTTCATTTCAGACTTGAAATAACTTTTTATATTATCATTATCAACGTTTATTGAAATCGGAACGTTTTGCAAAAGGCACAAAAATTGCACATAAAATTTATTAATTTTACAAATAGTAGAAATGTGCAACAGGCAAATTAGGATAAAAACATTAATAACGGTTCCATACAAATATAAAACACAAAACAGTTATGTACAGGTTATCTGTTTCTGAATGCTTAAAAAAAATACAATGAACCATTTCAACAATCAAAAATTCTCCCTATAAATCTATACAACCAGATTCAATTGGAAGATAAGCAAACGGTATGCACAACAAAAAACCATCGTATCGCAACAAACAAAACCTGGAACAAAATAACAGTATGCTAAACTCAAGGTTATCTCCCTTAACCCTACCTCCAAAGCACGGTGTAGATATTTCCGAGGATAGGGCTATTTCCCTTGGAATTAACTGCCAGGGTTTATAGTAAAATCAGGTAAACAGGCCAACAAAATTGTCCTCGAAAAATTCCCAGGAAAGTGGTCTAGTGAGAAAGGAGTTCAATGATTAGTGGTGGTTCTGAAAAAGAACCTGTTGTGTTTTCCTTAATCCGTGGTTCAAATACTCAGTGTTGGATAAGTATGCTCACCAAATTCACAGTTTGGTCCCTGTCGCCCTCCTGTACAAATACAGACGTAGCCGTTGACGACGTCACGGCACTCTCCGCCGAACTGACACGGGGAGCTCGAACATTCATCCACATCTACGACAACAAAATAGTGTTTTTTTTCCACAGTCAACAACAATGAATTTTAGTGGTTAAAGACAAAGTGCAAAATTGGTAACAATCGAAATAGGTGTTTTTTTTTCAATTTGTAAAAGACACTGATTGTAAAGGTTTGTACCAGTACGAGTTCAGAAAATAGCATTTGGAAGTTCTTACAAAATAACCATTGCTTAACTCCAATTGGCAGAATCAAGACTAGGACATTAAACATGACCGTGCACAAAAAACCCCTTACAAACCATTTTTCGTTGTTTTCGATAAAATGTGACCAACAATAATTTTATTTTGCTATGGTCATGTTCCTTTTCTGTGCAGTTTTGTATATTCTGTTTGCGGTAACACCATGTGTATATATCCGCTTGGCTGTGTATATATAATTGGTGTTACTGCAAACTGAATATACATTGATACCTCAATATGCAATGCCTCAAAACCCATACACTGTGCAGTTTTCCGCAAATTAGTTATTTTTAACGTTGTTAACTTTTCATGCAATTCGACCTATGGTCGCTATGAAGAATGTTTTATCTAATAAATCATTTATAATAAGGAAGGGTTCTGGGCCCCGTCGTAGGAGGTGGGAGGAAGGGGAAACGGTCCTCAAGTGAGGAGGCACCTGGTCTCCGCAAAAGAAGATAAACACAGCTTGGTTTATTGACAGAGAGCGAGAGTGAATGAAAGCTTCCATAAAAAAATGTACTTTCAATTTAAATTTGACTGTCATGTGAGAACAAAGATGAACAAAAACAAAATGGGGCAACATCGATCGGCAAAACATCAATGAACATCAACACTGTACACACAATAAGAGTGGATTGTTCACCACATGATAGCATGGAATAACATTATCACCTGCACACTTTATGAGCCCATTTGGCACCTAAAGCCTCGCTTATATACAGTGATGGTTGGTAGAATCAGGACAAGATGGTGGCTCTGAAAGAGAGTCAATTGGCAGATTCTAAGACTATTACTACTTATAAGGGTGTTAAATCATAAAGACAAAAGAAGACAAATATTTACTTGTTTCACATCTGTCACCATTGTAGCCTGCCCGACAAACACAGTAGACTGATCCCTGATCTCCACGGATAACACACATGCCGCCATTAGCACAGAATCCCACGTCACACTGTGTCACCACGGCACCGGCCAGCGGCACGTCCTTCACGGTGATCGAAAACCCCTTCCCCGTCATCCAGCTGTCCGACTTGAACACCATCCACGCATTGGAGTCATCGACGAAGAAAGGCGCGATGAGCCCAGAACCAGACTCTCGCATGACCAAGGAGGCTGCGTCGGCCGGGTTGGTCCCATGGCCAACCTGGACAATGTCGTGGTCGCATTCCGTTTCCAGGTCGTCGATGATGAAGCTGACTCGACGGTTTGTGGAGGACGCCATGATGTTGTAGAGGCAGTTCAGGTTATCCATGTAGTTGAAAGGGTAGTTAGGGCTTGTGATTCGCACCTCTTGACCCTCAGTCAGAGTGTAATCTGCATTACAGTTTGGAGCTTTGGACAAAGATGAAGAATAGAAATGTTACCATCAAACGAAGACAGATTTAAAAAGCCTGGAACAAATTTTCACAGCTTGTTTGTCTGGTGTTTTTACAGAAAAATTATATGTACAAGAATTAATTCACTCTTATTAAAAACCAATGATGTATTTTTGTTAAGGTCCAACAGTTAAATTTTATATTTTAAAATAATCTTTTCATGATTTTATCGAAAGACGAAATTTAGAAAATCAGCTCAAAAGACTTCAGAGACAACTGTGTCTTCAAGTGCTACCAATACTCACATATTTGGCACTGGGTACCAGCGAATTGTTCCGAGCATGAACAGGTGTACACGGTGTGCGTCTGATCGAAAACACAGTTACCACCGTTGACACATGCCTGTGAACACTGCGTAACTACCCAAGACAGAAAAATTAATCTTAATTAATTAAGATATCACTATAGGATTGAACTGGCCTTTCAGAGGGTATCGAGTTTCCCAGGGTTCAGCAATTGAAGTGTGAAAGGGTCAACAAAATGTACACGGGAATTTCCCAGGAAATTTGTCTAGTGTGAAAGAGGCTCAAAGAGATATTACTTAGTGCATGGAGGTAGAATTTTGCAGGGGACTCTCTGTCACAAGATATGCTTTTAAATCAAATAAAGAAAATATAAGTTTCCATGCTAATCGGACACTTATAATAAGCGGGCAATTTGGGCAAGTCACTTACTTGGAATCTGACAGTTGGTACCGATGTATCCAGACAAACACTGGCATCGGTATCCACTACCGACTGAAGCGTCTTGTATACAAGAGCCACGGTTCTGGCAAGGGTTGACTGTGCACACAGTTACTGGTGGTATAACTGGGGTAAAAAGGCAAACTCTTTAACCCATAATCATTCTGAATGGTCATAGAACATAAACACCGATGTTCCTGCCTTAGCCCGAGTGGCTTAGGACTGCTGCTACATTACAATAAACAGTCATTATTTACTGCCTTCCAAATGAATGTATCCCAACAAACTGTATACCGTTGGAAAGAGCACATCGTTTTCTTGAATGTGATAAAATGTTCCCCATACACATCAGCAATAAGAGTATAAAGAAAGACACTAGCTTCTTGTTCATCTATAAGTTTTCCCAAAGATAGGCGCTAACAGCGTTTGAATGTTCTAAGAGAATTCCCATAGTAAGGCAGATCTTCTGGCTCGTTTAATCACTCATTTCGTTATTTGGTTTAAAAAACATGCTACAGGTTGTAAAATTGACATGCGTACGCATAAAAAGGCAATAGTATCCTGGTGTTATATTGTTACTGTTTAAAGTAAATTTACCATGTAAATAATAGTTTTAAAAAGTAAACTATGCAAGTATTCAACCTTAAAGAAAAAAATTAAACAAATAATTTAATTAATAATATCTAAATGAATTGAAGTAAAACTGTTAGGGCATACCCTGTGTAAAGAAATGTAATGAATAATACAATAAGAAAATGTCAAAATATATAAAGTTCTCAAATGTGAATAGATTTGTGCATTAATTTGACTAAAGAATTTAGACTACAATTCTAAGCAGATATTTGTGATAGAAAGTTACAAGTTGTATAGGGTATTGCATGAACAAATCCACCAATGAGGAGTGGTAGTTAATTAAAAACCTAAAAATTAATTGTTGTCTAGACCCGAACATAATCTCACGTCCATCAGCTGGTGTGATAAAGCGCTGTATAAGAGCTATAGGTATTATTATTATTTTTGTAAACAATTTTGCACGCAATGTTACACTGTGCATATTGTCCATGGCATGTGCAAAAGTTTTGTATGTTTATCATTTTGAAACAGCATCATCTGTCAAAATATGTTATGAGAAGAAACGTTTTTTAATACTTCAACGAAAGTTGGGCCATCAACTTTCATTTTCTTGCAACCTTATTAGGGTTGAAAAGAAATTCTACTTACAAGTTTGGCAGAAGTTCCACTGAAGGTTGGCTGGCATGAGCAGACAAATTGATTGGGGTTGTTGCTGTTAATTGTACACAGACCATTATTCTGGCAAGGATTTGATATGCACGCAACTAAATTCACAAGAGAACAAACAAACAAAAACAGTCAAATGAAAAAGAAAATTAGATAGTTGCATTAGAGGGTGAAGAATATTATTTTTGTGTTTTACCCAATACTGATGTGTAATATTAAAGTATACAACATATCGGACAACACATAAATCGTTTTTTTTTTTTTTTTTTTTCCCCCATTGATTTCACTGAAACGTGAGCACTGAACACAACAAAACATGGTTGGCTGTATGGTGTTCTTACTGACAACCACAGGGATGGGAGTTTATTATAATTGACTCTCACTCTAAATGGACCCTTCCAATGAAATATGCTAATTACATTCACGTATGCTTACAGACACTATTGGTTGGCAAACACCGTAGAGTTGTGCACTAGGCAGACGCACAAGCGCGTGTGCAGCACGCCACCATTAGCCCCATACAAAAAGGTGTGATTTCACTCATTTTGCCAACCAGTGGGGAGAGTGCGCATGTTTCATGGGAAGGGTCTATTGAAGACGGTTCTCGCATGCTCACTTACCGACTGTTGCACAGCGTGTCCCTGAGTAGCCTGTGCGACACTGGCATGTGAGCCCCGTATTGCCTACGTTAGTGCAGGCGCCACCGTTCAGACATGGATTGTTACTGCATGGTGTCGGGGAAGCTGTGGAAAGAGTTATCAAGAATAGCATGAAGTGATTTTGATCATTTCTCAATCCTCAACAAATTTAATGATGAATCTTTATTTTCTGAAGTACTCACAAGCACCAAGTATTTAGTATCTTTTATAGGTTAACGCAAGGACACAATCAACACAAATTTACAGTGAGTTACTCGATGGACAGAGACAATTGGGAGACTCATTGTTCTTGTTTAAAACTCACAAGCACTGAGTAATAAGGATCTTTCATAAATGAGTTTTATCATATTCTGTGCACAGGGGTGTCCACACCCTTACAATCAGTAACAGTGACAGCTGGTAGGTTAAAAAAGGAAAATAATCAACACAAACTGACTGTGAGTTCCTCAACGGACAAAAACAATTGGGAGACTCATTGTTCTTGTTTAAAACTCACAAGCACCATGTATTGAGTATTTAGTCTGTTCACAGGAGTGTCCCACACAACTGCAATCAGCAGCAGTGACAGCTGGTAGGTTAGAGTAAAGAATTTACACAAACTGACTTTGAGTGACTCAATAAAGAGAGAAAATTGGGAGACTCATTGTTCTTGTCGAATACCCTCAGTAAGCCCCGAGTGTTAACATTGTTTTTCATTCGTGAGTTTGATCATTCTTTGTGCACTCGAGTGTGGGCTCACTGCCTTAAAATCGGCAATAGTGGTAGCTCGAAGGTACAGAGGGCTCGGGATGTTATCAGCATAAAGAGTGTGTGAGTTCTTTGTATGATGGAGATGACTGTAACTCACCAAACTGACAGTTGTTTCCAGTGTATCCCGTAAGGCAGTCACAGAAGTAGTCTGAAGGGTTGTTATAATTGATCATGCAGGTGCCTCCGTTGACGCAAGGATTGGGGTTGCAAGAACCTGTTGGAGAGCAGAAAAAAACAACACATGAGCTCAGGGCCGAGTCCATGGCTCTGCATGCGAAAACAATCAGTGCTTATAGGCTAGCGAAAAACTCCGCACTTAACGTAACTGTACTTTACATGGTTTAAAAAGAAGTTTAGCTTGTGTGTGCATATACTTCCCGTGCAAAGCATTCTTGCAGAAATTTTGCACAGACCCTAAAAGCGGTCAATGGCAAATGTTAAGTGCAGAATTCCATTATAAGCAGGGCAGCAAAATTTGGCCCGGATGTTACGATAACACTTGAGACGGTTTTTAGCAGATAAAACAAGTGGTCAGGAAGAGTGATTTGACTTATATCATAACTTTTCCATTTATGCAAGGTGGTTGCTGGAGCAAGACCAGTGCAGTGTTTTGTTTTCATTTACTCTGTGGGGGGGGGGGGAGGGGGGAGGGAATAATGAACAACAGTAATGTTAGCATGGGTGAAATCCTGGCGAGTATAAGGGGACTAACAGACCTTACAGACCTCGGTCTTGTAACTTACCAAGAGTCTGGCAGTTTGCCCCCATGTATCCCGCTGGACAGCTGCACATGTAGGACGACGACCCAGTGGCTGTGCACACGCCTCCGTTTGCACAAGGGTTATTACTGCACGGTGTTGTGATTGCTGAAAGGTGGATTCAATAACCAGCATCAATATCGGCAACCTTACTCGCACATTATTCACTCAGTACTTTACGGTACATTTATTTTGCAATTACCAGTGTTGTAGTCAAGCATTTTTCAAGTACCAAGTTTCAAGTCGTATCGAGTACTACAAGTAATTGGGCCATCGAGTCTGAGTACAAGTGAGTGTCCGGGTACCAAGTATTCTGATAATACTGCTGAATGAGGTTTTGAAAATTTTATTCCTTTTTGACTAAATTCTATATTCTAATGTGTGCTTGTTATGACAACTATCTTTTAGACATGAATATATCAAAGACATTATTAATTTAATTTGTCAGAGCTTTAGTCCTCATTCATTTTTCAGTCTACAACATTTATTTCCAAATTCCTCAATCAATATAAATACAACGTAAGCAAAGTGATACGATAATTTTCGGAATCGGGGGCACAGCCAAAGAAGCACAGAATGTGTTAGGGAGTGCCCATACAAAAAAACAATCACAATAGAGTTAATACAGACTGAACAGACAAAGCACAAAGCACATGACTAACAAAGACCTGGACAACAAAGATACACAACATTCCATTGGTTAGGTCCTTCACTCAAGTAAGAGTGCATTAGGACAAGTATAGGAAACTGGTATTTTGACCATGAGTAGTTAAAATCAGAGTCCAAGTACATTTTCAGTCAAGTACTTCAGTCGCGTGTCGAGAATGAGCTTTAAGTACAAGTATTTTGCAGGCCGAGTATACAAGTAGGAGTGTGATGAGTATGGTACTAGAGTAGTACTCGAGTACAACACTTAAAGTAGGCCTACCAAGTACGAGTACCAAACAGTGATCGAGTACGAGTGCTACAAACACTGGCAATTTAATATTTGTAATAATTAAAAGGGCTTCACTTCTAAAACTGCTGTTAATCAAAAGAAAAAAATTACCAAAAACCATATAAATGTTTTCCTGACGAAATTCGTGCTGATCTTTGCCAAACCAATACTTTGGGGAAGTTGGACCGTCAATAAACTCAATTTAATAGTTGCTTAGACTATTTTTTTTTTTAATTCAGACAAATTGCAATGGAAGGACCTTACAGTTATACTGAAACAATGATATGAATATTAAATAAATTGAAAGTTCTTTTATGGAGGAAAAATTAATGGCTCTGCTCCAGTAAACAGCAAATGACCTAAAAAAAAACTTGAAAAAAACTTTTTATTTAACTGGTCTATCTTATCTAAAACCAAAATATTCTTTCTCCTCTCAGCAAATATTTCTTCAAAAACAAATCTTTGCATTAACCGCTGCTAATTACAGGAATTTAACTGGCCTCTCATCACAGGAGCAGGCTTGGTAGTCTAGTGGTTAAGATATATATTTGCTCTAGAACACCTTAGTAGCCTTGGGACTTTTTTCCAACAGGACTCGGAAAGCACTGAGTACTTAAAAAGCATCAGACTCGAGCTCTGGTGTTTCTGACCAGCAGAGTATTGGTTCGAGTCACGGTCGTGGATGTGCCCTTGAGCAAGATACTTTACCACGATTGCATTGTCCTTTGGATGGGACATTAGGCCAATGGTCCTGTGTACTAGGGTTGGCAGTGTATGTAAAAGGACCCAGAACACTTGTCGTGGAAGAGCAGGGGTTAACCCCAATGTTTCTGGTTCACAGAGCAAGGCAGGCACCCTTGTTTACAGGTTTCCTCAAGCTTGTGAGCTACAGTGATTAAGTTCACTTATGAGGCACCCTTGGATTCATTACCAGAAATGTATAAAATACTAATGATAATAATAATAATCGGTGTTAGGTAGAACCAAAATAATGAACGAAACTAGAAGTACTTACCAGTCTGACACCTGGTGCCGGTGAAACTCTGTGTACAAGTACAGATTGGATTGAGTCTATTGTTTGTAGTAGTACTGCACTGTCCACCATTCAAACACGGATTGGGATTGCATGCAACTGTTGAAGAAACACAACATGGTTAGCAATTTTTAAGAAAGGAGTGTTGGCGTTGTGGTAGAGGGGGTGAAAAGTTCTGAAAGTTTACCCCAAACCATTTGACATAGCGCGCAACTGCCTTTAGTCTGAGGAATTCAATCTTACGCGGTCACTTGTGACTAAGCAAGCCATTGCATACCAGTCATGATTCAAATCTAACTTGCATTTGGCTGTTTTTTTTACATTGACTATTCACTTTCTGAAGTTAACATCTCCTGGGCAAACTCTTGGTGGCGCTCTATATTGTGTATTCTACCACAAGGTTAATAATAGTACATTTCATGTGCCAACAAAAAATAACAGAAGGGACAACATTGGTGTTACCTATTATGTTGCATACGTTCCCTGTGTAACCGTTTATGCAGTTGCACAGATATGACGAAGGACCAGTCACTATGCAGAGGCCTTGATTTAAACAAGGATTGTTGGTACAGGCGGTAGGCAAGGCTGTCCGAGAAAACAAATAAAAGATTTAAAGGTATTGTTTTAGAGCAGAGCTCTTTTGATGACAATGTTGTTACAAAACAGACAAAGTTTGGTTGGCACTTCAGAACATTGCAAAAGGAGAAACAACTTTAGAATTACAATACCTTGAAAAACACAAAAAATTGTTTCACCGATATTATTATTTGTTTTAATAAAATAGCTTACAATTGATCTTGAAGCTCAGGGATGACGTAAATGAAATACAAGAACTGATGAATATCACACATTAATAAGCACATTTATTAAACTTCTTTTATTTTAATTTCTTTATAATTAGCTCTTAAACAGTTGTTGGCTGTCAAAAACTAAGTGCATTACCAATACTTATAAAATGACATGAAATTTGACCTTACGTGTATCACAGTTGGTCCCAGTCCAACCAAATTGACAGGTACAGCGATACTGGTTCAGATTAGTCGGCATCTGTGAACAAGCCCCGCCATTCTGGCATGGATTTGTGGCACACACACCTGGAGAAAAAAAAAAAAAAGGATATTCAAACAAAAATGTTGGTGGTAAAGAAAGTGCTGGAACCTCTTCAATTTAAAGGAACGTTACAGAATTGGTTTTTGCTAACAAAACAGTTGCTGGCAGTGTAAGCACTTTATGTAATCCACCATATACATAAACTGACAAACCTGTAGAAGTTTGAGATCGATCGGCCATCTGGGTCACAAGAAAATAGTGAAAAACCGATTACACATTTGCATGAAATCATATAGATTCAACAAATGAATATAACGCTCACTGAGCGATAAACTCCAATCGGAAAATTAATTTATTAAAATATTTGTTTAGGAGGAGAATGAAATGAGTGTCTTACTGAGAGTGCGGCATGTGGATCCCGAGTATCCTGGTCGACAGACGCATGTGAAGCTTGTTAACTCGATGAAGCATGTCCCCCATTAGTGCAAGGATTCACTGAGCACGGTGTTACGGTAGCTATAAAAAGAGGGGAAATATAATGTGTTTACATAATTCAGCATATGAGCAGCTCTATGGGTACATACAAGCTGGATGTATGTACATTGCAGCCACCGTATGGCATTTTGGTACAAGACGATTGTGGCTGCTACGGTCACTGAAGGATAAATTGTGTGGTAAACAAAGATTCTGCGTGGTCACCCATGCAGAAAGGGCTTACCCATTATTCAACCCTCATACTCTAGATCCATGGACTTTAACAGATTGTTGACCTAATTTTGCGAGATACAAAATTCTAAGTGGTTCGGCCCTAGATCCATGGAATTGTTGGCAGCCAACAAATTGGTGTACATTCTACTAATACATTCTTATGAACGATGAAATGATGTGTGTACCCATTCATGTAATGAAAAGCAATACATGTCTTGCTAAAGAACAAGTGCCAACACCAGGATTCGAACCCACACTCCGATAACTTTGTCACAAGAACTTGAGTTTGATGAGCTAAGGGATGCTCCACCATTACAGGCTATAATTATTTACACTTCTAAATCCTTGATTCATGGACTCACATGTCTGGCATGTAGTCCCGGTGTAATATTGGGGACACTGGCACGCAAACTGAAAGTTGTTGATTCTGTTGCATACACCCCCGTTTTGACATGGCTGAGATATGCACGGATCTGAATTTCATAAGAAAAAGAGAAGACAAATAAAATCATTGATTTATTTACAATCCTGTCGGTAAGTCACGTGCGGGGTTTTCACTATTTCCGGCTCCAAAGCTTATTTTACTGAAAGAAAAAAAAACACTCATTCCATCATTTAAAGACATTTCTCATGACAGAAACCGATATTTCTGATATAAAAAAATAAACTCTTTGAAAGACATAATGTGAAAGGAAAGTCAGAGAGTTAATTCTGTCCTTACATAGATCATCAAATACTAAACAGTCAAATGCATTTCCTATGGGCTTCTGGCAATTCCACTTGAGACTATTCAAATGACTCCTGAACTTACTCGTCGGCGGAGTGCTGCACTGAATTCCAGTATACCCCGAGACGCATTGACACAAGTAAATCAATGTGATGCCACTTTGCTGCGTGGTGCATCTGCCACCATTCAGGCATGGATTGGACACACAAGGATCATCTGGTTAGAAATAATAATATTAATAATAATAATAATAATGATAATAATAATGTGGGGATATTTTTGTAGATTAGAAGAGATATCCTGCAAGGGCGAGTATACCTTAACTTCAAAAATCAATGACCATATAAGAACCTACTTGGTAAGAAGCACTGCAGCTGTTGATAATGTATAACATTTTGAGGAAAGATTCCCTTCTAATTAATGTGGTTTTAGAGAAAGAGATTTAAAAAATAAATTCAATCTGAGAATTGTTTCATGCATGAAACATTTCTCAGATTGTGTATTCCAATTCAATTTATTCTTCCTGCGTGGACATAACGGCAGACCATGGGCTGACCATAGCCGCATGTGACGTCAATGAAAGGAATCAATATAACAACATAACATACGTTTTGCCTACACTGGTGTGATCATCAATACAAATAAATTAATGTCGTTATGTCCTGCTGATTTGTGGAACAAAGGCCACTTGCAGGACAGGGTTTAGAGGCACTGTATACTCCACACTGAGAGGCCTGTGGGACAGAATCCAAAGGCATCCCGAGTGGGATTGGAACCTTCTACATTCTACAGCGAGCTCGCCCGGCGACGAGAAACCCGTCTAAAACGTCTAAAACATTAATCTGATTGGAGTTAGATAAGAGTAACACTTACTTCTCTGCTCACACCTGCTTCCAAAATAGTTAGCGTTACATGTGCATAAATACGCTCCAACGTTCTGCTGATTCGTAGAGCACTGGCCACCATTAAGACAGGGTTGAGAATTACACGGATCTGAAGAGGAAAAAAATCAACAGAGCAATAGCACAGATGAGGTATATTAACGATTAAAAAACAATTACTCAAGAAGCTCCAAAAAGTTCAAAAAATAATACCATGCACAGGAAATATTTTTAAATACCAATGTGAAGTGGCCAACAGTGCCACAAGCACCGCATCAAACCCCTAGTTATCCTATGTGCATAATACATAACACACAGGACCTATAGCTTAACGCCCCTTCCGAAAAATGAAGCAATTTTAGCCGAGTATCTTTCTCAAGGACACAGGCGCCCTGATCAGGAACCAAATCTAAACTCTGCCCACACCAGAAATTTGAGTCCTGTGTAACAGACCGCCCGACACAAATACCCCATGCATGTTTTAAAAAAATTTTCTAGGATGAAAAATGAATTAAAAAACAAGGACTTACACACTTTGTAGTACAATACTAATCGTCAAATATTCTGAAAGATTTTTTAAATCATTTGATTTTGAGTAGGATGATTTACTTACTTTGTGGTGGAACGGTGCATCGTTCTCCGGTGTACCCAACTATACACTGGCATACATATACAATGACACCTTGACGGGACTGGGTTTGGCAAGTGCCTCCGTTCGCGCATGGGTTGGAAATACAAGGATTAGCTGTGAAGGAAGAAAGTTGACAAAGAAAAAACAGTTTAATAAATTGATGAGGTATGAAAATCTTTATCACTTTTGGGTGGCCCTAACACATTTACCATATACATGTAGGCCCTAATTGTAGCTGGTGTTATATAAAAGCGCATTTTCTCATCTTTTTGATGAGTAAATAACCACATATTGAGATTTTGGGCAGGAAGTGCCTGGTTATGGCACCGTTACATATTAACATGTAGTAATTAAATACTTTTTACAATTTTTACAGTAATTTTTCTATAATTTCGGATAATATTCATAGGCAACTAAGAGGTATACCATGAGAAGTTCTTCATGTTTAGTTTTTCCTAAAACATTTACTGGTGTGGGGTCAGTCAGTTTCCCCTGTGGTTCATTACTTGACATTTAAAACATTTACTGTTACAGTCATTTTTGTGTATGCAAAAATCAAAAGATGTTTGTCATACCAGTTTGGCAGTTTGTCCCAGTGTAGCCGTTCACACAGTTGCAGAAAAAGCCAAAGTTGTTGTTGTTGAGAAGTGCGCATAATCCACCATTTAGGCAAGGGTTGGAAGTACACGGATCTAAAAACAGACAGAAATAACAGCACTGTTATCATATCCAAACGAGTGTAGTTTCTATATATTAATATTCATAAGACAAGTGTAGGCCTGCTCTTGGGCTTCTCTAACTTAATCCAATGAATATTCATGTCCTCACTTATCAAATAACACCCGAGTAGATCCTCGTCATTTGATTGGAGGATTGTCACTGGGAATTAGTTAATCATTACCGTCACAGAGCCTACGTAATAAAACGTGCATTTCGGTAATATTGTAATGCAAAATTGTTGTGTTCAAAGATCTACTTGGATATTATATCCCACAAATTATACATGTTTTGCATTCATGCAATGGAGAGAATAATTTCATTCATTCAAAACAAATAAAGATGGAACAAAGATAGAACATGTTCAATTCAATTGTTGAATTGAATGTTCGGTATTACAACTCTTGAATATATTTTCCCCATTGCACTCATAAAATATTCCTTATTTCATTAATTCCTCTGGCGTGACAGCAATATTTATGGTAGTTCTCATAAACAGATGCAAGTACACAAAAGCAAGATTACTAAATTAGTTCATTCAACAACTTCTTCATTATATAGGTGTAGTGGCTTTACAATAATTAGTCTTTGTGGATTTCACCTCGATTCCAACAATTTTCAATAGTTAAGCTAATGTGAGATTTTTCAAAGTTTCCCTTCTGAAGAAAAATGAAGATTTGATCTATCTATCCTCCATACTAACTTGGTCTCGTCTCGCAGTTCAGTCCAACATAACCATTGAAGCAAGTGCAGGAATAGTACACCACAGGGCCGTTGTTAGCACGTCCACACATTCCCCCATTCAGGCAGGGATTAGAAGTGCACGGATCTAAAGACAGAATCAGACAAAAAAATATATTGTTATATAAAAAAGAGGCAGTGACCGCAAAAAGGGAACAAACTTCAAAGGGTTTAAGGGAAGGTACATGATTGGTAATCACTCTAAAAATTAATGGCAATAAAAACTGACTTGGTCAGAAGTACAGCAACTTTCGATAGTATAAAGCATTTTCAAAAATATTTCAATTCAAAATAATGTGGATATGGAAAAAATATGTAAGTTTTTATCCTCCAAAGTTTGAATCTGAGAAACATATCTGTCAGAAACGTTTCTCAGATTGTGTATTCCTTTTAGGGATTATCCTTTATGCGTGGACATTATTCGCTGCGGATTTTGGCGATATTTCAAAAACGGCCAAAATTTTCACAGGTTAGTTTTATTGTAGATATCTACATTTATATAGGATTAAAACAATCAAACGGTTCCAAAAACCAAAGGTATACGTTGCCTTCAAGGGTCTTTTATTTTAGGTTTGAAGGACAGACAGACAGTTGGTAAGATTAACATTTTGTGATTAAAAAATTGCAATTCCTGGCAAAATTTACAATATACAAACCGTGTAATCAGCACGTATCTGAGGAAACTCATTTACGCTGCCATTTTAGCTGTTTGGCACATAGTGTTTGCTTTCCTATGGGGTGATCTGGTCAATTTCCCACACGGATATGTCATATGGTACACCACAAGCAACAGAAGACAATTAAGCTCAGCATTCTAGCTGTCACCATCAGCCCCCCGCCCCCACCCGGCAAAAGACATCCCCTGACCCCAGCCCCTAAACCCTACCCCAGTCCCTTTCCCCCACCCACAACACACACAAAAAAGGCCTTTTGTTTGCCTTGGGTGAAGTCCTTACTAATTTTTCCTCATTCTGCTGATTCAGATCGATACAAAACAAACTTTACCTATAGTGATTGTAGTTTCACAATTCTGGCCGGTGTAAAAAGACAAACAGGCGCACCGGTATGCCGAGGTACCCTGGGGAATGCATGTACCTCCATTCTGGCAGGGACTACGCTGGCACAGGTTAGGTGGAGCTGAAATAAGGTTCAAGGTTTAAGGTTCATTCATTTTACAGTGTCAAAACAAAAAATGAAATTATAGCTCAAAAGAGATCAATAAAATAAAATAAAAAACTTATTTACAGTAAAGATTTCAAGAACTGACTAAATGCAAACAGATATGACAATGCAGATGGATCCATTTTTGAAGCAGAGCTTGTAGGCAATGATCCCTAACGACATGCATTTGCATTGAGACAGAGTCAACAAGAATATTAAGTGAACCACGGTGGTCCGTGGTCGAGTCGAGCCACTAATGAACAAAACAGATAATAATAGGTCTCAATGCACATGCATGTTCACAAAAAAGAAAAACAAGTATCACCAGAGAATAAAATAAAAAACACAATAAAAGATACCACTTTTCATCACGTTTTTTATTTAATTAATTAAGTTGATTCATCAGAACTTTTGTTTTAAGTAAAACGTCCCTCAAATTTCCATTAAAAGCCACCTGCCTTTTTTCGTCCATGTTTTGAGTGGAAACTTGAGAGCAATAAAAAAATCAATTATTCTATTCAACTTAAATTATATTTAGTATAAGCTGGCATGTCTATTTACAATTCACATGTTAAAACAATTTTAGGTGGTTTGGTACTTAAATTGTTGGTTACAAGTTTACAGGGATGGTTTCAAGTTAACATGGTTGGTTGCAAGCTTGCAATGTTTTTGGCAAGTTTACATTGTTGGTTGCAAGTTTGCATGGTTTGTAGCAAGTTTCTCCTATAGTTGAATTGGCTACAGCTTTGTCTGACGACCGAGTCTGTTTAGCTGAACATTGCCTTAACAATCAGCCATAAACACAAATCAAAAAATCACAGCCGAAGTCACTAATTTTTGACATTATTAACACATCGTCAACTTACCAGTCTCGCATCTTGACCCTGTGTACCCCTGAACACATACACAGTTGTGCAAGTTCAGTGTGGCACTGATGACATTACAGGTACCAAAGTTTAGACATGGATCAGGCTGGCATGGGGTATCTGTAGAAAATACAATTTTTTTGAACAAAAGTTTATCCAAAGATTACAGAAGTGTATTGAAACATTATGCCGCAAACAATTCACAATCTTTCAAGAACAATGATCCAGTTACATGCTATTTATTATGGCATATGCTCAATCAAAACAAATCAATTGATGAACCAAAGCAAATTGTGGAGGATCAGCGGCTGATCTAAATTAATTGCTGGAGAGTGTCTGCGTGTGTTAAACAGTGCCTTAACATGCTTGCCTGTTGACTCCCAAAATAGTGAGTGTAGCACAGTCACAGAGTGTGATGTGCAAAGCATCCATATACATGTATAGTTTTTATAATTTCTGTCCATTTGTGAATCATGGTAAAATTTAATAAAACAATTATCCATTCTTTTCTTTTCTTTCTTTCACTAGCTTTAACTTTATGGAAGACTTTCAGAGGTTCTACACGATAGCAGAATAAGCGCGTAAACAAATATTGCGTTGTTCTAGAAATCAGCACATAGACTTTATGACGTCATTTGAGTCTGGCACCCTCGGCTCGGCTAGAGGTCATAAGACGGTTGCTCATGGGCCCATTATGCACTCCGCGCATACACAGCTGTGCATTTTCTATTGTTTCATCATCGTTTTACCTCTGATGGCGGTGTGGTATTGTCAATGAATAAGGTCCATTGCTCAGGGTTATGTAAACAGTGCGAACATTTAATTTACCCAACATGTCCCTACCTCTTAGCATTCCAAAACCTGCAACTATATTACGTACAAATGCCTTCTTGATGTAATTCTAATGAAATGAGCTTGGTACTGTCTTCTCAACGCCTTTTTTTGTTCAAAGATAAGCAACTATTAAAACAAGAGATAACATACAGATCCGGGTTTCGCACTGTCTCCCAGTAAACTGGGTAGAGCATGAGCAGACGTAGTTATTCACTCCATTGGTACAAACTCCACCATTCTGACACGGCCTGCTGGCACATTCATCTAACAAAAACAAGATAAAAACACAGTATTTAACACACACAAATATTAGATTGTTCAACCCAAAATATTTTTATAATTAGTTTCCCACATGGCTTATTACTTGAGACTTGAAATAAAAAGGCGCGTCCCCACCACCTGATCCCTCAGCTACTGCTTCCCAGGTTGTATCGTAAACTTGGGTGTGATCCCTGGCTATACAGCAATTGTTCTTTGTTCAACCCACATTTTGTATTTAAATAGTAAAATATATACATATATATGTAAAATTTCGTAGGGTAGATGGCCTTAGATTTCGATCCAAACCAAACCTTTTTCAGAGGCATAAACAAGCACAAACAAAAACATATCCATTTATAGCAACAACAAAAAATATTTATATATATTAATCCCCAAGCAATATATTTAATTAATAAAAATGTATAGTTGTGACGAGAGTACAAGGTGGGGTGGGGTGAGAGTGGTGTGCTCCCTTGATTCTATCTCACTGCCAGTTTAAAAAACAGGATTTGTTTTTGTTAAATAGGAATAATCTTCCATGGGTTTGTGGTTTGGGGGCTAAAATAACTTCAGTATAAATAAAACTTTTGCAAGTGGCTTTAACTCTCCCCCAATCCAAACTTGCAAGTTCCCAGTTGCCAAATTTAAAAGCTTTGTGATGTAAACTTATACTTATACTTATTAGTAAGTATTTGAACCAATTTTTTTTAAACAATTCTCTACTTTGTCTGTAAAGACCTGCTTACCGATATTAATTTCGCATATTCTCCCACTGAATCCAGGCTGGCACACACAGGTGTAGGTGTTAACACCATCATTGCAAATACCCGAGTTCATGCACGGGTTGAGCGGTCTGCACAAATCAACATCTGCGGACAAAAATTTTAAAGACAGTTACGTAAGAACAGACTTTTGCAATTGGGATATACTTTTATCCCGCTTAGAACCCTTGGGTAAATGCAGCGCCTTCTGTCACTTTCACTAAAACTATCCCAGCGGGATAAACTTTCATGTTCATCCCCCAATGGGGATACCCAAATGTTTCCACATCATGTACCCTTGGGTAATAATGAAATCTTCTTCACAACTAGGTACATACAATAAAAATAACCTGTGAAAATTTCACTTCAAAAGGTGGTCGGTTTTTGAGATATCAACGAAAAACCGTAGCAAATTTTTCCACGCAGGAAGAATATTCCCCAAAGAAATACACAGTCTGAGAAGCGTTTCTGACAGAAATGCTTCCCGATTCAATTTTAGGGGAATAAAAAGTGATATATTTTCTATAACTGGAGTATAACGAAGTTGAAATATTCTCAAAATTCATTATACTACTAAAGCTGCTGTACTTCTTACCAAGTAAGTTTTTATTGCCATTAATTGTCAGAGTCATTACCAAACGTGTACTGTGCCTTTAAACTTTGATTCATGCCGAAGTTATCAACTCACCGATTAGTGTCTGGCAGAAAGTCCCTGTGTGCGTCGATGGGCAGTTACAAGAATACCCCAAGTTGGTGGTTGCCGCCAAAACAACACATTGGCCCCCATTCTGGCATTGGTGACTAGTGCACGGGCTGATAGTACACAGGTTACCGGTGTATCCTCCTTGACATATGCATGAAAAGGAGTTCACATTATCTACACATCTTCCTAGGTTTTGGCACGGACTGCTCATACATTCGTTCAGGTTGGTCTGGCACCTTGTACCGATGAAACCAGGAGCGCACTGACACGTGTACAGATTCTGACCGTCCAGGCACTGTCCGTTGTTCAGGCAAGGGTTGGATAAGCACTCGTTGAGGTTGATTAGAGTTTGGCAGTTGATGCCTTGGTAACCAGACTGACACTGACAAAAGTACATGTTCGACTGCTCTATGCAGACACCGTTGTTCTGACAGGGGTTACTGGCGCATTCGGGGATGTCTGTCTGGCATCGATTACCGGTGTATCCTGCCACGCACCTGCATGTGTACGAACTCAGACCATCCACACAAGTTCCGCCGTTCAGACAGAGGTTCGGCGTCGAGCAATCGTCAATGTTGATCAGGCATGTGTTGCCTGTGTACCCGGCAGGGCAGATACAGATAGCAGTGTTCACTCCGTCTTGGCATCGCCCGCCGTTATTACACGGATTGGGCGTGCAGTTGTCAATATTAATCTGGCACAGATTCCCTCCGTAGCCCGGTAGGCACTGACAATTGTACGTGTTCACCGCCGATACGCACTGGCCGCCGTTTTGGCAAGTGACGCCCACACAGAAATTGGTCTGGATCTCACAGCGCGTGCCCTGGAAACCTGTAATGCAGTTGCAGGTCCTGGTGTTGAGCTGCTCTTGACAGATGCCGCCGTTCATGCAGTAGTCCAAGGTACAGCGTACTGAGAGGGTCTGGCACAAGGACCCTTCATAGCCAATCACACAAACACACCTGTGTTGTTGAAGAAAAGACAAGTAAGGGTGATGAGAAGATCGTCAGGCTTCAGCATTTGTTACTTTTAAATTGATTCCCTGACCGCTGAAGTGCTGTCCAATGATTTTGTTTGAGCTTGGGACAGTCACAAACTCACGTCATTGAACGGCTCTTCACAGACTTCTGTAGCTCCAAAAGTTTTTCAAAGATCACCTTGAGTAATCAATTATTTTGTTAAAAGTGCCTCAATCATTATGAAGAAAAAGAAAAATCTGGAAAGGAAAAAGTGAAATATATATATATTGGGCATAGTTGAGCGGTGCGGTGATCAGTAATGATGAAGGTTTGGGTCCCCCATGGTCAAGGCACTTGTGTTCTCGTATAAAGACACTTTGGACATCAAGCCGTTGGTCTCTTGTGCTGTGTATTAAACACATGTAAAAGAAACCAGCACACTTATCGTAAGGGAAGGGGTTTTGCCCCTGTGTTTTGGGGCTTGGTTGGCATCAGATTGTCCCAAATCACCTTGGAAATCCTCACAAGGTGCTAATTAAAAAGATTGGGCCTCGTAAATCAAAACATAGCTTGGCATTCCTGCCCTAAAAATACTGAATACCTTGATACGACTGTTTGGATGTGATAAAGCTCTAAATGATACCTGCAAAATACTATCAGCAGATAAAGCTATCGCCTCCAAAATCAAGATATTTACCTATTTATCAAGTGTAATAAACCACAAGGAAAACTGACTGGGTAAATTTTACACAATTTGGGGTTGAACAAAGAAAAAAATTGACTACAGCAATGTGAACCAACGACTCCGGCACGTAAATCCAGAGGTCGTTGGTTCAAATAATTTGTATTTGTTTTCAACCCTAAATTATCTACGCTTATAACCCAACAACTTTTAACTTGACAGAAAAATGGGGGAAAAATGGGCCTTTGTTCGCCACTGTTTTATAAAAACATCCTAAATGTAGCGCAGAAACATTGTATCCAACTGAAGCTGTCCCAAATGCACATATAAACTCTACTGCACCTAGTCCTGATGTTTCTGTCTGGAATCTCTCTCACAGGAGGTTACTATACGAAAATCGACATAAAGCGATTTTTTGGAATGATGCAATAATTATCCTTCATTCAAAATGTTTTAAAGAAAAACGGACATAACTAACACTTACCGGTAGGACCCGATAGAGTTGATACAAGTCCCGCCATTTTGACACAAGTTGAGATTCACACATTCATCGACATCCCTCTCACACGAAGTTCCGGTAAAGCCTTGCGCGCACATGCATTCATAGGCGCTGAACCGCTCCAAGCAGGCAGCGCCATTCAGACACGGGTTGCTGGCGCACTCCTGCTGGTCCAGTGCCTGCTCGCAGGTCCGTCCTGTCCACGTCAGGGTGCACACACAGTAATACTGACTGCCAGTGGCCAGGCAGAATCCTTCGTTCTTGCAGGGGTTGGTGCTGCACGCACTCGTGTCTGTCCGGAATTAAACAACACGTATGACTGTGATTGAGGCAGTAGGGGATCCTACATAAACTCATATTGGTTGATTTGGAAGGATTGAAGCTGTAGGGATCCTACATAAACTCATATTGGTTGATTTGGAAGGATTGAGGCATTAGGGATCCTACATAAAACCCATATCAGTTGATTTTGGAGAATTGAGGCTGCAGGGATCCTACATCAATTCATATCGATTGATTTGGAAGAATTGAGGCTGTAGGGATCCTACAAAAACTCATATTGGTTGATTTTGAAGAATTGATGCAGTAGGGATCCTACATAAACCCATATCAGTTAATTTGGAGAATTGGCTGTAGGGATCCTACATAAATTATATTGGTTGATTTGGAAGGATTGAGGAAGTAGGGACCCTACATAAACTCATATTGGTTTTGAAAGACTGAGGCTGAAGGGATCCTACATTAACTCACATTGGTTGATTTTTGAGAATTGCGGCAGTAGGGATTCTACGTAAACTCATATTGGTTGATTTGGAAGGATTGAGGCAGTAGGGATCCTACATAAACTCATATTGGTTTTGAAGGACTGAGGCTGAAGGGATCCTACATAAACTCACATTGGTTGATTTTTGAGATTTTAGGCAGTAAGGATATCCTACATACACCCATATCAGTTGATTTTTGAGAATTGAGGCTGCAGGGATTCTACATAAATTCATATTGGTTGATTTGGAAAGAATCAACGCTGTAGGAATCCTACATAAACTCATATTGGTTGATTTTGGCACTGTCTGGCCATGTCACAAGGGGCAATTTAAGGGCAACCACTTTCAGTCAATCTTCAAGAAGAAAAATCATTCAAATTTTAGTTGTTTCATTATTTTGCTTGGGACATTGAGTTACAGCTGTAACAATGTCCCCTTGTGCTGCTGAAGTGTTTCTTTTTTTGTTAATATATCCTTGTTTACTGGCCTTACATTATAACAAAACACACACACACAATTGATTGGTTGGATGAATTGGGGGGGGGAGAGAAATCTCTATTAATGTGAAAGAAAATTAAACCTACCTGTGTTGCAGTTAATGCCTGTGAAGCCAGAAAAACATACACAAACGTAGCTATTTACTTGGTCCATACACACGCCATTTCCCTGGCATGGTGAAGATGCGCAATCGTTTATATCTAAAAAGAGTTTAAACATGACAAATCTCATCAGGCGGCCATCTTTGTTAGTAAAGTCTTTATTTTTACACCACATACTAACCTTTCTTCGGCAACATCACACATGTAATCTTTTTGGCAAATGCGGTCCACTTTTGGCACACAATGCAAACATAAGACATCACATAGGCCTAAATATTTGGAAAATAGACTAAAAATTGGGTGTGATCCCTGGCTACACGGCAGTTAACGGTTGTATGGCTTCTGACTGGCACCCCGAACAAAGATATTGACAAATAGGGAGACCGCCAATATCTGGCTAGATAGCTCAGTTGGTAGAGCGCCGGTACGTTAATCCGGAGGTCGTTGGTTCGAATCCCGCTCTAGTCAATTTTTCTTTGTTCAACCCCCATACTATTTGAAATTTACCCAGTCAGTTTCCCTTGTGGTTTATTACTTGACATTTAAATTGAAAAAGTCGCATCCCCTCAAGGTGATCCCGTGGCTGCTGCTTCCCAGGTTGTATCGTAAACTTGGGTGTGATCCCTGGCTACACGGCAGTTAACGGTTGTATGGCTTCTGACTGGCACCCCCGAACAAAGATATTGACAAAATAGGGAGACCGCCAATATAGGGCTAGATAGCTCAGTTGGTAGAGTGCCGGTACGTTAATCCGGAGGTCGTTGGTTCGAATCCCGCTCTAGTCAATTTTTCTTTGTTCAACCCCATACTATTTAAAAATTTACTTAACATTTTTTTTTTTAGGAAGGATCTTCCAAAAACTTTGGTTGTTTAGATCTGGTGTGCAGGAAAACAAGACTGAAGACTGTTGTCTACAAACCATTCCCTATAGCAGGCACATTTTCAACTTGGCCCAAGCTCGAAAGGTGAGCAGGGATACCCCTCGGAAAACACAAGCCTTCCGGCTGGTAAATATTGCTGCTAAGCAAGCTATTGCATGTGTTTAAACAAACAGTTGAGGTTATACAAGCATTTTTTAAGTGGGTCACTAATGGTTTTTGAAACTTATTTTGTTTTATACCATGATGACAAACCCCCCCCCCAAAAAAAAAATAACAAATAATAAATAATAAATAATTAAATAATAAAAAATAGGCCTAAATAAATAAATAAATAAATAAATAATTTAAAAAAAACTTTTAAAAAAATAAAGAAAGAAATTAAAAAAAAAAACTTTAACAAAACTTAAAAAAAACAACCAAAACAACCCAACAAATTGCAGGCATCCAGACCAGACCATCCCACACATCGTGAATGACTGTACTCTTAGGCATTTTCCTGGTGGAATCAAAAACATCCACATAGTAACCGATGCTGCCCAGGATTGGATGTCAACCCTCGATCTACAACTATAGGCTGTGCACATGCACCATCAGCAAGAACAGATGCCAATCAAACAAACAAACAAACAGAGGAAAGAAAGGGGAACTTACTCATGTCACAAACCTCGCCAGTGTACCCACTGAGGCAATCACATCTGAACCCAGTTGTTGAAGCCACACAGTTTCCTCCATTCCGACACGGCCGATTCTCACATGGACTAACGGCTGTATTAAGAACATTAACAAGAATGTTTATAAAAAGAAATAGAAATGTTGACAGACATTGATAACAAAAAATCTACATTAATTTCCAATTAGTATTTTTACTTTGGTTTTTCCTTTTCCAAAAAAATACAAAAAGTGATATTCTACAATTCTGTGTACATTTAAGCACAGTAATATTTTAACAATAAAAATGTTGGGGTATTTTCCTTAATGTCTTACAATCAATTTTTGTCAATATAGCATAATCAATCAACAGCTGCAAAAAAAAAACCTATAGAGTAAAACAAATCTTTTCAAGATTTGACATGTGATAGTAACTTTTCAAATACCTCAAGTGTTAAAATACATCAAGTGTTATGTTAACATGGTGCAACTCCAATAACCCATTACCATTATAGACCTTATGCACATGATGCCTCGGCTAGAGGTCAAAAGAAGATTGCTCATTGGCTCATCCTCTGCGCCGCGCGTACATAGATGTGCGTTTTCCATTGTCAATGCATAAAGGTCTATTGAAAGAAAAACTTGTTGAAACAAGCATACATCAAAAATCCAGTCTGGAAAGCCGCACTGTATCGAGAGTAAGATTTTAACATACCAAGTTGACAGTTTAGGCCTTGCCATCTGGCCAAACATAAGCAGATGTAACTGCTGCTCAAACCAATGCATGTCCCTCCGTTGGTGCAAGGGCTGGAGTCACAAGCGTTGGGAGCTGGGGATGGAAATCATTGTTATTTTAGATTATCAAGCTTTCGTTCGTATAGCAATTACCAGTAAAAGTAGATTGTTTACCCTTTGGAGCCCATAGTGGCTGCAAGCGACTCGTACCAAGATGCCCATGGCTAACACAAATGGTTGCATTGACACCACCACAGATTATGTCGTAATAGATAGCACTCCGCACTGATGCTAAAAATAGAAGCTCAGTACCCAGACCTCAAACAATGTGTCAAAAGTCACTAACGTAACACACGCACAAAGTTTTGAGCTTTATGTTAACTCGCATGTACTGACTGTACTACTTCGGGCGCACCGATGCAGTGATCTCGTAAGAGGTAGTGGTGGATTGCTTGTCTGACATACAGGTATTTTGAGCAAAAGTAACATCATTATAGTGCAGAGTGCTATTAACAATTTATAATAAATAGTAACTCTAAACTATTAACTTTTAATTTGAATGTTAAACTTACTACCCACATTTCTACAAATGATACAAAGTTCACGTTTTATTTTAGCTTTCCCAGAGTTTTTGTCCTGGAAGATAATATGCTTCCTTTCAAAAATCTAGAAAATCAGCCATAGTTGGGTGAGTTGTAAAGAAATAGATGGTCTCTAAAAGGGTAAAGTAATTGCCTGGAAATTAAAGATTACTTGAAAGAAATCATAAAATATAGAAAACATTCCAGTAATGAATAGAAAGGAAGGCACTGTGAAAAATGAAGATGGTGTTTTTACTTTGGTTCTAACAGCCTATATATATACATCAGAGTGGAGACTTTCTTGTTATTGTGCTCTTTCTATACTCCATGCATGAGGTCGTATCAAGGCAAGAGGCATCAAAATAGTCTGAAACCTTTTGCAAATTATGAGAATCGGCACTCATTATTGCTGTTGCAAGGAGGGGACATGTCAAGACAACAGTAGATGCATGATTAATGGTCTACACTAACAGAAGACAAGAACAAGAACTAGTAAGACGCCTTACCGATTTCACATCTCAGCCCGCTGAAGGTAGCAGGGCAGGTGCAAGTATACGAGGACTGAAGATTGCGACATACTCCTCCGTTCAAACACGGGTTGTTGGCACAGTTATTGAATGCTGTGAATGACAACAACGCAAGAAGAATTTGAAATAGAATTGTCTTGATCACACGCCAAGACCGAACTGACTTGTGTGGGTTTGGAACTTTGGGCAGTGGGAACACAAATTAAAGTAGATTTTTGCGGTTAATACACCACCGTAATGGTTCTTTTCAAAACTCCCACTACTAAAGGGAGATTGTTACCACAAGCCTAACTAAGAATGATCTCACTTCTATAAAGATAGAAAGTGCATGACTGTTTGGTTTTTTAAGATGTACACCAAACAAATACTCAAAGTTGAAAATGTATGTAATTCCACTGTAATCAGCGCTCAAACTAGGGGGGCACAAGGGGATGCACCATACTTTCTAGGGGGCACTTCTGGCCAATTAAAACTGTAGTTTCCGTTCGCACTTCTTTTTAGAAAAAGCCCCTTTTCAGCGCTCTTGTTATGCCATTTACTATTTTTTATAAGACAATCTGACTTGAGTGTAAAAACAAATACATTGTCTGCATGTAAATGGAAAAATAGTTTTAAGATCATCGAAATTATCAGCTTTTTAAAATTTATCATTTTACACAGGTAGTTTTTAATCTCAAAAGTTCAGATTTCAAATAGGAGGACCCTGCAGGGGAGGGGGTATGGCATCAATTGGGGGTGCACGTCCCCCCCACCCTTAGTTACGCCACTGACTGTGATTTATTAAAATAATGAAGACTTTGGATACTGTAACAAACTTGAAGAAAAAAGTAACAATTTACTTGAAGAGCAACAACATCTTTATTGCCCTGCTGTACAATTTGTACACAGCTCAATGGAAGGAAAACATCAAATCTTTAACAACAATTAAAGGGACATTACAGAATTGGTTTTTGCTAACAAAACAGTTGCTGGCAGTGTAAGCACTTTATGTAATCCACCATATACATAAACTGACAAACCTGTAGAAGTTTGAGATCGATCGACCATCTGGGTCACGAGAAAATAGTGAAAAACCGATTACACATTTTGCATGAAATCGTAGATTCAACAAATGAATAAAACGCTCACTGAGCGATAAACTCCAATCGGCAAGTTAGTTTATTCATTTCTCATCAAATATATGGCATTTCAGACAGAAATATTTCACGGGATGTTTTCTACAATCATCATCATTAGACCGTGTAAGTTTTATGTAAATCTGTGATCAAAAAGTATATTTGTTCTTACCAATTCTGTGATGTTCCTTTAAGGGAGACTATACAGCAAACAATTGATATCAACTTTTGACATTAAGGCGGAAGGTGACACATCTCAACAATTCATGTTGAAATTACAACACAAATCGGAATTAAAGCTTCTTAAATCCACAGTGTACATGTACTATCTTGCCTGCCAGGAAATGCACTGGAATGAAAGCTGGGTTACTCTTTTTGTAAACTCAGCTACATGGTTTATGTGTAAGTTTCAAAGTTGTCTTTAAGGCTTGCCTTTACAAAGTCAAAGTAGATGCTTTAAAAAGCAATGGTGTAGCTCCGTTGCATAATTATAAAAAAAAAAAGATTGAATCTTATCACTTTTTGAGGATCCAGAATATATTATTTCACCTTGAGGTTCAAGAATGAAAATTGGTTCAAATAGTAAATAATTTTAATATACCATCGGCACAGGTTGGTCCGGAGAAACCAATTGGACAAGCGCAGAAGTAACTATTGACTTGATCAATGCAAGGAGCGTTGTTCAAACAAGGATTGCTGGCACACTCAAGAATATCTGTCAAGAAACGACACACACAAATTAATAACCAGTAATGGTGAATTCTTATAATATGTTGCACTCAAATCTGTCACTCAGTGGTGCTCATGGCACTCCAGCATGTTTACTTCTATAGTCACTGGGCCATTTATTTCATTTCTTTAAGCCATCTCAGCTCCCTTGGGAGTATACAGCCTGTGCTACCAAATATGTAGCGCACCAAGCCAAACCAATAACAAGAACCAATCCTCTGCCATCACAGGTACCCATTTACCCCCAGGTTAAGAGAAGCAATTACCCGGCATAGTTTAGTGTCTCACTCAAGGACACAAGTGTCATGACCGAGATTCGAACCCACACTCTTCTGGTCAGAAACACCAGAGCTTCAGTTCGGTGATATTAACCGCTCGGCCACACCTGCCACGTATTCCCATTTGTATAGCAGTTGACAGTAAACGTAGAACCAATAGTGGCTGAAATCAACTCGTATCGAGATGCCCATAGCTAACACAAACAGATGATCTGTCCAAACCTCAGCCACCAGAGCTCGACTCTTTAGTTAAGGGGGGGGGGGGGGGATTTGCCCAAAGTTTTACATAGATAACAACAGAAGAACCAATTTTAAATGCAGGGTAAAAGTATTTTTGCTTTCTCTGTCCAATTGACTGAAAATAAAGCAGCTGGGAAACTATATCCTCTCAGATCACACTTTACGTTACTTTTTTACGCGCAGCATTATTCGATTCTTTACGAGCTGAAGGGAAAAATTCATTGCACACTTCATTCATTTTTTAAGACCTTAAATAACTGAATTTAATACTTCTTAGGTCCTTCAATTTGGATTGTTCAATTTTAGACTTTTTAGTACTTGTTATTAAGGATCCGCAGAAACCCTAAAAAAGCATTGCACGATTTATTCCACAGGTTGAACAAAGTAAGTGTACATTCAAACCGTTAGGTAAAAGACACAAATCAAAAAAACAAACAACAAAAAAACAATACTAAAAAGTACAACATACAAGAATGTATCTTTAATAAAGACATGCATACCTTGAACAAACAAACAAACAAACAAACATAAATGAAAGAAAAGGTGATTTCTTACTTTGTTGGCATCTGACTCCATTGAAGCCGGGTGAACAGGTGCAGAAAAAACCGGTTGGTGTCGTCCCTACACAATCCACCATTCACGCAAGGTGCGCTCAAACATTCATCAATTGCTAGATAAACAATAAAATGAACAACATTCCTATAAGTTCCAAATACCTCGGTGATATATCTTTGTCAATAGCTGGTCCCAACCAATTTGAACACTATTCCATCAACATCAGGAACGCCTCATTTGGATGGCATGGGTGACTCGTGCATATAAAGCGCTCGCCTCTCACCAATGTGACCCTCGTTTGATTCCCGGCCAGGGCCATTTGTGAGTAGAGTTGTGAGTTGGTTCTCTCCTATGCCACAAGGGTTTTTCTCTGGGCCCTATTGTTCCCCCCCCCCTTCCCGGAAAAATCAAACACTTTCGATCTCTGGCTGTGCTCCATAGTCATATATGGGTGTAAGTGCCTGGCTGCCTAATGACCCCTTGCGTACCGCAAGAACTCGCAGATCAGCACCAGTTCTTTGGTAGTTTTTTTCAGTCTTAATTCTGCTTTAAAGTTCCTATAAGGGGCAGGAGGAGGGAGGACAAAATAATTCACTCGAATAAGCTTGCAACAATCACTTTCAATGCATGATGTTGGTTTTTACTGACCAGTGGCACAGAATGTTCCAGTAAAACCAGGAAAGCAGTTACATGTGTAACCATTGACACCATCAACACATGTTCCACTGCCACACGGACTGCTGGCACATTCATTGATATCTGCAAAGTAAACAGAAGAGGCTATAACAATATACTCTGCTGGACACCCAAAATAAATGTTTGCTTGATACAAGCAAATAATTACTAATCAATAAATACAATATAATACATGTCAATCAATACAATCCAATACTCACAAATCAACACAATCCAATATTTACAAACCGATACAATAAAACCCAGCACTTGCAAATCAAACAATTCAATACCTGCTGATCAATACATCACAATACTTACTAACGAATACAATCCAATACTTCCAAATCAACAATACAATAATTGCAAGTCAACAATACAAGCCAATACTTACCGATCAATACAAGCCAATACTTACCGATCAATACAAGCCATTACTTACTAATCAATACAGCCCAATATTCACAAATTGTTACAATCCTAAGTTCACAAAGCAATGCAACCCACTACTTACTAATCTCGCAGTTTTGTCCTGTAAAACCACTCGCACAGTTGCAGAGATATGATCCCTGTCTATCAACGCATTGCCCACCGTTGGCACACGGACTGCCTGCACAGTTGTTTTCATCTGGGGAAAAAAACGAGAGCCATATAAAAAAATTAAAAATTAAAATAAACAAAAATTAAAATAAAAACTTAAAGCAAAAAAGCAAAACCAACATGGGTCGACCAAGAAATGTACAGCCCCGAAAATTGCAATACCAACCTCCGCCACACAATGGTCCTGTGAATCCTGTCAGACAGGTACAAGTGTAGTACAGCGGGGCATTGTTATCAGGAACACACACTCCATTGTTCAGGCAAGTTATGGAAACACATGCACCTAAAAACAAAATGAAATTTAATTTATTCATTCGTTCATTCATAATTGTTTTGTTCTCTCTCTCTTTTCTGCACAAAATCTGTTTATGGTTTTTTTAAATGATTTTTTAAATTTTGATTGTGGCAATCAAAACAAGCAAAGAGAAGTGTTGTTGTAGGATCGTCATTGATTTCCTCCACTTTGACAACATTTCAGACGAACATATTTCTCCGAAGGATTGATATCCGTATGAACTTTGTATAATTTTAAATCCAAGCACATTCACAAAGAGTTAATTCTTTTCCATACAAAAAAAGAAGGTTGACACGGAAATATTTACTTGGTGTAGTGAGTTCGCGATGACCCAGGTTCAAGAGTGCTGGTTCACCGGTCATCTGAACGTTCAACTCAGCGGTGTATTTGTGGTTGGGCGTCAGACCGAGGAACGCCTGATCGATCAGTCCGTTCTTGACCTGCTCTGCTGTTAATGACTGGGTCTTCTCCTGTTGCGTGACGTCATCCCGAAGGGTGAGATAGTAGTGCAAGATGTCATTGTTGTTGATAGGGTTGAAAGTGAAATGAGCGTCCGTCCCAGTCATCCCCGTAACCTGAAGTATATTTGTCCTGGCTGGAGAGAATGATGGATAAATGGCTCGTCAATATTTTGCCTGTCGGTGGCATGATTATTCAAGATTTGTATGTACTTATTCCTTTATAGATTATTCACTTCTGTATTGTCATCACCATACGCCCAGGCATGATTTTTTTCACACAATTCTTTCCTTGTAAAAGTGTCTGAAAATAATATTTAAAACAGAAACTTTGTTTTGTTTTAGAAACATGGCCACTATCTTAACAAGGGAAACATTGGAAAATGTCATTTCAGATTTTTTACCTCTATTACTTTGACCTTTCTGTCCGAGTGGAATAAGGTCAGATTCGGCAGCCATTTGCGGCCACTTATATGTAAATTTTGGTACAAGCCGTTTCAAGCCACTATGGTCTCTAATTACAATTACAAGAGATCAAAATCGATTAAATTTGATTTAATTTTTCACATTTTTAGAATCCATGTGTCCGTCATCAGCATTGTTTGTGATCGTCAACAAGTGAAACGATACTGATTCGCGGCAGTACAAGCTCAACGTCTGGTACACTATTCACATTTTGTGAAAACGTGTTATAGGCTTCCTAATGAACAGATTGATTTCTCAGCACTCTGCATATTTACAACTTCTTACCGACTTGGCAGTGAATGCCTTGATACTGGGCTGAACATTGGCAAGTGTAACCCTTTAATTTCTCCAGGCACTGTCCACCGTTTTGACACGGAGTACTTTGGCATTCCAAGACATCTGTGGATGAAAAGATCCCAAATTGATTGACTCTTTCTATTTATTTATGAATTCTGTTTGTGATGCCTAGGATTCTCAGAAAAGTGAACTTAATCGCTATACTAGCCGAGTATTCCCGTGGAGAGAAGACAATGAAGGAAGTTTCAGTTTTAGATGTGGGAGGAAAACCCCAGAGAACTAATCCAGGGAAAACCCACACAATCAGGTAGGGACTGAAAACCCAATCCACATAGTGCCCCCCCCCCCCTTGGCGGGATTTGAACTGGGTGAAAGGCAAGGGAAAAAAAAACTTCGCCAACCCGACCGCCCAAAAGAGCAAGCCGTTATCCAGTGGAGTGCATATATCCTAGTAGCTAGATCAAGGCACTTGACAACTTTGTCACCCCTATGCACAATTGGCGTACCTCATTCCTCAAACTTTCTTAAGGGAGTGAAACTTCAAGTTGCTTGCATTGCCAAGGGGTTGATCCAATACCAACTCAGCCCTCGCGGGTTCCCATTTATACACATGGGTTTAAAGTAAATGTGGTTGAGTGCCTTGCTCAAGGACACAAGTATCAGGACTGGAAATTCAAAAGTTCATCACACTTTGAAGAATCAGCCATCACGACTTGAGTCTTAGTTTATTTTGAATAAGCTTGTGACCTTTGAAAAAGAAAGCATTCATTGAAACCATATTCTCTTTCTATGGCGTCAATGTAGCATGATGTGGAAATAGCTGTTACTCACATATTCGGGCTTCTGGTACCAAGTTGGCCTAACCATATTGAGTTTTACGTGTGAGCGATTCTGTTTCTCTACATACTTTAGTTTAACGTAGTTTATGGCTATTAAAAATTACATCATCTAGTTGGGAAGGTAAAATTGAGCCATGAAATATAAGACAGTAAAATACATTTATCAAATCAAGAAAGAAAGAAAGACTTGACCTTTGTTTTCAGATACTTGTAAACAATTAATAATTTTGCCCAACAGACAATCATGTTATCATTTAACCTGTGTAACGGTCGCACAAATTCAGGCCCAATTGGCAAATTATTTACAAAATAAGCAATAATTTTGTTTCAAAGTTAACTGTCCGTAAATATTTGCATTAGATAAACATTGAAATTGTATTCATAACCAATTGCTACAGGTATTTTTTCTTTTCAAGGACTTTGCATCAATCACCGCATTATCAACACGCCAAACTGCACTTATAGTCAGTACATGAGAGTAAACATAAAACTCGGACATGTACGCGCGTGTATGTTTTTGAAATTTGACACGTGGGTCTGAGAAGTGAGATTCGGGTTCTTAGCTTCTACTCTCAACATTAGTGCGGAGTGCTATTGTGGCTCTTACGTGTACAATCCACAGAATGAGTTTGTACACATGCTGAAAACCGCACCTATCAAATGCACCCCACTATAGACCCTTCTTTGCAACGTCACAGCCCAGGTTTTTGCCAACCAAGGTTGGAAAACTATGGGACGCCATAAATGCAAAGCAAAAACGGATAGCCACAGTTTGTAACAATGTTACACAAATATTAAAAAATAGTGTTGAATTTGTTGGAAACAAAGCAACCAATCATAAGATGTATATTTCTTTGTATTGAAAGTTTGCAGAAATGTTGAATTTGGTCGCAAAATCTGTACCCGCGATTGAATGTTTTGCTAACGTTCGGCCCTCCACACCAACCAGCGCGGTTTGTTGATCAACAAAAGAAAGATCTATTAATGGGTTGTCTTCTTCCACACACTTTTCATTCATTCACTTTCATAACTTTTTTTAACACACTACATGCGTCAACTTGACCAATGATGTTTACAGAACAACTACACAAAGTCCACGCATGGTGTGGGTTATTACAGCCTGTGCCAGATGCGTACAGCAATGGTCAAATACATAGAGCGCCATATACTTTTGTCTCTCTACATCTACATGGTACAAACCTTGGTCACAATTTATACCACTCCAACCGTCAGGACAAAGGCAGGAATACCTCTCCACTAATAACGGCTTCACGATACAGACTCCTTTGTTCCGACATGGAACTAATTCAGTACACACACCTTGACAGTGAAAAAAGACAATTAGAACATTAATCTGCTGAAATCTTAGACATTTCAATTGCTCAAATCCTGTAAAACATCTCCTTTAACGGCACAGTACACGTTTGGTAATGACTTTGAAAATTAATGGCAATAACAGCAGCCTTGGGTAGGATAATGAATTTTGAGAAACTTTTAACTTCGAAGTACTACGGTTATGGAAAATGTATCACTTTTTGATCCCCAAATTTGCATCTGAGAAGCGTTTTTGTCAGAAACTCTTCTCGAACTGTGTACTCCTATGGGAATATTATTCCTGCGTGGTGATATCGGTGATATCTCAAAAATGCGACCACCTTTTGAAGTGAAATTTTCTCAGGTTAGTTTTATTGTATGTACCTACATTTTAAAGGATTAACACAATCAGTAGGCTCCAATTACCAAACGTATACAGCACCTTTAATAAACCCCTTCTCTCCCAAACTGTTGTCGAAAATAAAGTACACAAAACTAAACTTTCCCTTGAGTATTCTGTTGGTGAGTGTGACATAATTCCAACTTGATCAAGTTACAAACCACAAAGGAAATTTACTGGGTGTACACTATAAAAAAATTAGGTGAACAAAGAAGAATTGCCTGGAGCAGGATTTGAACCTGCGACCTCCGGAATTAGTTGCCGGTGCTCTACCTATACTGAGCAATCTAGCCTTATGTTGGCCATCTGCCTATGAATTCCAACAGATAACCACGTCCAGTGTACAAAGTTTGGGCACAAATGAGTACCCAAAGCTGCTACGGATACTAGTGCATTGATGAGCAATTAGTTTACATCAGGAACTGTGGAGTTCTTGATCAGTGCCTTTCACAATGACGCTTCGCAAAGACGTACTCAAGATCTCATTCAAAATGCCAACCTGTGTTATACAAATTTACTTTAAACGGTGGAATAAAGGGAATTTGGTGTAGCTGGAAGTAGCAAAAGACCTGAGCATGCAGCCATTGAGTCCGTTGATTGTGAGTCACTAGTCCACAACACATCTGGGACGCTACTGTAATTTGTTCCCTGAGGACATTTCTTCACCAACTGAAAGCCATCTGTTTAAATCCGGTCTGATATTGTTTTTTATTTCCGGGATTGACCTGGGAGCATGCAGGTGTGAGAATTTGATCATTCTTCCTCTCCCTCACTTTTTTGTGTCTGTCCTTCTTCCCTGTTTTCCTGTCTTTACTTATGTGTGGGATAAATAACATGCTTCCGAGCAACAGTAGTTTAGTATACTTTTGCTGTCCCTGACCCGCATATTGTTTGATCCTTTTGTTGTGTCATTTTTTGTGTCCTTCCCCGGATTGACTTCTGTACTTCCATGCTCCCTTCATACACCCATTTGACATTTGTCCCCATCAAAATAAATCTTCTGTTCTTCATGCTCGTCTAGTTGCCCTCCTGTCATCATCTTTGTTTTTTACTTTGCTATTCTGTATGTTTCTCGATCTATCTAGGCCTATGTTTCTCGCTCAGTTGTTGTTTCTGTTTTGGTTTTCTAGTTCTTCGATTTGCCTCTTATTTTCGTGTATTTGTATTATTGTGGTGGAATAAATAATACGAATAACAACAATAAAGTATGGACTGACCTATTAACAGATGTCTAAAACATTAACATATTAAACATAAATTCTTACTTTTGGTGGTAGGTACTTGGGTGCCCACAATGTGTTCCTTGTTATCCGCGACAATGATCAGGCTGACTTCGTATGGAGTTGAGGGCAGCAGATTCGGGATCACGTAGGTGTAGTCAGACCCCGCACTGGGAACCGGTTGGATGTTCTGGGAGTGGCTCTGACCGGCCGCATCTGTGGTCTTGATTTTGTAGTAGGTGCCGGGTTCCATCGGGGTGTTGGGCCACCTGACCTGAACAGTGGATGTTGTGACATCGCCAACCGTAAAACCGATAGAGGAAGCTGTGTGGGAAGGGATTGATTTATTCATTTCGGATTTAAAAAACACAAATCATGGTCAGCAGCATCACGGTGCAATACTAGTATGACACGCCTAAAGTATAACAATTGAGTTATTAAAAAGCCAGATATAAGGAATTGTATAACCAAATATTTATCTGATAAAAAATACAAGCTAGCAAAGGTAAAAGTATTCACAAAGAAGAACAATTACACCTGTTCATAAAAATGGTTTAAAAAACCAAAACAGAAATTTACATAAAAATGCATTGAATAAACCTGCAGTGGACAAAGCTGGAATTGACTAAAATTACCGATTATCACGAAGACAACGAAATACAAGATACATAGTCTGGTTCATAAACAAAGCTGGAACAGCGGACTTCCTGTATCTGTCCGTTCTACAGAGCGATAGAACGATGGAACTAAAAGTCTAGGATGGAGGTAGGGGGAGGATAAGAACTTGTTAATTCTGCTGACAAAAAAAGCAACCTAGAATAGGATTTCCACATCCAATGATGCTCCATTCCTGCAACTCTAGACAAACATATTTAGAAGATTTCCAAAGAAGCTGAAGCTATGTTGCGACCAGAGTTTTTTTTTTTAACACCCCAAGAGTTATCATTTTGTAGTCTGCATTTTGAGTCTCCAAAAAAACAAGACACTAAAGTTGCGCCTCTGATTAAAACTTGATGCCAGGAAAGATTGACACTTTTCAGAATACACTGAAAACGCACGCTGTGCTATTCTTTCGCTTCTACACAATATTGCCTTGACCACAATAAAGCACGGAAAACGTAGTCCGTTAGGAACCATTCACCCATTCTGAATGGCCCAAAAGAATGGCACGCATTTGGTGCTAAAAGAAGCAGTATGTTAGAAGACCTCAATAGATAAGATCTAAAATAATAAGTCAATACTTACGAACAGAACACAAAGGTCCCATCCATCCAATGGCACATGAACAGGAGAATGCGTTGATCCCATTAACGCACTGGCCGTTGTTCTTGCACGGACTGCTCAAGCATTCGTTGATATCTGCATATTAATTATTTGAATACAAAGATTTTCGAACTTTACAATTTCCATTTTAGTATCGGCATGTACTTTTGGGTTAAATTATGAAAAAAACAAGGAACTTGATAGTGGGGTTTTCCCCCGGCCAATGTCTTTAAGTTTTCACTCAAATTATTAATGCCTGGCTCATTTAATTTAGACTGAGATTGAAATAATTACATAGAACGTCATTTAGCCACAATAATAACAATAATAATAATAATATTAATAATAATAATAGTAATTATAAAACAGCATTTGTATAGCGCATTATGGATCACAGATCCTTCGATAGACTTTACATTTTCATGTGATAACATGTTCACTACAAACAAAGTATTATATACAACAATAATGTCTTAAAAAACACCAGCTGTCTACATTGTTTACAAATACAATGCAAATTCTCTGATGAGCCACATCTCCAAACTTAGGGCCGGCCCAAATTAATGCAAAGGCTGGTCACATAAACATGTAATCCAAATAATAAAAAATACAGGTCACAGTACCCTAAAAGATCAGCAAATGGTACAAATCAAGAAATTCAACTAACATGACTTCAAACTTAAAACCCCTCAGCAGATCAAGAACGCAAAACACTGAAAAGAATATTACCAATATGTACGAGATATTATGAATTATGGAGGGGCTCCAAGATCAAACTGAGTTTTGTGATGCACTCATTTTCAATTAGTTAGAGTCCTCATGAAAGTGGAGGAAAAAGTTACCAAGTCTCAAAACCCTACGTTAACATGGTGTAAAATGTCATTTTATTTGATACTCTTTCGGAGCGAAACTTGAAGCATGACACCGTCAGACAGCAACAAGTAAAAGAAATAGATCTGTACATTCCAAAAAGGATTTTCTGCACCAGTCATCAGCTCTAATTCAATGCGGTTTGGATTGAATATCATCAGAATTCAGGAATGAACTGAAAATCATCTGTACTAAAAATGTACAGACCCTATATTATTTGAAATGTGACGTCATCGAATGAATTTTGACAAAAGGTGCACTTGAAGGGTATCAAACACAGCGGCCTTTTACATTATTTTAACATGAGGTTATAGACTTGTAAAAATGTTTCCCATTTTCATAAGGGCTCTTTCTATTGGAAAATCACAAAACTGAATTTGACCTTGGAGCCTCCATTCCAACAGTTATGTCTTCAGTGATGACTAGAACAACAAAGAATCATTCATGAAATTTCACTACCCGACAATGCGCCGTATTTTTGACCACGTGAGGGCGCTCTCAAAAATATTTGTATCACTTCCGGGGGTATAACTTAAGCGATTACCGTCTGCTCAGGTAGCTGTGTACAGTTTTAACATCGGCGTTCTGTCAATTCAGTGCGCGATAGTTTCTAGTTGCTTCTAGAATCTAAGGTGGATTAATAACGGCTCCTTTAAAGAAATAAAGAGCCCTGCATCTAATCTTACAATATCAGAACTGGCAATTAAGCGTGGCTCATCCTCTCCTCTTTATAGAAACACTGTTCTCCACAAACAAAAACTGCTTCAAATACTTCCTCCAGACAGTTAAGGACTGAAACACATTACTACCAGACTTCATATCCATCACGGACAATAAGACCTTTAAAGGAGCCGTTATTAACCCACCTTAGATTCTAGAAGCAATTACTAGAAACTATCGCGCACAGAAGTAACAAAACGCCGATGTTAAAACTGTACACAGCTAGCTGAGCAGACGCTAATCGCTTCAGTTATACCCCCAGAAGTGATAAAAATGTTTTTGAGAGCGCCCTCACGCGGTCAAAAATATGGAGCATTCTGTCCTCTTTTAGTTTCACCCGTCCCTGTAGTAGATGCAGTCAAATTAATATCTGCTCATCGTTTTATTATACATTATGCCTGCTGGCAGCATTAGTTGTTTTAAACTTTTAAATAACCAGATTAGTATTTCCTAGATTTGGTGTCTATATTTTTACTATGCATTTCTGTTTTTTTAATTTTTTTTTATAACATTGTACAAGTTTGCGTTCTGTTTTGCTGTTTAATTTTTATTGTATCTCAGTACAAGCTGGGACCCATGGGAGACCAGTGGTTGCCACTAAATGGGCCACCCAGTTGAAATAAGAAATAAATAAATCAATAAAATAAATACATGGTTAAAACTCACCATTTTGACAGTTCTCGCCTGTGTAACCAGGACGACAGGTGCAAGTGTAGCCAAGGGATGATGCTCTGTTATCAACGCAGACCCCGTTATTTTCACACGGTCCAGTGGTGCAGATTTCTGCCATCAAAACATTAAACAAATTGTCTTTTACTTTAAATTTGTTAAGCCAAACATGTTGTTTTCAATTTGTTGAGCTAAACAATACATTGATCTGAGTCTCACTGTTTGTTGTATTGTCCTGTCCCTGTCCGTTATTTTTTAGGGAAAGGTAAAAAATCTATGCTTCACCTCTTTTCCTACATGTTGACATCATATGATGTAGGCCTATTTTAATAATAATACATTTTCATACAAAGCAGCGTAAAGATAGGGTCATAGATTGGTAACTACTCCAAAAATTAATGACCGTTAAAACCTACTTGGTAAGAAGCACTGCAGCTGTTGATTGTATAAGTTATTTTTTTCAAAAGGGAAGTAATATGGTTTGGATAATTGTTTACCCAAAAACAATTGAATCTGAGAAATGATTCATGCACAATTCATGCACAAATCGCTTCTCAGATTTCTGTGGGTTGGTGTTCATTCGAAAATGCTGCAACCAGAGATGTGGTTGGTACCTGCTGTCACTATTCTAAACATGGATGTTTTATTTGACGTTATTGTGAAAATATCATTACAGTTTTTCGCTGTTTTCTCAGCAAGCAGACACTGGACTCAGCTGAGGCTTTCACATGTGGCTTATAATTTTGCCAACAAATCAGCATTTTTTTAACAAAACCTAATCTATGATTCCACCTTCAAAAGTGATTTTTTTATTTCAGAGCAGGGAGAGGCCAGGAAGGGACAAGGGAAAGGACCAACTTAACCCAAAATAACTCTGCGACAAGGACAAACTTTCTTTTCAGCCCTTTCTTTAGACAAGTCTTAATATACTTCTGACCTAAAGTTCCCTAATAAACAAACTCACGTGCCGAACTTGGCGAGATCATGGCAAGCTCCACACGCGTCCCATCATCCATCAGGGCGTACAAGCGGGAAATGTAGTTGGTATCCGGTTGGGGAGCGTGGAAGATAAAATTAAAGGCCCCGTTGGCGATTTTATCTTGTGAGACTACCCCCGTGGTCACGACCCCGCCGTTGGTGTCCGTCAGAACGACCTCATACTTAGGGATGATGGTGCCAACAGGTTGATTCCAGATGACTTGGATAGACTGCGTAGTGGTTTCTCCAGTTATGAAATTCACCGTGACGGCTATGAATAAAACAAAGTATAAATCCGATACAAATGATTAACAGTAAAATAAAGGGTCTTCGTTTTTAATAGACTAATCCATGAAGCTCCGCCACCTTAATGCATTGACCAATTGTAACCACTTAACTGTGTACCCCAAAGTCTTACCCGTTAAAAACCCATGTACGTAAGCACAACCTTTGAGTACAATTTTTTACAAAACTGACCCCACCCCCCACCCCCTTCAATTTTTACAGATTTCAGTTACAAATACTTACGGATGGTACACAAGGTTCCTTTCCACTGGGATGTGCAGACACATGCAAACTGGTTCAGGAGATTTTGGCAGTGACCACTGTTTGAACATGGATTGCTTGCACATTCATTGATATCTGTAAACAACAACAGAAAACAAAACATCAATAAAATTGGTACCCAATTGTTGCGGTATAGGATTTGAACTGTCTCTAGGTAGCTTCTAGGGCAATCTCCGTGCTCTAGGGGTAAGACATCTACTCTAGAATGGCAAAGGTCATGGGTTCGATTCCCACCCAAGTATGCCCGTGGATTTTTTTTAATGAATCGGGAAAGTACGGAGTATACAGTACTTTACACACATCAGTGCAAGGTAAAACCAAATAAAATCATATAGTTATGTGTAATGCTAGCTACCTTTTCTCAGTGGCACACCTAGAAATCATAGATTTTCTGGAAGGGTGCCACTCTAGAAGAAAATGTTGTGCCATGCTCATAACTGCATGCTAGGGTTGATGGGAATGATGGGTTCATGTAAAGACACACACTCTGTATAGTAGTATATCCTTTCACTCTTGCACACTGATAGAGCTACTAGACATACATCATTGTACCCGTCAAACAGTATAGTTTCTTGATAAGTACCTCATGTATCAAGCAAGACACATTTTGAAACACACTCAATCAAGCAAGCATCAAAGCAGCAACTGTAGTGTTTATAAAGGCACTGGGGCTGATTTCACAAAGAGATAAGACTAGTCTTATCTGAAGTTAGGACCAGTAACTGGTCTTAACTTAAGACTAGTCCTATCTCTTAGCATTGCCTAGGGATATAGTCCTAAGTTAGGACGAGTTTTGTGAAATCGACCCCTGGACACGTTTGGTAATTGTCGAAGACCAGTATTCTTACTTGGTGTATCCCAACATATGCATAAAATAACAAACTTGTGAAAATTTGGGCTCAATCGGTCATCGAATTTGCAAGAGAATAATGACAGAAAAACACCCTCGTTGCATTACTTTGTGTGCTTTTAGATGCATTATAAAAGGCTTCAGCTGAACGTAAAGCAAATTGATACGTTATTGTAAAATGTGCTTCACAAGGATATCTGTATATAACAAGAAGATGGGTCAATGAGACCAAGGAATGTGAGGTCAAAAGCTCAGAAGTGCACTCACTGACGAGGTCAAAGGACAACCTATCAGTGGCTGAGAGTTGCGTATGGCACGAGGTACCCACATGAAAATTTCCATCATTTGACCTCGGCGATTGCAGCCAAGGAGTCTAATCCATTGAAGCGAGAAGAGTCAAAAGAGGAGTAGGGGGATTGAATTGATGAACAGGCTTTCCTCCTGCAACACTGGAGCCACACAGCTAGATGAAAGTAACAATCAAGTTGGATCAAAAAGGTCAATTTGTACGTACCGTTATTACAATTCGGACCATCAAAACCAGCTGCGCAGGTACATAGGTATCCCAAAGGTGCCGTCGCCTCCTCAACACAAGTTCCACCGTTATTGCATACATTGGTGGTACAAATTGCTGACACAAGGAATAAAGATTTAATATTATTATCTTTGTTTAACTGGTTTATTGGACAGTCAAACTCAAAAGCCTATGAAATTCTGATTTTGCATTCACAAATTGCTCTGTGATTTTGTTATGACAGAATTGTTACATGGTATTTTCATGGACAAAATGACCCCTGTGAAAATGCGGTATAAAAATAAAACAATAATGTGGCTCATTAGCTCTTCAGCTCAAGTTAGGCCCTAATTCTTTGATCCATTACTGACCTTTGTGTACCCACAGTTCAATCATTGTTCATAAATACCTGGGACAGTTTATCCATTCTGATTGGTCGAGAGGAGATCACATGGCCATGTTTAAATGTGCGATATAAAAAACACGGTGAGAAGTGTTTAAACATAATACGCCTAACACGCAAGGTTACGCAGGCGCTTATTTACGCAAAACACCATCATTACAATATAATGTCTGTTAGTACGCGCGCATACGTACAACCACTTAGCGTAGCATGCATATTTACTCCTTCGCAAAACGGAGCCCGAGGACGTGGCAGGAATTAAAAATTAACAGAAAAGTTGGCAGATTTTCCAACATAACTACGCTTTTTAACAAAAAGGGCATTTATGAATAGGAGTAAAAGAGTAGTATAGTGACTCGGTCTTATAAAACCCATTTAAAACCTTGCAGGGTCGTGACCAGCAATAAGAGACCTCGCCTTCAGCTCAGTCCTTTATAACACGGCCACGACTCTGCAGGTTTCAAATGCCCGGTTAAGACCTCATCAACACTCTTTTATTCCCTTCATCAGTGTTCAGATGTCAACACACCTCTAGAGTCTCAACTACTTGTCGTTTTTGTTAGGAGAAGAATGGTTTACCGTTATGAATAAAACAGTGAAATCACATTGATATTGCCATGATCCCATTGAGCAAGTAAAACCGAGGGGGGTGTTTTGCTGTCAGAACGCTGTGAGTTTGCCCTGACCAATGTTTTAAAAATCAAAACCATGGAAGTATATGCTCTTTCATTGTACTTTAACGGCAAAGATTTTCATAGTATCAATGCATACACGATGTTATTGGGAATGCAATGAAGGTTGCTTTTGGAAAGCAGACAGATTTTTCAGAGACGCATATACTTACTCGTCGTCCGTACATTCAGCGTATCCAAGGGGAAAACCTGACCCCCGTCATTCACCGCGAGTTTAACTGTGTAGTCTGTGCCGGGTTGGAGATTGTCAAAGTCAAAATTGATCATACCGCCCACAACATCCTGGCGTCGGTACGTCTTCTTGTCCTTGATAACGCCCTGGCTGTCCAAGACGGTGACATCATACGTGGCATCGGGGTTGTTAGGCATGATATCACTGAACAGACCTTGGATGCGCGTGGGTTCCATGGTGGTGATTTCAACGCTTGATGACTTTGCTGTAATGTGGAATGAGAAATGCATATATGACAATATTTAAAGTATCCTTAAATAACTATTCAGGTAATGTTTGCTTGTCGACAGTACTAAACGAGCGATCCTTTAAAAGTTTCATCGGCCCCACAGCAATAAAATCTGGAGAAGACTGTGGAGCTCAAGAGCCACATATCGTCACTGGTCCCACAAAAGTGATCTATCAAGTCACACAACTTTGCAAATCGGTTTTTATACAAATTATTAATACTGAAATGTTAACATTTTCAGCAAGTGTCTCTGATATGTATATACTTTTGTAATTACACTAACTAGCATTAGCAACATATCCTTAGATTTGCCATTTTGTGTCTCCTTGACATGACATACATCGTGGTTTGCCACTTTACCCATGATTTACACTGTGCTATAGCACAATTCTAAAACACGAGTGCACAACTTTTTCGTTTTCACAAAGTGACCTATCTGTCGGACCATTTGAAGCATGTTATGTTTTCACGAAGTGAGGCAACGCAAAATGTCCAAATATGCATTGGTTTGTAGGCCTACATAGCGTCCTTCGGGCGAAACTATTTTCTTTTGTTTTCACAAAGTGGCACATGTGTTTATGAATTAAGTACTCATTAAAATAGTTGCAAAAAAAGGGAAAATATTGACAGAACTGTAAGAGTGAATAAGTAAGCTTTATTTTTGTCTTTAAAATAACAAATAAAATAGTAACTTCAAAATGGCAGTTTGAAAAATAGTTAAACTTCAATGGCTATTTTTTTCAAACAAATTTGGATGCTGGAATCTCTGAACGCATGAATTTGCCTCCCATTGAGCCAAACATAATGAGGAACAATGGTCATGGCAACCTGTCCATTTGTATAACAACTTGACAAAGGTCTGGAATCGGGGTTACACAATTTTACTAAAGGGATTTTACTAGGCATGTTTTCCAAAAAATGTTGTCGCTCTTTGTACGGGTAAAATGACACGCATCATGGTAGGTGCCTGTCTATGCACGCTATACACAGTGGAAAGTGCTGGTGGATAAAAACATTAGCCCTACTTTGGCTGTCAGCAAAAAATTGAGAACATCCGAAATTGTTCAAGTCTGTACAAGAAGATTTTACGTCTAATGACGTCATCTGACTTGAAGTTGTAAGATTTATGGAATTGGGCTCAGACACACTTACATATTTCACAATGAACTCCTTGGAACATTTCCGTACATCTACAGGTGTAGTGGAGGAGCGCATCAATGCAGTTGCCTCCGTTCAAGCATGGAGAACTCAGGCATTCGTTAATTTCTGTGGATACATCAAATTTAAAGTTCTTAAAGTTCTGGCGTGTTGTGGTGGTCATGCGGTCTGGTGCATCAGACTCAAGTTGTCATGGCTGATCTATCCATAGGAATGTGGGTTTGACAACTGCATCCTTGACCAAGACACTTTACTATCATTGATTAATTGCTTCTCCTTACCCAGTTGTATGAATGGGAACCTGAGAGGCCTACGACAGTGTTGATTAACCACTTGACCCTAATTGAAGCAGCTTGGGGTTGTATTTCCCCATAGGGTTGAGAAAGTTTGAGTAATATTGGTAAGTATTATAACTGATGAACAGTGTTAAATAAACGTGCACACTGTCGACCTGGTAAGTTAAGGCCCCTTTTTCCAGCGACTTCCCCGTTTGTTTTGTACACTAAATTGAGCAAATGACATCCTCGGACTGTCACATCCCCTAGATTCTATGTTAACATCCTCGGTGTTAACTGGTAGAAGGCCTAGGCCTATGGTTGATACTAATACTTTCAAAATAATGCTGATATTTTCAAAGACGAAGTGAGTGAATGTAAGGGGAACCATGCATCCTCTAGCCTTGCCCCCAGGTACCATGAATCTATAGCTACGCCGTTGCTGGTCTGTTAAAAGTAAAAGTGGGTTTCAAAATATGCCGCAATACAGGGTCGTCCAAGTTGTTCAATTCCCTGACCAGCACTTTTTCATATGAACCTTTTTGGAGAACCATGGCTTAGGCTTTGGCTTTGACTCCGGCTTAGGCACTGTGGTCCACCTTTTTGAAGTGCCATACGGATCGAGATTGTACAGTTTCAAAATAACTGACAGAGCCGAAGTCGGATCCTAAGCCATAGCCCTGGTTTCTAAACGGGCTTTAAATGACAGATTAACAGGGAGTCTCCTACGCTGAAAACAGGGGATCCAAAAAGACACCCAGACTCCCCTGCATTGAACATCTACACTAATCTTAGTGATCACCTGACCAAAGATGTTAACATATATTTTTCATTGTGTAATTTTGTAATTCATTGTCATCTTATATTCAGGTCATATCTTGTTATTGTTTGAAATGAATCTTACGAAGTTATGTATGCAGAAGCCTAATGGAAACTGTTTTGTCTGTCGTGGAGCGATCAAGAGCATCAACTCAAGTTCTGATGGCCGAGTCATCAGAGTGTGGGTTCGAATCCCCAGTCGTTACACTTGTGTTCTTGGGCAGACACTTCATTATAATTTCTTCTCATCACCCAGGAGTAAATGGGTACAGATTGTTGATGTGAATGATTATAGCAGCCCTTGAGATAATTTGGCTGCCGGTGCTGCATACTCCAAAGGAGTTGAGATTGTTTCAGGAATGCTTATAAGCTCCAATGAACAGGGGTAAAAATAGTGTAAGGCGCTTTGATACAAAAGCGCTTATTCATAAATGCCTATTATTATTTGGCAAAGGCCTATCCTGCAGTAAAGGGATAAATAGATGCGACAACAATTCTTTACCTTGATCACAGTAGATGCCTTGATACCCTGGGAAGCACTGACAAGTGTACTTGTTGTCCCCATCAATGCAGACAGAGTTAGCACTACACTGGTCGTTAATACACTGGTTTGTATCTGTGGAGAAAATCCAAGACAGCTTCAACCCTAGTCTTACCAAATTGTGACTGAATTGGTTGACCACTCCGAATTTGGATCCAGGACCACCCCCCCCCCCCCACAAGAAGCAAGATTTTACATCCACGTACAAACTTGATGGGTGGCGTCCACGAAGAAATGGGGGTCTGTAGCTAAATTAGGGATATGCGTGATGTAAACAGCGCAAGTTTAAAATTTACTGACGGCAAAAAGATATAGTAACATAAATAGTAATAAAATGGTCGTTAAGAAGATCATTATAAGCTGTTTGACATCATTGTCCTGTAGGCCAACAAATACATGCAAACTAAAATGGAAAAAGACATCCAGACATAAGAAAGGTGATTAAGAAGGGACAATTACTTAAAGCAATGTTTCTTATAAACATTTAAAATTGTCAACGGGAGACGGACTTTTATTCCAAAATCTAGCACCGTCAAACTTAAAGGACTATTTAAAACCCTGAGGGGACAGGTTCAATCAGAATTCCACGGAGGAAGCACGTGTACTTCGGCTGAAGTAAGAGTGCTTTCTTCTTTTTTAATTAATACAAAAATTAGTGAAGTTGACTTGTATTAGGCTTGCAACTGTTTGACAACGTTCATAAATGTCCTTGTGGAGTATTCCTCTATACAAATTTTAATTTAATTAAGTTGGCAGATTATTTACTATATTTTTTTGCATTTGGCTAATTACACGTAATTCAATCGATTACATATGGAAAACCATGTGGTATGGTACCTGAAAAAAATTTGGGAGTGATATTTTCTTAGTTGATCCTTTGAACTGAAGTGATATAATGGAATGGGCTTATCTGGAAGGATGAAGGGTAAATTAATCATTTTTAGAAAGTTATGCACTAATTAGTGGCTTTGCTGAGACAGCAACAGTACACGTGCTTCCCCAGAGGGTATAAACACTGAACGTTGGGTTACTTTAAGGACAACAACATTGCGAGTCTGCATTTCTATTATTCCCATGCCTATCAAAGTACATTTCTATGTTATTACATGGTCTACTTTGAGAAAAGCCCATGGACACATTTATACATTAGCCAGGCTAAAAGCTCATCATCTTTGTTCTACAGTATATCAAGATAATTGCTTAATAATGTCTTCACCATGAAAGATTATAGTTGAATCATTGAGATTAATATAGACACCCGATTGAGCTTAAACTTTTACATGTTTGTCATTTCACGTATATGTTAAGTCAAATGAAGTGCAGATACTGGTCGTATACAAATTACCATTGTTGTCAGCGCGCTTTAAGTTACGCTCTTCACTTACTAGTTTGACAATTGAGCCCGGAGAAGCTGGGTAAACATTCACATGTGTATTTATTAGAGCCGTCCACACATTTGCCTCCATTAAGACACGGGTTGGACAGGCACTCATTAATGTCTAGAGGAAGAAAGAGAGGGGGGAAATGTATTGAGAAAATCACAGGAAACAAACTCTTTCAAATTTCTTTGGTCGAAATAAAAACCTGTATTAAAAGAACCCTGCAAATGGTAACAATGGTAATGTCTTTATGATTGTTTAAACTATTATTGTTTCATTTAATTATTTATTTATTTTGATTTTGTTACTCATTTATTTATTATTATTTCTTTCTTTTCTTCATTTAACTAATTAATCAGCAATGAAGTAAAAAAGGTTCATGTTCATGAAACTAAAATAAAAGCAAAACAGTAAATTTTTCATTTTCACCAAGTGGCACATTCTAATGTATTAAAAGACTGCGCACACGCCACACTCTCAAGGTTTGTGTCAGTTCGTGAAAACGAAGATTGTCACAAAGTTTGTGACATCAATGACGAAATAAAGGACTTCCCGTTGGTTCCTATATAACGACCAACCATGGTTCGAGCTGGCCAAATGAGAGCCCTATCAAACCGACTGTGAGACTGCAAAAGGCAAACGTCTTTTATTAAGAATGAAAACAAAATGAATTAATTATTTATTTCACCACTTGGCAACAACAGTACAAAATCATTACAAACAGTCAAGAACATTAATCTATTACAATGGGTAGGGTACCGGGGAGTACAAAAAAATACTCTAGAAGCCGGTCCCCTTTCAGAGGTCAAGCGAGAGGTATGATAACTCCTTACTGAACATGAAACAGAAAACATATCAAATAACTGATTAAACTAAAGTGAAACATGAAAGTGCAAAGGTCAATAGAACTCTGACAAAAATATGACTTTCTGTATTGCTACCAGAGATGTAACTAGAACCTTTCACACTCGGGAGGAGTGGGGGGGGCAAACACATAAGGTGGCCTTTTCATGTATTTTCACATTTTGTGCATTTTTCTGACCTCCTTTTAAGGGAAAAGGGGACAGGGTTTTGAGTGGGGGGGGAGAGAGAGAATCTATTGCTCTAAGATTTATGCCAACTTGCTCAGAACTTCGTAAACAGGTGCATCTGCTACCACCTATAATTTCAAAGTCTGTAAATGTATACTTACTAATAGCGCAGTTTGGACCAGCGAATCCACTGGCACAAGTGCAACCGTAGCCATTCACCATATCGTTGCAAGTTCCTGAATTCATGCAAGGTCTGGATATGCACTCATCAAAGTCTGTGCATTATAAAACAGTCATTTCAAATATACAGTTACTTCAAAAAAGAACGATTAAAAAGATGTTTTTGACTCTACGCTAAAAAAAATAAAGTTTTTATAACACGTCCGACACAAAACCAATAAAGACTCAAGTTGGTTTATTTACTGCTAATGTCCCATCAATGGTAGCCACATATGAACGTACACACATTGGCCTTGCAATGGGTACTTTGGAGGGTGTTTTCAAGAACCGTAGACTTGTGAAAGTAATAGAGAGTAATATAGTCAAGCTGTTTGGGTACTCTGATGGCGAACCCTCGCTTTACAAATTAATTGGCAGTCCAGTGTGAGTTGTTTAAAATGCTGGTGCAAGTGCTGCTGAGATTAGAATGATTATCAGCTCCCTTGCACCAACTTTATTTCTAGTCGAATCTCTCATTATAAAAAGATTGCTGGGACTGGCCAAATTACCTCTTTTAATAACAGGAATGTTGTTACAAGAGGACAGCAAAAAACTTATAAAACACAAAGAAGACAATGAGATTTGGGACTTAAGAATGAACACTTTATAAGAAGAACCTCTTTTATAACGGCGCTCTGTATAAACAAGGGTTGACTCTACTTGGTAAAAATGCTTGCAAAGCTATGTGCCTATAGAAAGTTGGAAGTACCTTCTGGCCACCTGGTCTATGGCGGGCCCTCCAGTGGAAGGGCAATGATTAAAAAGACTATGGGGAGTGGTCAGAAGGCACCCACAGGGATAATAATGATTTTTGCAAAATAGCAAAATCACCTTTGATTTTTCCGATAGAAATTCGATGCCGACTAGACTTTCCTTTTGGGTGGGTGGGAGTGTATGGGAGCCAGTTCGCTGACTCTTGCAACCTACCCATTATCCGCCACCGCTTCAAGAAAAACTAGCACACCCACCATCCAACCCCATCATCATATTCAACAATGGCAATCCAACAAACTTTTTTTTACAAATTACTGCAAAATCTCTAGTCGGAAAATTAACTTATTTTTTATCTGGATGCCGTTGTTTTAGTTGGTTTGGGTGCTTCGTTTGCCAATTGAGGCTCGAAGTGCCAACTGGAGGCTAAATCCCCTGCCTTCGCACACTCCATCCACATCCAACAAATTAATTTTAACCGGGGTAAATAATCAACCCCAGTGACACTACAGCCCAGAGTGACTCAAGTCGACTTACTGATTTCACAATTGGTACCCTGGTAGCCAGGAGCGCAGGTGCAGGTGTAAAGTAAAATTCCATCAGCGCAGTTTCCTCCATTTATGCACGGTGAGCTTGCACAGTTGTTTATTTCTGTACACAGTCAAAGGAAAGAATTGTATAAGTTTAGAATGATAGAGCTATGAGGTGGCGTAGGTTTTTGGTAAGCAAGCTGACAATTCCAGGGAGCTGTGCCCCACAGACCTTGCTTTCGACGGAATTTGCGCGCAGACTAGCGATGAGGATTATTGTACTTTCAGGGGAATAACCTTTTTTTTCCGAGCCTGTGCAGACACGTTAACTCTTTCCTCAAGGCATTTGTAACTGGTTTTGTATGCTATTGCGTAATGCACTGGTATTATTTCATCACTGAGGGCGTTTTACTCTCATGCTATCGCATTGTTCTGAATCTCCCTCTAGCAATCAATGTGTCTCAGCTTTATTGTATCTTGCAAAGTAACGAGATATCAAAGCCTGTCACTGCCGGATTGTGCGTTGTGTACATTGTAACCGCAATGTGGTCTGCGTTCCGCAGCACTTTCGAGTGAATTCTTTGACGGTTTTTATTATCTGACCTGTAAAACTGTTACTGTGAAAACAGGCAATATAAATTCAAGTCAATTCTCAACTCTCCAGTCATTTTTTGCGCAAGTCAAGTCAAGTCTCAAGTCATTTTCCCCCAAGTCAAGTCAAGTCGCAAGTCAATGAAATTGGCGACTCGAGTCAACAACGCTGTTAATCCGGAGGTCGCAGGTACAAATCCAGATTTAGTCAACTTTTCTTGGTTCAATCCATTCAGTCAGCTTCCCTCGTGGTTTATTACTTGATGACAAAAATTGAACCTTCAATGGTCATTTTGAAGCTCGCAATTTGGCTCTTGTGAACCATACATGAAGAAAAGTTTTTAAAAAATCAAAAACTTTCTCCGCCTCCCTGACCGTTTATACCAATCACAGCTTCTTCACATAATTTTTGGCACCCACAAAACATTAAAACATTTTAAAAACACTATAACTTAGAATACCTCCAAAATAATTAAAACCACATTAAATCATAAGTATTACCAAAGTAAAATGAGCCCCTTTTGCTTGAACAGAAAAGCTTTTTTTCACAGTGTTTAGCACTTTAGTCTATCCTGGCTGGTTTAAAGGCAGTGGATACTATTGGTAATTACTCAAGAAATACATTACCAGAAAAACTTACTTGGTAAGGACATGTGAAATACTGCTGATGGTATAACACATTGTGAGAAACAACTCCCTCTGAAATAATGTAGTGTTTGAGAAAGAGGTTTTTTCTCACTAAACTATTTGAATCAGGCATGAAGGCTTTCTCGGGCATTTGAAAGTACACTATGCAACAAGGGTGTTTTTTCTTTCACAATTTTCTTGCAACTTCGATGACCAATTGAGCCCAAATTTTCACAGGTTTGTTATTGTATGCATATGTTGGCATACACCAAGTGAGGATACTAGTCTTTGACAATTACCAAAAGTTCATCCTGCCTTTAAATCAGTTGTGTTCTTCTTATTTTTTTTTTATCTCTGTCTTTGTCCGTGCAGTTGCCCGTTTGCTCTACCTCAGGCCCATCCCTCCTCCCGTTTTCTTTGCCATCCCACCCTGTCCCTTCCAGCTTCAGTTTGACTTAGTATTTGTAAACATATTTATGTGGCATGTTTATTCTCTTGCTTGTTTAGTGATATCTTGTGTTGTTAAGTGTTATGCACTGTGTTTTGCATTGATCTGTGGCGTGTCGTGGTTGATAGGTTTATGAGAGTGCATCGGACTCTGGTGGCTATAGTCATCAGGATGTGGGTTCGAATCCCGGTCATGACACCAGTGTCAATTGACAAGGATCTATTTAAGTGCAGTATGTAATGTTAAACAACCCACACATAGATCCTTTCATTTGATTGGTGGAACACACACCACGTGCCATCCTTTATTTTTCCATTAACAGCCACTACAATGTAACCGTAATATATGGAAATAAATATAGGACAGTGTATATTAATTCTCAATGTTTAGTTCTCAGTTTTGTTCCCAAAACAACTGTTCCTGCTCATTCGTCCAAACGAAGCAAGTTTGTGTATCGGCGGACAAGTTGGTGATTACATGAGCCATTTTTAGATGCGGTGGACACAATATGCTATGGCACTATTTGGTATGGGTAAATTTGTCTCTATACACCCAAACCGAACAGTGCACTCCTACAGTGGCCACATACCTCAAAAAGGCTAATTGAGTTGTCCACATTAATTATTTAGAAGTTTTTTTAAAGAGTCTCCAGAGTGAGGGTTGGATGAATTTCAATGTTTAGTTTGTGTTATTGTGAACAATTTCAAATGACAAGAATCAATATGAGAGTTATGTAAAACAGATATTAAATGTATTCTGTTCGTGCATTGTCGCAGAATATACTTACTCGGTGAAATCTGGCTTTTCCATTTGGCATATTCTGCTACAATGCACTCACATGCATCCAGTATTTGCATAACAGCGTTGTCGACACTAGAACTGTTGCAACAACTGTTAACAAAACTGTACAGCGAACTTCCATACCACAACAGCACATAGCCATTTTTGTTTGAAGCGCGGTGGGGCATGTGGAGGGTAATGAGTTAAACCACTTGGATGACTTACTTGTTTCACAGCGCAATCCAGTGTAGCCAGTGCCGCCACAAACACAGGTGTACAGGTTCGTACCATCTTGGCAGACACCATTATTCTGACATGGATTGCTGTCACATTCATTCGGTTCTGATGAAAGAAATGCACACAATAAAATGCCGATGAGAAACAGGGGCATATACCTTGTTTAAAACAGAGGATTGTGGAGGGGGGATTAGCAGAATGGTTTTTAAACACTTTGCAGCAGTGCAGTTAATTACGAGAAGTCCCCCGATCCACAAAGCTAAAGTAGTAGTCCAAGCCGATTTCCTACCTCCCACCCAGGTAGTAGTTAATAAGCAGGACAGTTCTTTTCAGAACTGAGAAGTCTCCCGAATTCCGAAAATCTACTCCGCGGTAGTAAATAAATAGCAAGAAAGTTCTCTAAAAAACAAAATCTACACAGCAAAGTAAATATTTATACACATGGTGTTACCGCAAACCGAATATAAATATTGATACCTCACCATGCAATGCCTAAAAACCATACACTTCACATGTATACACGCCAAAACATGACCCGATATCGTAATCGTTTCAGAACTAGTATCGCGATATTCGATATTATCGTGGTATCGCCCAAGCTTAGCACCGGGTACTCAACTCAAGATTTACTTACGATTGTTGCAGTAGAATCCAGTGAAACCAGGAGGACATAAACAAGTATAGACTCTTGGGATGGTCCCATCTACGCAGACCCCAGTGTTGCAAGGATTGTTGACCGGACAGTCATTAATTCCTGTAAATAAATGATTTAAGAAATAGATCTTGAGTTTTTCTGATAGAAACAATTTCAAAGGCATATAAATCCTTTTTTGAAAAGTAAATTCATTCCCATTGTTTAGTTTTCAATAAATGCATCGTCTAAGAAAACATTTATTAGTCCCTGGCCTGGTAGATCCCTTGACCAAAACTGTTTAGCATCCTTTTGCCCTACAAAAACCTTACTATTCTTTTTTATTACTTTTCTGTTGTCGTTATTAAAGAGGGGCTCCATGGTTAAATTCAGTTTTGGGATGCACTAACTTCCATTAAAATGGTGTAAAACGTTAACTTAGTTGATACTCTTTCAGAGCGAATTTTGAAAAGAGTATTGGATGTCAATAGTAAACGGATCGGTACATTCCACACAGGATTTTTATGTTGGTCATAAGGTAAAAACTCAACGCTGTTTTGATTGAATTTCAACTTTGGGTTGAAAAAAACACAGAGTGGGATTAGAACCTGTGACCTCCGGATTATGGTGCTCTTACCACCTGAGCAATCTAGCCCTTTATGCATGGAAACTCAGGAATGAACAAAAAAATTCCCTGACAGAAATGTACAGACCCATATTATTATCAATTTAATGTTTAGGGCACTGGAAGGATATCAAGTTCAATTGCATTTTACATCAGTTAAAGTGAGCAAAGAAATTTAGTTTTTTGTTTCCACTTTCATAAGAACTATATGTATTTGAAAACGAGTGCATCTCAAAACTTAATGTGACCTTAGAGTAACTCTTTAATCTAGGTAATTCAGGGTGCTTTTTTATGGCACTTTTAAATGTAAGTATGAGCTTTATATAATTTTAATTTTTGTCTCATATTTTTTTGCACTGTACAAATTATTTTGTTTTTCTGAAAGCCATGCTAAAGTACACAATGATCTTTTACGTTTGTCAGTTTCTTAACCACTTCAATTGGTTAAATATTTTTTTGACAGACTTCTAGCGGAAAATTTTAACGCCCGGAAAAAACCTCAGATTTTCCTCGATTTTTCTGTTAACAGCTGGACGGCTGACCTTTTTTTACAAAAAAAACGAAACCAGTACAAACACATCCAACTTGATGGTCACATAAAGTAAAAACAATGAAAAACAGATAATTTGTTTTACACATTAAAAATTGTTCACATTTTTATTGCGGCAATTGAAATAACTTGTGGGGTCTTTAAATTGTGCAACAGCACCTTGTATAACATTGTGCTATGCAAATAAATGCGTCTCCACATAGCTCCACATACCTTGTAGAAAATTTAAAGGTCCTCGGGTCACCATGAAAGAACTACGTACTATTATCATGATTGGTGTGAAGTGACATAAGAGAGGAGGATATTAGAGGACTGAGGTCACCTCTTAGGCAAGTGGGCGTAAGGAAAATCTTCTAACAATTACACTCACTGTTTTGACATCTGTCGCCTTCGAAATCTGTCCCGGAACAATCGCAGGTGAATGAGTTTACTTCGTCCTTGCACTGTGCGTTATTTTGACAAGGATTGCTCGCACACTCGTTAATGTCTGAACAAATGAAGAAACAAACAAATTCCTAATGAGAAACAATAGACAATTACACACAATGCTCGGTTAACATCAGAGGCCTAATTTGAATATTGAACAAGTGCCTATGGTACACACTGGTGGAAAATGGCATTGCAAACATTAGTTTCAAGCCTTACTAATTATAGTGGTTTTTTAAAATGTTTTTGTAAGTTTATGCATTTACTTTTACAGATACTAGGTCCGATTTTTGGCTGAATTGACCCCAAAATTTTGATTTTAATTAGCTGTTTTTATAGATTCACAAAAGTTTACATTTTCTTTGAAGGTACTGCACATACAAAATCCTTAAATTAAAGAAGAAGGGAAATGTCAAATAAAATGTTGTGATGTACTAATTTTCCAATAGATAGCATATGGCATGTTACATGCAAAGTGGTTTGTACATGGCCGATGAATGTGAGATAGTGTCAGATCCCGACAATAATTCATAGTCAAGATTTTAAAGAGGAAGGGAAATGTTGTGATGTACTCATTTTCCAAGAGAGTCCTCATGTGAGTTGGGAAAAAATTGCAAATTTCTAACCTCACACTAAAATTGTGTAAATTGCCATCGATGCGATACCCTTCCAGTGCAAATTCGTCAACATCCAAAACATCCGATTTCGTCATTCTGAGAAAAATGGGTCAGTACATTTTTGTACGGGGATGTTTGATTCATGCCTGACCTTTTTCGGAGTGATATTTGAAACATGACGTCAATGGATTTCAAAAACCTAATGGGTCTTTACATTCCAAAGAGGAATTTTCCTTCAGTCAAAAGGTCAAACTCAAGGCCGTTTTCATTGAAAGTCAGGAATGAACCAAAACACCACCGTGCAAAATTGTAGAGACCAATTTCTCTCAGAGTGATGTCATCGGATGATTTGGATGTTGACAATTTTTGCACCGGAAGGGTATCAAATTCAATGGCTATATACACCAGTTTAACGTGAGGATTAGAGACTTGTAATTTTTTCCCCCACTCACATGAGGACTCTTTTGGAAAATGAGTACATCACAACATTTCCCAATTCCTCTTTAAAAACCTGAAATGAATTATTGTCTGGATCTGACACTTTCTCACATCCATCAGCCATGTACAAACAACTTTGCATGTAACATGGCATATGCAACAGTTTTTGTATGGTTTTTGTTCTTGAAGAATTATCATCTGTCAAAATTCGTTCCAAGTATTATTTTTTTCGTTCTTTCTTTTTGGCAAAAAACAGGCCATGCTGTTTAATATCAGGGAATGGTGATAATGATAGAAACACAATTATCTTGCGCAAAATCCATTTGTTAAAATGCTCCAAAGGGCTTTACAAAAAAAATAATAATAAACAAATCGTACCAGCAAGTTAAAGAAAACAATTCAAGAAAACATAAATAAATGTTAAAATTGACGTTAAAGCCCAACAACGCAAGCAATACAATTCGATAAGGAAAAGTAAAGGAATAAAACAGAATTAAAAAGCTTAAAACTTACTGGTAATACAAGTTGGGCCGGTATAGCCTGCAACGCACTGACAAGAAAAAGCCCCTCGAACTGTTCCATCTGTACAAACCCCGAGGTTCTGACATGGGTTTGTGGGAAGGCAGTCATTTATTCCTGTTTTGAAAATGAATAATTAGAAGAGGAGTAGAAGATTAACATTAGTGGAAAGATTTTGGGTTGAACAAAGACAAAATTAGTAGAACCAGCGACCTCTAGTGCCGGCGCTCTACCAACTGTGCCATCTAGCCCTGATGTTGGCGGTCTCCCTATTTCGTCAAAATCTTTGTTCGGAGGTGCCAGTCAGAAGCCATTCAGCCTGTAACTGCCGTATAACCAGGGATCACACCCAAGTTTGTGATACAACCTGGGAAGCGGCAGGATCACCTTAGGGGGATGTGACTTTTTATTTCAAACATCAAGTAATAAACAACAATGGAAACTGACTGGGTAAATTTAACTAATTTCGGGTCGAACAAAGATCATTTGGCTAGAGCAGGATTTGAACCTGCGCCCTCCGATTTACCTTGCTAGCACTCTATACCAAAAGGGCTATTACTATATAGCCCTTAACAGGAAGACCGCCAGCATTTAATAGGGCTAGATAGCTCAGTTGGTAGAGCACTCCGGAGGTCGCAGATTCAATTCGTCTCTGTTCAACTCTGTTCAAATCAAGTATAATTTACCCAGTCAGTTTCACTTTCGATTTATTACTTGTTTATTACAAGTCATACCAACCATCAAAAGACACTTACTGGTTTGGCACTGATCCCCTGAGAAGTCCGTCAGGGAACAATCACACGTGTATCGGTTGACTCCGTCCGTGCATTTACCGCCATTCAAGCATGGTGCACTGGCACACTCATTAGTATCTTAAACGCGAAAGAACACAAACAAACATTGTTCAAGGGATAATGTTCTTTTCCAGGGATGAGATTAACTAAAATGGAAACATTCCTGAATATAGCTTGCTGGCCTGGGTTCCCCCTTATTTTAGAACCCAGACCCTGATCCCAGTTGTTACAATTCAGGAGGTTCATACTGACTCTTTGCATCACCAGAAATACAACACTACATCTTCTCCACACAGGCTTCTTTGGGCCTACATGCACTGGTCACGGTGCTGGGCGCTTTTGAGAAACCCATGGTGTCATTACCAGAGAATTATAACAATGATAATAATAAAAAATGTTAAATAATAAATAAGAAATCTGAATACATGGTCAGTAAGCAGTGGTTATTATCTGCACTTACCACCTGTGCAAGTAGTGCCCATGAATCCTGCCCTGCATTGGCAGGTAAAGGTTCCAGGGACTGTGCCGTCTGTACATAGTCCATCATTCTGACAAGGATTGAAGGGTAGGCAGTTGTCTACCTCTGTGGAAAATAAATTACACATGGGATAACTTAAAATGAGTCCTGGGACCAATATTGCACATAAGGCCTGTCAGCAGAAATATTTGCTAATCACAACAAAACACTTGCTTAGCAGAAATAGGTGTAGCACGCAGCCAAAATGCTATCGCCGGTTCAGTGCAAAGGGTCATAACTCGTTTCTCCAACAAAGACATAATCTCGTGCGAAAATGCTCTGTGTGACAACGTCGAATCTCTGCGCCCCACTGACTCTCTGTGTAGATCTGGGTTATTTTTAAGCGAGAAACAATCTCAATGATTGTGTTTTTCCACCTATGGGTCTGAAACATTGGCAGATGGAAAGGCAGTAGACAGACACAGATTTAATGCTTTGGAGATGCGGTGCTGGCGGGAGAATGTTGAGAATTTCATGGAAAGAGTGGAAAACAAATGACTATGTCAGAAAATTGATTGGGGATGACACAACAACTATGTGCCAAAGGATTAACAAACCCAAACTACAGTATTTTGGCCCTGTCTCAAGAAGAGAAGGAGATAATCTAGAGAGGATTATTGTCCAAGGAAATATTGAAGGAAGCCGTTCACATGGCAGACAAAAACTCTAATGGACCAATGAAGTAAAGGAGCTGACAGGCATGTCTCTGACCTCAGCCTACGGTCAGCTTTAAACAGGCAGAGGTGGATGGAGGGAAACATGCACCGGGCGAGGAGTTCCAAAGAGATGCAGTACGCGGAATAAAGCTGTTGGAATGGCTCCTTGTTTTACATCTCAGCAAATCAAGAGTGTACGGGCGAGAAGAAGCAGAGAGTCTGGTTTCACGCTCAAACATTCTGATATGAGGAAACTAGGTCGGACACACTGGTGGCACATTTAACATGAAAATAGCTGTAGAAAAGACAGAGGCTGGCTACAGACCTACGGTGGGAAAGAGGTTGTAACATTGATCCCAGTAAACAAATGTAGTCTGACATGTATCAAAGATGGAGAGAAGCTCCTTTTAACAACACAAATTCTCTCTAAGTAATAATGTAAATCACCTTAAGCATTTTGCTATGTTTTGTTTTGTCTTCCTTCAGGACTCATTACCAAACACGTGCACATAACAGCTACTGCACCGACCTTTTGACATTCTAAAACCTGTGTTTCACATAGGACACAACGATATAATTCAAATTATTCGAACAGGTGAACTTGTAAATATTTCTTGCCATGAGTTTCAGAGTCTACACCTCATTTTTCTTCTTCCTGGCTCAACTCCAGCCTCTACTAGCTTCCGCTCTCCATCCCAGACATTACTCAGTTTCACCGAGCAAAGGGCTAATTTTTTTTTTTTTACAGCTGTCTATTGACAAGATACTTACTGGTTTGACATGTGACACCGATGTAGTCAATCTGTGAACAGTCACACGTAAAGCGGTTGATCCCGTCATTACAAACGCCATTATTGTGGCATGGATTGCTGGCACATTCATTGGTATCTGACAAGATGAACAAGCAAGGGAATTAATGGCACGTTTTGAGAGATAGAAATCTGCACGCGGTTATATTGCACATTATAATAAGATTTGAAACTCTTGCATGGTGGGATTACAATCTGGTGAGGATTTTGCAGAGACACCACGCACATGAGAGTAGTGTGGTTCTGAAAGGGAGCAGGTGGTTGAACAACTCGTCTACATGTAAGCTAAGACGATCAAAGCGTACTGATCAAAACGATGAGTTGTTAAACTACCAGTTCTTTTCAGAACTCCAAGAGAGATTGATGTGCATGGTGTCTCCGCAAACCCCACTACATGGCATGTACATTATGTTCTTCTCGTGGATGGAAGTGTCCCGAGTTGCAAAGAAAAAACTTGTGAACAAGAAAAGGAGAAGAAAAAAAACGTCTTGTATACAAGTATTTGTAAGTTGTGATCCCCCCAAATAACCACGAGGAAATCAGCTGGGTCCAATTTCATGGCTTTGCTTACCGCAGAATTCTACACTTACGGCACCCTGTTAAATGCGCAATTCTATTGTCCGTAAGCACAGAATTCCGCAGTAAACAGAGCCATAAAATGGGGCACTAATTCCCTGAGAGGTTGCTTTTGTTTGAAGTTGGGATATATACAAATGACATCATTTGAGTGGGGCGCTCTCAGCTAGAGGTCATCGACCCATCCTGTGCACAGAGCTGTATAGCACATTTTCAATTGTTTCATCACTGTTTTCCCTCTAAGACGGCGGTGTGATGACATCATTGCATAAGGTCCGTTAAACAAGATGATAGTCAACCAGAATTTGAAACTTTGAATGTTAAAAAAAATAATCTACTATAGCACTACACCATTTAATAATATCTCTCTTAATCTGTGGTGGCTCTGAAGAAAGAAAAAAAAGTGGTGTAATATCTCTTTTAAAAAAAGTGCCTTACCAAAATCACTCCAACATTGATTTTTTTCAAAACAATTTGACATTGAGGTTGAATAATTCTCCCCAATATGCGAAAAGACCTGCAAAGTAGTACTGTGGATTTTGAAAGTGTCCCTTTTGCTGGGCTGATGTATCTCTTTTCTTTTAACACCTTAATACCAAGAGTCATTCAAGCAAGGTTAGTTCTGTGGGTGGATGGTGAAATTACCAAATTTAAATGTAGTATGTTTAGACTTTGTGTCACTAAGTTGCAGGTTTTTCACCTGCAAACTGATAAAGATAACATGCAAATTAAATGAAGAAAAAAAATTCCGGATAAATACTGAAAAAAAACTGTTGATAATCAATTAAATAAATATACCAAAAAAAATCAATGTTTAGCTGAAATTGTTTTTTTCTATCAATGGCTTCCCTTCACTCGGAGGTATACACAACATGGGTCGTGGCAAGATTTATTACAGCATGCATCAACGAAGCTGCATCTTTTCACAAAAGACTCACTTGTTTCGCAATTTTTGCCGGTGAAGCCTGGTGCACAGGTACAAATGTATTGGCCTGGAAGTGTCAAATCATCACGGCAGACCCCTGCGTTCTGACAAATTCCTACGACGCAGTTGTTAACACCTAGTGTAAGAAGAAGAAACACAAATCTCGCAAAAAAAATCCAAGCAAATTGAGAGATACATCCTAAGGACGAAGCAACAATGTTCAAAGGGTCATGACCTTGACTCAAACCCACGCTCTGCTGATCGGAAACACCAAAGCTTGGGGGTACAATGAGCTTGACCACTCGGCCACGACACACCGCCTTGTCATCCTAAAACATTTCAACATCTGAGATTTCGAACAGACTGGACATTGATTGGTGTGAAAAGGCATGAGGATTTAATCACACACTAAAATATACATGGACTACAAAAAATTGTCAATCAACGACTATAAGGACTTGTGCGAGCCTTACATGTCACTCGTGTGAACTCGAGAACAATAAAAACAAAAAGTCCACATATTTTCTTGACACACTTTGTGGACTTACACACGCACACACGTTTGTAAACACCTGCAATCGGGAACCTCCCATTGTCTCTCTTTTGTTTGTACTCTTTTTGGCTATATCTCACATTGGTTTTGTACACACTTTCCAACTTGGGACCTTTTACCAACCGGGGACCTTTAACCAGCCGGGAACCCTATTGTCCTCTTTTGTCATAGGTCCCCAGTTTGATCGTGTATACCTACACCCTCTATTACAATGTTTCCACTATTTTGAAAATGTTACTTTTCTTACAGAAGGAGCACTCACTTCTGTTGGTTAATTGTTATAAAATGAATGACGTTGCTGCAGGGAACTGCCAGATCAAAATTCAGCTCTCACATTTCTAGAGGGAACATGAACAGCGTTGGGAATGTTTTCTTTTATTTTTAAAGAAACATTAAAATGAAATGCATATACGTAGCAGAAAACATGACTGAACATACGTGTTTCACATTGTATTCCTGTGAAATCAGTGCTAGTACAGTCGCAGGTAAAAGAAGTGGCTCCATTGACGCAAAGAAACATTAAAATGAAACGCATATACGTAGCAGAAAACATGACTGAACATACGTGTTTCACATTGTATTCCTGTGAAGTCAGTGCCAGTACAGTCGCAGGTAAAAGAAGTGGCTCCATTGACGCATACGCCATTGATGCAGTTGTGCCCTATACAGAAGTTAACAACTAAAAAACAAAACAACAACAACAACAACAACAATCAATCAAACAAGCATGTTCAAGCTGGTACGTTGGAGACAAAAACTGAAAAATAAATTTTCAAGACATTGTTAGTAGATGAATTTAAATAATTTTTTGTTTGAACAAAGACAAATATTGACAAGAGTGGGACTTAACCCTGTGACCTCCGGATTACCGTGCGGCGCTCTATTAACAGAGCTATCTGGCCCTAATGTTGGCGATCTACCTCTTTTGCCAATATCTTGTGCCACTCAGAAGCCATTTAACATTTAACTGCCGTATAGCCAGGGATCACACCCAAGTTTATGATACAACCTGGGAAGCGGCAGGCAAGGGATCACTTTAAAGGCCCTGTACACTATTGGTAAGATCGAAAAACACAATGTTCACAGATTCACACATACCTTACATGATTTAAAGTAAGTAATCGTAGAAAGGGTTCCTTAAAATATTTCTGCCTAAAATGCTATCGTTTCTGAGAAACGAGTAAACCAATAGTAATTATCAAGTAATAAACCACAAGATAAATTTAAGTGAAACATTTGCAAGATCGAGCATGTTTTTTTCTTCTTCTAATGCTTCAGGGTTACGGTGACAAAGTTTGATTTCAGAGAACCAGAAATGAAGACTGTTTTTTTTTTACTCACCAGTTTCACAAGTTGGCCCGCTGAATCCTGCAGCACACACACATGTGAAGGCACCACGCGTCGTCCCATCGGTACACTGACCACCATTCTTGCAAGGGTTGGTAGGAAGACAATCATTGATTCCTGTTTGAGATATAAAAGAAGAAAAACAAGAACAAGAGTTACTCTTTTTCTATGTCAGTGCAACGCATCTTAAGACTTTTGCCTGCAGTCTTTCTCTTCCCAAACCCTTTTTTGAAATACTCTACCAATCCCGAACTTGAAGCAACTCGTTTAACAGCCCAATGAAGCAATCTAGAGCTAATTGCAATGCAAAGGTGTCACCCTTATATGATGTCGCCCAAAGACAGAGGAAAATAACAACTAAAAAGCATTAAACTCTACTAATAAAGCAACAAGCAATTTATTAGTAATAAAACTGCAACCAACTTTCAAGGTTCAGGTTAGGGTTCCATTTGAAAGAAAATAATCCGGTCATGAATGTCCAATTCTTGAAGTTGAACGTCAAAATTAATAAACTCATGCAAACAACACCTCTGGAAAAACATAGACTCACAGACATTCCACAACACACTGGACAGAAGGCTTCACATCTCTTGAAAGATTATGGTTAGGTATCTTACTAAAGGACAAATAAGTGTCCTGACCGGGACCCTAACACAGACCTCTGACAACACCATAACTTGTGTCAAGTGCACTAGACCGCTCGGCCACAAAACTAAAAAGATTCCAGAAATCGATCAGCTTGCCCTTGTTTGTATCATTGATGGCTATTTTGGGAAGCAAGGCTTAGGCTCGGACTCTGGCTTAGGCTCCGAGTGCATGTTTGAAGTTTCTTAACAAAAAGCGTGCATTTTCAAACTTAATGGCGGGGTCTCAAGGTTTCAAACACTTTGTTTTAAACATTTATCCCCCCCTATCACATCAGTAAAGTGGCATAACCAGACATTTTCATTGTCTGAGTAGAGGGTGTGCTACCGCCCCCCCCCCCTGCCCCTTCTGGTTTTGCAGCATCTCTATACCTAATTATATATTCATATTTTCAGTTAAAATCCTTGGTAAGAAAATAACATAAGACTTTAATGTAAACAAAAATATATGCAAAACTGTACTCACGAGTTTCACATCGATCACCGTTAAAATCTGTTGCGTCACACACACATGAGTAGACTCCGACACCATCAAGACAGATCCCGCCGTTAAGGCAGGGGTTACTGTCACATTCATTTTTATCTGAATATCGAAAAAAACGAAGAAGAAAAAACTGTCTCTATGAGATGTTGTGGTTCTGAAGAGAGACAGAGGTATGTGTAACAACTCCACATTTCGATCAGTATGGTCTGCTCATAAAATTTAGACATGAGATATATGAAAGTAAAATAAATTTAACAAATCAACAACGAAAACCAGAAAATAACACTTAACCTTTGTTTCCGGTTGCATGTTATCAATTTAGAATTTTGCCCAACAATATGTTAAACCTAAGTAATGGTTGCACAAATTCTACTCCTCCCAAGCAAGTTTAAGTTTTATTTCAATGTTCATTTTGATACACATACACATTTAAATTATATTTTTTTGAATTTTGCATAAATACAATTAAAAAAAACAGTTGATTTCATCAAAGAATATATTCTTTGTTCAAGTTGTTTTCTCTATACACGCCAGACTTGCACATTCTATAAACAGACCATCGGTTATTTTTTAGACTCACCGTTATTACAAGTGGCTCCAAAGAATCCAGTTGCACATGCACATGTAAAGGCACCTCGTACATTTCCATCCGTGCAAACTCCCCCATTTAGGCATGGGTTATTGGGCAAACAGGCATTTATGGCTGAAAATGACGACAAGAACACCAACAAGACAAACCAAACACAGAAAACTATTATTACATCCTATATGTAAGCCAAGGCTCTTACTTCAATTTACAAACAAAATCCCTCAATAACACAATTCACATAAAAAACCATTTTCCTAACTGCTTTTTCCGGTTCTCTTTGTTTTACTGTTGGTGGATTTGTATCCTTTTAAAAACAGATATTGCTAATATTGTTATTATTTGTCTTAATTGGGTAATTGGAATTTTAATTAATTCGGGGGAAAGTTACTGTGTTTTTTTGTTTTTCTTTTTTGGAATGGGGGGGGGGGTTATGGTGGTTTAGTTTTGGGGAAAGCCACTGGGTCTTTCGGGGGGTGGTTGTTTTGGGGTTTTTTTTGTGGGGGGGTTATGAAATTATAATATACATGTTAAGGTTATATCTTCGTATCAGTGCAACAACATCATATCTCATAAAACAGCATTTATGCTACAAGCGAGTTTGAGAGTGTAAAAATGTTGTATCTTGCTTAACAAATCCTGTATGTACAACAATAAGCCGATAGATCGCGTCACATGACAAGAATTGAAAATTTACTGACAATGTCTCCACCATTATTGCGCTTGTTAAGTAAAAGAGCATTTATGAACTGGGCACTTATGAACAAGGCCCAATTTCATAGAGCTGCTTAAGCAGAAAATATTGCTTAACAATTGCCTGCTCAGCAGAAATGAGAAGGATACCAGTTACAAATTGTACATTTGGTATGGTAGTTTGGCTGGTAACCTTATTCTGGTAAGCATAATTTTGTTGTGCTTAGATAATCTTTGTGCTTAAGCAGCTCTATGAAATCGGTCTTAACCTGTCACAAACCCTCCTTGCAGGGTTTTAAACCCAGCAGGTTTGAAACGGCCATTTAAGACCTCTCCGCCACTCTTTTATTCCCCCACTATTATTGTCCTATTTAATATTCATAAATTACCCCAGTTTTAGGCAGTCCTATTGGTTGAATGGTGTTCTCATGACAGTTTGAGACCGATTTTAAACGGCTGATAAAGACATAACTGGCGCTGTGAATGCATGTTCGGCGCTGATAGCCATAAATAAGTTTGGTACTCATAGCCATACCCATTTTGGCGCACTAGCTTATGCAGGTGCTTATTTACGCATAAAGCAATCAATTCATATTGGTACTCGGTGCTAAATCTAGAAGTACACTTGCGCATGCACAACCGTTGAGCGTCTCATGCAGTTTGACACTTTACGAAACATAGCCTAAGGACAGGAATTGGAAATCTAAACATTCAAATCAGAAAAAAGTGCTACAGATTGTCCTACATTATTATGCTTAAATATCATGTATATTTATATGTTCTGTATAAACCTCAGTGCAGAAACTAGACTAAAATTTCAGAGGGGCCTAAGGGGTGGCACATTTTTTTCGGGGGGGGGGGGTCTCCTGGCAAAAAAGAAAATGCCGCTTGCGTTTGCATTTCTCTGAAACATGCCCCTTTATGGTGCTCTTGTTATGTCATGTTATATATTTAAAATAATCTGACGTGGGTGTAAAACAAAATTCATTGTCTGTATGAAAATGGCAAAATAGGTTTCAAAACACCGAAACTATCACATTAAAACTCATAAATGTAAAATTCTACTCAGGTAATTTTTTACCACGAAAGCCATATTTCAGATGGGGGCACCATTGGAGCACAGACATCAGTTGGGGCTTGCCCCCCCCCAACCCCCACTTAGTTACACTTTTGTATCACTGTAATTTGTTTATGTTTAATTCTTGTTGTCTATCGTTTTGTATGCCCTGTGCGTGTATGTTGTTCTCCTTGTACACAGTGAAAACAAGTTTCACGTTTTTTGATCATGAAAATAATTACTTTGAATTGAATTGAGTGGAATTGAAATCACGAATGTTGCCCATACTCACGCGTTTCACAATTGATTCCAGAGAAGTCTACACTTGAACAGTCGCAGGTGTAACGGTTCACCCCATCGACGCATAGGCCATTGTTGAGGCACGGATTGCTGACACATTCATTGATATCTGTAAAGTATGGTTAATTGTATGGTCAAAATATAAGTTGAGAATAAACATGTAAAACAAATTTTTCAGCATTGATTCCATTTTGTTTAATTCTCGAGGGTTTGTCTCCCTGATTTTGACCTGTAAATGTACACACATACTTAAGGATTTTAAAATTGTCGGTCTAAACTTGATGACTACTGTGCCGGCCTTAAGAAACACACTGATTGCAATATAATAGGCTTAACTGTCTTCAATATTATCACAAAGGGCTTGCTTTAAATAAAAGTTTGGTTTCAAGAAGGGCCTTTACTCTAACAACCGTTGGCTTTAGTGAATACAGTTTAGTTTTACAGGACAGACAGCTGATCGAGTTTTAATGTCCTGAAACAGATGGACAGGTGGCTACATGAGGCCATGACGCTGAAATTATTGTAGCTCACGCTGCACTGGGACAAATCATTCCTACAGTTATATGTGAAATGTGTGCTGCAAATCATTATTTAGGTCAGCTCACAATTGGATCGAGTGTTGTCAATAATCAAAACGATCCCCTGTATAAGAAATCGGGAGAAATCAGATTCGGATGTTTCACCGTACACCCACCAATGGCACATAATGATGGCATATTATCCAAGCACCCAAGAAACTTTGTAAAAACGATTTAATTAACTAATTTGTTTCACATACTATCGAATCCCCATCTACAAACGACGGTGTCCTATTTAATTGTTTACGTGAAGCTAACTCCCACACATGACGTCACATTAAAGCGCGCCGCCGACGGCAGAAGTGTTTCTAGTTTTTCAAAACCTTGAGGTCATCAGGGCCTAATTTTTGGATCGATGATTACAAAAAACTCAAACGTGTAAACACATCAAAAATATATTTAAATGAAAACTAAAAATTTTATAGACAAGTTTAAATAGCATTTCCGTAAAAAAAATTCGCTAATCACTTTTTCTCACTCTTCTCACGTTCAATGTTTTCCTTTGTGTTTCCAACTTCTTGTGGTCAACCCAGCCACTTCCCACATCCCCCGTCTCTTGTCTTCTTATTTATTGGTTACCCCCTCGCTTTTTTGTGTGCTTTCTGCCTCTCTCTCTCTCTCTCTCTCTCTCTCTCTCTATTCATGTATTTCCACTTGACTGCTTCTGTTTCACTTGTATACCTGTTTACGTGTGTTGTCGTGTCATTTTGCCTTCGAGAAAGACTTTTCCAGGGTCGAATCTTCTGGCCATTAACTATTTTTTGCATAAATCGTTTTTAGTTAAATTGTACATGTCCTGTACTGGAGTTGTTTAACCATTACTTGGACACATACACGTAAGGCTTAGGCTTTTACTCACACCATTCTGGGGTTTCGTAAAGTTAAGTCAACGTCATTTGTCAATGGTGCCTGTGATGTGCAAAACAAGTTAACGCTGTGCAATTTAGAGTCCCAGGAATGGTGGGAAACACGGGTATGGCATGACCCCACTGAAGTTGTCTATAACACTGGTATGTATAATCAAATTTTTTTAATAATATTTCTTTGTTTGTTAAAGGAACATTACAGAATTGGTAGGAAAATCTTTTGTAAAATATACTTTTTGATCACAGATTTACATAAAACTTACACGGTCTAATGATGATGATAGTAGAAAACATCCCTTGAAATATTTCTGTCTGAAATGCCATATTTGATGAGAAATGAATAAACTAATTTTGCGATTGGAGTTTATCACTCAGTGAGCGTTTTATTCATTTGTTGAACCTATATGATTTCATGCAAATGTGTAATCGGTTCTTCACTATTTTCTCTTGACCCAGAAGGCCGATCGATCTCAAACTTCTACAGGTTTGTCAGTTTATGTATATGGTGGATTACATAAAGTGCTTACACTGCCAGCAACTGTTTTGTTAGCAACAACCAATTCTGTAATGTGCCTTTAACTTCCATCCATAAATTCATGCACTGATTGGTGAAATCCAAACTAATCAGTACAGGGTAATAAAAGATGCACAAAAATAGTTAGTCACCTGACGTTTCGACCCTAGAAGAGTCTTTCCCAAAGGCTAAATGACAACGAGAAAGACTCTGCAAGAGTCCAAACGTCAGGCCATTAACTATTTTTTGCATTTTGGTTGGCAAGAAGTTTGCAACGGCTAATTTTTACTTTCTCAGTTATTACAAAAGATCCAATACTTTCTCAAAAGATCCAACACTAAATCAGAGAACCAGAAATGAAGACTGTTTTTTTGACTCACCAGTTTCACAAGTTGGCCCGGTGAATCCTGCAGCACACACACATGTGAAGGCACCGCGCGTCGTCCCATCGGTACACTGACCACCATTCTTGCAAGGGTTGGTAGGAAGACAATCATTGATTCCTGTTTGAGATATAAAAGAAGAAAAGCAATAAAAACAAGAATAAGAGTTACTCTTTTTCTATGTCAGTGCAACGCTTCTTCAGACTTTTGCCTGCAGTCTTTTCTCTTCCCATTACCTTAGTTTGAAATACTCTACCATTCCCGAACGTGAATCAACTCGTTTCACAGCCCAAGGAGGCAATCTAGGGCTATTTTCATCACCAAGGTAACCCTAACCCAGACCTCTGACAACACCATAACTTGTGCCCAGTGCAATAGACCGCTCGGCCACCAAACTATAAAAAGATTCCAGAAATCGATCAGCTTTGGTTTGTATCATTGATGGCTATTTTCGGAAGCAAGGCTTGGGCTCGGACTCTGGCTTAAGCTCTGAGTGCATGTTTGAAGTTTCCTAACAAAAGCGCGCATTTTCAAACTTAATGACGGGGTCTCAAGGTTTCAAACACTTTGTTTTAAACATTTATCCCCCCCACCCATATTACACCAGTAAGTGGTAGAACCAGACATTTTCATTGTCGAGTGGGGGGGGGGGTCGGGCTGCCACCCCCTGCCCCTTCTGGTTACGCAACATCTCTATACCTGATTATTTATTTTTTTTCAGTTAAAATCCTTGGTAAGATGATAACATAAAACTTTAACGTAAACAAAAAAATGCCAAACTGTACATGTACTCACGAGTTTCACATCGTTCGCCGTTAAAATCTATTGCATCACACACACATACGTAGACTCCGACACCATCAAGACAGATCCCGCCGTTCATGCAGGGACTACTGTCACATTCATTTTTATCTGAATATCGAAAAGAACAGAGAAGAAAAAACTGTCTCTATGAGATGTTGTGGTTCTGAAGAGAGACAGAGGTATGTGTAACAACTCAACATTTCGATCAGTATGGTCTGCTCGTAAAATTTAGACATGAATTAAATGAAAGTAAAATAAATTTAACAAATCAACAAAGAAAACCAGAAAATAACCTTTGTTTCCGGTTGCATGTTATCAATTGAGAATTTTGCCTAACAATATGTTATCATTTAAGGAACATTACAGAATTGGTAAGAAAAAAACTTGTAAAATATACTTTTTGATCACAGATTTACATAAAACTTACACGGTCTAATGATGATGATAGTAGAAAACATCCCTTGAAATATTTCTGTCTGAAATGCCATATTTGATGAGAAATGAATAAACTAATTTTCCGATTGGAGTTTATTGCTCAGTGAGCGTTTTGTTCATTTGTTGAATCTATATGATTTCATGCAAATGTGTAATCGGTTTTTCACTATTTTCTTGTGACCCAGATGGCCGATCGATCTCAAACTTCTACAGGTTTGTCAATTTATGTATACGGTGGATTACATAAAGTGCTTACACTGCCAGCAACTGTTTTGTTAGCAAAAACCAATTCTGTAATGTTCCTTTAAACCTAAGTAATGGTTGCAAAAATTCAGGTGCCATTGGGCAAGATTTCCCGAAAGATTTTTCCGAGTTTTAGTTCTGTTTCAGTGTTAATTTTGACAAAGTTCTTGTATTACATACACATTTAAATTGTGTTTATAACAAATTGCTTTGGGTATTTTTTTTTTTAAATTTTGCATAAATACAATTTTTAAAAGAACAGTTGATTTCATGAAAAAAAGTATAGTCTTTGTTTGAGTTGTTTTCTCGATACAAACCAGACTTGCACATTCTATAAACAGACCATCGGTTATTTTTTAGACTCACCGTTATTACAAGTGGCTCCAAGGAATCCAGTTGCACATGCACATGTAAAGGCACCTCGTACAGTTCCATCCGTGCAAACTCCCCCATTTAGGCATGGATTGTTGGGCAAACAGGCATTTATGGCTGAAAATTACGACAAGAACACCAACAAGACAAACCAAACGCAGAAAACTTTTATTACATCCTATACAAACCAATGCTCTTACTTCAATCTCTCTATAACACAACTCACATCAAAAAGCATTATCCTAACCGTACCCCGATTCCCCCCTTAGCTACACACTTTTATATCACTGTAATTTTGTAATTTTTTATTCTTGTTGTCTATCGTTTTTTATGCCCTGTGCCACTTTTAATTGAATTGAGTGGAATTGAAATCATGAATGTTGCCCATACTCACGTGTTTCACAGTTGTTTCCAGAGAAGTCTACACTTGAACAGTCGCACGTGTAACGGTTCACCAAATTGACGCAAACGCCATTGACGCACGGATTGCTGGCACACTCATTGATATCTGTAAAGAATAGCTCATCGTAAACGGTTGACAAGTTTCTTACTTTACCTTATTTGAGCATTATTCCCTGACTACCACTAACGATTCCACTTTCTAAAATAACTTCCTTACATGTTCTATCTTTCAAACATTGAGTAATAAACCGCAGAAGAAACTGACTGGGTACATATATGAATTAAAATTTGGGGTGAACAAAGACAACTTGACTAGTGCGGGGTTTCAACCTGCGACCTCTGTGTTTACATGCCACAGTGCTCCACAAACTGAGCTATCTAGGTCTAAAATGGCGGTCTCTCTGTTCCATTTGAAGTCACACAACCTCATATGCAGGGATCACGCTCTGGGTTCGATACATCCTGGAAAGCCGGTCAACTAATATAAGGCGATGCATTCTCTTCTTTTTTAAAGCAATGAACTACAAGGGAATCTTGTGCCACTCAGAAGCCATTTATTAACATGTAACTGCCGTATAGCCAGGGATCACACCCAAGCTTGTGATACAACCTGGGAAGCGGCAGCCATGGGATCATTTTAAAGGGATGCAACTTTTTACGTCAAACATCAAATAATAAACCACAGTATACATTTAAGTGAACCATTTGCAAGATTGACCATGTTTTTTTCTTCTTCTCATGCTTTAGGGTTAATACGGTGATCAAGTTTGATTTCCAGGCATCCTCAGTTGTTTTTTTTGTAACTAGCAAAAATAATGATGGGTGTGTCCTTTCAAGAAAAAGAGTGGATAATTTCTGACATGATTTTACAGGGCGTTGAATCACTAGGTAACCACAGAGAGACTGTTCCTCTGAACAGGGAGAAACTGTGGATAAGGCGCCTCCAGACCATTCAACCCCCATTGTCCGAACATCCAAGAAGGAAACAACTAATTATCTTTTGTCTTTGCCTTCTCCTTTTCCCCACAGATATCCTCCTTTTTAGTCTGCTTATTCACTAATTAATTACTTTTAGTCTCCCTCTTCCCACATTCGATTTTATCCTTTGTGTTTCCAATTTCTTGTGGTCAAACCAGCCCCTTCCCTCGTCCCCCTCCCTTGTCTTCTTATTTATTGGTTACCCCTTGCTTTTTCTGTGTGCTTTCTGCTTCTCTCTCTATGTATTAATGTATTTCCACTTGACTGCTTCTGTTTCACTCGTTTTTACCTGCTTATGTTTGTTGTCATGTCATTTAGCCTTCGAGAAAGATTCTTCTAGGGTCGAATCGTCAGGCCATTAACTATTTTTTGCATAAATCCATTTTAGTTAAATTGTACATTTCCTGTTCAGAAGTTGTTTTTACCGTTACTTGGATGCACATAAGGCTTAGGCTTTTACTCACACCATTCTTGGGTTTCGTAAAGTTAAGTCAACGTCATTTGTCAATGGTGCCTGTGATGTGCAAAACAAGTTAACGCGTGCAATTTAGAGTCCCAGGAATGGTGGGAAACACGGGTATGGGATGACCCTACTGACTTCCTCTATAGGACTGGTATGTATAATCAAAATTTGTTTGGAATATTTGTTTGTTAACTTCATCCGTACATTCATGCACTGATTGTTGAAATCCAAACTAATCAATACATGGTAATAAAAGATGCACAAAAATAGTTAGTGACCTGACGTTTCGACCCTACAGAGTCTTTCCCAAAGGCTAAATGGCAACGAGAAAGACATTGCTAGGCCATTAACTATTTTCTGCATTTTGGTTTGCAAGAAGTTTGCAGCGGCTAATCTTTATTTTCTCAGTTATTACAAAAGATCCAACACTTTCTCAAAAGATCCAACACTAAATCAGAGAACCAGAAATGAAGACTGTTTTCTTTTACTCACCAGTTTCACAAGTTGGCCCGGTGAATCCTGCAGCACACACACATGTGAAGGCACCACGCGTCGTCCCATCGGTACACTGACCACCATTCTTGCAAGGGTTGGTAGGAAGACAATCATTGATTCCTGTTTGAGATATAAAAGAAAAAGAACAAGAACAAGAGTTATGTCAGTGCAACACTTCTTTAGACTTTTGCTTGCAGTCTTTTCTCTTCCCATAACCTTATTTTCAAATACTTAACCATTTCCGAACTTGAAACAACTCGTTTCACAGCCAAAGGAATCAATCTAGAGCTATTATTCATCACCAAGGTGACCCTAACCAGACCTCTGACAATCCCAGAACTTGTGTCCAGTGCACTAGACCGCTCGGCCACCGAACTAAAAAGATTCCAGAAATTGATCAGCTTGCTTTGTTTGTATCATTGATGGCTATTTTCAGAAGCAAGGCTTAGGCTCGGACTCTGGCTTAGGCTCCGAGTGCATGTTTGAAGTTCCCTAACAAAAGCGCGCATTTTCAAACTTGATGACGGGGTCTCAAGATTTCAAACACTTTCTTTCAAACATTTACCCCCCCCCCAATATCACATCAGTTAAGTAGCATAACGAGACATTTTCATTGTCTGAGTGGTGGGGGTGGGCTACCGCCCCCCCTGCCCCTTCTGGTTACGCAGCATCTCTATACCTAATTATATTTTTATACTTTCAGTTAAAATCCTTGGTAAGGTGATAACATAAGACTTTAACGTAAAAAAAAAAAGCCAAACTGTACATGTACTCACGAGTTTCACATCGTTCGCCGTTAAAATCTATTGCATCACACACACATACGTAGACTCCGACACCATCAAGACAGATCCCGCCGTTCATGCAGGGATTACTGTCACATTCATTTTTATCTGAATATCGAAAAGAACAAAGAAGAAAAAAACTGTCTCTATGAGATGTTGTGGTTCTGAAAAGAGAGAGAGGTATGTGTAACAACTCCACATTTCGATCAGTATGGTCTGCTCGTAAAATTTAGCCATGAAATAATTGGAAGTAAAATAAATTTAACAAATCAACAAAAAAAACAGAAAATAAGACTTAATCTGCATGTTATAAATTAACAATTTTGCCCAACAATATGTTATCATTAAACCTAAGTAATGGTTGCACAAATTCAGGCACCATTTGGCAAGGTTTCCAAAAAAAAGCATTCTCCCTCCAAGTTTTAGTTTTGTTTCAATGTTAATTATTTGTACTCCATACACATTTAAATATTGTATTTATAACAAATTTCCTTCGGAATAAATATTATTTTAAAAGAACAGTTGATTTCATCAAAAAATATAGTCTTTGTTGGAGTTGTTTTCTCGATACGCGCCAGACTTGCACAGTCTATAAACAGACCATCGGTTATTTTTTAGACTCACCGTTATTACAAGTGGCTCCAAGGAATCCAGTTGCACATGCACATGTAAAGGCACCTCGTACAGTTCCATCCGTGCAAACTCCCCCATTTAGGCATGGATTGTTGGGCAAACAGGAATTTATGGCTGAAAATGACGACAAGAACACCAACAAGACAAACCAAACACAGAAAACTATTATTACATCCTTTATAAACCAATGCTCTTACTTCAATCTTTCTAAAAAAAATCTCTCTATAACACAACTCAAATCAAAAAAGCATTTTCCAAACTGTTTTTTTCCGGTTCGGTCTTTGTTTTACTGTTGGTGGATTTGTATTCTTAAAAAAACTCAGATATTTCTATTGTTGTTATTATTTTGTCTATTTTTTTGTAGTTAGCACTTGTTAATTTAATTGGTTAGTTGGAATTTAAATTAATTTGGTGGAAAGTTACTTTATGGGTTTTTTTTGGGGGGGGGGATTGTGAAATTGTTGTATACAAGTTAAGGTTATATCTTCGTATCAGTGCAACACAAAAGAACATCATATCTCATAAAACAGCATTTATGCTACAAGCAATTGAGAGTGTCCAAATGCTCCTGCTTAACATATCCTGGATGTACAACAATAAGCCGATAGATCGCTTCACGTGGCAAGAGTTACAAATTTACAGAAAAAGATAAAGTTTTACAGATTTTCCACCATTATTGTGCTTTTTAAGTAAAAGGGCATTTATGAACTGGACTAAAAGAGTAGTGACTTGGTCTTAACATGTCACAAACCCTCCTTGCAGGGTTTTGGTTGAATGGTGTTCTCATGACAGTTTGAGACCGATTTTAAACGGCTGATGAAGACATAACTGGTGCTGTAAATGCATGTTCGGCGCTCATGGCCATAATTATGCGCTCGGTACTCATAGCCATACGCGTGTTGGCGCACTAGCTTATGCAGGCGCTTATTTACGCATAAAGCAATCAATTCATGTTGGTACTCGGTGCTAAATCTATAAGTACACTTGCGCATGCACAACCGTTGAGCGTCGCATGCAATTTGACACTTCACTTGCCCTGCGCGTGTATGATTTCATTTTCACTACCTTATGAAGACCCAGAACAAAACAGAAAAGGGATATCAAAGGGTCTCCATAGGGAAATTCTAAAGACTGGGTTGCTCCACAAGGAATTGTGTGTACAAAGTCTTTGGGGGGTTCTTAACTACAGGACAAAGGAAAGAACAAAAGATGTTTCCACAGGGATGCAAAAATAGGAATGTGTGTATGTTCTCCTTGTACACAGTGAAAACAAATTTTCACGTTTTTGGTCATGAAAATAATTACTTTGAATTGAATTGAGTGGAATTGAAATCACGAATGTTGCCCATACTCACGTGTTCCACAATTGATTCCAGAGAAGTCTACACTTGAACAGTCGCAGGTGTAAAGGTTCACCCCATTGACGCAAATGCCATTGACGCACGGATTGCTGGCACATTCATTGATATCTGTAAAGTATGGTTCGTCGTAAACGGTTGTAATCAAAAAGTTGTCGCCATTTTAGTATGACAAGTTTCTTACTTTACTTTAGATAAGATTTTGAGCATTATTGCCTGACTGCCACTAAGGATTCCATTTTCTAAAATCACTTCTTTACATGTTCTATCTTTCATTGAGTAATAAACCGCAGAAGAAACTGACCGGGTACATATACGAATTCAATTTGAGGTGAACAAAGACAACTTGACTAGGGCGGGGTTTCAACCTGCGACCTCTGTGTTTACATGCCACAGTGCTCCACGAACTGAGCTATCTAGGTCTAAAATGGCAGTCTCCTTGTTCCATTTGAAGTCACACAACCTCATATGCAGGGATCACGCTCTGGGTTCGATACATCCTGGAAAGCCGGTCAACTTATAAGGCGATGCATTCTCTTCTTTTTTAAAGCAATAAACTACAAGGGAAACTGACTGGGTGTAAGTTCCATGTTCTATCCCGACGGCAAGATTTAAAAAAAAAATAAAAAAAAATGCCAAGAAACTCCTGGAGAATTTGATCCCCACCGGCACCCCATAACTGTTTCACGGGCAATTTTCCCTGGATAAAAAAGAAAACTCAGTATGCTCACCAAGCGGGTTATCTCCCTTAACCCTATACTCCCCCGCAAGCAGGGGCAGCTCTTTCCTGGGAGTTTGCTAGGGTTGCCAATTCAAGTGTGAAAAGGTTAACCAAACTTTCCCGGCAATTGCACCAAGTGTGAAAGGGGCTTATACATTCCAATATTTTACTTGTTACAAAAAAGAGAGAGTTTTGGTTATGTAATGAAACATAATTGAGTTCATTAAGCTAAGGTTGATGCTTCATAATGTGGCGTGTCGTGGCAAAGCGGATAAGAACACCGGAGTCGAGCTCTGGTGTTTCCAATCAGCAGACAGTGTGGGGGTTGAGTCCCAGTCATGATACGCATGTCCTTTTAATAAGCAAGACACTTTACCATTATTGCTGCGTCCTTCGGATGGGACGTAAAGCCGTAGGTCCCGTGTGTTGTGTATTGCAGGAAAAAGAACCCAGTGCACTTAAAATGGGGTTCGCACCGGTATTCTTGGCTTGATTGGCTGCATATTGCGCCACAGCACATTGTAAACCATTACATGGTGCTGTGTAAAAGGAAAAAGTGCTCAAAACGTAGCTCCGCATACATTGCCAAAATAAAATACTGAGCACTTTGAGATGGCCATCGGGTGTGACAAAGCGCTATATAAGAAATACATATTATTAATGTTAGACTCACCAGTTTCACAGTTTTTACCAAGGTAACCTGCGGCACACGTACAGATATATTCACCCGGACGTGTCAAATCGTCCTGGCAGGCTCCTCCGTTTTGACAAATTCCTACAACGCAGTCGTTAACACCTAATACAAGAAGAAACAAAACAAAACTCAAATGTATTATACGGAATTGATGGGTTAAAACACATCTTTGTTTAACTGATTAGTTTTTTTACTTAGGTGTTGATCTTTTGGTTTTAAAAGCCCTACTGTGCAGTTTAGGGACATTCTAAATGGCCGTTATAATTGTTGTGAATTTGAACTAGAGTCAAACATACAAAAATATGTATTTTATAATCGGCCTGCAATTTGGACGTCCGTATCGGACCGACTACACCAGCTTGTGCACAGGGAGAACCCTGAATCCAACAGTATACGTGATACTCCTATATACACTTTCTGTGTCATTTTTTTTTTTTTTTCATACACTGGTTGCAAAAAAGGATTGTCCAAGTTTTTTTGGTTTAATGTCTATGGAGTTCCTTTGTTTGTTGGTGTGGTCACCATAGATAATCTAGACAGGCAGGTTTGAAGAGAGCCAGTTAATAGTATCATCATCAGGGATTGGCAGACCAGCACCATTTGAGGAAGGGGGGATGGTGTCTTTGGAGGTAATGCCATGCTGAAAAAATTGTCTCCTTTGCCGGGTACTTCAGAGGAGAAAAGAGCCTCGAAAAGATGAAGCAAAAAAGGTGAACTTACGCGTTTTACATCGAATTCCTGTGAAGTCAGTGCCAGTGCAGTCGCAAGTATAACTGGTGGCTCCATTGATACAGACCCCAGGGGCGCAGTCGTGTGCGGCACAGTAGTCAACAACTACACAAAACAAAACAAACAACAACAATCAAACAGTGATGTTCACGCAGGTATGTTGGAGACAAAAGTCCACACCTGAAAAAACAAATGTCAAGAAATTATGTCAGATATATTTAAAGACTTGAACCTGCAACCTCCGGATTAACTGGGCCTTAATCATTCAGAACCAAACCAATATGAGATAATGTAAGATCCTTACTGCCTTAATCCTTCAACATCAAACGATATGAGGTTATGTAGGATCCCTACTGCCTCAGTCCTTCAAAACAAACCAATATGAGTTTAAGTATAAAATCCCTACTGCCTTAATCCTTCAAAACCAACCAAAGGTTTTTGTAGTGGGAGGGGAGGGGGGTGATGGGAAGGGGAGTCGAGATTGGTACCTTAAATCCACTTCTAAGTTTACTAACAAATTGAGGGGATAGTCTCTGTGCTAGAGTCACATTCAAATGTTGGGACCCGTTAAAGTGTGTTAAATATTGTTTCATTCATAATTTAGAGGAACCTATGGAAATTTGGGGTTCCAAAATCAAATGTTTGAATACATTTGAGAACCTTAGCTGATATGTACTGCTGTTGTGGGGCTCATGCTGCCGGTGAGATGGTTATCCACCCATTCATTTCATCCAGTTGAAGACCACAATATCATCCCTCCTTTAAAAAATGTAAATCACATCCACTTGAAAAAAAAAGTATCCAATCCTGGCTAAAAAAGGCCATCGGTGAATAACATTCAGAAATGCTGTTGCTGCAAAATAAACAATTGCTGAAGAAATCTATTTTAAATAAAGAAACAAACTTAAAGATCTAAAAAATGGTCTACGCTAAAGTAACAACTGTGTGTTCAACAGGACAAAGAGGAAAAATAAGAATGTGGTTAGCTCTAACAGCTAAAAGGAACAGCAAAACTATATGATGATGATTTGGAGACTCCACACACATAAAATTCCGGGATATCATCTGTTACTTTGCAGTCATTACTGAACCCAATTTCATAAAGCTATTTAGCACGAAAAAAAAGTGATTAACAAATGAAACTTTCTGAGCAAAAACAAGCAGGGAACCAGTTCCAAGCAATATACATGGCATGGTTCTTTGGCTGGTAACCCCAGCTGGAAAGTAAGAGATTTTTTCTGAGCTCAACAGCTTCTTGAAATCAGACACTCACAGATTTGACAGAAGTCGCCGCTGTATCCGTCCAGGCACTCGCAGACGTAAAACACTCCCAGAAAGTCCATACACGTGCCGTTATTTTGACACGGTTGACTGGTACACGTGTCGACGACTACCAGGGAATGAATGAACTTACAAAATTGACGGGGCGACCCAGCAGGCGATTTTTTTTCTGCAGCACACTTCGTCAATACAGTCATCAGTTAAGAGATAGGCTGTTCTATAACTGTTGACTCCATAGCCGACGTGTGCTGCAGAAAATAAATTTGCACCCAGCAGGCGGGTCGTAAAAAGGAGTGCACCGAGCAGACGGTCGCAAGCAATTAACGTGAACAATTGCACTTCAAGAAAATATGAGTTGGAAAGTTTCACTAGACTTCTCAGACTAATATTTGTCGATGTAGGAAATTTAAATACAGCTTGGGAATAGTGAAGCATAATTTTAAGAACACATTTGGCAATAGTTTCATCTTTAAGGGTTACTTTTTCTTAAACGTGGTCACGTAATTGCTTACTACTTTCTGCACGGATGACTGGAGTGCCAGACAGAACTCTGGACGTAAAGAGACTTACGTTCTCCTACCAGAAATGTGACGAATTAATCTCAGTGCTCGGTGCAGAGTAAACCTTTAGTGTCACAATCAGTGAGCATGCATACTTTAACAAGAAATCACCTTGTTAATAGTGGCAAACAAAGTGGTCCTAAATTTTGCCTACGGAAGATTTGTGTGCTGACCAAGAAACCAAAGAAAACCAGGGAGCTAGTAATGGGTCCCTCATTGTAAATCTGCCCTTAGCAGCACCCTTGGCAACAGCCGTAGCCAGTTGCATCCGCAGCTGCAAAGTCGGACCCGACATTCACCCACGGGAAACAGTGACTCCCAAAATAGCGTAACTGAGATTTGTCGCGCGAAATGACAATTTACATCCGGTAAATTTGGTCCGCAGGTTTAGATGGTTATACATGCACACTTAACCAAGAGTAAATTAAAGGTATTATACAGGATAGGTATTAGGAAAACAAACAAAATTGTTTAATTTTATTCTGAAAGCCTACTGATTATAAAGTTCATAATATAATTTGTTTTCTGTAAAATAAAGGACAATGTGTCTGCATGCTGAAAATTGTGCATGGTCTTTCACTATTATCTCCTGACTCACATAACAGATTTGAGCCCAAATTGTCACAGGTTTGTTATTTCATGTATATGGTTGATGACACAAAACACGAACTCTGTCTGCGACTGTTTTGTAAGCTTCACCAATCCTGTATAATACCTTTAAAGGCAGTGGATACTTTTGGTAAATACTCAAGAAATACATTACCATAAAACTTACTTGGTAAGGAGTAACAAAGAGCTGCTGATTGTATAAAACATTGTGAGAAACGACTCCCTCTGAAGTGATGTAGTTTTTCAGAAAGAGGTAATTTCTCACTAAAATATCTGAATCTGAGAAAAGCTTCAGGCATGAAGCCTTTCTCATGCATCTGAAAGCACCTAATTCTATGCAACACAGGGTTTTTTCTCTTTCATGATTTTTTTGCACTTCGATGACCAATTGAGCCCAAATTTTTACAGGTGTGTTTTTTAATATTCAATTACCAAAAGTATATCCTGCCTTTAAATGTGTTTCACCCTGAATGTGCATGGTCTTAAGAACAAAGAAAGAGTGCTCAAAAGTGGAAGTGTCAAATATTCTTCACAAAAGGGCCCATTTCATGGATCTGCTTCGCGGAACTCGATGCTTAGCAAGTTTGTCTACTAAGCATCGAATGGCGGCCAAAAATAATATGGTACTTTTTGGCCCTGGTAACCCGTTTCTGCTACGCTGGTTTTACTGTGCTAAGCAAGTTAATTAATGAATGTATGAGAAAGATGTGTCTGCATGCATTATTTGAATATCTATCAAATTTGCAAACTTAGGGCCGAAGGCAAAAAAGGGCATATTTTGCTGCTGAACGTTAAGCCGATTCCGACAAAACATTTTAAGTGCCAAAACAAGTGCATTTTAGACCACGTCCAAGGTGGTTGTTTGTCCTTCACGTGACTCGAGTAAGATCGACGTGGAGACACTCACTTGCCATTTAATGACCACCCCAAAACCGAATGATGACCACACCCCGAAACTTAGCAATGACTACACCTAAACTGAGTGATGACCACACCCTTACTAATGACAACACCCAAAATAAGTGATGATCACGTGCGAATATAGTGATACACACTATTTCACCTATTTGTATGTGGTCATCGTTCAGTTTTGAGCAAAGAGCCTATAGTGGTCATACTACAGTGGACATCACATTGCTGATGTTTTTTTCTGTTTGTTTGTGAAGCGCAACGATAATTTTTAGAATTGCGCTTTAGAAGAGCTGTTATTATTAGTAGTAGTATTATTACAGCGCTGCAGCCGCATGAGTGCAACTCGGGCTGAAGTGTGAAGTGTGCACTGGCGCAATTTCAGTAAGCAAATCTTTTGATGCACCAATAGACGAAAATAACCTCCGACATCAATGCTATGACGAAACAATTGCTCAACCGAAATGGTACCCATGCCGTACTTCAGTTTCTAACAATAGATAGAACTCCAGTTGCCCATCTTGCGCCTTACGCCACCCTACAATATTGAGTGTGGTAAATTTCCAGTTGTTAATTGTTTCCACTTTGGGTGTGGTCATCACTCGGTTTGGGTGTGGCCATCACTCATTTGATTACCCACTAAGGCAACGCCCTTTGCTATTTTTGCCTTTTTTTACACTGCCCTGGGGTCTAACGCTTGACCTACTTGTTTCACACGTAACGCCCATGAACCCCTCTGCACACTGACAGCTAAATGAGCTGTCACCATCTGCGCATACCCCATCGTTCAAACACGGGTTAGGTAAGCAATCATTCGTCGCTGAATGAGAAGAAATTAAACAAACAGCATTAATTTATGACACTTCAGCATCAGAAATATTACACAAGTCTCGTATAAAAGTATTCCCCTAGTATACAAATCCTAATCATGCATTGTGATATAATACTCAGCGATTTGAAATCTGGTCACACAAAAAAACATCCACTAAAAAACAAACTTGCCAAGAATTTCAGCGCTTCTGAGTTTAAATATACGTGCTGTCTAACTTGACCTGACATTGACCAGTACAAAAACACAATGACCAGAATTAGTTTTAAAAGCTCGTTAAATCCTTTCTAAACACACCTGAATAGAGAACCACTTTCACTACCTACTCTATAATGAGGACATTTCACATAGGAACAAAAGCACAAACAAACATGTGTTGCAACCCAGCAACCTTGTACACTGCTAGAACTGGGTCTTGTTTACTATGACGGGTATTGATTGGACATTGTTTGTTCGAGGTGGGGTGAGATGCTTAAATTCCCAACACACACCAGATGTTCCGGAACAATAGGCAATGGAGTTTGCCACTAAATGTTGTTTTTTCAAACCATTGATTTATTTAATTAGAGGAGTATTTCTGATAAACAAATGCCCACATTATTCACATAAGTGAATCGCTTGGAAATATTTGCTGGTACGTTGCCAAAAATATGTTAATGTATCAAATTGTATTACTTTCCTAAAACAATGTGATGTTCTTGCTTTGAGTAGATGGATTACAAAAACAAAAGTTGATGTCTCATACAAATACAATTAGATTTTCAGTCAACACCAGTTTGTTCCCCTAATTTTGAGGGAAATGTGCTGATAAGAAGACAAGAACTTTATGCCACATCAAAACGATTTTTTTTTACAGGTCTATTGACGATTCTTATTGAAAATAAGTAATCCAGTTGAAATTATTACACAAAATAATTTACAAAAAAATTACAAACAAAATGTTTTACAAACAGTTACACTTTAGGTTTTCGTCTGAAAACTTGTAGAGGAATGGGTTCTTAAACAAACCTAATGTGAACAGTTTCATCTTAAAACTATTAATCCTACAATTTGTTTTTTGCCAATCTACAAATCTTGTAAAATAATACTTGTACATCTAAATTCAAGGAATACAATACTATTTTGGCTCACTGACATGTCTCGCAATGGAGTCCGGTGAAGTTATCAGTGCACAGACAAACGTAGCGGTTATCAGCCACCACCGTGAAACAAAGGCCGCCGTTCAAACATGGTTGACTTATACACGGGTCTTTGGTCCGATCAGGATCAAGTTAGAATATGAAATGATTTGTTAAAATAGATGAGAATAATATATATATTTAAAAAAATTATTAAACAACAACACTTAAAAACAGAATAATGTTAAAATACGATTCTACACAACAAAGAAGAAACAGAGAATCGTTCAAATAAGAATTTGATACGCATAAAGAAGAAACAGAGTATCGTTAAAAAAGATGAATACCCAAAAAGAAGATACAGAATATCGACTAAATAAAAACATATGCAAAAGAAGAAACAGAAAGTAGATCAATAAAAATAGACATAAAAAGAAGAAACTGAAAATCGTTTAATAAATAAGAACAAAGAAGAAAAAAAATATTGTTGAAGTGAAAATGGACACAAAAAGAAGAAACAGAAAGTCGTTTAAATAAGAATAGACACAAACAGAAGAAAAAGTAAAAACTTATAGAAAGGGTTTTATTTACCATTTACCATCTACAAAGTAAAGTAATAGAATGGGGTCTATTTACTATCTACAAAAGTGTAGAACGAGGTGTATTTACTATCTACAAAAATTAAGTATAGAGGGAGGCTTATTTACTATCTTCAAAATAAAGTTTAGAATGAGATTTATTTACTCTCTACAAAATAAAGTATAGAATGAATTTTTTACAATCTACAAAATAAAGTGTAGAATGAGGTTTAATTTACTGTCTACAAAATAAAGTATAGAGTAAGGTTTGTTTACTACCTACAAAAAAGTGTAGAATGAGGTTTATTTACTTCAAGCAAAATAAAGTATTGAGTGAGGTTTATTTACTATTTACAAAATAAAGTATAGAGTGAGGTTTGATTACTACCTACAAAATAAAGTGTAGAATGAGGTTTATTTACTTCAAGCAAAACACAGTTTTGAGTGAGGTTTAGGCCTATATACTATCTACATAATAAAGTATAGAATGAGGTTTATTTACTTCATGCAAAATAAAGTATAGAGTGAGGTTTATTAATTTCATGCAAAATAAAGTATAGAGTGAGGTTTGTTTACTAACTGCAAAATAAAGTATAGAGTGAGTTTTATTTACTTCATGCAAAATAAAGTATAGAGTGAGGTTTGTTTACTAACTGCAAAATAAAGTGTAAAATGAGGTTTATTTACTTTATGCAAAATAAATATTGAGTGAGGTTTATAAACTATCTACAAAATAAAGTATAGAACGAGGTTATTTACTTTATGCAAAATAAAGTATTGAGTGAGGTTTGTTCACTAACTACAAAATTAAAATGTAGAATGTGTTTTATTTACCTCATGCAAAATAGAGTATAGAGTGAGGTTTTTTACTAACTACAAAATTAAAATGTAGAATGATGTTTATTTACTTTATGCAAAATAAAGTATTGAGTGAGGTTTATTTACTTTTTGAGGTTCATTTACTCTCTACAAAACAAAGAAAGTGAGAGGTGCAAAAAGTGTGAATTTCTAAGACACAATTTAAAAAAAGAGGGGTTTAATGCGGCTTATTTCTATATTTCCAGGTGTTTGGGGATTTTAAAACGAAAACTTAGCATAATCTCCTCAGCAAAGTTTCAAAAACGTTTAAGTTAGAACTGTTATTTAAAAACTGTAATTGACAACTAAATTCAATGACTTGAGGAAGCTATAATCGAACTTGCCTCCCGTCACCAGGCACGCGTGGTGTCCTTGCGATTAAGAAACCTGCTCTAGAATGAAGGGGTGGTATGGTTTGAAATCCCACCTTGTAGATTTTTCAACCTATGCAGGACTTGAAAAGCACTGAATATCCGTGCTTATTAAATGTAGGTAAAGATGTAAATAATATTCACGACATTTGCCATTCTGCACAGCAATATGTATTACCACTAGATCGTAAGCTTAATAGCTGGTAGCTAGAGGCAGTTTGAATCGTATATTTTTGCACCACGTGTAGTGTACCGATGTTGTGGGTTCGAATCCCACCCGAGTATGGCTTGTGGATTTTTTCTTGCAGGACTCAGGAAAGAACCGAGTACACAGTGCATAAAACAAATGTAACATCTATTAAACTCGTTGCCGTAAACGCTGCTAAAGTATAGAATTTGAACTGCCTCTAGCTACCGGGCAAGTTCTGTGGTCTAGTGGTAATACATCTGCTCTAGAATGACACAGGTCGTGGATTCGAATCCCATCCAAGAAATATACCTATAGATTTTTTTTTTCACAGGACTCGATAAAGTACTGAGTATACATATAGTGCCCAACATGCATATGGGTAAAAAAAATAACAAATAACGAGCATGTGAAACTAAAACAACTGTGTGCAGTGCTTGGCTAAAATGCCAACGTTGTGCTTTAGTGATAATAATGTGAATAGATAAAAAATAAAATAAAAGTTCTAAGAAAGAAGTTTACGTATATAGGCTTTGTAAGCAATTCAGTTGAACATAGTTAGCTGGTCCCCTTCCAAATTAATTGTTTGTAAAGTAACCGTGCAGTGTGAACATGGACTACTTCGCAACCAATTTTACGCGCGCATTAGACGTCAAACGAGCTGCATGCTGGTCTAGAATTTGCCGTCATATCAACTACATCATGTACCCCAACTTATGGTAAATGCGCGCGTAAAACGTATTTGCAAAGTAGTCGGTGGAGGGAGCACTTGGCAACATCGGGCACATTTTGAAAATAATCTGTTCCCTTTTATGGGGTTTGTTATCGAAACAAAATCTTTACCAACCCAATTCGGGGGGGAAACAAAAGTATACGTAAATATCTTGTTCCCCGTTCCTACATGATAAATGTAAAAAACTTATAGGGCCGGTTCATACTCGACATGACTGTGAAGCGCAAATTTCAAATGCTGATTTAAAAAAACGCAAAAGTTGAAAAGGCCTTGAGTGTATGTCTTTGAAGACACATGGACAAGATGCATGGTAACTATCCAGAACCCCCCCCCCAAAAAAAAAAAAACTCACTCATTCTGAAGTTCACAATTTGATCAGTCCTTCATTCAGAGAATTTTTATTTCTGTTCGAACTGTCAAAGTTGAGATAATAGCATTGGAGACCCAGCAAATAGCCTGTTGCTCGTTTTAATTGCCGCAATCAAATTAAAGACACTGGACACCTTTGGTAATTGTCAAAGACCAGTCTTCTCACTTGGTGTATCTCAACATATGCACAACATAACAAACCTGTGAAAATTTGAACTCAATTGGTCGTCGAAGTTGCGATTCAGATAATAATGGAAGAAAAAACACCCTTGTCACACGAGGTTGTGCGCTTTCAGATGCTTGATTTCTAGACCTACACGTGAGGTCTCAAAATCAATTCAAATATTTTACTTCTTTCTCAAAAAATACGTTACTTCAGAGGGAGCCGTTTCTCACAATGTTTTATACTATCATAAGCACTCCATTGCTCATTATCAGGTAAGTTTTTATGCTAACAATTATTTTGAGTAATTACCAATTGCGTCGGTAAGTGTCAATAACCAGTATACTTTGAAAGTGTAAACGACGACAGCATTTTAAGGAAACGGTTTCCGCTGTGAATATCTTCATACATTGTAAGTTATGTGCAAATCTATGAACATTTTTATTTTCAACCTCACAAATGCTGTGCACACCCTTAGGATATGAACATGCACACAATCCTGGCCTGACAGAAACTGGTAATAAAAATGTACTTGGTAAAGAGCACTGGAGAGCTGTTGATATTATAAAACATTGTTAGGAACGACCCCCTTTTGAAGTAATGTAGTTTTAGAGAAGGATGTAGTTTTTCATCTAGAAAAATTGAAGCCTTTCTCAGGCATCTGAAAGCACAATTTCTATGCAACAAGGGTGTGTTTTTTCATTCATTCTTTTCTTGCATCTTCAATGACCGGTTGACCCAAACTGATCAAGGTATGTTATTTTGTGCAAAAGTTGGACACACCAGGTGAGGATACTGGTCTTTGACAGTTACCAAAAGTTACAGGAATTGGTCAGAATTAATCATCATTGCTTAATTTTAGTCTGAAATCTTACTGATTATGAGGTTCATTCTCTAGAAACATTTTTCGGTGAAATATTTCCCTCTAAAATATATCATATTCCAGAAAACTGTATCTAAAAACCTTAAAAAACCGCATCTGACTACAAGCTGAAAATTGTTCACTATTTTCTCTTGACTCACACAACGGATTAAGCCCAAATATGTATAGGTTTTTTATCTCATGTATATGGTTGATCACCCAAAAATTAACATCGTCTGCGACTATTTTGTCAGCTTCACCAATCCTGTATAGTACCTTTAAAAACGTGACCACCATTTTTTTCTCTCTCTTTTTTTTACCAGATTGGTCGTGTGCTTTATTGTGTACTACAGAATGGCAATAAATTACTCTTAAAAACAACAAAATCAATGATGCACTTGCGCTTTTAGTAATGTTATTGACAAGCTTCACATCACATTCATGACTAGTTTGAACCTGCCCTTTGACGCTGTCATTCCCTTGCACCACACAGTGAGACGCCGGTAAAAATTTACAAACCCACCGATTGGAGTTTCACAGTTTCTCCCAACCCATCCATCCGCGCAAAGACACTGGTACCTGGCTGTATGATCAGTGCATAACCCGCCATTCAGGCATGGGATACTAGCACACTCGTTTATGTCTGAAAGAAGTGGTGAATCATGTTTGTTTGTTTGTTTGTGTTTTGTTTTTTATTACATCGATGGGGGGATATCCTCCTATCTTAACAGATGAATTTAAAAGTTGTAAAATTTTGTTGAACAAATCAACAAAGAAATCGTGAGAAAAAGACTTGTAAACAAATAAGATTTTTGCCAAACTGACATTCATGTTATCATTGAACTTTAAATTGTTAGATTTTTCCTTCATTATGAGCATGAAAATGAAGGCATGGGGAGGCTGGGGACTCGGCCACCAGTAAGGTGCCTGCTTAATACATCTACAGTAGGTTAGGTGTGGGGGAGGGAGTGGATTACATGAACCATCCACCCAATTCGTTTTATGTGCTACTGAAGCTAAGGTTTAACAACTAAGCATATCTAAATTTCGTTACTTTTGCCGAGCTACAGTTATACTTATATTTATTGGGTCATTTTATATAAGTATTGGAAACAAATGCCCAAACTGTAGTATTTTTTCTTAATGCAGTGCTGATATGTACTCACTACGGGTGAAAACAAAATCCAACAAAAACCTGTTTGACAATAGATGCCATCGTATCCATCCAGACAATCACAGCGGAATGTTCCGTCTTGAAGTTCTACACACACAGCTTCATTCAAACAAGGTGAGCTTGCACATGACCCTACTACATCGACTGATGGGTGGACAAATGGTATTCAGTTATTCTTAAAGACTGGTATCACATTAATACCTAAACTAGGTAGGGTCATATTACTCCTAGAATTATGAGGTTTGATCTCATAGTTCTAGGAGTAGGGTCATATATTGGTTTATGTCAATGTGATACTGATTTTTAGACAAAGTTATCAAGAAAGATAGAATAGAAATACCTGTAAAAGTTTCAATTGATTATAGGGCTTACAGTATCTATTTATTGTTGAGAAAGCAGCAAAAAACAGTCACAGTATTTTCATAAAGAACGTCAAATCCATGCACATGTGACAACAGGTACCAACCGGATCTCTGGCCGCAGCATTCACAAAGGACACCACGGAAAATTTGAATTTCCAAAACTCACCTCTTGGAATTCAAATTTGTTGATGTACTTTTATTGACTTATAATCAACGGGAGGGTATTTCAGACGAAATAATTTCGCAGGATGCTTAAGTACTACCAGTGGCATCTTTATAACGAGGAGACTTTCGGATAGAAATTACACCATTTTTTTAGGGGGGGTCACTACCAAGGTTTGACCCCTTTAAGCCCTCTCTCACACTACACAGATAATTCGGACTTTTGTCGGACTTTCGGTGGTGTTGTTGAGGTTGTGTTTGGTCCACACATAACGGGGCAGAGCTTATAATGGACCGGTCTAGTCTTGGGTGAACCCCAACTCTTCCTGCTACATCAGCTCTGAAGGCTGGGTAAACCTGTAAACAAGTGTTCTCGCCGTGCATGCAACAGATATTTAGATGGATTGCAATACGAGTCACTGACCGCCATATTTGATGTAAAACGATGGAAAAAGTGCACACGTGTACGCGCTACGCACGACTCTCAGCCAATGATAGCTCTTCACGCGTGCACAATTCATCAACAATGGCGGCCGATGACGCGTATTGCAATCCATCTATAGCCTCTCGGATTTTCCCTGTGTGCTGTAGTAACAGATACAGAGTCTGAGATAGGAGGGTCCATTTCCAGGGCGGACAATTTTCTGCTACTAAATTCCCCGGATTTACATTCCCTGGCTGCATATAATAAACACATTGGCGGTGGGTTTTGATCGTCGGATACCTTGTGAAGTAAATCAGCTCTCACCAATTAAAATGTCTGCAAACTTTTAACACAGTTCATCACTCAAACCTCTCGCGTGTGTTTTAACGCTACATACGAAATGTGGACCTGAGAACAAAAGAGGTCCACATAATCTAGGGACTTGAAACACTATGTAGACTTAGACACGTCCACACAGTGTTTTCTTTTAAGTGTTGATGAATATGATTTTGTCTAAGTGTACAGAACAAAGGAATGTCCACAGAGTGAAGGCAACACAGAGCTGTGTGTGTTTGAGTTTGTAGTGACAATCCAACCAGGAACTTACAACAAAAAGGTCCACAATTGCTCTCACAAAGGGAAACAATGGGGTCCACGTTTCTCAGGACAAAGAGTTGAACAAAGGAGGGTCCACGATTGGAGGTCATTACACACTTGCGTTTCGAAACTCCATTCAAATGAAAGTGTAGGTACGAAAGGCATTTAAGAGAATGGACAGGCTGGAAACGTGTTTTTTTTATTGAGAACTGAATTATTTCAAGAAAATGACGGATTCACAAGGAATATCTATAACGTCCAAAACCCACCGCTGAAAACGTATGCGGCCAAGGAATGTTAATCCGGTGAGATTAGTAGCTTCTTTATACTAGTAAGATTTGAATTACAGAGGTCTGAACATTTTCCGCCCCAGAAACGGACCCTCATATCCAAGGCGTCACGGTAGTAAACATGTAGGTGAAAGGCCCCCCCCCCCCCATGGCTGGGATACACCCCAACACTCAAGTTTAATCAATGCTGCAGAAAGGCTGGAGACACCAGCCTGTAAAATAAAAGTGCTTTTTTTATGAACCCAAAACACTGCATTGATCCCTTTTTCTATGAAGCAAGTTCTGAATTCTAAAACGGGCACTCTCGTGACAGTGCTGCACATAATATCACCCTTCCTAAAAAACAATATCTAAGGTTCATTTCGTGTAAAATGTATAGACCCCTTGCATTGGCCGCACATCTTTGATGAAACGTGCACGCGTGAAAGGCTATTTGCTGAGAGATGTGGCGCAGCGCGTACACGCGTGCACGTTCCCATTGTGTTTCATCAAAGATGGTGTTCAATGACGTCATTATGCAATCCATCTATTACAGGAATATAATTTTATAGAATCAAGATATGAGCAACTGGTACTTGCCTATTGGCGTTTGACATTTATTTCCAGTGAAACCTGTGCATGTACACACAAATCCGATGGCGGGATCTATAGTGCAAACCCCATTATTCAGACACGGGTTCGGAGTGCAAGCTGTAGTAGAGGAACAAACAGAGGGAAAATATAGGCCAATGAGAAACCTAGTTTGACCTCTGTCAGAGGGCACCCTACACACGTGATGCCATTATATGCACGGAGGTCTTGTAAAGAAATTGACATCTTAACACCAACTTGTAGTCTTGTTGATGTGTATGTAAAACAACCATTTACTGCCACGTGGCCTATGTGCGGAAGAATGGCTTTTTTGAAAAGGGTAAAAAGCCGTATGAAACACAAATTTGTCATAAGACGTTTGTCCTCGAAAAAAAAACAAGACAGCTATTCATTTGAAAAATCCTGAAGGTTGTTATTGCATGTCGTTTCAATAAAAATCATTATAAGATTCTTGCTACATTCTAGGGATTGACTCCTTTACTTTTCAAGTGTATTTGATGGTCTTTATAAACAAAGGTGCATTGTGCGTACGCAGACAATTAGTGGAATCCATTGAATTATAAGTTATCGTCCCAGGGGTGATCGATCTCATTTTAATTAGGCCTGTGGCAGATCAACTCTACGCGCACGCTCAGGTATGGTAACCCGCAAATAAGGCCTAAAGTCAAAGAGCAACTGGTCCCCGCTCATTCGTCCTTGATCTTGTGATATGTCTATGTCTAACTCTATGCAGTTTAGAGTGACAGTGTAAAAACATGATTCATTTAAAATGGAATTTCACGCACGCGGTGTTGGAATCAGTACTCACTCGGGTTAAATATGTCCGGTACTGCATCTTTTCGGATCAAGTCCCATGGTACTGACCAGCTCTTGGTTTGGACCAATAGCGGAGTAGATTTCAACTTTGTGCTGCTGAGTGTTGTCAAAAGGCTGGAGTATCTCGTACGTCTTTATGTTCGAACCGAGCACAACTTCCTGTAGGGTGCCACCGTATGGCCCATACTTAATGATGTAGTTGTCAACGGAGCCCGTCACTGGTTTGAGCCAGTTGAGTGTGATTTTGTCATTAGCATGACTCATGATTGTAGTTGAAGGAGGCTCCGGAACTAGGAAAGAACAACATCATTCAACTTAAGGCCAAATGAAAAAAAAAACAACAACAACAAAAGTTGATCGTTCCTGCCCTCATCCTTATTTTGTTTTGTTTTTTACTGCATCCTTTTTTTTAAAATAAATATAATGAATGCATATATTTCGGTTGTCTCGCACAAAATGCTTACTCTTGGCGCCATTATTTGTACGATTGATTTGATTTACCCATATGTTAGACTCCTAAGTCATACAAAGTCAGAACATTTTCAGTCTGGCTCTTTCTCCTTGAAAAAACACACACAATAAATTACAAAAAATAAAAAGGCCCTCATCCTTCTCTTTTCGGAAAAAAACCAGGACGATGAACTGGTGTGTCTTTTCACTTGATTACTAAACGTTGAAATAATATTGACAATCTCAATATGAACCCTGGCTGATTATGAAGTTCATACCAGCCACAATCCTCCTGACAAATTGTCCATCTCAAATACTGTCAAAGTCAAGTAAACAGCATTTGAACCCCCCCCCCAACAAACAATTAAATAATTAAATAATAAAATCACCATTGTTTATTTCAACTGCTGCAATCAAAATAAGCTCAATTATGATTATGAATATGCACAATATCCCTCCATAGCCTGCTTTTTCGCTGTTTCACAGCTCGGTTTGTTTGTTTAGATAATCTTCCCATCAAGGGAACCCGGCAAAGCTCCCACAAGGGGATATAAACCCCAAGCTGACAACAGCCAATCTCTCTCGTAAAAAAAACCACATTGATTTAACGTCTTTGATTATGAATTGCGCGAATCGTTCAGTTGTGATGTTAAGAGCAGTTGGAAAGGCGGAGAGTAATTAATATATATTTTACTCTTTGAATTAAAAAAATATATTGCTCATAAAATCCCGGAATTTTTTTCAACACAATTTTCAATGTTTTTAACAAAACGCAACATATACTTTGTATTGACTCTTTCATAAACAGTTTACTTGAATACGCAAGAATTAATGCACTCTTCCCTAAAATAAATGGCGTACTAAGCTTTTAATTATACCGAATTAATGAGGAAAATAAGACAATATTTCCATAACAAAACAAAAATCCACTGACCGGTTGACTGTCGTGCACTGGCCACGGTAGTCTTGATCCCATTTTTTACACCAGACACATCTATTGAATACTCAGTACCTGGGATCAATCCAGTTACAACCTGGCTGGGATTGGTGCCCGCAGGAATATTAAAGGTCTGATGGCAATATGGAGAAAATAAATGTTAATTGTATACAATTAAAAATGATAATAACATTACTTATATCTGGTTTTACACTGTGCGAAGATACCAGAAGGGGTATACAAGGCTGTTTTACGGACAAGTAAGAGTGACTTTACGGATGAATCAATCAGTATTTTTAGAGATGCAGCTGATTTGGCGTCAGGTGATCTGGATGAATGCAGTGATTACAATCTCATGACCGAATTCTTCTGACATAAAAACTGCTAGTGCCCACATTGTTTTTACTGCTCACAAGCGTGAAGCACACATTCTCACACAACAGAAAGCTTGTGTTCAACTTTACAACTTTATTATTACCTTGAATTTTAGAACAGAGTATGTAACAAAAATGTCTTTCCTATTGAATTTCCTTTTTATTTTATCCAACAATCATTGAAATAGGCCAATGATTGTCCAAGTTCTTGGTCTTTGTTTCCTCGGTGTGTTCTGTGAACCTAAACACTTTTTATGTTCACAACCATATGACGCTCTGCAGTCGGTGTTTGGCATTTTGGATCTTTCCACTCTAATTTGATGGGATTGCATAATAGCAACCTTATTTTATTTTACCATCGTTAGAAAGATCAGATCTTTACTCTTTCCACCGTTATTGTAAGCTCCAGTATGGATGACAAACATGGACAAAAATACAGCTTTTTAACAAATGGCCTGTGTGCTCAGGCTTGAGTGTTTTGTGAGTGTTATTTTGGTTGACTACAGTCGCCATCGGGGGCTCAAGCGAGGTGCAGTGCAGTTGACTAAACTCACCATTGGGGATGACAGAGTTAAACACAGCGTGGGTAAAGAAAACCAACACACACACACACACAAAAAAAAACATTGCTAATCACTTTGGTTTAAAGGCACAGTACACGTGACTCTGAAAATTAATGGCAATAAAAACTTGCTTGGTAAGAAGTACAGCAGCCTTGGGTAGTATAATGAATTTTGAGAAACTTTTAACTTCGAAGCACTCATACGGTTATGGAGAATATATCACTTTGTATTCCCCAAAATTTGAATCTGAGGACAGAAACGCTTCTCAGACTGTGTATTCCTATGGGGAATATTCTAACTGCGTGGAAATATTCGCTCCGGTTTTTGGTGATATCTAAAAAACGCGACCACCTTTTGAAGTGAAATTTTCACAGGTTGGTTTTATTGTATGTACCTACATTTATATAGGATTAACACAATCAGTAGGCTCCAATTACCAAACGTGTGCTGTGCCTTTAAGAAATGTCATCAAATGTTAAGCCAAACCTTTGCAGGGAAAAGTAAAGCTGCATCCTGCACTGTCAGTAGGTAGTTATCAAAGTTTGCACCAGTGTTATCCAGCCATGCGATCCCCATGTCAGTCGTGGTAACGGGGTCGATTTTTAGTTTGTAGTCAAAAGGCGGTATGACAATTTGCCCTTGGAAATTAAAAAAAGTAGGACATTTTTTATTGAGTACAAGTGCCGAACAAACTAGATGCCCACACGGTGTCTTTAAATACTTTTCAGGGCTACTTGCTCAATTTTCTGAGGGTAAAAAAAAATAGTAAAGCAGATTAAAGTGGGACAAAATGTCATGCCTGCAAAATTGACAGCATTGGCTAAATTTGATATTCATTTTTTTTTTTTTTTCAAAACCTGCTTATTTATTGATTTGTGCACTTTTTAATTTGGGGTCGAACAAAGGAAAATTGACTGGAGATTAAGCGTGCCGACGCTCTACCAACTGAGCTATCTGGCCCTATGTTGGCGGTCTCCCTATTTTGTCAATATTTTGGTTCAGTACTTGAAGGTTGTATGGCTTCTGACTAGCACCCCGAACAAAGAAATTGACAAAGTAGAGAAACTGCCAACATAAGGCTCGATAGCTCAGATGGTAGAGCGCTGGTCGTTGGTTCAAATCCCACTCTAGAAATTAATGTCTATGGGTTTTAAGGCGTTGCGTGGTGAAGTATCAATGTATGTTCGCTTGCTGTGCAGATTTGCTCTTTGATAAGTTGTCTTGCTATTTATTCTACTGCCGCTGAGTAGATTTCGAAATTCGGTAGACTACTTCATTCTGAAAAGAACTGGATGTTTATTAACTACTACCTGGGCTGGAGGTGGGAAATCGGCTGGGATTATTACTTTCGCTTATGTTGATCGAGGGGACTTCTTATTATTAACTTCACTGCCGAAGAGTGAGTTCTTAAATTTGGTCTCGACGTTTGGACTAGCCTGCTCTTGTCTTCGTCAGAAGACTGAATAGATGCAGTTCTCTTTATAGGGATAGATGGATTGCAATAGACCTTATCGGCCGCCATCTTTGATGAATTGTGCACGCGTGAAGAGCTATCATTGGCTGAGAGTCGTGCGTAGCGCGTACACTTTTCCATTGTTTTACATCAAAGATGGCAATCAATAACGGGTATTGTTTCGGTGTAGAGTCAGCACTGCTCTGATTGGTGCTTGTGAAAGGAGAACTGTGGCTATTGCGTGGGCTGCCCCTTGTGTGTGAGTGCCCTGTATACTGGGGCATGTCAGTAGACTGTGGGACATCAGAGGAGTAGGGTGGTAGGTTAATGCTTTGATTTATACTCTCACATCTACTAGTGATATAAGATGGGAAACATGACAAAATATATATCATATTAGAGAAAATTAGGTGCTCTTTCCAACCGTGTTTAGTTTGTTGGGATTTGTTTATTTGAAAGGCGGTAAATATAGGTCGAATATACTAAAAACAGGCACTTATACACAAAGTAAATTGTAAATCAAACACAAAAATGCAAAAAGTAAAAGTATGGCCGATTTCAAAAAAGTCAATTTGGCCCACTCTAAAACAATGATTATAGTCCATTAAAAAAACTAATCTGTTGTATATTGCTTACCAGTAGATGCAGTGTCACTTCCGAGGAAGAATTTTTGACCGGCGTCGCTGGTGGCGCTGACTACCGCCGTGTATTTAGTGCTCGGGTCTAAACCCTCAAATGTATACTCTGTGTTTCCTACTCCGGTAACTACTTGTTCAGCTTTAACTGTTCCGTCTTCGTTGACAAGGAGGATGTGATAGCCATTCGCTCCAGTGAATTGGTCGTAGGAGACCTTCAGGGATGTGGGTGTGGCCCCACCGAGCTGGACGTTGTCTGAAAAGGGAACGAACCATTTGACTTTAAAGGGGAACTGTCGTCATGATCATGGCAGGCCTGTGGCTTATGGAATAATAGACCCTTCTCATAAATTGAACATCGTGCGTGAGCACTCTTCCATACTGGTTGGCAAAATGAGTGAACATCGCACGTTTCGTATGTGGCTGATGGCGTCGTGACGCACACGCGTTTGTGCGTCTACCTGTAGTGCATAACGCAATGGCGTTTGCAAACCAATAATGTCTGTACGCATGCGTGAATGTAATCAGCATATTTATGTCAAAAGGGTCCATTGTGAGCTATCACCCAGTTACTGCACATGCATGCGCGCTGGTCATCACATCACTTTAATAATGACGGAGCCCTTTGTGATGTGACAGCCAGCGCGCATGCGAGTGTAGTCACTTGATTAGAGTTCAGCCACAGACCTGCTTTGACGACAGTTCCCCTCTTACTGGATTATTATAGTCTTTTATCTGTGTGGCAATCGATCAAGGTATACAACATACATTCAAAAACAAAATTGTTCAGGTTCTTGAAATGTATATTTTGGGGTAAAAAATTGTTTCTACTTTCTATACAAATTTGGCGGTTAACCCATCTTTCTGATGCAGAATCATTTAACTGCATTGGCTGTTTACGGTAGAAAAACTTTGCCTTAAAACATTACAGGTTTCCCCATCTACAGCTAGCCAAATAGCATGGCAAATGTCTTGTTACTATCCGGGGTCTTTTTCACCTAAAAAAATCCATCAATGACAAGCTCTCCCGGAATTACCGGCAATTTTTCATCATTGGGGCTAATGGCAACTGCTAGGTAAACTGAACCATGTGGTATAAAATCTACACAGAGACAAATGTGGGCACATCAAAAAAATAATTTGTGCTTGAATTTGTTTTATTTAGTCAAAAGGGTCTATATGTAAAGGTTTTGGGGCATTTGAAAGTGATTGGGTTCTCCAAATAAATGAATTACACGCAAATACAAACGGACTGTGGATTGCAGTCCGATGGCGTAAGCGTGTATATTTTTTTTGATGGTATCACGCAGTGTAAAAACAGTCTCTGTACTGTGTAGTCTGCATTCACCACACGATATCATTATTGCAGGCTGGTGTGGTATATTTTTCATTCAAATCACAGTTACGGCGCTCCATGAGTGCCATCCCACTTATCGAGATAACCAGATAATTTATTGCATCAAGTCAACTTTTCTGTGGTATAAGTAGACTTAGCGACATAAAATATCGTGTCAAGTCGACTTATAATAATCAAGAAGACGACTTACCGAGATAAGTTATCTCGCGAAGACAGCTTACATTATTGAGAAGTCGACTGACCCAGATAAATGATCTCATCATTAAGACAACTTAGACAAATTTATCTCGGTAAGTCGACTTCTTGATTGTCGTAAGTCGTCTTGGCGAGATAATTTATCTCGGTAAGTCGTCTTTTTTATTATTATAAGTCGACTTGACACGATATTTTATGTCGCTAAGTCTACTTATACCACAGAAAAGTCGACTTGATGCAATTTATTACCTGGTTACCTCGATAAGTTGGATGGCACTCATGGAGCGCCGTACACAGTGGATGGTAATGCATGGTTGGGCAGTAGGAGGTTTGACAGTGCACTGTGCAGATATATTCACCACAATGATATCATTCAAAACCTATAGACGACAATTGGAGCGCAGTGGCCCAGTCTGGGTTTAGGGCATGCCAACTGTGTTTTGTCTTTAGAAAAATACAAAAGGATGGGAACACTAAACTATACCAAAAGAGCATCGAAGCAAAATGTCGGCACACCCCAAGAACCTGCTGTTCTAAATTTGGTGTTTATTCTGTTTTTATTTGTTTGAGGTAGGAGCCACTTGCGAGTATATTGAGGTTAATAAAATGGAAAGAGGCATTCTTGGACAACTCTTTATTGACTTACAGTTTATAATCGGCAGACCCGGGTGGCTACTCTTATCTTTACTGGTTGACACCAGAAATAGATTGGTTCCATCATCGACAAAGTTTGGGAAGGTGTACTGCGTCTGGTCAGCTGCAAGTTTATCTGGTATGACTAATGGTCCACCCGCGATTGCGTAACCGTCATAGACGTTCTCTGGGGCGGTCCAAGTGACGATCGTATCAGTACCACTCGCACTCTGAGTCACTTGAATGTTTTTCGGAGGAAGAGGGTCTACAAAATGACAAAAGCAAAACAAACAAAACATTTGAAAAAGTTTATTGTTTTTTTGTTTTTTTTTCTTCAAATCCTATATTATAATTTTTTTTAAACTGGATTTGAACTGCCTCCATGACCATCGGGCTAGGCTCAGTGGTCTAGTGGTCTGCTCTAGCATGGCAAAGTTGGTGGGTTTGAATCTCAAGTGATATGCCTGTGGATTTTTTTTTCTTCACAGGACTTGGGAAAGTACCGCTGTTACAGTGCAATATACATCGGTGTAAGGTCGAAACAAATGTTTTAATTGATTTAAAGTGATTCGTCTTTGAATGCAATTTTCTCACCTTTTACAGAGTTTAAATTTTCAAACAAATATTGTATTGAGCGTCCGGAACCAAGTTGGTCCCAACCATATTGAGTTCGAGTTTTTACCTGTACGCGATGCTGTTTCTTCTAACATAGGTTATGGCTATTTAAAAAAAAATACGTTGTATTGTTGGTAAGGTAAAATTTAGCGATAAAATATATGAAAGAGGATTAAATTTAACAAATTAATTAAGAAAACCCAACTATAAGGTTACTTGTAAACAATTAAGAATGTTGCCCAACTGTCGTTCATGTTATCACTAAACCTATGTAATGGTTGCACGTGATTCGCAAATGGGGTTTCTATAAACTAAGCATTCTTGTTCCAAGTTTTAATTCTGTTCCAATGTTATTTTGAATAACTTAATTGTATGATATAAAAAATTGAAAATGTATTTACAACAAATTGCTATGGGTATTTCAATTTTCAAAAATTTTGTATAAATAGAGTTGTAAAAGTAGATCTCATAAAGAAAATATGGTCGTCGTTCGATTTGTTTCCTCGTTTTCGATTAGTTGCGATAATCGTAACCCTCTGGTCGTCTAGTCCTGGCTCTATGGTCGTCCTCTCGACCATGTGCCGACCGTCGTAGAGGATTTTGGAGGGAGGATGGAGGGTCACGATTATCGCAACTATAGCTCTCGATAAGCGCAAGACTTGCACAGTCTATTGGCACTGCATGTAGTCCGTGAGGATGATTGAAACTAGAACTCAATGTTTATTTTGTTAATTAGTTATACTATATTTACGTGTAGTTTCTGTGACTGTTCCGCCGTCGGTGCTCTGTCCGTTCAAGTGACTCGTGAGCTTTACTGTGTACGTCTGACCAGGCGTCAATCCAGTGAAGACAAATTTGTCAGTCAGCGAGTTAGGGATCTCAACTGGTCGGGTCGTACCATCCGCAGTATTGGTCAGCAGGAGGGTGTATGTGGCACCCGGTATAGCATCCCAGGAAGTCTGGATAAGATCTGTTGTGACAACGTCCGTTTTGATTGAAGTATCTGCAAGCAAAAAAATACAAACTTATAGTCCTGTTTGGGCCATGTCCGAATTGGAGGCTACGGCTACAGCTTTGGCTAGATTGGGCGCCATCATGTGTTGAAGTATAGGATGTGCTTTGCAACACCCTTAACAACAGTCATAACAACAGTCATAAACTATACCACTTATAGTAATAGACCACAGGAAAACATGTCTATTTTGGCGGGTTTTGTCGGAAGATTTGATGCCAACGAAAGGATTGATTTTCCAGCAGACAACATAAACACTACTCTTTCATATAACTCTCTTTTTTCTGATTGTCACAAAAAAATCAAGCCCCCGATGCCTAAAAACAGAGAAATATCGAGACACACTTTTTAAAGCACTTCTGAACTGAGTGTACGCTGTACATCATCGGCAAGAGTTCTGCGGACGTTGTTGAAGAGAACATTCTTAGGCGGTGCTATCTTCTTTCTATCACTGGGTGGCAACTTCCATGAATAAGTGGGCGGCAAACCCAGATCCTACCGACAATCCTTTGTTTTGTGAAAGTGGTTTCACATAATAATGATTTAGGATAGGATTGCATGCCTTTATAACCCCTGCACATAGCTGACTTAAAGAAAAATGTGAAAGTGCTTATCTGGTTTCATGCATATTCATTTAAAACATCATGGGTAAAAAGAAGTATCATCCAGCGATTCTCAAATTCAAGTGAAGTACTATCTTTACACTTGTCTGAAAATCCCTTGAAAAGGTGGTGGGGGGGAGAAAAAACACTTGAATGCCGGAACGAGGTAAAGTATATTTTATCCCATACAAACATAAATTCCAAACCTAGAGTGGCCAGCTGTGCGATAGCGCCGATTGGCATTCTGTTTCCATCCTTCACAGCATCTACACCAATTTGGTATGTCTTCCCAGCCGGCAGTCCTTTTATAACATATGCTCCATTGGCCTCGTCTAACATAACTGGTATAAGCTTAGTGTAAGTCCCATCCGTGCTGATGACGCTGACAAGATAGCTACTTGGGTCAGGGACAATACTTTTTGACCAAGTTATTGTCGCTGTGTTTGAGGTGACGCCATTTAATTCCACGTTCTCTGGCTTTTCTGTGTAAAAAGAAAAGTCGTTTTACATTAAAGAGAAAAGAAACAAACTGTCACCAAAATTTGGGGAGGGGGTGGGTGTGGTTGAGTGATAGTAAAAACCTTCTTATGCAATTGTTTTTTTGATAGGTGTCCTGGGTTCTAAACCCTTACAAAGCTTCTATGTCTGATATTTGGGGGAGGGGGTAAAACGATTATGGTTAAATAAAATAACAATGATATTTTGTTTTTGTAAACCCAAAACATCAGATTTTGATTCCAGTTTACCAGGGACTACACACTGGCAATGCCTAACATTATTGCGTCAGTGCATCGGAACTGGAGATGCTAACATTGTACCTTGCTCTAGAGGGGGGTCTTAGCCTTGTTTGGGCTTCTATTGTTCTCTTTTAACATCGGTCTTATCAATGGCGAATAAAAGAGAGCCAGAACAGCCCAACAAAGTCGATTAGAGAGGGTCCATACAAAAATAGTATATCTTAGCGTTTGTGTGCATACATCCGGGATAGGCTTTATTTATTTATTTATTCTTGTTTACCCTCGGGAAACCTCTCAGTGAAACACTGTTTTTCAGAGGTGCCTGACAAACACATTAAATTTTAAAATTGTATTAATATAAAAATATAATTATAAAAACATATTGATTAAGAGCAATATTAAAAATAGAAAAACAGCAAAATTTAAATAAAGACTACGGACATACGACAACAGTACACAATCTTTACAAGTGGGCAGTGGCGGCATAATTAAAAACATTACAAAGTTGGGGAGGCAGTGTGGAAGTAAGACTCTTATATACTAAAACGTTTAAATGAAAATTTCTCCTTGCACTTAAAGACTCCCAGCCAAGAGTAGATAAAATAACGTGCGTGGAAGTTCTCCGGGGGAGGAAAAGGATAGCTTTACCAGCACTGTTTTGGATTGTATCAAGTTTGGAAAGAAAAACTTTGGCCGAGTTGCCCCAAACAGCATCACAATAATCAAAGTGAGGGAGAATCAGAGTTTTGTACAACAGGTTTAAAGTATGTTGATGAAGAACACTTCCAGCCGTTGCAACTGTCAAGTTTATGTGACATTGTTGCGTAATGTTGTAAGTAGACTGGTGCTCCGTTTATGTATTAATTTTAACAATGCCGAGGCATGAGGATACAGTCTTTATATCCATCAAGCACAAATTCACGTGTAAGTAAAAAAAACAACCTAAACACTCGTCAGTCTAGTCCGATCCACACCAACTTGTATTCTGTGGGCATACAGCTATTACATAGACGTAGACCAGCTGTATGGGATAAACAGTCCGTCGTCGTCCCGCCGAGTGTGTGCGCAGGCAACACGTAACGTGACAATAGTTAGAGGACAATAGCTAGGGGTATAAACTAAAACCCTTGTAATACAAAACGTAGTTAATAGTCTGGCTCACTAACTCTCACACTAGCTCCCAAGCTCACGGCTTCCGTTGCACAACCTCTCTGAATGCGAATCTTACATTCGTATTTTAAATAATTATTTACAACTTGTATCCATAATCTGAATATATAGTGTTTTTTTTTGGTCAAATACTCAGGAATAAATTAGGTTTAAATTTGGTTCAGTCGTTTACTTTTATACGGCTGGAAGTAACTCCAAAAGATCACGTAATTTATCCGAACCACATTTGGTTCGGATAAATCAAGTGACCTTCGTTTTTTGAAAAATGCTCGAAAACGGCAAAATTTTATGGTTTATTTTAGGAACCGTTCTTTTCCATTCCGGGAAAACCTTTGGAGTCTTGTTGAAGTCTATTTTGAAGCCCAAATAGCACAACGCAGCCAGTGTGTCCCTTTAAATTTGTGCAGTTTCAACAAACACACATACGGCAGGTTTTTTTTAAATTTTAATAATGATACTTTAAGCTTACTTGTAGTTTCTTTGATGCTCCCAGCATACTGAAGGGTACCATCAAAGTAGGCATTCAGGATGTACTCGTAAATGGCACCAGCCTTAAGTTTTGGAAAGGTATGCGAGGTCGCCCCGGCTGCAATGTCTTCAGTGGTTACAGAGTTTCCATCGGTGTCCACATACGTAATGGTGAATTTCTGCAGATTGGCGTTGGTGTTCTGATCCCACCTAAGGTGCATTCCCTGATCCGTGATTGCATCAAGCTTGAGGTTTAAGTCTACAGCTGTGTACCGGAAAAAAAGTGAGACATTTTGTCACAAGTCCTAACATTTTTATGGGCTGCCCACGTGTGCAGTGGTGATGCAGCCATTGCTGTGATTGGTCACTAAGTTAAGGTGGTGGGGCTTATTGGATCGGTCTACTGCCCCTTGTACCAACGTACCACCCCTATGTCTGCCTCGCTCTCCATATTGGAAGTCAAACTTGACAGAGCATTTTGTATGCGCCTGTAAACCCCCAGTACACTTACCTGAACTTACTACTCGAATATCTGACGATATGCTTTCTGTCGTCTGGTGTTCTGGATGATTCGGTGTCCGCACTACTGACTGGAGTTTGAAGCCGTACACCATCTGAGCCATAATGTTATCCAGTGCAAAGCTGGTAGCGCCCGCGGGGATTTCGTAAGTTCGTGGCTCACCAGTAGGTGGGGTGATGATCAACTTGTAGTAGTCAAAGGGTTGGTTGGCAGCGGTCCAAGTAAGGGTGGCTGTTGATTCGCTGGTCTGGTAGATGAGGCCCTCTGTCGGTTCATGTGGTACTTCAACAAGAAAACAATGGTTTGTTAAGTTTAAATGTTAATACTTATATGTCATGCTGTATAATAACAATACTCTGATGAAGTTGATAAGCGTTTTAGACCCCTTAATTGTATTGGCCGCCGTCTTTGATGACAAACAATTGAAACGTGCCCGCATGTACGCGGTATACGCACAACTCTCGGCCAATGATAGCTATTCACGTGTGCACGTTTCACCAGCGATGACGGCCATTGCAAGTAGTCTGTATACGGAGCACGGTTAAAGTGCGCGATTCCGTTTCCTTCACACGTTTCAGTAATGTATGCGGACATCCAAAGTTATCCAAAATGTTTAATTACGTGCAATTTTTCAGAGATAGTTGTTACTATCTTCTTATTACCATTGTGTAGAAGCGTGAAAAGACTAGTAGCGTCTCATTAAAAAAATGGTTATGGGTTGATTTTAAGTATTAAATAATATAGTAAGTTTGTGAATGGCAACCTTGGGTATAGATTTGCCCCTCACTCCTCCAAGAGTGACAACTAATGCCATGCCCGGTGACCGTACAGTCCAAGTTCTAAAATTGGATCATGCAATAATTACGTCACTTCAAAAGGAAGCAATTTTGAACAGTAAGGCTTACAGGTCCACACGACCGCGTCGATTGGGGTTGCTGTTGCAATATTGATCCCCTCGGGGTGAAATGCTTTGATAACGACGCCGTACTCCCGGCCTGCCTGAAGATTCTCGAATGTGTGGAATGCTCCGGCTGTTGCGGCTACCCGCTTCGGCGGCGGCGTTTGAAGATTAGTCCCCACCGGATACTGCAACGTGACCTCATACAGTTCGATATCAAATGCAGGATCTGGGGCTAACTCCGGCCAGACAACTTTGACGGTGCTAGACGTATCACTAACCACGACTGGAGTCGGTACAGCTGAAGAGGAACACACACACAAAAAGCGTCAATCGATACTCACCCTCATCATCAATAATGTCACCTCAATTGCTAAAATCTGAAGATAGTAACAAGTTTGACCTGAGGGTTGGGTGGGTGAGGGGGGAGGGGTATAATCATCCAGATTTGTGTTTCCTCAATACTCCCAACCCAAACACACACACACGCACCCTTACATATTACAGTTACGGGGTACTTCCATTGTTGTTCTATTATTCCCTTTTCTAAAGAAATCCTCTGTGGGGTACCACTGCAACAAAGGAAACCTCGTGGGTTAGCATTGTTCTGTGTAAGTGTAAGTGACACGTAAGCTGGCTTGTGTAAGGGCACACACACACGCACGCACACACACATGTTTGTGAATTCCGTAATCGAGGACTTCTCTTTGTTCTCCTCCCATTGTTTTGTTAAAGTCCTTTGTTACAACGGGCAGACACGCTCACACACACACAACCTCACGGTTGCTATTGTTGTCCTATTATTCCCTTTTCTTAAGAATTCCTCTGTTGGGTGAAAGATGAACAAATAACAACTTTGTTGGGACCATTGTGTAAAACACTCCACAAGTGCCCTTCCGCAAGCCCAAATTTCTGTGCTGCAGTCACTCTGTGGACATTCCTTTTATCTTGTACACTAAAGGAAAATCCCTGTAACTTTAATATCCCCCCACTGTACACAAAAGAGCTTGTGGAGCAACCGGGGGAGAAACTTACAATAATTTTCCACCAAGCTTTTAGCACCTCAATAGCCCCATTGATAACACCTCCCATGTGAATGGCCTGCGCAGAATTGTTCCATGGTTTTGCCTCTTTAATCGACCGACTGGTGGGACATTATCGAAACCATACCACTTTGAAGGGAATCCAGTCTTAAAATAGTTTATACTATCAACAGCTGCAGTGCTTCTTACCAAGTATTGGAGTATTTACCAATCTGTTACCCTACCTTTAAGCAGTGTATCAGGGGTTTTTTCTTCATATTTTCGTAATAAAACATAGGACTTCCTTTTTGCTTTTCCACATTGTCTATTGTATTGGTTTAGAATTTAAAGCTATATCAGGTAAACCTCAATGATTGTACATGGAAAATAACGGATGATGCTGCTCTGTGGTACTCATTATTTTATGCCCCTGCTACTACGGAAGCAAGTGGTAGTTTCACACCCACAGACCTTATGCACATGACGTCATTTGAGTGGGCGCCCTCGGCTAGAGGTCAAAAGAAGATATCTTATTGGCTGATCCTTTGCGCCGCGCGTTCATAGCTGCGCCGCGCGTACATACTGCGCCGCGCGTACATAGCTGCGCCGCGCGTACATAGCTGCGCCGCGCGTACATAGCTGCGCCGCGCGTACATAGCTGCGCCGCGCGTACATAGCTGCGCCGCGCGTACATAGCTGCGCCGCGCGTACATAGCTGCGCCGCGCGTACATAGCTGCGCCGCGCGTACATAGCTGCGCCGCGCGTACATAGCTGCGCCGCGCGTACATAGCTGCGCCGCGCGTACATAGCTGCGCCGCGCGTACATAGCTGCGCCGCGCGTACATAGCTTCGCCGCGCGTACATAGCTGCGCCGCGCGTACATAGCTGCGCGTTTTCCATTGTTTCGTCATAGTTTTACCTCTAAGATGGCGGCTTGATGACGTGAATGCATAAGGTCTATAGCTAGAGAAATGCCTCGTAATAATTGTAAATTTCTTTGAGATAGCCAGATGGACTACAACAATTCAATTGTAATATAGACCTTTCTTTTGTTGATCAACAAACCGCGCTGTTGGCATGGAAGGCCGAATGTTAGCAAAGCACTCAATCGTGTTAACAGATGTTTCATCAAAATTCAACATTTTCTGCAAACTTTCAATTAAGTAACCTTTTCATGATTGGTTGCTTTGTTTCCAACAAATTCAACACTATTTTTTAATATTTGTGCGACATCGTTTAAAACTGTGGCTATCTGTCTTTGTTTTGCATTTGTGGCTTTCCATAGTTTTCCGACCTCGGTTGGCAAAAACTCGGTCTGTGACGTTGCAAAAGAAAAGTCTATAGGTGTTTTAAAATCGGTGGTTTCATGAGTTTAATGTCTGGCCGTTAAAGAGGGTGCACACTTACCAATGTTTACTGTTTTAGTAGCTGTAGGGTCGAGTCGGGCACTTTTTACATTCCCCTTCTCGGTATAGAATGCCACCCCGTTTGTATTTGGGTCCACTTTAACGTATCTGTGCTTGGTCAAGGATTTGTCAACAACCACTCGGAACTCAACTTGTTGGGGAGTTCCACCATTGGCGTAAATAAGGATAAGGTAGTGGTCAAAGTCGCCGGTTACGGCTTCCCAGGCAAAGTCCAACACCGTGCTCCCGAGTGAAGTCACTTCAAATGTGGTTGGTTGCGGTGGTTGCCCTAAAAAGAAAACAAATTTATACATTTTTATTATTTGTTTATATTTTTTTATGAGATATCGCCTAATTCACAAGGCCGAGCGTCCACTCAAGGTGAGGGCTGCACTTAACTGATATGGGCTTTTGACCCAAATCAACTGACACCAGGGGCACGTTGCCACCTACTCCTGGGGCTAAAACAGGGTTACCCCCTTCACAGTCCATAAGGATGTAGGCATGGGTATCATCCACTGGGAGCCTGGCTGGTAGAGCAGAATGCACTACCTTCCCAACTTTTTACGAAGCAATTATGGTTAAGTGCCTTGCTCAAGGGCACAAGACAGTGTCATGACCGGGATCCGAACCCACACTGTGCTGCTGACCTCACCAGAGCTTGGGTCCGGTGAACTAGACCACTCGGCCACGACACGCCACAACTGAGTCCAGTGCTTCAAAATAAAAAAGGAAACATAAAGAAATAGGAATTATATATGGGTTTTCAGGCATTGCATGGAGAGATATCATTGTACATTCAGTTTGCGCTAACACCATGTGTATATAAATAATTTGTTCTTTGAGAACTTGTCTTGCTATATATTCTGCTATCGCGGAGTAGATTTCGGGATTCAGGACACTGGGCTACTCTGAAAAGTATTGAAACAGTAATGTTTATTCCTTTTAGTATTATTTATAATATTATTTTAATTATTATTTTAATATTAGTTATTATATTTATTTATTTATTATTGTAATTTATTATATTCTATTTATTTCTTATTTTATTTTTTACTTTTTATTATTATCATTATTTTTATTATTATTATTGTTGTTATTATTAAAGGAACATTACAGAATTGGTTTTGCTAACAAAACAGTTGGCAGTGTAAGCACTTTATGTAATCTACCATATACATAAACTGACAAACCTGTAGAAGTTTAATATCGATCGACCATCTGGGTCACGAGAAAATAGTGAAAAACCGATTACACATTTGCATGAAATCATATAGATTCAACAAATTAATAAAACGCTCACTGAGCGATAAACTCCAATCGGAAAATTAGTTTATTCATTTCTCATCAAATATGGCATTTCAGACAGAAATATTTCAGGGGATGTTTTCTATTATCATCTTATTACACCGTGTAAGTTTTATGTAAATCTGTGATCAAAAAGTATATTTTACAAGTTTTTTTCTTACCAATTCTGTAATGTTCCTTTAATATTATTTTAATAGCTAGGTTTTCCCGGCCAATTTCAACTAAAATCAATTCATTTTAGCACCCGGCTCTTTCAATTTCATTTGAAAATGAATGCTTTGCCGAGTCAGCATTCAACAGTCAAAATGAGTAATTCAATTTCACTTTCACTTTTAGCATTCACTGATCAAATAAGATTATTCAATTTCAATAGGCCGCAAGACTTATTCAATTTCGTAAAAGCCAGCAGCAAGAGCTGGCCAACCATTCAGTTTCACCAATGAGCAAACATTTTCCAAGTGTTTGCATTCAAATTCTATGTTTATGTGCTGTCTGATTCGTGCTTGCCTATAATGAAGGCAGACATTATGAGGAGAATTCTTTTCTACTCCTATGTAATCACAGCCGAACTTACATGCCGAGATGAAGCACGTCAGAACACTGAATGTTTATTAAGATACCGACTTAATATACGAATAAACGAATAGTAGAAATGTATAAACAGAAAGTATAGTTTTTAAGTTTTAGTTTCTTTTAAAACATTTGTTAACTTCTAATTTGACATGGTCCGAACATTAGCAGAAATAACGACGATAGCAGAAATATAAGGCCAAACATTCTGAAGGCTGAAGCAAAAGAGTTAGTTCAAGGCTGAAGCAAAAGAGTTAGTTTTATTTTCAAACTTATCGGGTACAGGGTTTAACGGGTAACAAAGACAAAGAAGAACAATATTAAAATTAAAACGAAACACAGGATATTATGTGAAATGTAATAACAAAGAAACGCCTCTTTATAACTGAAGTGCCAGTACAAGAGCTCTTGTCAGCTTACTCGGGAAGCCAGAACTTACGTTAAATTTGAACGCAGACAAGTTGAAATTCATTGCCCATAAACGGAAAAGAAAACCCAAGCTAGCAACAAATTCATGTGCGCTTCGGTGAGTGTTAATTTGATGTCATCAATTGTAAATACATATAGGTAGTCGAAATTCAACTTAAGAACAGTCAAAGTGTAGTCTTGAATGTCTAGATAAAATAGAATGACTGAAACGAATCTGAATGAAAAAAACGAAATCATGTGTGCACGAACACGAAATCGGATGCATTAATAGCTAAATTAATAGCTAAAAAAAGAAACCCTAGTTTGAGTGGATTGGGGAAATGTTTGAATTTGAATGCGTGTTCATGAAATTTAATGAATTTTTGCTGAAATTGGCTGGAAAAACCCTATATTATTATTATTATTTATTTGTATTTGTATTTTTGTATGGGGGTATAGGCCTACTGCCTATAGATAGATTGCAATACGCGTCATCGGCCGCCATCGTTGATGAATTGTGCACGCGTGACGAGCTATATCATTGGCTGAGAGTCGTGCTTAGCGCGTACACGCGTGCACTTTTCCATCGTTTTACATCAAATATGGCGGTCAATGACGCGTATTGCAGTCAATCTATATAGGATTATCCCGCAATATCATTTCCGGTCGAAGTTAAAGCTGGGAATTTGTAACATCAGGAAAGGCACCTACACTCCTTTGAGACATATAGTCCAGTCTCCATAAAATCAAATTTGCTAATATTAGCCTTCAAAAATATTATCAACAGCACATTTCTTTTCTGTTAATATCGTTCTTTTCTCTTCTGTTTTTTTTTCCCAATACTAGCCTAATGCTCGATCCGTTTAACCGAGTACATGCATAAACATTGTTTAGTCGCCTTTGTGTAGTCGTTGTTCTGTAATTTAATTTTTTTTCTGTTTACAGGCTGTTCTCTGAGGAAGCACCACCGTCAGATTTCCCGCATCCCGTTTTTGAAAACCCAATTTCTAAAACAACCCCACTCTCTAAATGCGAAAGAGTGAAAAAGCACATTTTGAAGAGCCATATGAGGGACAACTCTTTTTCGAGTGGTCTTCCACTCTTTTAGAATGAGATTTGCATCTTTTTGAGTGATTTTTCACTCTGTCCTGAAGTGAAACCCCTCTCAAAGAGTGAAATAATCACCATTCTTTTTAAAGATCCATTTAAGGGACAGCTCGAAATGTAAAGAGTGGTGTTTTTCACTCTTTTACATTTAGAGAGCACCCTCAGATTTACGCCACCGAACTAATAAGTTAAAAGACTCACCTTGTATCAAAGGGAGCCTGTAGACCAATGCAAGCGCAACAACAACAAACAACGTCGGCGGTTTATTTAAAACTCCCATTCTGGCGAGTGAAATTGCTGTGGCGGCAAAGCTTATAGTTGCTATCCACAGTAACTCCAGTCACCGCACTTTGCGATAAAGCGACTTATTCGTCCTACTTGTTGACTCCAACAATAATCACATGCACTTTCCCAACGGTTGTTCCTGTAGAAAGTCTTAACTTCTTGGTTCGCAGTTAGTTTCGTCAACTTTGTGGGTTTCCAACAATGACTAGGTCATCCTAAGAGCTGAATAAAACAGCTTTTCTTTTCTTTTTTTTCGTGGGCGTCTCCCCCAGAAACACTAACGCCTCCCGTCCAGTAACGGTTTCTTAATTAGTTGGGAACTTGGTGTAAATATTTCCAAGGCACGGTTATTGGGTCAAACATTCTGGAATTGTCATAAACTTTTAGTATGCGGGCATCATCCACTTCTTTCGATGGACTCCTTGATCAGTCTCTTCTGTAAAATAAAATAAATGGGAATTAAGTGCAACCGTTAGTTATAGGTAAATTAGAAGAATTTCATTGAGCCAAACACAATTACTCTTGTCCAATGAACAATTAGTTTTATATACTGTTCGGACACTCCAAAGAAAATACAGGGGTCCTTTATTGTACAAATACAACTAAATACGAGGTGAAATCTGAACTGTTCCATTTCACGAGGCGAAGCCGAGTGATATGGAACAGTCCACAAGTGCTACGATCGGGACTCGAACCCACACTCTGCTGATCAAAAACACCAGAGCTTGAGCCCGGTGCTCTTAACCGCACGGCCACGACACGCCACAACGTTGGTATCATCGTCTCGGACAATATTGACGATAATCTAGGCCAACGCAAATTTTATTCATTATGAATTTGCGATCTGATATAATTTTACTTTTAAATAGTGAGTTTCATTGTTAAACATAAACAAATAAAATTTCGAAGTGACAAGATTTCAAAAGCTCAATTTACAAAAATAATAATGAGCGGTTCACCCTCGAAATGTGACACACTTTCAAGGCGCGAACACCGACGGTTGAACAATCTAGCATTTGCCTTGAAATTTTTATAATAACACTAAACTGTTTTTTCAACAGCCGTCACATTAGTGAAATTTAAAGGTATTACACAGGATCGGTAGAGCTAACAAAATATTTCCAGACAGTGTTCATGTTATATATTTCATCAACCAAACACACGAAATAACAAACTTCTGTGAAAATTTGGGCTCATGCCGTTGTGTGAGTCAGGAGAAAATAGTGAAAAACAAAGCATAATTTTCAGCATGTAAACACACTTTCCTTTTTTCAGGCAGGGACTGGAAATCCAATCCACATGCAAGGCTCTGTCTGAGGTGGGATTCGAACCGGGGTCCACTGAGGTAGAAGGTAGTGAAAGAAACCTCTGAGCCAATCTGTTCCCACTATCCGAAATACTTTCACATTTGAGGGAAAGCTCAGATAAATACATTATACAGACCCCGCAAATTATCGTTGCTTATTTCAGATTGAAGCAACCAAAATAAGCTTGACATGAAGGCAGACAAAACCCCAACAAAGCATAAAATTCAATTCAACAACCATTTCCATTATGGTAGTAACAACAAAACATGTATGGAGCCTATACAGGTTATTATACTTAATTACTATGTAGGTATGAACAATGAATGTCTCTTATAATAAACATACGATCTATGTAAATTCAAAATAAACATATAACATTACACAATAATATCCCACACGTAGGAGAAAAGTGAAGCATAGTGCTTTTATGCATTTCCCTATGAAAGAAAAGGACTTATACACGACAAGGACAACAGCAAAACGGAGACCAGATAAATTCATATGCCTATGAGATGACTGATAAAACAAAATAAACGTATGTTAAGAAAACATTCAACAATCGATGTTTAAAAGTTTGTTGGTAAAGGACTCAAGTGTTCGTGACTTCTTGAGATCTGGTTTAAAATTGTTCCAGAATAAAATGCCCCGATACACAATGATGTTCGGTTGAAATTCATGTAAAAAAAACACCTTTCGATGCAGCACGAGTACCATAACGTATGAACCGATGTGCACGAAGTAAAACGATCATTGAATCCGTTGGTCAATAGGCCACCTTTACACTTGTACATCAATTTACCAAGATTAAGATTGTACAAAATCATCGAATTTTAGGATCATTAGCTCTTGAAACAATGGCGCTGTGTGATCCCCAAACGATTTTGGTTGAATTTTAACGTTGACGTAATCGCCGAGTTTGATGATAATGTTCACATTCAAGTCGCACGGTGAGTTTTAAAAGCTCGAATGGAAGTTGGTTTGACTTTTATTTCCCAAACCCAGTGATGTACTACCCCTTATTAAATTTCCAGAACATTTTTAGTACAGAAGTAAGTGGGGAAAACTTACCAATTGCTGAGATAAACTTGAGAAAAATCAAATCCAACGGCATCACTTTGCTACCACCTAAGGCAATCTTTACCAACGTAATGTACTTTGATTGACGAATCTCAACGGTTATCGATCATTTTAAAAATAATCGCCAATAAGTATAGGCGTGGTGGCTGGTGTCAGGCAAAACAATAAGCAGGGTTGCGTGCTTATTGATATTTGTATTGTTCTGTTGGGAATTAATGACGGTGGGCAGCTCTTTGTCTGGGGTGTAATTCTAGGGAGAGCAAGGTCGGCCGTGTGAACGTGCAAGGTGTTGCGCGCAGATTGCGACAACAAACAATCCGTGAGAATTTTTTTTATAAATCTCATACTATGATTCAGTATCGTTCCCTTTTCTCTAAATGTAAACTCGAACACTGAGAGATTGTTACGTTTGGAAATTCCTGGAATCAAGTAGTGTTGAGCTATGAAATACATGTACAACAGTAAAGAGGGCTAACGTTGACAATTCGGTGAATATTGTAGACGAGGTGTGTGCTTTTCGGGCATTTTTGAATCAAATAATTTTACGTAAACTATCTTAAATCCTACTGATAATCAATAGATCGTAATGCTACGCAGTTCCACAGCGGGTTGGTTACAACCTACAAACTGTAATAATTTGAAGGAAAAGTGCACCTTGATGTTCCCCTTTTTTTCTTAATTCACTATCATACTCAGGGCCATTTTACATGGATATCCCAGCTGCGTATGCGTGAGCCGATTTCACGTAGCTTTACACAACCGAGTAGAGTCCATAGCACAAGATTATCATGTTAGTGGTGCACAAATTGTGCAATAAATGTTGCGCAAGTCGGTTGCGTAAAGTTTTGTGAAATCGGTGAGTTTAAACAGTGGAATCGTGCACGCACCTAGCCTGAACATCTGACGTCACACTTCGATACCTACTTGACAGGATGCTGCCACATGTAACCTTTGACCTCACATTAATTTCACTAGGAGATTCGCAGTAGATTCACACGTACATGTAAAAAAAAAAGTGAATAAAACAACATTGCATGATGTACAGACATTATGCAAACGCTGCATGCAGCAGACGATCGAAAGTGTAAGTTTCGGACCAATCATAACACAGATGGTAAGCTTACGTCACTGTACGTTTACCCAATGAATTAATTGCATCCCATGAAATCATTGGGCCGTAAGACCGGTGCCTGTCTTTATCCTTGCAGATAAAGACAGGGAACCAGTCTAGTATGAGCCACGCTCAACTCTCGGACAATGACTGGTATTCGTTGTCCTCAATGGGGGCGCTGTGTTAGACTTTGTAGTAATTATTGATGTCAGAAACTGACTACTTATTCTGACTCACCTGCTAGTTTAGCCCTGGTGGCCTTTCACTTTCGTATTACACTCTGTATCTGTGTACAGCACAGAGGAAGAGTCAGAGCTACCGCTAGTTATACTCGGACGAACGGACTGTCTCCCGGCGGCGATTTTTTTCTTCTGCAGCACACGTCGGCTTAGGCTGTTCTTCCCTATCCCTTAACTGTTGACTCCATAGCCGACGTGTGCTGCAGAACATAAATTTGCCTCCCGGTGCTGGAACTGGACGTGAGCACGTCTGGATTTTGGGAAAGTTCAGGTCTCTCCGTGTGTTCAGGACAAACAAAACAGACGTACACTAACTTGACGAACGATGACAATTAACAATGAAATTAGGAACTTGTAAATGTTGAAGATAACCAGTAACCACTAGTAAAAACGCAACGGTGAAGCTAAACTTTTGGTTTCACTGTACTTTTTGACATATACATGTATATAGTAACAACGCGACAGAATAAAGACGGCTGCCGTCATAACACAGATGTCAACAAACCAGCGAAAAACTACATACACTCCCTGTAGCTTGCAGGGTACCAGATACTCTTCTCTGGTTTGTGTTGATTGGTCAGTTGTTCTATTTACAATTCTGAGAATGAGTTAAAGGAGTAGTCACTACAACTTCATATAATGCAAGGGGTGTAAATTGTGTCAACACATTTGTTTTTTATTTATGGTGTGCTGCAACACACCCGCTCACTGCGTCCCCTTCCTGTTTACAAAAGATTCGACTATCGATAATAATGTAGCCCTATTGTGTTCAATCTTTTGCAAATTCATTGTAATTCTTTGCCGGCCTTGTAGGCACCTACTAAAAACAGGGCTCGATCGCAACATTCTCCTTGCAATTGGATCGTTTACATATCCAAGAAGCCTTCGCTAGGCTTTTTGCTATGCAAAAAAGATATTTTGGGGTGCATCAGGAAACCATTAGAATATTCCGTTTGGTTTTCCACTGTAGTATGTAGAAGGTTGTTGATCAAAGTGTGTTTGGACGAAACGAAAGTATACCATATTGCTGGTTTCTATTTTAATTCAATTTTTGTTTAAAAGTTTTTCTCCCTACAAAGAGTTCTGAGGACCATGATCTGTGATATCATTTTAGGGCCACAATGGTAGGTAAAGGTTGTTGAATAAAATGTGTTTGGACAAATAAACGAAACTACACCATGCCAAACTCTGTCATTTGTTGTTGTCGCTTTCCCTTCCAATGCTTTTTATTCACATTAATCAATAATCAATCGATTCATTAATACTACAAGTTCAAGAATAAGCCATGTTTATGAGATAAACAGTATGCAAAGCTCAATGCCAGCTATATACAATTTTGTGTAAATCAGCTTAAATAGACCCCTTGCATAGGCCGCCATTGCTGAGGTCAAACAATGGAAACAGGCAAGTGCGGACAACTCAAAGCCAATGATAGATCTTCTTTGGACCTCAGTCAGTGAGGCGCTTTTCAAGCTTGTGACGTCATATGCAACGGGTGTATTATATTTGTCCCACTTCGCTCCCCCCAAAAAATCATACAATAATGAACATGTCTGCTTTTCCTGTTTGGGCCACGTTTCGTTCAGTTATTAATCAAGCACAAAATACTGCCTACCATAAATCAGCTTAGCAAAAATAAGGTAGGGAACCAGTCGTAAGTAGTGCATAAGGCATTGCATTTTACCTGGTTACCTGCTAAGTCAATTCATGCACTTCACGCTTATTGAACTGACCACCTGGGTGTAAAAAACTTGAAAGTAATCGCATTGTCTATTAAAGATGCCTTGGGTTAAACTTATGCAAACTTATCTGTACAGCAACACTGTTAACATTGCACCATTCACATATTTTACATGAAGCAAACATATTCTACAAAATGGGGAGGACCCAGTGGCTTGACATGGACTCACATAACCGCAATAGAATTCATCCCTTTCCGAATAACATACAGGTACCACACTGTTTTTTAATGTAGCAGCCTTCTAGCTTCTCTACCATTTAAATCAGTAACTGTTCTTCTGTGTGAAATTTGTAGTAGGCCATGTCAGAAATAATGGCTTCAGCAATGGACACCGGAAAGTCCTGTTCTTCTCACAATGTCGTTGCAGCAAACAGCCGGCCACAGCCATAGCAGAAGTTGCCTGATTTGGAAGCTACAATGGCCTTGTTCAAAACCACAGCTCTGGCTAAGCTCCGGCTTAAGCTCCGACTTAAGCTCCGGCTTAGCTCTGGCTCAGCTCTGGCTCAGCTCTAGCTTAATCTCTGTCGGTAATTTTGGAAGTTCACTTTTGGTATGCAGCTGCAAACAGACAGATGGAGTCCGTGGCGTGTACGAATTGGCGGCTACGGCTGCGACTTCGGCTGGAACACAGCATCATCATGCATTGAAGTATAGGACATCCTTAGCAACAACCGTAGCTGTAGCTGTAGCCAGCAATTTGAAGATGGCCTCAGCTGGAAGTGAAGCCGAAGCCTTGGTTTTGAAAAAAGCTTATCAAAATAGAGAAAAGCTAGTGACTTGACATGCCAATGCCATCCTGGGTACACATGCCTTTTTCAAACATTCCCAGCTCCGTCATCAATGTGGAGAAGTGTAGTTCATTTTGCAGGTCATGAGTTTGTCTTTTTAAACATGATAATGGCCAACCATAGTCAACTCCTAACCATTTTAAGACACAGAAACTTTTGTTATTGCCAAACTTTCATTCCACATAACTACTGGTTTGGGGTTCAGAGCACGCTACCCTAAATACACTGCACCGTGCATGACGCTACGGACATTTTGCTCATCACAAAGTGGATGTTTGTGTCAGCAAATACGATTAGCAATATTTAGCCACTTGCACGGATCTGCCATGTGTGTGTAAAGCCTCGACTCCATGCTTCATTTGTATTGTATTAGCTGTTTGGATGGAAGTGTCTTTACATACCTTGACAATACAGAGTTATATAATGCTTCTATTCACTGCTGTCCCCAATTCGAGGCTCTACACGCAAATGGTTGACCGTGCAAGGGCCAACATGACTGCAAAGTGCAAGGTATTAGCGGCAATGATCGAGTTTCCTTCAATGGTCCTTTCTCTATGTCATTATCCCCTATGACTTTAAATTAAAGATAAACTATGCCAAGCCTACATTACGATATCATGTGATGAATGCTTCTACACAGTACATAGTCAACCCTCCTACTGTCTGACAATTTAATATCGTCCATTGGCTTCGAAGAATAAACTATGCCAGCATATGTGGTGAATGCATCTACGCAGTGAACAGTCAACCCTCCAACTGTCCAACCATCCAATACCATTCATAAGGTTGTGAATGAGAGATATAAACTATGCCAACCTGCAATATGATATCATGTGGTGAATGCATCTACACATAACACAGGCAACCCTCCTACTGTCCACCATTCAATACCATCCATCAAGGTTGTGAATGAGAGATATAAACTATGCCAACCTGCAATATGATATCATGTGGTGAATGCATCTACACAGAACACAGGCAACCCTCCTGCTGTTCGACCATTCAATACCATCCATCGAGGTTGTGAATGAGAGATAAAAAATATGCCAACCTGTCATATGATATCATGTGGTGAATGCATCTACACAGAACACAGGCAACCCTCCTACTGTCCAGCCATTCAATACCATCCATCAAGGTTGTGAATGAGAGATATAAACTATGTCAGCCTGCAATATGATATCATGTGGTGAATGCATCTAGTCTACACATTACACAAATGTACATTCTGTTCTGCGCACAACCATACACAACCCATGCCGTTGAAGGTTTTCAAAATGGTTGGACAACTTGCTACAAAATTTCACCACGAGTCTAATAAGGAGCTACTGAAAATAAACAATTCAGTTTACCAAGAAATCCCTCCAAAAGGTGAAGTGTTTCTTTTTATCTCTCATTCCATTGCATCAACACATACACATCTAATAGTAGGCTTCTCAGAGACCAGTGAAACGAAACAAGTACATCCCAAGTACATGCTGAAATTCAAAGCTGTGGCTGGAAGTGCCATTTAACTTGTTGAGATCCCGAGATAACTTACTGCAGGATGACGACATCCTGGGAGTATAATGTCCTGCTTCCAGATATTATTTTATCTCGGGATGAAGGCATCCTGAAAGTAGGATGTTGTCTTCCCAAGATAACTTATCTTGGGTGCTCGACATTTTCAGGATGAATCACATGAAGGTTTATCTCAGGAAGTTGACATCATATGTTCAAGATGTCGTCATCCCGCGATAAATTATCTCAGAAGTCGCCATCTTACTTCCATGTCGTGGACATCCTAAAAAGAAAAAGATATCGAGAAGACGACATCTTACTCTTGGATGTCGTCATCCCAAGATAAATAGAAACTCTTGATAGATGCTCGTTCAATCGGAACAGAAATTGAAATAATAACCATATGCGATGAAAACAAGTCTGAGGATGTCTTCATCTTGCGCTTAGGGAGTCATCATCCTGCAGTACATTATCTCAAGATCTCAACATGTTGGATGGCACTTGGAGAGCCCCCCATACTGCAGCATCCCTACAATATCAAGTAACTTTGCTCCACAGCACTTATCATGAGTTGTTACTGGAACAGCTTCATCTTTGGTATTCAAGACCGAATACTCAGTGAGGTCACTTTGTCTTTTATAATCTACAAAAAAATTGCAAATATTATGCAAACTAAATCATAGCTTATATTACAAAATTTATGCATTTTTGTACATTTTTTCTTTCTTTTTTAAATGAATGGGGTATCATTTTACAAAACACCCGTCTTCATGCCACTGACCATGCACAGAATAAAAAGAACTATGGTTTTAAATTAAATAGGTTTTGGTCTGGAAAACCGGATGCTTGGAACACCAATAGAGTGTAATTGTTCAAAAGTTTTTGTGGGAGTGGAACAGATGAGCACAAAATGTTACTGTGTGTTAGTTATTGATTTATATACACAATTATATACAATAGCTGGATTATTGTTAACAAAGGTAGGAATTTTTCATATTTTGAATTTCAGATGTGGAAGAAGCTTTGCAACCAACAAAAATTTGGGTTTTTTCGAACTGGTAGTTATGGATTAAAATACAAACATAAACAAACATACAAACAGACACCCCAGCGTTTAAAGGGGATATCCTGAACTAGATAAACATAATAAAGCTGCCACTCAGTTGTAGCAATTTCAAATTGAGAAATGAGAGTGGTTTTATGAACAATAGTTTTCGATGAGTGTGAACAAAATTGAAGTATTAAAAATTCCTTGTTATGTTTCAACTCTTCACATTGCATAAATCATCCAAACAAAACCAGAAACCAGAGTAAAAAAGGCCTAAAATGTCACTTTAAATCAAAGTGATTTTTGGAGTAGCATTTAGAACGACAAACTGGAGTATCGATTGAGGCAGCCCATGGGATTCGTATCATCCTGTGAGTTAGTTTGAACAAATCTGTTAAAGGAACATTACAGAATTGGTTTTTGCAAACAAAACAGTTGCTGGCAGTGTAAGCACTTTATGTAATCCACCATATACATAAACTGACAAACCTGTAGAAGTTTGAGATTGATCGGCCATCTGGGTCACAAGAAAATAGTGAAAAACCGATTACATATTGCATGAAATCAATAGATTCAACAAATGAATAAAACGCTCACTGAGCGATAAACTCAAATCGAAAATTAGTTTATTCATTTCTCATCAAATATGGCATTTCAGACAGAAATATTTCAAGGGATGTTTTCTACTTTCATCATCATTAGACCGTGTAAGTTTTATGTAAATCTGTGATCAAAAAGTATATTTTACAAGTTTTTTCTTACCAATTCTGTAATGTTCCTTTAATCAAACATAAAACCTGGTTGTCTTTGTATTATTGAGGATAATGTAAAGACAGGGAAATACAAGACGTAAAAAAAAAACACTTTCGTTTTGGATCAGTTTATTTGAAGAAATGACTACATCTTGAACAAGAACATAGCAGCAATACAGCATTGACCCCCTGACGTAATGACATGTTGACCAATCGCAGCGAGGGTTTGAAGACGTTTACGCTGTCAACAGAATTCTTCACTATGATTGGCTCAAATAATGGTACAAAATGATAGTTTTGACATGCATGGCTTGTTGGGGGGGGGGGTCGAAAAGCTGTGAAGGTACTACTTTAATCAAGAGATTGCATCCATAACCATTACAATGGTTCAAGTTTTTGGAGCTTCTGGGCAAAACAAGTTAATAATTAGAAACGACAAATTAGGCAGAACAGCTTATCTGTCAACTGTAGGGGGACCTACATTGTAACTAGTTACTAGTCTATTTTTGCAGAGGAAATTTCATTCAATAACTGGTATGTTCCACAGTAGTTTCATCTGAACAGCCTGAAATTGAGCCCACGTGGTCCAATTCCAAAGAGTTGCTATTACACATAAAAATATTCCTCATCACATACAGGTTACCAGCCAAAATATCATGTCAAGACTACTACAAGTATAATTTGTGACTGGTATCCTGCTCATTTCTGCTTAGCAGCAAATTGTTATGCAATATTTTCGGCTCATTTGGCAGCTCTATGAAATTGGGCCCAGGGCTTGATTTCACAGAGAGCCAAGATTGATCTTAAGATGTGTATTAATATCAATTGCTAATCAAAGTGAGACGCCTAAATGCAAATGTCACAATACACTATAGTGATAATGACAACCCATCCTCACACAAATCCAGCCCTCTTTGTGAAATCGATACCATGTCCAAACCCACAAGAACAAATAACTGATCTCTCAAAGGAAAGGGACATTGTGGTGAAAACTGTTGATAAGTTTGTGTTGCTCATGAAAAGTGTTTCTGTTTTTGATTGGTTGAACTACACATGTGACACAAATCTGAAATGCTCACGAGATGCTTAAAGGTATTTACAGGATTGGTAAGGATAAAAAACATAATTGTTTAATAGTAGTCTGAAAGCTATACTGATTATGAAGTTCATTTTAGAACAATTTTTTCTGGAAATATTTCCCTCTGAAATGACGTCATATTCGAGAAAAACTGTATTAAAAAAAATGCAACAGCTGATTTCGGTTGTTACCACCAAAATTAAGGACAATGTGTTTACATGCTGAAAACTGCATGGTTTGTTTTTCACTATTTTCTCCTGACTCACACAACGGATTAAGCCCAAATTTGTACAGGTTTGTTATTTCATGTATATGGTCGATCACACAAAACATGAACAATGTCTGTGATTAATTTGCCAGCTCTACCAATCCTGTACAATACCTTAAAATAAAAAGGGAAAAAATACAAAGAGATCGACATCAAGTCTCACTACGAATGACCAAATAATTTTGAATTTCACAAATGAACGAATGCGAGACTTATTTGTAATTTTTACGGCAATGTTACTAAATATAACCCTTGCAAATAAAACTTTGCAATAAATATTCATTGACAAATTTATAAAAACCAATTCTCATGAACATATTCCAAAAAAAGCCCAACATTAACACTGGACCACAGGCAACAAGGCCTGTGATTTCAGCCCTAGGCCAGAAAACTCACGTTCAAATGTTGACTTTTTCAAGTCAGCCTGATTAATAAGCAGACTTGCCCACAGAAACAAATGATAAATGATAAATCTTCTCTTTGTTTATCAAAAACAAAAACAGTTTATATGTTACACACGCATAAAAGCTTCTTCTCATTTTGAATCTGGTCTTGTAAAACACTTTCTGGTCCAGTAAACATTTAGAGTAACAAGTCCTGCGGTCATGTGGATACTTCCCTCCCCCCCCCCCAAGTTCGAGCCCTGCATACGGTTCTTCTCGATTGCCAACAATGTCTGCATAATGAAAAAGATGATGCTCACAACATTGCATTTTTTCTTTGAATGATGGAGTATTGTGTATTTTATTATTTTACTCAGTAATGTTAATACATGTACATGTACAGGCAATGACTAAAGACCAAATGTCTTTATACAAGATCAACTGCAGCAATTTATTGATTATTGACGATAATATGTACCAGGTTTACAACAAAAAAAATAACAATAACAATAAAAAGATAATAATAATAATAAAAAGTAGCGCCATCACCAGCCTAGAAAAGCAACACCAAGCAAGCTACTTTCTTAAGTTTTTAACTTGTCCAGCGACAAAGTGTGCCCTCACGTCTTTAGGCACCCAAGGTTCACTGAGCTTGACCTTTTGACCTCTAGTATCTGGATTTTTTTTAAAGTGTATGAACATTTAGTATCGAGGTTCTGAGACCAGCTCACTCACTTATAGACCGGTAACCGTGGGTTGTGTCTTCTTATGTTGTTCTTCTAGGAGTCAAGGCACTAGATAAGCTATAACAGCGAGGGAAACCAAATTTAAAAGGCCCAAACGACGTAATATTACAGGCTGTGGTTGCATTAAAAGTAAACAGTAAGATATTAACAAAAGCGACTAGTTAATTAAGATATAAAACTAAATAAAGATTTTCAACACAATTTATTGGATAGTTGTACTATTATACATAATAACTCCAATAACCCCAGTAAACAGCATGAATAATAGAGCAAGAAATACATATTTTCAGCAGAAAAGTCACTTCCCTCCTACTATTATTAGCTCCCAAAGTTCCGCCTGTAAAAAAAAACCCAAATTAGAACAATCCTTTGATTTCATTAAAACAAAAAGCTATACAGATCTCCAACTCGCACGATAACAAAAGCACTTACTTTGTTTCCCTCAAACGCCCTGACTCCAGACAATTTTTGGCCCAGAAATAATACCTTTTTGGACAAAACAAAGAATGACAATTTTAAATGTATCAAAATAAATCAGAGTCGTTTAAAAAGGAAAAAAAATTATATAATTTTTTTGTTTTTGTACACCTAATACTATGTGTCGAAGATGAATTTTGGTAAAAACGAGACTAAATAAAGGCATAACACATTTAGTTTGGTATTCACTACAACTATTACTACTGTACACCCGGAAGGTTATTTTTTACTCTAAAAGATGACTACATTGGCGTTAGATAATGTGGTATTAAAATGCACCGCATAATAAGCCGTTATCTGGCCAGCAGACCCACTGACCAACAGAAATGCCACTTCAGTTTCCCAGTGCTTTGAATTTCGCAGCGGAAGCATAACTTTACACAATCGGTTAGGGTTACCGTCACCTAGCGTCCTCGATAGCGTCTCCCATTGTTTGAGATTTCAAACCCGACCACATTTCCAAAACCCAAGCAAAATATCTCGCATTGAAACTAACAGCCAATGCACGTTTGTAAACTCTGAACACTAGAGGGCACTGTCTAGTGCTTTCTCTAAAGGGGCTGCTTGTTTTGTCAATGGCACCCTTTAGTGTTGCATTCAATTTTCATTTTTAAGTGTGGAAACCAGGAAGGGGGGGGGAAGTTCGCAGATGTTACCAATATATACAACTAAGTGAAGGGGTATTTTCAATTGGGACCCGTTCTTAACTAGAAACTTTGATTACATGTATATCCATTGGAAGTGTTAACTATACATAACTTGGATGGTGGTATGTTTCATTTTCAGTCAGGTGCCCATTCTTAAACAGCTTGTGCAACTCACATCTTTATTCATGTAGGAAAGGCACCGCATCCCAAAGTTTAGAGCATTGGGTGGCAGAAATTCACTCAACAAATCGATGAACTAAGCAACAAATTTGCAGCAAATTCAGCAAAATTCAGCAAGAAATTGTATCAAGGAAAGCAGTTTGTTGGCGTTTGGAATAACGCAAATTTGGGCAATGGAAAGTTTTTGACTTCTTGAATCCTGTCCGGGAATTCTTGTTTCACTTTGATGAGCGTTCGGTTAAAGCAACATCAGCAAAGGGGCGACTAACACCAATCTACTGAAAGATGTAAACCAATGAACACCACTGATCAACACCAAGAAATTTTCTGTGAGCTCGCTTTCTACAACTAATAGTCGGGTGGAAGGTTACAACAAAGCTGCATCTTCATCTTGTTCCCAACATACAGTGGTGATCATATGAATAGAGACTCTCATTATGCGAAACAGGGCCAGACTTCTTTTTTTTCCAGTTTTTTCCAGCCTGGGTTAGGTTTACATTGATTTGAATGGGGGAAAAAACAAAACCAAGATGGCCGCATCTTTTGGATAAAATACTGTACTGCATTCTTAAGATCTCTACAAGTGAAGAACCATCTCAAGTTAGTTTCTGTACAAACCCAGACTTTTAACCCGAGTGGGAGGTGATTTAACTCCTCCAGTGTAGGAGTTTATTAGGCTCAGAAAAAGGTCAGGCATTTATAACTGTGGAAAACGTTATTAACCCTCTTGCTGTCTGACCATTCAATACCATTCACTGTGGTTTTGAATGATAGATAAACTATGCCAGCCTGCAATATGATACCATGAGGGAATGCATGTACACAGTACACAGTTAGTTCCGTGCACAGTTGTGCCACCGTACACAACCTTGGCAGTTGAATGGTTTCAAATGGTTGGTCAACTCACTGGAAAATGTTGCCAAGAGTCACTGAGAGTAGGAGGGTTAATTGTCAGCATATTGCTGGCTGCTTTTTTAGGGAGTGTACCCTCGAGGCACTGTGACCCGATGGGACAGAACATCTCCATGTTGTTTAAAAGCTTCTTCACACCAGCTCTGCTTATCAGTGTAAGTATACTTCGAGCAAATACAATGCGAGAGCCAGTGACAAACAAATAACATTACCTGGCAGTTTGGCTGGTAACCTACTTCTGCTCGGCAAAATTTTCTTGTGGTGAGCAACACTTTCAAAATTGTCCACTCATTTTTTGTGCAACATTGATGCACAGATGCACATTTGCTTAATCATCTTGGCATTAAAAAAAAATGAAAAATTACCCTCACAACATTTTCATGAGCTCTGGTTACAAATATGCCATGCCTTAACACAGAAAAAACTTCAGAGACGCTAGGTGTTAACTCGGTTAACTTCTTCGCTGTTTATGTAATTCTGAGCATGCACCCATTTTACAAGTGCCATGGATTTTTCACTCTTGAGTCTGCTGCCACCTAGTGTCCCAGATTGGACACCCTGCCACACATCAATGGGGAGGAGGCCAAGGGGGGGGGGGGGGGTGGCCTGTAGATGCTGAAAGCAACGCTACAAAACTAGCTGTAATATGCCTACCAATATTAGGTATTTGGGGGGTTTTTTTTTCCATTTCGTTTGTAAAGACGCTATGTTTATTACACTTCTTGCCCGTCAGCTTTCAGCCGTTTACTATTATCTTCCAGAGGTTCCTCCGCAATTCCCTCCATGTGCCTTTTCGCGGGGCTGCTCGACGGCGACTGGGCCGCAGACGTTGCCAGCATGACCAGCGGGGAGCTCAGCACGGAGGAGGTGGTCGGCGGCGGCCGGTAGAAGACGCTGGTCGGCGGCTGGTAGGTCCCGGCGACCGTCACCACGTGCGGGGTGCTGTCCTGCGGCTGGCTTGACATGACGACGCCTTTGGGCTGGGGGGGAAGCTGCTGCTGCTGTTTCTGCTGCTGTTGATGAAGCTGCTGGTGAATGCTGCCGTTGTTGCTGTTGGTAGCGATGTTGTTACTGTTTGGGAGTGGAGACTTTTTAATATCTGAAATCCACAAAAGGTGACGAGATGTCAATTGATTTGAAATACGTTTACATTAAACATTAACCCTCCTACTGTCGGTGACTCTTGGCAACATTTTCCAGTGAGTTGACCAACCATTTGAAACCATTCGACTGCCAAGGTTGTGTACGGTGGCACAACTGTGCACAGAACTAACTGTGTACTGTGTACATGCATTCCCTCATGGTATCATATTGCAGGCTGGCATAGTTTATCTATCATTCAAAACCACAGTGAATGGTGTTGAATGGTCAGACAGCAAGAGGGTTTAAAGGTCAACCCATTAGCATAGGTAAAGTAAATTAATTACACATCTGTCCATTCTTACAAATCAGCCTTCACTTAATGAAGACAGATGGCATGGAATCTCTATCACAAGCTAAATGGAAACTCAACATCAGACTTAAGAGGAGCAAGGGGAGCGTCAAATGAAAACTCTTAGAAGTGTAAAAAAGTACAAATACCAGAAACATAAACATGCCAATTAGGCAGGTCGCGGCCGAGCGGTCAAAGTACACCAGACTCAAGCCCTGGTGTTTCTGATCAGAGGAATGTGGGTTTGAGTCCAGGTCTTGCCACTTAAGGAAGACACTTGACCATTAGTGCTTCGTCCTTCGAATGAGGTGGAAAGCCATAGGTCCCGTGTGTTTGTAATGCTTGTAAAAGAACCCAGTCAATTTTATCGTAAAGAGAAGGGGTTTACCCCTGTGTTTCCTGGCAAGGTTCTGACAGCATTATTCACCACCTCACCTTGTATTCCTTTCAAGGTGTTGTATTATGGTTGCTTTATCTCGTAACATCATTTTAAACAATCTCCACCAGAATTGATAATTTAGCGCCAGGAGTGTCATTTATGACAGACATGGCGCATTATGAATGTACATTATTATTATTTGATTAAAACGTTGCGGTGACCCGCTGCTAAAATTTAGGATTCAAAAACCCAGAGGCTAGCTCTGTGGTCTAGTGGTCAGATATTTGATTAGAATGGCAAACACATGGGTTCAAATCCTACACATCGAGTGATATGCCTGTGATTTTTTTTCCCACAAGACTCAGGAAAGTACTGTTTCTATAGTGCTTACACATCGGTTTAAAGACAAATACCCCTAATATATTATTGTTAACAATTTTTTTTTTATAAATTCAGTGATACAAGAGGTTAGGATAGATGTTTTTTCGTTGAAGTACTATGTGAGTCAAGGCTTGGGTAGGGTGGGGGTTGGGTTGGGGTAAGGGCCTTGCACTCCCACCCCTACCCATTTCAACTACTTCTGAACGAGCGAGTGAATCTACCAACCTTCAAGATGATCTTCTTTAATATCCATGGGTTTGAGGTTAGTCGCTCCGTCTGTTGAGGTCACTTCTTCCCGGGGGGTCTGCTGGCTTGGGTAGCCGTTGCTAATCCCCGCCATCATCATGGGGACGATAACAGGTGGTGACGGGTTGGACACCGGTACAGGGTAACTCTGATAGAAGAGGGTTCAATACGTTTTTCAGACATGCAAGAGTTTGTACATTGCAAGAAATAAAGAGGAAATGTCCAACCACACTTCAGTTTGCGCAGCGTCTTGCGCAGGCAAGGTTTGCACAGGTAAGGTAGTCACTGCCGACAATAAAGTCTGAAACCAGAATCCAGGTCCTAAGAGGTTCATTGAAATGACATCATTTCAACATTTTGAATACCCCTGGAGTTCAAGATTCAAAGAAGAGTTTTTGGAACAGTATCCTCAGCGCTAGCGAAGCAGATCAAAGAGCACAACTTATCTGATTTGGAGAAATCACAGCATTTTTTTGTTTGACAAGAAAGACTTCAAAAAGTCTGAATTCAGAAGAAAGTCTCAAATTTCTCATTCCAGCGGAAGAGAAATGAGGGAAAACCGCCGGGCCCATTTTCTTGGCACTGCATACCAAAGAATTCTCTGCTTACGGCGCCCTGTAATGCGTTTACTTCTCTGGGCCGTAGCGTGGGGTAAGCGTAGAATTCCACAGTACGCAGCGCCATGAAATGGGGCCCCGGTCAGCTTAAAAAGTTGCATATCTGACATTTAAAGGTATGATACACCATTGGTTTTTGATAAGGCAAACTAATTCTCAATCATAAATTTTCAATAAAATTTTAAAAAACACATTACCAATCTGTTAATATTCACAAAGTCGATGTTCACGTTTTCCCCATAAAGCATTGAGAACTGGCCTCATTCACAGTCACACTTCCCTTACATTTTATAATCTTGCATCAACAAGCTAACTTGAATCTTCGATTCCGATTGGTCGATCCATAGCAACAAGAGTGTGATATACACCTGTATTGCACGGCCCATATTACACCTTGTTCCAACGCACTGTTTTTAAACTCTTGTATTGAGCTATTTTAAGCTGCGCATGAAGTTTGCTGGAAGATAAATTTGTTATCACACGCGCTCGTGTAATACAGAAAAAATGACATGACCGTTGGATACAGAAAAATTAAAGCCTGTTTGTGACCGTTATCCAACAAGGCAGATGGGAACCAGACGCCCGATAATTTTTGTTGTATTTCACTCGTGCGTGTGTGACAACTAACGGTGTCCACACAGTGATGGCGATTGCATTTAAAGCATGTATACAACATTGGTAATTGTCAAATACCAGTATCCACACTTTGTGTGACCCAAAATATCCATGAAATAACAAACCTGTGAAAATTTAAGCTCAATCGGTCATCAGAGTCACAAGAAAACAGTAAAAGACCCCTTTATATCTTTTCACTGTTTTCAAACATCAGATTTTATCACCGTCATGTAAGTTTATGTGCAAATCTGTGAACATTTATATTTTTAATCTTACCAATGTTGTACACACCCTTTAAGGTCACCTTCCCAAGGTCTTATATTTTCTATTGGCCACACAAAACATGTCTTCTTGGACGTGGCAGTATTCACGACAGAAAACATTTCACATACCTTGGCCGAAGTGATGACCGATGCCGAATGGGGCATACGGTGTAGGGCCAGTCCAAAGGGAGCATTCTGTAAGGACTGGCTGTTAGGTGGGGCTAAGGTCAGGGGTGCTGACCCTGTGGATTGAGGGGGCTGGAAAGGGGGTGGTGGGTGGACCGGGGAGCCCGGGCTGGAGATGCTGCGCTTCACTTGCTGTAGAGAAAAAAACAAGATAAAAAATTGTTTTTAAAAACATACAATAATTTTGTCAATGACTGATTGTTGGTTCTCCTTTCATGAATTTCTCTACATAACTAGAAGTTAACCAGTTGTGGAATTATAGTTTGCCAAAATCATTGAGTAATTAAAGACCAGCTTGAATGAATATGGCAACAAAGTGATCTATGATAAAAATCATTTGACAACTTTAGGTTTGCGGAGACACCATGCTCATAAAACTCAATCTATGAGTTGTGGTCGTTCTGAAAAGAGCCGATGGTTTACCAACTCGAAGTTGCTCTGACCACCTTCAGGAGAAAACTGATCGAAACGTTAAGTTGTTAGTTGTTTTTAGAACCGCCAAAACTATTAGAGAGTCTTTTATGTGCAAGGTGTCTCCGCAAACCACACTAGATTGTATGTAGTCCCATCATGCAAAGTTTCAAATCTTACTCATTTCAAAAATTCTCAATCAATAGGGAATTTGAGTTCATTTGAATTTGAATTTTGAGATTATATCATTTTAAAAACAATAATTTTGAACATTCTTCTCCAGTGCTTTGGGGGGGGGGGGAAGCCCCCAGTATGTCATCACTTCTGTGCGTCATTTGTGGGAGTTCCGTTCTGTATAGCTACTGTTGTGCAATACAAAGCTTGGTTTTACAGATAGTGTTGTCATTTCAAATCCATGAAGTTGGGGCCTAATTTTATGAAAATTACGAAAAAATTGCCAAGCACACGGAGCTGTTCAGTTTTTGAGGCACTGTTGCTTTTGAGTGGAAATCACCCGGGAAGTTGAATGCCCATCTAATGAAAGCTCTTTGAACTCACCTCCTGCATGGCCTGAGTGAATCGTTGATGGTCCAGCACAGCATGGTCTCCGGAGTCCGTTGGTGTTGGGGCGGGGGAGCCTTCCCTGGACAGACTGTCAGGGGTGAAGATACCACTGATGTACGACACTGTGTGCGAGGGGCTCGCTGGGGCCGACCTACTGCAACGATTAAGATCAAAGGTTATCATTTAAACCAGGAAGTCAAAGACCAATACAGACGAGGACAGAGTCTCAAAGATACAAGACCAAGAGCAAAGGTCACAGACGAAGACTTGAAACAGGCCTGAAGACTTGAGATCAAGACAAAGACCAAAAGGTTTAAGACCTACGATCCGAGACTGAAAACTCATGGGCTGGGACCGAGAACTGATGGTACAAGAGCTAGAACTGCTAGTCTTAAGCCAAGATGCTATTTTTTGGTGAGGCTGGTGAACGTTTTCACAATTACATCAGCCAACTAATTCAATCGCCCAAAACTGACGGGCAACTGTTGTTCGGAAAAATTGCCTCTCTTAGGTAACCTATGGAGGGCGTACTGTATTGTGAACTGCCCATCATCCAAAGATACAGTGAGAACTGACTGACATCCTTTCCCAGAAATTATTCCCTACAGTGAGCCCCTCGACCTTACCTTGATGACACGCCGCCAAATGGGGTCCTAAAACACGGCACACCGCGTTGACGCCTTCGTCTGTAGGCTTGCTCCATGAGCTTGGCCTCTGAGCTGGGGTCCAACCGCCAGAATGACCCTTTCCCGGGCTCCTCCTGTGACCGGGGTACCTTGATGAAGTAACGGTTCAGCGACAGGTTGTGTCGGATTGAATTCTACACAGACAATCAAAGAGACAATTTTCAGAATGAACAAAGAAAAGTTGACTGGAGGGAGATTTGAACCTGCGACCTGCAGGGATTACATGCCGCCGCTCTACCAACTGAGCTATCTAACCCTAATGTTGGCAGTCTCCCTATTTTGTCAATTATTTGCTCGCAGATGCCAGTCAGAAGTTAATTAATACATTAATTTACAAAAATTTCATTTCATTTGCATACTTTCATTATAACTTTTTTCCAGATCTTTGGTTTGTACTTCATCACTTCATACATTCCCCCTTTAACCCTAAGGTAACAAAACTTTGTTCTCAGTCCTGTTAAAAAAAAGCCCTGTATTTTCTTGAAAAGCAGTAATCTCTTTGAAAGAGAGTGAGTTTGGAGGCGATTGACAAGAAAGTTAATACACCAGTGGTCTCGCTCTTAGTCTGTACTGACCATAGAGTTATATATAAGAACTAGAGGGCGCACTAGCCAAGTTACGTGACTCGTCGCGCGGGTGGTGCGGCCATGTTTTAAGTACCACTACCATTACTTTAAGTGTACGCAAAACAACAACATGAACACCGAGCGCGTGATGCGTGCATTTACCATAAGCGCACATCGTATACTTCATACTCAATTTTGCCCTCTATAAAATGGCGCTCGTGTCTCCTTGCGGTCCTGGCGCGTTTGTGCACGCAGTATTGCCAGTGCGCCCTCAAGTTCTTATATATAACTCTATGGTACTGACCCAATTCACCTGACGCCATCATCACAATAATCTCAGTTGTGCCATTTTGGGAGTCAATGTCCCTGTGTGTACACAGTGTTGTGCGCATTTTAAGCGACACAGGCTTTCACAATGGCCAGAGTGACAGTGGTGAAGGGGTCAACACGAAGATGTCTGGATTTATAACGGGGGGGGGGGGGGGGATTTACAGACTCTCCACACTACCACAACATTTTTTAAAACATGACTCATCTTCCTTTTCTAGAAAGTTCAAGCTTTTCGAGACAGTTCGAAGGACAGAAAAGAAAAAATTCCTGAAATTTGAACAATCCTGGATAAAAAAGTATTGTTTTCAGCACTACTGCATTATAACTCGGTAAAAGGTTTGGGAGGAGAAAGTACCTGTGCATAGGAGAGACCCATAAATAAATTCAGGACAAATCACAGGCCCAAATAAACTCAACAATACTGACCTGCCAGCCTTTGTCAGCTGATCTGTAGTAGGGATACGTCTTGGTGATGTATGCATAGATACCACTAAGCGTGAGCTGCTTGTCTGTACACGACATGATAGCCTGTACAATGAGCTGTAAAAGGTAATGAATAAACATTTATTGTAATTACTATTGACTATGCATTAAAGAGTGACTGCTTGTTTGTACACAACACGATAGCCTGTACAATGAGCTGTCAAGGGTAATGAATAAACATTTATTGTAGTTACTTTTGATAATATAACTGGGAGTGAGCTGCTTGTCTGTACAAGACATAACAACATGTACAATGAGCTGTCAAAGGTAATGAATAAACATGTACTGTAATTACTATTGATTATGCATAAATACCCCTCAGCTTGAGCTGCTTGTCTGTACATGACATGACAGCAAAAACAAAGAATAGCAAAGGTAATGAATAAACATTTTCCGTTGATTACTGATGATTATGCATAGATACCACTAAGAGTGAGCTGCTGGTCTGTACACAACATGATAGCCTGTACAATGAGCTGTCAAACGCAGAGACAAAACTATGCTAATTACTGTTGGTTATTCAAAGATACCACTTAGGGTGAGCTGCTTGTATGTACACGACTTAATAGCCTGTAAAATTATTTATAAAGGAAAGATGAGGAAGAGAAAAGGAAAGATAAAGAAAAGAAAAAGAAAGATGAAGAAAAGAAAAAGAAAGATGAAAAAGAAAGGAAAATAGAAAGGAAAGGTAAAGAAAAGAAAAAAGGGAAGATGTGGAAAAAGAAATGAAACATGAAGAAAAGGAAAGATGAGAAAAGAAAAGGAAAGATGAAGAAAGAAAAGGAAAGATGAAGAAAGAAAAGGAAAGATGAAGAAAGAAAAGGAAAGATGAAGAAAGAAAAGGAAAGATGAAGAAAGAAAAGGAAAGATGAGGAGGAAGAAAAAGGAAAGATGAAGAAAGAAAAGGAAAGATGAGGAAAGAAAAGGAAAGATGAGGAAAGAAAAGGAAAGATGGGGAAAGAAAAGGAAAGATGAGGAGGAAGAAAAGGAAAGATGAAGAAAGAAAAGGAAAGATGAGGAAAGAAAAGGAAAGATGAGGAAAGAAAAGGAAAGATGAGGAAAGAAAAGGAAAGATGAGGAGGAAGAAAAGGAAAGATGAGGAGGAAGAAAAGGAAAGATGAAGAAAGAAAAGGAAAGATGAGGAAAGAAAAGGAAAGATGAGGAACGAAAAGGAAAGATGAAGAAAGAAAAGGAAAGATGAAAGAAAAGGAAAGATGAAAGAAAAGGAAAGATGAAGAAAGAAAAGGAAAGATGAGAAAAGAAAAGGAAAGATGAAGAAAGAAAAGGAAAGATGAGGAAAGAAAAGGAAATATGAGGAAAGAAAAGGACAGATGAGGAAAGAGAAGGATTTAAGCAAAGGAAATAACAGGAAAGATAAGGTAAGAAAAAGAAAGACAAAGAAAAGAAGAGGACAAGAATAGGAAAGATAAGGAATAAAGAAAAGGGAAGATGACTGAAATCATGAAGGCAAATAGAAAATTGTCCAATGCCATGCAACTCGTAAACAATGTTCGATTCCAAAGTGTTTTTACCCCTAAGGTCTTAATTTCAAAATGTTCTTAGGGCAATTGAATCTTTTTTTAAGCTAAAAGAAATAATAAATATTTATTGTCTGGATAATGATTAATCACAGGCGAAGTCTGCAAATTTAATTTAGTTGTTGACACCCAGAGTAATATGAGAATCTCTTAGGATTTCACATTGGAAATTTGACACCATCATTGACACTATTACAGAATAGGGTGGGTGGTCCCCCCCCCCTTTTCAGTCAGATGGTAATTCTACGAGGATGGCATTTACCTTTAGAGAAGGCTTCGAGTATTTGTCACACCATCAGTGCAATAACAACTTGTGGGCAGATTTATTTTTACCCCTGGCCATCGGGTGCATTTACTTGCCCATGACAAAACGAAAAAAAAGGGCGCTTTACAAATTATAGGCTGTTTGTAACTGCTCTAGCACGTGACTCCAGCTATAGCTGCTTTTTCTGTTTTCTTTTTAGAGAGTACCATTCAAATAACGTAAAAACATAATATTTTCTTCAATTGACAAATTGAGGAGCCTTGGAGCTTGCTTATTGTATAGTAGTACGTTTTTACTTTTTTAACCCTAAATCTCATCTTTTTAGCACTTCTAAACTGTAACTCAGTAAAGGTTTGGGAGAACAGAGTCTTGGGTGTTGATTCTCTCCTGTTAAAAATGGGGAACGGTGAAAAAACCATCCTTCATATTTTTAATTTTTTTTAAATTATAACAGTACTTTGAACTACTTTTTTCTTACTAATGGTAATCTCGCCAAATTTAATTTGAAATGTGACTTATTTTCTCTTCTCTGTAAACTAATTTAGCCTTCACTTTTTTTTTTTGTAATATGCAAGAGGAACCAATGTTTAAATGGAGAAAAAAAAAAATTCAGTACCTGTGCATAGGAGTAAGGAGGTTTAGACTCCTCCTTGGGACTCCCGATGTCGTTGCCTGATGAATGGCCGCCATCTTTGTCGTCTGACGAGGCGGCGGCCGCAGCTAGTGCCGCCGCTTGGAGGTCAGGGGTTATATTTCTTCTGGAGTTTGCCCCTGTGCCGCCGCGGGGGCTTGTGGGACACGAGTTCGCCGCACTGTAATGGAAAAACATTTCAAATGAAACTCTGAAATTATATGCCCGTTTCATCTGGATTGATGGACATAAAACAACCTGAAAGAAAACAATGGAATGAAACACACGTATTTCCCATGGTATGAGGACACTTCCAAACTGGTTTGGGGGAATATTGACAAATCCATTTTTGGTCATGTACACAATATCCTGTACAAGTTCCGCCCCCCCCCCCATAACTGGGATACGAATACTTCGCGCACACCCTTTTCTTTGCATCAGCAGGGCTCGCCATTAACACTAGCCCGGCATACAATGTTTAGTAAAAACTGCTATGGGCTAGTAAACACCACTTCTCAACTTGCCCTGTTGGCTAATAAAACTGGCAACCTACTTGTTTAAAATGCTAATTTCGTCCTTTTCAGATTTGAATAATTAATGTATCAAATGTGTTAATCGTTATTTAGTGTGTGAATATAACTTCATTTGATCATTGAACTGGTTGTTATCGTTAACATTAACATTTATGGCAATTCCTGTTTTAAATCTGGGCTACAAAAACTTCCTGGGGGTAAGTAAAATGCACAGTTTACTGGCCCGGCGGGCTACTTTACAAAAAGCTTAAGCGCAAGGACTGATCAGGAGGATGTCTGTAATGTGTAAAAAAAGGTAACGTAATATTTTGGTTACCCTCAGTACAGGCTTAGGAAGTTGCGCTTTCTAAAAAACTACTATTCACTATAATTTTTAATAAGAAATTTAGGTTGCATTGCATAATTTTTAGCCTGAACAGCTCACTGTCTTCATCATATATTTTTATCCAATCCTCGGTTTTCCTTTAGCATGAGAACAAAACTCAAGGATAAACAGACAGTTTCTACTTTCCGTCACGCAGTGAGAGCAAACAAATCAATCATTTTTTGCACGCACAACTATTTGTGCGTGAGTACCGCACGCGTGAGTCTGCTCAAATTCCTTGCATGATTGGTCGGTAAACCACTTAGCCGCGTAGACGAGTTTGAGCGCTCGTCGCAGCTCAACGCCAAAACCCCCAATTGCCCATAAAGATGGCTTCTATCTGGAACTATCCATTCATGTCCTCGTATCCATGGTTTTCTTTGTCAATTTCAATCTTACAAGATTGAGCTGAACAGCTCTAGTTGGCCAGCCTTTAACTCAACATCCTTAGGATGAATGTCTTCCCATGTTCCGATTGACTCTTTTTAATACCACGAAGAAAGGTTGTTATAAAGCATTCGTTTGAATGGAAATGAATGCAATTTCCTAACTGAATTGTAAATGTGGAACAACAAGATGGTGCAGGGGTGTCCATACTTCTTGTGCAAAATGAATTTGTGACTGAGAAGACTTTCCCCTTGAATTAATGTTTTCTTGATTTTGCAATCGAAGGCTTACCGAGTATCAAATAAGTGCATGAATCAACCTGTAGATATGGTACATTGCAGAAACATGCATTTGACTATTATTTGCTTTGTCTAAGGCGGGTGTGGGAGAGGTGTTGATTGTAAAGTTCATGCCAGTGCCAGTCTTCAAGAGAAATACCTCTGTTCGAAATATTGTCCAAATTGAGGAAACACACACATCACAGATGCTTAATTTGATTGCCCCAATTGAAATAAGCCCTTTACGAAAGAGCAAACAAAAAAAACATCAAACTCTTGTTACTTTCCCTTAAAGCTGAAAATACTGCTCCACAAATTTCTGCGAAGGAGAAACTTTTGAGTACAGGGTAATTTGGCTTGTAACCCTTTCTTCAGGTAAGCAATCGGTGTCCACATTTTGTGTGATTCAACATATGCATGAACAAACAAACCTGTGAAAGTTTGAGCTCAATTGGTCATCGAGGTCACGAGAAAATAGTGCAAAGAGATCTTATGTGTTTTGTTTTTTCAAATTATCGCGCGCGATAATTACTATTGTTTTACTCGTTTCTCAGAAACAATAGCATTTTAGGCAGAAATATTTTAAGGAACCCTTTCTACCATTACTTACTTTAAATTATGTAAGTTATGTGTGAATCTGTGAACATTGTGTTTTTCGATATTACCAATAGTCAGGCATGTGAGCGGGTCATGGAAAAAAATGAGGAAAACTTGTTTTTTAGTTAGCAAAATTCCGTGTCCGGATTTTGGGCCAGCGCTAAGAGTCTGAAAACAGGCTTTGTAATGCAGCGTAGAGAAAACATTAACAGAAACATAGGCCCACTATTGTTACCTGGTAATAATGTGTTGTTCGTCTTCATTTTTAAGATGTTTTTGTGGCATTCCTTAGACAGGTGTTCCACAAGTGCGATGCGTCCTCGACTGCCATTATTTAGTTTCCTTGTCCACGTGAAAGACAGTGTGCGCCTAGTCTTTGCTCAAGGTGTTGGCTTTTTAATACAGTTTTTAGTAAAGCAGCCTCTCTTGGTGGAACGGGACGACAACATGGGCAAAAGTATAATGGGACATAGTGCTTAACGAAAAATGAACGACAACGGCTTTAATCAAAGACTATTGCGGAGAATATTACCGGGTCTAGCCCCCGACTCTTGTGTCAAAATCAAATTGCAAATTGCTTCACGATGACAAGTTCCCTTTCTCTGCTCTGTGTGAGTGTTGTGCAGTAAAATTACTTGCTGCTTGATGAAAAAATGAAAAAACGCAGACCGGCCATTCACGGCGGAGACGGGAAAAACGCGGAGCCCGCAAGAAAAACGCGGAATGGGAAAATAAAAAACGCGGATTTCCGCGTAAACGCGGAAGTCTCACATGCCTGAATAGTGTACAGGGCCTTTAAGAAGCTCTATGAAATTGGTATGTTTTACAAAATGTACAAGAAATAGTAAGCAGACATGGAGAGTTGTCAGTTTTCACAGGTTGAACATATTTTCTGGGTTTTTTTATGATTGGAACAGCTATCTACAAAATGCAACTAATGTATAATTTCTTTGAATGCTCGACAGATAAAAATGTATTTTTTTCCCATCTCCCGAGGTCCATACCTTATTGTGCCAGTGGGAGACGGGAACGGACTCCCAAAGGTGGCCTCCGCTGGGGGGATGTCTATCTTGAGGGGCGGTAACATCTTCCGTTTGATCGGGATGGGCTCCGGCATGACAGGGGGCGGACTCTGCTCGTCGATCAACGCCTGGAACATGATCTTGATGCTGGTACTCGGGAAACGCAGTAAACATCTGTGAAGAAAAAAAAAAAAGGGTTACATCATTGAAAATATACTCAGAGTGTGTGTGTGTGTGGTGGGGAAAGGGGAGTTCGGGTGGTATGGTTGAAAAGGGTAGCTGCTTTTAATCATTTGAACAAGGCTAGAGCGCACTAATTGAAACATTGGGAATAAAGTAACAAAATCTTTTCCAAAAATATATGCCAACTCTTTTACGAGAGATAGCTGCATGTACACATTGGGTACATGTACATATGTACAGTGTCACGGGCACCAATTAGAACCTTACAATATACTCCGGACTTTGGCCTTTGGCGTGGGAACTTGGGGTAGCACAACAACAAACAAAACAAAAACGAATCACACCGACAAAATTGAAACAAACAAACACCACACAAGATCAACAAACTTGTACAAGTTAACCATTTGCTCCAATATTTTTGTTCTCCATCAACTCTTTGTATCAATAGCATACACGCACGATAGGCAGTGGAAGTCTCGCGAACATTCCAACGACGGGAATCTTTGAAGATTTACGTCACAAATCTTTGTTTACGTCACACCTTCAGGCAATAGACTTGGGAACCCAGGGTTTCCACAATATTTGTAAAAATGCGCAAGAAATGTGTACTGTCTAAATTGTTCCCCCATATCAGTTGTATGATATGGACAATACAGGAGAAACATTTATTATGTAAAAAAAAAATGTTTATCAAAGAAATATTTATGTAGGCCCTAAAGGTTTTGAAATATCATTAATCTTATGGATAAGATATTCTGATCAGCCACAGCAAATAATTGTTGAAGCGATACAAAGAACAATTTTTATTATTGTAATGGCCACTCCTGTTGTTGTTCAATTTTGCCAATTGATTTTTGTCTCTATAAACATTAGTTTTTAACTATATACAAACCGGATTGTGCTGGAGTTAAAACAGACCTGGGCTCAATTGAATAAAACTGAGCTTTAAAGGAACATTACAGAATTGGTAAGAATTTTCTTTGTAAAATATACTTTTGATCACAGATTTGCATAAAACTTACACGGTCTAATGATGATGATAGTAGAAAACATCCCTTGAAATATTTCTGTCAGAAATGCCATATTTGATGAGAAATGAATAAACTAATTTTCCGATTGGAGTTTATCGCTCAGTGAGCGTTTTGTTCATTTGTTGAATCTATATGATTTCATGCAAAATGTGTAATCGGTTTTTCATTATTTTCTCGTGACCCAGGTGGCCGATCGATCTCAAACTTCTACAGGTTTGTCAGTTTATGTATATGGTGGATTACATAAAGTGCTTACACTGCCAGCAACTGTTTTTGTTAGCAAAAACCAATTCTGTAATGTTCCTTTAAGCAGAAATAGTAGCTAAGCACACCGGAATAAGGTTACCAGCAAAAAACCATCTGTGACTGGTATCCTGCTCTACCATTTCACATGTACCATCTGTGACTGGTATCCTGCTCTACCATTTCACATGAACCATCTGTGACTGGTATCCTGCTTTTATCATTTTTACATGTACCATCTGTGCCTGGTTGGGGTTGCCTTAATGGCCGAAGACTCCTTGCCTGTGTCCTTTTAAAATATTTTTTACAGATTAGGCCCTGTATGAACACTGTATGTTGCTTTGAGCACAAGGACAACAATGGCAAAAGACCCAGTATCATGTGACCTAAAAATATTTCAAGGGACATTTTCCACTGATGACCATCTTTGTACCGTCTTGAGTTTGTGTGTAAACCTGTGAATATTCCTATTATCATATTTTTTTTACCAATGTTCCATGCACACACCCTTTGAAGAATCAAATCAAAAATGGAACGACCCAGGATAAGCTACTCACCAAAAGTATCCGGAATTTTAATTGAGTGAGATGAACTACTTGTACTTTTGTAGAGAAGGATTGTTGTTATTTCATCCGAGAGTTCAATTTCTAGGTCTTGACTGAACCAACCGACACCCCCCCCCCCTCCTGCCTCTGTTGATTCTGGCTCTGAATCGCTGCTGCAGAAACTTGATATCTTGTTTTGTTCCCGAGTAATCTAGTCACTCGTTGTCCATCACATGAACAGAGAAAAACTAACCCCATACTATTCAAAAATAGATAAAGTGGCACAATACGCTCTATGCTTAACTTTGAGGTCCTATTAATCCCCTATTATCTTTGGGACCTTAACTCTGCACACCCCTTCGAAATAGCCCAAGGTCTTGTACAGAAAGACATGAAGAAAAAACATTGTCTTCGTAAAAACTTAGAGAATGTGTCTTCCTCAACGATTTACAGTCTCCCTGACAGGACAGCATGATATAATGATGTAGAACATAATTATTACAGGAACATTACAGAATTGATAAGAACAAAACTTGTAAAATATACTTTTTGATCACAGATTTTCATAAAACTTACCTGTCTAATGATGATGATAGTAGAAAACACCCCTTGAAATATTTCTGTCTGAAATGCCATATTTGATGAGAAATGAATAAACTAATTTTCCGGTTGGAGTTTATCGCTCAGTGAGCGTTTATTCATTCGTTGAATCTATATGATTTCATGCAAATGTGTAATCGGTTTTTCACTATTTTCTCGTGATCCAGATGGCTGATCGATCTCAAACTTTACAGGTTTGTCAGTTTATGTATTATGGTGGGTTACATAAAGTGCTTACACTGCCAGCAACTGTTTTTGTTAGCAAAAACCAATTCTGTATAGTTCCTTTAAATATTTTTGCGACTAAACAGAAAGTGAACACTGAAATTCCCCTGCTGATGTAACGCATTAAACCCGAACGTGTAGTTTTCCATGTCTATGATCGCGCTTTAAACTCGCCTATTGTCTGCGCCGTTTTTCAGGATTCAGTTTCTGTTTCGTTGCAAACACTTATGGTCACAGTGTTCTACATCCTTATGTTAAGCTGTTTCGTCAGGGAAATTGTGTAACTCGTTGAGCCAGACACTTGATTCACATTTTTAAAAAGTTGAAAAGACAAAAATGTTCGCGACCAGTCAAACCGTAAAATTTAATGTCGTCTTGATTAAATATCATCAAAATTAAGGAATTCACTAAAATAGAAAAAAAATCGGCACAAAAATGTACAGATCGTATATTTGAAATGAGACGTCAACGAATGGTTTTGAACTTGCACTTGAAAGATATCAGACACAGTGGCATTTTACACGTTTTAACCCAAGGTTAAAAATTTGTGATGTTTCTACCTTTTTTCATTTGCTCGCCCTTTTGGAGTCAAATTACATTTTCAAATCACATTACGCGTGAAACAAACACGCACTACACTGTATAACACACAGGGACATTGACTCCCAAAATGGCGCAACCGAGATTGTTGTGACTTTGGCATCCTGTGAATTGAGTCAATAAATGCTGTCACCTTACCATGCAGGCTATCAAAACATCCGACCGGCTGTCACCTTTCCCAACAATGAATTAGTCAGTTAAAATCCGGTTCACAAGGGACAGCAATAAATTTAAAGACAGGCAATCTCGTCGGTTTGCGGGCATTTTATGCTATACACCGCACCATGTAACGACTTTCAATAGCAAATCAATTACATTTGCAGCAACATTATGCAGGCACCATTAGAAATATATACACAGGTCAAACACACGTACACGCATCCCACACATACACGAATGGATTTCATTTCTTTTAAATATAGAGTGTTGTGTTAGCGCAACAGCCCTCACATTTGTGAGACGAGCCAACCACAATATCCAACAAAAACAAAGCTCATCCGATATCATCCAAATATTTAACGGCATGAAAACACACAGCTGAAATGCCCCCTACGCTATTTAACACATATGCCATACTAGACAATATGTCTAAAACTCAAATGTCAGACTCTTATTTTTGTCGCCCTTTTTGGCCGAGAAACCTTTTTTAGCTCAATAACCAACAGTTAGATAAGTACGTTGATCATTAAAAATCTGCAAACTGGATAAACAAGAAATGGATAGAATCAAGTCGATACAAAACAACACAGTTATTAAATGAGGTGAATCTCATTCAAATGCATAAATTTCTGTTTGGAATTCTTCTGTGACTATTATAAAGGAAATCAGGGGAGAAAAAAAAAAAAAACGTCCACAACGCATGTAAATAAAACAGACAAAAACAAAAATACTGACGCACAAAAGCTACAAAAACAAACACGAAAACAGCAACAAAATGAAAACATCAAATAACAAAATCTGAATTACGCCTCGGGGGGGGGGGGGGGGGCTGAGATTATGCTGATCCTAGACGGTGAGATCCCGGCAAATTAACTTCTATATTTAGCCAATTGTAACATGTATGACGACATTTTCTCGGTAGTATACAATTCACCTCCCCCACCATGTTGGATCAAAACAAGTGGCCTGCCTTTCATGTTGGGTGTAAATATTTTCCCCAGTCGATGGTAGATTCGACGCAAACATGACATTTTTACTTCTACCGTTCTCCCCACCGATGCAGTGCCCCGGGAAGTTCTTCATAAATACAGCTATAATCCACTGATTGCAGGAGACAAAACCACTTTCAGAGGCAACGCAGGGGGGGGGGGAGAGAGAAGAAGGGACAAAAATCAAATTCCTTATTTCAGATTAATGTCTAGTTCCTGAACTCCTAGATCCTGAAGCGGCAAACCTTATTGAGTAATAAGTCAAGTGTTTCCCTAAAGAGGCACCACACTACTTAAGAATCATCTAAACTCATCTGAAATATGATTCTGATTGAATCAAATAAAGCATTTATCACAGGCAACAAAGTGAGTCAAATTACGCCGTAGCATCACGCACACAATTCCAATCCCACCTCTTGAAAAATTAAAATATGGTGTAATTGACCTCTGTAAAGCAACCTGCTTTAATGCACATTAACAAATACATAATACATAACTATAAATATATCAGCTGCACCTGTAGCACAAACAGCCACCCCCCCCCAAAAAAAATCCAGGTCCCACAAAAATAAAGCTGGAAATATGGCCAGATGTATTTTATATTTTGTTTCTCAATTTGTTATTACATTTCAACACTATTTTTTTTTTTTTTTTTTTTTTAATACTTCAAGACTTTTTACTTTTTAATCACCACTCATAGCTAAGGGTAAAGTACATCATTGTTTTGGTTTACTTTATTAAAAGTCATTTAATTCCAATCCTCTAACTTTCAATTATTACACCACACAACTAAACACCTTAACTGCAATCTCAGATATCTTATACATTTTCCCTCACGTCAAGCATGGTTGGTTTCTCCATGCAATTATGTGTCCACCGACAACACGACCTACACTTGAACATTGACAAATCTGAGGTCATACGAGTTAAATCAAGGTGTTAATATTATTTAAACAACTATTTAAAACTCTATTTTTCTTTGTTCATTTACTTGTTCACAGCAACCTATCTAATTATACAAACACCAGTGTGTTACTTACCTAAAACATGATTTAATGTTCGTTATCTTATGGAGACAGAGGACAAAAAACAAAAAAAAGGGAAAAACAAAAAGTCTCCGTAGAGGAATTTTAAAGACTGGGGTGCTCCACAATTTTTCGTACAAAGTATATGGGAGGATGTTAAGTACAGGGACAAAGGAAAGAACAGAAGAGTTCTCCGACACGAATGACAAAAATAGAATGTGTTTGTTATGTGTGTGTTTTCTACGTTCAAATATTGATTTCATGCAATTCAAAACAGGTCTATTAGAAATGTTAAAATGTAAATTCCAACTGCCAGACGAAAAAATTGACACAGTTGACCATTTGAAAAAAAATATATTGGGCAATGATCACAGCACAGCTATCTCATGACCTTCTCCATTCAAATCAATGAACACCAAACCGAGGCAGACAGGGCAAACAGCCTGGCCCCTTACGGTATGATGAATTTGAGTATTTCTTACTGCTATTGCAGTTGGGACTCTATGCAGAGTTTGATTTAATGTACAATCCATAAATGCATATTCAGGTGTACTCTGATCCCAGGCTCAAAGTCCAATACAGGTATTGTTTACAATTTATGCTTATTTTGTTTAATGTTTATAAATCATGTTATGTTGAGGGCTTGCCCTGTGCACTATATTTACTCAAGGATCTGCAATTATCCGCTGATAAGTGGTATTAAAAAATAACAAAATCAGATGCCCCTGGACTTAAAGTACTTACTGTATTTACAGTTGAATTTTTTAACAAAATCTTGCTGGTTGATTAGTTATGTAATGTCATGAATGCAAATTAAGGCAGAAATTAATTTAAAAACACATGTTTAGCGATCTGCCTTTTTGAAAAAGAGGAGGAGGCGGCCCCCCCCTTTTTTTTTTTTAATGGCCGCCTGACACATTTTTCAAGACAACCGGCCGGGCTATTTTTTACGATGGTTGCCAGCTTTTTTCGGTGGGTTTTTTCTTTGTGCTACAGTCAAAAATACGATGTTTATGTATTTCGAATCGATTTTTGTTGTCAGAGATCGTAAAAATTGATCCCTTCACAAAAGAAATATTTTTAAAAAGGAGGTGGCCTCTAAAAAGGAAGCGGGCGGGACGCTTAACATGTTTTGTTTTTTATTTTGCCTAATCTGTCACTTGACTACCAGTGTTTCTCTTTTACTTCCAGGCTCTTACTCCTCTAGGGTACTCCCCAAGCACAAACTTCCGTAAAGAGCGTGCCAATATGTGCGAGTTGCGGCCGATACGCTAATTTTCTTTTCACTCTTTTTTTTTCTTTTTTCTTTTAGTTCAGAATAAATTCACAAAAAAATCATCAAGATAAAAATCATTTAGAATGCCCCCAGATTGCACAGTGGGGCTTTTAAAACCAACGATAAACACCAAGTAGAAAAACACTGAAAATCAAATTCAGTTTGTATTTTTTTTAAATAATAAAAAAGAAAAGCCATTGTTGGAGACCTTTGATCTAAAATATCTGCATCATTTGAGGTATTACTTTGTTCTTCAGTGTATAGGATATATTATTAAGTCATTCAATATTTAAAAAACAAAATTTGGGGTGGGTGGTCGGGGCAAAACAATTTCTACTTTTAATATTAAATGACTATCTAATGGCCCCTAAATGGAATCGTCCTATAAATATCTATTTTCTTAAAACCATTCATTGATGCAAAATTTGTGGCTTACTGGACTCCAAGTGTTTTTCTTGGTTTTTTTTAATGAGATATCCCTAGCTCACAAGGCCGAACGGCCACTCAAGGTGTAGGGCTACACTTAAACTGATTTGGGCTGTTGACCCAAATCAACTGACACCAGAGGCACGTTGCCACCTACCCTGGGGCTGAAACAGGGTTACCCCCTTCACAGTCCGTGTAAGGATGTAGGCATGGGTATCATCCACTAGGAGCCTGGCTGGTAGAACAGAATGCACTACCTTCCCAACTTTTTACGAAGCAATTATGGTTAAGTGCCTTGCTCAAGGGCACAAGTGTCATGACTGGGATTCGAACCCACACTGTACTGCTGACAACACCAGAGCTTGGGTCCGGTGAACTAGACCACTCGGTCTACAACTACCAGGTTTGCGTGTTTTTTTTCCCCTTGAGGTTCATTACTTTTTTCTTTTTTTTTAGCGACTAGCCAGTAAAAACGTAGGTGTTGTTTTATTAGTCCGCTTATTAGTTGCACTAGTCCATATTTCACATCTAATGTTTTTTGAACACTGAACTAGCCATCGTACCACTAGAAAAATATTGTTAGAGGTCCTTAGGGTGTTTTAATAGACCCTTCCCGTAAAATATGTAAATCGCACATCGCCAGGAATCTCCCCAGGATATTTCAAAACTGTGGGGCATTCTTGAACCAATTTTTGGAAGTTTGGTCTAAGCACGCTGAATTGAAACGCAGTCCCCAGACTGTTTTTACTTGGTGTTTATCTTTGGTTTTCAAAAGCCCTACTGTGCAATCTGGGACATTTTAAATGGTTTCTGTACGATTGTGAATTTGATCTGAAGACCCCCCCCCAAAAAAAAAAATATATAGAAATTATAATTTGTTTGCGTATTGGCTGAAATTTGCGTGTATCCGCAATTCGCACGTATTGCCCCTATTTGCTAGCTTAAATGCATGGGGAGAACCACTGATCGTGCAGGCCCACTAACATTATTGGTTAGCAATTAGGGAACTTCATGCCTTTTTGTATGGAGATGATGGTGGCATGACGCATACACAGGGCTCAAATTTAGGGGGGAAAATCCACAAGACTGCTGCATTTGTAGCGCAGAATTTTCACCGGACCAGATTTTGTTTACACTACAAGAATCAAAATTTTTGAACTGTTTGATGTTGAACAAGCACTAAGAGAAGACTGATTTATCTCGTTTGTACTATTGGTAAGTATTCTTCAATACTCGATAGAACTGAAAGATTTTTATTAGACTGAAAGTCAACATTTGAACACAAACACAGTCATCAGTTTACTGGCCCGATGCTAAAATCACTGGCCTCGGGCCTGCAGTCCAATGTAAATTTTGAGCCCTGATACGCGTTGAGCACCTGCCTAGTGCACAACTCTATAGCGATTGCCAACCAATAGTGTCTGTGTGCATGTGCGAATGTGATTAGCAGATTCCATGGGAAGGGCTAATTAACATTTGGCCTATGGCTGAGATAGTGACTTTAAATTTTATTTCAACAATTGTACCTTTAACAGTGATTCCTCCTACAAATAATAAATCTGTAGTACTTTTCTTGAAAGCTCAAGGACCAACATTAATGTACTTTTCCGAAAACCTACAGCCCCTGCGCCTTCATTCAAAGATCCATGAAGCACAATTGCGTCAGTACAAACAAACCCCTTAGGAGTAATCCTAAAACAAACGCTGAAGATCAGCAACGATGATGACAAACCATGTAAGCCCTGCCCAACCGCTTATTACTCAGCGCAGGGACTAAAGTGACTAAGCTTGATTAAAAGGATATTATGAATTGTTATTCTCTCCAGTTGTGACTAAAGGTTCAAGGATAAATGGGCTTCAGCTCAACTAAAAAGGGGGGGGGGGGGTGCTGCAAACTAAAAGGGATGCCACACCATCATTTTCAGGTGTTTTTTTTTAAGGGCGCTAACACAAAACAAAAGTAGCAAACAACAATCCCATAGTCTCATCTCTAGTAATGAAAGCAAGAATGCTTCATAAACCAAACTTTTAATCACTGTAGCTCGCAAGCCTGAGGAAACCTGTAAACAAGGGCGCTTGCTACATGTATGTGAACCAGAAATACCGGAGCTAACCCCTTACCTTCCACAATAAGTGTTCTGGGTTCTTTTGTGTGCAATACCAATCTTAGTACACGGAACCTATAGATTTATGTCCCATGACCGGGACTCCAACCTGAACTTTGCCGATCAGAAACACCAGAGCTTGAGTCCAGTGCTCTTAGCCTTGGCCAGAGGAGTGTCAAGTGCCTTGGACACCTTGTTACCTTACTTTGAATGTAGACACTCTACAGCCATTTATATTGGACGGAATTATAATTTTTTTTTTTTCAATTCAAAGTATATTTTTACAATCTTATTGGCGAACTAACAGAATTAGGCTTGCCTGATTCACAGAGATGGTTTTAGGCAGACAACATTGCCGAACAATTTTCTGCATAGCAAAATATGCAGGAAACCAGTCACAAATGGTACATGTGATATGGTATTTGGAATGGTAACCTTATTCTGGTATGCAAAAGTTGTTTTTTGTGCTTCAGCAAGTTCTTCTTTGAGTAGGTAGAACCCTGGCTTGGGGATCCCTTCAAAATCTTAGCTTTCTTGTCTATAACGAGGGAAACCATGTACATTATACAAATGATTTTTGGGCAGTTTGTTGTTGTTTGGTTTTTTTTTCATCAGAAATCCAAACAGCTACAATGGCGTCATAAATTAAATGTTTCTGCTCTAAAAGTCGTCAGCTCATTTAAAAATAATATGCACAACCGTACAAGACTTCTGATTTTTGTTTTGATTTATTTTTTTGGGGGGGGGGGTACAGCATTGACATCCAAGAAGAAAAAACAAACTGTATTTCAAGGTTTCCACCATGGCAAGGCACAGTTAATCGGTTTGCATCACTATCTTCGTAAAGTTCAAAGTATGTGTATAAAAATCACAGGCTCGGAATTTCATCTGGTCGGGGCAAGGCCATAATCATGCTGCAAAGGGCACTTTCATGAGGAAATCCTTAAGTCTTTATGTAGAACAATCTGAAAGGGCGCAGTAAGGGCAAGACCAGTGCCATTAGAGGCAATGGCCTCTGAGTAATTCAAGGCCTGTTTAACGACGTTGCCAACAAAATGCCTCAATCAATTATACGAGCGAGTACCTGTGTTACTCATTCACTTCAATCAAAACAAGCGTGTCTCGTTCGTTCCAGCGCATCCACGGAGTACAAATTGGGCAGTTCAGGAATCAAGAAATTTACAGAGTAATTGGAATGGGAACCCGCAACGGTCAGATGGTACAATTCTTACTTTGGGAAAACACAACACGAATCGCTGGCCCCCCAACAGGCTGGATGTTTCCAATTTAACTCTCTCGATACATAGAGAGAATAAATCTCTGCTTACTGCTTATCCTGTTATTTCAAGACGTGCTGTAATTGGTTCAAATTTTTGGGGAACTGTAACAGGAAAACTGGGACAATAAACAATAATCTGTTTTAATGGATGCAATAATTTGCATCAGGGGGATAAAGAATAACAATTTGATTTTACCAAATGTTGATAAACACTGTTTACTCAACAAGTCCTTTCAGAGTCCTTCTATTAAATTGTTTGAGGTAACTGCTGCTAATTACAGGATTTGAACTGGCCTCGAGTTCACAAAGCACTAAGATTCATCTTATGCTGAAATTGTCGATATTGCCAAGATTTGTATTGGGACGTCACACTTTGCTCAGCAATTAAGATTGATACACGGTTATGATCAATCTTAGCTCTCTGTGAAAGCCCTAGCTTCATCAGGCCTCTTGGTGCTCTGGTGGTTAAGATGTCTGTTGCACAACGCAGGGGTTGTGGGTTCAGATCCCATCCGAGTATTGTGCCTCTGGGGGTTTTCAGCAAGAATTGGAAAAGCACGAGTGTATGCTAATCACACAAAAGTGGATTAATCTGTTACAAGTTTTAAAAACAATTATGCTGATGCTTGTTTTGTTTAATAATTACAACTTTGCCTCATACACGGAACCAGTGGTATTGATAAGATATTGTATTTTGACTTTGTAATAGTCTCCTCTCACACACACATTCGTCGAAGACTTCTCTCTGTTCTCCCATTATTTAGACCTAATGTAATTTCTTCTTGAGACGTCCCCAGTGGTTTTGAACACAGAAGCAAAGCTTAAGAGGTCTCCTGTTTGTCGAAACACATGGCTCCCTTTTGTTAAAGACATCAGTTTCGACGGGTAGACACCCCCACAATAAACAATGGCTTACAGCGCTACACCAACGTCAACAATTAAAACGCCACTAATTAACAACCAAATAAAATCGACATCATGTCCTGTGTCATTTGAAAAACAATCCAGGATGCACAACAAAGCACTTGACATCAATATTGTAATGTACATGTTCTTCAGGCGTCACATGCTAACAATTCATCAGTGGTTTTTCTAAAACAATTTCTGGTTCAAAAAGAGGAAAGCACGAATTTGCAACACTTTTCAAACTTTATCATTTTTTGTTTTCCTTTTTTTTTCTTTTTTAAGAAATGAGCTGAAATCCTAATTTTAAATTTTCATTTGAAATTTTTTTGTTATTTGGGCATTCAACTGAACAACTGTAGCACCTCAAACAGCATTATTTTTAAACAATCATCAGATCCCCATACATTCTCTGTCAAATCTACTATTGATCTATGCATGAAAAACCAACAAAGTATGGCCTAACAAATGAATCCAATATTATTAAAACAATGTATAAAACATTGTCTTCTACTTCAAATGCACAAGCCAGTTATGTTTGGTTTGGCCTGACACGTGTCAGCTTTACAATATCTTATAGTGCATCATCAACCTTCTATTTGTACATAAATGCATTTCGCAACTTGGAAATATTAGCAACAAAACATGATGCACATTTAAGAAGAAGTAATGTAGTTTTTTATATTTTGAAACTGAAGGCAGAAAAAATGGGAATAATCTGTACTGTACATCAGGGCTGAGGATCATATAGAGCTGCTTAAGCACAAAAATAAGCTAAGCATGACAAAAAATATGCTGACCAGAATAAGGTTACCAGCCAAAATACCATGCCACATGTACCATCTGTGACTGGTATCATGCTAGTTTCTGCAAAGCAGAAAATTGTTAAGCAACATTTTTTGCTTAAGCAGCTCTATGACATTTGGCAGTGGTGCTCAAAATACAAATACTTTCAATGTGTTTTTGCCAGATTGTTATTTGAAGGAACATTACAGAATTGGTTTTTGCAACAAACCAGTTGCTGGCAGTGTAAGCACTTTATGTAATCCACCATATACATAAACTGACAAACCTGTAGAAGTTTGAGATCGATCAGCTATCTGGGTCACGAGAAAATAGAAAAACCGATTACACATTTGCATGAAATTATATAGATTCAACAAATGAATAAAACGCTCACTGAGCGATAAACTCCAATCGGAAAATTAGTTTATTCATTTCTCATCAAATATGGCATTTCAGACAGAAATATTTCAAGGGATGTTTTCTACTATCATCATCATTAGACCGTGTAAGTTTTATGAAAATCTGTGATCAAAAAGTATATTTTACAAGTTTTGTTCTTACCAATTCTGTAATGTTCCTTTAATAATTATAATTTAAAAAAATAGTGCTTTTATAGCGCTGTTTCAAAAGAGGCATGCATGATCATAGCTCTTTGAGGAAAACCAAAAGGGAAATTGATGAGAGCAGGAAATGAACCTGCGACCTCTGGATTAACATGCCGGCACTCTACCCCAACTAAGCTTGGTTGGTAGAGAGCTGGCATGTTAATCTGGAGGTCTGATGCTTCGTTCTTGAAAGGGCAAAGGCTCCAAGGCATTTTCTACTTTTTAAAGGGCACCTCTAGATGAGAAAATTATAAGGGCACTGGGGCAATTGCCTCTGTGAAGCATCAACCCTGGTCACAGGTTCAAATCCCTTCAACATATGTGTCTGTAGACGGTGAGCAATTTGGATTGACAACAGAAAATGTTCCACTCGTAAAACTTGCCACACGCATACACGATGACCAGATAACTCAACCTTCCTTTGATCAACTTGAGACAATTCGACCGTTGACCAACTCAGCTTTCATTTTCAGACTTGTGACCCAATCCATAGCGGCTATGACAATGGCTACAGCTCCATCAGCACTTCATCATGTGTCGAAGCATACACCGCCCTTAGCAACACCTCTAGCAACAGCCCTAGCTTTAGCCATAGTTAAAGTTTACTTTATAGCCCCATGTCCAGACGCGGCCAAGTTTTCCACCATTCACTGGGTCTAGTCCCCGACTCACGTGCTAACGCAATCTTAACCATGTGCAGCCTGATGCCCGGTTTGATTTCTCTATGAGCAAGAAGTAAGTATAGTTTGGACGAAAAAAAGCGAAGTCTAGTATTCACGGAGCTGCCATGAAGAAAAAAAACGAAGCAACGAGAACAAACCCAGAATGGGGAAATAAATAACCTGGATATCCTCTCAACGTGGACATTTCACATGCCTGAATATGAGTACATGTGATGAATACATCATTCCATACACAGTTGTGCCACCATACACAACCTGTGCAGTTGAATGGTTTCAATGGTTGGTCAACTTGCCTGAAACGAGCTGCCTTGGGAATACAAATAGTGTGCCCCCCCCCCCCCCCCGGTACAGATGAGTGTTCATGAGTCCTAAAATGCATACAGGGAGAAAGACATAACTGCCCCGCATCATTACCCCCAATGAATCTAGGTGAAGTGAACGACCGCTGCCCAGTTATGTGTCATGTTGGACAATTTCTTGATTCAATCTTACGCAATCAATTCAATCCGACAGTAAAGAATCAGTCCCGGAAGTAAGTCAACAAACTTGTTTTGTATTCAGCCGGGCTGTATAATTTTGTTATCAACCGACTTAATGCTATTTACTTTCAGGGAAATCCTTAAAGGGACTTTTATGTCGGACTGTGGTATAAATTTGCACTGATCTGTAAATCTACTAGTCAAATCCCTACTGATCATAAGAGGCCATCTTGTTTCTCTCCCATTAGTGCATGAAACTGAGGCTGCCTGGGGAAAAAAATAGTCGGGGCCCATAACTTTTTTGAGGGTTCTTAGGCCCTTTTCGAAATTCACGGCTTCGGCTCCAAAATCGGCTCAGGCTAGCTAGGCTCCTTCAATTATTTTAACTTACGCATGCTTTGCGGTCAGGGTTTCAGACAAGAAAACTGGGCCTGAAGCCGTGGATTCAGAAAGGGCCTTAGTGTTGCAATATTCTTACAAGTAGAATCCTGCCTCGGAAACGTATCCTGCACCCTCACTTGGAAAGATCGATCATTCTCAAAGTTAAACTCAACTAAACACATGCCTCAACATGTCTCAAGAACCGTAACGCTAAACTCATTCAACACTAACCCTCTTGCTGTCTGACCATTCAATACCATTCACTGTGGTTTTGAATGATAAACTATGCCAGCCTGCAATATGATACCATGAGGGAATGCAAGTACACAGTACACACAAAAAAAACATCCAGAGGAACATGTCTTAATTCAGCATCTTAGGCCAAACTTTTGATCCAGAATGCCCCAGATGGGGAGAATCCTAGACCTATCCCTACCTCTCTCTCAAAAAAAAAACACAAATAAAGTAACCAAACCCTTCTAATGGATTGAATCGCACATTTATCACCGATCCTTTTTATCAGTATTTCCAATATAACCGACAGAATCATCCTTAAAAACCTCCACGAGTGAACGATGTTTTGCCACAAAGTGTGGACAATCTTTTTTACAAGACATCCAACAACAACAAAGAAGGATGAAGGGGGGCTTGCAAAATAACAGCCAAGTTATAATTTCGGGCTCCGAGGGAAATCACATGGATTTCCATTCCGTCTTGACAACAACAATTTGAGAGAGAGAGAGAGAGAGAGAAATCACATTTGATGAAAGAAACAGCTACCTGTCGGAGCAAGAAGACAACTGGTGATGAGGAGAAGTAAAAAAAATATATATATCCCAGGGCCGGGTATAATGTGCAGACGACTCGGAGAAAATTATACGGTACCCTGAGTGCACTCGTAACCCCCAGAGACACTGCCTTTAAATGTCACGGCGAGCGGTTATCGTTTTTTGATTTAATTCTGTGAAATCTTGGGGAAAAACTTATTTTGATGGACGGAAATAGTACGCCACAAAATTGCAATTGCTCCGTCATTGCATTGTAAGCATTTCATCAATTGTGGGTAAATGCTTTTATTATCGGTATCACTTACGTGTTTGATAGCATTTTGTTGTTTTCACTTAGTTATTTAGGTTTTTACTTTAATTGTGAAATTAATTCATTAATTATGAAATTAATTCATGTTTGTTATTTTATCAAGCTTGCGTGTTAAACACAGTAATACTAATCCCCCTTTAACTTTTTTTTATGGGGAAAGGGGGACAGAGGGCTAAGTTAGCGTTCTACCAAACTTTTTATAAATCTTTTGTTTAAGGGGTCAGGGTTTTTTTTCAAGTGTTCAAAACATGTGATGCCTTAAAAAGATGCACATGGAATGCTTTTCATTTGGTTGCTCTTTTGATCATTTAATAATTTTTTGTAAATTTAAACTCCCTTCAACATTTGTTTCTTGCACGCTAAACTATTTGCTTAGGTTTCGGCTGAAAAGTTGACATGTATCAGCCTCTTATAGTATTTGTTTGAGGGAAAATTGAGAGGGGGGTGGGTGGGGAGGATCTGTTTATTCAATTGACATTGTTTACTTTCTCATGCCACCTCCCAGACTGATGAAATTTGGGGATTTGTAAAATATCTCTGTCTACACCAATTGGTACAGCTACTTTGCACCTTTGAAAACTGAACGATTAACATTCCCCAACTTAAACACCTTGTATACACAAATTTAAAGGCTAAGACATACATTGCATAATCCTTTAAAGAACTTGTTGCTAGGTGCAGTCAAGTAAACAACCTACCTAGCCTCCCCACAAAAAAAACACATTTGTTGTGGTGTTTTTATAAGAGCCACTGGACCTCATCTGTCAAACAACATGACCCCCAGCCTTCATGTTTGTTTAAAGACATGTAGTCCAACACACTACATGTACACTTCTTGTACAAGGTAACTAAATCATAATTGCATGGTCTGACAAATTAACTACCCTACTGACTGCCCCCCCCACCTGGACTGGGGCATCCTTAAGTATTGTCCAGAAACTTCAACTGCTGAATGACAAGTATGTTCTTACACTAAATCGGAATATTAAAGTTTTGGACAACATGTGACCCAAATACATGTACGAATGATCGGACAGTTGAGAAAAATCGACAAAAACAATTTGGAGCCTGCATAAATGGCCTGATGCCGTACGAAAAGCTTCCTACAAATTTCCGTTCTTGTATCATATCAAGGTCTTTATATACATGCAAGTCCAGACTCCAGACTAAGGTTCACACAACGCAATGAGACTGGTACGTCTGGCCCAGTACATGGTCTGGCTGTGCAGCCACTGAAATCCGTCTGCACCAAAGAGGATGGATTAATACACAGTGGAGTCGAGATGGTTGAGGTGAGTGGAAGCGTCACATTATGATCAAAATGCCGCTTTTGTTTTGAGGACAAAGTGACTCACGAGTTTGTGGTTTTTTTCTACCCACAGTTAAAAATAAACGTGGAGTGAACAGAAAACCTGAATGGATACCACAGGAGAGTCATTGAATCTTGCCTCCAATGTCTGAGCTATGAAAGTGGTGAACGAATTGGTGGCTGTTGCTTAGTGAGAGATCTCAGCACAAGATTTTGTCGTTTTCCTTTTTGACACGCATGATTTTTCCCTGTGACAGGGCTCTATCATCCACAAACTTGTCTTACAACACGAACAGCCCCACAAGACTACCACGGGTTTGGCTAAGGGCGGCCTATATTTTACCGCAGGTTTAGTTGGTTGTCCAGCTGTAGCCACAGCCATAGCCACCATTTCGAGCACAGCTTATCCGAGTTAGGGTTAAGAATCACTCAAATTGCCAAAACATTAACACAACTTGGCTGTACAACCTTTGAAAAACATCAATGGAACTCTGACATGCCCAGCATCTTTCAAAGTACCATCGATTTGGCAAAATAATTTTGGTAAAATTCATCAGCTCGCACATTTAATAGATTTGAGAAACTTTAAAGCTTTCATTTTACTACAAACAACAAAAATCTGCTTAAATGGGTGGTAGTTATTAAAACCTAAAAATGACTTATTGTCTGGACCACCAAATTTGCATTTTACATGTATTTTGTGTATTGTCTGCAGCACAATCATGCAAAAGTTTTTCTACGTCTTTCGTTTTTGAAACAACATCATCTGTCAAAATTTGTTCAAAGAACAAAAAGCCTTTGTAACAGAGAGTTAAGTATTGTTTTAGTATCAACCTTCTCACCACAACTAGTTTGATCTTGCTAGAACAAATGTACAAATACTCATTCGTGCAATACTGGCATGTTTGTATAAATAAAAGGATATGTGCAGTACAGTTTCAAAAGGCCAATGTTTTGCTGAGATAGTCTTCACAGACTTGCACGAGTCTGTCGTCACTAGAAGCCCATCTCTTCACAGACCTTCCTGGCTACGTCAACCAAGCATATGTAACCGATCAGACCCGCAGATCAAATTGGATAGTTGTCAAGTTCATCAAGACGTGTTACACGACAGTGTGATTTTGTTTTCAGCTATGTGCATAATTCAAGGTGGAAGGTGAATCTTGTGGTAGTGTGTGATCTCTTTGCAGAGTTGGCAAGGACTAGAAACAGTTCAAAACATGTTTATGACTGTCGGTATTTCTAAATTATTTCAGATCGCTAAGAATTTGGAAATAAATTAAACAAAATCTAATACTTCATATAAGTCAATCAATACAAAGGAAGTATTTTTTTTTTTAAACTATCATTAATTTGCAATCTCACAGCAGGCAAAAGAAAGATTGTTTTCTTTTGGGCCCATAACTCCTGGCTGTGTCCCTTAGCCTAAGAATAGATCTTGAGGGTCTTTCTCAAGATCCGCACTATAATATCGGCACATAAGAGCGATACCTTCTGCAGTAGATCCACCCTCATTATTTTATTAATTATCATCATCATAATTTTCTGAAACCTTTAGGGCCCTGCACTGTAACTTGTGGGCCTGAAGATCTAAACATATACCTGTGAAGACAAGATGTTGAAGAATTCTCAGCTCAAGATATCGAGGGAGAAAAACCTCAACTGGGAAAACGTACGCAATTAGGTAGGGAATGACAAATTTATCCACAGATGCTTGAACTTTTGGAGAAAATCAACAAGACTGCTGGGCTTGAATGTTTTTACTGGACCAAATATTTTTTTCACAAAACCAGAATTTATTTTACAAGACCAGAATCAAAATTAGTTGAACAAGCACTACACGTATGAGAAGATCTATTTAATTTGTGTTATGTGTTAAAGGTACACGTTGCCTTGAATCGGCCGAGTTGGTCTATAAAAAGCGTTTGTAAACCGTTTGTTATCAAATGCAACTGGTTAGAAAGATGTTTTAAAAGTAGAATACAATGATCCACACAAATATGCCTTGAAATTGCGTGGTTTTCCTTTTACATCCTGAACTAACACAGTCGGCCATTTTATGGAGTCAAACTTTTGACTCCACAAAATGGCCGACCGTGTTAGTTCGCAAAGTTCAAGGGAAACCACACAATTTCGAGGCATATTTGAGTGGATCATTGTATTCTACTTTTAGAACATCTTTCTAACCATAGGCCCCTATGCATTTTATAACAAACGGTTACAAACGCTTTTTATAGACCAACTCGACCGATCCAAGGCATTGTGTACCTTTAAGTGCACTTCGATACTCAACAAAATTGGAAGATATTTATCAGGTTTGTAGTCAACAATTCTTCACAAAAGAAATTACACAATGAGGTATTTCATTCAATTGAAAAACTCGAGACCACCGGGCTCGTCCCATTGTGAGTTTACAGGCCCAACACTAAAATCACAGGCATTGGGCCTGCGGTACAGTGTTATTTTTTTAGGCCTGCAATTTTGTACAATGTACAAAATATTCAAACGCCCGCTTCTCTTTAACCATCTCTCTTTCATGGTATGAGTGGTTTTTGGAAGGGTAAGTTCATTCCCATCCTTCTATAGTTCTCAATTCACAAACCAACCAAACAGAAAGAGATTTTAGTAAAAACAGCAAAATATGGTTTATTTTCAGGCAGGGATTTTATTAGTTGCAAATATCTCAGCTCTTGGTCACGTTCCTTTCAAGGTTTTAGCCAGGATTTGGTAAAATGATGTCCAAATTTGCTGGAAATTAAAAAACTGGGTGTACAAAATACATGGACATATAAATGCCAAAAAAAACTGTGTGTCCAAATTTAAAACAGGGTGTCCAGAAGACACCCAGACGCCCCTCTGACTGGCTATGGTCCTTTTAGACCCAACAGCTTTGACCGACCATGTGTAACATTTGGAAAATTTTGTGGTAAACAATTTCCCTAACAATTTCAAGTAGTGGGTTATGGGTCATTGTTGAAAAAAAAAAGTCAAAAGAATTTGCCAAATTTTAACCAATGGTTCACTGTGGTCCTACGAACTTTGACAGTGGGGTGGATCAAAAAATTAGAATTATTGCAACAAGGATTTTGTGCAAATTCATATTGTTTATTAAATGCTTAATTTGAAGGGGGTTTTAGGTGCTATTTCTTTGACTTTTAGACAGTATTTCAGATGGAAATATCTGTTTCATAAAAGGACACAGGCCTAAATTTTACAATAAAATTAAACTTGCTATCCCCCCCAAAAAAATTACTGTACTTTGTCTGTAAATCTAAGGCTTGGCCTAAGAAAAGAAACAAACAAATTGGTGAAGAAATTCAAACTAACAAATATGACTTTTAACTGACAAACGGATGTGTGAAATATAAAGACGAAACATTAAAAAACAATAAACAACATGCGGTGTCCCGCGCGTGCGCAGTAAAATGCCAGCTGATGCATTGCGTGCACACTGCACGACGAGATCGACATTTTCGATCGCGATCAAAACTTTGAAGGTTTATTTCTACCGGGCAAAGACATTCAAAAACTTACGTTTTGGGGAGCTGGAGAGGCTGTGCACCTCTTCTTTGAAATACCCCGTCGACGAAAACACCATTCTTGCCGTTGCAGCTCAGAAAGAAGTTGCGATTTTCGTAGATAATCTCGAGGTGTTTACGTGAAATGAAACTGGAGTGCCCCATGTTTACATCAACCTCGCCTTGCTTGCTGTTGCGACCGATGGTGATCCGAGTTTTGCGGACCAAAAACTCAAAGTCACGGCCTTCGAGGCGGGCAATAACGTTGCCTTTTTCATTCTCGTCGACCCACGGGATTCTGCTGGGGCTGGCAGGGGCTGATTTGAGCGCAAGAAGGGCCCAAGCATCGTTATCCGAGGCCTGTCGAAACGTGGCCATACCGATGTTACTTGGCTGTGGTCACAAAATGGCCGACACGTATGAAAACATCGCCGTACCCCGTCCCTTATCCAGTCTCGTCTTTCCCGTCATGCATTGCGGTATGCATTGGGAAAACGCACGCAATTCAGAACCATGTGGTGGTCAGTGCCGACTGGGGTAAAGTGTTATGCTGTATTTTGCTTGTTTATCAACAAACTTGGGAAGTTCACGCATCAACGTCACGTAATGGATCTTCTCGAAAATACCACCAGTGCGAATTGGCCACGGAGGTAGAATAACGTCGAGGAAATAAAAACGGAAATGATTTTCGAAAGTAAAACAGGTGCTCAATATAATATTTGTCCTCGTTTGAAGCTGATAATTATTGCTTCAGACTTTCCACTTAAGAAAAAATAGCAGGTGAAAAATTGGCCTAAGGTGGGGTTATTTTTTCGGGGGGGGTTGTTTTGTTTTTAGGAGGGGGGTTCTCAAATGATTTTTTTAAGGTTTTTTTTCTTTTTCTTGAATTTTCATGCTAGTGAATCAATATTTCTTTAGTCCATTTATATAGCTCGAGTCTTATCACAACGACAAGGTGTCCCTTTTCTGTCCTTGCTCTATGCTTTTAAATCCACCCTCTGTGTTTGGTTACCATACTATACGCCTAAACACATTTATTTCGAGGGATATAAATTCGCTGAATTATTGTGGCAGATGTACCCCACCCCCCCCCCCCCCCCACATCCGATCAATTAGAATACTAGCAAAGATTGGCAAAGACATTCTGGTCTTGATAAACATTTTCCAGAGTGACTGATATTTGTTTATCTTGAAACTATTTTTTGATGGGTGGAAAAAAAGAGAGTTCCGTTTTGGTTATAATTCTTAAAACTTTTGTTTCTTGCTAATGGTTGTGGTTTGTTTTTTGTTTATGTTTTTCGGGCAAAATTAAGTGCTCAGTAATTAATTACATTATTATTATTATTTTATTTGCCATAATAACAGTATTTAACCAAATACAAGACAATATACCCCAAGATGGGCAAAGACAGCACAAGCAAATACATACTATGATCCGTAGATCTGTTGCCCCACATATGGGTACACAAAGATATAAATAAAGATAAACATTTTGTACATAAAGCAAAAATAAAATCCGGTAATTATACAATTGCAAAGATGAATATTAATAGTACCAAGTTGCAAGAAAATAAATTCAAAATTGCACAAGTGCAAACTATAATCAAATGAAAAGAACCATCCCCGGTACGCATGCTGCTGGTCATACGCACCAGTTGACCAATCGGCGTACGAGTCGACGCGCGTATGAGTTGACCTGGGCCCAATTTATTAAAGCCTGTAAGCACAAAAACATGCTAAGCACAGACAAATATTGCTTACCAGAAACTGGCTACCAGCCAACATTCCATAAAGTTTACATTGTTGCGACTGGTACCCCACTCATTTTCGCTTAGCAAAGAAATGTGTTAAGCACTATTTTCTGCTAAACAGCTTAATGAAATTGGGCCGGCCTGTTTCTGCTGGTACCCATTTAATACACCTGGGTGAAGAGCAGTAACTATGATCCGCAAGGCAAGGATCTGAAGGAAACTTTATATTAGGCCGCCGTGTCCGAATTTGCGGCTATACGGTTAATTAAGGCTACGGCTTTATCGCCGCGTCATCATGCGTTGAGGTATAGGATGTCCTTGGCAATACCCTTGACAACAGTCGTAGCCGTAGCTGTAGCCGCCAATTCGAATACGGCAAATTGAAAAAACCCGATTCAGACACCGTCAGCTCACATGATAATGTTGTTATTGTGTTGTTCTATTGATGTTGGTCACCGAAATTACCTGGGGAAAAGGTTGTCGTTGTGGAATAATGATAACTATGGTGATCTCAATTTTTGCAAAAAAATTAAAGTAGGCCTATTTATTTGTCTTAAAACCCTTTGGATAAAGCGGCCGCAAAATGCGCAAACGGCCCGCAAGATTTGACCACCTTTCACCCAACCAAAATGTCAAAGTATAAAGGTCATGTCCTGAATTGACATTTTGTTCACCAAGTTGACATGCAATCTACAATTCAAAATTAAAACCATATTATTTATGGGTTTTTTCTTGGTTTTTCCAATGCTGTTAAGACTCAACAAATTTATATCTGATACGCAAACATTGTTGAGACAGCAGTTGCACCGTTAGTGCATTTTCTGTACGGATAGTCTTCAAATGAACATGACAGAATTGGGAAGAAAAAAACTTGTAAAATATACTTTTTGTTCACAGATTTACATAGAACTTACACAGTCTAATGATGATGATAGTAGAAAACATCCCATTATTTCTGTCTGAAATACCATCATATTTGATGAAAAATGAATAAACTAATTTTCCGATTGGAGCGTTTTATTCATTTGTTGAACCTATTATGATTTCATGCAAATGTGTAATCGGTTTTTCACTATTTTCTCGTGACCTAGAAGGCCGATCGATCTCAAACTTCTACAGGTTTCTCAGTTTATGTATATGGTGGATTACATAAAGTGCTTACACTGCCAGCAACTGTTTTGTTAGCAAAAACCAATTCTGTAACGTTCCTTTAAAAGGGAAATAAATGGAGTTTGGCGCTATCTTTTGGCAACTAATAACGTCCACACACAAACGGGATTTCAAAGCACTTCTTTCTCGGCATGCTCACAACGAGGACTCGTTGGAACTTATCCAGTTCAACATTAGGCTAGCTAGAGTGACCCTACTCGATCGGTTACTATAGACCTTTCCATTGTTGATAAACAAACCGCGCTGGTTGGCATGGCCGGCCGAATGTTAGCAAACAATCATCGTGTTAAAAGAAATTGTGACCAAATTCGACATTTTCTGTAAAGATTCATGAGCTGAAATAGCTCTTATGATTGGTTGATTTGTTTCCAACAATTCAACATAATTTAAAATATTTGTGTAACAATGCTAAAAACTATGGCTATCTGTTTTTTATTGCATTTATGGCTTTCTATATTTTTCGAACCTCGGTTGGCAAAAACTCGGGCTGTGACGTTGCAATAGAAAGGTCTATTAGAGAATTTTAGTGTGTAAAAGACAGCAGTTGCAGGTATTAGCCAAAATAATTTATTTTGGGGGGTGGTATTTTTTTCACTGACTGAATTTTGACAGATAGGGCCTAATGTTGTTTCAACGAAAAATGTACAAAAATGTCGCATGTAGGCTCTGTATGCCACGGAAGACAATGCACAAAATACATAGCTTGCAACAAAATACATAGCTTGCAACAAAATACATAGCTTGCAACAAAATACATAGCTTGTGTGGCCGATTAATGTCAGATAGGCCTAAGACCTAAGTCATCATTCCGACAGTTGGTAATTCATGTTTTTAGATTTTAACAAATTACCACATACCATTGGCGGATTTGTTATTTGTATTTTTTTTGTTTTCTGCGTGCAACTGTAACTTTCCCGAATCTATAAAAAATAGCAACTTGTCAAATCGGCTAAAAATCGGACCTGTATCTTTACTAAACAAAGTAATGATATTGGTCAAGTTAACCATGTAGGGCCTAACACAGATTCGTTTTTTTTTCATTTTAATGTGATATATTAGGGTTAAATTAATGGATAGTATAAATTTTTCCGGCAAGTGTTATCATAATAAATATTATGGATTCTTGTCTTCACGTCAAATTTTCTCTCGGGAGTTTTATGAGGAATCATCCTAGACCGGTAACCTGTCTTAATCCGCACGGATAAAGACAGGCACTGGTCTGACCATGGAGCTCCATGGTCTTCCCCCATGGTCTGACCGGCCCAATGATTTCATTTGATAAACATGCAGTAACTGGTGGTACTTCTGCTTTCCATATCTGTGTAGCGATTGGTCTGCTCCGAAGTGACGTAGTTTGTCAGCTACCCACTTTCGATCGTCTCCTGCATACACGTGTAATGTAAAGTTTGTACATGTACACACGTGCAGTAACAGACAACGGATCTCCGTCCATGTCAATGGATGTGAGGTCAAAGGTACATCTGACAGGATCGTACCACGCTCTCAAGGCCGGTAACTGGCCTGCAAAAAGGTAATGCGATAGAGGGCGGGCTTCACCGCATACTTTGGTCACCACTAATTCTTGTCAATGATGAACCTTCAGCCTGACGATGGCGTAGGCCAACCAGCAAGATTTATCAGCAATTGTGAATTTCCAATGTTTTCCAACAACTTTTTTAAGCAAAAATGATGGAACCGCACTGGGTAGAATTGTTGGAGGGGGACGTCCACCAGGGCTTTTCCGATCCTGGGGAGGAGAGAAAAGGAGGAAGCACTGAGTAGCTGATCCTTAAGAACCTCTTCCTCAGAGACTCTCTGTCCTTGCTCTATGCTCAGACAGTGGTAGGAGGGTGGGTGAGCAGCAAAACACGGTCAAAGAGACCCGTAAATGCCGCGATTTAAACCACACGAGCATTTTCCTTCCGTCCTTGTCTAACTCACTCTACCAGCAATGTTAATAATAGTTAGCCACATAAAACAAGCTGTAGGCTAATGTCCACTCTACCATGTCTACCCTCATAATGTATGTTGGTTTAGTTTGTGTTCATCCATCCAATACTTTGCAAACACGGCCAAATTAATCAAAGTGCAACATTTACAAAACATGACATTCTCGCTTAGCACAAAATGGTGCACCAGCCAAATTTAATAGAATGTGTCATAAGTACATGTAACATTGCTGATTTCGTGTTAACTTTTGCACAGTCATGACAGTGAACACATCTTTGTGCTTTTAATTTTAAGAAACTTCATCCGCAGAAACATAACAAGTCAACGATAGCACCGACGAGTTTGGCTTAGTTTTTTAAGGCACGCGTGGTAGTATATTATTAAACATAGTTAAAAACACATTAAGCAGCATTTGAAAAGATTGCAGACGTTTTATTAAAAAAAACTTTTAAAAAACTGTGCGTGAATTTTTCAGAAGAGGGCGCACTTTTGTTCAAGAATTTTCGTGAAGCTAGCTTTGAAGGTTGTTCACCTAGCTAGAGTAATGTGGTGTGTACATAGACACCGTATCATCGAGACGTGTATTGTGTAGGACGACGTGACCTCCATAGCATGCATGCCGTGATTTGCGTCTGCGGTCGGCCCAGCCCTATCCACCGTGTTCTGCCCACAGTACACAGAGAGAGAGACTGTCGTAAGTGTTGACAGACTCGTAAAGATATGGTTGAGTAGTTTACTGCAAGAGGTGTTTTGCAACTTTATTTGAAAGCCGGAGAGGGTCTTGCTTTTGACGGGTGTAGTTCTCGAGGACACGGACTGGGTGGAGACGGCTGTTTGAGAATTTAAGTTTGCAAGATAGTCGAAGGAAAAAATCGGATGGCCCAGAATCATCGTGCAGTTCCACAGCACAAAAACGTAAGTCTGAAAACTTATTTCTGCTTCCATGACATCTGTTCGTGTCCTTGCTCTGTGGTTCGATCATGCAAATTGCTATACAACAACTTACAAGTTGAGTTCCTCCATGGTCATATTCTTTTTTCCCCATGGCCATTGGATTGCACTGTTGAAAGACGGGCAGACATGTGTTGATGTTTGGAGGGGGTGGGGAGGCCCGGGGGGAATATTGAAGAAAAAGAGGATGTTGTGATAGGAAATGAATATTGCATTCCAGCTGTACAGCCTCCCCCACACCCATTCCTGGGAAGGTATTTAAGATTATTTATAATTACTAGACTCTGCTTCACATGTGTAACACTCAGTCATCATGCATGGAGGAAGGTGGTAATACTGAGTACGACACCCCCCCCCCCCACCTGCATCTGTCTGCTACTATGTGGTAAAAATTGATGAGCAAGTCGGAAGGAAGAGCTAGTCAGATTGACGGAGATTGTTTTAATTGAGGGGGACATTGCTCTGGTAAAAAAATCATTTAAAGCGTAGTCAATCAAAGCCATTATTAATTATTCTTACCGAAAAATTATCCCAATCCACTCAAACCACCCACCTTTCCCAGCTCCTCCCTCCTCCACTCCATTCCAGAAATGACACGATAACAATAACAATGAGATGCTTCAAAATGTTTGTTTAAGTCATGTGTGCACTTCCCCTGCATAGTTTCTATTCCCATGGTTGGGAAGCAAGTGTTGGGGTAATTAACTTGACAGTCTTGAATGAACGGAAGGAAGATAATTATGTCTAATTACTCATTATATTCTATCTCTAAGTGTCATGCCAAATAAAATAAAAAACATGTTTAGCGTCCCCGCCCGCTTCCTTTTAAGAGGCCGTTTTGGGGTTTTTTTAGGTTAAATTTTGACAATGTCTGTTGAAATTTTTTAAATGAATAAGATCGTATTTTTATACTTTAGAACACCAAAAAAACACACAGAAAAAACCTGTTAACCATCTTGAAAATTAGCTCGGCCGGTTGTCTTGAAAAATGTGTCAGGCAGCCATTTAAAAAAAAAAAAAAAAAAAGGCCCTCCTCCTTCCTTCTTTTAAAAAGGCAGGCTAAACATGTTTTTTGTTTTACTTTGACTCATTTGCCGAGAGAAGTGATTGAGAACCCCCCCCCCCCGCCCCGCCTTCAAAGAGTACAGTGACCTACAAAAACTTAAAACATAATGGCACCACAGCTAATTGGCTTTGTTTTGTTGAGTATTTTCTTAGGATTTATAATAAAATTCATATATAGAAAGAAACCATTTAGAATGCTCCAGATTGCACAGTAGGACATTTATCTTAAGACCAAAGATAAACACTAAGTATACAATCTGAGGACCTCGTTTTAGATAAGTATACTGAGGCCAAACTTACACAGTTTTGTTCAACAAGAGTGCCCCACAATTTTGAAAAGTTCAGAGAAATGTGAAATGTTCTGCTTTCTAACTTATTTTGTCTTCTCTTTTTTTCCCGGCTTCAGGGGATGATGTTGTCAGACACTCAGTATCAGGGTAAGAAATATTTGTACCTTTTGTATCTTTTGAATTTTGCTATTTAAAAAAACCCTTTCTCCCTCAGACTCCAGAGGGCGTTTTGCCTGACAGGTGACCTCAATCCTCCAATATCCTCCTCACCAAACTGATTGGACTTGGATAAGATTGGAAAGTCTGTCCAAGTGAACAGTGATAAGCAATTGTTATTTTCGGCCTACAACCCTCAGTCCTTCTGAATCCTTCATTTTGGCATAGAGGATGAAATGATTTGAGAGGGTAAAGGTTAATTTGATTCACGTTCCTAAGGGGAAAATGATGTCAAAAAACTTAGGCACATTAGTCCTCCAATTCTTTTTTGTTAACACCTGAAGAAAATCGGTGTAATTCTTATTAAATAGCCGGGGGAAAAGTTTATAAAAGCCTTAACCATAATATGTGGGTCAGCCCTTGTGCTCAAGAAAATGTTCCCTTTTGTTTGTTTGAGTGTTGAATATCATGCCTGACATATTTAGATAACAATCCATTGAGTCTGCCTATTTAAAGGAAAATTTGACTGGATCACTATAGACCCTAAAATTGAAGAAACGTTTCTCGTTTACTAACCAACAAAACCTTTAATCCAAATAAGATTAGGGGAGATTTTCTCACGTATACGAACTTCTGGTCCCAACCATATTGAGTTTGACGTGTGCGCGATTCTGTTTTTTCAAAGACTTTAGTTAAACGTACATGTAGTTTATGGCTGTAAAAATTATATCATATTGTTGGGAAAGTAAAATTTAGCCATGAAATATGTATTTGATTTTCATAGAAAAATATAGTCTTCTTTTGAATTTTTTTTACTGGTTTTTTGATGTGCGCGAAACTTGCCTAGTCTATTAGCCTAGCCACAGTCACCCCCTTTAAAAGGTGGAGGCATTAACATTAACGCTTTGGAGAATGAAACCTTAGTAGGTTTTTTTCTAGCAACAAGAGCCCTTTGTTGTGGGTTAAGGAGACATTCTCTCTGTAACAAGATCGTTGTTACTTCTAGAAAGAGAAAATACTCCTCATGTCTTCAGGCAGTGGGAGTGATGGGAACAATGTGTTCAATGTGTTCACTCAGTTGAGAGTCGCGAGAGTTGACTTCATCCTTCATCCAATGACTTTTTGAACCATCCCTCTAAGCACTGTCTATGACCCCCCCCCCCCCCCAAAGAAGAAGAAAAAATATCCTTTGCCGATCTCTTACTTTCTCTACGAAAAATAATCAAGTTTTTATGGATTTCATGGAGTAACCTCTCGCCTCATTCTTTGATTCTGAAGAGAAGAAAACTGCTGTTATAATGATGTAATGCTTGCATACAGTATAATAAGGAGACTTTACCCGGCGCACTTGCGTCTTTTGTATGGTATTGAAAACAAGTAAAGAACTGATTAGTTTTGTTTGCAATAGCCTTTTGGTGAATTGTGGCAGGTTGTTCAAAAGGTCGAGACCATACCGGCTCTTTTCAGAGCCAACACTCCTCCAAAAGAGATTCTTACACCTGGTTGTACCCACAAGTTTGCTAAATGTATAGTTACTTCTTACAAGTGTACATCATTGACACTTGCTGATAGAGTGGAAAACCCCTGAAGGTGTTGAATCCCAATCAATTAAAAGAACATTTCTCTGATTGGAGGATTTTTATGCAATAAACCCACGTATAAAACTCCAGTTTTACTCGCCTTATTTCTTTGTGTCCCTAGAACTAGAAGTAAGTGGTCGATGCCCTCAGCTATCTGAACCATAATCTCAAAACAGTTTCATTCAGTTTATGTCAACAGGAACAGAATTCTGGATTGTACTGGTAGTTGGGGTTTTCTGTTTTCAAGGAAAGAAAAGGCCGCAGTGTGGGATGATTTGTTGATCTTTTGTGGTGATCGTGGGATTATGGAAGTGTTGGATGATTTTTTTTTTAAGTGAATTTTGTCGGACACTCTACCACCCTGCTGAATCATTCCCACACCATTCAATATTTCCCGGTCGGTCGTAGAAATCTTACTTTTTTTCAAGCATGCGGCCAACATTGGTAATGTCAAAGACCAGTATGTGGACTTTGTGTGACCCAACATACATGTACAGGAAATAACAAACCTGACTCGGGAGATCAAAACTAATTGTTTTTACTCATATCAAAGAATAAAGCATTTCAGGCAAACAACTGTTACAGGGAAGTTTCCGACCTTGACCATCTCTTGTAAGTTGTGTGCAAATCTGTGAACATTTGTACTTTCAGTCTCACCTTTTAAAGGGATGCACAACTAGGGGTGAGGGGTGGGGGGGGGCTTGGAGACCACTTCCTAGTTGCGGGTCCTGTGCCAGTGAAATTAACTGACAGCAGCTGTTTGTAATTTTTATTAATTTAATTTTGAGTTTGATTTATTTTCATCATCGGCAAGGATAAAAAACAAAAGATACAGAGTCTGAAAGAAATTTCTTTACTCTTAGTCTTTAAAAGGAGTATTGAAGAAAAGAAAAACAACGATAGTACTGTAGTGGCCGGAAAGATTTAAATGTGTTCAAAAGTAGAGACAATTTATACAAACAGTTGGTTTCAAACAAAGTATTGTTCTCAGATTAATTTATAGACTGAAGAAAAATGAGATTGTAATAAGGCCTAGTTGCATAAACAATTGAGTAATGTGGAATGTTTACTACCGGTGTTGATTCGTTCCTTTAAACTACACGCTTGTAAAGTAGCCAAGGCCTTTCCTGTCTTGTAGAGGAATTGTAATCCAGCTTTAAGTTGTAAGTTAATGTTTACCAGGATTTTGGGGTGGCTGAATGACAATACAGGAAGCAAACACTGGTCTTTTCTTGGCCGTTGTTGGGAATTTACACAGTAGTGAAGCGGCGATTTGGCTCAGAATGTGGAAAGACCAACAAAAAAAGCCTTCTGCTGTTGACGCAATGATTTGGAATGGAATTATCAACACTGTCCTTATCAATGCATTCACGGAAAGCTCTCTCAGAAAACTTTCCAGCCAGATGTGGTTGTCAATGCCCTAGTGTAAAGTTTAGGCTAAACGAGTCGGTTTAGAAAGCAAACATTCTGAAAGCGAATGTGACATTTCCGTTTTCGACGTTATGATTGATTTCTTTGGTACTATTACAATTAGTAATTAGGTTTGTTAAAGGACTGTTTGTCAAAAGTGATTGTTATGTACTTTGGGTCTTTTATTAAAGAAAAAAGGGCAACAATGGGCACTTGCAGATCCTCCTTCGTTGAAAAATGAGACTCGATTACCCAGAATAAGAAATGAAAACCCGCCAGCAACAGTTGACAACTCCCTAAAGAAAGAGAAGACAAACAATTCCAAGACAGTGTTTGGGGTTTTGCATCTATTGTAAACTGTATGGTAATGTTGGAATAATGTTTGCCTCCAAATAACAAAAGTGTTAAACCTTTTAGCCTTTTTCACCTCTTAAGGGGGGTGAGAGGGGAGGGGTGAGGGGAGAGGGGTGAGGGGGAGGGGTGCGCAACATTGGATATATTGAAAATATGTCCATAGATTTGCACATAGGTTACATGGTAGAAATATAGCCAATTGGTTATGGGGAAAAACTTCCCTAAAGCTATAGTTTTTGAGAATTGAGTGTGACAAACAGTTTTAATCTTGGAGGCCGAAATACAGTGGTGGGGTTTGGAAACAGTGATGAGTTTTTTTCACAACTGTTTTGCGACTGTGAGGACCGAGTTTAACCACTCACATGTTTTGGGTACAGTACTGGTATGTTAGGTCACATAAAGTATGGATACTTTTTTTTTTTTAACGATTACCATTGTTGTTTGCTTGCTTCAAGGCCTGAAAGATGAGATCAAATTCTCACTACTTCACAAACAAAACAGGTTGCCCTTTTAAGTGAGGCTGCAACATAATATTTTTAACGAGTCAAAAAGGACCCCAATTCTGCAACAACAACACCAAGTTTTGGTACGAGTATTAACAATCAACTTCAGAAATATGATTTCTTTGAAAATGCTTTTATCTGAAGAAAAAAAAAAGAAGAAGAATATTTTCTACACCACCAGACTTAAAAGTTTGTATAAGTGAGACTGAGGTTTTCGGGGTCGGAGATCATACAATAGACTCCTGAGTTGAATAGCTGGCTGTGGCCAGAGTAACAAAAACCATTAGTTGTGCATGTTCCTATAATCATGGTAATCTGGGACAGCCAACACATACAAAACTCTGTTTGTATTCTAAAGCCCCCACTCTTCTAAACCACTTGTGTTGTTGCTTGGTGTGGCTGAGATTTTTCTAACCCCACCACCCCCCCCCCCACCATCACCACAAGGAGAATGGGTGTTTGTTCAACCTTCGGGATATGTCTATGAATAAGAAGTACAGGACATTGATGGAATGCTGTGTAATGTGTCCAGAAATGGAGTAGAAATTGTAGGCATTTACTTATATATATTTATTTTTATGTATTTTAAATCTTCCTGGTAATGAAACCACAAAAACTTCAAAATAATATTTTAACGTATAATTGTATGGCGCACATATCCAGTAACTATCAAATTTCGGGGATCGTGTTAGCTCAGTTATTTCTTTTCCTGCCTTTTGCCTCAGTGGATCCCGGTTCGAATCCCACCTCAGACTAGATGGGCCTGACTAAAAGTTAATTGTATGATTATTGCTCGGAAGCCTGGGTCAAACTTGCTCTGTGGTCTAACCTGTTAACAGCCCAGGTAATTGCCATCAACCTGAAGCATCGGGAAATATCTATTCTTGTACAATAAAAGATCAAGGTTCTTGTAAGCACAGGGCTTAACTTAGAACTCAAGCATCGCATCCGGCCAGACCAGGATTGGAACCCATACTCGGTAATAAAATAACTTTAACATGGCACACTGGACTCAGGGGTTGTAGTGCCAAGGTGGGTGTTTAGGGAAGTGTGATGACACTCCCCAAATAATTTTTCTTAGTCTGCAATTTGAGCCTTAGTTGCCAAATGAAGCACTAATCAAGTGGAATAAAGGTGCCTAGACTAAGATCCAGACCCTGTATTTTCCCATTGACACTAAGTTGCAGAGCAAAAAAGGTTGGTTGTATTGATACTGCTGTGTATAGAGTGGTTCTGTACTGGACACGCTAGATTTTCTAAAAATAGTGGAGAATACTGGTTGTCAGGAAAGTTGGCAGACTGGCTTCATTCCAAACATCTCTGGCAAATGAATTGATGGAATGAAATGTTTCAATTCTTAAATAAAGTAGCCCAAAGTAACTGGAGGCTTTTCATGGTCGTGGATCGGTATTGATTCTGGTTGTGTGGAACACTATGCCGGTAGCTCCACAATCAATGAAGTTTTTCATTCTGGCTCTTTACAGGGTCAGGAACCATTAACGGAGATGGTTCTTTGTTTTCCCAACTTTTCCCCCTTAGTCTGCACTAGTTTTCATCCAGTGACCTTGTTCTAAAAAAAAAAGAGTTAACCTTTGTACATCAAAGGCTTTCCACAATGAGCATTTTATGCAATGCTTTCTGTCGGACGCATTAGCTGCTCTCAGCGGGTTCTTTTCAGTGTGCTGTACAAATGCTTTGTATCGTTACCGTTATAGTCTCCTGTCTGGGATTCTGTCATCTGAGCAGAGAGCTTCTGTGTGTAGCATTTTATTCCCGATGCCTTGAGTATTGGCTTGCAGAAAGAAAGTACAGGAACAAAAAAAGTGCCAGTGTTAATCTTCCTTCCGAAGCAAGCGTGTCGGATTCAAAAAAGGGTATTTTCACAACTGTGGGGGTGCATAAATTGAACATCCAGTTAAAAGGATTTTTCGAGTATGTTTGGCTGAGGAGATGTAAGCCGGATAAGACCAGCTTGCGTCTTAATCTCTTCAGGTGGCTCTGTGGAGGAGCGTGGAGACAGCTGTCAAATCACAGAAATGGTCCTGTTTGTCAGCCCTCAACGTGATGTCACAGGGGGCTCACAGCTCTCAAAATCATGACGTTCTTTTACCCCCCTAAAATGTCCCGCAACCCAGCAGTACAGTGATGTCATCATCTGGCCCTCAAATCCAGGTACAGTTTTTCCAAAACTTGGGCTTCAACTGGAGCTCACGGCTGCACTGCTCAGTACTTTGCTTATAAATACTCTCCTTCAAAGTTCTTCCTTCATAAAAAGCAGGTCGGCCTAGTGGTTTCTTTCCCTGCCTTTCACTTTTATGGACCTTGGTTCGAATCTGGCTCTAGACCCTGTGGGTTGGGTTTCCAGTCCCTACCTGATTGTGCATGTTTGCCCCAAAATCAAAAACTGAGACTTCTTCGACATCTTCCCTTCACAGGAATCTTCAGGCCTACGGGTTATCTTTTGAGAGTTCATTGGTTTGGTGCCCAGAAAGCTTGAATAATAACGACTAACTACATAAGTAGTAGGGCCTAAGCTTCCATTCCACAGGTCTGACACTGTTTTATTTATTTAGTTTGTGTCCAAAAGGGAAATGTAGCTGAAATGGTAATGTAATGAGTGGCTGCTTAGCACAGGTGTATTTGAACTGATTACGGAGTTTCTTTGGGGTTTATTCATTGGGTCAATTGTGGGCCAAGGTTCTTATCCCCTAGCTCCCTTCGGTGGTCGGAAGGATGTGGTATGCAGACTGACTAAGTGGATAAGCTTCCTCCAGAGTACAAACAAAACAACGAATGCTGTAACCTATTGCTGTGACTTCTCTGCCCGAGCCAGCAGGAATAACTTTTGTCCCAAAACTTTCTGCCAGCCAGCGGGAATACCTTTTTCTAAGGCCGATGACAACGCTGTCATAAAGCTTGAATCGGATTGGTTTTTCTGGAGATTTTTTTAACACGTTGGGGGTAAGTTGGTTGGTTTTTTTGCTGCCTCACCAAGTGGATTTGTGTGGGGGTTTTTGTCATTGATAAAATAACTATTAATTGTAAAATAAGTCACCGAAGACTACAGAAGTTTTGACATTAAATCCATCATGCTGTACATCTGCTCAAAGTTGTTTTTAAGGTTGAATGCAAACATATTTCATAGCTGCATGTACGTCTTTGTTGACAACTTCTCCAGAGGAAGTGACTTTGACATTTTGTGGAGGCAAACAAAAAAAGCTGCTCCTTCCCAGGTATTTTGTGTCGATTGTGTACCATTTTTTCTCACAATAGTGGCTATTGAGCACACTAACATTGACCACAAACCCTTTCTGCACACTGACTGGGACTATAGATTTACACACTTAAGTAAGAGTATCTTGAACGATGGAGGAAGGAAAACAAGGAAAAAAGCTCTCGTTTCAATTATTGTGGTGTCGTCCTGAATTTGTCACTTTGCCAAAAACCTGACGAACTCTTGGTAGAGTTTTAACGGGGCCCATCGTTAGTGAAGAAAGGGGGATTAGTGTCAAGCCAAAAGGTCACTGATCACTAAGTTCAGCACTTTTGCCATAACCTGCATCCCAAGTTTTTGTTTTACAACTTTTGAGTGTGTAAGTGGGAGTTTGAACTAGCTTGTCGACATCTAATATCCTAATCTCTTTACATTGTTATTTTACGAGCGCTGTTTGCAAAAACGACTCTTGAAAAACGAATAGACAGCAGAAAGGGTTCATTTTACTGTGGCAACACTTCTGGTCTTTGTGGATGTTTTGTGGTGGATGAAGGGATCCCGAATTCCAGCAACCCTATTCACGGCAGGAAATCAAAAGGGTGTACTTTCTTTTCAGTCCAGAGGTTCTTTTATCCAGTTTCACACTTCAGTGAACGCAAATGACGAATTTCTTCGTAAAAACCAGAAATTGAAAGGGGTAATTGTACTTTAAAGTCAGCTTTTTCACCTTTTTATAAGTGACCACACAGCAGCGAAGGTACTTTTAACACATTAAACTTAACACAGCAAAACCTACAAATTGTTCAGTTATCAAAACATTGAAAGTTTGGGTTCGATAAAGGAAACTTGAGCGGAGGCCTTTTTAGATTTGAAGACATGGAACGCTTTCGTCGAGCAATTTTGCTTTTCAAAATGTTTAAAGGGAACTTGTTTCTGTGCATACTGAATGCTAACAGTGAGCAGCAAATTGGTGATTTTGGGGTAGCAACTGATGTACTTTGTGTAGCAATTTGCTATATGCTACACAAGGGAAATCGTTCAGTGAACTTTTGAAAGAGTACATTATTAATCTGAGTCCTCTAGTTTTTCACTTTATGTACCAATTCCATACAGCCAACCTATGTGGAAAATGTCATCCAATGAAGTTGGCGTGATGTATAGAAAACAATGATGAACAGTTTACCTCTTGTGAAGGATTTTGTGCACGGTCACTTAAACAGTTCAGTTTATTTCCACAGTATCAAAATCAAAGACAATGTGAATGGTAATTTAAGAGATCAGTAATGATTTGTTAAGGCTTAGATGAAGAATAAGTATTGACAATTTATGAAACTGTGAAGGGACCCTTAAAGAAGCAAAGGGGGCATGCGTGTGCATTGAGTCAGGATGGAATTTAAAGTTATGTACAAGGCACTCCGTAGTAAAAATGGTCCTATAAATGCTGTACAATGATTTGATTTGGCAATTCAAATCAAGTGGCGTGTCGTGTCGTGGTTCAGTGGTCTAGTTCACCGGACCCAAGCTCTTTTGTTGTCAGCAGCAGAGTGTGGGTTTGAATCCCGGTCATGACACTTGTGCCCTTGAGCAAGGCACTTAAACCATAATTGCTTTGTAAAAAGTTTGGAAAGTAGTGCATTCTGCTCTACCAGCCAGGCTCCTACTCAGCCTAGTGGATGATACCCACGCCAACATCCTTATGGACTGTGAAGGGGGTAACCCTGTTTCAGCCTCAGGAGTAGGTGGCAACATGCCCCTGATGACAGTTGGTTTGGGTTGTCAGCCCAAATCAGTTAAGTGTAGCCCTCACCTTGAAGTGGTTGTTCAGCCTTGTGAGTTAGGTGATATCTAATAAAATATTTAAAATAGGGGAGGGGGAGGGCTCAATTTGGTACCAGTTTTAGGTATGCAACTTTTCAGCTGATTTCCTCTTCTTCCTTTTGATACATAGTGCCATAGAAAGATGAAAAGACACTTCGCAAAGTTAATTGTAATCCCATTTCCTCTTTATTTTTGCCATTAACAGTGTTGGCTCTCTGTGGTATCAATTCAGAGTTACTAAATAAACAAAGTTAGCTGTCAGAATAGAAAAAATAATAATTGTTTATTTGATTGCTACAGCATGAATTCAAATTGCTTTATTTTTAAACTAAATAGGACTCAGGATTGAGGAAGCAAGGAGTATACAGAGCTTATCACACATCGGTGCAAGGGTATTAAAACTTAAATGAAAATGTATTTTTTATCCCAAATACAAATTGTTTCATCTTCTAAATTGTTTGTGGTTATCCGCTGCTAGATTACAGGATTCGAACTTGCCCCTTGTCACCGGGCATGGTTGGTGGTTTAATGGTTTAGATTTCTGCTCTAGAATGCGGGGGTCATGGGTTCGAATCCCACTTGAGTTGTGCGCCTATATATTTTGGAAAGCTGGAAGCACCGAGTATACAGTGCTTGTTACACATCAGTGTATAGTAAAAAACAAACATATCATTCTTTATCCCTGATGCAAATGATAAAAAAAACACAATTCTACAAAAGTACAAGGCAAAATGACAAACAACTTAGATCTGCACTAGACCCAAACTAGTCCAGACTAGGATGACTAGGTAGGTGAGGAGATGGGCTGGAATACTGGATTAATTTGAACTTGTAATGTGATATAAAGTTGTTCGAAAAAAGAGTTAGCCTGTAGCTAAGCACTTATATTGTTTGGTAAACATTGAACAGTTTCAGCAAGAATCTTGAACTCATTGGACAATAGACCCTGTACCAGACACCATATGGTTACACCACTGGTAGAATAATTCCACCCACAGTGCTTGAAGGCTACACTTAGTACTTGAAATCAATCTCCCCCCCCCCCTATGACTGACATGTGTATTAAATGTCAATTAGCACTCAACAGTGTCCTCAGGGCCCAGCAATATGATCTCAACGAGTTCTGCAGGCATTGACATTGCTCAGAAACTGTCCAGCCACCCACTGTTATCTTGCTGCTGGGGTGCAACTTCATAAAACTGTTTACCCGGTAAGCAAGTTTGATATGCTTCCTTACACTGACATCACACGCGGCTACTGTCTGCCATTTTAGGAATCAAAGGAGTGTGAAACCATGGTGAACCGAACGTGGGGTGACGGTAGGGTTAAACATTCCCTTGGACTATCCTGGGGTTTTATTTTCTGGGTTTTTGCTCCGTAGTGTGAACTGCATGGGCCCGATTTCATAGAGATGCTTAAGCAGAAAAATATTCTGCTAAGCAAAACTATAAGCAGGATACCAGTCACAGATTGTACATGGGGCATGGTGTTTTAGTTGGTGACCTTATTCTGGTAAGCATAATTTTGTTGTGCTTTACTTAGCTACTATAAGTGCTTAAGCAGCTGTATGAAATTGGGCCAAGGGCTAACTGTGACTGATTGGAGTAAAACTAGGGTTGTTATCACAATGCTCAGGGGCACTGGAGGCCTGTTACATAAGGCAGAAAGAACAAACAAATAATTCTCATGAAATGTTAGTCGGCCTATCTGGGCGAGGTGCATTTTTCGTGGATGGGATTTGAAGGAAACTGTTTGCCATTCTGTGCAAAAATCTTCTCACGTTTTGTATTGTTTTTACCAGTAAATTTAAGGGAATAAACGCATTATACAAGCTGAGGTGGTACGACGAAGGTATGTTATTTGATTTTTTTATGCCATGGAACTATATCGTAGGAATTGCCTTTCTGGTAATTTCCTTCCTCCTTACTTGTACCCTCGCTCTGTGCTTGTACCATAGATTTCTACCGACATACGATGCTTGTACTGTAGAAAGAAGGAAATCGAATTGGAACCATCATGAAAAGTAATGACACTAGTCTGGTCAGTTGTCCTTCCTCCATGGGTCATTAAAGCTACTGATGTACAGCCAGGAGTGTGGCAACAATCAAATGGTGCTTTAGGCACCATATTTCTTGAACCAATTTGTCAAATCCCCCATTATGCTGTTCCTGTAGCCTGTCTTCAATTCATCAGTTACATAACTCGACCACCACATGACCACAATGACTTTCTACATTTTGCTGTTATTTCCCCCCTGGATTTCCTGACAGGGTAACAACACTTCTATCAGTGTGGGTCTAAATATACTTTGGTCCACTCTGGCCTTTCATCCAAGTTTCTTTCAGAAACAAAGGTTTAATTGTGATTGATTTTTAATGAACCATTTTATGAGTGAACAAAATATCTGTGATCTAGAATTTTTTCGAGACTTTGACCCATATGTATAGTACAATATCAACTCATGTCTGGATCTGTATGTACTAACTCTGGTAGGTCCATTTGGTACAATTTGTGTACAATGGACCTCAAGACCTTGAATGTTGTTCCGGAGTTGGATTGATTGTAATTTTCCCCTGGTAAACAGCAACTTTTTTGTGAGGAAAATTGTAAATTTGTACTTGAACCTACAATTAGGACACCACCACAAAGCAGGCAAAAGCAAAGGGCCCCATGGCAATTGTGGGTTCCGTGGTTTAAAGGAACATTACAGAATTGGTAAGAAAAAACTTGTAAAATATACTTTTGATCACAGATTTACATAAAACTTACATGGTCTAATGACGATGATAGTAGAAAACATCCCCTGAAATATTTTTGTCTGAAATGCCACATTTGATGAGAAATTAATAAACTAATTTTCCGATTGGAGTTTATCGCTCAGTGAGCGTTTTATTCATTTGTTGGACCTATATGATTTCATGCAAATGTGTAATCGGTTTGTTCACTATTTTCTCATGACCCAGATGGCCGATCGATCTCAAACTTCTACAGGTTTGTCAGTTTATGTATATGGTGGATTACATAAATTGCTTACACTGCCAGCAACTGTTTTGTTAGCAAAAAACTGTAATGTTCCTTTAACTTTAGATTGAGAGCTGGACCTCATTGTGCAGAAATTACACAAATTTGTTGGGGGTTCTTTACAAAAGTATAAGACCCTACCTTTACGACTGTGATCACAAGATTTGAGTTAGTTTAGTCATAATTTATGTCTCTTTGCCAAACTGCACAAAGTTTCAAATTGACTGACTGAGGTGACTGATAACACCCGATATGACAATACACTTAGGCAGCTCAGGAAAAAATCTTAATAATCTGGTCCTTATTCATGGAATGAGAATTTGAACTATCTTTGCCATTAGGGTAGACAGGGGATCCATCAGAGAGGGCTGCTGGAGTGCTCAAGTTCAATGATCAATCACAAATTAGCTTTTAAAAAAAATTCCATCTTGAAACATTTTTCTTGATGAATTACACTGTAACCATGGAGTTCTTCCTCGATGAATGTACCATGGAGGTAGAACTACCTCCATGACTGTATATTCTCAATCATACCTATGTACATTGGCTATAAATTGAAGAGACTATAATAGCTGGAACAGACCGTGAATGTTTATGCACATAAATATGTACAGTGGTACATGACAGTTGTTACTGCCATAGGCTGAGGGGGAAAAGAAACTTGCAGTTAACTTCCTCAATTCCACCCCCACCATTTACTCCTCCGGATAGCTCCCCAGGAAGTGAATGGTTGATGCCATTTCTAGCATTTCCTGCCGGCCTTTACTGCATGATGTTCCAGACATTTTTACACTGGAATAGGTAGGGCATAATATTACAGCAGCCACAACCCCAGCAAGAAGAACCAACCGCTGTGGAGATTACATTCGTAAAAACTTTAAGCAATACTTTTGACTTGCCAAAGGAAAATCGCTTGACCCTACAAGCCATCAGAAGAGGCATCGCTCCTTGACCGGGATTGACTCCAAAGTTGTGAGCATACTTGATCGAAGAGGTAAGATTATGGGACAAGTGCTTTCTATTAGGTTTCGATGGTGTGGTGTTTTTGGATTTTGGATGAGCCGGTTTCAGTTTCAGGGTCCGGTACTGTACAAGTTCAAAATGGTTTTGAAATGAGTTTTAGGAACTCAAGATCAAGGTGTCGGCGTGATCCGGTAATTCATTCGTGCGTGAAGCTCAAAAGGTTTTGGTACATTCCAACAAAGGCATGTTCATGTTCACTAATGTTTACTCAACAATTGCAAGGGATTGTAATGACAATTTACTAGCTAGCTGACATGTAGCTAACTATGTTTCTATACAGGAAAAGTTAATATACAAATCATTTTGGATTTGAACACTAATTGTCACCTAAACTTGTTACAGAGGAACTTATGGGAGAGGTTACTTTTGGGTCGTTCCTCTACCCTGATAATTAAAGCTATCCATGGACTTGACATTCAACAACAAAAGACACGGGTAGGATTAGAGCCCATGACCTGCATTCCAGTTGTGATATATCCAAGCCTCACCAGGTCCATCACGATTGCACTTGGTGTATGTCACAGATCACAGTGGGCGCATAAGTCATGAAATTGATAACATTCTGGAAAGGTGGGAGGGAGGGGGAAACCCCGTTGAAAATTACCCCCTCCCCCCCCCCTCAACCCCAAGCATGTGATGGTGGTCTGTGATGTCATGGGGTCATGTGTAGGGGGTCGCTATGATCACTGAATCAGACCAGCATTATCAGCTGGTGCAAGTTACAGCTGTTGTGATTGCACCTGGCATGAGATGCGGCAAACGGGGGTGCAGACATGTACGGTATTTTAAGTCACGCTGCCTTGCACACCAAGATTTCACGATATGTGTCGGGCAAGACCCATGCTCGCTTATGTAGCTGATGCTTCGTTATTGGTTAGAGCAGCTAGAAATCCAAAACTGAATCTGATAAAGAAAAAAAAAGGACAGTACTATAGCACAAATTCATGAGGGCAGCCTCACTTGCAGACTGGTCCCCTGTCTTTATCCGCAAGGATAAAGACCCGTACTGGTCAACAGGGCCAATAATTTCATTGGATACAATGGTTTCATTAGATAAACGTGCAGTGACGTAAGCTTTCCATATCTGTGCTATATTGGTCTGAGGGGATGTAATTTGTCAGCTTGCACTTTCCATCGTCTGCATAGAACGTGTGCATCATGTAGATTCATGTTTGTACATCACGTAATGTTGTTTTATTCACTATGTGTACATATATCTGTGAAGGGACTACGAATCTCCATGTGAAATAAATGCAAGGTCAAAGGTACATCTGTCAACATCCGGTCAAGCTGGTATCTGGCGTTATTCACGAGCCTGGAAGTGTGACGTAAGATATTCAGGCTACCTCACTTGTGGCATATGAACCCCAAATTGAGGCATGCTGCGCGAGGATGTATGAAAACATGGGTGAAACAAACGAATGCATTCAAAACAGCAATGTCTCAAGTTGAACCAGCAAGGGCTAAACCTTAGTTCATTACACTATGGTCCTTTTCAAAAAACCATGGCTTTGGCCCTGGCTTAATTAGTCTCCATTCGCCTGTTTGAAGCCCCATAGCAACAGTGTACGCTTTCCAAATTTCTGATGGAGCCTAAGCCAGAGCAGAAGCCAAAGTCATGGTTTCTAAAATGACGAAAATATGGAGGGAAATTTACCTCGGTTGTCTTGCGGTAGTACATACATGTACAACATTGCTTCAGCCAGAGAATTTAAAGGATGTTCTAGCTTTGTAGATATAGGGGTTACATGGTCTTGTTCCCAATGGATTTCCCTTCAGGGTTAACCTGGATTATAGGGTTGGCACAGTGGGCATCGATCCAGGGGCTGACTATATATAGTTGCAGAGCCAAGCCTGGGATGGGACTGTGACAGGACCTAGATAGATTTCCTGTGCTGAGATTTCCTTGTTGGACTTTGACGGATGGACTTTAATTTAGGAATAGAACTCAACGGTTTGGGTACAAGTGCATAATGTGCACTGAAGCTACACAGTTATTGAAAAGATGCTAAATTGAATGCAGTTTTGGTAAAACATGCAGAATAAATTTATCGCAATAGGGGGGAGTTTTTGAGATACTTTGGAGATTTGAATGAATTTTTTTAAATTTTGAATCTAAAGACTAAAGGGTTCATGACATGAGGATTAAAAAATCCAATTCTTAGAAATAATGGGATTAGAAGACATCTATTAGCAAGAATTTCATGGAAAAAGGGGATTAGTAAGAGTTTCTTAAAAACGAGGATTTGAAGATATTTCATAGACCAAGAGGATTAGAAGGTATTTCGTGGAACAAGAGGTTTATAAAATATTTCATGGAACAAGGAGGTCTAGAAGACATTTTATTGAACAAGGGGGATTAGAAGGTATTTCTTAGAAAACCAGGGATTCAAAGGTATTTCTTTGAAATGATGCGATTAGGAAGAATTTTCTGGAGACAATGGAAGGAATGCATGGTATCTCTAGGAAACGTTGGAACTATTATAGCTACGTTCCAGAGTTGATTTTGTCCCTTTAATGTTTGCAATAGCCGCTTGTAAATTTACGATCAGCTCTCAACGGAGGTGTCGTAGACCTTCATAAGTCTAGCCTTTTAGGCATCATGGGCCAGTTTACAAGCACCCATAGTTTGTTTTACATCACAACTCATAAACCATGTGGTAGAATAATTTTTTTTTTTTTTTTAACCACCAAACCTACGAAGCCTTTTCCGGTTTGCTAGTCCGATCACGTTTTCGGAAGATGATAGTCAGATGCACTACACATTAAAATGTTAATCTATTTTGCGTAATAGGTGCACTATTACTATTAGGGGGTGAACCATAACTGTTGAAAATTGAAAATAGATATATGATATCCAGAAAGTGTGAGGAGGGTTTTGTAGTGTTTGTTTTATTAAATTAAACCCTGAACCATTTCAGCCCAAGTATATAAGCTCTTGTCTTTTTGTGCAAATCCTACAAACTCGATCGAGGTTATTCATCCAGAATTCCAGAACAAAAAATGTGTCAGTAAATCCCCCACAACTTTGGTTCGCTCTGTAGTTCTGTATAACATATCACGTCCATAAATATCAGTTTGTTTTATTTCAGTAAAAACACGTCTTTCCAATTGATTTTACCTGAACTATTTGAATGAGTAGTCCTCGGGTATTCTTTAGATTCACATGTATAAGAGTACACGATGTTCAGAAGACAGTTATTTTCTCGACACATATTTTCAAGACTGGACTTGATCTGGAGACTTTGTGGTGGTTTTTCTTGGTGGTGAAAACATTGTCAGTACACAAAACTCTAGATAGTCAGGCAGGAAGTCATTGCCAATAAATTTCCCATACCAGAACATAGCGCTCATCTGTGTTGTCTGATGTTTTCAGTACATTCAAATTAAATTTTACAGATGCAAATATAATTGTACAGATGCAAAGTTTAGCATAAAAATCAAAAAGGAATCTCGAGTTCGCTGCAAGCCAATTCTATGGATCAAGAGAAAATGTGATCTCTTTTATTTCATAACTGTTATAATTTATTTGTAGTTGGGGAACAAGTTGCCTTTTTGATTGAATTAGGTTAATTCTCCTTCTCCAGCCTGATGCAGTTAGTGCCAAAAAAAACCTAAAATTGTCATGATTCACGCAACTTGAATTACCATAGCCTGTATACTGCGCCGCACAGAGTTTATGTATCAAACTGCTTCTTGAAGCTGAGTATTTTGTCTTTCCAAGTGAGGCACGATTGATGATTGGTTAATTGAGTTCATGATATGTGTCAGGCAAGGCTAAGGCTCTTATGTTCCATTCAGACGCAGTTCTACAATGGGGCTTTAGCCTCCCCCCAAACTTTTGTCTATAGCCCCCCCCCCCCCCCCCCCCGTTAATAATAACGATCAAGGGAAAACAAAGAAGATGAAGATGCATTAGCTGGAAAATACTGGATCTTCATTAAAAATTCAATTAAATAGATTTGCACGATCTTGTCACATAGTCTTGGCCCAGACTACATGTACGGTTAAATGTTTTCCGACACATTTAATTTTAATATTTCACGTTGGACAAGGCGGTGCTTAGAATGTGCGGTTTTCTCTGGCGCTTCCGCCTCTTCTTGTTTTGTATTACATGAACATGAAACCAATCTCAGTTTGGAAATGAAGCTTATTATGTGCCAAATACATTTTTCTTAAATGGGCTGTACAGTTGCTTTTCTACTCCCAAATTGAAATAGCAATAACGAAAGTTAGCGGGTGACGTTCACTGTGAAGGGTCTAGCCCCCCCCCCACACCCCCACCACCCCCAAGAAAAACATTGGCTCTAGATCACGCCTGGTTTCATTCTCGATTACAAAAGTTAGAAATGCCAAACTAATTCTGTTGAAGAAAAAACACACAACTCTGTAGAGAGTAAAGGCATGAATTATTGGCCATTAAATGTCCAAACAGCTACAATCATTTTGTTTCATTTTCAGAAAGCACTCTTTCTCATGCTTAAAAAAACAAATTTTGTGTATAGATTCAGAAGGTATCTCATGGAGGAAACCACATTTCAGTTTATGATTCATCGCGGCATGATGTCAGTTTTACTCTCAGGAATTCTCGATAGTGCAGGGCTCCCTCGTTGACATGATGCACTTGTTCTTTCAGTATGGAATTCTTGAAAATTTCTTCAAGGGCAAAGCAATAATTTTAGAGTCATGTTTGGCCTGTTATAGCAACACATATTTGTGTCATCATATATGGTCATCATGTTGTTGTTTTTTCTGGTTCAAAATAGTGTAACTAAATACTGAAGTTTCTTTCTTGGGGTTGACTATGAAAAATAGGCCTACATCACTCAGAATTGGACTATATGGTTGCTGTCAGGTTGGGGGGGGGCAGAAGGACACAGTTACTAAAAGGCTCTGTGACATTGTACCCACCACACAAAGTACATTTTGTTGGAGCAGAAGGTCGTATGCAATAAATTGACTGCTTTGAAAAATGTAGGGCATTAGCTGATATATGTTCAGGGTTCTGCCCACAGTGGTCAGTGCCGGGCGGGTGGCACTCAGGATTTGGCAGAATTTTCTCTGTTTCCGACCACCACACATTTTCCAAAATTTTTTAATTACACTTGCAAATTTCCTTTTCTAAGGTTTTCAACGAAATGTAAAATTGGGTTTTTACCAGTAAAAATGGTATCTGAAACCATTAATTATGAGTACTTCTTTGATTTGAGTTCATTTATATGATCTACCGTGTAACTGATCCATCTCGCAATGGTTTCCAGGGAAACATTTTTCCACCACTAAAGAAATCCTGGGCAGAACCCTGTATATTTCTCACTAGAATTACTCCAATAGACCTATTTTTCCATTACCAGGTGGAATTTAACTTTCCTACATGACCTTTGATGATTTATAGGGGAAATTATCAAGAAAGATAAGATAGAGGTCACCTGGGAATTGTCGGCTGACGCAGTGTCTTCTTGTTGAGAAAAACAGCAAAAAAAGTGTCACAGCATTTTCATCAAGAATGTGGAATCCATCAAAATTTTAACCTCCAAAACTTGCCTTTAGTAGGTGAGTTTTGGAAATCCGCATTTTCTTTTTGACTTGTACTTTTATTCAATCAACAGGAGCATATTTCAGACGAAATTATTTTGAAATTTACTAGTACTTGATTAAATATTTACAATTCAATAGAAATTTAATCACAAGATAAATACTCAAGCAATTATGGTTGTCACATTTTTGACCTGGTTGCTGTTTCAGGTCATGTGAAGGTCAAAGCTCAATTTGTTTTTCCCTGGGGAGGCAATTGAGTTGTATGAAGTCAGTCAACTGTCCATGAATGGAATTTTGACTGAAGTGTTTTTGTTTACAATGTTATCAGGACAGATTGAAGCAATTCTTATCAGTGATTATTTCCATAATATGGCTATTTACTGTCCACTCAAATTGATCATCCATTTTTGTAATGTTCCCCGCATGCTTTAGTAGTCATTTAATGCTTATTTTAAGTTATTCAAAAAAGGGCCAGACTCTTTTCTTTCCTTTTTTTCGCCAGCCTCAGTTTGGCTAAATTTCTTTGAATTGGAGAGAGAAAAAAACAAGATGGCTGACCATGATGAACTCTTGGTTGCGATTGGAGGATGTTTAAAAAATACTTTTTCTAGATTCGGGGACTTATTCTCAAGAAAACTATTCGGTAATAAATTATTTGTGAGGGAAAATCAAGTATTGTTCCATCTTTTTAGTTTTCAAAAAATATACGACTTTTCCCTTAAAAGCATCCCATGTAAAGCATAATCAGTTTACTAAATGCAGTACTCAACAATTCAGTAACTCAACACCCAAACGTTGGACTCTGTTTACAGTGGTATGCCTGATCCCTTGTAAAGCATGATCAGTTTACCAGTGCAGTCTTCAATCCAATCAAAACATCCACTGAGTTGGATTTTAACCGTTCGGTCGGGGTGGTTAGGGTTAATTTTTTTAAATACAGTCAGATTGAAACAATTCCATTCAGCAATTTTTGCTGGATATGTTTTGTGCACACTCAATGCTTAATACCGAGTTAGCGGATGTTGATTTTTTTTTAAAGCAGCAACTGATTATTATGTGCATTATTTGGCTGTACATGTAAAGTAAATTGTGAAGACTGAGTCCTATGTGTACATTCGTGAAATTTGATCCATGGCTAGCAGTCACGGTGACTGTTCAGAATAATTTATTTGTGATCTTGTGTTGTTTCATGAAGCCTTAAAAGTGAGATGACCTACTTACATGTACATGTATGCGCGCATCTGAAAAGTGTGTTTTTACATACATGTAGGACAGGGACATGCAAGGCACATGTTCTTGTGCACACTGACATGTGTGGTTCTTCGTGAAATTGTAAAAACGATTTAATCTACATGTACATCTATGCTCTTCTGTTGCATTATATTACATGCATCTTGGGGGGGGGGGCGCTCTTTGTGAAAATGCAAAATACAACCATACATACAATCAACAAAAGAAATTCCAAAACTTATCCATAGTTTGAGACCAAGGAACTTTGCCAGGGTTTTAAAGTTGTTGTTATTATTATTACATTTCTGGTATAGATACCAAGGATGCCTCATAAGTTTTCCTTGTAACTCTCAAGCCTGAGGAAACCTGTAAACAAGGGTGCTTGCTATGTGAACCAGAAACACAGGGGTTAACCCCTAACCTTCCACAATAAGCGTTCTGGTTTTTTTATTGCACTACTATGCTAGTACATGGGACCTAAGGCTTAATGTCCCATCCGAAGGACAAAGCAATTATGGTAAAGAATCTTGCTCATGGACACAAGTGCCACAACCGGGACTCGAACCCACACTCTGCTGATCAGAAACACCAGAGCTGAGTCCAGTGCTCTTAACCGCTCGGGCAGGACAATAATAGTTGGTTGTACCAAAGAGATGTGTAATTTTGAGGGTGTTGAGCTTATGTATGTAATAAGGCTTGAGGTATTGCAGCACAACAGTTAGTCGCCCTGTCTGTCACAATGATAACATAAGATAATCTGTCGCCATTTTGGTAAACCATCTTCGCCGTAGAGATCTTATCCTGAATAACACATTCCAACCACAGAGAAAGAATTTCCTTCCTCCATGTTCCAAGTCTGTGAGTAGTAAACATTCACGGTCATGTAGTACATTGGACAGGAAATGAAGGATCTTGTTTACTGGTGGACAACAAGGTTTATCTATAGATATCCGGCTTGGATGTGATCTGAATGTTTCAATGTTAATGTAGTTCAATCACCTCCTGTTGTCTGCTCGTTTGGTTGCTATAATGTCTTGATGACTTGGATTAATGTGACAGAATGTACCTTAAAGACACTGGACACTATTGGTAATTACTCAAAATATTTGTTAGCATAAAAACTTACTTGGTAACGAGCAATGGAGAGCTGTTGATAGTATGAAACATTGTGAGAAACAGCTCCCTCTGAAGTAACGTAGTTTTTGAGAAAGAAGTAATTTCTCAGTAAAATATTTGAATTGATTTCGAGACCTCACGCGTGAAATCAAGCATCTAAAAGCACCCAACTTCGTGTGACAAGGGTGTTTTTTCTTCCATTATTGTCTCGCAACTTCGACGACCATTTGAGTTCAAATTTTCACAGGTTTGTTATTTTTTGCATATGTTGAGATACACCAAGTGAGAAGACTGGTCTTTGACAATTACCAATGGTGTCCAGTGTCTTTAAGATGCAGGGATGTCAAATTTCAGACAAGGGCCCAATTTCATAGAGCTGCTGAAACAGAAAATATTGCTCAACAAATTTAAGAGCAGGATAACAGTCACAAATTGTACTTGTGACATGGTAGTTTGGCTGGTAACCTTATTCTGGTAAGCATAATTTTGTTGTGCTTAGTTACTTTTTGTGCTTAATTAGCAGCTCGATGAAATTGGGCCCAGGACCTAATTTTATGGAGCTGCTTAAGCAGAAAGTATTGCGTTGCTTACAAGTTTTCTGCTTAGCAAGAATTGAGCAGAATACCAGTCACAAATGGTACATGTGACATGGTAATATGGCTGGTAACGTTATTGAGGTAAGCATAATTTTGTTGTGCTTAGCTACTTTTTGTGCTTAAATAGCTCTATGAAATTTGGCTCTGTATTCGAACTTGTTTTGTGATGTAACAGCAATTTGTGGCGGAGAGGTCTAGTGCACCAGACTCAAGTTCTAGTGGGGTGTGAATGCAGGGTGTGGGTTCAAACCCCGGTCATGACACTTGAGCAAGACACTTAATCGTAATTGCTTCTCTTCATGAGTAAAATGGGTACCTGTGAGGGCAGAGATGGCTCTTGTGATTGATTTAGCCCCGTGCCATAATTGCTCCCTGAGAGAGCTGGGAATGTTTTAGGAATAAAATAAACGGCCCAGTAAGAAAACAATTACACTGTGAAAATTTATTAAAATAACATCAATAAGGATTGATTTGTTTTGTTCATGCACCTTTGAAGGGAAAACTGTGCTTGGCCTCCTACCACCCTTTTTGCCTTGTTCCTTGTATGCAGTAGTAATATTGAATGTTCATTCCCTTCACACACCAAAGAGACCAGTCTGTGGTGTCCGTGTCCCCCCCCCCCCACCCCCTCCGGCCTCAGGGAGAAAAAGATGAGTTTCATCATTCTTTATATTCTTCAAGGTTGGAGCATTCATTGTGAAGAAAAGGTCGGAAAGATTGGTTCTCATGCCAACGTTAAATGGACGGCTGTCTTCTTCACTTCAGCCCAGAGGGTGAAAACACCCTCATCCTAGACACCATTAGACAACGGAGTCTCTCGATCAGTCAGTCAATTGTATAAGAACTCTCTGAAATGGTCATCCACATTCCTCATGATTTCAACAGTATTTTTTTTTTTTTCTTGGGCGCAGACGGGGCATTCAAACATTGTCACAGTACTACAAACAAAGTATTTTGTTGGAGGTTGTCGCTTGTTGTGCTGAGCGTGGAGGGAGGACTGAGTAGGGGGGTTGGGAGGAAGAAGAAGGATTCAAAATGTATATCACACAGGGTGGTCCTGACAATTTCTCCAAATGGGCACAGGCTTACTCTTTAAGAAGGAAAAAACGGCGTGTACTCTTCTTCTGGAAAGATGGTGTCTTTTATGCAATGGTAATAATTTGGTTTGCTTTTTGGGGGTATGACACCTTGGACTGTTTTTATTTTTTCATACTTCTACATTTGTACATCCAAGTTATATAAAAGTGATAAAAACAATTCTGTTTAAGCATTCATTCATTATCTGTGCATTATCATTGCACCTGTAACATGCATGGTACTTTTCCTACTTCAGTCCGATTTCCGATTTAAATAGCCTGAACAGTCCATTAAAGCCCACACCATGTGTACATGTAGGGCAGACCTTGTCTTTTATTTTTTCATACTTCTACATTTGTACATCCAAGTTATATAAAAGTGATAAAAACAATTCTGTTTAAGCATTCATTCATTATCTGTGCATTATCATTGCACCTGTAACATGCATGGTACTTTTCCTACTTCAGTCCGATTTCCGATTTAAATAGCCTGAACAGTCCATTAAAGCCCACACCATGTGTACATGTAGGGCAGACCTTGTACTCGATAAAATGTTACTATTTTTTTCCGAAGGGCCAAATATCATACTTCCTGAGAGAACATACAATGATAAAACATTTAGAAAAAGCCACTTGATAATACATATTTGATATATACAACAACCATTATTTGAATTGAACTTAAAATTTTGATTAGTTAAAACACATGAAAGAGAAAAATGTTAGATTAATGAATTTGAACAATGTCACTACAATCCAAGCACAATAATTGGTATGGTGCCTAATCACCATAGAAGTGAAATAACCAAATATGGGGTGAGAGAAAAATCAAATGTTCCTTATTGGGATTTGAACCCAAGACCCCTGACACTCCGGGCAGATGCTCTACCAACTGAGCTATGAGGCACAGCGTATACTCCCTCAGGTTTTCCCTAAGAACCACTTCAATCCAGAAAATGGAGTGAGTCCATGCATCTCATTGCGTCCATGAACACGCCAACTCTGCATGCTCTGAAGGAGATATGCCAACAATGTGATGTCAAGTTCAAGAGTCTGTGTGATAAATCTTTTTGCCTCATTCATAAATGCACACAGCTGAAACTCTGGGCATCTTAGATGGTTACTGTGTGGCCTCGAGGATGAAGAGAACGAGCTGACAGCAGACAGCTGCAAGGAAAGCTGACGCATCCTTTAAAAGTTAAAGATGCTCAAAAAACGAGATGGCTTACTTGAGCTATCAATTCATTTGCCATTTTTACGAGAGAACGTTTTTTTGAAAATCATGTTTGAAGTTGAACTATTTTTCAAACTCATGTTTCAGGGCACTACAAGCAATCAGGTAGGGACTGAAAACCCAATCTACATGCAAGGCAGGGCTCTGGTAGGGATTTGAACCGGGGTCCACAGAGGTGAAAGGCTGGGACAGAAACCACTGTGATACAACCTGATCCCTACTTTAGGCTGTTAGATTTTTGTACGTGCCTTCTAACAGGCAGATGGAGCCTAAGCCCTCAATCCATGCTTGTCTGTTTGTTTGTTTGTTTGTTGTTTGTTTGTTTGTTTGTTGTTAGATGATCTTCTCGTCAAGGGAACTCGGCAAAGCTCCCACAAGGGGGATATCAACACCGAGCTGGCAACAGCCAATCTCTCTCATACAATCATTGGTTTAACGTCTATGATTATGAATTGCACAAATCAAGAAATTGTGATTCAGTAACTAGACGGCAATACTTATTCTAGTCGGTGTGAATCAGCGGTTAGCTTGGTAGGATTCAAACCCACCACCTTGTGATTGCAAGTCCTGCAGTCCAACCACTGGACCACGGTGACACAAATCTTGTGCTGTATCTTGTGCTAAGACCTGTATCCAATGTGATACCACACACTGAAGGTTCGCAAGATGTACCCTGTTGCACTGACAATTAATAATCTATACTGTGACAGATCCAAGTTCTGGTTTCAGTCCAGCGAATCTGACTTTGGTTGACCCCCAGTAGAATTCCATAAAAGTGTTTAAGAGGTAGTCAATGTTAAATGTGTTTAGGAGGTAGTCACTGTAGTGGAAATCAGCAGACCTACATGTAATAAGCAGTACCCAGGAGATGTACAGTATTCAAGATGGGCGTATGGGGACTCTTTGGTTAAAGGGGTTGATACGCCGAAATTGTACATAGGTAAAAAAGCTTTTTCTACTTTCTCTGTTCAAAAAGTTTTCTTCTTGCTGTGCCTGAATCCCCCCCCCCTGTTTTTGCCTAAATTTGGGAGAGCAGTTGCTCCACCTACACCGCACCCCTTGGTTGTACGCCTTGGTATTTAATTCTGTCTGAGCGTTAAAATTATGAACAGAGATCCTTTTGTGGAAATTTGTTTCAATAAAAAGAGTTATACTTTTTGATTTGCTCAAAGTTATTATTGTTATTATTTGGGGGGGGGGATTTGCCCCTCCCTGGGTCGTATGCCTTTTTTTAAGTTCTATTCTGTTAATCACAGAGTAAAAATGGACCCAGGGGCCGATTTCACAAAGAGCTAAGATTGATCTTAAGCTGTGTATCAATCGTAATTGCTAAGCAAAGTGTGATGTCACAATACAAATCACTATGGTGATATTGACAAACTCAACTTACGATGAATCTTAGTGCTTTTATGAAACCCAGCCCTGGAACCATGTTCTCCTTGATTGCTTTCTCAGCACCTCAACCAACTCAGTTGAGCTGCTACCCTTCAGCTGTAGTCTCCATTTTATTTCAATTGAAACCTGTGATAAATTTGACTAATGTTCTCATTATAAGAAATACTGAACTTTCCCTTTAAACAAACCTGAAGTCTTCAGAAATCTGACTTGTGTTCATCCATTAGGCTTCTGTCGACGGCACCCCCGAACAAAGACATTGACAAAAATAGGACGAAAACAACATTTTAGGGCTAGAAAGCTCATTTTGGTAGAACACCGGCATGTTAATCCGGAGGTCGCAGGTTCAAATATCGCTCTAGTCAATTTTTCTTTGTTCAGACCCACTCGGTTTTTCCATGTGGTTTTATTACACACATTCAGCCAGTGATGGTTTTTTTTTTCTTCCCCCAGACTGTAAAACGTAGACTATAAACACATCATAACATTGCCGAGAAGGCTGTCTGCAAATATGCCACACTGGACTGTACCTTGAGTTATAAATATTTGTCTATTTGTATTTCTTTATGATGTGAGTCATCCATGTGTGCAACGGGCTTTCTTCTGTCAGCACCATCTGTAATAAACTCTCCCTTTTTTTCGGAGTAAGCAGATTGTGGTTTGTGGATGTATTTCATGGTTTTTCCTCTGAAATACTCCACAAAGGAGAGTTGACTAGAGTATGGGGAGAGTGGTTCACTTCAGACTGTACATGTAAGTCGTTTTCACTTTCATAAATACCGTGTGAAAGAGTTCACTTCAAGATATTGTAGGTTTGGGATCTCGGATGTGTTTTTTTTTTTCACTTTCACAAATACTGTGTGACATTGTAGGTCGTGGATCTTGAATGTATTTTTTTCACGAATACTGTGTGAAAGAGTTTACTTCAGGAGATTGTAGAGTTTTAACTGGTGTAAAGGTAAGAGTGGTACATTTTTTTGAGATTTGTTTTCTTGCATGTTGCTTATGGATTTTCCTCAAACAATTGTTTTAATATTTCATCATTACGGCAAACTTGGGTTTAAGCTTTAAGTTGCATGAAGCATTCTAACTTTTCTTCTCAGCCAAGTGGTTCTCTGCCCAATCATACAATGAATTTGCGCGCCGCATGTGGTATGTACACGTAATGCATCGTTGTGCGTTCAAACAATTATTTCATGATTGCTTATAAAGATGGCAGACTTTCCACTGTGTGATGTCAAGTGGGATGAATCTATTGATTAGTGCGAATTATGTATTGATTAGTGGGACTTATCTACTGATAGAGCACGTTAATGAATTTACTCTTTCAAAAGCATCGATGTACTTTTCCCTTTGACCGGAGGTAGCCTAAGGTGTGAGTGGTATTAAACTCCAGGGGATTGTTGGGCCGTTAATCTGGGTAGATTCTCCCCAAATATGTCATGAAGGATTTTCGCAACTGGAGGTGAGGTGTGATGTGGCTCATTGTTTAGACCTTTTGGGAGTGGTTTATTGGAGGTGGGTGTCAGCAAGGTTAGTTGTAATGATCAATGTGGTTTTTGAGTAGGTCATTACTCAGTCCAATTGTTGATAGTTTGTGGGAAACTGGAACTTATGCGGAGCGTCAGGATTGATGGGTGTGTTTCTTCATGGAGGATTGTGCACCACTTCTGGTTATTGTAGTATTGAAGTATTCTTGACGAATCGTGTATACAACTACCACGTCCCTGAGTTTGTTCGCTAATTAAGTTTCAATTTATTCGATTACATGAATGTTGACATTTTACATCCATCAGCATGCATGATTTCCTCGTTGGATTCTTTTATTTCAGTGTAGACTCTGTTGACCTTTGAGTAAACGGGTTCATATCCCTCTGATTTAGCTACATCCTGATTCGACTATGAATAACACACAACTTCATCCTCTGAGGTCATCATTAGACTTGTCTAGTCCTTCCGTTACTTTGCTCATTGTGCCAACTGGATCGATGTATTGAATGCACATGTTTCCTGTTTCTTGAAGCACGAGAGCAATGGTGGCAATTATTTTCCAAGTTATTTTATTTTTACAAGTTCAGTGAGAGATAGCTTTGCGGTAGCCATTGTTGTTCCTTCCATTCAAATCAATGTAAGGCTGTGTCCGCGTATTGGCGGCTACAGCTAGGGCTCTGGCTGGATCGCCGTGTTGTCATGCATTGAAGTATAGGACGTCCTTAGCAACACCCTTAGCAACAGTGGTAGCTGTAGCCGTAGCCACCAAGTCGGATACGGCCTTTTACCAAACTGGAGTTGGCAAACTAGTGCTGGTCCCTTCTTGGTACAATGGGAACCAGTATTCATTATTGCTATTGCTCACCAGGGAACATGACAAAGAAAAAAGGCAACATGATGAAGGTTTTGGGGTATCGGAGGTGGCGGTTTAAATATTACTCATGCCCTGAGGCTTGCAGGGTTTGGAATACACATAGGCCACAGTGGCCATGGTCTCTGTTACCCTGGTCTTGGCCTTGTGCCACTTCAAAAGTTTCCCATAGACTTCCAATGGAAGTGTTGGACTTGCCTTGCCCTCTCAAAGATGAAATTTCTGGCCGAAACTTGAGAAAGTGACAACATTCCAGGTTGTTCCCCTTTTGAAAGGCAATAACCTGCATGTTGATCCTTGTTAGTGAACGGGGTTTTTTTTTGCTTTGCTTGTTTTCAGCGTTGAGGGCAGCGTTTCATGAGGTGGACGAGGAGGACCAAGAGGCGATTGACTCAACCCTGGTTCCGTTTCTAGTGACTAAACTCCTTGGCAAGCAGGCTACCGAGAACAACAACGTCTTCTCACATAACATCACCAAGAACGGTAAGGAGCCTCTTTTGTAAAAAGAAAAACAAACTTATCAAATTGTTGCGGTACCTGCTGCTAGGACTCGAACTGCCTCCAGCTACTGGGGCAATTTTGGTGGTCTAGTGGTAAGACATCTGCTCTAGAATGGCAAATCCCACTCAAGTAATATGCCTAGGTGGATTTTTTCCACAGTACTCAGGGAAATTACTGAGCATACAGCGCTTTACACACATCGGTGTTTGGGTAAAAATCAAATCCTTTTTTTCACACTTTATTAGCCAATATTTTTCAAAAGAAGTTAGTGGGTCAATGGAGAGTTAAGCTTTTTACAGAGTCGTAAGAGAGGTCTTTAACTGCAAACTGTGGCTTTAGTTAATTGCAGATTCAAGCTGAGCACAGTGTAAAACGTAAATTTCGAACACACCTTTTGACATAAGTGGCTCTTCATAAAAATGGTGACGATGTACCTCCTAAAATGTTGATGCACTTTCAGCACTCTCGGAGCTGAATAGGCCGGTCCATAGAATGAAGAATGTTCATTTTTTTAGGCGCATGGCCCATTTTCATAAAGCTGCTTAAAGGAACATTACAGAATTGGTTTTTGCTAACAAAACAGTTGCTGGCAGTGAAGCACTTTATGTAATCCACCATATACATAAACTGACAAACCTGTAGAAGTTTTGAAATCGATCGGCCATCTGGGTCACGAGAAAATAGTGAAAAACCGATTACACACTTGCATGAAATCATATAGATTCAAAAATGAGTAAAACGCTCACTGAGCGATAAACTCCAATCGGAAAATTAGTTTATTCATTTCTCATCAAATATGGCATTTCAGATAGAAATATTTCAAGGATGTTTTCTACTATCATCATCATTAGACCGTGTAAGTTTTATGTAAATCTGTGATAAAAAGTATATTTTACAAGTTTTTTTTCTTACCAATTCTGTAATGTGCCTTTAAGCACAACATAAATATGCTAACCAGAACAAGGTTACCAGCCAAAATACAATTTTACATGTACCGTTTGTAATTGGTATCCTGCTCATTTCCGCTTAGCAGAAAACTGTGAAGCAATATTGTCTGCCTACAAGCAGCTCCATGAAATTGGGACCCAAGTTCAAACCTACATTGAACCTTTCTTAAGGACTTAAAGTATCACTCCATGGTCACCACATAGTTGGCAGAGTACAGAACTGTATGCGTTGTCAATGCAAACACAAAAAGCATTTTTACGTGTACAAGTATTATGTACTTGACAGGAGAGAATGGCACTTGTCAAGTCACATTTCATAATATTTACAAACATGACATGGTCAGTCTGTGTCTCCCAAGCTATCAATGCCTTGGTGGATATTCCCAAGTGTTGACATAACCAGTGAAATTGAACTGAGGCAAGACGATTTATGCTTAAAGGAACATTACCGAATTGGTTTTTGCTAACAAAACAGTTGCTGGCAGTGTAAGCACTTTATGTAATCCACCATATACATGTACATAAACTGACAAACCTGTAGAAGTTTGAGATCGATCGGCCATCTGGGTCACGAGAAAATAGTGAAAAACCAATTACACATTTGCATGAAATCATATAGGTTCAACAAATGAATAAAACGCTCACTGAGCGATAAACTCCAATCGGAAAATTAGTATATTCATTTCTCATCAAATATGGCATTTCAGACAAAAATATTTCAAGGGATGTTTTCTACTATCATCATCATTAGACAGTGTAAGTTTTATGTAAATCTGTGATCAAAAAGTATATTTTACAAGTTTTTTCCTACCAATTCTGTAATGTTCCTTTAAAAGACATGGTATATTCCTTTTGTGCAATCGAACATATTTTTGACTGCACAAGGGCGCTTTCAACGGTGAGTTTCCTTTCATCACAACAACAGTTTTTATCTTATTTTGACTGCCTGTGTGTTGTTTTCTTGTATCAATGGCCAACTAAATAATAATAACAATGTAAAAAGAAGAAGTTGGTTTTACTTGTTGTTGCATTACATCGATTTGGTTCACAAACGCCCTCACACAGTGAAAAAAAGTTGAATTGATACAGATTACAAATTGTTCATGGTCATCGTCTTTGATTTATCATTTTCCGTCTTCTAAAACTCACTTGATACAAAGTTGGTGTTGGCATTTCCTGTGAAATGTTTCAATTTGAAATGATTTCATTGTACCAAGCTTGGTGTCCTGTGCAGTTTCTGTTTTTTCTGGGGTTTGTTTGTTTGTTTTTTCTCTCTTTTTCTGTTTTTTGTTTTGGTTTTTGTTCTTCTCTTTTCCCTTTTTCTGTTTTGTTTTGGTTTTGGGTTTTTTTTAGGGGGGGTGGTAACTTTTTTTAGTTTCATAGCTGGGTTTTTTTGTGCTTTTTTAGGAGGGTTGATGTTTGATGAGAGCAAAGTTGCATGTCTAAGTATCTTTCTTGGCCTAGTGTTTCCCCCGAACTGGACTATCTGTATGTTAATTATGGTTTTGCTTTTTTTGTGGATTTCAATAGTTATGTAAGCACCAATATCAATTCAAGGGTGAAGTTGTAAAAAATCTTGCGAGGCTTGCGTAACAGTCTCCTGAAGACAATCAAAGCATACTGATAGAAAACTTTGAGTTGTTGTACCGCCAGTTCTTTGCAGAACCACCACAACTCAAGACAAAATTTGAAGTTAGGATTATGTTACCACAAACCTTACCATCATCTCCACCATGCAAAGTTTCAAATCCTACATTATCATCAGATACATGTAGTATCTCCATCATGCAAATTTCAAATTCTACTTTGACCATCATCAGATAGTATCTCCACCATGCAAAGTTTCAATTCCTACTTTTATCTCCACCATGCAAAGTTTCAAATCCTACTTTTTCAACTATGATTTGAAACTTTGCATGGTGGAGATACTATCTGATGGTAAGGTTTTCTCGTTCACATGAAACGATGAAAGGAAAAAGAAATGTCTTATATTTATGTCTGGTTTTCAGGACAGTTAATAACAATAATAATAAAACCACACTCATTTTTGCGCATTTCACCATAAAATGTTCAAAAGCGCATTACAAAAATCTACAATTTCATTGAAAGTCAGCACAATGGAGTAAAACAGCAAGGAGTTAAAAAATAACAACCCTCCCCCTGCTGTTACAGTCCCAGTTAGAAAATACTAGGGAAGTTGACAAAAAAGGGAACTGTTTACATTTTATGTTAGCATTTTTTATTTATTTTTAACTGTCCTGAAAACCAGACGTAAATACAAGACTTTTCTTTTTCCGATCATCATTTCATGCGGATGAGAGTTTGCAGGTTGTGTACTTCCGTAACTTCCCTAGTATTTTCTAACCTTGGGACTGTAACAGCAGGGGGAAGGTCAGGGGTGGGACTGCTGGTGGGGACATCTCTCTGTTTACCAGGCAGGGTGGACAGTTTCTGGAGAATTGGTTTGTAGTTTCTGCAGAGAACAGAATGTATGTTAAAGGAACTGTGTATCACAGGTGGATTTTAAGTCTGTGTGATTAACGGTCAATGTTTATAGAAGCAAGAAACTTTACCATAGTTGCTTTAGCCTTTGGATGGGACATTAAGCCGTAGGTCCCGTGTACTAGTGTACTAAGATTGGTAGTGCACATAAAAGAACCCAGGACGCTTATCGTGGAAGAGTAGGTGTTAACGCCGGTGGTTTCTGGTTCACACAGCAAGCACCCTTATATATTTACAGGTTTCCTCAGGCTTGCGAGCTACAGTGACTAGTTCACTTTTGAGGCATCCTTGGTTTCATGACCACAAATATATAATAATAGTAATAATGATAATTCTGTATGTTGAGAAACACTTACCTTATAGGACTGAATTGGGTGTTTATTTGAAACCTCTTGTTCTCATTTATTTGATGAGCAAATAAGCCCATCAATGGTGCCGGGCAATTACCTTGAATCAGACAATAAGTAACAACTGCAAAACACAAAATGGAAGTTTAAAATGTGCTTTTGCAAGATGAAGTTTCATTTATTATGTTTTCATTTTCACAAACAGAATTTTGTCATCCTATAGTATCGTATAATAATAATGACAGAACAAATTCAATGAGGTCTCTATGACGGTAAGAGCATGCAAGGAGAGGTTTTGGTTTCTGTACGTGATATCCGCAGAGCTGGTTTCCAGCAGTGTTTCTCAAGTGATGGAAATCGGTCGGATCCGTGGTGTTGTGACACCAGTCTTCATAGGTTATGTGTAATATCTGCTATGAAATGACAGTACTTCTGGATTACTGCATCGGGACTCAAATTCTGGGCACAGTTTCATAGAGCACAAAAAGGAGCAAGTACACCAAAATTATGCTTACAAGACTAAGGTTACCAGCCAAAACACCATGCCACATGTACAATTTGTGACTGGTATCCTGCTCATTTTTGCTAAGCAGCAAATTGTTCAGCAATATTTTCTACTTAGGCAGCTCTATGAAATTGGCCTCTGATGGTTGAATCATTGGAGTGTGGGTTCGATTCCCGGTCATGACACTAAAGGCACTTCACCATAATTGCTTCTCTCAACCCAGGTGTATAAATGGGAACCTGAGAGGGCTGAGACAGTATTGTGTTGGAATAACCTCTTAGCACTAAGTTAGGCAGCTTGGGTTTGTATGCTCCCCAGGGAGTTGAGAAAGTAAGAGGAATGATCTAAGAAGTATGCCTGATGGACAGCTAGGGATAATAATTTTTTGATCTCGCTACTAGGATTTGTGCGCTTATAAGAACAAATTATTATTAATATTTGCTATACAAAATCTGTACTTCTGGATTATATTTGATATTTGCTATAAAGAACAGTGATTTTAATATCTTCCCAGGATAAAAGTTACCATCTGATACCCCCCCTCCAACTCCTCTATCCCCCTCCCCCATCCCACCCCATCCCCCTCCCCCATCCCACCCCATCCCCATCCCCATCCCCTCCCCCATCCCACCCCATCCCCCTCCCCCATCCCACCCCATCCCCACTAATTTTCTTAGTCCTCTGGGGAAAAGAAAGCCGAATTGGCGGTTGTAGCTACGGCTACAGCTAGGTTTCCACATAATCCTGAGTATAGTACCGTCGTCCTTAGCAACACCCTTAGTCGTAGCCGATTCGGTTACGGCCTAAGAAAGGGAAAGAAGAAAAAATGGCATTTGTGAACTTTCTGTACTGACACACTCTCAGTAGATATTCAATGACATGCAATGTTCTCCCTTAACAGTGGTCCGCTGGGCCAAATGCCAGTTAAAACACCTGAGGACCAGTCAAAACTCACTCCAAGTGGTTCCGGTTGGCTACACAATAAACATACCCTCCCCAGTTCCCCCCTTTCCCCCGCTCCCCCCTTCCCCGCTCCCCCGCTCCCCCTTTCCCCCGCTTAATGTTGTTAACCCCAGCGTTAACCCCAGCTGGAGCGCAGACCGCGCAATGAGAGCCAACATTGAACGTGGGCCGGGGGTTGGGGCCAAACAAGATTTGGCCGGGATTGTAGCTCAGTGTTGAAGAGTGTCCCGTTTAACATAAAACAATGGACTGGTGAAAAGGCTTGTGGCATTCTGAAATGACAAGCTAACTGGTCCTGCTGTCTAGTCACTGGAAAAAGTTAAAGGCAAACCCTGACATGGGACTGAAACATTCTCACGTAGAAATAATTTGGTATGGGGTTGAACAAAGAAAAATTGACTAGAGCGGGATTTGAACCAACGACCTCCAGATTAACGTACCGGCGCTCTACCAACTGAGCTATCTAGCCCTATATTGGCGGTCTCCCTATTTTGTCAATATCTTTGTCAATATCTTTTGAAATAATTTGGAACTGATTTTTCGTCCTTTCGGGGCCCAATTTCATAGAGCCGCTTAAGCAGAAAAATACAAAAAACAAATTTCTGCTCAGCAAAAAAATTAGCAGGATACCAGTCATAAATGTTGCATGGTATTTTAACTGGTAACCTAAATCTGGTCATCACAATCATTAAGTGCTTAGCTACTTTTTGTGCTGAAAAGGAGCTCTATGAAATTGGGCCCCTTGCTGTATCTTCTTCCCTTGTTATCAAGAATGCAACAATGGTGGTCAGTCCGTGGTTACATCCTAACCTAATCCACATCCCATCTACAGTGTGGTCTAACAGAAGGTTTCCATGTGAAATCATGGACATAGATTATTTAGACCACTTTAATGTGATCACAGAATGACTCTTCAAATAGTGACTCATGAAAGTGTATTTTTTACGAAGAGGCAAACTGGGTCAGATAGGTTGCCAGGCACAGTTGTGCATAATTTGTCAGTGTACAATTTTTTATATATTTAATGTAGAGGAAAAGGATTTGATTTTTTTATTTTTTCCCTGTTGTTTTTTTGCAATTTGCCTGATACTATCACAGGTTTCCTCATAACCTTCAAACACAACATCTGCCATGTACAAAACTTGTCAAACTGTTGGGCTGTTTTTCTTGCATTTAGCCACATGTTATATGTTGCTATGGGGCCATTCAAAGTGTTCAACATGTTTAGGGTCCTACAAGAAGTTTGACAAGGGGAGAAGTGGGAGAGGCTGTGTATGATCCTTTAAGATGTTAAAAAATGTTGATGTTCTTACAGTTAAAGGAACATTACAGAATTGGTTTTTGCTAACAAAGCACTCTCGGAGCTGAATAGGCGGTCCATAGAATGAAGAATGCTTCAGTTTTTTTAGGCGCATGGCCCATTTTCATAAAGCTGCTTAAAGGAATATTACAGAATTGGTTTTTGCTAATAAAACAGTTACTGGCAGTGTAAGCACTTTATGTAATCCACCATATACATAAACTGACAAACCTGTAGAAGTTTGAGATCGATCGGCCATCTGGGTCACGAGAAAATAGTGAAAAACCGATTACACATTTGCATGAATCATATAGATTCAACAAATGAATAAAACGCTCACTGAGCGGTAAACTCCAATCGGAAAATTAGTTTATTCATTTCTCATCAAATATGGCATTTCAGGCAGAAATATTTCAAGCAATGTTTTCTACTATCATCATCATTAGACCGTGTTAGTTTTATGTAAATCTGTGATCAAAAAGTATATTTTACAATTTTTTTTTCTTACCAACTGTAACGTTCCTTTAAATAAAAAGGAGAAGCTATGAAAAATTGGGGTGATACAGATAAAGCTGTAATCCACATTGACTATGCTGTTGGGTGTGTGGGGGTCAGGTGGAGCGACTGTGAATCTTATGTTAATGTACGTCAATACAGAGAGGCCCCCAGAAATGTTGAAAGTACTACTTGGAGGGGGGGGGGTTCTTAAAATGTTTTGATTTCTGTGTGACCTTCAAAACTGTGGATGATCCCATGGTGATGTATGGTGTGACATCCATGGTCCTGCCTCTATGGTATGGTGAAATCTGCAAGTTCTCAATTAGAATGCAGAGAAATTTACAATGGAAAAAGCCATCAGATCTCACAAAGTGATTATATATTCTGCGACAATGCACGGACGAAATGCTTTCAATATTTGTCACATAGATCCTGTATTTGCCATTGAAATTTTTGTTTACAATAAATACAAAATAGACGCGGAAACTCATCCACCCCACACTCTGAAATTTCTTCTTTCTTTTTTGTTTTACTTCTAAACAACATGTACAACTCCATGTACAACACCAACCTTGTCCGCTGTGACATGACTTTGGGAACAATGCTATGAGCATCTGATAATTGTCCATATTGGACTCCAATATTAAATTTTGGAGCAACGCAGCAGTAAATACATGGCAAAATAATGTATGACACAGTGCGGCGTGTTGCATGTTTTACCAATCAAATGACAAGGATCTTTGTGTGTGATACATGTGTATAAAACTGTTTGCACTTATCTCCACAAGTCTAGACCTTAAATATTTACATCTAACTGTAGCAGTAACACCAGTGATCACCCAATAAAGGGATTAAGTGATAAGTAAAAGCCAGAGTAGCAACTCTCCTAATCACTGCTTGTCAGAGGACAAAGGAGGCCTTGGGATGTGTTTATCTCTAGCCAGAGGGGTGTCTGGGCGCTTTTTATTAGAGACTCAGATTTCTGTTAATTTGGACACCTTTCTTCATCTGTCATTTCCCAAGCATTTCCTAAGGTTGAAGAGCTAGAGGTGAACATCTCGGACACGGACACGTAGTGATTGGGTCGCATTGCAGATCATGGGTAACATGTTGTCGGCTGGTGGTGTTCTTCTAAAACAGACATCGAGAAGAATGAAGCAGTGTCTGTTACAAAGGATTGTTCAAAAGTTCGTTCTCCTGTCTACACCTATGTAGTCAGGCTCACCTTGGAGGACAAATTGGCTAGGCAGGGCAAAATGACCTATCATACACCCTCGGTGTTGTGAAACACACACCAGATCTGTCCTCACAAAAGCCATCCGGCACATTTTTTGTTTTCCTTTCTGGAAAGTGTATCCCGGTCTTGGAGGACATGTCTTCTTGTATGACATTTTTGCCAGCACAAAAAGGCGACACCCGTGCCGATTTCAGGAGAGACAGTAGGAGATTTTCTCCCCAAGGTAGTCGCTGCCGATGATACCCCCTTACTACAAAAGAAAAGGGGAATTACTAGCAACAACAATCTTTAATCCCAGTGTAAGGGTAGTGTAAACGAAGACGACAGTCTTCCCGCTTTTGCGTCTCGAGAAACTCTCTTTGTACGGGGCTTCTTCTCATCCATGGGCCCCCTTGGACAATTCCGCTTCTCTGCCATGGATTACCTTGTCTTGTTGAACAAAAGACAGGACAATAAACAAACCTTTTGCCACCTTTAAAGCCATTCATGCCCTGGCATTCATGTTGTTAAGCCCCTGGATGACTCTTAGATGCTTTGATCCCGAATAGGTTTGCGGTCTGGAATGTTCTAGCGCTGGCAGAACTGCTCTAATTTTGGGGGTAATAATTATCGGATTTGTAGGAACTGATCTCAAATTGAGGCGTCTGTATAAGTAAACAGCTACACCGAGAGAGTTTCGCTATTCAGCTCTGAAGCATTTGTTCATCAAACAATCGTTTGTTTTTATTAAGTTCATGGTTTGTTTGTTATCTCTTTCAACTTTGGTAGGTTTCATTTGTGGAAAAAAAAGGGGGAAAGAAAGGAGACAGATATCCAGATGGTTTTGCTTTGATAAAAGTCTATCTGTGTGTCCCTGAAAATTAAAAACATTCAACTCGAAGCTTACAAGTTATTTTAAAATTTATCTATACCGTCTGCTACAGGATATTATGATAGTAGAGTTTTATCCTTGAAGTACAGGGTCAACAAATGGTAGGCCAACATGTTTAAAATCTTTTCACAATTTTTAAAACAATTTAGCATGATAATACTTCTAGCGACTATCTTGGCAGGGACCAGTTAGCTTGTCATTTCACTAGTCCACCAGCTACAAGGGAAACTGACTGGGTAAATTTTTTAATAATTTGGGGTTGGACAGAGACAAATTTACTTGAGCCAGGACTTGAACCTGCATACTCCGGCACGCTAATCCAGAGGTCACAGGTTCATGTCCCGCTCTAGTAAATTTGTCTTTGTTCAACCCCAAATTAGTTAAGATTTCATATGAAATATAGATGCTTTTCAGTGGAGGCAAATTAAGAGTGCAGGATATTACTAAGACCATTAAATCAAAGAAGAAGAGATGGGCAGGTCACCAAGCAAGGAGGTATGACAATAGGTGGGCGTGCAAAACAACCAATTAGGACTCCAAGATACCAAACCAGAAAAAGGGAGAGACAAAACTGGGCCCGATTTCATAGAGCTGCTTAAGCACAAAAAGTAGCTAAGCAAAACAAAATTATGCTTACTAGAATTAGGTTACCGTCCAAACTACCATGTCGCATGCACAATTTGTGACTGGTATCCTGCTGATTTCTGCTAAGCAGAAAATTGTTAAGCAATATTTTCTGCTTAAGCAGCTCTATGAAATTGGGCCCAGAAGATGGAGGGACGAACTAAGAACATATTGGAGCATTGCTTAGCAACAGACAGCTCAAGATAAAGTGAAATTTAGAAACGGTGAAGAGGCTTTCCTCCTGGAGTGGAGTGAAATGGGCTAGAGAGAAGGAAGATAAAAAGCTTGCCAACACTGAACCGGCCTGAACTGGACATAATAGAGACTATTTTGACTGGTCCTCACGCGTTTTAACTAGCATTTGGCCAGGGGACCACCGTTCAAGGAGATCACTGTAAAGTTATAAAAACATTGAAACATTTTGTCTCCCTCTTAAAGGACATTTCAGAATTGGTCAGAAAAAAACTTGTAAAATATACTTTTTGATCACAGATTTACATAAAACTTACACGGTCTAATGATGATGATTGTAGAAAACATCCCTTGAAATATTTCTGTCTGAAATGCCATATTTGATGAGAAATGAATAAACTAATTTTCCGATTGGAGTTTATTGCTCAGTGAGCGTTTTATTCATTTGTTGAATCTGTATGATTTCATGCAAATGTGTAAACTGTAATCGGTTTTTCACTATTTTCTCGTGACCCAGATGGCCGATCGATCTCAAACTTCTACAGGTTTGTCAGTTTATGTATATGGTGGATTGCATAAAGTACTTACACTGCCAGCAACTGTTTTGTTAGCAAAAACCAATTCTGTAATGTTCCTTTAAACTAAAACCAACCACAACAAACATACAAATTTTCCAAAGCCTTTCAAGGTAAAGTTGTCCATTTATTCTGGAACAAGACACCTATGTTCAAACCAATTTTCCCTGTCCTAAAGGAGACACTTGGAAGTTGATAAATGATAGAGTATATCTGAGGTCCTATTAATTATTGTAAATAAGCTAGGGGATGTTTTTTTGTTATGCTATTAGGGGGTAGCGGTTGTGAAAGAGAAGACGCCTTGAAGGATATGAAAGGATTTTAACCCGGCGTCTCATTGACAAAGTTGTTGCTTATTTTTCGTATTTATCACCAATTTCAGATCAGTCTTGATTTAAGGGATTAAACCTGCATTTAATGAGTTCGAAATTAGTATATTTCCCCTGGGCTCCGCCTCAGGGGATAGGTCTGGGGGATCACCTGCGGGGTGTGGTAGTTTTAACCATAGATATTGGTCTGGTTCCCTAGATGTAGTTTTTTTTTCCTGCCAAGGTTGGCATTACTCATGTTTTTCAGGTTGGAGACGGTGGACTATTAGTAAACCTTCAAAATCTTCTAGTGTGTTTGGAAGTACACTGGACTGCAGGACTTTGGTTGTTCGGTGGTTGGGTTACTGGCCAAGTGCTAAATTTAACTCTGGCATGAAGTCCAGCGGGTTTGTACTTGTATTAGTAAATCTTCATACACTATAGACTGCAGGACTTTGGTTGTTCGGTGGTTGGGTTACTGGCCAAGTGCTAAATTTACTTTGGCATGAAGTCCAGCGGGTTTGTACTTGTATTAGTAAATCTTCATGCACTATAGACTGCAGGACTTTGTTTGTTCGGTGGTTGGGTTACTGGCCAAGTGCTAAATTTAACTCTGGCATGAAGTCCAGCGGGTTTGTACTTGTATTAGTAAATCTTCATACACATAGACTGCAGGACTTTGGTTGTTCGGTGGTTGGGTTACTGGCCAAGTGCTAAATTTAACTCTGGCATGAAGTCCAGCGGGTTTGTACTTGTGTTAGTAAATCTTCATACACTATAGACTGCAGGACTTTGGTTGTTCGGTGGTTGGGTTACTGGCCAAGTGCTAAATTTAACTCTGGCATGAAGTCCAGCGGGTTTGTACTTGTATTAGTAAATCTTCATACACTATAGACTGCAGGACTTTGGTTGTTCGGTGGTAGGGTTACTGGCCAAGTGCTAAATTTAACTCTGGCATGAAGTCCAGCGGGTTTGTACCTGTATTAGTAAATCTCCATACACTAGACTGCAGGACTTTGGTTGTTCGGTGGTAGGGTTACTGACCGTTGCTTAAATTGAAGACTGCTCTATGTTCCCACTGCCCTATTTTTGGATAACCCTTTGTGATAACCCCTCATGATCTTCATGCTAAGGTAAGGGTGAGGGTTAGGGTGGGCGTTAGGGTTAGGGTGGGCGTTAGGGTTAGGGTTGGCGTTAGGGTTAGGTTGAGGGTTAGGGTGGGCGTTAGGGTGAGGATGAGGGTTAGGATTAAGGTTAGGGTGGTGGTTAGGGTTAGGGTTAGGGTTAGGGTTAGGATTAGGAACATACAGTTGTAGACCCGTGTCGGAACTTAAAGGTGTCTAGGGGTGTCGGAACATAGGTGTGTAACCCTAAAGTTACTCCGACATGTAGTCAAGCCCCAGTTTTCGAAAAACTAAAAGGGTTGCTTATACTATCTGGTATTACAAAAGGCCTAGTCTCTGTATTGAAATTCAAATCTCCTCATTTCAAAAATTGGCATCTGCCAATCAAGATGATTTTTCCACCAATTAAGCTCAGCCCACAATAAAAACATTGTCATCGTATCTCAGTTTCTTAAACATTGGCATCTGCCAATCAAGATGATTTTCGACCAATTAATCTCAGCCCACAGTAGAAACATTGTCATTATGTGATTGGGTTAGCTGCTTGTTAGCTGCCTGGTGAAGTCTGAAGGTTTTGGAGAAAATTAGAAATTAAGGTCACATTAGAAGAAAAGCTCTGTAGGTTTGTTTCCATAATCACAGCTCAACTCGTCATGTAATAGATGCCTCTGTTTTGTTTGATACTATAATGCAGGCTTTTTTCTAAATAGAGATGCGGGCGCAGCATCGTTGCGCTTATCGCGTTGGTCCGAAATCAATCTCAAGGAGATTCAAGATAACATAGAGACCCCTGTCACACGTGCTCCCTCATTCCAGTCCCACTCCCCCACCCCCTAAAAAAATGGTGGTGATTGAATTTCCCAGGCTGCATGGCTATTCATGAAGATAAGGACCCATGCAGCCAGCAAGGTTAAAGGCCTACCATGGTACAACATGCGAGTTGCCCAGTTCCTTTCAGTCTCCCTCTCCTCTGCAACAATTAAAGTTTTCAAACTCTTTAAGCCAGCGGTCCAGCGAGGTGCATTGTCCTTCGCGCTGAATTTGCCGTTATTTACCCAGAGAGACTTGCCGTCGGCGGTTTGCTTTATTTCAGAACTTCTCCTAGTGGGTTTTGGGAATGTGGCTGGAACTGGTTCATTGCAAAGGATGGATGTTGCCTGTGATGCGTGATTAAGCGAATCAAATTGACCAGAAGTTTTCTCATCAGATGGTCAGCTATCACAGGCGGATGTCTCATGATTGAAGCTGTTCGTAAAGGTTGTTTGTTTTCATTTAGGTGATCGTTCTTTCCTTTTTTTTTTAAAAGGGGGGCTCAAAGGGAGTTCAGTGGCCGTTAAGCCAGGCTTATGAGGGGATGTACTACTAACACAGCACGATGCCTATTGTTGTGTCCGTTTATTGTAGATAATCTTCTGGTGGCATGGGGTGACCATCACTTTAAAGGAGGCTTAGGGTAAAAGTGTGGGGGCAATGCCAAGAGGTGTCTCGCAGTCTCTCTGGGTTTAGGCCATTCACGGAGACTGGTCATACGTTGACGTAGTTTGAGATATGGTTTTTGAGCGTTGTCGCTCGGTGCTCTGATGGACTCCCCCATTCAGCTGTTATCAACTGTAAAATTATTGTCTTCACGGGCCTATAGCGTTGGAGAACAATGGCGTCAACCACTGGTTACTTTACTTTGTGATGGAACAATTAGGGAGAGGGCTGCGGGAAGCACCTTATCATTGTTTGATAAGAGTTGGATAGGCCGACAATAAAGTATTCCCTCGGGGCTCAAATTTTAGTTTTAAAACTGAAACTTGTTTCTTGTTTATAAAACAAGTTGCTTGCATTGATGTTTTTTTCTGTTATTATTTTATATATAAGAAGGGCAACAGGAAAAAAAATCACTTTTGTGATTCACTAAATTTCCAATAGATAGAGTCGTTAGGAAGATGAAACCCAAATTACCAGTCTCTAACCTTACGTTAAAATGGTGTAAAATGCCACTGTGTTTGATAGCCTTCAATTTTGTTTTTAATATTGTTTAACATTGATCGTTCTGAATGGCCCCTGACAGTACTGGTCTTTGAAACAGATAATGTGAAGGGGCAAGAAGAAAAGGCAAAATCTCTACTACAAAATAAAAGTGCTTTCTTTTTAATTAGAAGGAATAAGTTTATGAACATGTGCACAACAAAAATCAATCGCCGCTATTCTCAGTTAGAAATGTTGTTTATCTGAATTGATTTTATTGTCTTTGTATACATGTCAGTAATTATGACATTTGCCTCAAAAAGCCTTTCGCTGATTTCTTTCCAAGTCAAGTTTAACTTTATCGTGTATAGATGCAGCAAAATAAGACGGATTGGTTCAAGAAGTTTTTAAACAGAAATATGTTGGCCTCAAGAAATCTTTTCCTCATCAAAAAGTGACGTTTTTGAGGGGAAATGTTTTTCCCCTGCAGACCCTTTTTTTGAATCAGTCTGTATGATTGTTTTTGCTGTTTCTAAACAGGATCTTTTCTCCATCTGATCAAACTTGGATGGAATCTCTCAAACGCCTTTGTAAGTAAAAAGAGATAGAAATTTGTTTTGAACTTGAGTGAACTTTTAAAAGTGTTTGACGACACAATAAAGTACCCCCTATCTTATGCACATTTTAACCAGTATCAATGGGAATGTAATCATTTTACCTAATTTGCACAGGGATCATTTTGTTTCTTTTTTTTAATCCTTGGTTTAAGTTGTTGCTTTATTTTGTAACTCATTTATATGAATGATTAATTTTTAATTTAAAATATCCATGTAATTACTTATTTTGTTCTTCATGTCAAATTAGTTTTTAATTTCACATTTTAATTTTATTTTCTCACAAAAAAAGCATCATTTAAAAGACATTAGCGATTTAAAAGCCTTTTATTTTTATTTTTAATATTTGAAAAGGCCCAACACTTTGATTTATGTTTTATGTTTATGTCTTTTTGGTAAAAGAAATACTTTTTTATTCTTAAGCTTTCAAGAGTCAACATTCTTATTTTTCTTTTGTTCTATTCCAAAATTAGTTTTTAATTTCAAATTTGTCTTATTCTTTTCTCTTACAAAAAAGCATAATTTCATTCGAAAAGACATTAACAGTTTAAAAGCCTGTTAGGTTTTTTATTTTAAAAAGGAATACTTAAAAGGCCCAACATTTTTCCTTTTTGTTATTTTTTTTATTGGGGGTGCGGGGGGGGGGGGGGAAGAAAGCGTTCTCTCCAGTTGTTAAGTTTTCAAAATTCTTTTCTCACCAGTTGATTTTGAAAAAGACATTAATGATTAATGTCCTGTTAAGTTAAGAGATTTCATGTGCTCAAAGGCACAACATTTTGCTTGATTTTTTTTATCCAATCCATAAGTTTTCAAGAATGAACATTCTTTGTTTTTCTATAAGACTCAAGTAGAATCATTCGTCAAAGTGATCTGTAAAAAAAACCTTTTCCATCAAACATTACAAAAAGCTTGTTTGACATGAAGTTATCAATGATGTTCCGTTGTTCAGCATAATGAGATGTCTCTATAGACCCCTTGCATGTAATAGAAATACGCAAAGCGCATTATTGACCTGCCGCCATTTCACGAAACTTTACACCACTGCGTAAGTCAACTTGTGGAAGATTTCTCGTGTTGGTGGTGCTCAACTTATGCAAGTGGACTTATGCAGTTGCGTCAAGTTTAATGTAATCGGCGGCTGAAGGCATCTCAAAGGGCTGATTATTTTGTCTACAAGGTATGCGGAGCCATGTTCAAAATACAAGTAGATAGCACCATGTAACGGTTTACTAGGTGATGTGGTGCAATCTGCAGCCAACCATACCAGAAAATACCGGGGAGAACCCTTCTCTTAACAATAAGTGCACTGGGTTCTTTTACGTGCATTACACAACAAATAAGACCTATGGCTTTACGCCCCATCTGAAGGACGAAGCAATATTGGTTAAGTGTCTTGCTTAAGGACACAAGTGACAGGACTATGGGGCGCCGTTTATGACATAGTCAGTAGTCAGTAGTCAACAGAGTAGTAGTACATAGACTCGCTACACTGCTTTGAGCTTATTCTCCCTAAGATTTGTTTTTGTATTTTGGTTTTGTTCTATATGTAAGAGTTCCGCAATAAAGTCATAAACGGGGCCCCATACAAGACTGGGACTCGAACCCACACTCTGCCGGGGAGAAACACCAGAGCTTGTATCCAGTGCGCATTACCACGCGGCCATGACATTCAACAGCTCAAACAGCGCCCTCACTGAGGTCAAAGGATGACCAATCATTGGCTGAGAGTTGTGCGTGGTGCGTACACACATGCACATTTTTATTGTTTGACCTCGGCAATGGCAGCCTATGCTAGGGGTCCTTTGTCTGCCACCATCCTTACAGCTTCTTCCTTCATACTGAATTTTATTTTTCACATTTTCACAGTTATTTTGTTATATTTGTGTGTTTTGATTTTTTTTATCAACAGGTGTGGTGAAATTTTCTGATTTTGTGTCGATCATGTCAGAGGCCATGGCGGAGACAACAAATTGGGGCAAACTACAGACGGAGGTTAAAGGTTACGTAGGCATTGACACCATACAAGAACAGATCAGAAAGAAAGCTCTGAAGAGAGGGTTTGAGTTTAACATCATGGTTGTAGGTAAGGATGTAATCAGGGAACATAAAGGGAACTTAACACTCAGTTCATCACAGCACTTTAGCTACGGGCGTCTCAAGGCACTTATTATTTTTAATAATAGACCGGGGGGTATGCTAAATTGAAACCCATTTATATAGCACCTTGTAAGGGTTTTACAATGTGATGCAGTGCAATCTGCAGCCAACCATGCCAGAAACACAGGGGCAAAATCTTGCTCTTCAGTACAGGTATACTTTTCTTTTCTCTTTCCCCTTTTTTTAATGATTTATCGCCTAACTCACAAGGCCATGCAGCCACTTCAAGGTGAGGGCTACACTTAACTGATTTGGGCTGTCGACCCAAATCAACTGTCACCAGGGGCATGTTGCCACCTACTCCTGGGGCTGAAACAGTGTGACCCCCTTCACAGTCCGTAAGGATGTAGGCATGGGTATCATCCACTAGGAGCCTGGCTGGTAGGGCAGATTGTACTTATACCTTCCCAACCTTTTATACAAGCAATTATGGTTAAGTGCCTTGCTCAAGGACACAAGTGTCGTGACCGGGATTCGAACCCACATCTAGATGACTGAACCACCAGAACTTGAGTCTGGTTCGCCAGACATGTTACACATCAAGCCTTGGATGCTTCAATCTTAAATTATTGTTAAGTCCTAGCGCTGCATTTTAAAAGCATAGTATCCAATTAAAACTCACTCCACAGCAGTGAAGTTAATAACGAGAAGTCCCCTCAAGCTACTACAAGGAAATAGTAGTCCCAGCACATTTCCTACCTCCCGCCCAGGTAGTAGTTAATAAGCAGGACAGTTCTTTTCAGAGCTAAGTAGTCTCCCGAATTCTGAAAATCTTCTCCGCGGCGGTAGAATAAGTAGCAAGACAAGTTCGCAAAGAGCAAATCTACACAGCAAAGTAGATATATACACATGGTGTTACCGCAAAGTGAATGTGCAATGATACCTCACCATGCAATGCCTCAAAACCCACATCTTATTCGTTTCCACGGTTTAAAGGTAGAATACATCATTGTTTGTCAAAAGAAGGTAGCTCATTGGCCCATCCTGTGAGCCACGCGTACAAAGATGAGCGTTTTCCATTGTTTCATCATTATTTCCCCTCTAAGATGGCAGCGGGATGATGTCAATGCATAAGGTCCATAGTTGGCAGTTAAATTTGGTGAATATTTCAAGAAAAGAAAAAAAAGATTGAAAGATTAAATGTTTCAGGTTGAAATGTTTTTTCTTAATCCCTTGCGAGGGGTGCCCTTTACCAAGGAAACAGTACCTTGCACTTACAAGAATGAAGTATCTGGTCTTCGTTGGAAATTTGTTAATACACTGTAGTATACAAATATTGACTGCTTCGAGTGGCGTAGTAAAACTAGTCACTCGAGGTGATCCCCGGAGCAGTTTATCTCCCCGAGGCGAAGCCGAGGGAAGATAGGCGGCTTCGGGGATCATCGAGAGTGACTAGTTTTACTATGCCACGAGACAAAGCAGTCAATATTTGTTTTATAACACCTCTTCCTTTGATTCTATCTCTATACTTTAATAAAATTAATTCACACTTACGTACGTGGCAATCAATCGTCAAACAAGAACTGTAAAGTCTTACGTTGAAATACCAAGTTTTGACAAAATAAGAGGGTACCAGACTACTGCTGTTATGTTCGTTCTCTATAGACAGTATTTCAAATGCACATATTCGAGGTTGTCAAGCAGCTCGTTTAAATCAATGTTTGAAGTCAATGTAGTCAGGGTACCAGGGTATCCATGCACTAGTACTTCGGTTGCTAGGCTATCGTTGAATAGTTCGTTGAACATTTGGTCGGTGAACATGTACAAGAGTAAAAATACACAACACCATGTGACACGCTCTCAGCCAATCAACAGATAGAATCAAAGGAAGGGGTGTTATAATATTTAAAACCAAAGGGGCATATGTAGGCGGTCAGGTTGGCGTAGTGTTATCTTTCCTTGCCTTCCACCTCTGGGATCCCTGTTCGAATCTCGCCGGGCAAATGAAAGTACGTTTCTTGACAGATCTTATAGGCTAAAAATAGGTTTCTTAAAGACACTGGACACCTTTGGTAATTGTCAAAGACCAGTCTTCTCATAATAGCTTGCATTTATAATAATAATAATAGCTTGCATTTATATAGCGCTTAATACAGGCGTTTCTAAGCGCTGATATATTCTCACTTGGTGTATCTCAACATATGCACAAAATAACAAACCTGTGAAAATTTGAACTCAATTGGTCGTCAAAGTTGCGAGATAATAATGGAAGAAAAAACACCCTTGTCACACAAAGTTGTGTGCTTTCAGATGCCTGATTTCGAGACCTCACGGGTGAGGTCTCAAAATCAATTCAAATATTTTACTGAGAAACTACTTCTTTCTCAAAACTACGTTACTTCAGAGGGAGCCGTTTGTCACAATGTTTTATACTATCAACAGCTCTCCAATGCTCGTTACCAAGTAAGTTTTTATGCTAACAGTTATTTTGAGTAATTACCAATAGTGTCCAGTGCCTTTAAGAAGACTTTAAAAGATCCAGACTCACCACTTGGTTTGGGCTATTTTAGTTTAAATTGTTCATTATGTCTGAATTTCTTGAATCTGCCGAACATGAGCAAAAAGTGGGGGCGGCCATGGGACAGCCGGCCACCCCCTGCTGCTACGCGCCTGATTATCACACAGGTAAAAACAGCCGGTATAACGGACTGTGCAAGTCTCACCTGTTGGGGCCTTGTATTTGTTTCCCTCACATGTTGAAGCAATGTGCGTGGGAACCCAAGCTTCCTAAATACAATATTGAAATACAAGCTGAGACTTGGGACGTGTTGCTCCTGTTCAACACAGTTACCTGACACTAGATCGTAGAGAATACACTTAGCAAAATGGGCTGAAGTGGTTATGACTCACTACGGACTATATTTTATGACTCGCAGCAGACAGACAGGGTACACCCCCTCCCCCCCCCCCCCCAGGAAGGTCAAAAGTATAATGACTAAGTCATCTCGGAAACTTGAGTTTATCATTTTTGTAAAACAGTTATTATTACTTGCCCAAATTTTCTCAAACGAGGGCAGGACTGTTTTAGTTTAATGTGCTGGGGTTAGTGACTTGTTAATACCAACTTGATTTTGTAACATTCGTTTTGAATCTGTTTTTCTTTTTTTCTTGAAGGGATAAGCTGGGAAGTCTTAGATTTACAAAGGTTCCTACATTTGTACCAAAGTTTTCAATAAATTCAACTCGAGCTCACGTCTAATAAATTTCATTTTTAAAAGTTTGAAACCTAATATTAAGATTTGAATTTTTGTTATACACATGGTCATTTATTCCTCTTATGAGAAAGAAAAACAAGATTGAATTCATGTGAAAGTTTCTCAGAGCTAACAATATGGAAATATTTAATTGATGCATTAATTTAGCCTTTTCCATGAAAAATGCTAATAACATTCACACATGTGTACAGACACTATTAATTGGCAAACGCCATAGAGGTATGCACTAGGCAGACGCCACCATCAGCGCCATACAAAAAGATGCGATGTTACCTGGTTTTGCAAACTAGAAGTGTTAATGCGCACGCACAATGTGTAACTTACGTATTTCATGAGACATTATTTCATGGGAGAGGTCAATTGTATCGGGGCTAAAGAATAGTATGTTTGTTTGACCCTTACACCGATGAATGTATAATAATATTCCCGGATGCAATCATCATCATTAGGCATTAGACGTACGTCCGTGGCCGGCTCGTCCTCAGATCAAAATGGGGGCGCATTCCTGGCGTTGCTGCCATCACCTGTTCAGCTCTTGCACACAATTAAACTATTTGCGGTATTCACTGCTAATTACAGAATTTGAACCAGCCTCTTGGTCACGGGCACACTTGATGATGCTGGTGGTTAAGCGGCTGCTCTAGAATACAGGGATGGTGGGTTCGAATCCCATCCAGCTAGCCTGTGAATATTTTCCCAGCAGGGAATCTGAAAGCACTGACTATAACATTGCTTATTAATCATCGTTGTAGGATAAAACAACACTAAAATGAAAATAGCTCTCAGGAGAATCATGTGAACAGGCAAAGTTCATATTAAAAGCTTCCAGTTTAGAATTTGTAAATTTTCTTGTTCCGTTAACCACCCAATTTATTGAATGTTTTTTCACTTCAGGTTCCAGCGGTTTGGGCAAGTCCACGTTAGTCAATACACTGTTTAAAGCTAAGGTCAGCAGGAGGTCATGTTCGGCAGAGAAGGATCAGCCACCCATTATTCCCAAAACAGTAGAAGTACAGTCAATAAGTCACGGTAAGGGAGGATAGTTACAAAGTTATTTTTTGTTTGAATTGAAATAATGGATGTCCCCAAAGTAATTATAGTAATATAGTCTTATATAGAGCTTATATAGCGCATGTATCTACCAATAGGGTACTCAAGGCACTTGAACAAACAGATACATTTGAGACAGGTTTTTTAAATTTTATGAGACCGATTTATGAAGCACCTAATAAGGGTTTACAAGGTGCTGCAGTGCATTCAGCGACTGCTAGAAACACCAGCAGCCGATTTCACGAAACTTTACGCAACTGCGTAAGTCAACTTGCGCAAGATTTATTGTGTTAGTGGTGCACAACTTCCGCAATAAATGTTGCGCAAGTGGACTTACGCAGTTGCGTAAAGTTTCGTGAAATCGGCGGCGGGCAAACCCTTCTCTTAGCGATGAGTGTAGGTGGTTTCTTTTACATGCATTACACAACACACGTGACAAAGCAATAACTATTAAGTGTCTTGCTTTAATGACACAAGTGCCATGACTGGCCCAGGGACTCGAGCCCACACTCTGCTGATCAGAAAACACCATAGCTTGAGTCCAGTGCTCTTAACCGCTCGGCCACGACACGCCCAAATGTATTGAAGCAATAATGGTGGAAGTGTCTTGCTTAAGGACACAAGTGCCATGATTGGGACTTGAACCCAGACTCTACTGATCAGAAAACACCAGAGTTTGAGTTCAGTGCTCTTAACCGCTTGGCCACGACACGCCCAAATGTATTGAAGCAATAATGGTGAAGTGTCTTGCTTAAGGACACAAGTGCCATGACCGGGACCTGAACCCACACTCTGCTGATCAGAAAACACCAGAGTTTGAGTCCAGTGCTCTTAACCGCTCGGCCACGACACGCCCAAATGTATTGAAGCAATAATGGTGAAGTGTCTTACTTAAGGACACAAGTGCCATGACCGGGACTTGAACCCAGACTCTACTGATCAGAAACACCATAGCTTGAGTCCAGTGCTCTTAATCGCTCGGCCACGACACGCCCAAATGTATTGAAGCAATAATGGTGAAGTGTCTTACTTAAGGACACAAGTGCCATGACCGGGACTTGAACCCAGACTCTACTGATCAGAAACACCATAGCTTGAGTCCAGTGCTCTTAATCGCTCGGCCACGACACGCCCAAATGTATTGAAGCAATAATGGTGAAGTGTCTTACTTAAGGACACAAGTGCCATGACCGGGACTTGAACCCAGACTCTACTGATCAGAAACACCATAGCTTGAGTCCAGTGCTCTTAATCGCTCGGCCACAGCGAGCCCAAATGTATATTGAAAGACTCAGGAAATTTATAACACTAAGAAAATTGCTATGAACAAGAAAAGTGGGGGTAAACCCATAACTACAGCTCGTCACAGTTCAAGGGAACCTGTTTGAACAAGAACGTTTATAATCACTGCACTCTGGAAGCCTGAGGAAATCTCTAGAAAAGGTTGTGAACCAAAAATACTGGGGTAAACCCCTACTTTTCCCAGACAGACACTGGAGCTTGAAAGTTTAAGGAAACCTCTAGATGAAACGCCTAGCTGTGAGCCAGAAATTCTGGGGTAAACCCCTACTTTCTCAGACAGACACTGGAGCTCAAAAGTTTGAGGAAACCTCTAGACAAGGCTGCTTGCTGTGAGCCAGAAATACTGGGGTAAAACCCTACTTTCCCAGACAGACACTGGAGCTCGGAAGTTTGAGGAAACTTCTTAACAAAGCTGCTAGCTGTGTGCCAGAAACACTGGGGTAAACCCCTACTTTTCCAGACAGACACTGGAGCTCGGAAGTTTGAGGAAACCTCTTAACAAAGCTGCTTGCTGTGTGCCAGAAACACCTCTTGACAAGGCTGCTTGCTGTGTGCCAGAAACACTGGGGTACCCCCTACCTTTCCGGGACAATAACTGTAGCTCCAAATCCTGACGAAATGTGTAAACAAGGGGGCTTGCTGTACCAGAAACACTTGGAAGGACACAATAATGCTCAAAACTTTCACGCAGCACGCAATGATGGCCCATAACCTGGCGTTTGAGTTTCTGTGCGTGTTAGCGGTGGTCGTGTTAACGGGCCGGGTGTGGTGAGACACTCTAGCAGATTGCGATTACACAGGCAACTGTTTCATGGGGAACGAATTAAATATATTTTGATGGATTTGTTCCTAATGCCTTCAACGAAGACCTTTTCCTTTCTCATACCAGCCAAGATTTTTTAAAGAGGGATTATACTGCATTGTCATGAAGCTAATCATCCCTCTTCAGGATGCCTTGTGGGGCATGGGTCGATTATTGGTCCTCGCGTAATAGCTTTCCAACAGTCGATTGTGCTTCAGAAACACAAACGTAAAAAAAGTTTGAGCTGTTAAAATCTGCAAATGCCAATGACGGAACGCCTTTATTTGTGTGTCAAAATGGAGTTTCATTGACAAAACAAATAATTAATGGCTAGAAAATGGCTTTTTGATTTAGAATAATCCTGCAGTCATCATCACGGCCAATTTCATACAGCTGGGCAAGCAGAAAGTGTTGCTTAAAAGATTTCTTTTAAGCAACAATGAGCAGGATACCAGCCATAAATGGTACATGTTATATGGTATTTTAACTGGTAACCTAAGTTTGTTAAGCATATTCATTTTGTGCTTAAACAGCTAAATGAAATTAGGCCCTTCAGGGGAGCACACTAGCCGAAATGTTGGTAGCAAACCAACCGGGGCCCAATTCCATGGCTCAGTTTACTGCCAAATTCTGCGCTTGCGATCACCATTCTTCGCTTAATACAGGGCTGACTTTCTGCGCTTGCTGTGTAAGCGAAGAATGCCTAGTAACGTGGAGTACGCATGCGCACAAGCAAAACATTTCCTTCTAGCCTGTGAAATACACTTGACTGAAGCACAGAATTCCCTGCTTCCCTAAGTGCCGATTCTTTGCTTATTGTAAGCCCAGCCATGAAATTGGGCCAGGCTCTTTTCAGAGCCATTATTTCTTTCTAGAAGAGTTCAAGTCATGGTATACCCAAAAGAATTACAACAATTTTTACATAAACCAAGTGATTGTTATTATTACAATCATCACTACTGTTTTCCTCACAGTAAAACAAGACCTACTTTTGCTTTCGGTCATGAAAGTTAAACTGTTGCTTAATATTTTGACATGGCATGTCTTCTCCAATTATAAATCCTACCTGTCCAAATATGAAAGATTCATATGAGAAATGATGACTTGTTTTCTTTAGTCAGACTGCTGTAACAGACTATTTCCTGGTGGGAACCAGTTCCTAGGTAACCAAACATTTAAGGTGACCTTTTGTTTTTGGTGTGGGATATGAAGTGTTTTATTTTTCTTGATTGAGGTAGGGTGTTTTTGGATTGGATTGGGGGACTGGGTGGAGAGGAACCATTTTCAGCGTGAAATTGATTTTTCCAACTCTAAAATACTAAAAACTTTTACAACAAAAAAGCTTTTGCAGTTAACCTTTTTATTGTCAAGTGTTGAATGGTTTCTAGTTTTTATTTATCGGCAGTGAAACTGGAGCAGGAAATTGGCAAAGTACAGACACTTGAAAAAAGGTGCCAGGAAAAATGTTGTTATGCCATGCATAGAAGAAGAGGAACAGTTGTTGTTTCCTTGCCTTAAAGGATGCGTGCCGCACTACCTTGTCCGTATGCCGTGTAAAAGTTTGTAATTAATAAATAATGAAAGCTATTCCAGGCCTGGAATTACACAGAGGCCACGGAGGCCATGGCCTCCGTTGCCCTGGTCTTGGCCTTGGTGCCCCTTCAAAACTTTCCCATAGACTTTAAGATCTTCCAATGGAAGTGCCCTTTACAATTTGAAAATGGCCTTGCCCTCTCAAATATGAAATTCCAGGCCTGCTATTCAGCTGAAAATGTTGCATTCATTTTTTTTGTATGCCCTCTGAGAACAAGCCTGGCTTATGATGTATACATGTGACGTTACTGGTGGAAAAAAAGGAAATATTAAAGACCAGCTTGAACGAAAAAACAGCAACAAGTGATCTTTGCCGAAATTCCATTCAAATGTGTTCAATCAATAAGGAAATAGAGTTCATGTGAGAGTAAATAGATTTTATTTGTTTAAGAAAATAATTATTTTTAATACCCTTCTCCGATGCTTTTCTGAAAGATTCATGAAAAGCCCCATTACATCATCACTCATGTTACGTCATTTGTTGGAGCTCCATTTTGTATAGATAGGTTGCAGTATGACGTAAATCGGCCATCTTTACGGGCAGTTTGGAACAAACAGTTATGCGTTTCGTGTGAGAACGGCGTGCAGCACACGCACATTTTACAAAACTCACTGCAGGATTGGTTAGTGAACAACGCGGCTGCGTTAACAAGTTGAGCGCTTGACGCATCTGCAAGCCAAAATGCACTTTGCCCGTAAAGATGGCGTCTACTGGGAACTATCTATAGCCGCTTTGTTGCAATAACAAAGCAACATCCCACAGACCGACCCGGTCATTACCGCGCAGTGAAGACCAGGTCATCATACTGTCATTTCCAAAGTATAAACTTTTACGATGGCATATGGACAAGGTAGAATGGCAGACATCCTCTAAGATGGATAGAGAACCTGAAAAAATATGGACAGAAAGGAGAACTGAGTTTCCTACAGAATCTGTCTCCATCGGCCGCATCTTTGTGGCGTGTCGTGGCCGAGTGGTCTAGTTCATTGAACCCAAGCTCTGATGTTGTCAGCAGCACAGTGTGGGTTCGAATCCCGGTCGTGACACTTGTGCCCTTGAGCAAGGCACTTAACCATAATTGGGAAGGTAGTGCATTCTGCTCTACCAGCCAGGCTCCCAGCGGATGATACCCATGCCTATATCCTTACAGACTGTGAAGGGGGTAACCCTGTTTCAGCCCCAGGAGTAGGTGGCAACGTGCCTCTGGTGTCAGTTGACTTGGGTCAACAGCCCAAATCATTTGAGTGTAGCCCTCACCTTGAGTGGCCATTTGGCCTTGTGAGTTAGGCGATATCTCATTAAAAAAAATAAAATAAAATAAATCTTGTGACTTGGGTTTCGTAAACTGAACTTAACGGTGTAACATTTTCAAACTTTTGTTACAGTTATTGAAGAGAATGGTGTAAGGCTGAAGTTGACCGTTACAGACACTCCCGGCTTTGGCGATCACATCAACAATGAAAACTGGTGAGGATTAAAATGAAAATCTAACACCTAGGAAGCTTAGCAGTTGATTTATAATTGAATAGGGAGACCGCCAATATAGGGCTAGATAGCTCAGTTGGTAGAGCGCCGGCACGTTAATCCGGAGGTTGTTGGTTCAAATCCTGCTCTAGTCAATTTTTCTTTGTTCAACCCAAAACTATTCAAAATCTACCAAAACTATTCAAAATCAGTTTCCCTTGTGGTTTATTACTTGATTTATAATTGAAGCGGTGAATTCTGCTGATGCCACAGAGACATGCATTTACAGTGGAATGATCCAGTGATCTATTTCATCGCAAATCCCCGCAATAATTATCTGGGTTTTTCCTCCCACAACTAAAACTGAAAATTCCTTCTTTGTCTTCTGTTCTTGGCTAGTATAGTAATTAATTTCACTTTTTGCGAGAGTCCTAGTCTTCACAACCAGATGAAATAAAATAAAATGAAATCTCTTTTATGTCTATAATTCCACAGTTGGTTGCCAATCCTAAAATACATCAACGAGCAATATGAGAAATACCTATCTGAAGAAATCAACGTCAGTAGAAAGAAGCAGATTCCAGATTCCAGAGTTCACGTGTGTCTGTACTTCATCGCTCCAACAGGGCATGGGTAAGAAGTGATTCTCGTTACTCGCAGTCCACTGGGGGAGTGTCCGAGCATCCTTTGGGTGATCTGTCTTTAATTTGAACACTTCATTTTTCCAATTTCTTCACATGAAAAAAAGTATTGGGAGTGAGCAATTTGGACACCTGATTTGTCAATTTTACAGAGCAAACTTTGTCAGGAATTTAGAATAGATGTACGTTTTTTTTTTTAAGCCAATTTCTTTCCTGTGAGAAAATAATTTAATTGGATCCAGTTTTAGTGGCCTGACGTTCCGACCCTAGCAGAGTCTTTCTCAAAGGCTTCGAGAAAGACTCTGCAGCAAGGGTCGAAATGTCACTTTGAGAAAGACTCTGCTAGGGTCGAAACGTCAGGCCACTAACTATTTTTTTGCGTTTATGCCACAGGTCCTTTTGGTTGGTAAGCAGTTTGCAACAGCTAATATTATTTTCTCATTTAGGTCCAGTTGTGACAATTTTGTTGTTGTTTCTTCTTGAATAAAGGTTGAAGCCACTGGACATTGAGTTCATGAAGAGATTGGATAAAGTGGTCAATGTTGTACCTGTCATTGCCAAGGCTGATACTCTCACAATTGAGGAAAGAGAACACTTCAAATCAAGGGTAAGCAAAAATAAGAAGAAGAAGAAGAAGAATATTGATAGTAATAGTAATTAATAATACAAGTTTTAATGTAGCACTTCATCTCATTAAAGCACTTTAGAAAACAAATGTAGCGACCTGAATGTCCTTGTTCCTGAGTCTGTAGATCCAGCCAGCCTGAGACTACCTCACAGACACTTCTCTACAGAAGCCCATAGAATTGCCTCATCTCTGCCTATAACCATCCTGACTGGATCAGCATGACCTGGGCAAAGTTGTGGTCCACCACAGCTTCACTGCTGAAGTCCTACATTGACACCCTGTCAAGCGGCCACTGGGATGTGAGCGCCCCCCCCTGAGATTTCCAGCATCATTTTATCCCTCTTTGTACGGAGCAAAAAAAGAGTAGCACTGTGCAAGCTACACAGTGGAATGTCCGAAGACCCATTGGTGTCATCACCAGAAATAAATAATAATATTAGCAAAAAGATGACAAAGTCTACTTTAGAACCATGATCAGTGGAAACGGGGAAAGGTGTAGAGGGATTCAATTTAGAAGGCCGGGTACCGAGCAAATCAGTGTTTGATTTGAATCTAATAGTGTTTGCTAATTGCTACAATGTCCGTCCTTACTTTAAATTAGAAGGCCGGGTACCAAGCAAATCAGTGTTTGATTAGAATCTTATAGTATTTGCCACATGCCACAATGTTCGTCTGTCCTTTTATGTTAGTTAAGGTTTCCTGTGACGTCTTCGTAACGGTGAGATGTTTCGTTCTGTTTCAGATAAAGTATGCCCTGAATGAGAATGGTGTCTCGACGTACCCCATGAAGGAGCTGGAAACGGATGAGGAAGACGAAAACATCAACACACACATCAGGGTAAGAAACCCAAGCAGCAGTCAAATGTGATGTGATCAAGCTAAATGAGTCTTTTGTCAACCCTTGTCAATTTTTTTTTTATCTATTTGAAAGAAGTACAATCTCAGATTTAAGGATATGAAAACCCCGTGTTGATACCACCTTTGGTTCAAAAGTTATGGAAGTCGAAACACCAAGTGATGTATAGAAATGTAGACCCCTGTCGACCTATTTATTCAATAATGCATTTACCGACAAACGACTCATTTAGCTTGATCGCATCACAATGTCTTCAACTTTGCAGTGTTAGACATTGGTGTATTTGTATGTTAAAGGGTGTGCACAACATTGGCAGGATTGAAAATATAAATGTTCACAGATTTGCACATAACTTTACTCGGTATATAGATGGTCATAGTGGAAAACTTCCCTTGAAATAGTTTTGCTTGAAATGCTACAGTTTTTAGGAAATGAGTAGAACGATGAGGTTGGATCTTGCGTGTCCAAAACCCGATGCTTGAAAACGGTGAAACCATATGATGATGTTTTTCACTATTTTCTCGTGACTCCGATGACCGATTGAGCTTAAAACCTTCACAGGTTTGTTATTTCATGTAGATGTTGGGTCACATAAAGTGCAGATACTAGTCTTTGACAATTACCAATGTTATACATGTGCTTTAAACCCAAACAATTTAAACGATAAGTGTGTCAGTACTGTGGTGAGCTACTGATGGAAGGATGGGCTTGAGTAAAGTGGTGACCAGATGTCTGAGGATGATGAGCAGAGTATACTGTTCGAAATGTCGAGATCACACTGGTTCTTCTCAGAACCAACACTTCTCTTAGAAAAGAATTTTATACATGGTTGTTCCCCCAAGTTTACTACTATAGCTTTTTTTATGATCCACACCATGCAAAGCTTCAAACATTACTTGTTTTAATGGATGTTATTCTCACACCGAGGGGTTAAGAATAGTAGGATTTTGTTTTTGCTTGACACTGATGTATGGAAGAGTGCCGTCTACTCTGGCAGTAGACAGATTTGTAATAAACCAATTTTAATAATGCTTCGAGGGGCTGTGCTCTGGGCTTGTCCTAGTTCTCTAGCGGATTAGCCAATTTGCCCATTTGACCAGACCAGAAGCCATCATTACAACAATCTTGGTTGCGCCATTTTGGGAGTCAATGTCCCTGTGTGCTATACAGTGTAGTGCGCATATTAGGCGCTGTGGCATTGACACGCTTACCATAATTCTTATGTGCAATTTGACTCCCAAAATGGTGTGCGGGGCAGACAGTAGCTTTGTTTGATGTTGGTTGCAAGGGGTAAATAGCATCATCAGGAAACTACCGTTCCAAACGTTCTTGCAACATACTTGGAATACTTTTTGTCAAGTGAGCTGCTTAATAGATGGATTGCAATACGCGCCATTGACCGCCATCTTTGATGAATTGTGCACGCGTGAAGAGCTATCATTGGCTGAGAGTCGTGCGTAGCACTTTTCCATCGTTTTACGTCAAAGATGGCGGTCAATGACGCGTCTTGCAATCCATCTATTAGTTTTCAACAAATGCATTTGCCTTTCTATATTTCTTTTGATTTAAAAAAGAAAGACAATTCCATATATGTGACCTTTGATCTTTGACCTGTTTAATCCACAGGACCAGATGCCATTTGCTGTGGTAGGCAGTGACAAGTCCCACCAGGTGGATGGTAAAGAGGTACTGGGAAGACTCACCAACTGGGGTCTCATTGAAGGTAAATGATCAAGTACTTTGAACACCGGCAGCTTTGGGCTATCGTCAACCTCATTCCCAGGGGTGATAGATCTCGCAGCGCCATTTTTTTTTTTACAGCACGCTCATTAACCCCTTGTATAGACCTTTCCATTGTCGATAAACAAACCGCGCTGGTTGGCATGGGCGATTATTTAATAGCAAAACATTTAACCGTATTGACAGATGTTGTGACCAAATTCAACATATCTGCAAATTTCCAATTAAAAAGGCTTGGGCTGCAGTTTTCTCATTCAGAAAAGATTACAACCTCTTGCCCACCGTAGGTCTGTGGCCAGCCTCTGTCTTTTCTACAGATATTTTCATGGTAAATGTGCCACCACTTTGTCCGACCTGAGTGGTTCCTCCTATCAGGGTGTTTGAGCGTGAAACCAGGCTTTCTGCTTCTTCTCATCCATATACTCTTGCTTTGCTGAAATGTAGAACTACAGCTTTATTCCATATACTGCATCTCTTTGGAACTTCTTGCCAGGTGCATGTTTTTTGGCGGGTAACACTTGTCTTTAAACTACAATAAGGGTTTGATGTTGTTTTAAAACAAATTAAAGTATGTTTTTCTTGGCTGTCTGTGGAAGGTTAAGTAACAAAATATTTACTGTTTCATCTCCAACAGTTGAAAATCATAACCATTGTGAATTCTCCAACCTACGAGACATGCTGATCAGAACACATCTACAGGACCTAAAGGATGTCACACACGGCATCCACTATGAGAACTTCCGCTTTGAAAGACTTAACAAACATCAGAAATGTGACAAAGCCGAAGACCAGGAGAGTAGATGCTAAGATATACTGGATGGGTAGAAGTGTAGATTTGATGATTACGTCAGTTCCCCACCCCCTAAATTGCTTCTTTATTTTTTGTTTCCCGGTGCAACAAGGTTTAAGTATTATCCTATCTGTTTTTGTACACATCTTGGAGTTTCAAATAAGGGGTTTTTGGTGAATGTATCAAATTGGGGAAGTCCAAAAGTATTGTACATTGTGACAAGGCCAAAAGACCTCAAACAGAGATGCTAAGATATGCTTGAGGGTGGAATTGGAGCAACAAACAGAAAGTGGTTTCCCCCAGAACACCCTTGCACTGACGTCAGACGCGGCAGCTGTCTGACACGCTCGCCATTTTCACAGTCAAATTGCTCGTACAGATATGGTAAGCGTTTAAAAGCCATGTGGCCTAAAATACACTGGAACATTGACTCCCAAAATGGCACAACCAAGATTATTGTGATGATGACGTCACACGCGGCTACTAACTGCCCGATCTCTGCCAGTGGGAGTCAAATGGTGAGCGTGTAAACACACATGTTTCGCTAAACAGTTAAACACGCTACACAGTTAAATGTATCATTACACAGTTAAACCACGGAGGTAGAGAATCTCCATGGTTAAACATAGTGAAATGGGGAAACTGACTTCCAAAATGGTGCAACCAAGATTTATTGTGATGATGACAGTCAGGTGAATTGGGTCAATACCAGTGTATAACTCTATATTTTGTGTTCAGTGTACTGAAGTTTGTAAACTCATCCGAACCTGGCCCACTTGACCTTTGCCATGAATTATGCAAAATGCACATCGCGGGTGCGCACTGACACTACTGGTGGGCAAAATGAGGGAACATCAGGCTTTCTTTGTATGGGGCTGATGGTGGCATGACACACACTGCCTAATGCATGCACAACTCGCTTTGTACAAAACAACTGCGGGTTCGAGGGAACAGTGAAGAATTGTTTCTTATTTGAACAATTGTTCATCTGCTTATTAAACTAGTGATTTATACTCCGTCGTAATAATGTTTGAAGATGACAACAGAACTTCAGAAGAGGAATAATAATGTTACCAAGGTATAACAAAACGATTGTTGCACGCTGTGACGGGGGTCCATGGGTTTGTACACCCTCGGGGGAAAATGGCACCCGAGGCTTCGCCTCGGGTGCCATTTTCCCCTCGGGTGTACAAAACACCATGGACCCCGTCACAGCGTGCAACAATTGTATAGTGTCTGTACGCATGCGTGAATGTAATTAGCATATTTCATGGGACTGGTTAATTTCATAAAGCTCACATAGAACTAAAAAATGTTAAGCACAGAAAAGTATTGCTTAGCAGAAAAAAGGTTGCAGCTAAAATGTCATGTCATTTACATTGTTTTGACTTGTGCCCCCAGTAACTGTTTTTGCTTAGCTAATGAATTTGCAATGCTCTCTTGGTGCACGTTCCAAATGTCATAGAGCTGCTTAAGCACAACAAAATACTATGCTCCATGTTCCATCTGTGACTGGTATCCTGCTCATTTTCGCTTACCAGAAAATTTTAAGCAATATTTTCTGTTTAAGCAGCTCTGTGAAACATGGCCCTGTAATGTTGAACCGTGTTGCACCGACTTATGGACAAGATGGAACGAAAATGCGACAAGTGAAATTAAACTACAAAGTAAATGCATCCAATATTTTTTATAATGTCTAATTCTTTCTATCTTTTTTAAAACGGTGAAATCTTTGTTTTTCTCATAAAAAGAATGAGTGCTCCTTGTAAATTAACTTCCATATACTGTTTTGTGATATATCTCCAAAACGTAAGGGTTTAAGTAAACATATATATATTTTAAATAACAATTATGTAACTTTTCTTCAGCGTTAACTTCTTTCTTTACCCAGTTGTGTTGTTTTTTGGAACCAACTGCAACCAGAAATAAACAACAAAGGACCAACAGTGCAGTTAAACCTTAAAGGAGCAATACAGAATTGTTTTTTGCTAACAAAACAGTTGGCAGTGTAAGCACTTTATGTAATCCACCATATACATAAACTGACAAACCTGTAGAAGTTTGAGATCGATCGGCCATCTGGGTCATGAGAAAATAGTGAAAAACCGAATTACACATTTGCATGAAATCATGTAGATTCAACAAATGAATAAAACGCTCACTGAGTGATAAACTCCAATCGGAAAATTATTTATTCATTACTCATCAAATGTGCCATTTCAGACAGAAATACTTCAAGGGATGTTTTCTACTATCATCATCATTAGACCGTGTAAGTTTTGTGTAAATCTGTGATCAAAAGTATATTTTACAAGTTTTTTTCTTACCAATTCTGTAATGTTCCTTTAAAGGTGTGGTCATAGATTGGTAAATACTCAACTGAAGCTGTTGTAGTATAAACTATTTTGAGAAAGGATTCTTTTCGAAGTAGTATGGTGGAAAATTTTTCACACAAAAAATATTTGATTCTGAGAAACGATTCATGCATTAATTGTTCTCCGATTTTTGAGGGTTGGGGGCCAGAGATGTGGTTGGTACCCTGCTGTCACCTCGCTAAATGTGGATGGATTGGACATTCTTGTGAAAATACCGTGACAGTTTTTTGCTGTGTTCCCAGCAAGTGAACACTATTCAGCTGCAACTTTCTCATGTGAATTTTACGGTACCTTTCTTGGAAATTTTTCCCTGTAATTAACATCACGTTGACAAAAAGCAATCTATGACCTGACCTATAAAGATCATTGGTTTTAGGGATTTCAGCATTTGCTGACAGTGCTAGGTTTTTAGATGAAATAACTATACTCTTTTTTTCTCATTTTATCTAACATTTTTAAGGATAAATCTTTTTGTAAATTTGTTAATGAATACAGCATACCAATTTTTTTATATTGACAAAGACAAAACAGCTTGGTAAATTGCAAAATAATTATTTGAAAGTATCCCTTCTTTCTTTGTTAATCTGATCGTTGATATTATACCAGTATTAAATTCTGTGTTTATTACTTTGCATTTATTTATTTTCTATTCATAAGTAAAATTTGATGGGAAATTTATCTTTCCCCTAAATGTCTTGTGTGTTTTGTATTGTTTTGTTTAGGTTTTTTGGCCCAAATGTTTTGGAAATAAGGCTCTGCAAATATGTATATGAAACCACTAGTGGTTATGTTACGACTAACTGTAGAATTGACTGTGTATTTAACCTGTACATTTATGTCAGCTGTATTAGAACAGAATGTAGTGAGGCCACGTCCAAATTGGCGGCTGTGGCTGTGGCTGCGGCTGCGGCTGTGGCTGTGGCTGTGGCTGTGGCTGTGGCTGTTGCTGTGGGATGAGGGCAGAGTTGTATATTGAGAGAGGTGCAACATGGAGGGACCAGTTTTCTTTGGTCACGTGGTTCATCGGGTGTCGTTTCGGTCCAAAATCCACAACAACCTAGTGTGCAGTCTAGTCTGGCACCATGTGTGCACACATGCCTTTTTTGGGGACCGAAAATGGTTTTTAATCGCAAGTTGTCGCAACTCTGTCAATATGTAGCTCTGGGTGAGGGTGACGCCTGTCAAAATAGCGACCAAACTGCAGCCACCAATTTGGACACTGACAAAAATTTTCTTTGTAGAAATACGTTAAGCAAAAATGTTTCTTGCTTTTTTTTTTTCAAAAAGAAGGAAACTCAAAAATAGAACAGTCATGCTTTTCACAGGTCATTTACATATCTCTCTTAAAAAGTTCATTTGGTGTAGAAAAATTCTCATGATTTGTTGCTTTTAAGAATTCGGAAAGCACATTGTCTTTTCAAACACATTTTAGCCAGACAGCTTCAAATAATGGGAATCTACCCTCTGTTAAGTTAATTTTTTTTAAGAAATTGCAAGGTTGTTGCAAGTTCATTTTTATGTATATCATATTTATTGCAATGGTGTGCAGAACAAACCTAAAAGAATGGAGAAATTGTGTGGGATTTGTTTAGGGCACAATTATATGTGCAATCACTTCTATGCCTTAAGTATTAAAGGCATATTTAAAGCCGGAAGAAAGGGGTAAATAGTTGTGCAAAAATGCACGGGTACACCACATACAACTTTTTATGAGAAGTTTAGATGTGTAGCAAAGTATGAAAATTGAAAGATGAATGAAAAATTAATGGTCTTTTTTTACCCTTTTTCCAAAGATCTTCCACTATTTTTAAAACTTATCTTTGTTAAGAATTATTCTGGAAGTGATAAATTTATGCAAATTTATGCAAATTGTTAACAATGTACCCTTATACTATATTATATATTGAAATGTTTGTGTAGTACATTTCTGAGTCTGGCTTTCATACTTCATACAAGAGTGGAACTTGAACACGCAAACTCCGGATTAACGTACTGGCACTCTACCAACTGAGCTATCTAGCCCTTAGTACGGCAGTCTCTCAATGGCAGATTCTCAATATCTTTGTTCAGGGATGGCAGGCAGAAGCTGTACAACCTGTAACTGCCATGTAGCCAGGGATCTCACCCAAATTTAAGGTACAACCTGGGAAGCGGCAGCCAGGGGATCAACTTAGGGGCTTTTTTATTTCAAATATCAAGCTGTAGGGGAAACTGACTGATTTTTTGAATGAGTACATCAATTCCGATCATCTAGATTACAAGAATTTATCATTGAAAGATGGTACATTATTTGTTTTGAAAGAGCGTACTAATACACTGTACAATACAATTGAAATTTATAATCCGCCGAAACCATACACAGAACCATACACAGTTATGCTCAAAGGCCCTGAAGCTTAAAGATAACACGGTTGTTGCTGGTCGTAGGCCTCCTGAAATGGATATGATTTCAGTAGTTTCTGCAAAGTGGAATGTACTGTTCTTTATTTTCTTCATTCAAGTCCAGTGGTTATGAGAACCATATTATGAAGGTACTCTGGGCCCAGATTTATAGAGCTGCTTAAGCAGAAAATATTACTTAAAATGTTCTACAAAGCTACAAAAATAATAAGCAGGATACCAGTCCCAGATTGCAGATTGTGAATGTGACATTGTTTTTTGCCTGGTACCCTGATTAATTAATTGTGGTCAATTGTGACAAACCAAGACAGAAACTTATGGACCGCACTAATATTACTCTGTTTGTTTGTTTGTTTGTTTGTTTGTTTGTACAAACCGATAGTGCCTTTCTTTGCTGCTATTTTGACTTTTCACTTAACATTTTACATGGTTGTCGTTTATTTTTATGAAAATGTGTATTTGAGAAATACTGTCTCTTTTAAAGAAATAATAAAACAAAATGAGGATGAAAACAATTGATTCAATTGTATTACTTTTTCCTGTTTTTTGGGGTGTTTTTTTACCACAATTGTTTTACTTTGAAATGCCACAGTGAAACCCTGACTTGACAAAGGAAAGACAACAAAGGTTCTTATAATTAGTTCTTGGATTTGATTTCGTGTGTGAGAAAATTGATTAGGCACTCAATGTGATTCGCAGAACAGCGGCCATGCTGGAATCGGGAATGCTCAGACTTACCTCCCATTGAGCCGAAATATAATGACAAACAATGGTGACGGCCTTTTTGTCTTGTTTGCCACATTTGTACAACAACAGGGCAAACGTCTGGAATCGGGATGAACCGGAAAGGGATTTTATGAGGCATGTTTTCCCAAATCAGTTGTCACTCTTTGTATGCGTGAAACAGAGCGTATCACGATAGGTGTCTGCCAGTGCATGCTACAAACTGAAAATTCTGGGTGGATATGCCTACTGCCTACTGTCCAGCTGCCAGCAAAATTATTTGGGAAAGCTGAATTTGTCCTTGGCATTAAAAATCGTCTGCTGAAAGTCTGTCCAAAGTAATTTTGTGGATAAACAAATCATCAGACGTGAAATGGACAAGACCAAGATTTTTTTTGGTACAAAACATAAGTGACATTTGCTGAATTTCGATTATTCCCCCTCCCCACACTTATCCGGACTCCGCCCCTACTTGACCCCAAAAACTTCTGACCACTGGTGGTGTATGGTGAAAAAACTATTGTGGTCACAAGGTGGCGCTCTTGCAAATACAGCAAAAAAATGTAGTTTTTGCTCAGCCAGCCAGCAAAATCACCGAACCATGCAACAGGCTAGAATCCCTTTCGAGATATTTTCACCAAGCAAGCATGTCCTTACTTCTGTCCCAGTTTTGTTTGGGTCTGTGTCTACTTTTTAGTTGACGTTGTAGTTGGACATTTCGTCGTTTTGTAAAGCCCGAAGTTCTGCAATGCCTGCCGGCTCGGCGAACAAACTCTCGGAACATTTTTTGTGGAAGTCACGTTCGTCCGCCCCTTGTGTGATGTGCAAGAAGAGTGGATATAAACAGAGAGCGAACTCGTGAACTCGTTTGCACCGTTGTCAAGAGGGGGACTTGGGTGCGATTGGAAATCCACTCAATTAGCGTTCTACTGGGAGCTGACATTGGAGACAACGCTATCGCTACTATCTGAGTATAAAGTATCGTTCGGGAACTTTTGGCTGTTTGTTGATTCAGTGGTTTTTTGCGACGACGAGATTTTTTGGTGACTTGAAATGGAGGTTATCAATTGGAACAAAATTTGTGACAGTCGGTTCAGACTTCGTCTGTGATTTTTTACTCACTGTGTTTCTGTGCTGAAACTTGCTCACCAGCGGTTTAATTCTTGTCACATATCACACAACATCAGGTAGTGTACATTTTATGACATTTAATTTGGAAGAATGTTTAAACTGGAAGCTGTATTTAATTGACTTATTTGACATCCCTGGATGGCTTTGAAAGTGACTTTTGAGCCGCCGACTTCTGGGAAGTTCTGACTAGCAAAGAAAACCTTCTTGGAGTAAGGCCAAGTAAAAAAGAATACCACACCAGTTGATCGTCCAGGTTTATTCAAAAAGAGGAGGATAAGGGCCTTTTATTTGTTATTTCTTTCGAAGTAGGCCGCCAAGCATTTTAATTCAAACTGGCCACCAATTCTTCAGTTTAACGTCACTACTTACTTTCTGTATTTACAAGTTCTAAAAGATTGGTAAGTTTAATGAAAAATACACAGAAAATGTGTCTTTTTGAGAAAAAAAAAGTTAAATGAAACATAATAATAAAAAGGATGCGGCCTCAAAAAAGGATGAGGGAGGGGACTATCAACTGGTATTTTGTTTTATTTGGCCTAACTTGTTGTTATTAAAAATTAACCATACATTTGTGTTTGTCTACTCAAGATTTAGTACATTATGCTTTCGTTTAGAGAATATGAATTTTTTTTTTTTTGGCTTATTTTTTGTAAATTGGTACACTTAAAATAAAAAATCTCAAGCATTTTTTTTAATGTAGTTAGTAAGTCGTGCTACCACTAACTTCCTTGTTTTATTTATCAGACTAACACAGCTATCTATACCATGAATAAGATACTGAAGACAAAATCAAACTTGATAAATTATAAATATTTAGGCTCTTAGTCTTACATTTTCTGTGACATCCTTTAAAAATTGCAGATGGCCAAATATGATCGGTCCAGAAGTGATAGATAGACTGCGTGCTAGCAGCGGTTCAGGAAGCAGTCGAGGCTCAAGCGGGGGCCTGTTCCAGCAAAAACGCACCGGCATCAGCCTCCTAGCCGACCCTCTCATCATCGCCCATCTCAAACATCTCCACCAAGATGCACAGAATAAGGCCAAGATGCGAGGGGAAGATGACAACGGATTGGGAGACAGAGTCGCGGAGGAGTCTGTGGAGAGGGAACGACTGGCCAAAAGGATAGCTGCGTACAATCAAGGGAAACATCACGGTGCTTTTACTGTCACCCAGACGGAGGTAATTGTATGTTTCAATAATTGATGAATGTATTAATTGTTTCTACATTTTGGAGAGCACAAGTATAATTAAAAACCTTTTTATGTGGAATTGAAGTGTGCACAAGCGCCCGTTGAAGTTTCTCCCTAGATGCAACAATTCTTTGTCAACGCAGAGCTCAAATAATAATAAAAGGCCTAATAATAGTACCAAACATTTATAAAGTGCATAAAACAAAATGCGCTGTACAAATTGATTAGGGAAACCAGACAAAGTGAAGCAAAAAATGCCAATAATCCAACCAAAGGCAAGGAAAACACACTAAAAAGTTAAAGCAGTAAACAGTGTTTTAAAACAAATTATAAAAGTAAAAAAGTATCACAAATTACTGTACAAAACGTTAAAAACTAATAACGGCGAATACGAGGCTAAAAACAAGAAACAGTATTTTTACATGCAACCAACTAACACCACAAGATAAAAAGTCCTGGAATTGTACCAACAGTGTACCACAGGCCATTGATCACATCACATTCACAATCAGACAAGTTCGGCAGTCCAGTGTTTCTTTAAATACTTACCTAGTTGCTTGCTCTAAGCTTTTCAAGTCCAAACCAAACTTCCTCCTACAATTTTTTAGCAAATATACAAGAATATAAAAAAATATTTACAGTCTTGGTCTTGTAAAAAAATGTTTGGTACGAGCGAGCAAGTCATGAACAATTTTTAGTTTTTCCTTTGTTTTAATTGATACTTTGTTTGTGTGTAGGGGAAAAGTGAAGCATACATGTAGCCTTGTGTAGACTAGTGTGCCCACAAAAAAACATTTTGATGGTTTTGTATATAAGCATCATATAGAGTGTTTTTAGAGGACTAGCACAAAAAAATAGTAGTACCGGAGCTCACTCAAAGTGTTCAAAAAGCTTTAGTTATAGTAAGTTGTAAAATTCTTCCCTTGTTAATGGAGAATCATGTATGGAAACTAAAGCTTTAAAGAACGTATGAGGCGGTACGTGTAGTTCTTAATAGGGAAGGGGGGTTATGGTTAAGTTAAAGGGCAAAACCAGAAGGGGAACAGGTGTTGGTAGGGGGCGGGGTCTGGAAAGGATGGTTTGTTTGAAGAGGAGACTGCCAAAATAAACTTGAGTGAAATGCACCGTGGAGCGGGAAATTCGGAACCAGATCCGGTGCTAGCAAAGATAGATTGGCAGCTAGAGGGAGTGAAGGGAAGACACATGTTGGTGTGGTCTCTGGTAGTAAATCATCCCCTGACTGTTTGGATGTTGTTTTTTGGTGGACGACAAGTGTCTCCGTTATCCAAGTACTCAAGGCAATGGTTAGAACGGAGCTAATTTTTGATGTTTTTATGTAACCACATGAAGGAAAGAGAGGGGTGGGGGTTTGGAAGGGGAAGGGGTTGTTGGAACTCGCTAAAAAGAACTTTTGTTTCTGTTGGGACGTAGCCACTGAAAAAGAATTTTATAATATCCATTTTAATGTGCTTCGGGAGTCCGGCGTTTATCGTGGTCTTCGAAAAAACACTGCTTCTTCGACAAATCTTGTCATGGCCCAAACTGCACTACATTTTGTGCATTGTGCGATTGTACACATTTGCACATGCGCGCACACACAGACTTTCTTTGTGGAGGGATCATGTACCGTAACTTGCTAACAAGGTATGTAAGCGGAATTTCGGCGTTTATGTCTTGGACGAAACTTGTCGGTTATTGTCTGTATTATAGAAATGGAAATAGGCCCCCCCCCCCCCCCCCGTCCCCCACCCATCGACGCCCTTGGCTGCAAGACTGATGTTTCCAGTGGAGATTTTCTTGAAATCGTAGCCCAGAAATGGGGGAAAATAGCCAAGACAAATAGAAAATTGTTGGAATGGACTGCCAGAAATCAGGGTTATCAGTTGGGTTTGTTTTTTTATTTGACATTTATGTTGTAATTCACTTACTAAAAAATTGTGTTTTAGGGTCACAATTGTGGTCGAGTGGTCTATATTTCACCGGACCAAAGCTCTGGTGTTGTCAGCAGCAGAGTGTGGGTTTGAATCCCGGTCATAACCTTGTGCATTAGTCGAGATTTCATTTAAAAAATATATCAATAATAAAAAGAACCAGCAGAGTGAAGAGAAATTATAAATATGACAACCATCTAAATTGGAGTCAAGAAAACAGAGAGTTAATTTACCCGACTTTTCATAACAGAGATTTTTTAAGGGGGGAGTAAACACAAATCAATTGATGGATTGTGATTGCAAAAAAAAAGGTCACGCTAGTTTTGTCAAAGAAAGCCGCCAAAAGAAAAGAGTTTCCCAAATGCTTTGCAGCCAGGAGATACATGCGGCTTAGATTAAAAAGGTGATATTCAATGAGCCATAAATGATAAAACTGTAGTCGTCTCACCTCAATACGTGTCATTGAAATCAAGAGCGGGGACAATGAGACAAAATACGATTTAGTGAAAGACTGACAACTCGATGTGGGATAATGCATTCTGGGCTAGCCCCCAAGGTAAGCTCTGAGCATTGTGCTGAATGAAAAAGATAGGCTGATAGATTTGCTGACTACACAAACACTGTCATTTGGATAAAGGGTCGGTGTACAGAGCTGCCTTTTGAATTCCATGGAGAAGTGAAACTTCCAAACTGGTTCCAATACTTTTATTTCAAAGCTACAATTTTTTTAATCAAAAAAAGAAGTATGAGACCCAGTAACAAAACAAAGTTTCTCAGACCGAGAGTTTTATTCATGCATTGACAATGTAAAATGATGAGTTTAGTGGCATTTCAATTGTACACGAATATTTATTGAAATATTTGTAAGGGATATGAAGGCAAAGAGCAATGCAACAGATACAATGAACTCCTTTGTTACTCAAGGCTCAAAATATGCTTTGACTACACGTAAAGTGACCTTGGCCCGATTTCATGGCTCTGCTTACCTGTAAGCAAAGAATAAGCGTTTACGGAAGGAGGGAAGTCTGCGATAATGTCAAGCACATTTCACAGGGTTAGCAGGGAATTGTTTGCCCGTGCGTGTGCGAGCTCCGCGTTAATAAGGCACTCTTTGCTTACACAGCAAGCGCAGAAATTCGGGGCTCGCCCCGTAAGTGTGCAGAATAAGAATTGTGATCATAAGTGCAGCATTTGGCGGTAAACAGAGCCAGGAAATTTGGCCCAGGCATGGATAGAATGGGTAGGGCAGGAAAGGGGTTTGGACCTATTGCCCCGCTGGTCTTGATGCCCATTTTTTTAAATCAAATTTTTGGCTAATACATGTTTTTAAATGAATTTTTTCTCTGATTGAGTTTTGGCAGATGATGTTGTGTCAAAACAAAAACATACAAAAACTTCTGCGTATGCACAAAATTAAGATTAATTCATTTTTAGTTTTTAATTAACTACCACTTATCATTGGCAGATTTTTAGGGTGTGCAGTACCTTAAAGGAACATTGCAGAATTGGTTGTTGCTAACAAAACAGTTGCTGGCAGTGTAAGCACTTTATGTAATCCACCATATACATAAACTGACAAACCTGTAGAAGTTTGAGATCGATCGGCCATCTGGGTCACAAGAAAATAGTGAAAAACCGATTACACATTTGCATGAAATCATATAGATTCAACAAATGAATAAAATGCTCACTGAGCGATAAACTCAAATCGGAAAATTAGTTTATTCATTTCTCATCAAATATGGCATTTCAGACAGAAATATTTCAGGGGATGTTTTCTACTATCATCATCATTAGACCGTGTAAGTTTTATGTAAATCTGTGATCAAAAGTATATTTTACAAGTTTTTTTCTTACCAATTCTGAAATGTTCCTTTAAATGAAAGCTTGTAACTTTCTCAAATCTATTAGAAAACCGCTATTTACAGTTAAAATCATAATTTTCAGATCAAATTTGCCCCGCTAATCAGTTCTAGGCACCATTAATGTCTGTACTTTTTTCACTCAAAGTTTTTTTGTTTTTCCTTTTTGGAAAAAAAGTATCCATTCTTGAATTCAAAATTCTTTTTAAGTTCTCATATCTTTAATTTATACCATTTCAAAATGCAACTTTAAAAAAAAAAATTAACATGTATCATTATTCATTAACAAAAAATGTCATGGATCTTCCGTGCGAGCAATCCTTATGAAAAAATATTTCTACTCAAACAGGGGCTGAACTTTGACGGAGCGTTGAGGTTCTATTTTGAGGACGGTAGCAACAAACTAGCTAAGGCCCTCTGGCTGACGAGTCAGACTACCGTTGATGAACTCATGCCACGATTCAGGGAGAAATTCAACCTCTTGGAGAACGGGCGATGGAGGACCAGCATATACCAAGTCCACAACTTAGGTAAGATTTTGTAAGTAAGTCTTAAAAATGCATTAAATGTGTTTCAATCCCGAAAAAGGGGGGGACCTTAAAATAAATAATTTCTTGGGTGAGATGCAATTGATGAGATAAAATTGACCCTTCGGATTAATGTGCCGGCGCTCTACCATCTTTGGTATCTAGCCCTATGTTGGCGGTCTCCCTAGTTGTCAATATCTTTGTTCAGGGGTGCCAGTCAGAAGCCATACAACCCGCCATATAGCCAGGGATCACACCCAAGTTGGCGATACACCCTGGGAAGCGGCAGCCAAGGGATCACCTATTTCTGCCATTATTTCTTGCTTGTCACACTGTACTGAGCCTTGCTTTGTATTCAATTTTTATAGATAAATTCCCTTGTGAACTCCTCTTTCTTATATACAAAATATTCCGAGAAAATAAGCGGTGTACATCACTATTTGACAGGTTTAAAGTGACTTCCAAACCACGTAATCCTAAAAAAAAAAGACATTCCTTATATCCCCATTGTAAGGCACAGCCCACTCCCAATAAATCCACTAACTCCAAAGTGGTCTGGCTACTGAATTCATTGTTCGCCTTCCAGAGCCACTGGTTTTATGGCCAGTTTACTGTCACCAACAAAAGATCCTGGCCACACCCCTTTGTCCAGTATCCATTCCTTGTGGTTTAATCAGCATAGAGAAAGGTCTTTAACAATCTGAAAGCTTCCAACAAAAGAGGAATATACAATGCCTCAAATCACATAGTTTACAATTTGCTACCTCATTAAATAGAAGTTTAGTTTGTATATTGGTTTTTCGGTAACTCTAAATAGTGATAGCATGTACTTTGCTTTGCAGATTGTTCTCACATTGTATTGCGGCAGAAGAGATTTAGGAATTAGGAGACTACTCAGTTTGAATAAGAATTTGTCCTGTTGTTTTTCTACTTCTGCTGAGTAGATTTGGGCAATTCGGGAGACTGCTTAATTCTGATAAGAAGTTGGCAGCAGCATAGCGGGGGGGGGGGGGGGGGGCGCCTGGGGGGACGTGCCCCCCACAAATTTCCAGTCACCCCCCCCAAGGTGCCCCCCCACGAAAATAATCACAACAGTGCTCACAAAATGAAAAGAAAAGGATAAGGGAAAAAAGAGGAAAGTGCACGTTTGTAAAATCTAATGTAGTGAACGATCGCGATTGGGATCACTGCCATGGCGACAAAATGCCAAGAATATAAGAGGATGATGGCCCTCTGCAGCATCCCCCTCCCAAAATAAAAGCATGACCCCACCACTGACAAACCAATTCCCCCTGCCCCCACCCCCCACTTGAAAGCAATCCCCCCCCCTGTGTCCCCCCCCCCCCCCCACATGAAAAATTCCTGGCTGCCGCTGGGTCCTGCTCACCTTGTGGCAGATATATAGGGAGGGACATCTATTGTTTATGTTTAATAGTGGATCGAGGGACTTGATATGTTATCTTCACTGCTTCCGAGTGAAGTATTATTGGTCTTAATGTTTAGACTAGCCTGATCTAGTCATTGTCAGGAGACTTTTCCTCAGTTCAAATAGTTACTGAACCTTTCCATGTTTTTAGATCCAGAACGAGAGAGCACTTCAACTGTCTTTGATTTTTGTTCATAATTATGTTTTTATTTCTTTTTAACCAAGTTTCTTGTTTTATATTTCTAATTAATTGTGGGTCTACTTCTACTTGACTTTTTAAATATTTTTTTTACGCCCGTTTTATTGTTAAATAAATTTACATAAATATAAATGAATTAAATTAAATGAAAAAAAAAAAAAAAAACACAAAACCATATATAAATCGTACACAGCTTTTCCAGTGCAGTAGCACAGGTTAGTATATCTTTTAAAAATAAAGCTTACTCTCTCTCTCTTAAACAAAAGGAGGAAAGTTTCCCTTTAGCCAAAAAACTAAACAAATTCAATACATGTGTATTTTAATAATAATAATAATAATAGTGGCTTCTTATATAGCGCTCATATCCGTCACTCAGTGACGCTCAAGGCGCTTCAACAGTCAGTATTTTCCTGCAAGGTATATATTATGTGGAGCTACTTTTTGAAGTTTGAGACCTATTCCTTTACATAGCACAATGTAATGGTTTACAAGGTGCTGTGGCGCAATATGCTGCCAATCAAACCAGGAACACCGGGGAGAACCCCTTCTCTTTTCGATAAGTGCACTGGGTTCTTTTACGTGCATTACACAACACACGGGACCAACGGCTTTACGTCCCATCCGAAGGACGCAGCAATAATGGTTAAGTGTCTTGCTTAAGGACACAAGTGTCACGACTGGGACTCGAACCCACACTCTGCTGAACAGAAACATCAGAGCTTGAATCCGGTGCTCTTATCCGCTCGGCCACGACACGCCACAAGGTGTGTATTTCCATCAGAGACCCTCATAAGGCTGAGTAAAAAAACAAACATGTTTAGCGTCCCGCCCGCCTCCTTTTTGGCCGCCGCCTCCTTTCTTTTACTTTTTACTATTTTATTTATTAAAAAAATATAAATAAATAAATAAATAAATAAATATACCTTGGCCAGCCATATTTAGCATGAAGGCTATCTTGGAAAAAATAGCGAAAATCTAGAAAAATAGTAAGATAGTAAAGCCCTGTCTCCTCCTCTTTTTGAAAAAGTCTGGACATGTTCAATGTCTTGTCCAACATGTTTCTTTTATGTATTGTGTGTTTGAACAGTAGAAAAAAACAATGGATATTTGAAATTTAAAAAAGAATGGCGACCATCTTGAAATAAAAAATAAAAAATAAAAAGCTCCTCCTCCTTCCTTTTTTTTAGAAACCCAGACGCTAAACATGTTTCTTTTTTTTACTCGGCCTAAACTCTTCAGACAACAAAAACTTAGCCCCCACGAAAAGTGGGGTTCACTCACCTGACCCTGATACTCAATGAGTTATTTTTTTGTCAGTGATGGATGAGAGTTGTTGATAACACGCACACTGAGCTTTGTTTGTTTGTTTGTTGATGTCAGTGCCTACCCACTGGAACCATGGAGGAAGCTGGAACCAACTTCAGTTTGGGGTTAAAGCCACCTTTCTTTTCTACAAGGGTGGGATTTTTTCACATGATCTAAACTTTTGATTGATTGAAGAATGTCTACTACATGTCAGATTAAAGAGATGTTCAACACACCTGAGTGGGTTCAGGGAAAACGTTATTAGTTTGAGTTTTGCAAAATTACCTTTTAAGTTACTCAATTTAGTACTTTTTGAAAAGGGTTAATTTTGTAGTGGTCTTGTTAGTGATGAGTGTACTTATAATTAAAGCACATGTACAACATTGATAATTTTCAAAGACTAGTATCCGCACTTTATGTGACCCAATATATACATGAAATAACAAACCTGTGAAATGTTAAGCTCAATTAGTCTTCAGAGTCATGAGAAAACAGTGAAATACCCCATTATAAGTTTTCACTGTTTTCAAACATCGGGTTTTGGACACGCGCGATAAAGACTTGTTGTTTTACTCATTTCCTAAAAAACTATGGCATTTAAAGCAAAACTATGTCATGGTAGTTTACCACCATGACCATCTTTATACCATGTAAGTTTTGTGAAAATCTGTGAACCTTTGTATTGTCAATCTTACCAATGTTGTACACACTTTTTAAATGGCTGTTCCAAGACATAACATATGAAATTACCGTTTTTGATGTGCTCTTTATGTTATTTTTATTATGTTGTTTCTCTTTTTTTCCTTCACTTTATCATTTGGATTATCACATGCTTAGCCTCCACTCATAGCGCACAGATGTTTGTAAATCCATGTACATGGCCTGGTTTTAAACAGAGACCATGAAGACTATTGCCAGCCGCGGTTCTCTGTTAAAATTTCCAAACATAGGCTTCCATTGGAGGGGAATGTCTGAAATTCTCATTGAAATGCTCTTTTTCTTCAGGAAAACTTGCCCTGCAAGAATTAAATCACTAGCCTGATGAAGTAAATAGTGTGAAGTGATTTTCATAAGAAATAAGGAACTTTTGTCTTAAGATTTTAAAAATGTAACCATAAAACAGAAGAGGTCCTCTTCTTAGGACAGGAATAGTGTCCTTGTCCTACTATAATTTTTTTCTTTCTTTCTACAAAATACTTTTTTTCTAAGTATAAAAAAGAAGAAGAAAGAAACAAGTTCATAGCAAATTAATCCAAATTGAGATATTATTACTTCTCCTTTTTTCATGGAACATGCATGCATGTCTCTTTGTGCATAGTGTCAAGTAAGTTTTGAACTCTCTACCAATGAGTGCATTGTCACCGCCTGCACGTTTCAACTATTTAGTTCCCCACCACACGATTCCTACCCAAGCCGACCTCAGCCTACAAATATAAAAAGGAATTTCTGCAATGATTGTTCAAGTATTTTTGTTCACGTTTACTCTTTTGAATTCAGCTGGTAAGGTACAGTGTGAAAGTGTCCCTCCCTGTTCATTTCCAGTAAACTGCCATACCCGCAGTCTGTATTTATCCCGTTGTTCCCCTTGACAACATTTGTTGACATCTGTTGCCAGTTCCCTTTTTTAAACAAATGAGAGTTTTGTATATTTATACTCTGAATGCCTGCTACAAAGGACCTTTCTGACAAATCAAATTGAATGTATGTTTATTCCAACAAAAATCTAAAATGGAGGTGAAGTCCGAGGAAGAATTTTGCCTTTTTGCCATGTGTACCAAGGGCCTTACTCACTCTGGGCCCAATTTCACCGAGCTGCATAAAGCAGAAAATGTTGCTGAAATGTTTTCTGCTTAGCAAAACTACCTAAGCAGGATAACAGTCAAAGACAGTATGTGTGATGTGGTATTTTGGCTGGTAATCTCATTCTGATGAGCAAGATTATTTTCTGCTTTAGGTAGCTCTATGAAATTGGGCAGTTTGCCATCTAAAGTCTTATTCCCAAAGTACAAAGGTTTTATACACCATACCTAAGATACTTTTAGTGTGTGTGTGTGGGGGGGGTAATTCAAGTTATGAAGAGTCTGTGTGTGCACCTATGACTTGCCCAGCCTCGCTACCATGGGCGTCTGTGTACCTCTCTACCACAGAATGGGTCAACCACTGAAAACATGCATCCAATATATTTGGATATTTCAAAGTCACACTTCCAGGGGCTACGGTCCAGCAAGGCACTGTGGGGGGAAATGCCGCGGCGAGATCGTACACCACTGGGAACGAGGTTGATGACATTCCATCATACTCATTCATGTGACCATGTGTACTGAACTGTCGGTGGAATTTCAATTAAGTTTATAATAATATCACAATTGATGTCTGCTACAGTTCAGTCAAAATTAATTTTTTGTTGTGGCTAAAGCAGGCCTGGAATTTCATCTTTGAGAGGGCAAGGCCATTTTCATTTTGTAAAGGGCACTTCCATTGGGAAATCTTAAAGTCTATGGGAAACTTTTGAAGGGGCACCAAGGCCAAGAACAGGGCAACGGAGGCCATGGCCTTCGTGGCCTCCGTGTAATTCCAGGCCTGCTAAAGAGAGATTAAGTGGGAAAATAGTTAAATGGCCAGTGACATTTTGACCCTGGCAAGACTCTGCTAGGGTCGAAACGTCAGGCAGTTAACTATTTTTTGCATTTATACCATAGGTTCTTTTGGTTGGTGAGCAGGTTTGCAATCAACTACTAAGTCTATTTTCTTAATAAATCAAATCCTTAAGTTTGGGACAGATTTTAAGGCCTCAACGAATGGACAACATCCGTAAAGTTGTTGGGTTTTGCTTCTTGGGGGGTATTTTTTGTTTGTTTAGGGTTGTAGAATAAGGTGCACCAATGGTTTTTAAAATCATCATCCGAACAGAAAATAACTCTGTAAAATTTCAGCTCTGCAGACCGTAAGTTGTACATGCTAAAATTGTCTTATTTTTTTCAAGAGTCATACATAGCAACATTTATTTTGGTCAGCAAATTCAGTTGGGGAACCAGTCATATAAACAGTGCAAAGCACAGTTATTATCTGCCCGGTAATCCGTCTCTGCTAAGCTATTTTCAGTAAATTTGTTAACATTCCAAACACCAGGGTTGGCCTCATGCTTTTCAATATCTCTACTCATCAGTTACTAATCCGCCGAGCCGTGTGCACTGAACTGTCCTGGAACTTCAATTAAGTTTATAATAATATCACGATTGATGTCGACTACAGTTCAGTCAAAATTAATTTGTAGTTGTGGCTAACGAGAGATGAAGGCTTTCTGAGATGAGGCCAGGCGTGAATAAATCAAATGCAAAAAAAAGGGAAATGGGCTGACATTTCGACCCTAGTCGAGTCTTTCCAGGGTCCAAACGTCACTCTGCTAGGGTCGAAACGTCAGGTCGTGAACTTTTTTTTTGCGTTTATACCAAAGGTCCTTTTGGTTGGTGAGCAGTTTACGATCAGCTTATCGTATTTTCAAAAAAAATCAAATCCAAAAATTTAGGATTCCAGATTTTAAGGTTTCACTGAATGCACAACAACTGTAAAGTTGTTGTTGTTTTGTGTTTTTTATTGTTGTTATTTTTAGGGTTGTGAAATTGGGTGCACCCCTGGTTTGTAAAGTCAGGAAAGAACTCAGTAAAATTCCAGCTCTGCAGACCCACTTTACCTACTTATTGTCAATATTTTCATGAAGTTACAAAATCTCTCTGTAACACTTTTATATATTGAATGTCAAGTAATGAACCACAAGGGAAACTGACTGGGTAAATTTCAAATGGTTTGGGGTTGAACAAAGAAAAATTAACTAGAGCGGGATTTGAACCAACGACCTCCGGATTAACGTACCGGTGCTCTACCAACTGAGCTATCTAGCCCTATGTTGGCGGTCTCCCTATTTTGTCAATATCTTTGTTCGGGGGGGCCAGTCAGAAGCCATGCAACCGTTAACTGCAGTGTAGCCAGGGATCCCGCTCTAGTCAATTTTTCTTTGTTCAACAACAAACAATTTGAAATTTACCCAATGAGTTTCCCTTGTGGTTCATTACTTGACATTTAAATTTAAAAAGTCGCATCCCTCAAGGTGATCCTGTGGCTGCTGCTTCCAGGTTGTATCGTAAACTTGAAAATGGCCTCAATTTTTGTTTTGGTGTTTTATCAGCAGAATGAATGAAAGCCTCAAGCCTGATATAAAAATAAAAAAAAGTCATGCCCATTCTGTGAAATTCAGGCCAGGAATTTCATGGAGGCCAATTGCCTCAGTTGCCCTTGGTCTTGGCCTCCATGCCCCCCTCAAAAAAGTTTCCCATAGACTTTCAGATGTTCCAGTGGACGTGCCCTTTGCAAAAAATGAAAACGATCTTTTCATCTCAAAGATGAAATTGCAGACCTTGAAATTACTCCACCAGACATCTTGTCGCTGTTTCGCAGATACGTATATAATTAATGTGAAATTTTAAATGCAACAAGATCTAGTGATCCATATACATTGGGAGCAGGGGATTACTAACCTACCTTTAGAATAAAGCATCACCATCATTATGTTGTGGGTGGGGTAGGTCCTCCACGCCCCGCCCCCCTCCTTGCTTCAAATTTAACCCTTGTACACTTGCATTTAACAGGTCTATGAATTGTGAATGGAGGAAAGGGTCAAGACTTAAAGAAAAGATCACATCTGTAAAATCTTATCCGACAGTTAAATGATTAGAAAAATAAGTTGGTTAGTTCCTATGTTAAAGCTAGCCACTGATTATAAACAGAAGTCATACCGTTACCAATCCACCAGAGAAATATTTCAGTTTGAAATACTGTCACTGTCGAGAACGAATGAATGAATGAATTTATTTCGCTTTCAAACAGTCGAGATCATTAGTCTTTAACAATGTGTACAGGAGAGCAAAAAAAAACACTGCCTGGTCCCCCTTTTACAGGTCAAGCGAGAGGTATGATAACTACTTACTTAAAAAACTTGAGAGAAAATTACGTCAAAGAACTGATGAGTGAAAAATAAATTAGATTAAGGTGCAGAGGTGAACAAAACTATGACAACAAAAATAAATATGAAGATAGATCAATAATCAGATACATGTCAGATTATGTATAATCAGAAAGGTGGTTACTGTGGGCGAGTGGTGAGGTGTGAGATATTTTTTTTACCAGTTTTTGGAAGGTATGGGTTTTTGGCAGTGGCTTTGATATTGAAGGGGAGTTCATTCCAGTATGAAACGCCTAGATATTTAACAGTAGAGCTTAGAAAGTAGCATTTAGAGACCCCCAAACTGCTTATTTCAATTGCTCCAATCAAAATAAGTCTGATCCATAGTTGTGCCTGGAATCAAATTAAAAACATGATCTGTTTTTTGTTGTTGCTGTTACTGATGAAACGTGGCCATTGGACTTGAAATAAAAAAGTTGCATCCCCTTAAGGTGATCCCTCTGCTGCCGCTTCCCACGTTGTATCGTAAACTTTGGTGTGATCCCTGCCTCAATGGCAGGTATAGGTTGAATGGCTTCTGTCTGGCACCCTTGAACAAAGATGACGACCAAATAGGGAGACCCGCCAACATTAGGGCTCGATTCAGTGCTCAGTTGGTAGAGCACTGGCACGTTAATTTGGAGGTCGCAGGTTCAAATCCTGCTCTAGTAATTTTGTTTTTGTTCAATCCAAAATGACCATTGTATTGTATGACATTTCCACAAGTTGGTTGTTCGTTGAAAACTAGAGAATGTAAATTTATAAACTCTTCCCCCCAAGAACAATGATGTATTGTATCATGAAACCATGGATACCGTGTCTTTATAATGCAGTGAATAGAACATAATGATCAGTGTTGGGCATCCAGGCATGGGATGTGTAACACTAAACCATGTATATTGGTGCATTATTAATCAGGGTTTGAATAAGATAGACAAATCCACAAGACCGCAGGGCTTGCTATTGTTGCACAATATTTTTACATGCTCAGGGGTCGATTTCACAAAACCCTTCCTAACTTAGGACTAGTCCTAGGCAATGCTAAGAGATAGGACTAGTCCTAAGTTAGGACCAGTACTAAGGACTAAGCATTGCCTAGGACAAGTCCTAAGTTAGGAAGAGTTTTGTGAAATCGACCACAGAATATATTTTACGAGACCATAATCAAAATGAGAAAAGACTGTACACTTTTTTTTTTAATATATAAACTGTTTTTATACGAACAAACAATTAGATAAGATTGGTCTCATTTGTCTTATGGGTAGGCCTAATTGTACTCGGATGCTTTAAAAAGACACTGGACATCTTTGGTAATTGTCAAAGACCAGTCTTCTCACTTGGTGTATCTCAACATATGCACAAAATAACAAACCTGCGAAAATTTGAACTCAATTGGTCGTCGAAGTTGCAAGATAATAATGGAAGAAAAAAACACCCTTGTCACACGAAGTTGTGTTTTATTCAGATGCTTGATTTCGAGACCTCACGGGGAGGTCTCAAAATCAATTTAAATATTTTACTGAGAAATTACTTCTTTCTCAAAAACTATGTTACTTCAGAGGGAGCCGTTTCTCACAATGTTTTATACTACCAACAGCTCTCCATTGCTCGTTACCAAGTAAGTTTTTATGCTAACAATTATTTTGAGTAATTACCAATAGTGTCCAGTGCCTTTAACAGAAATATTTATTTTTTTGAAAGACACCAGTCTGGTTGTGAGTTTACTGGCCCGATGCTAAACCACTGGCCTCAGGCAAGTGGTCCTGTGTAAATTTCAAGCCCTGTCATTAAACCTGGCTTTGCGCATGACCATCAGATATCTGTTGTGAGAAAATGTTTTTATTTTAAAGGTAGTTCTGTGGTAACAAAATCCAATAATAATAATATATAGTAATGTGTAGTCTTATAGTGCACGTATCTACCAATAAGGTACTCAAGGCACTTGAACAAACAGAAACATTTTAAGGTTTTTATTTTTTTGATTTTATGAATGATGTTGCATCGTGAAGCTATAGCTCTATGATAGCACAATATAAGGGTTTATAGTAACAACCATACTCGTCTTGTCCCCCCCCCACCCCCTCCCCTTGGCCTTGGCTTGGAGTATTTGTGTGTTAGGGGAATTCCCTCGGTGAGTGGTATTACTCAGGATATGAACACCAAACACTACACCCACTGTAAACATAATGAATATCCAACAAAACAGAAGCCTGCCCTCTGTCAGCACGGCAGGGAGAGCCTAAAGTTGGTGCTATTTAATCCAGTGTGGACCATTTATTGATTGTCATTATTGAGCACAACGGGGGAAGATCAGACCAGGCACACGGGGGCATCCCACAATCTCCAAAGTATTGTTATTGTCGCGAAGAATGCCAGGTGCATGCTCGGTGTCTGTATGGATTGTTGATGACTAGAAGATTGTTGATGACTTGAGGTACATGTATACACAGTCGATATCGAGGATGATTTACTTACTTGTCTGGCTGGAAGGAAAAATCACTCTAACTTCAGATCAGTAAGTTTGGATTTTACTGTTTGTGACTTTTATGCTAGCTCTTTATATGTTTCTGATTATACACTGGCGTGGGGTGGCAGTGTTTTTTTACTGTTATTTTTTAAATAGTTTGTGCTGTTATTTTCTCTGCTTCTACTTCCATACTCATACATAATGTCATGTACCGTGTTGCTGAAGTTCTGTCTTTTTTTTTCGTGTGCCTATTTTTGAAGTAAACATTGATAAATATTTAAAATGAGGCAGGTGTAAAAATTTCCTTTGAGAGAAAATACATCATTGTTTTTGTTTTTTTGGAAGGGTAATATTTCTGTTGCTTTCGATAAGCACACCATAGGCCCTGCACTCAACTTATCAAATATTCATAGAATTCCAAGGCCGCTTCTCGGTGAAAATAGCTTTCATTTATTGGGCTTGTTTCAATTTTGGCAATCAAAATAAGCAACAGTGATTTGTAGGCTCTCCAACTACTGTACTCAACTTTGACGGTACAGTATACTTTCATCCAAAACTATTTGTCTGGTACTGGTATGAACTTTTATACAATCAGCTGGCTTTCAGATTAAAACTAATGAAAATCTATTTTTTGATAGGTACTAATCCTATGCTTTAGTTCTTGATTTGAAATAAGGGAATAAAGGAGTGATCTCCTTTCGACCAATCAGAATGGGTAAACTGTCCCGGGTGTTTATGAATGAAAATTTATGAAATCAAATGATAGTACTTCAGATTACACAGTAAAGTCTTAAATGTCATCATCTGCTTGACCTCAACTCTCTAAATCTAACTTGAATTCAAGCCTATTGGCAAAGACTTTGAATCTGTTTGTGAAAAAAAAGAGGTGAAATGCAGGCCTTATGCTTCGTTCTTGCAAAGAGCAAGATAGTTTTTCCGTATTACTATCGGTGTACTCTCCTGCCCAACTGAAGGCCGTGCCACAAAATTCCACAGGAGACTGTGGAGATGAAGTCCACAGTGCATTAGGCAGTGGGGTTTTCTGATCGAACTAGTCGTACAAATAGAAGAAATCCATGTAGCCAATGCTAGAAGGTGTTGTTACTTTGTGGCACCCTGAGGTACCGGTGTGTAGGAGGGGGGACGGGGCACATCTATGAGGGAAGTTGTTTCTACTGGAACATTCCAAGGGGCACCAAGGCACTGACCAGGGGGCATGGAGGGCGATTGCCTCCATTGCCTCCCTGAAGTATCAGGCCTGCAAATGGTTAATGCTATTGCCGATTGGTTGAAGAATTCAATATAAAAGTTGATCCTCTTGAAATGACAATACCCTACACACTTATTACAATTTTTCAAATGTGGATTCATCTGGCTTTGGTCAACATTGTTCCGTCGTTTATTAACTGCCATTAATGTATTTACATAAAGTAGATTCAAATGATTAAACAGTCAGTTTTTAAACCTCAACAGTGTTATAATATATACGAACTTAGATTCTCCTTAAAAGTGCATAACAAGCTACTTGATCTCTGTAAACGTCTTGTAAATGCTTAGAAAAACACAGAGTCAGTCCATTCCCTCTCAAGATGAGCTTGAAGGGGTTCTTTAAAGAGCCCCCCCCCCCCTCCAAAGGTCTGTATCTTTGATCCACTCTACCGTCTCATCGTCAAGTGCTCCTGGTAAAACCAGGGGTTTAAAAACTCTCTGACGGAATGAAAGCTTGAGAAATCCTGTTTGTTTTTACTGGAGTGTGTGATTGCTGTGTAAAGTGGCTCATGTGCTCTTGGCGGCCTGTGTAAATCCTGGCCTTCCTACCATCTCAGAATGGTTAATTAGGCCTTTGTTGCGGTGTGGTCGATTCTTGTTTGGTTCCCTAAACACACAGTCAGAATGATAGTTTGATTTTTTCTTAGAGACCTGACTATTTTTTGCTTCAAGCCTATGTGTGGGTTATTTAATGTTAGAAAGGCAAATGATCAATTGACAAATTTTTTATTTTTTTTTTTTCTTTAAATGATGATGCCATGACTTAGGGTTTTTGTGTTGTGGGTGTAATTTTTTTATACTTGTTTCCTCCCCCCCTTTTTTTAAAAAGCTTGTTCCCCTTCATGTCAACAACAACAACTTCAAATTTGAAAAGTAAATGAAGAAGCTCACTTACTGTATTGTAAAGTAAAACAAATCAATCACTGTGCCAAACACTTCTACTTTAAGTGTACTCTGATTTGGGGGACAAATTGCAATTGAATAATCATATGCCATGTAAAGGCATTGCCTTCCAGATAACATTGCCTTCCATCATAAGGGCACTCTGGTACCCCCTTTTTACAATAGATAGTTCCCAGTAGACGCCATCTTTACGGGCAAATTGCATTTTGGCTTGCAGGTGCGTCAAACGCTCAACTTATTAACGCAGCCGCGTTGTTCACTGACCAATCCTGCAATGAGTTTCGTGAAATGCGCGCGTGTTGCACGCCGTTCTCACACGAAACGCACGACTGTTTGTTCTAAACTGCCCGTAAAGATGGCCGATTTACGTCATACTGCAACCTATCTATAGACAGCTTTCCCAGGAAATTCACAGGAAGGTTTGGTTGACCGTTTCACGCTTGAATTGCTGGAAAACTCCTGGCAGGAATCAGCTACCCCCTGCTTGGGGAGTACGGTTAAGCCACATAACCCCTGGGCCCAATTTTATAGAGCTACTTAAGCATAAAAAGTTGCTTAGCGCAACAAAATTGTGATTACCAAATAGGGTTAACAGCTAAAATACCATTTTATATGTACAAATTGTAACTGGTATTCTGCTATCTTTTGCTTAGCGGAAAAATGTTAAGCAATATTTTCTGCTTAAGCAGCTCTATGAAATTGGGCCCTGGTTCTAGCATCCTTTGAGTGTTCATTTTCCTCAGGAAAGTTGCATCAAGTGCGACATGACCATTGGGGTTGCAGTTCCCAAGAATTTACCTGGGGTTTTATTTCTTGAGAATTTTGCTCAGTCGTGTGAAAAGGGCTTAAGAGAAAAAGCGTTCATTTCTAAATTGCAGGCCTGATGCTTCGTTCTGGAAAGGGCAAGGGCACCAAGGGCGTTTTTTCTCCTTTGTAAAGGGCACCTCTGTGAGGAAATTGTACATTTCTATTGGAACGTTTTCAGGGGGCACTAAGGCAGTGACCAAGGCATTGAGGCAGTTGCCTCCGTGAAGCATTTACAGAGGGGACCACTTCAAACCAGGGGTGCGTTTTGGCGGTAGTAACCGATGACTGTCTCGGTTGAATTGGCCATTGGTTAATCACTGGCCAATGACCGAAACAGTTATTGGTAACGACCGCCAAAACGCAGCCCAGGGCAAGAGCAAAGGTAACTCACAGCAGATGAGGTGACCCCGACTATTTTTTTTTAAAACCATGCTCTATGTTTCTGTCCACTCAGCTTAATGATGGCAGCACATCAAAACAGAATTTCAGGAAATTGTCAAAACTGAATCCACCAGGCCTTTCAGTGTTACATGTGATACGTTATTGACATTTATGATATTTTGTCCTTGAGTGATTTGCTAATAACTGAAAGCCCTGTCATAGCATATTGTGTTTCTCATAAAAACCCTTAAATTACCACTGCTTGCATCATTAGACAGTACCACCAGAGTAGTTTTTGACAGTGTCACTTATTCAATTCCTTGCAGCTAATTGATTTTTTAAAATGTAATTAGCGGTGACACTTGTGAAGTATGTGGGGTAGTTTATTAGTCTGTCAATAACGAAACGGGATTGCATATAGGCTGTAACCCACTTTCGTGAAGATATTAAATAGAAAAAATATTACTTAGCCAAACTATAGAGGAAATCATTCGCAGGTCATATGCATTACATCATTTTTCTGTGCTCAGCAATTCTTTTCTTACAATTTTTTTTAATGAAATTTACTCCAGCTGTGTTAATTTAACATCTTTAGCTACTCCAACAGGTGTTTATGAGAAGTAGAGTTGTTTGTCTTTGAGGCTATGAATACATTTTCATCTGAAATTATTTTTTAGGGCAATGAGAGTATATAGCTGAAGATCCTGGTAGCGATAAAGATTTATGTATGAAGGTCTTTGTTGTGAGACCTTGGCAAGCAAATAAAGAACAAAGTGCTGGGTAGTTTTGTGATCAGATTTAGCAAAGAGTGTTTCAGGGTCGGTCACTTTTTCTTCTTTTTAAAGACAGATGTCTCCAAGATTTTTTTGTTCAGAAATCACAGTAAGGCTATTTGTATACATCTTCATAAAAACTCACATTTATTTCCATACTTTATGAATTTTTCCTAACAATACATAGCCGAAACATTAATTTAAAGAAGTAACCAAAAATGTATTTTTTACAAGGCAGAAAATTATATAAAGTATGGAGGCATCATCTAGAAGCTATGGGGCTTGTGGTGAGATACCTGATGAACAACATCGTGGGCTTTCCCCAGGTGTTGTCTTTGATCTCTTTTCTTTAATCTTGTTCTGTTACAAACATTGTGGGGTGCACCCCACAATGTCTAAACACCCCACAAGTACAGTTCCTACTTTAAAAATCACCACACAATGTCTATCCTGTAAGCACACAGGAACAAGAACGTACGGACAGACAGGTTGCACAAAGACAGAAATGATGACTACTAAACAATAGTAAGAAGAGAACATGCAGACTAGCTATAGTGAGAATACACTGTGTCCGATACTGGGAGAGAAGAGCTCTGTTATAAGCGCTTTTAAATAAATACTGTAAGAAGATAATTATCGTGTCAATGGTGTGGCTTATCCAGCAAAAGTGAATTGGGTGTGGGGGTTACTTTTGTGTAAAGCCCGGTTCATACTTCAAGAGACAGAGTCCACAGAGGTGAACTTAGGCTGGGAAAGAAACCACTGAGCCAACCTGATTCTTAACAATAGGGACTGAAAAATGAATTCTTGCGGCTAAAGTGGCAAAAGTAATTGTGAAGAAGAAGCCTGTATATTCTTGTTTAGAAATGTCATTTGAAAGAGTTTCGGATCATAGAATCACGTAGAGCAATCACAATTGAATAAAATGTATTATTCCATCTCCCTGTTCAGATAAAATAGATGGATAGATTTACTTTAAAAAAAACATGTACTCTAAAAAAGATGTTTAATTCAGAGATTTGTAGGTAACTGTTAAAGCATTGAGCATGTTCGGGTGGGCGACTAGACTTGACCAGAGCCGTATATTGGGACCAGAAACTGTTACATAGCCCTCGAACTGACCATAGTTGACCATGCTCCAGTGCATGGTTCGATATAGTCAATCTCCATGTGCTCTATGGTTTCTGGTTAGTCTAGTCGGTCTAGTCAAGTTTAGTCGCCACCCGAACTTGCTCCATGATGCAACGTCTAGTGACAATTGTGGTGGAGCATACTGTTTGAAAAAATTTAGGAGGATTTAATGTGTAATTAAATTACTGGATCAGAACCGGCTGAGCATCATCTTATTATCGATTTCTAATGGTTCATGGGGACTGGCTTACCCATGAATTATAAACCTGAGCCAAATTTCATAGAGCTGCTTAAAGGAACATTACAGAATTGGTAAGAAAAAAACTTGTAAAATATACTTTTGATCGCAGATTTACATAAAACTTTCACGGTCTAATGATGATGATAGTAGAAAACATCCCTTGAAATATTTCTGTCTGAAATGCCATATTTGATGAGAAATGAATTAACTAACTTTCCGATTGGAGTTTATCGCTCAGTGAGCGTTTTAGTCATTTGTTGAATCTATGATTTCATGCAAATGTGTAATCGGTTTTTCACTATTTTCTCATGACCCAGATGTCCGATCGATCTCAAACTTCTACAGGTTTGTCAGTTTATGTATATGGTGGATTACATAAAGTGCTTACACTGCCAGCAACTGTTTTGTTAGCGAACCAATTCTGTAATGTTCCTTTAACAACCGATTTTGTGTTAACTGTGTGATTTACATTTCATAATGCTGTAAGCGGTTACTACATGAAAACGCTTGCTAACCTTTTTTCGGTGCTTACCGTAAGCAAATGAATGCCGCAACAATGCACATGGTGAACGTGCAAGCTGGCCGCTTCATTTTCTTGCTAACCTGTGAAATTACACTTAAGCTTGAGCAAATTTGCTTATTGTTAAAACGGCGCTATGAAATTGGCCTGTGGGTAGAAGGCTTCGGGTCTTGTCACTTAAGACAATTTTTATAGACAACTAACTATACACTGCATGCAAAATGAACACCTGTGGTGCCAAAGGAATTTAGGTTTTTTTTTCTTAACAGTAGGCCTTAATTCTTTCTCTTGAATTGTAAATTTAGATATACACTATAGGCAGCGTTGTTCCTTAAAGGTAGGCCCATAGATTGGCTTTTGTTAAATGTAAAGCTGATGTATTGGCAAATTATCAAGAAAGATACAATAAAAGTCACCTGTGAAAGTTTCAGCTGAATACAGTGTCTACTTGCTGAGAAAACTGCAAAAAACTGTCACAAGAGTGTCGATCCATCCACGTTTATCGAAGTGGCAGCAGGTTCCAACCGCATCTCAGAATTCGTGAACGAACACCAATCCTCAGAAATCTCAGAAATGATTCGTGCATGAATCGTTTCTCAGATTCAACTGTTTTGGGATGAGAAATTATCAAAACCATATTACCTCGAAGGGAATCCTTTCTCAAAATAGCTTGTACCTATCAACAGCTGCAGTGCTTCTCACCAAGTAAGTTTTTATGGTCACTCATTTTTGGAGTAGTTGCCTTTCACGGTGATTCGCTGGCCAAATACTAGTTACAACACCTGAGGAAAAGTTGAAATTCTGTCCAGCTAGTCTGGCTGTAGCTAGCTCATTGCCTTGCCACTGCTACTTGTTAGCCACTAAATGTTCATATTACTTCTCAAGCCCCATGCAAATTACAATTTTGAAAGGTGGTACCTGAAAATATGGACCCTTAAAGGAACATTACAGAATTGGTTTTTGCTAACAAAACAGTTGCTGGCAGTGTAAGCACTTTATGTAATCCACCATATACATAAACTGACAAACCTGTGGAAGTTTGAGATCGATCGGCCATCTGGGTCACGAGAAAATAGTGAAAAACCGATTACACATTTGCATGAAATCATATAGGTTCAACAAATGAATAAAACGCTCACTGAGCGATAAACTCCAATCGGAAAATTAGTGTATTCATTTCTTATCAAATATGACATTTCAGACAGAAATATTTCAAGGGATCATCATCATCATTAGACCGTGTAAGTTTTGTGTAAATCTGTGATCAAAAGTATACTTTACAAGTTTTTTTTCTAACCAATTCTGTAATGTTCCTTTAAAGAAGCTTGCTGAGCCAGTGAAACAACAATATAACTGGTCCCACTGGCCAGTCAAAAAACAATTTGAGGGCAAACCCTGTTCAGGTCACGCACGTCATTGGTTCTGGGAAGTGTTAAATTTGGGAAAGATGTACGATAAACTCAACCTAACTACAGGCAAAAAAAATCAAATCCCACATGTCACGTTTTCAAGAAACACATGCATAATTAATGTGTGTTTTTTTTTTCTTTCTTTTTTCTTGTATGGATCTTGTTTATGCTCATGTAGGTGCTTTCTTGGATTTGAAAAATTAATTGGAAATGTACTGAGAGTTTGGGAGGGGGGAGAGACAATTTCTTCACACAAAGCAGTATTTCAGATGGGAATTTTGCTCAAGACAATTAGAATTACTACAGACAACAAGCTTATAAAGAAAGCTGCTAAACTAAAATACTGTCTGGATCATTCACAGTTTTACCTTTAAAGACGAGATTGGTGTATGACGGGGGGGGGGGGGGGGTCGTCATTCTGAAAGCTCTCTGATTATTGAGTTCATACCTGTACCAATTCTCCAAAGAAATATTTCCCCCCCGAAAGTTGAGGAAATTGCATACGGAGACCCCACAAATCACTATTGCTTGTTTCAAATCCTGCAATCGAAAGAAGCCCAGTATGAGCGTTCACAAAATTCCTGACAAGACACAAACTGATTTTGTTGTTGTTTTCACTGCAATTTTACGACATCCGCAAATTAAATACTTTCCCTATATTTTCCACATTTTGAAGAATTGAAGATCAAAACTAATGAAGAACCCCCAAAGTTCTATTTTGCTTATTTTGATTGCCACACTTGAAGGAAGCCCTACGTTAGTATGCCCCAAAAATTCCTGTCAAAATACAAACTTGTTGTTGTTGTTTTCACTGCAACAGGACAACAACAACAACAAAATGGTACACTTGCCCTTTAACTTTTACATTTAGATTGATCGTAGATCAAAATGACGTTGATTGAGGTTCATTTTCCATAAAACCAAGGCCTCTATTCTTGTCCGGCCTTAAAATATCTCTCCGTTTGATGGGACTCTAAATTCCAATAACAGCCGTTTACCTCAATGCCTCCACGATCCACAAACGGTTAGCCTTGGGGATAAATCTGGCAGCTTCCCGGGTTGAAGTGTAATTAGATTTCTGTGTTGACGTTCAGGGTAGGGTTCGAGTCTGATGTAAAAGCCAAGATATCAACAAATTGAATGTCACCAAAAGCCGTCGAGGGCATGAATTTTCTATTGGATTCCTCCTTACTGAGTGTAATTTTGTAAAAACGTGCTCCAGCCGAGGTTTCTCGATTACTGTCATTCCTCAGTCACTCCCCCCAGAGCATGAAACCGCCCCCAAAAAAATATATATATTTTATATATATATATATATAGGGTAGATGGCCTTAGCTTTCGATCCAATCCGGACCTTCATCAGAGGCGTATACAAACACAAACATAATAAATAAATAAATAAATAACTGAGGAAACAACATTCCTCTTTGGAATGTACAGACCCATTTGTTTTTGTTGTCCGGAGATGTCATGTGACAAATTTGGCTCTGAAAAGGTATCAAATTAAATGGCATTTTACACCTTTTTATTGTGCAGTTAGAGACTAGGTTTCTCCACTTTCATGAGAACTCTATCTATATTAGAAAAATGAGTGCATCACAAAACTGAATTCGACCTTGGAGTCCGCTTTATTGTCATACATCAAACATCGCTTGAGAAGACATTTTTACACAGTGTGTACTCAAATCGGCTGTTATTTTTTACTTTTTTTCCCCTGTGTACTCCTGAAAAGTCTATCCTGGTACGACTAGTATGACTGGTACGAAGCACTTCGGATGGATAAACATCGTTTGCTTTATGCCAAACAGGAAGGATGACTCTGGTAATGAAAACAACATGAGCGTGTCAAAAAATGTTAGTTGTTTTTTCACTGTTTTTGATTCCTGTTTGCATCAAGAAAATGACTTCTGCACAGAAAGTTTTTATTAGGCCCTGTTTTTTGTTGTCATATATAGATTAATTTGATTCTGAATCCAGCACAGATATCAGTGAGGCATTTGAGTAAAAAACGTAATCACACTTCTAATTCTGTCTGGCCATTCAATATCAACTACTGTGGTTTTGAAAGATAAATAAACTATGCAAGCCTGCAATATGATGTCATGTTGGATGCATCTACACAGTACACAGTCAACCCTTTTAATGTCTGACCATTCAATATCAACCACTGTGGTTTTGAATGATAAATAAACTATGCAAGCCTGCAATATGATGTCATGTTGGATGCATTTACACAGAACATAGTCAACCCTCCTACTGTCTGACCATTCAATACTAACCACTGTGGTTTTGAATGATAAATAAACTATGCAAGCCTGCACTATGACGTCATTTGGATGCATTACACAGAACACAGTCAACCTTTTAATGTTATGACCATTCAATATCAACCACTGTGGTTTTTGAATGATAAATAAACTATGCAAGCCTACAATATGATGTCATTTGATGCATTTACACAGAACATAGTCAACCCTCCTACTGTCTGACCAGTCAATACCAACCACTGTGGTTTTGAATGATAAATAAACTATGCAAGCCTACGATATGATATCTTGGAGGATGAACCTTATACTTCAAAACGTAGCTCCACATGCATAGCAGGATAAATTATATAATAATGTTGGAGCACCATGAGCATCACTGAGTGACGGACTTGAGCGCTATATAAGAAGCCACTATTATTATTTTTATAATTAGTTCAACAAGTACAAATCATGGCTGCCGTTCTGTTTAAGGAATTATGAGTTTTTACTTTTAGTCAAGGGTGTCTTGAAAACGCATTCTTTTTTATAATCTATTTTATCCTAATTAATCAATATTTGATCCTGAGTAACTACAGACCTTCTGTGTTGACGTTCAGAGTAGGGTACGAGTCTGATATAAAGCCAAGAGCTTGAAGAGATTATCTGCTTGAGTTTGATTAAATAATACCATTGACTTGTGTGCACTTGTCAATAATGTCGCGAGTCAATATTCTCTCCATTGGAATCCTTTTCCAGTCAGTCAGACAAACCGGCATTCTTTATCGAGATAAGACGATTAATTCAAGACCGTCGAAAGTGTCTCCTAAAACACTTCAGATTGGCCACTCGTCCGAGTCAAGATGCCCAGATCCGATCAATAAACTGATAATGATCAAACGAGCTATAAAGCCTCCTTCTCAATCGAAATGAAAGGCAAATAATTGTCGGTAAACACACAGCAGCTGTGATATCTGATGCGATGGGTTTAATTGAAACCGAGGCGGTTAAGTTGGTATGCGTGAATCTGTGTCTCTCCCCGGTGGATGATTTGACCGAGGTGGTAAATATTCAAATTGATGATTGAGGCAAAATGTACGCAGCCTGCAAACTGACGAGAAGGCAGCGCTCACACAAATGTACGGTGATTTCGTTTACACATCAATATTGTGAGTTCTTGATATGCAGAGGTCAAGGAAAAAGCCCATAAATGACTCAAAATGAACAATTTTTGCATAGTATTTCCTTAGTGTAGCGAATCTTTACAGCGAGGATGTGATATTGGCCAAAAGTGAGCGAGGTGGTCACTGAAAATAGCAAAGTGGGTCGCACCTTATGTTTGAATGGGCAGGGGAGACACAGAGGTCAGGCCTGGAGTTTCATCTTTGAGAGGGCAAGGCCACTCTCATTTTGCTATTGGGCACTTCCATTGGAAAATCTTAACGTCTATGTGAAACTGGTGAAGGGGCACCAAGGCCAAGACAAGGGCCATGGAGGCCATGGCCTCTGTGGCCTCCGTGTAATTCCAGGCCTGAGAGGTGAATTAATTTAGACGCGAGTGATTCTGTGTACTAGTATACAATCCAATACCTATCGTAGTTTCTGGAGTATAGAGCATTTCAGGAAATAAAACCATCCAATTTTACACCCAAAGCTTCATACATAGCAAAGACTGCAGGAATGCGGGGGGGGGGATGTTTGTTTTTTAGGATAGCAAACGGATTTCTCGAAAGTGGCACAAGGCTAGAGGAAACTAGAGTTTGTTTTGATTGAAATAAAATGTGTACAATTACTTTTGTTCCCTATACATTCCTTGGAATAATGATTATGTATTAAATTTGCAACATAGTTATGTTCTTAGTTTACTTTTTCGTCTTGTTTTACTTGGGAAATTGTAAATGTGGAAAAAAAACAGCTGTTGCCAAACTGGTTTTTGGGGCCTGTGGTATAGTTTAATGCAAAAAGTGGTTATGACCTCACATGTTGACCCTAGCAGAGTCGTATTATACACCGATGTGTATTAAGCATTGTATACTCAGTACTTTCCTGGGTCCTGTGGAAAAATCCACAGGCATATTATACTGGGATGGGATTCAAACCCATGGACGACCTTTGCCATTCTAGAGTAGATCTAGTGGTAAGACATCTGCTCTAGCATGGCAAAGGTCTTGAGTTCGAATCCCATCTGTGTAAGGGCAAAAACCAGATAATATTCTTTATCCCTCATGCAAAATTAACATGATTAAAGAGTAGAGTCTGTTTGGTCTTGTAGAAAGACGATCTGCTTGGGTCAAAATGTGAGATGTATTCTGATAAATAATGTGAATGTTTTGTTTGCTCTGAGTCTTGCACTTGTTCTTCTTTGTTTATTAGGTTTTTTTGCATGTGTCCGTACTGTTATAAGAATCAAACTTGCAATTACACTGTTGACTTAATTTCATTTTATTAGTTCAACAGGATCAAACCAGCATTCATTGGCCTATATAACAAATATAATAGAAAATTGCACTAGATGAACACTTAAAAATAGGCAAAAGAAAAAGCAATTAAACAAGACAATACACAAAAACAACAGAGTTAGCGCCTCCTGAAGGATTGTCGAAAAATGCAGACTGACTGCTGTTTAGTTGTCTCCAAGAACTGCCAACCAAACAAACAAACAAATAAACAAAGAAGTAAACAAGGACATAGATTTTTTTAAACAAACACAGTAATCAATACGTCATTGCAAGTGACATCACCTTATTTCATACTGAAAAGAAAAAGCTTGCAAGCAAGTTAAAAATAAAATGTTTTGAGAAGTTTTGAAAAAAAGAAGAGTTTCAGGGAATCAAAATAAATAAAAAAATCTCAAGAAGCAAGTAACTATTTGTCCCATTAGAGTTTGAAAAACCAGTCAAAGCAGCCCATCTGCTTCTGGAAACCTTGGTCTTAATGATGTGCTGATATGGGGCAATATCAGAAGTATCACAGAGGAAATGAAATAACTAAAATTCTATCAAATGTTGAGCTGTCTTCGTAATCCCAAGTGCCAAATTGAAAGAGTTTTTCAACTCATTAAGTTGTTTTCTCCCGTCAACACCACTTGGGTTACTATTTTTAAATTGTGTTTCTTAGAAATGAGAAATTAAATTAGTTAACAGCCCTTGCAAACTGTTGACCAAGCAAAATGGCCTGTTGTATAGATAGACAAGGCGGTAAAGACTAATGTTTCTACCCTAGAAGTATCTTTTTCAAAGGCTAAATGAAAAGAAGAAAACAAAAGTAACAAAGTTATTGTGTTCATTTTACCATAAACATGGTCAAAAGCGTATTGCTATCTTAAAAAAAAAAACATCAAAGTTGTAGTTTGTAAGCTTAATTGTTGGTGCAGCTTGTACGAAGGGCTTGTCCCCTGCAGTTTTTTTTGGAATTTACCTTTAAAGGAACAGAATTGGTAAGAAAAAAACTTGTAAAATATACTTTTTGATCACAGATTTACATAAAACTTACACGGTCTAATGATGATTATAGTAGAAAACATCCCTTGAAATATTTCTGTCTGAAATGCCATATTTGATGAGAAATGAATAAACTAATTTTCCGATTGGAGTTTATCGCTCAGTGAGCGTTTTATTCATTTGTTGAACCTATATGATTTCATGCAAATGTGTAATCGGTTTTTCACTATTTTCTTGTGACCCAGATGACCGATCGATCTCAAACTTCTACAGGTTTGTCAGTTTATGTATATGGTGGATTACATAAGGTGCTTATACTGCCAGCAACTGTTTTGTTAGCAAAAACCAATTCTGTAATGTTCCTTTAAAGATAGGGTCATAGATTGGGGGTTATTTTCGATGCAATTCTTATTTTTAGGCAAATTTATAAAGAACGGTACAGTTAAAGTCACATAAAGTTTCAGTTGATAACAGTGCCTACTTGCTGAAAAAAAAAAAGCTAAAAACTATCATGGTAGAATGTCGAATCCACCCACATTTAGCGAGGTGATAGCGGGTACCAACCGCACCTCTGGCCACAGCTTTCACGAACTGACACCAACCCTAAGAAATCTGAGAGACGATTCACGCATGATTCGTTTTCGGTTCATGCATGAAATGTTTCCCAGATTCAAGAAAAGTTATCCAAACTATATTACTTCCAAGGGAATCCCATCTCAAAATAGTTGATACTGTCAACGGCTGCAGTGCTTCTCACCAAGTATGTTTTTATGGTCATGATTTGTTTTAGTAGTTACCAATCTATGATCCTACTTTTACTAATGACAACGTTTCAATGTTTCACAAACACACACAAGTATATTGAGCAAACACAGTGAGACATCATACTCTATACAAAAACACCCCACCCAAGTGAATTCTCTCTGATTGTAACAGTGATAACTTCAGGGGGGGTATTTCAATTACGTTTTCACTGTTCAAAGACACTGGTAATGAATGACCATTTCTTGTTCCACTTTCACCAAGTGCTTTCAGAACGAGACACCTCTGTCCACTCTTGTCTCATTCAAAGACCCACCCTTGGGTGGCCACATTGGGTGGTACATCAATCCTCTGTAAAGAATACACACCGGTCAGTCACATTGTCCAGGGTTTTGTCCGTTTCCTTGTCCCCTCTCCCCGAGGGTGAATATTGACCGACACACCCTGGTCACTCACCATCAACATCATCCACTGGTCAAACCTCATTCATTCCTTTTAAAACTGTTTGTCTTGAAAGGCAGAGGGTTTTTCTATTTGGATGTACTCTTCCTAATCAGGGATAATCTTCACTGTAACCGTTCATTGTATTTGTATGTGTACAAGAATAACCCCTTGGGATTCGGAAGCTGCGCTGGATGCTTTCAAAGTCCTGGGCACAGTTTCATAGAGCTGCTTAAGCACAAAAAGTAGCTAAGCGAAACAAAATTATGCTTACCAGAATAAGGTTACCAGCCAAAATACCATTTCACATTTACAATTTGTGACTGGTATCCTGCTGATTTCTGCTTAGCTTCTGCTATGAAACTGGGCCCTGCAAGGTGGAGGAGGGATGCCTATTGTACATGTACATCGAGTGTGTACCAGACGTACACTATCATTGTGGAGCAAAACTAAACCAGATTGTTATTTACATGTGAATGTACCCTCTCCCCTAATGCACTACCAGTTAAATTTAAATTTAACAAAAGTATATTTTACCAAAGGTATATTTCTGAGCTCTTTGAGCTAGAACACACCCACGGTAGTAACGATTTCATAGGTTGTTGGACTCAACATTAGGACCCAAGTTTGGATGGTAATTTGTCTGTATCAAGACAGAAAGCAGCCCAGCTTATATAACCCATGAATAATAGATAACCCTTCTCTTTGTAGAAGATGTCAATATTTTACCTGTCGTTTCCTGTGTAATCCTAAACCAAGTCAAAGAGGTTTTGTGAACGATAACATGGCAGGACAATTTAGAGGGCCCCGGGGAGCGTGTTTCTAATAGATAATCTGTTTAACCAATTGCTACTTTGTACGAGGCTTTTTTTCTCTTTTTTAAGGGTTTAGCATCCCTTATTTCTACATTGTCAAAACCTTGGTGCAATTTGTCATTGACGATTTCCAGAGCAATTTATTATTATTATTTTTTTACGTCAAGGACTTTTTCAATAATCACATTTTACAACCAACCTGTAAATATTTTAGGAACTGCAAATGAAAAAGATAGAAACAGCGTCAGGACATACACAAATTCAAAGCAAACTGATTTTGGCTACAGCTTGAACTTTCACAAACGTCATTTTAAGGTCATGTGGTGTGTTGTATTTATAACAAATTAAAAATGAATTATAAATTAGGCCGATTTAATCAGCCCTGCCAAAAAACAGTCTGAAAAATTTGGCCGATTAAATGATAGCGTTAAAATAATTAACTGTTAGTTTTATCATTTTTGGCATAACAACGCAAATAATATATTTCCATTTTGTGTCTCCTAACAGATGAAATACGTCTGGCTGGTGAAGAGCGCCCTCTAGATATTGCCATCCACAGCAAGCGTAACGTGAGATTCGTCCTCAGAATGGAGCCCAATCCCAAGAGCCTCGCTGTCGCAGAGGCAGATGCCCCATCTCAGCGTAAATCCCTTTCGCGTTTCTTTGGTGTTTCAAACAGTGACTTGGCCGTGCCATACTCAGCGGCGGTCTCCACGGCGAGTCCAGTGGTGAAGTGTCCAGTGGTGAAGAGCAAGAGCCACTATAACAAGGCCGGCAAAAAGCAGAGCTCAGTGGACTCTGTAAGTCTAAGCAGCAACAGCAGCTCCAACAGTAGCTTACTCATGCCTCCTACCAAGGTGCCAATGCGACACCACAGCGCAGGGAATGTCAATGTCAACCTCAATGTTGATACTTCTGGTCTTCTGCTCAAGACGAAAACGCCCAACTTCATCAGGAAATTTCAGGCTGGCGAAAATGCCTTCAGGAAGCTCACTAGGAAGGACAATGGCCATGGCCAAAAAACATCCACCAAAAACGTAAGGAAGAGATCTCGCGCCAGATCATTATCAAGTATGTTTGAGAGGGGGATTACGCTAAGCAAGAAGGAACCATCTGACAATTCCAGTCAATCTAAGGAGCTGTCCACTGAAGAAACAGCTCCCGGTTTGTTGAAAGTTTTCGGGGACCAGATCTGCCCAAATGCTACCTACAAAAGTGTCCTGGCGTCAGGACAGTCCTCTGCCGTTGAACTTGTGAAGGTGGTGTTGGAGCGATACTCACTGCCCGTCGACACCTACGGAGAGTACGTACTGTGTGATGTCATCGGGAAGTTAAAGATAAACCCTGAGAAAGCCTCGAGGGTTCTTGGAATCACCGAGGAGTGCGAGGAGAAGCAGGAATGGATAACCGAGTGCATGCGGGTCATGGGCGATGACGAGAGACCCCTCACTGTCAAATCCTTCTGGAAGCCTGAGGAGGGATTCGCCAGGAAGTTTGAGATCAGGCGTCGGGCCGACATTGCATCTGGGGATGTGGACACAATCACACACGGCATTAACGTCAATGCAAAGCGGCTACAGCTGTCTAGAGCTCACCGTGCACCGGCAAGCCCGACCAACTCACCACGCACCAAGGAGAATAGGCCCCAGATAGTCTTGTCGTCCTGTGAGAAAGACATCAACTCAAAGAACCTGAACAGGAGACTCTCTCTCGGTCAGTCTGAGAACGAGGAGACTGAGAGCAGCGACGAGCCAATCCCCACAAACTACCTCCTGCCCCCACGTTGCTGCCCTTACCTGCTGACTCTCCACGGAAACAGCCTTGAGTCGGATCAGACACTCTATCCCTTAGATGATGTTGCTTGCCTCGTGGGACGTCTCAATCTAGGAAATTCAGGCGTGCACATCGGGCTTGATTCTCCTGACATCAACCAAGAGCACTGTCAAATCCTACTTCAGTGTGACTCCATGTCCGCAAGCATCAACCGTCATTGCAGTTTGTACATACAGCCCGTCGGAGACTCCAAAGTTCTCGTAAACGGCTGTGCCATCACCAGGTCCACCAAACTCAGCGCCAATGATCTGATCGCAATCGGCCAGCATTACTTCTTCCTGTTGAAGAATCCACTCATGCCACCAACCAGTGAGCCGTCCCATATGATTGGACTTTTAACCGCGGCCAACCAATCAGAACCCCTGTCTGATCCACAAAGCGTTGCCAACAATGCCTTGCCGAAACATGCGAGTTCGCACGTAGCCAAGAAAGCTCGGGAGTACTTCGCCGACAACCAGAGACTCAAACTCTCCTATCCGATGGTGATGGAAGATGCTGTCCTGGACGCAATAGCTGGAATCGTCCCAGCGCTAGTGGAAGGAAAGCACAACTTTACGCTTACACTGTCTTATTTAATGGGCATGTGCATCGAGCATTCAGCCTATAACTATGATCCAGAGAGGACCAAGGGGTTGATGCTTAAAGTGGCCACTATTATCCAGTCATTGGCATGGGTAAGTTTTCTTTTCATCATCGGAATGATTTTTGTAACAATTTGTTTAATCGAGAAATTAGAATTAGCTGTTGCAAACTGCTTACCAACCAAAAGGACCTGTAGTATAAATGCAAAAAATTAGTTAGTGGCCTGACGTTCGACCCTAGCAGAGTCTTTCTCGAAGGCTTTTAGCCTTCGAGAAAGACTCTGCTAGGGTCGAAACGTCAGGCCACTAACTAATTTTTTGCTTTTTTTTGAAATTTGTTTATCAACAGGTTACCTTTCGAATAGTATCTGTGACAAAGTATCAATAGAAAATAAAAAATAACTTGTGAGTGCAAGAGACTAAGGTCCTCATCATGTTGGGCAATTTTTACCGGCAACTTGGAGGCAACCAACTTCACTGTGTGCAGAAGAAATGTTTGGTAGCATAGGGGACATTTTTCTAACGGTGTTTCGCTATCTGCAAAAAAAAATTGTGTAAAAAAGTGAAATCTGAAGGCTTCCTCTCGGCGATTGCCTGGAACTGGTTGCCTGTAAATTGAAACACAAACATTACACAAAATTGCAGTTCTTGTTAATTTAAAATAAACATTGTCTTTCAGCTTTTAGTACACTTTCACAACTTAATAGTTTTACATCAATAATTTTTTTATAATTTGGGGTTGAACAGAAAGAAAAAAAATGACAGAGCAGGACTTAAACCTGTGATCTTGGTTCAACCCGAACATTTTTTTAAAATTGCCCAGTCAGTTTCACTTGTGGTTTATTACTTGATAAATAACTTTTTAATGTGAATTTTGTGGCGTGCAATCCAGACTTTGAACGAGGAAGCATCCATACAAACCTGGCAGACTGTAAATCTCTCTTTACAAATCCCCGAGTATCGCACTTGATTATTAATTTGAACCCCGACACATTTTTGTTTAGAAGTGATTCTTTGGAAACGAAACCAGAATAAAATGCTTCCCGTTTCTGACAATAGCTCAAGACTCAATGCCTAGAACTGCTTGTATGTGCAGAAAATACTGCGATAAATAGCAAGCTGCCGGACAACAGGGGGGGGGGGAAGCCCCGTCATAGGCATGATCCATTTCATGGCTCTGCTTACTACAGAAGTGTTGAGTCCCTGCGCTAGCTGTGTAAGCAAAGAACAAACTTAGTAGCGTGAAGTATGCACGTGCACAAGCAAAAATTCTCCTCACTAATTTGGAAATAGGCTTCCATTTTCATGACTTGAAATGTTAAAAAAGGGCTGTACGGTCAAATTTAGTTTTGTGATACTCTCATTTCATAATAGATAACCGTCCTTAATCAAGTTTGAAATATAAGTTACAATTCTCATACTTCACATGAATAGTGGAGTGAAAGGTCTTTTTATTTGATGCTGATTCAGAGCAAAATTTGAAACATGACGTCATTGGACGAAATGGTTCTGTACATTCAGAAGAGTTTTTTCCGTCAGTCAAAAGGCGAGACTCGACGCGTTTGATTTAATATAAGGAATTTCAGGAATTAATTAAATCATTCGGCAGAAATGTACAGACCAATTTTTTTTTAAATGTTTTGGATGATACAAAATGTTGTGTTTTGGAAGGATGTAAAACATAGTGGCATTTTTACACTCTAAAAGATGTTTTCCTCTAAAAGATGAAATTCCAGGCCTGCATTGCTACAAGGTCCTTCTTTATTTTGATATTTACATATTTGTAGTAATCAAAATGGTATTAATTCTAAAATAGCCATAGATCAGAAGAAAATATAATAAACAGATACCATACGTAAATGTTTTCCTGACAAGCTTCATGGTTTTTTTTTTGGCCAAACAAATACTTTATCGTGGAAGATATACGCCTATCACCAACACACCCAACTGACGAGACACATTTTCAAAAATGTTAAACCTATTTTAAGACATTCGTACAATTTCCAACTTATGCTCATAGTGCTGAACCGACGAAACCTTTCCTGACAAGTTTCTGCTATAGACTTTGCAAGTCTTTCGCGCATATTCAAACTTCCAGGTCCTAACCATATTGAGTTAAACGTGTGCGCAATTCTGTTTCTTCAAATACTTAAGTTTAACGTAGGAATTAAGAATTATATCATATTGTTTGGAAAGTAAAATTTAGCCATGACAATATTTGAAAGTAAATTCAATTTAACAATCAACAAGAAAACCGGATAATAAGACCTTGGCCTCAGTTTCCGGTTATTGTAAAAAATTAAGAACTTTGCCCAACTGATGTTCATGTTATCATTAGATCTATGTAATGGTCACACAAATTTGGGCATGATTGGCAAATGGGGTTCCAAAAAAACAAGCATCGTCCTCCCAAGGTTTAATTTTGTTTCAATGTTAATTTAAACAAATTACTTTTTAATGATAAAAAAAATTGAAATTGTATTTATAACAAATTGCTATGGGTAGTTTCACTATCAAGTATTTTGTATAAAACAAATTTTTAAAAAATATTTAATTTCATAGAAAACTATTATCTTGGTTCAAGTTGTTTCCTGGTTTTTGATACACGCGAGACTTGCACAGTCTACTGGGAAAAGAAAACAGGGAACCATTCTCAATTAGTACGCATGTTTGGCTATTTTGGCTGGTTAACTTTTTTTAATTGAGTATTTATTACCTAATCAACTTGTATTGGAAAATTAGCTACTAAATAGAACTTGTTTTATAACTTATAACCTTTACTATTTACTTTAAGTTTGGGGTCATTCATTGGCCCTTAAAATTCGCACACATTTTTTTAAATTGCAATTCTTGTGTATTTGATTGTATTGCCCTTGTTGTTTGCCAATCAGATCAAATTCAAAACTTTGTCTAGAAAGGTCTTTTGTGTCGTGGCCGAGCGGTTAAGAGCACAGGACTCAGACTCTAGTGTTTTTGATCAGCAGAGTGAGGGTTTGAGTCCCGGTCATGGCACTTGTGTCCTTGAGAAAAATACCTTGCCATTTTTACCTCGTCCCTTGGATGGGATTTAGGCCATAGTTCCCATGTATTTGGATCGGTAGTGCACATAAAAGAACCCAGAACACTTATCATCGTGGAGGAGTAGGCGTTAACCCCGGTGTTTCTGGTTCACATAGCAAGCACCCTTGCTTACAGGTTTCCTCAGGCTTGCAAGCTCCAGTGATTAAGTTCACTTATGAGGCATCCTTGGTTTCATTACCAGAAATTAATAATTGAAGAGCTAAATTGTTTTGCGCTAAGCTCAGGCCCAAGCAGCACCATGAAATAAATGCAGGAGTCCTTTCTTCTGTAGACCATTGTATGTCTATTTGTGGTGATAGCAGCTTGTAGGCCTACTCCTCCATTTGGTAGCAGCACATGGTGTATTTTCGTCTTCTCTTCCTTGCTTATATAGAAGGAATAATGGAAGCTTTATGCGTCCCAAGGGTCCGTGAAATTGGGGAATTAATAATGGAGAAGAGGATCCTTCCGACTTTGCTTGCCTATTATGAATGTTTCAGAAGCTTGCCTGTCAGAATTTGATCGTCTGATGAATTATTCAACCACAGGGCTTGGCACATCTGTTGAACACAGTCTTTCATCTTTCTTTCTGTTTCTTTTTGTTGGGGGTGGGGGTTAGGAAAGGTATCTCGTTTACAAATTAACAATTTTATGAGGGTAAAAAATATACTAAGGCTAATCATCCTTACTAGCAGCTGCGAAGCTGATTTGCAAAGGACGCGGCTACGTGTTCGAGAAGCAGGCATGCGAGGGCGCCTGTGGCAGCCAGCCACATCAACCAATATATATGACCACGGAGCACAGCCAGATATCAAAAGTGTTTGATTTTTTCAGGAGGGAGGAAAAAACGGAGGGCCTGGAGAAAAACCCTCGTGGCATAGGAGAGAACCAACGAACAACTCTACTCACATGTGGCCTTAGCCGGGTATCGAACTAGGGTCACATTGGTGAGAGGCGAGCACTTTACGCACTAGCCACCCATGCCACACGATTGAGTGAAGGACAAAACAAACATTTGAAGTGTTAACACTTTTATGTTTTATTTCTTTTCCTGTTCAATCAGTAAAACAAACTGTTTAACTATGTTTGACTTTTTTGTCACTCTGCATAAAGATGGAGGAAGGAAGAGATGAGGTAGAAGAGTTCGCATAAATTATGAAACTAACTTTTTTTCAACGGTATTATTGGGTTGTATCAATTTTTTTAACCATAGAAATATTTCAAACAACTGGGTTTTTATCGTGTCCACAAATTACCAATGCGACTATCTTTGAACAATAGGGTTAGTGTCATTTCGTCTACTCCTTTTTCCAGTGATTAAGCTTGTGGGAAGTCCTTAGCCTAATGTTCTCACAAAACTACCAGCAACACAGAGTTGAGGGTAGATATAACATAACAATTAAAATTGATAAGGCACTATTCCATTAAGATCATAGCGCACATAAAAGCAATTAACATAGAAAAAGGTGAGTCTTTAGAACTTTTCAAAATGTAGATAAAGTAACAGATTCCCTAATGACAGTAGGAAGATTGTTCCCAATCATTGGCCCAGCTACACTGACAGCTTTTTGACCTAGAACTTTGTTTGCTCGGGGAACATACAAGCGAGTGATGTCAAGTGTGGACCGAAGAAATCGTGGTGGAGTGTAATGTGACAGCAAAGTGGAAATATTATATCGTGGAGTAGTTTTGTTCAAGCCTTTAGGGTTGGTGGAGGTTCCCCCACCCCTCCCCTCCCCTGCCCCAAACCCCAACCCCTCCCCTCCCCTGCCCCAAATCCCAACCCCCATCTCCCACAACCAGTCAGTTGTTTTTTAAAACGGCTCTAAATACACCTCAAAGATTAATCACTCTTCACCAGCCATCTCAACAGGTCCTAATCATTTATTCATTAGACACGAGCCAATCAATGATTACTGTAGCCTTGAGGTGATCGTAGGACTGTGTGTTCTAGGTATCGATCGTTTCGCCCTTGGGGAATGTTTGCAGAACCCCGGAGGCTCTCTTAAACCATAGAGAGGATCTTGTGTTTAGTTTAGGGGGAAAATATCTCGCTTTTTAGCTTGCTGGGACTAAACAGATCGACAAGGAGAAATATATTTGCGTTTTAGCTTAATGAGATTACTGGGAGACTGAGTAGTTGGTTGATTATTTCCCAATAACCTGAATAGATAGTGAATTTATTTATTTATTTATTTTTTAATTGTATTTTAAAAGCATCTTGAATGTATTTCGAAGAAATCCAGTTTGTGAACATTTACACTTATGGCCATTTTAAAATGGATAATTGTTAGATAGTAATAATAATAATAATTTATTCAGGCAAAACATTCACAAGTACATGTACAGATATTAAAAATAAATTAAAAACTAACGTTAAACAACAGTGGAATGCCCAGGAGAGCATAAATGTAAAAAATTTAACTGTCGCCAAAAGGCATTTGTCACCCAAATCCCAGAAAAGCCAGGAAAATATTAAGGCAAGAAAGGGCATAGCGTACAAAAACAGCACAAAAGATCATAAAAACACTGAACAACTACAGAGGCCTAACAAAACAGAAAGAAGAAGTGAAACATTAAGGAGAATCTTTAAAAAGCAACCCCATCAAAATGATTCTTGAGCTTGATCGATAATATTTGTTTTCTTTATGCGGTATCCAACAGCAAAGATCTCTCCAATTCCCCATCACAAGAAACTGGACCCTGCATCACTTTTTTATTTATATTTATTTATATTCGTGCAAGGAAAGATGAAGAATAAATGAGACTGAAGGTCAAATCTTAGGCTCAATTCCTCAAAACTCTTTGGCCCTGAACCATGTGACATATCTTTAACAACACTGTCTTTAGTCTGAGGAATCCAGGTTGAGTGTTCACTTGTGACCAATCAAGTCACTGTACCAGACCTTATTTAAAGTTAACTCGCAAAAGTCTCATTGAGCTGTGGTCTTCGTGTGGCGTTTTGTACAGGAAGACACACGTGAAAAACAAGAATAAATTTTGTTTAAAAGTTCGCCTGTATTTGTGTTTCTCGTGTTCTTGTAATAAGTGTCAAACTCTACTTTGACACTTCTTACAAGTAGGCACTTCATGGCAGGAAACACTTCAAGTTTGATTGTTTCAATTTATGTTTTGCATGATTGTTCATTTTTCTTTACTACTGAAAATCACTTTCACTTTTAGAATGTAAATGTAAATTTTTTGACAACTTGTGTGGTTAGTTTCAAGTACAACATTGTGGACTTAGTTTAGGCTAAATAGTATTAAATTTAGCATTTATAAAAACATATTCGTTTGTATTCTTTATACAAATTGGTTAGTCAAATTAGCAGGGTTAGAATCGACTGGAGATTTTCACACAAAATTGTGTATCCAAATTCGTCTACGAGCAATTGATCTTGCAAAATGAGAAATACAAAAACAAAAACATCAGAGAACAACTTATTCAGGCATTGTTTCTTTAATTATGTACAATGTTGATTTTTTCATAACATTATTTTTCTCTGATTAGAATTTGTTTTTTTTTAAATTTTAATGTCATATTGTACCTTTTCATTAACCATTGTTTTATTGTCCGAGTGCATCTTTGTTATCTTGCTTTCTCACTGCGAACTGTTTTTATCTCTTTACAAATTTAGCGGGAATTAAAGATAAACAAAGCGCCCAATAAGCTGCACAAACTCAACAAATGCCAGTCTAATAACGAATTTGAAGGACAAAATAATCGGTAGGGAAAGGCTCAGCTGTCAATTTAGAAAGCTGTTTGAGTGGATTGTTAAATTGGATGATGATTTTGAGCAGCGTTTGATTTTGCTCAGAACAGCATATTGTTGCCTGCTTATTTGCCAAGATTGACAGAGAAAACCTACAATAATAATAATAGCGAATAATAATACAGGATTCAGACTCTGCTTCACATAGCATCATGAAGCGCTTCACCACCAATTAGTTACAATCTACGTAAACTGCAATCATATGAGAACCAGAGGAATTTTTTTATGAAATCCTTTTTCCAATGTGTAATTCCAATTTTTTTTTTCTGCTTTTTTTCCAAATACAGGACAAGACTAAAGAGATTGCAGCAAAGCAAAAAGAAAAGTAAGACTTAAAGGTGTATGGCGAGGCATCTTTTTATTGAGCATTTTAAGCTAGTTTCTATAGAGACCTTGGATTTACTGTTCAATCTACTGTTGTTTTAATGCAGCACACTATTTTCAACTTTCTTGCTCTTTGCACCAATGGAAGACAACCACAGCGGAACTTTATTTTCGGAGCAAACGCCATGAGCACATTTGTGGAGACCGACACTATAGAAGATGTCATTATTATTATTAACAACTGACCGGTTCAGTATAATTAAGACTAACTCTTAAGACCAACTCTATGGCACAATGATTTGAATACACTTTTGTTGATGCAGATTCTTGATACAAGTATAAGATTGGGTTCTTGGCACCGAGCAATTTTATTCGTTTTTTTTTTTACTAAATCAAATTTTTACAAGGTTGTGCAAAGTAAAGGGGGGATTTTCTTGTTACAAAAGAAAACTTGGGAACTTTCCGCTGTTTTAAAGTCTGAACCATTCAAAGCTGTTTTGCCGACATTGCCAACCTTTCTTTGTCTTTAAAGCACATGTACAATATTGGTAATTTTCATATACTAGTATCCACACATTATGTGAGCCAACATAATACATGAAATCACAAACCTGTGAATTGATAAGCTCAGTCAGTCTTCAGAGTCATGAGAAAATAGTGAAAAACCGCATTATACATTTTTCCTTGTTTTCAAACATCATGTTTTGGACTAATTGTGAAAGACTAATTGATTTACTCATTTCCTAAAAACTATACCATTTCAAGCAAAACTGTTTCAAGGGAAGTTTTCCTTCATGACAATCTTTATACCGTGTAGATCTGTGAACATTTTCATTTTAAATCTTACCAATGTTGTACACACTCTTTAAAGGATAGATTTTTGTTAGTTGGTTCTGTTTTGGGTTTTTAGAAAAAAAAATCTTTTGTCTTTTTTTTTAATATTTTTTTAAATAATCTTCTCTTTCTTTCGGGGGGGGGGGATATTTTTTTTTTTGTATAGAGATAAATAAATAAAAAAAATTCTTTCATTAGAATTTTAAACTGCTGATGCTACTTTGTAATCTTGACTAGAATAAACATTAAATTGAAAGCAAACGATAAGTCAATTTTCATTCCCCCAAATACAAATTTCACTCCTCTCACAGACCCGTCGACGTCCAGTCCGTGATGGACTCCCTGTTCCCGGATCTTAAGACCATCCTCTGTCTGCTCACCAACGCCCTGGAGATTCTTAACCTCCTCCAGACTAACATGGGAGATTACGTCCAGGTCAGCCAGCAGCAAGAGGGAGAAGCTCCTCAGGAGGGGGACAAGGACGGGGAAGAGGCGGGGGTTCGGGGGTGGAGGACGAGGCGGTGGTGGAGCTGGAGGAGGTGGTGATGTATACGTTCCAGCAGGTGGTCTACTACGTCACCAAGGTAAAGTTTGCTTCAAGAGTTGAAGCTTTTTCAAAGAGGCTTCAATAATTTGGAGTTGAATGAAGAAAAATCGACTATAGCAGGATTTGAAACAACGACCTCTAGCCCTAATGTTGGTGGTCTCCCTATTCTGTCAATATCTTTGTTTTGGGGTGCTAGTCAGAAGCCTTTACAACCGTTAACTGTCATGTAGCCAGGGATCACACCCAAGTTTCAATAGGGCTAGATAGCTCAGTCGGTATGGGGATGGCACATTAATCCGGAGTTTGTTGGTTCAAATCCCGCTTTAGTAAAAAAGAAATTGTTTAACCCCAAATTATTTTAAATTTAAGTCAGTTTTCCTAGTGTTTTTTTTTCTCAACGCTTGTTTAATAATAACAATAATAATGCAGGCTTTTATGAAGCACAATTTTCCAATGGTTGCAATGAGCTGTTGGGCAGTAATTCCAAAGAGTATTGAGCAGGAGCCTTAAGACGAAATGTGGTAAGACTTGAGTTTACATTTGAATTGATGACTGGAGTTGCAAGAACGAGTGTAATAATAATAATACAGGTTCTTATATAGCGCTTTTAACAAGATCAAAGCGCTTTACAATGAAAAAAAAAAACAACAGCAAAAACACACAACTATAAACAACTTAGATCAGACACCTGGAAATGTACAGGAAAGTGGATGCTATAGTGATTTGGAAAATAAGTGAGTTTCGGTGGATGTTTTGAAAGTCTGAATGGATGGTGAGGCTCGACGAATGTGATGTGGGATTTTGTTCCATTCTTTTGGAACAGGTAGAGTGTATGACAGGTAGTGAGATCCAGCTACTGAGAAGGCCTAATGTCACCTGCATGTTTCCAATGTGTGATTTAAACGCTCCGAGCAGAGGCCACCCTGGTTGGGCATGCTGGGTTCAAGTTGTGTGTTGCTAGTACAAGAATATTAGTGTCAGTATCTGCCAATTTTTAAACAAGCTTTTTGCTATTATTTCTGCTGTTACTGTTCCTCTCCTAAGATCATTTGATATATCTTGATTGTCTTATTGTTCATGCCATTTTTACCAATTTCTTGTGCTCTTGTCTTGCATTTATAACATGGCCTTGTAAGGGTCGACTCGTGTCCAATCATCATTTTTATGAATTTATTTTATTTCCCAGCTTTTCAGCTATTGTGTTCATACTGTGTTTTTAGCTTTTCATTGTTGTCCTCTCTTGTTTATTTAATTATGTCAAGATTGTTTAGCGCTGGTGTACATTGCATGGAATATAAATCAATAAACTATGAATATTATTATTATATTGATGTTTATGGATGTCAACAGCCAATGGGTCTGTACATTCCACACAGGACTTTATCAATAGTCAAAAGGGTCAAATTTAATGCTGTTTTGATTGTATATCAAGGAATTTCAGGGATGAACTAAAAAAAAATCCCAGCATGAACAAAATGTAGAGACCCATATATTTTAAATGCGGCGGTGTTTTTGGATGTCAACAAATTTGGCACTGGAAGGATGGTATTTTACACCGATTTAATGTGAGACAAGATACTTGTGGTTATAATCACTTTCATGAGCACTCTATCTAGTGGAAAATAAGTGCATCACTAAACCAAACGTTTTAATTCCGAGACGCTTTTCTGAGTTACCCCCTACCTTAAATGATTACAGAAATATGTGAGGTTTTTCCTGAGAACAATGCAGAGTCTGACACACGTCCATTCATCCCATGATTTCGTTGTTTGTCCAGACTTTCTCCACTACATGTCTTCTCCATTTACACCAAGCCAATGTAGATGGTATGTCAATAAAGTAATGTGTACCCAGTGCAGAAGCATTCCTTGAACAAACCAATTTTGCACAAAAGCTTTTTATTCCAAAAAACTATAATCAAAAAAACAAACAAAAACACCAAAAATGATAATCGGTCTCTTCCTCTCCCCCCACCTGCCACTCACCTCTTTCCACTCTGTACTGTAAAGTTTACACAAGCAATTTGCTTCACGTTCTTTGATGAAGCAGACTTGTATAATGAGTAAATCACTTTAGATGGGTCTTGAGGCATGGTGAGGTATCAATGTATATTCAGTTTGCAGTAACATCATGTGTATGTGAGTACTGTGTAGATTTGTTCTTTGAGAACTTGGCTTGCTTTAACGAAAAGTCCCCTCGATCCACTTAGCGAAAGTATAAAGTGGGGCAGATTTCTTACCCCCCCCCTCCCCCAGGTAGTAATTGATAAACATGATTTTTTTTTCTTTCAGAACTAAGTAGTCTTACGAATTCCGAAATCTACTCCGCGGCAGTAGAATAAATAGCAATAGAAAAGTTCTCAAAGAACAAATCTACACAGCAAAGTACAGATGTACACATGGTGTTACCGCAATCTGAATATGTATAAATTACTGGAGTTTCTAGGAAGCACAAACACAGACAGGATACTCTGCGTAGATTAAAAAAGTCTCGTTGGTTTTTGGTGGTAGCATTGCGGGTTTACTGTTTTTCACATTTGTCGGTAGCTTTTTGACATTTGGAAGGGACATGTTGTGACATAGACAGGATGCATCTGCTGTTTGGTTTTGGATGTGCTAAATATGGGAAATTTGGTTTACACATTTATGGGTAACTTTGAGATTTGTGGGGAAATGTTTCTTTACACTTGCTGAAAATAACCTCAGTGTGGTCACGGAATGGCACAAACAAAATATGCCACACTTTTTGTCTCCTGCGGCGGTCTAGTGAGTAAAGGGTCATGCGTAACCAAAAGTTCATCATAGTGGTCTTCATTATATTTGAAGGTATTATACAGGATTGGTAGAGCTGAAAAAAAATAGTTGCAGACAGTGTTCATGTTTTGTGTGATCAGTGCATCAAATAACGAACCTGTGAAAATTTGGGTTTATTCCATTGTGTGAGTGGGGAGAAAATAGTGAAAAACCATGCACAATTTTCAGCATGTAAACACTTTGTCCTTAAGTTTGGTTGTAACAACTGAAATCAGCTTTTGCGTTTGGTTTTCAGGAACAGTTTTTTCGAATATGACTTCATTTCAGAGGGAAAATATTTCACAGAAAAAAATAGTTCTTGTAGGCCTATGAACTTTATAATCAGTAAGCTTTTATACCAAAAATTAAGCAATTTTTTTTATCCTTATGAATCCTGTAAAATACCTTTAACTATATGCCAGTAAATCTGATATTTAAATATTAATATTCTGAAGTTAACTTCGTTTTTGCTCTTGAAGTGATCTTAAATTATACCAAGTCAGAACTGCAAATCTAATTCATAAAATAGGTAGTAATGTTCACAGCAGTTGAACCATTTGCATGAAGTCACAATATTGCGGAAAGTGTAGTTTGTATATTACAACTTTATATGTAACAGTAGATTCGTTACCAACCTACAGATTCGTTATGAATCTGGGGAAAACTGTTCAATTTAAAAAGACCTTTGCCACCTTAAAAAATGCACCTTCACAAATCCAGTCGGATTTGTGATTGAAGCAATAACATTGAACAAAGAAAACAGGACACATTTTGTGCAAAAAATAATTAACTTGCACTTTAATCGCTTTACAACTGCATCAAAAGGGCATAAATAAACAGATAGAATCAATGGTTTGGGGAAAATAGTTTAAATCATATTTGTTAATGAAGATTCATGCGTACAATGTATTCGCCTTCAGCTAGCACATTCATTTTCTCTACACTTTCTCATCTGTTCTCCTTAACGTAAAACCAAATGTTCGTCATAGCTGTCTTCAACACTGAATCCAAGCCAAACTGCAAGTCCGAGTGACACATAAAACAAAGGGCCAGACAGGGTTTGTGGTTTGTAATGACTTCTTACGCCACATTTGAGTCAGCATGACCGGATTGCTTCCTGTGGGCAAAATCCTCTCCCTTTATCTCGGCAGTATTAACCAGTCTGTCTTATCTGTTTATTAGCGTTTCGTCCTAAAGCCACAGAAACTCTGCCAAAATATCAAACTACCTTGGAATCCCATATCCTGCCTGCTGTATTGTGCTGGTCCCCTTTCTCTGTACAATATCCTGGAGAAACAGGAAAGCTAGCCAAACAGGAAAAAGGTGACGTCCTGCCAGGTCCAAGTCGTTAACATGCACAAAGGATTTACTTCTTTTTTTTTTCTTTTTTTTTGATTTGTCATTGTAATCATAATTTCCCTAAGGTTTCTTGTTTTGTTTGTTTTGTTTGTTATATTTTGGCTGTGGGTTTGGGTTTTTTCCAGAGAGAAGATGACTAATGACACCAGTGTACCCATTATGTTTGACCATTACATATGAAAGCGAAGTCTCGGGGGGGGGGGGGGGCGTGCAAAGCCTTGGGTACTGCATCCCTTTTAAAGTTTGAATGTTTTTGTTATCAATGCAACAACAAAAAATGTTAGTAGCCTCTTGTTTTGGCTCTACCAGAGTCTTTCCCAAGGGCTAAAATGAATCATTATAATTAGTTGTTGCAGGCCTGGAATTTCATCTTGGAGAGGGCAAGGCCTATTTCATTTTGTAAAGGGCACTTCCGTTGGAAAATCTTAAAGTCTATGGGAAACTTTTGAAGGGGCACCAAGGCCAAGACCAGGGGCAACGGAGGCCATCCGTGGCCTCTGTGTAATTCCAGGGCTGTTGTTGCAAACTTCTTGGCATGGTGTAAATGCAAACAATTGTAACTGACCCTTGCATTTCGCCCATTGCTGTGTCTTTGTCAAAGGCTAAAAGAAAGCATTAAAACAAATTGTTTTTAATATCAATATAAAACATTTTTCCCCCAATTGTTTTCAGCAGAAGTTTTAGCTCTTTCTTCCAAAGGAATAGCAGTTGTTACATTCATGACCTTCCCCCATTTCATTTTCACCGCAGACTTTGTTTATCGCTATCCCCATGTTTCTGGACTCCAATCCCTTTTCCGACGATGAGGTCAACGACGAGGAGGAGGGCAAAGCCAAGGGCATGGAGAGCGTCCTGTCCGTGTTTCAGATGACCTTTGACCTTCTACTGGACCTGGACATCCATCCGCAGATCACATGCCAGCTGTTTGCGTACTTGCTGTTCTTCACCAATGCCTCACTGTTTAACATGCTTATTGAGAGAGGTATAGACCTAACAAAAACATTTGGCGTTTGGAGGTTGCCCTCAAATGCTAGTTTTCGTTTCACCTTTTCGTTTGGAAACACTTCTCTGATTTGCACGGGTATCAACTTTCTAATTGCAGAACTTTCTGATTGAAACAAATATTTAAAAGAAATCCCACTAATCCATTTCTGTACTTTGTCTTTAAATAATCAAATCCTTATCAGGAGATGAATTCAAATAGTTTCAACATTTTGTTGCTCATTTAATGTTAAATTTAATCAGAAGATCCTACATTTTGATTGGTTGGCTTTTTATATGTTTTTATTGAACACTTTGCTGATCAGACAAGCAATACAAGTCTGCTTTGGTCGCTGGTTATACTACATGTTTTACACAAATAGACCTTGTGTCTGTAAAACATTGTGACCAGTTCATCCCCAGGAATGCAACTGATCAGCTGATCAGCTAATTTCCGCTAGAAAAATGAAAACCACTGTAAGTTTGATTTGGTTGGCCATTTCCTCCTTTTTTTCCCCACATTTACAATTACAATGTCTGCAACTATGATTGGTATTTTTTGTTTTATTTTTTCATTGTTTTATGTTGTAGAGAGTGACTAAACAATATAGCAAGCTATCAGGCCTGATACTTCACTCTTGTCTCCTAAAGTTGTAAGGAGTTGCAAATAAAATAGCAAGCTATTAGGATTCTGATACTTCACTCTTGCACCTGATTGTTACTAAAGAATATAGCAAGCTATCAGGCCTATACTTCACTCTTGTATCTATTAGAGTTATAAATAAATAGTGAGCTATCAGCTGTACTTATAAGTATCAAGTTATAAGAGCAAGCTATTAGGATCGATACTTCTCTTTCTTGTATCTAAGTTGTAAGGAGTTACTTAAAAAAATAGCGAGCTATCAGGCCTGATACTTCACTCTTGTATCTAAGTTATAAGGAAATACCTTGAAAATAGCAAGCTATCAGGCCTGATACTTCACTCTTGTATCTAAGTTATAAGGAAATACCTTGAAAATAGCAAGCTATCAGGCCTGATACTTCACTCTTGTATCTAAGTTATAAGGAAATAATGAAAATAGCAAGCTATCAGGCATGATACTTCACTCTTGTATCTAAGTTATAAGGATTACCCTTGAAAAATAGCAAGCATCAGGCCTGATACTTCACTCTTGTCTCCTACGTGTAAGGAGTTGCTAAAGAAAATAGCAAGCTATTAGGATCGATACTTCGCTCTTGTATCCCCAAAGCAGTTTTTCTGCCACAAAGGGCATCTTCATGAAGTAACAGTAATTTATAATGGAACATTTCAAGGGGCATCAAGGCAAATGCCTTGTTGCCTCCGTGTTAGAAGTCAGGCCTGAGGTATTGTAAAAGCAGGCAGAAGAATCTGTGTTTTTGTAGTTCTTGACAAAATGGCCTGTCCCAAAAGAAACAGATTTTAAAAGATGTGTATCAAATCTTAACTTTCTTATTCCAGGGGGTAATGGGAAGTTTTACAAGTGGTCCAAGGGAGCTCAGATGAGAGGAAATCTGGACGTACTAGAGACTTGGCTGCATGACCATGATCTTGGAGAGCTGACCAAATACTTGACCAGGGTGTCCATGGTCATTGATCTTCTGGCCACACCCAAAGTTCAACTCATGCAGGTATGCTGTTCATTTTTGTATTATTCTGTTTTTTTTTTAATCATTGCATGAGCTATCTAGCCCTAATGTTGGTAGTCTCCCTATTTTGTCAATATCTTTGTTCGGGGAGCGAGTCAGAAGCCATTCAACCTGTAACTGCTTTGTAGCCAGGGATCACACCCAAGTTTATGGTACAACCTAGGAAGTGGCATGGAGAGGGATCACCTTAAGGGGATGTGATTTTTTACTCCAAATATCCAGTAATAAACCATTAAGGTCGCAGGTTCAAACTCACTCGGTTCAATTTTTTTTTGGTCAATCAAAATTGTTTGAAAGGTCTCCCTTGTGGTTTATTACTTGATACTATTTCAAAATAAATATTTTTTTCTTTCCTACTCGCAGGCAGATTGGAGTTCCCTCCAGCGGGATTTCCCATCCCTGAACACCCTCCAGATTAATCATATCTTGGGCAAGTATCAACTCGGATCGAACCAGACACGCCCGACCGGATGGCTACCTGCACCAGAGGTGTTGAAGTTCGCCTCAGAAACAGGTCAGAAATCCACCCCCAAAACTAAACTGGAAACCAAATCATTGGAGTTCCAAGTGCCGAAGTCCTCCATCACATTTCAATGATCTCTGTTAGACTCACTGCCGGGGCCCAATTTCATAGAGCTGCTTAAGCACAAAAAGTAGCTAAGCAAAACAAAATTATGCTTACCGGAATAAGTTTACCGGCCAAACTACCATGTCACATGAACAATTTGTCACTGGTATCCTGCTGATTTCTGCTCAGCAGAAAATTTTATGAATAAGCCCAGATGTGTGTTTGATCTTAGGAATTGTAACACCTTCTAAGAAAAATTTGGCAAACACGATTGAATTTAAATATTAACTATTCAAATGTTGGATATGATTTTATGCTCTCCTAGGTTTGTTTGTACTCCTTATATCAATATTTTTTCTTCTATACATATTTTATTTTCCCTGGAGCTGGCCTCTTTTTGTTTTGTTTTTTATGTCATCACATTTTTAATGTTTTCAAATTGTCTTTTTATATACAATTACCTGAAAGAGATTGCTCTTCTAGATATTGACTTGGTTTGTTTTGGGCAATGCCTAGGCTTTCATTTGTTTTTGATTGTCTGTCTGTTTTTCTGTTTTTATGTCATCACATTTTTAATGTTTTCAAATTGTCTTTTTATGTACAATTACCTGACAGGGTAGATAGTCTAGATATTGACTTGGTTTGTTTTGGGCAATGCCTAGGCTTTCTTCATTTGTTTCTGATTATCTTTTGTATTTGTTTCGTTCTTGTGTAATGCCTGATTTAATAAGTGAGTCAAATAAAAATAATATATTTTGCCCATCCATTGCTGAACATTTAAAAAAAAATTATGGAAAATGTAAATTTATTTTTTAGATATGTGAATAGTTTTGGTAACCGCTGTCCTATTCTGGTAGAAGAATTCATTCGCAGAGATCCTTTCTCTGTGATTTACCAGCTTTATATAATCAAATGTTTCTTCCAGTGTAAGAAATGTTTAGAAAGACCAGCCTCTTGAACCCCCCCCCCCCGCACCAACATCACACGTGGCTTTTTTTTGTGTGTTCTCTATTGACCATGTGACCTGTGACATCACATGTTTACAAAAGAGCCACAAAGCCTGGACTTCTGGCGGGCACATTTGTACACAGCTCAATGGAAGAATACAAAAAATCTTATGTTTTATGGAGATCGCACTGTCTGATTTTCCTCAACTTTTGATATGAAGAAAGGGGGGACATCTCAAAAGCTGTACAGTTGTTGCTTTTGTAAATTTTGAATTTATGTGAAAATTATGACACAAAATATAAATTTACCCATTGAGTCCTGTGTAGCATCTTGCCCGTCAGGAATAGCATTATAATGTACGAGGTCACCACGGTGGTCAACATGGTCTATAGACCTGTACTTCTATACTACTGATAGGTGAGCTTTATGTTGAATGAAATTCCCAGATTTAATCAAGCACTAGGCCTACATGGAAATTCACGGAGTGAACTTGATGTCGGGTGAAATCACAGTAAAAATGTTTTTTTTTTTTTAATCTAATATTTGATTGTTTCCATTGATTAAACTCATTAATGCTTTCAGCAAACAAACAGACAATGTCGTCTTTCTTTATGCCCACTTTACACAGAGAGGACCTTGGAGAGGTTTGACAACCACCCGGCTCTAGCTCTGCCCAATCAGGGCTTTGAGCTGGATCTGAGACGGCCAATCAACAACGAGCATTTCATCGGCCATTTGCAAGAGCTGAGCAGACAGCTGCCTTATATCACGTTCAACATGGGTAGGTTTGGTTATATATACAGACCTTTCTTTTGCAACGTCACAGTCGTAAAGGTTTTGCCAAACTTTCGGGGGTTGGTAAGAGAACAGGCGACCTTCACTGCAAAATTACAATCATTTATCATTTCATACAAATGCTATTAAGTTACTCATATCGCTGATGAAGCAACTGTGCTACCCCCAAAGAAGTGAATAAATAAATTAAAAATAGTACTGAATTTCTTCATTAAAAAAAGTTGGGTTTTTTTTTTGGTTTTTTAAGAGCAAATTTTTGCCACCCAGCTGACATTTTGTGATACTCGAGGCGAGACTAGTACAGATTAAAGATTACCCTGTATTTATCAATAACTGTAGATTGGGGAAATCAAGGGAATACCTAGTTCAGATAAGAACTTGTTCTGTTGTGAAATGTTTGAGTAGGCCTAAATGTAAATTCTTTACAAAAACATACAATGATGTTTCAAACCTTTGTTAGAATCTTTAAAGAAATGTTACTATTTAAAATAATTTGGGGTTGAACAAAGAAAAATTGACTAGAGCGGGATTTGAACCAACGACCTCCGGATTAACGTACCGGCGCTCTTCCAACTGAGCTTTTTTATTTAAAAATAAGTCAATCTTTAAAGAAACATTAATGTGAATCTTAGAGGTTATTGTGAGTTGTTATCTTACAATGTTAACAAATATTATGCTGATTTCATTTGCAATAATTGAACTCTTTATGAAATGATTACATCAATCAAATTGATTGCAGTAGGCCTACCCACTGTTACTGTACATGGTTTGAAATGGCCTCTCGGCACCGGGCATACTCGGTGGTCTAGTTGTTGAGACATCTGACCTAGACTGTGAGAAGGAAGGGTTGTGGGTTCGAATCCCAGCCGGGTAGTGGGAGTAGTATTACTGAGTATACAGTGCTTATCACACATCAGTGTAACCAAACTCACCTCCCCTAGTCTCTTCGTGCCTCCTGGCACATAAGGTCTCAACAACACCGAACCGTTCATCTCTATGCTTGGCAGTGTAACAGTAAAACCAAAATAATATAGACTCATAGCATTTATGAATTGAAAGTTTACTGGGTTTTTTTCGTTTTTTTTTTTTTTTTTAAACACAGGAGGAGAAGACGATGTTTTTGACATGGAAGTGAAATCCTCAGCTGGGAAATCAAACACAGACAAAATTCTCTCGAGTCCCCGCAGAAATCCAACAAAACCTAGCAGATACCCGCAACAGAATGCAGAATCAGCCGCCGCCGATATCTTAAAGCGCCCTCTAGAGGTAGAGCAAGTTGTCCCTATCGCCGTCGCCAACACAGTGAGGGTACCACCGACTGAACCCGGCGTGAAGTCGGACGAAGACAAGATGAGCCCCCGTGTGTTTTCTGACAGGCCGCTGGTCCCCGCCAAGCCCCAGATCCCCGTCAAACCGCCATCGATCAAAGGCCGTTTGAAAGTAAACAAGGAATCGTCGAGCCAGGCGAGCCAATCAAACAACAACAACAACAGTCTGGTGAATTGTCCCACCAGCGACGACTCGGGGAATGTTACAAAAGCAATCATACCCTCAATCACCATGACAACGGAGGAGGATGTGCCAGTGGGGGAACCATGTGGCGTCCATCGGCAGCTGTCTAAAGAGAACAAAAATCAGAGGGCAGGAAAACCAGCGATTTCAGGCAACGGGCTTCAACACAAATTCAACCCTGTCGGTATGCATGCCAAACATTATCTCCGTTACAATAATAAATGATGTTTCCATTAGTTTTAGATATATGTATTTCTTGTTTTGTTTTGATGGGCGTAAAACAAAAACAGCAAATGTAAATGTCAAAACTTTGAATAGTAGGTCAGAATAAATTACTAGATCACCTACTCAGAGTGTAGAGCTTTTGGTGGACACGCTTACACATTTTCCTTGTTACTGTAAGCTTATCGTGATGTGTCAGAATTTGTTCCTGATTTCCTGATTTTCAGTTGATTTTCCTGTGAGCAAAACGTCTTAATGTTTATTTTAAATGTTGAAGATAGTCGTTCTAAACTTCTAAAATCCAGTAAATCAGAGAGCTTCATCTCCACACCAAGAGGAAACTGCTGTCCACTGTTCAGGAGTTTTCACATAATCACAACCAGGGCTTACATATTAGGGGATGAGATTTCAGACCTCTTTATTGGTGACAAAAATAGTGGGTTTTTGTTTTGTGGGGTTTTTTTTTTTTGGGGGGGGGGTTTGTTTTTTTTAGTTTTTGAAGATACAAAGAAATTCACTAGAGCTGGGGATACTGTACGCAAAATCTCCTTGAATCCTGGTGTTATCAAAGCACTGAGAAACGATACCTCCTACAATTTGGATCCTAGTGGCTGATGTTTTTGGTGTCCGCCTTTTTTGTCAGCAGTGACTCTCAACCCTGCTATTGTTGTAATTTTTCAGGAAGGGAAAGTTCTCCAGAATTCGAAGAGCCAAAGAAGCCTTGCCCAACCTTATCGTCTTCTACCTCGCTGACCTCATCGTCGCCTCTCATCACCGCGGATACGGAAGAGAGCACATCCTTGCGGAAGAAGAAAGACACCTTGGACGACGTCTTCGTGGTGGACTTGGAAAAGGGGCAAGACGGCGTTGGGCTGGGACTCATCGACGGAATGGTGAGTTGGGGATTTTTTGTTCCCCTTTAAAAGAAATGGGATGGTTTTGATGATTTATTGAACAGAGAAATTACGATGTTAATTGAGATTGTGTTTTGGTTGTACTCTCCAAAATATATTCTCCACAATGCTCCGATCTGTACAAAATGGTTTGAATAATAGTCTTAGTTCTCTTGCTTGAGCAAGAATGGAGGGAAACAAATTGTATACATAGGGGGAAATTGGTGGACTTTGTATTTTAGTTCTCTGCGATGAATGCTATTTCCTAGGTTTAAGCCACATGTAGTTTGTTTTCTCTTGAAAATTGACAGCCTATCAGCGTAATTTGTTTTCTCAAGAAAGGTTAAAAGTGTTGTAGGTTGTGGACTTCAAATCCTCACAAAACCAAAGTTGATTGCTTTAAGTTGTCAATGATTTTAAAACTTTGCACGGTGGAGATAGAAAGTAGCTCAATCTTACAGGTGCATCATGGAAAGATTTCTTTTTGGAAAGTTGGGTGATTCTGGAAAGAGCTGATTGGGTTATTCTCATTTGGGTGTGTGAGGATTTAATTTGTTCAGTTTTAATCTTACCAGTGCCTATGCAATAACCTCTATTTTGGAAGAGATTGGTTTATTCTCATTTGGGTTTTTAGATTAGATTTTTTTTAGTTTTGGTGTTAACTCTTTCGCTCCGGAATAGAATTTTCGAATTTCGCACGGTTTGTACGGAATTAATTATTGGACGCCGCCATCTAATGTGTCAATAACACCCTTGGCGCGACGGAAAGCCAAAGGCAGTGACTCAAAGCCGCTGCAACCAGGGTCAGAGGTCATCCAGATGGCAATACGGCATAAATTATGTAAAAAAGGCACACGTCATGGGCATGCCCCGAGTATCTACAGTGACGTCAACGAGCCGCTGTGAGCGGCTTTCCGTTGGGAACGGGACATTTCTGTGAGCCGCTGTGAGCGGCTCACCGTAGCGAAAGAGTTAAGATTGCCCATGCAATAATCTCTTTTATGGAAGAGGAGGTGGCTGTTGGAAGACCCTTTTGGTTTATTCTCATTTGGATGTGTAAGGATTTTGATTTTTGTAGTTTAATCTGACCGGTAATTAAACCTCATAATATGTTCTCTTCTGATAGAGAAGGCAGCTTTGAGAAGAGCTGATTGGTTTTCTTTCATTTGGGTTTGAAATTAGCCTACAAAACCCAAATGAGAATTTGAGGATATTGTTTAGTTTAGATCTGACTGGTTACAGCATGTTATAATCGCTCTTTTTTTGGAACAGTTGTTGGCACTGAACAAAGGTCTGGTTGATCTATTCTCAACATTTCAACTATAGTGTGTTCTTACCCATTGTCAGGGGATTTTTTTCATGTAATGTATACTTGCACCACCACATAAATCAGAGCATAAATGGAGGTCAGCGGAAACCAGATACAGTGTTTCCTTTTTCGGTAATGAAATAACGCCTAATTGGGAAGGTGGGTTTGCACGAGAATTAGAAATCCAAATGGATTTTCGTGCGACGACCCCCCCAGGGTGGTGGTGTCAACTTTCCCCCCTGCTCTGAACTGCTGCTCCTACACGCTGGAGACAGAGTGTTACTTAGCATCAGTCCCAGGCAGAGAGAGAGAATTACGCCATAGCAGCTTGACAAACCTCTTATAATTGCTGAACCTCCCTCCTCATTGTGACCTGGACCTTTGCAATATATGGGTCATTTTGAGTCTTACAGTGGAAATGGTGCACCACACTCATTCAATTCACTTTAAATGAGGGAATAAAAGAGTAGAAGAAAATTAGTTATTTGTTTTATTTATGTATTTATTTATTTCATTACACATCCAACGGCACAATTAGTTCCAATAACAGGATAAAAAGGTAACAACAAAGAAATGTTCAGGTTTTTAGATGTGGGAGGAAAACCCTGAATGGGGAAAACCCAAGCAATCAGGGCCCAATTTCATAGAACTGCTTAAGCACAAAAAGTAGCTAAGCACAACAAAATTATGCTTACCAGAATAAGGTTGCCAGCCAACCTACCATGTTACAAGTACAATATGTGTTTGGTATCCTGCTCTTTTCTGCTTAGCAGAAAATTAATAAGCAATATTTTCTGCTTAAGCAGCTCTATGAAATTGGGCCCAGGTAGGGACTGAAAACCAAATCCAAATGCAAGGCTCTGGTCTTGAGGTGGGATTCGAACTGGGGTCCACAGAGGTGAGAGGCAGGAACTAAAACCACTGAGTTATCCTGATAATATTCACAGTAAATGAAGCCTTTCAATTTGAGATCAAAATAAATTAACGCAAGACAGACAAACAGCCAAGGAAATGACACAAACTAAATAAATTAAAACAAGAGATGATTGCGAAAGAAACAAGTCTCTGAAGACACCATCTCAAAAGAAGAAAACTGTTAGAAGTTAAAAAAATAATCTCTATATCCTTCTCTGTCCATTTCTTTTTACACCAGCACACTATGCTGAGGTCACAAGGCATCTATGTACGCAAACTAGTACCTGACAGTACAGCAATGCAGGACGGCAGGATGAAGATAGGCGATAGGATCTTGGCTGTGAACGGCACCAGTCTGGTTGGGGCAGATTATAACAGGTAGGAGAGTGTGTTGGAAACAGTAGCTGCTGTTATCTGTGTTCGGGGGTGCCAGTCAGAAGCCGTTCAACCTGTAACTGCCGTTTAGCCAGTGGGAAGCGGCAGCAGAGGGATCACCTTAAGGAGATGCAACTTTCGTTTTCAAGTGAAAGCATACATTTTTGTCAGATTTGAAAAACAATCCTGACAAAGCACAGGAGTGATAATTATTGAGAACAAAATATATTCCCATTCTCAATCTGAAAGCTCAGTGATAAAAAAAACTTGTATCAGTGACCAATACTTCAAAGAAATATTATAATCTGAAATGCTGTCAAAGATGTGGAAAATGAATTTGAAGATGCCCCAAAAAATTAAAATTTTAGGCCTGTTTTGATAAAATATGCAAATATCTGAATATGCATAAAAAAAACTCTTACAAAACGTGAGCTGTTTTTCATTATTTTCACTCAAATATTTTCACTTGTTGGATGAAATTTTCACTTGTTGGATGAAATTTTCCCTTGTTGGAAGAAATTGTCAACTATTGGCTGTATGATATGATGTGTTATTAGAAACAAGAGAACGGAAATTATTTTACTTTTTCCTAAAAATAAAAATGCTTTTTCCCTTCAATGTTTTTGGTTGTTTGTTTGGGATCTTGGTTTTGGGGTTTCGTTTTGCTTTTTAATTTGTTTTCTTCTTTGATATCAGGGCTATGCAACTGATTAGAAGTTCAGGTGAGAAACTGCGCTTCTTAGTCGCCAAGTCTGAGCCGTCTGTGGCCTTGAAGATAAGCGCCTCCATGTGCTGAGAGGAAATCCAGAATCTGAATCATCTAAAGGGCGGTTTCTTTCAACTTCCTCCTACAATGACAAACTCCCAAGAAATTGAGATGGTTTCTAGAATGCTTTAGAGCCTGATGAACAGGGATTGTAATATTGTATATAGATGTGCTTTGAAACAGTGCATCACAAATACACATTATTATCAATATTGTACTACTTTTCTTTTGCTTCTTGCATCTTGTTTTACGCCCTCTAGGGCCAGGTCCAAACTATGAACCTAAAGTGCTATAATTAATATTAACGGCCCTCCACAACCTTCATTTCTTAAGGTCTTTTCACTCTACGCAAAGTCTCTGGGTTGGGTCCAACCTGTGTAAGTTTAACTGACCTTCTCACAATTTGGCTGAGCGGTCAAGCGCACTGGACTCAAGCTCGAGGGTTCGAGTCCCGGTATTGACACTTGTGTCCGTAAGCAAGACACTTAATCATTATTGCTTCGTCCTTCGGATGGGACGGAGAGTCGCTGGTCCCGTGTGTTGTGTTTTATTCACATAAAAGAAGAAGCCAGTTACACTTATCGCTAAGAGAAGGGGTTTGTCCCAGTGTTTCTGGCAGTGGCTGCTGAATGCGAAGCAGGGCCCAATTTCATAAAGCTGTTTACCGGTAAGCAAATTTTTGTGCTTACTGTAGCAGAAAAATGTGCGTAAGCATAAGCGTATTTCACCATGATTTCTCAAGTTAGCAGAAAATTTATTGCCGCGCATGCACGTTCACCATGGATTTGCATTGTTATGTCACTTGTGTGCTAAACACGGGTTAGCCATCATTTACCCTTGCTTACGGTAAACAGCTTTATGAAATAGAAATTCTGCTAAGGGACGCTCCGTAAGCACAAAACGGCTGCTTACATGTTTTATGAAATTGGGCCCTGGACCTTGTTAACCCTTACAAGGTGTTAATAAGTGGGTCTCATAATTCATAAACTTCAAAAACCTGTCCAGAAATAAATAATGATAAGCACTTAGAGGCGCCTGTAGATAAAGCGTTATATATAAAAAACTAGTTCATTATTATTACGTCATTTCAATCCGGCAATGACCTGTGTAGAGCGCTCGATCTGTATCAAAACCAATCCAGCTCAGAAAGGGGGTTGAGGGCTTTTGACTTGTGTAGAGAGTTACATGTCGTCACCGTTTTCACGAACAGCCACCTATCTTTTATTGACAAATTATTGACTATTTCAGGAAGGGGCCTTTATCTCAATAAATGAATTTTATGTTTTCACGAACAGCCATCGGCCCCGAAAACGCATTGCAATACGTTGTAACAGAAGAGCATAAAATGTAGCAAAAGTTGTTTTTCACGTTTCACGAACAGCCACCTATCTTCGCGCGCGCGTGATCACGTGACACGCGCGCCCCTTTCCTATGTTTAATACGTTATCCAGTGAGGTGTTTAAGTAGGTCATCTCACTTTTTAGTTTTCACGAAGAGCCACGTATCTTTGACTAATTGCTTTGGCAATTAGCCAATATATCTACAGAAATTAGTTATTCAATGTAGAGGTTAAACTTATACACAATCATATGATAGGTTTTTAACTGCAAACCGTGGCTTTAGTATGACAGATTTTGCAGTTTTAAGCCAAGCATAGCGTAAAATGTAAGTCTGAAATAAGCGTTTGGACATAAGTGGCTCTTTGTGAAAACGGTGACGATGTGTAGCAAAAAGAGCTGATTTAGCGTCGTACAGTAAGAAAGAGGAGCGGGTTTGAAGCGTGTTGACAATTTACAAAGTAAACACGTATTGGAACCATGTAGCTTTCGGCAAAGATCGGAGCTAGATATATGTGTGAAAAGACCTTATGATTCAAACACTCAGGCGCCTATTGGGGCAAGAAGTGGAAATGCTAACAGATTGAAATAGCTTCAATGGCAATGTATAGAAATGTTTTGTCTGGAGAAGAATTGTAAACAAAATAATAATTATGGGCGGACTTTGTGATCAGAACTAAAAACTGTAGACTTGATATAGTTCAACATTACATCAACATTTAACGTTTGCCCCCCTTAAATTTAAGCTTGCCATCCTTTCCCCCCTCCCCCTACTAACATGTCTAGTGCTGCCACTGGTCATACCGGGCTGGTGTACTATATAAAACACTTACTGTTATCACCATTGACTACAAAAATATTAAACATTTGTAAAAAATAATTCATATGTTTTGTCCATTGTGTAGAGATGTAATGAGAACAATTTGTATGAGTTTGTATTTTAAAGTTTAAATCTTTATATGATGTTCTAAGTAAATCAAAAACAATCACTGAAGTAATCTGAATGTATACAAGTTATGATAACTTGATCATAGACAATAATTTGACACGCCCTTACGCCAATTTTTTACTATTTTATTCTTAACTATTAAGAAAATGCTTGATAATTCTTGTTAGTGCTATGATTAGGTTTTATAGTTTATTTATTTGTTTGTTTTGAATTGTTTTATTTTTTTCATTGGTTTATTTGTTTCATTTGTTTTTAGTTTATATAAACATGTTTTTATAAAAAAAAATACCATATTGATATTAACAAATCCAATTTGATTTGGTCTTAAATTACCTTAAGTGTGGGATCCAGTGTTGCCAAGTTTAAGATACAGCAGCGAGATCACCTTAAAGGGAAGGTATACTTTTTTGGGGTAATCACTCTAAAAAATAATGGCAATAAAAACTTACTTGGTTAGAAGTAAAGCAACTTTCGATAGTATAAAGCATTTTGAGAAATATTTCAACTAAAAATACTGTGAATATGGGAAAAGATGACAGTTTTTGTCACAAAAAATTTTGTATTATTCTTCATGCGTGGACACATTCGCTGCGATTTTGGCGATATTTAAAAAAAACGCGACCACCTTTTGAAATGAAATTTTCACAAGTTCGTTTTATTGTATATTTCTACAGCTATATGGGATTAAAACATTCAAACGGTCCCAAAAACCAAAGGTATACTTTGCCTTTAAGGTGATGTAACCTTTTATTTCAAGTATCAAATAATAAACTACAAGTACAAGGAAAACTGAATTGAGACTTTTAATGTCTGCCTGGTGAAAAAAAGCAGCTGTTATTTTCTTCAGATATCTAAAAATTATGCTCTCTGATCTACTTCTCTTGTGCTGGGGATACTGTTTCCAAAAGCTCCTTGAAATCTCTAACTCAAGAGGCTACTAAAAGGAGGAAATGTCGTTAATCAAATTTGGGTTTAGGTTTAGTTTTAGATCTTTTTGTCAGCAATGACTCTCACCTGTGCGATTAATTTGAATTTCAAAGTGAAATTTACATTGCAATGTAATTTGCAATGATGTTAATGTAAAAAATAAAGAAACACACACAAAAAAACATTTAAAAAATGATATAAATTTTAATAAATAAAGAAGGCTTTGTATTTTTGCATGCTGGAAATATATCAGAGTTGGTGAGCTTTTAGCCGAGGGGGCTTTTCAGAATGTTTTTAATTTATTGTTTTGGGTTTTTTTTTTCCGGGTAAAATAATGTACCCATCCATCGTGGTTTCAAGCTTTCTGTGTTATTTAATTTTTATTCTTATTTGAAAAACTTCTTTTTTTTTCAAATATCTTCTTTGAACAATCGAAAACCCCCAAATTTCAAACATTGACGATTCTGAATGGCCCCCTTAAAGGCCGTAAGAAATTTGTATATTGTAAATAATATGTAATGATAATACGTAATATAAAAAATATTAGAATTTGACCATTATGATTCAGGCTGGAACTGAATTGAAAAACCAAAGTTTATTAAGTAACACAAAATTGTTAGAAAAGGGTCAATCCGACCCATCCATGACCAACGAATGTTGTTAATGTTGTATTTTTTCTGTAACATTTCTTGTTTCAACATAAACACATTTGTTTTTGAGTAAAAAACACAATAAAGGGTACCACTTTGCATTCCTCACATTTGTCACATTTGTAAGTTGCATTTTTTGTGCCTGAAACCACCTAAAAAAAGTGTTTCAACATGTGAGTGGACATGGAAGCTTATACTGAAAAATATTTTGTAATAGTTGATTCATTGGTTGTAGATTTCCATCAAAAACTGATGGAAGGTTTTTTTGTACATTTTTTTTTTTTTTATTGAAGTTTGAAGATAGTTAAGAAATGTATTTATCAACTCCAACTATTTTCAGTATAGGCCTGCATGTCCATTCACATGTTGAAAACACTTTTGTGATGGTTTCTACTTTGGAGGCTCAGGTTTCAATTACAACCATTGGAAAAAAATTCTCACATGATGGATGCTAAGCGGTCCCCTGTACTGTAGTTCATGTCATTTACTTCTTCAGTACAAAACAATTTAAATCCCTTAACCCTTTATTAAGAAACCAATTTGTTTTTAATAACTAATTGTAAACTTGCACTAAGTTACCTTTTGATTTGATTTATTTATTTTCAAGGTTTTTTTCCCGCCAATTTCAACAAAAATTCATACAATTTAAAATCTGGCTCATTCAATTTCGTTCGACAATGAATGACATCAGCATTCAACAGGCAAAAGAAGTAATTCAGTTTCAACAGTATAGCCTTGACTGGTCAAATAAGATCATTCAAATCCATTGGGTCTCAAAGATCATCCAATTTCGTAAAAGCCAACAGCAAGAGGCTGGTCAACATTCAATTTCATCATAATTTGTAAAAAAAAAAAAAAAAGTCGTAGAAATGCAACTGAAGAATGGTGAAAATGTAGTCTTGAATGTCTATAAATGAAATAGATTGACTGAAACAAAAACCTAAACGAGAAAAACGAAATCACGCGTAGCTAAAAACAAAACCCTGGTTTGAATGAATTAGGAAAACATGCATGAATTTGAATGCATGTTAATGAAATTTGTTGAATCTATATGATTTCATGCAAATGTGTGATCGGTTTTTCACTATTTTCTTGTGACCCAGATGGCCGATCGATCTCAAACTTCCACAGGTTTGTCAGTTTATGTATATGGTGGATTACATAAAGTGCTCACACTGCAAAAACCAATTCTGTAATGTTCCTTTAAATTGACCAGGAATACCCTCTGGCGATGCAGCATTTTCTGTATGATGCACCCTATGGGGAAAGATTCTGCAGAGTTATCCACCCAACTGTTTCTCCATTTAAATAATGCGGTTAAAAATGAGTTGTTTTATTTGTGTATGATTTTAACAGTACTATATCTATAATGTTTTATGGAGTAATATTTTGTTTTGCTTGTGTGCGGTGTGATACATTGTAATGTAAAATTTGCTTAAAACAAGAAATATTAATATATACTCATATTTTCTGTAATAATGTTTGTCCAATTAAAGTTATGGTTCGCACATGATGTAAGTATAAACAAGGAAATGTTTTCTTTTTGTCTGGTTATTGTTGACATACTTGGTATACCAGGATGCAAGGTCAAGGGTGTGGCATGGGTCAATTGGTATGGCCCAATTTCCTAAAGATGGTTGGTCAATTTCCTTAAGTGCAGAAAAATCTTCCTTAGTAGGAACTGGTCACATGTCGTTTACATTGTTGCGACTGGTAAACTGTTGTCATTTTGCTTAGCTAAGTAAGTTGCCAAGCTCTATGAGAGTAGACTCAGCTCTAACTTAATTTGGGACACACCAAGCGTTCTGCTGGTAGGTTGGTGGCAAGAGCCTCTCTTATAAGTATGCCACAAAGGGTATAGAGGTTTTTCAGCTGACGTCACTGGCCCCGACTACCGCAACGGCAGCCATCTTGCCGGTCATGGCTACGGTAATGAACTGTGGTCTTGTCTCTGGTCATTGACCGGCAATATGGCATCTCAAACACACAGTCACGTGATAACATCAAGTGACTGTAAAACCTCTATAGGCTTAAACTAAGTCGACAAGAAAAGAAGAAAAAGATTAATAGCTTCAATCTGAAAGCCAACTATTAAAGTTCACACAAGTGCCGTTCCTCCAGACACTTTCATTCGGAGAAAACCTTATGGTCTTTGAAGAACGCTTGTAAAAGCCAAGTCCAATTATCAAACTTTTCTTGCATAAATCCGCAAAGATAAAAAAAAAAGCTCACTGCAATTCCCATGGGCTTCTGGTATAAATCGGTGGAGCCAGTTTGTGTGATGTGGGCTGTGGCTTACAATTGAATTATGTCATACTAATGAACAGGACAGAACCCAACGAGTCAGCGTTGCTTATTTTTCAGATTACAGCAAATCAAAACGACCCCGATGTGAGCATTCATAAAGTACCTGACAAAATATGATGTACATTGTACCCAGCTCGGGATAGTTTAGGGACAAACACTTTGCCAGCACAACATTAATGAATTTGTTTTGCCATCGGGATGAAAATCAGCGCAGTGTTCTCAGCATGGTGCCTTATTGGGAAACTGGAGTACTTTGCTAATGATGATGTATTGGACATCCGCCTACTTTGCAAGGACGTTGTCGCATTATTATCTCATCTGAGTTAGCCGAGGCACTTTAGACCACTCGGGAGGAGAAGTGATTGAAGTACTGTAAATGCATCCACGGTGAAGCACTTAATTTGCCACATGACAAGCTATTACCTATAATTATAGGGACCATTGTCTACAAGCTTTTGTTTCTTAATGGATCCCTCTGCAGTATCAAGTTGACTTTATTCTCATCTCTATAATTTCATTTAAATCTGTAACTTTATTTCTTTGGCTTAGCACTGTGGAATTAATCAAACCTGAAACTAGAATATCAATATGACGTATACGCAGACCCTTCATATAGAATTGTGTGGTGTGAGCCTCGCTCGATTGCTTGCAACCCGGACAGGACAACAGACTCGCAGTGGAGACGTTGATCTTCTGGGTGCTGGAGCAAGACTGCCGTGTGGTTGGCCGAGCAGCTTGGAACTGCTGGCCACAAGGGCACCCTCGACTGATTTATCACCATATTCATGACACAACACGACTTTGTATAGGCCTTTCAGCTATAATGGTTAAGTGTCTCACTCAAGGACACAAGGGTCGAGACCAGGACTCGAACCCACACTCTGCTGAAACACCAGAGCTTGAGTCTGGTGCGCTTGACTGCTCGGCCAAGATTAAGCCATATTCATGACACAACACGACTTTGTTATAACTCATTTAATAGGCCTTTCAGCAATAATGGTCAAGTGTCTCACTCAAGGACACAAGCGTCGAGACGGGGACTCGAACCCACACTCTGCTGATCAGAAACACCAGAGCTTGAGTCTGGTGCGCTTGACCACTCGGCCAAGACACGCCATGAATGATATTATTAAAGACAACCTCCTTTGTACTGCATTTCAATCACATCCTGATGTTTGACAGTTCTTCAAATTTTACTCAGAAAAAAAACACTTTCAATTAACTCTGAGCAGTATTTTGGTTTGCATCAAATTAAATTTGTTTGCGGTTTCCCCCCCCCCCCCCGTTATTTACATGGTTGGTGGTCTTGTCCGGGATTTAAGGGTTGTGCGTTCGAATCCCACCAGAGCAGAATGCGTTTTTTTCCCCCTGCAGAACTCTGAAAGCAAGGACTATTGAACCCTTTCACTGACTTAACACATGGCTACCCTCTGCCCAGGGTCTGCCATTTCGGGCAGTGAAAATGCACGTAAAGATATGGTGCAAGTCTAACTGCATATGCCACGCCTAAAATGTGCACTGCACACTAACACAGAGAAATTCTAAATCCTAAAATGGTGGGACCAAGATGTATCATGTGATCACATCTAGTTAAAAAGGTCAAAAATAGACCTTTCTATTGCAAGGTCACAGCCCAAGTTTTTGCCAACCAAGGTTGGAAAACTATGGGCCATGAATGCAGAGCAAAAACAGATAGCCACAGTTTGTAACAATGCAACACAGATATTTTTAAAAAGTGTTGAATTTGTTGGAAACAAGAAATCAATCATGTATATTTTTTTTTATTGAAAGTTTGCAGAAATGTTGAATTCGGTCACAACATCTGTTAACATGATATAATGTTTTGCTAACATTCGGTGGTACATGCCAACCAGCGTGCTTTGTTTATCAACGATGAAAAAGTCTATACTGTGCTTTAAAGACACATCGGTATAAAGGTAACCTCCAAAGCAATCATCACATCAAAGAAACTTGACACAATTGGAGTCACTGGCAAAACTTTTATTTTTCTAATTTTCACATTTCTTTCTATTTCATTACCACGACACTCCCTTTAAAATTGCACCACTGACACTATACTTAACATCCCTGATACATTTAAATTAATTAAACACTTAAACTTTTCGGGCAAACCAACTTTTCCATCAACAAACTCTCAACACAAATTTGAAAAGCAAAGGCGTCTGATGACGATTTTGCTACAATAAAAACAACAGTAATCACTGAAGAAACCAGTCTGTGTGAGATAAGGTTGTAATTGTGATAGAAGTACATAGACTTGGATAGAGCTTGGATCTAGATGGAACTACGCAGAATTAGGCAGAACCGGAGAGTGCTAGACAGAGCCAAACACAACTAGATGGAACTAGAAGGAACAGGATAGAACCAGACATAACTTGATGAGGCAAGACAGAGCTAGACACAACTTGACACAAGTATTATCTTAACAGAGCTTCAGAGTGCTTGAATGGAGCGAGACAGTACTACGCAGAGCTGGCAAGAACTATTCACGACTGGATGAAACTAGATAGAACTGGATAGAACAAGACAGAGCTGGACAGTGCAAGACAAGACGTATACACAACTGGATATATCTTGACAGAGCTAAGCTTGGACAGAGCAAGACAGACCTAAATAGAGCTGGGAAGAGTGAGATACAAATACATGTAGTTCTGAATAGTACTAGACAACTTAATAGAGTTGGACAGAGCTGGACAGTTCCAGATATTACTGGAAAGAGCTGGATAGAACTGGATTTCACTAGACACAACTGGATATATCAAGATTCGGAGCGTGTAGAGCTTAATACAAACCAGCTGGATGGATGAAAGCAAAAGGCTTTCTCCACATGATCTGTTGAATGTTTATATTTTCTTCGTCAAGTGAGTTCATCTTAGACATATCCAAATTCCAAAGATTTGTCGTTCGAGTATAAAATAAGGAGGGGAAGTTACTAAAAGAATCTTTCGAAGGCTGAGAAGAGAAGTGGAGTAGAAAATGTCAGAATGAAATAAAGAAACATGCAATATAAATTGTTCTATTTTGTTTCATAACATCCTCAATTTATACCGGCAAAAACATTGAACATAAGTACTTCAAAAACTTTTAACAACAAAAATGCAAATCAATTACCGTCAAATCGTCTGAAAGACTGGGCAAATGAGGTGTTTATTAGAATTGCCTAACCCAATCGAACAAGATCAAACCCTTTCAGAAACACCCCTCTTCTCTACCAAAAAAAAGAAAGTAATATTAAAACATTATGTAACAATTACCATTAAAAAGATTCTCTGAAACAAACATATCCTATTTTGGAATATCCTACATTTAAATAACCTATTTTAAAATCTTTGTTAAAAATTTGCTCATATTATCAGCTTTTCATTGATAATTTATTATATTCAAATATTGCGTATGCCAGTCAGCGTTCGATTGAATTCATGCTACCTTTTACTCCATTATTAAATCTCCGATCAATAACCAACTTTCAAAGAGAGTAAAACACAACACAACGCTTAACTTAATATAAATAATATTGCATATCCTCAACAACCTCACACCATACATGCCTAAAACATCATACCACCCATAACTACATTATCTCTCCACCTTTATACATGTATACATTGTACATGTATAAATATATATATAGATACATATATAGATACATTAGATACATATATATATTTATATAACTATTGATATATAAATACAATTAAGGGTTTAACGAAGAAAAATTGACTAGAGCGGGACTTGAACCAACGTCCTCTGGTTAAATGTGCCAGTGCTCTACCAACTGAGCTATCCAGCCCTATGTTGGTGGTCTCCCTATTTTGTCAATATCTTTGTTCGGGGGTGCCAGTCAGAAGCCATACAACCGTTAACTGCCGTGTAGCCAGGGATCACACCCAAGTTTACGATACAACCTGGGAAGCGGCAGCCAAGGGATCACCTTAAGGGGATGCAACTTTTTAATTTCAAATATCAAGTAAAAATATATTTTGGTCACAACTTGAACTATAGTAAAGGTCATTTGAAGGTCAGGTGGAGTGTTGTAACCAATACCAATTCATTCTAAATTGGGTGGACTGAACCAGCCCTGCCAATACCCAGTCTGAAAAATGGGCCAGTTAAGAATCAGACCAGGACCACTGCCTTGATGCTTCAAAATATAAAGTAATTACCTCGCTATTAAACTTTTTACTTTTTATGTTTTCATATAATTTCAACATTTCAGTATACATGTTTTTTTCGCTATGAATTTCCTTCGTAGCTTCATTTTAAAAGTTAAAGCTGCTTTCTTTGAGATGTTTGTGCATAGTTTCCTAAAAGTTTTTGATTAATCTAAATGACAATATAATACATTCAACCATTTCAAGTTGGTGATGTCATCCAATTGAGTATAGACCATGTGACCTGTGACATCACATGTTTACAAAAGAGCCAGAAAGCCTGGACTTCCTACAGGCACGATTTGTACACAGCTCAATGGGAAAAACAAATTAAATCTGATTACTTTATTATCGAGATTGCACTGTCTGAGTTTTTATAAACTTTAGCTGTTATTTTTATAACTCTTGAATTTATGTGGAAATTATGACACAAAATGCAAAACTTCCCATCTGACCAGTGTAACATCTTGCCTGCCAGGAAATGCCCCTGAATGTACAAGGTTACATGGTGTACAATTTGGGGACTTTGGAATGCTAGGTGGCAGCAGACTTACCAGGTAAATCCTCAGTGTTTACGTAGTTCTGAAATTTCCGAGAACAATGTGTTTACCTGGTAAGTCTGCTGCCACCTAGCGTCTCTTATTGTGTCTGTATTAAAGGTATTATACAGGATTTGTAGAGCTGACAAAACAGTCGCAAACAAAGTTCATGTTTTGTGTGATTAACCATATACATGAAATAAAAAACCTGTGAAACTTTGGGCTCAATTGGTTATGGAGGTCACGAGAAAATAGTGAAAAGAGACCTTATGTGTTTTCTTTTTTCAAACATCGAGTTTATTATTGCGCGCGATAAAAACTATTGTTTTATTCATTTCTCAGAAACGATAGCATTCTAGGCAGAAATATTTTAAGGAACCCTTTCTACCATTACTTACTTTAAATCATGTTATGTGTGAATCTATGAACATTTGTGTGTTCGATCTTACCAATAGTGTACAGGCCCTTTAACCCCATGCACTAGCAACACACAGCTACTGTCTGCCATGGCACCATTGGGGGGGGGAGACAAATTGCATGTAGAAAAAAAATGATAAGAGTGTAAACGCTGGGTCGCCTCAAATGCGCACTACACTGTATAACGCACAGGGACATTGACTCCCAAAATGGTGCAACTGAGACTATTGTGACGTGAACTGGGTCAATACCAAACTAACCACTTCGGTATGCTTCTTTGGACTCATATATAAAAACTCGCAACTTGTTTTCGTTTATTTTAAATGTTTCACATAGATATACCTCACCAAACTCAGAAGTACACTCAAACAACACAATATACAGCACTTCATGTCTAGTAACATTTTGGTCGGCAGTTTAAGCAAAATTCATCTTAATAAATGTTTAATCTGTGTAATATATTAATTAAATAGCTAAAATAATCTACCCACGAATGCCTCCTCAAAAAAAATCATTTATCACCACGTCGTGACAGTGCAAAAAAAGTTGTATCTCCGAAAAACAGCTTTCAAGAAACACATGTATTTGACATTCCACAATGATTCAATTCAATTCAGTTCAGACTCTCAGTTATTTCCATACCAAATGCAAAAAACCATAACTCAAACAGAAAAATACATGAGGAAGACAATGAAATTATCAACAAGATGCAAGAAGCGTAAATAACGTTGTACGGAGGCACCTTCTGGAAGCCACAACTCAAGAACTGTCACCGGACAAACACAAAAACCCAATAAGGCCAAGACGTTTTTTTTGCACAGAGCCTCTTTTGAAAGTTACAACAAAAATCGAGATACAAACGTTTTTTGCACTTTCGCGACAAACAACTCCTCCCTCTGCACCGTCTTAACTATCACCTATAAAATGATGAGCTGGTGGTTGACCTTTACCGACCTCCGACCCCATGAGGTAAGTCTGGATTGCGTAGAGGTGGAGCCCTGCTCCGGCAACGACAAACAGATGCCAGATGGCGTGAGCGCACGGGATGATGCCGTCACTCTTGAAGAAGATGACCCCTAAGACATAGATTAGACCTCCGAGGGCAAGTTCAAAAATACCATCGTTGGAACATTGCTGCAACGGAAGAGAGATCAAGGAGAGGGTATAGGATTAAGGGATTAGGGGATCAGGATGGCTTTAATAATAATGATAATAACAAATTTCTTTTATAAAAATAAGCCCACATATCGTAGCAGCTAGATCAAGATGCTTTTACAACATTATTATCCCTGTTCATCGGGCATACTTAGACCATTCCTCAAGTTTTCTCAACTCCCCGGGGAGGATACAACCCCAAGCTGCTTGAATTAGTGCTAAGGGGTTAATCCAACACAATACTGTCTCAGCCCTCGCAGGTTAGGAGAAGCAATTATAGCCCTGAACATCTGACGTCACACTTTTTGAGGCTCGTGAAGAACTCCTGATACCGGCCTTGAGTGCCTGGCAGGATCCTGCCAGATGTACCTTTGACCTCGCATCCCATTCACAGGGACAGAGATTCGTAGTCTATTACTACACATGTACACACATTACATAGTGAATAAGACAACATTACACACAAACCCACGTGCATGGATGCACTAGCAGACAATCAAAAGTGGACAGCTGACAAACTATGTCCCTTCGGAGCGGACCAATCATAACACAGATACGGAAAAATTATGTCGCTGCAAGTTTATCCAATGGACTTACTGTTTTATCCAATGAAATCATTGGACCTGTAAGACCAGTGCCTGTCTTCATCTTTGCGGATATATACAGGGGACCAGTCCAAAGCAATTATAGTAATGTGCCTAGCTCAAGGACATGATTGTTGTGACTGGGAATCGCAGTTAAAGCAATTACAGTCGACTCTCGTTAATACGAGCTTCGGAAGATACGAGATACCGGTTTATACAAGGTTTTTCACCGGTCCCGAACTGTCCCATGTGTGTTTCTATGTCTTAAAAAACCGGAAGATACGAGCACGGTTGTAACGAGAACACGGATAATATGAGGTATTTTAACGGTCCACTGATGACAAAATGTATTGTTTTTTCACACTTTTGTAGCATGATTTGGAAATTTTGTTTTGTAGCGTTATCATTCAGTTAAGGTTCAGAATTGTTGCCAAACTATTTGTCAAATCGGACTGGCCGTAAAGCTCTGTCGGTCCGAACACCAGAAACATTTCACTGAAATTGCTACACTTGAAATGCTACCTCCCTTGCACACTGGAAGACAAATACAATGCTCAGCATGTTCTGGTGACTAAGTCATCAGGGTGTGGGTTCAAATCCTGGTCATGACACTTGGTGTCCTTGAGCAAGACACTTAACTATAATTACTTCTCTTCACCCAGGGGGTAAATGGGTACCTGTGAGGGCAGAGATGGTTCTTGTGATTGATTTAGCTTGGTGCGCTACATACTTTGCAGCACAGGCTGCATACTCCCCAGGGAGATGAGATGGTCATAGGAATGAAATACATGTGATGAAGAATTTTTAAAAAGGGAGGAAGAAATAGATGAAGACTTACCACATCCAGAACGGCAACAGATGGCCCAATTCCAAGAATCAGGTACAGCACAGTCTCAAGACGTTTGAACCTAATAAGAAAAAAACGTAACAGTTAATGATTGTCTGGACCTGAACCTCGTTTTGTGAATACTAACCTAGGTCAACAGATTGAAAGGATATTAATTTGGTTTTTACCTTACACCAATGTGTGTTAACCCTCCTACTCTCAGTGACTCTTGGCAACATTTTCCAGTGAGTTGACCAACCATTTGAAACCATTCGACTGCCGAGGTTGTGTACAGTGGCACAACTGTGCACAGAACTAACTGTGTACTGGTGTACATGCATTCCCTCATGGTATCATATTGTAGGCTGGCATAGTTTATCTATCATTCAAAACCACAGTGAATGGTATTGAATGGTCAGACAGCAAGAGGGTTAAGCGCTGTATACTTGATGCTTCCAGTCGTATACTCCCAAGGGAGTAAATTGCTTCATGTGACATGACCACCAAAAAGGGATCATCGAGTAATTCACCAATAGTCAATTCTGATATCAATTACACTAAAACATGTCATTTACAAGAACCTTTTTCAACCCCTACCCTCAAATATCGACATAAATCAAACATAGTACACAATATTTTGGGTCTGTACCTTTCGTAGAAGCAATAGGAGTAAGCGACACCCAGGACAGCACAAATCCACACCATCCAGAATATAAAGTAGCCGATCATACCAACTTTCTTCAAAGTTAACCTACAGAATACAATAACAGGTTTAATATTATTACTAGTGTATATCCAGTTTGCGGTAACACCATGTGTATATATCTACCTTGCTGTGCAGATTTGTTCTTTGAGAACTTGTCTTGCTATTTATTCTACAGTCGCGGAGTAGATTCCGGAATTTGGGAGACTACTTTGTTCTGAAAAGAACTCTCCTGCTTATTAACTACTACCAAAACGGATGGAGAGGAGGCACTAGAAATGTAATAAATTATTATTATTATTTCTGTTAGTATTCTTACTACCTGGGAGGTGGGAAATTGGCCGGGACTACTACTTTTGCTTCGTGGATCAAGGGGACTTCTCGTTATTAACTTCACTGCCACGGAGTGAGTTCTTAGTTGGTCTCAACGTGTGGACTAGCCTGCTGTAGTCATCGTCATTATTGTTGTTTCATGACATCACAGCATGCTAAAGAAATACCACATTTTCTCTTTGTGCCGGTATAAACTCCTCGAGTCAGGCTACACAGTCTGGTATTCCTCCATGGGTACACTAGACCGCTCAGCCATGACTCAATACAGAATGGAAAGCTGGCTTTAGGAGAGATACCGGTACTCACCAAGGTGTGTAGGAAGCAGCGATGAAGACATAAATAACTGCTCTATCAGAGATGTGGAGATAAAACCTGAGTGGTCTGAAATAAAATTTAAAAAAAAGATTTCAAATTATAATTTGATATTGGAAAGGCTGATTTTGGTATCAAAGCTACATAGTACACGTGGTATAAAGTTGGCATTGGTACCATTCATAGAAACATCTTGACTGAAATACTGCCATTTTCTACAACAATGTGGTATTAACACATAGAGTGGAGTACTTTGAAGGACGTGAGTCAAGTTTTGTACAAAGCAAAGTTTTGGGATCATGTAAGTTTTGTACCACCACAGTAACGAAAAACAGCAAATAGCAGTCTGGGAGTAAAGAATGTAACTTACGACTGTTTCCTGCACCAGGATATAGTGTGGAAACTTGTTGATACTAGGAAGAGACATGAAAGAGCCAAACCAAACAGGATCGCATTTGCCTTCTGCCCGAGGGTAGATGCACTCTCCAACATAACCCCCGATGCGTAAACACTTGGTAAGATCCATAACTGGGTAAAACAACGATGAACAAGAAGAATGATTTACTTAATTAGTTCCGACTATCATTTAGCCAGGTTCCTGCTGAAATTTGTTTTTGTTATTGTTAAAGCTGATGTTTGATGGGTTTGTTTGGTTTTTTTAAAATTGTTTTTGTTATTGTTTTAGCTGATGTAATTATTTCATCATTGACCAATGTATAGGGTAAAAACTAGAATCCTATCGTTGTTGTATTTGTTATCATGTCATCTAAATACTTGTCATTGTTATAGCTTTTTAATATCTGCCATTGTTGTTGTCAATGATGTTGTTGCTGTTTGAGTAAATGCGATAACTGTAGCTCTCGACCCTCCCAGCAGTCGTAAGGGACACGACCAAGAGCTGCAAGTATCGCAGCTATTGTCTGAGCAGAATACCATCATCCAAACCCAAACGTTTCTCATCAACAAGTTCTCCTCGCCAAGAAACCGATTTCTATTTGGATTGTATGAAGGACATACCCCATGGGTGAGGCAGTTTGCAAGATGCTCAATGAAGGTGGGTTTGTACTGGCTGCCTCCCTTAGCTGGGCTGTTCATCCATCTACAATGAAACAAAAAAAGAGATCAAGGAATACATGTCTAAGGACCTTCATAGAACGGCTAAGCCTGCTCCCCATCCCACTCATAAACTCCCAGGGGGGGCCCTCTCCCTCCCAGGGGGTACAGGCGGGGGTACAGGCCCCCCTCTACAACACCCCCCCTCCCCCCCCCCCCACATCTGCCGTCAATCCAACCCCTTCCGCCATCCTCACTAAGAGATTCTCCATTGTCTAGAAAAGCAATGCCTAAATTCCTATGATGTCAGGCCTGGAATTTCATCTTTGAGAGGGCAAGACCATTTTCATGTCGCAAAGGGCACTTCCAGTGGAAGATCTTAAAATCTATGGGAAACTTCTGAAGGGGCACCAAGGCCAAGACCAAGGGGCAACAGAGGCCATGGCCTCGGCGAAATTCCAGGCCTGAGATATCTGTGAGTCTCCCCCATTCCAACCATGGCATGGTGTCAACACAATACTGTTTTTGATAACCATTTAAAGCATGGAACAAAGCATTCAGTGCTGGAAAATGATTCAGTAAACAAAAACAAGTCAATAGATAGTTCCCAGTAGACGCCATCTTTACGGGCAAATTGCATTTTGGCTTGCAGGTGCGTCAAACGCTCAACTTATTAACGCAGGCGCGTTGTTCACTGACCAATCCTGCGATGAGTTTCGTGAAATGCGCACGTGTTGCACGCCGTTCTCACATGAAACGCACGACTGTTTGTTCTAAACTGCCCGTAAAGATGGCCGATTTACGTCATACTGCAACCTATCTATTGGGAATCGGGCTTGTCACTCTGAGGAGTACAGGCAACATAAAGGCAAAGTATACCTTTGGTTTTTGGAACCGTTTGATTGTTTCAATCCTCCTAACCTGTGAAAATTTCATTTCGAAATGTGGTAGTGTTTCTGAGATATCGCCGAAAATCTAGAGCAGTTATCTCCACACAGGAAGAAAAAATACGTAATTGGAATACACAATCTGGAATACACAATCTAAGAAACGTTGCATGCATGAAACGTTTCACATTTATTTCCTTGATTTATGTAAATATTCATTACTATACAGAACAGGCCCCCCACACACTTGATTTCACATGCGACATTGTGCTATCAGTATCAATATCATTCATGGTATTAAATACTGAAACAGGAAATTGGTACTCTTGTCATTTACCAAAAACCCTTCGGTAATGTTTGTCCCTTTCCAAATATGGAAGAAGGAACAATACAGATCAAAATTCACATCCCCATGGATATTCTCTTGAGCCGTTACTCTGTAATTTACCACAAACCCTTCCGCAGTGTTTGTCCCTTTCCAAATATGGAAGAAGGAAATACTAACAATACAGATCAAAATTCACATCCCCCTGGATATTCTCTGTGTGTAAAATGTAGTTTGTACTGTAATGTAATTTCTTTGTATGCAAGTCATCAAGCCGTGTGGGAATCAAATCATTTCCCAGTATTTTTGGACATTTTGTACAAATCATTCATTACATTATGATAAGTATTACACAGTTAGTTCACCTGTTCATCGTTGCACCCAATGGCCTTAGACAATGGGATCTCTGACAATATCGCCAGCCCTTCCTCTGGCGATAAAAAGGCCGGGTGGATCGGTCATGCGATGGCCTGATGCCGGTGTCGATCCTCGGCAGTGCCTGTTCGCCTCGTCCGCCTCTCTCTCCCTCGCTGATCCCGCGCTTGTACGCTGGTTACGTCGGTTGCTGCTGGAATGAAAATAATTACTTTCGGGTCACTACATCCTCAACAGATATGCTACAAAACTATTCGAGTGAAACAATCTACGCAAAGTTTGGGGCTAGTTGGAAGTGACCTTATACCCAGCCGCTGCAGTTGTTGATATTGTGAAAGAAATGTGTCACCCTTGATAATTGTAAACAACGCCACCAAGCGTTTGCAATGATGTCAAAACTTCAGCAGCCGTCGTGCGTGCGCCAGCCCCGCCCCCCCCCCCCCAACCAAGTAACCAAGATCGTGGTGTAATTTTTTTTTAACTAACCCCACAACAGCAACAAAAACAAAAACAGACAAACAACAGCAATCTTCACTAACATCTGGTTAAAACAATTCAACATAGATTTTATTTTATATACTTTGTCACATCCTTTCCGTGGTCACATTAAATTCTGTACCTCCATGATGGTCACATGCATTTATTGCGCGGCGTCTTTGAACTTTGAAGTGTCGAAAATCAACTGTAAGTTTATAAAGATGACACCCATAACTCTGTCAAAATAGTAACTTTCATTGCACCCAAGGGAAGAGACAATAACAGCTCAGCAAAATCCGCCGCACGTTAAATCAGCACCCTAGACAAAAGTAATTGTTAAGTCACTCCTCCTTGAAAAATAATATAAAATTCTAAGTACGAGCCTCCATGGTATGAGCATGGAGGTAGGAATATGAGCTTGCATGCATGAGGGTCTGTATGTTTATAGCCCATTTTGTTTATAGGTTATTTGTGCGGTATTGACAAAACACGACAAGGCAAGAGAATATTTAGGGTTAAATGACCACACGTTGCATGGGCCCAGCAAAGGGAACACAAATGAAATTGGTGGTCGAATGGCCGGGGGGGGGTCCTTGTGGACCAGTGCGTTATAAAGATCCATTTGCAAAGACTGGCAGGCAGAAGGTTCCCTTCCCTTAAAATCGGGCCACTGATACAGGCCTCATAGGCCATGCTTTCTTTCCATTCTGATATTTTTTTTAATGTGGGAATTTAATTTCAATAAATACTTCTGCTTCAGTATATTTTCTGGCGTCCAACGATCATAGAGCAAGGAACGACCTTTAAAAAGTGGAACTCAACTAAAACTATAAGGGAATGATCACAACAAACAATCAAAAACCGATCCGAATCACGAATTTCGAGACTTCCATTCTTTGTATTTTTGCAAAATTTTGGAATCTTAAAAAAAACAACACTGGTTTTCAATAATGGTTATCACAAGAGGGCGTTTACTTCCCTCTGCTTTTCACTACCTCGGTGGCTCGGTTTTGACCGTGGGGGTGACCGTGGGTGACAAGTTGAGTCACTACGCACAGGCGTGACATTTTGGGGGGTCGGGGGATATGCAAAGGGTAACCCACCCCCACACCTGTTTACATCTAAATTCAATATAGGAATTCGCACAGTTACAGTTTGAGTATGTTTGTTACGTAAATACATTACTCATTCAATTAAAAATAAATAACAAATTAATAATAAATAATAACAATAACAATGTTATTTTTTACTTCTTTATTAGGTCTAGGCCTACAGAATCGTATTGTTATTTTTTTTATGAGAATATCTCCGTCATGTTTGTGTAGGGTGATTCAACCAGACCATATTTTGACGATGGAATTTATTTTTTAAAACACACCCCTTTGCAATGCTGTGTCAACTCATTACGGCGATAAAAAATGGTTGCCGAGAAGCAGGTTTGGCTAAGAATTGACATTTGTGAGTACAGCAGACGGTGCATAGACCCAGATTTTTTAAGGGTTGGTGTTCGGCCTTGACATTTTAGGCGTTCGTAAAAAGTTATTTGATTCTCTTTACTTGCCAAAAATTGTCATAATTAAAGGGGTACATGATGGGCATATTACAAAATTTAAGGTGGAAAAACAAATTTAACAAATCACCCAAACACGTTTATAATAATGGGATAAAGTGCAGCAGTCACTTCTTGAACAGGGACAAATTGCTAAGAAATACCATGAAAAAACCTTCAGTAAACTCACGACAGACAACTGGGGAAAAAAGATTGCATCGTTAAAAATAATAAATAAACAAAACAAAAGCCATGTACATGAAAAATCAACAAGAATTGAATTCTTTCAATTTCCTCTATAATTTTTTTGAATATTTATATGTGTTGAGGTCACAACACTGCTGAACCTGTGTGCCTATAAATATTGTTGGTTAAAGCCGGATTTAACAAACATAATAAACCTTTTACTGTTACAGTTATTCGAGCAGGTGTGAAACCACATTGACTTGAACACGTTCGAAAAAACGAAAATCGAAAATTTTCGTTTATCAGATTGTAAAGTGTGACATTCCTGTGGTCAAATTACTTCCTCGAGTATGTATTTCCGAGAACTCGCTCTATAAACTGTCAAAAATCAAATCGGAAATATTCCCAAAAGGAAATCTTACGTACAGGTGAAAAAGAGCCAACCCCGATTCAAAAGTGGTGGACAAGATCCACCATGATGGGCGTTGTTTCGGGGAATTAAAAAAGAATAGGGGCCTTTAAAACGTGTGTATTTCTGTCAGCAGATATGCAACAAGTTCATTTTCATTGACGTGGGTGGCTTGATGAATGACTACCATTGCATACAATGTGTACGCCTTTTGATAGAATAAACTTTGTGCCATTGAAGCGCAGACGCGGCTTATTTGCATGAGTAAATTGTATTGTGGCTGTCTGGTGAACAAACCCCTATTGTAATCACGTATGCATCGCGGAAATATTTACGGTCACCAGACTATTTGTATCATTTTAGTGTAGAGGCCGCGCAGTGGTGGCGGTGTCATAAAAAATGAACCTGTGGTGTTGGTCGAAAAAGAGGATTTTTATATCGTTTATTCGCAAGTGAAACGCAATTAAATGAAACAAACATGCAAGAGTATGACTTGGATACATTCTCCGCCAGTCCCACGTTCTCTGGGAGTAAGTTTGGCTTGTAGTTTTTGGTGTTGAAGGAAGGGGGTTAGAACCGGTCTGCAGTGCATGAGCAGTGAGTAACAACTAAAACCGCAGTTCAGACGAAGCGATAGTACGCGGCCATACAACCGTACAAGGAGCACACAGTGCGTGGAGTGTCTTTACTCTTCGTGTACATATTTGGATCCAGTGGAAAAAGTTATTCTCGTGTTCAACCGTTTGGCGTAGATGTTGCATGCAGTTGGAATCGGTAACTTATATATTCGAGTTGTGCAACACAACTAAGGCTGCCAGCTGGGGTCATTTTTTAACGTCACACGACTCTAGGAGGTATTCAAAATGATGGGATTTCCTAAGCGGGGTGAGGACAACCTCACCCGGGCGACCTCACTATGCAAGAACTTCCAGCCGAATATGTTCAACAAAACCAAGTGCCAGAATTGCTTCAGGACCAGGGAAGCACACGACTTGGATGGAGATGGAGGCAACAATGTGAGTAATTATTTATACTATTTAGTAATTACAAATGTTAAGTACACACTTAGTAGAAAAACAAGACTACACATTTTGTAGAAGAACAAAAAGTACAATAAATGATAAATAAACAAATGCCAAATCTTACTCTTACTTTTCACCCATTATGACAACAACAAAATATTTTTTTATTTACACACACAAATATGTTGTGTAAATATTGAATGCATGTTGTGCATTGCTGCAGAATATACATAATCACATTCACAAGGTGAAATCTGGACTATTCCATTTCATGAGGTAAAGCTGAGTGAAATTGAAAAGCCAGGTTTCACCCAGTGATTATATTCTTCTACAATGCAAGAACAAAATGCATTTAATTTTTGTATTTTGTAACTCACACATTCAGGCATGCAACTTTTCCTCGGATCAGCTGATTTCCTCTTTTTTTATTCTCAGTTTTACCATTCAAAATTGAAAAATAGTGTACAAAATCATTGAAATTTTGTAATTTCCTCTTTTTTGGTGAAGTTACAGTTGACAAGGCAACTCGACCACCCCACACTCTGAAAACTCTAAAAACCTCTTCTAAATAATGTGGATGACTCCATGTAGACACCAACCTTGTTCGTCATAAACCTTAGCTTGTTTGGACGAACGAGCAGGAATGATTGTTTGGGGAACACTGCTTAAGAATTAAGCATAAAAAAACAACATGTACTCGTCCTATATTTATTTCCATATACGATGGGTTACGACAGTCCAATGTCGCAGCAGTAAACACATTGCAAAATAAATGATGACAGGTGACATGTGATCCACCAATCAAATGACATTAGAAGGATTGTGAGTTATATAAAAGATATAATGACTTCGAAATAAGATGAAAATAACATCACTGTCATTAGGAGTGCAAAAGCAGAAATTTGGATTGTATTCAAATTTTATCAAAAATTTGTAATTTTGCCATGCCCCTTCCAAGCATCAAAAAGTAACGTCATTGGAAAGCCATTCTAATATTTCCGAGTGTACATGGCTAGCTCCATAGTGGATGGAATTTGGCACCACATCTTAAACAAATTCACTGAAACTGTAAAAGTAACAATGGAAAATGGAACCAAATTTACAACCTTGTTTATATAGGGCTAGGGCTAGCCCCTCTATCACTGTACTACAATGTATGTGAAAGTAAGCCACTATTAGAGCTAAGATGTAAGATACTGAACACAACTAGCCTGCCCAAACCACTATATAATATTTTTCTTTAAAAAGTGGGTATGAATTGAAAGTGGGACAAGTACCTGTACAATGTACCTTCATGATTTAAGTCTTTGAAATAGATCGTGAAAGTATTTAGACATGTATTTGTTTTGTTTCCTGTGTACATTGTACATTGCTTTAACGTGTGGAGGAGTATCACACACTTTAAGTTAACGCCCACACTATCAGGTCCTAGACTCCTAATGTTGGAATATACATGTAGGTTAGACCTGCACAGTCTGTATAACCGTGTAGTAGTTATCATAATCGTATCCCAGATGATAAGTCACACAAGGAGCCATGCTAGACAGGTGCTGTTTTAAAGCCCATTGATGATAAAGACTTTAAAAAAATGATCTTTTATCACTTCACCCTCCAGCTGCTAAATTTTGGACAGAATGAAGATTAGTGTTGGGCTGCTGTGGGGTTCATGTTGAACACACAGACAGTCTGGACAATCTTGCATGTAGTTGTACTTGTACACGTTGTAGATAATCGCAGTTCATGTTTATCACCTGTCCCCAAGTGGTGATACTGATAACAAAAACCTTGACTGATGATAATCCCAACTGTTATTTTGTTCTGAATGGTTGATAGTGAGCCAAATAAAACAAAGGAGAGAATTATTATCTTATGACGAGGAATTTGCTTAGCTTAGTCACGGAAAAACATGAGGCTCTGAACACTAAACATGACAATTTTTAAACAAGCTTAGTTTTTGTTATGAATAATAATTTAAGAAGAAACATGGCAAGGGGCAAGACAATGCATACGTAATTCAAACTTGTAGTTTGTTTATATTTGATTAAATTGGATTGGCTTCTTGTATAGTTTTGTTGTTGTTGTAAATAGTGGTACAAAATGTAAATGCTTCCATTAGAAATAAAAAATACTCCAAATCAGTTTACAACTTGACCTATCACCAATACCACACAATAACTTAAATAAGGAAAATTTGGGTTTCTGGAAGGTCTACAGTATCTATAAAACTGAAAATTAGAATTTTGTCATAAACTTCTTTATTTATTGCATTTGTCATGGAAATACTTTGACTTTGATTTTCAACTTACTTATTTAGTAACCATAAACAAACAAGTAAAAAAAGAAAAGTGTTTGTGATAAGTCTGTGATGGTGCCAGAAAAATCATATGAAGATTCTGACATCCCTAAGCGGCTCTTCCAGTAAAAATGAAATATCGCCGTCTATTCTACTTTACTTAAAATAACTAAGCAGGTTGACTTCACTGTCCAATTATGATATAGCTGTCAGATGGGTTTACCAGTCAAACAACACGACCATCTGTATGGAGCTTCAATTAGATTTGTATCTGCTTTATAAATATACAACAATGGCCTCGTTTTGGAGGTTCGCTGTAATTACCGATGATTAATTCCGACCTAGGTGTTGTGAATGCAAACAGGTCTGTGGATATAATGAACTTGGGGAGAAAAAACACAAAACAATAACACAGGTCCTTCAGAAGGCTAAAGTACTTTCATGACACTGTGGTGGGAGATAAATGATTTGATTTTTCCTTGAAAAAATGATTCCGTTGGGGAAACTCGGACCATTAATTTTGGTTTGGTCCATGAACTGAAGCTAAACCTGAACAGAGTACAGTCTGGCTGTTCACCCAGTTCAAAGCTAATCATAGATTACAACCTTGTACATGTAGATGTTTCACTAGTATTAGGATAAGGAATGGTATAGTGTTAGTTGGGGAAATTTGTTTTTATATTTAGAAAAAATATAGCAGTGAACTTTTTGGGGGGAAGTGTTGGTTCTGAAAAGAACTGGTGTGGTCTTGATGTTTCGAACAGTATATTCTTTTTGTCTTCACTTCAGGAGAATTCATTTTTTTGAGATGTAAAATTTTGAACCATCCCATGAAACTTTTTAACATGATTAATTTGCGAAAGTGTCACTAAAATGTATACAATACTAAAAAATAGCTGTCTTAGTCTGATAGATAAAACAAGGAAGGTAGTGGTAGCACTTAAACACTAACTAATTACACAAAAACTGCATTCATGAGCATTCTACTTCATCAGATGCGTACTAAAATGTATGCCTACATAAAACAAAAAATTATTTGAACAATTACAAATATATATATATATTTTTTGTCATGGTGTTACTGTGCTTTTCCTTCCTCACAAAAATATTCACTGGTACAGTTCAAGTCATAAACTTTAATGTATTTAAGTACCCACTATCAAGCTTAGACCACTGTTTATACATGGTTTTGTGTATTTTCTGTAGGATTCCAAGTTGTTATGAAAGAATAACTGACCACAGGAATTTGTCATTGACTGTCCCTCTGGCGGACAATACAGGTCACTGAAACTGTATATCATTACTGCATGATTAATTCTTAAGTTGAATTCAGTCCACTGAAACAGATGACAGTTAACTTAAAAACCTACTGAAATGTAAACTGGCCTCTGCTCACAGGGAAATTTGATGGTCTAGTAGTTACAGGGCTTAGATTTAGGGTAGAAATCCTTTGCTCAACTGACTAGAAAATGTGTTGCAAGACCGAAATCAACATGAGAAAAAAATTATCCGCACAGTTTCACATTTAAACTGTTTTTATTTGAACAAGCACCAAGAGAAGATTTAATCTCATTTGCCTCATGGGAAATACTTCAATACTCAACAGAATTGAGAGATATTTATCAGACAACATTTGAATGTAATTTTTTAAATTCAAAATACACAGGACTGCCTGGCTTTCGGGTCTTAATTTTACTGGCTCGATGCTAAAATCATTAGCCTCAGGCCCAGTGTAAATTTTGAGTCCTTGGTGATGAATGGGGGAGGGGGGGGGTTCCAAACAAACTAGTCTGGTCCTTTTTATTCTGCAGAACTTGGCAAGCTCTGAGTTCACAGTTCTTATCACACATCGGTGTAAGGGTTAAAACAAAATAAAGTTCTTTATCCCCAATGCAAAATTGAAAGGTACACCAATTAGAGTAGAGTATAAAATGAGATGATTTAGTAGTAAAACGAAGTAAAAAAATATGATAAAATCAATGTGAACTTGTTCCTATATAATAGCTCTGTATTCTGCAAGTACCTATGGTTGCCATACCTTTCTGTGAATGAATTGCCTGTGATTCATCTATACACTTGGGAAAAAACATCTGTGAGTTTCATTTGGATTTATGACAAATGTCTAGAGTATTTGGGAGTCTGAGTTTCATTTGGATTTATGACAAATGTCTGGAGTATTTGCAAGTCTGAATTCTAGGAGTTGATGCCATACCTAAACGTCTGTACACACGAAACTCAAGCCTGCCAATAATAGCATGAATTACACTCATTGTACAACATTCTCCCTGAAAAAAAAAAATCTTGAGTAGGTTTATGAAAAAAAGGTCGCGACCTACGTGTGTGTACGGCTCCTTAGCCATCATAACAATGCGGTTTTTAAACACTATTGGTAGCGGTTCAACAGTCCTAGGCAAACTTTGTGAGACGAGAATAGAATATTGAATTTCACACATTCATCCAGTTGCAGTTGCTATTAATCATTAGTGCATACATTGTCCAAGTTGACTCGGTGAATTGGTTCTCTGCTTCTTGGTGGGAAAACTATAATTAAAAAATGTCTGGCCGAGTTTGGGAATTAGAAAAGAAGAACAGCTTACGCCTACTATGTGTCAATGGTCTGAAAACATCCTGACTGATGTTAAGAGACACTCCATCATCACTGAATTATTACAGCTAAAAATAAATTTCCACTAGTACTTAAAAGGTAGGAACATAGATCTTGGTAAATTCTCAAAAAATTACTGACTTACTTGGTGAGAGGCTCTACAGCTGTTGATAGTTTAAGTATTTTTGAGAAAGGATTCCCTTCGAAGTATTATGGTTTGGATAATTTTTCACCCAACAATATTTGAATCTGAGAAACAATTCATGCATGAGTGGTTTCTGAGATTTCTGAGGGTTGGTGTCCCTTTACAAAATGCTGTGGCCAGAGATAAGGTTGTTACCCGCTGTCACCTTGCTAAACAAGGATGGATTTGATGTTCTTGTGAAAATACCGTGTCAGTTTTTTACTGTTCTGGAAGTAGACACTGTATTCAGTTGAAACTAGCACAAGTGGCTTTTATTGTATCTTTCTTTATAATTTTGGCAATCAATTAAAGCATCGTTGACAAAAACCAATGTACACATGTATGACCCTACATATACCTTTGATCTTGATGTTGAAATAATTATGCACAATAAAGTTGAGTTGAGTGTTAAAAACTTTTGTTTTGTAAACGTAGAATGTTTTCAAATCAATTCAAAAATAAACTTCATTTCAAAAAACAATATATTTATCCATATATTTTCTTACTTTCATTATTATTCTCGTAGTAAAGTGAATTTTAGTAGGTAGTCCTGATAAGAGCAAAAAATTCATTTTTAAAATTTATTTTCTGGCAATTTATGGTACAGTTATTTTAGTTTGATGTTTTCACTGGGTTGTGGTTTGGTTTGAAGTGGACAAATTTATCGGCAAGGAATTCCAAGTGCTGTTTTTGATCATCATAATTAATTTTAACTCGGCACTAATAAAAACATGATCCCATGCATGTTCTCTCTTTTTCTTGTTTTTTGCATAGGATAAATAAAACTGCAAAACACTGAGAGAAAAAGTACAGGAGTACATGTAGTAATTGTCAAAGATTAATTAGTTTCAAGCAATCTTAAAAGCTCAGTACCAATCCTCCAGAGAAATATTTCCTTCTGGTATGCTGTCAGAGTCTAGGGAAATGCATTTGAGGACCCCAGGGATCACTGATCATTTCAATTGCTGCAACTGAAATAAACCCGATATGATTTTATCACTGTTATAATGGTTTATTAAAAAAACTGCTCATTGCAGCCTCGTGGCTGAGTTACATAACAGTTTGCATTACAAATATAAGGAATGCAAATTGACTTTTGAAAAGTAAACAATATGAACCAAATAAAAAAAGACTGTGCACAAAATCCCTGAAAAAACATGTTTTGAATGCTCTCTGAATTTGATGGACTTGGTCGAGGTTGGTTGTATGGTGTGTCACAATGGTTTATTGTAAATTAAGAGGTTAATAATTAATTTACTCTTATTACTTAAGAAAACAACAACAATGTACTTTTCCTTAAAACAATGTACGTAAAAGTGAAACAGCTGACTGCTCATCTTTGTTGAAATTAATAATGCTAATATTATGATAATATTCGAAAGACTGACAGTTTTTTCTTCTCCTTTTCCCTCAATCCTTTCTTCAGAAGCCTAAGAAAGTTCTTTTATGTGGATATTTGTTCATCGCACCGGGGTTAGACCCTGAGAACCCTATGCCTCGCTCAAGGGTAAGTTGACATTCTATCTTTCAAAGGTGTTGGCCGGGATAGAACTCACAGTACACGACATATTATTCATTGTCAGTGAGTATGAACACAGGAATTTTAAGAACGTTGTGCAACCGTCCCTTATAACTGTAGTTTAGAATTTGCAGTTGGGCTCAGTGTATTTGCTTAGGTTGATCGGTAAATAGAGCAGGGTAAAGACACGTACACAGTTTATCTTGGACGAAGCGTTTTTGGAGTGCGGGTAGACCATTGAGCACCGGTTGCTACACAAACGGCATGAGTGGGAAAAAGTCAAGAATCTGGATTATGTCAAGTGTTGATGCATGTGCGTGAAAATACAGGGATTTTGAGAATTTGTGTGTGTGGATAATTCTTATCATGTTGTAAGGTGGACCAGGGGAGGGTGGGGTGGGGGCCTTAAATACATGTACTTACAGTTGTCAAAATATGCGGAACAAGGCCTGTCAGCTTTACATGTAGTTAGTGGAACTGTGCGTTGTGTTGCTACTGATGGGCCAGCAGGCCTGAAATTACATTATTGTATGGGTAAGGAAACTTTCCATTTATAAAAACAATAATGTCTCTTGGATATCTTTTCAAGGGTCATTTTTGGGTAGCCATTTTTCTTCTGAATCCTTGCAAAGTATACATGTACGGTACATCAGCACAGCGCCCAAGACTAGCGTACTCTTAGGTGCTTCCTTGGAGGTCTCAAGGCAAGTCACAGACAGTGGCACTGGCCTGGCAGTCTAATCTAGATCCGACACTCTGAGCTGCTCATCATGCGAAAGAAGAACAAGAAGAACATCAGAACTTTTTTTCCCCATTTTTTTCTCCTTCTGCACTTATCAGTGGGTCACCTTGCAGTGGGTCTGAGAAATTTGTGTCATTGCTCTGCATCAGCCAGCGACCCTCTTTCAATCTAACTCCAGTAGCTGGCCTTGATTCTATTGACAAATGTTTATTATTCATGCCCTCCCTGTTACCAATAGGTGTTTTTCATGTTACTTATGAGAGAGCCGTGATTTGTAACATTTGGATAAAGACAAATAACTGACTGGTTTATACTGGAATGGCCCTGTCTGGGCTGCTGTCATTGGAGTAACACTGTAATGGATTTCTCTTTTTTTGTGTGTTTTGGGTTTAGTCTGCCTTGATGCTATTTAGGTGTTTTGTTGGAAAGCAAATAAGTGGGTCTGCAGTTTTAATTGTTCATTCTTTGTTTTCATAGTTAGCTAACTGGAATTAGAAAAGTCTCAGAGTTAGAAAGTCAGTTTATAGGCTGCAGGTCACTTGCAAAAAAACACATCATCAAGTACTATTTGGGGGTCAAAATTACTAAGTGTAATACATTTTCTACAATTGTATGTGCAGTGGAAAGCAAATTTAACTTATGTGTTGTTTGACATAAACATGACAGACTCACCCATTTAACAATTGGAGAGAAACATAATCATACAATAGGGCTCGAAATACCCGCTAGACCACTGGCCAGAATACAGTTATTTCAGCCATAGCACTCGGCCAGTGTTTTTTTCCCAAATATTATTCAATAGTGTTCTTCTTGGGCTTGTCTGTTTGAAACCTCCTAAAATGTCAGCATGTACACATGTACATAAAAGAAGAAAATGTTGTTTGTATAGGTCTTGTAATTAAAAAGAATTGTGGTCCAGTGAAAGTTCTGAACCACAAGTCATGTGGTCAAGTGGAGACTTTCTCAAATTTTAAGCCATTTACAGGCCTTAAACTTGGTTCTTGAAAGGGTATTAATAAGTCAATTTCCCCCTGGTACAGGGCACCCCTAAATGATGAAAGTATAAATTATTGTTGGAACTATTACTAAATGGGCGTCACAGCCAAATTGGTACTATGGATGTTGTGTGTTTGAATTGATGGCTATGGCGGCTGCTGCTGTTGCTGAGGTTGTTGGTAAAGGCAGCCTGTGCTTCAACGCTTGTTAACATGGTGATCAAGCCATAGCCGTTAATTTTGAAATGGCCTTAATTTTGAGATCTGATAATGTTTTCAAAAACAATGAGTTAAATTTGTGGAGGGTTTTTATGTCTGGACTGCGTTATGATAAAAAATAAGGATGTCTTGTTTTGCAAATTGGTTTGTTTTTTCCCCCCTTTTTTTTTCTTCCTTTAATGACATCCCAGACTGGTTCGGAACCATTAAAAATAACTCTGTGTTTATTTGTGTGTCTAACCATCTAACAGTAAAATCCCCAGTTCCTGGTGTTGACTTTCACCATTATTTTGTTTTGTTACCATAGCAACGTGCTGTGGTGTCTGCCATGTGTTGGCCAGTTATTTTTTGTTTGTGCATTATGTGTATCATAGGATGTGGGTTTAACCGGGATATCTCATAACAAAACCAACAAGCAGGTAGGTGTGTGGGAATGCACCCAATTCTCTCCCAACTGAATGCTGTGGTTCCTTGCAATTTACTGATTGTGCAATGTAGGCCTGATACTGTGTTCACACCCCATCTGTGTCCCCAGGCTCATTTTCAAGGCCACAATGTTTCTGGCGACCTCTGCTGCCCTAAATGATTGTGGAGCACAAAATATATTTACACACTATCAGGTCTGGCATTACATAGTGGCCACAAGGGCCATGGCCTCTGTTGTTCTGTTATTGGCCTTGGTGCCCTTTTAAAAGTTACCCATGGACTTTGAGATTTTCCAATGAACATGGCCTTTTGGCAAAATGAAAATGGCCTTGCCCTTTCAAAGATGAAATTCCAGGCCTGCATTATATAGGATAAGCATCACTCGTCCGCAGTGGTGGCATTGTTGAATCTTGTATAGCAGTATGCCTAAAATAAGCTTTTATCCCATGTGCATTGATGTATTTAAATTGTACTAAAAGCTTTCACATTGCCATTTATGATTTAGAGTCAAATTAAATTAAAGTTTCCCAGAATGTACACATTGTATACATCCAGCTCAATGGTAGAATGTTGACATTAATTAAGATAGATGGCAGAAAGTAAACGACTGTGAAAACTGTATTGATCAATGTAGTTCTAGACTCAGTGGTTGGTCTTAGTGCTATCTGCAGCGTATTGCCTCGGCTCCAGTCATTGACGTTTCACACGTACCAATGTAATGTTCACAGCTATCGTTGTGCTCCTCCTCCAGTGGCATGGCTCCAGCGCAGCGTGATCGTAACCCGAGATTGAATTGATGATGTTGTACAGGGAGAGCGCATACAGGGAGCTAATACAGAGCCACCACGGGCGGATCATTAGCAGTCTTAGAATTCTCACAAATTGGCCGGGGCTCCTGACCTCTGTCTAAAGTTTCTAAATAAAGAAGACAAGGGATGAAGAATTATGTGATACTGAAAACAATGATTGTGTTCAGTCCCTTGCTAAGTATACAAGTTGTACTGTGAAATGAACCAGCTGGGGTTTTTGAATCTGATTTTTAACTCACTGTGCCCAATTTCATAGAGCTGCTCAAACAGTCCAAATATTGCTGTACAGTTTTCTGCTAAGCAAAAGTAAGCAGGATACCAGTCACAATGGTACATGTGGAGTGGTATTTTGGCTGGTTACCTAATCATTCTGGTATGCATAATTTTGTTGTACTAAGCTCCTTTTTGTGCTTAACACGTTGACTGCCGCCTACGAGTATATTCGTAGTAACGGGTTAGCGGATTCTGCCACTACGAGTATACTCGTAGAGAATGAAAGGGCTTTGTTTTGTTATTTAAAAAACACACTGGCATCACTGAGCACGCAACACATACGCTTCCTGGCAGTGGTAAGGACATCGACCTTAGAATGTGCATGTTCAATTTTGTTGTTGTTGTATAGTACCTATTTGGTATGCGCGCATGCGCACCGCACTTATGAGCGCATGCGCACCGCACTTAGCATATGGGATCACCCTACAAATATAATGACCTGCAGTCAACGTGTTAAGCAGCTCTATGAAATTGGGCCCTGGTGATGTGTAGTGTTTTTACTTTCTTGGTTTCAGTGTTGTTAAAAATTGTGTGTTGAAAATCGACATGGTCTGATTGGTCTACACTGCAGGCCAGAAGTTACAAGGATGCCATGGACTCCCTGGCCTCTGTTGCCCTAGTCTTGGTCTTGGTGCCCCTTCAAAGTTGCCCATATTTTAAAGATTTTAACCCAATGGAAAATGAAAATGGCCTTGCCCTCTCAAAGATATAATGCTAGGCCTGCCACTGCCTGTAATATGGTGAGTGAAGCTGCTTCTGTAGCTCGTTCGAAGTCAGTTGGGGAGGGGGGGGGGGCTGGGGGTGTCTCTTTGAGCAGAAGCCTTTTATAGATCATCCTAATTTTGAATGTATTGTGGTATTTCCTTGCTTTTACCAGTTGTTGGCTTTTTAGTCATTGTCTAATTATTTTGTTATGCGCTTGTGTACATTTTATGGAATGGGCGCAATATAAATCAATATATTATTATTATTACAGTGTGCAGTATATTTCTGCGTCCACATTAACATTTGTAGCATTAAAGTTGCATGGACTGATTTTTGCTGAAAGATTCTTTTATACCCCAAAACATTTCTGTGAATGATGATGCTGTTTTAAAACCCCCAAAACATTAAAAAAAAACTTTCGCCCATGCCAAGGACAATGCACAAAATGTGTGTGTCATGCAAAACTATTTGGCTGATGGATGTTTAATACAGTTGGGATCCTGACAACTAATTATTGGCGGATTTGTGTATAAAATACCTTTTAAACAAAAGCTTGTAACTTTCCCAAATTTATCAAACTAGCTATTTAGAATGTTGATCTAAATTTTGGGGTCAAATCAGCCAAAAATCAGACCTAGCATCTTTAAGTTGATAATGTGGCGCATTACTGCCGCAGGCATTATTGCCAGCTGCCCGGTAATCAACACACACAATTTGATCAGTGCCTTATAATTGTGGCAATGTCTACAGGACGATTCATCATGTGCTTGGTTACCAGTTGTGGTGTCATTATTAGATCAGTGCTTGACTATAATGTTGTTATCTGTTGGGTTACGTGATGTGTGGCATCGCTTTGTTTTTTTATATACATGTACAGTGTAAGTGTTTTTATTTTAGGCTCAGTCCTCTCCCCAAAAAATATTTCAAAATTGTGTTGAATGGTGATATAGATATTAAAAATGCAATTCTTGCATTGGGAATATACTTGTAATACGTATCTCGGTTTGTGGTTAACACCATGTGATAGTATCTGCTTTTCTGCGTAGATTGTTCTTATTAAAACCCTCTTGCTGTCTGACCATTCAATACCATTCACTGTGGTTTTGAATGATAGATAAACTATGTCAGCCTGCAATAAAATACCATGAGGGAATGCATAGTACACAGTACACAGTTAGTTCTGTGCACAGTTGTGCCACCGTACACAACCTTGGCAGTCGATTGGTTTCAAATGGTGTCAACTCACTGGAAAATGTAAGAGAACTGTCCAGCTATATATCTAATGCTGGGAGTAGATTAGGAATCAGGAGAGAGGGAGACCAGGGTCCTCCCCCATGCCGAAGCGAGCGTATCAGGCCAATATGCGCACATTGGGATTAACTAATAAAGATAAACTACATCATTTGCAGACATGAAAAAATGTGTTCTTCCAAGTTACTACAGCATAACTTTCTTGACTGGAAGTACATATTATTCCAGAGTATCCAGTGAAATTGTTTCGCGGGTGTTGTTTCATTTTCAAAGAAAAATACAATTTGGTATCATTTTGAAGTGTCTGTCGGCCGACCATCATTTAACGTGTGCGTTTTAATACAACAAGGTCTGTCTGACAGCTTAAAACTGTCATCATTTGCTTTTGTTTTTCTCGTTAATTGTGTACGCACAAGTATAAAACGGTCGTTGGAACATTAATTCATATTATTTCCTACCCCACAAATCCACATTTTCTTAGAAAAACATTTTCTTTTAAAACATGAAACTGGTTCCTTGTTTGCTAGCCTTGCAGCAAACCATGGAGGAAACTAGCTGACATCATGCACACTTGACGTGGCTGGTATAAATAATGGAAGTTTACCTTCAAAGCACGATTAAATGAAAGAATACGGCTGTGATATGATAACGACTTCCATCCTGATCATTATATACATGTAGTGGGTTGTTATATTTCTGTACTGTCCTTGACATTCTTGATCGATGGCTTTGTGAGGTGGTTTAATTGGCTGTGTTAAATTAAAAGTCAGCCTACAGTGGAGGTTTTATAAGATACAGACACCAACTGCACCTTTGGTATTCTCTGCTGTTTTTGTATAAAGTCTGAAAGGTAAACCGTACAGTGCATTCGTTGGCCCTTAATGGTATTATACAGGATTGGTAGAGCTGACAAAACACTCGCAAACAAAGTTCATGTATTGTGTGATTAACCATATACATGAAATAACAAACCTGTGAAAATTTGAGCTCAATTGGTCATCGAGGTCACGAGAAAATAGTGAAAAGAAACCCTATGTTTTCTGTTTTTCAAACATCGAGTTTATTATCGTGTGCGATAAAAACTATTGTTTTATTCATTTCTCAGAAACGATAGCATTTTAGACAGAAATATTTTAAGGAACCCTTTCTATCATTACTTACTTTAAATCATTTAGGGCCTAAGTTATGTGTGAATCTGTGAACATTTGTGTTTTTTGATCTTACCAATAGTGTACAGGGCCTTTAACACACCCCATCCCTGAACATGCTTTAAATCTAAGTTTCATCCAAAATCATATTTGGTGCCAATCTAAGGAAGTTCATGAAATTTTTTCAGAGTATTTTTTTATGATTTCTGAGTGCAGTCTTTTAAGCCAGGCCTTGTTTGAATCAGTCCTGAAGTACATGATATACTATACAAGTACATGTACATCTACATCTATATGATGTACTGTACTGTTAGTAACAGACCCCTTGCATATGACGTTACAAGCCTCACTCAGCCCCCTCACTGAGGTCAAAGGAAGACCTATCATTGGCCGAATGTTGCGCGTGGCGCGTGCACGCTTGCATGTTTCCATTGTTTGATCTCAGCGATGGCGGCCTATGCAAGGGGTCTGTTGATTAGTCTACATTGTACATGTAAGTGCACATTACAGTTGCAATCAATGTTCTTTAAAGCACCTTGCCTAAAAAAAAGAAGCCAAAATCATACTTGATGTAAAGTTGAAGATGTTCATGTACATTTTTCCATGAGCATGTCAAGCATCTTTTACACATTTCTGAATACAGTACGTTACTTTATAGCCCATTTCTAGGTAATATATAAAGTTTTGAATGCAGCTCCACATTCTACATGTAACTAAAAAATTTCACCACTGCTCATTCTGTGCCTAATTTTTCACATTTTTACAACAAACCTCACGATTATTGTTTGTTTCATCAAACATGAGATTAGTGGCTGGCTGACAGAATTTCTTCCAAGAAACAAATCACACTAAGGTTGTGGGTTCGTCGTTGAAACCACCTCCTGATGACCGATTATCCTGCAGGTTACCAGTATTAATCCATAAAACCAATGTCACCGGTACCCTGTGGCCCATTTTCAACGCAATGCCGAAGCACACAGTGACATGTTAAAACCAAAACAGCATTATGTACACAACTACATGTTGTGGTGGTTTAACTACATCGTACACACACAGTGACCGATCAATGTGTTCGCCGATTGTATAGGTACACAAAGTCATGCCCTTGATTTAGTTCCTACAGGTTGCGGTTGGATGGTCATGGCGACTCCTCAATCGACTTGTACAAAACTTGTTCAACTTATGAACTCAACAAGACCAGAATCAAAAGGGAAAAAAACATAGTCGAGTTGAGTATAAATAGAATGAATATAAAATGCACTTATAGAAATTGAAAGTGTGCTTCAATTAGTCAACAAAACTGAAAGATATTGATCAGACTCAAAGTCAACATTTGAACATTTTCATTTTGTTTTGTTTGTAAATTAAACTTTTTACGGGGTGAGGTATTAACGTAGGGTGTCATGGCTGAGTGGTTTAGAGCATCGGATTCAAGTTCTGGTGGTCAAGTCATGGCAACTTAATTGCCATGAACGCAATTGACATATTCACAGGTTGTTTGGATGGTGCTTTTATTGAAAATTACAGGATGGAAATTGATTTACTCTTTGATTATCCTTGGAGGCGCCGGGAGCCCTCCATGGGGATGGCTAAGTACGTAGTTTGAGGGGCATTCGCAGGCTCACTCTGGTGGGGCCAAGTGGAGCTCCGTTCCTGCCAACTGGCGGGATCGGAAATAAATTTCAAATGGAAAAAAATTTGACGTCAATGCAAATTCCAGACATAAACTTCACAGAGTGTTTTGCCCCTGTTTAAATCTGTCATGCCCCTGGTTGACTAATGGAAGTGCCCTTTGCAAAATTAGAAAAGCCCTGCCTCTCCAAAGATGGGGGAAAAAACAACAAACAAACTCCATGGCTAAAAGTAAAACTGAAGAAATATTGCACAACACTGAATCCATGTCATACTGCAAGTATCAGACCTGCCAACATTTGCATTTTGCTATCAGGGAGATTTTGCACAACAATCAGAGACATAGGCCTATTTAGAATTACATTCAACATAATAGGGAACAAAAATCCATAATCAGGGAGATGTTTTCAAATTGTTCACCAGAGCTGTTATAATGAGTTGTGTGATAATAAGAATTTTCTAGGAAGACACATGTAGAACAAAAGGATGGTGCTAACAATATTACAATGTGATGTATCTAAATGTTCATTCTCATATACAGACACTGTATTGACAGACTGCGGTGGAGCATTACTGTATGACACTATCAATAATAAATATCACATATTTTATGATGCTGGTTTGCCCTCAGCCCAGTGCTATCTTCTCCTTTCCCTCACAGATTGCCCCTGAGGCCTTCAGAATCCCTTATCTATCATGTTAGGCTCAGGAAGGTGCAGTTTTTAATATTTACTCAGACGAGACCTCAAAAAAAAGCTACACGGGGAAATTAGAAAGAAAAGATTTTAAAAAAAGAGGAAGAAATGGGTCTACAGCTACTCCAGCGAAGATCCTGGATGATAAGCGCATTCCAGTTGACACTGTGTACTTTTGGTGTCAATGTTATCTCTCCTGGTCCTGCCTGTCACTTGTACAATGATTTGTTGCTATTTGTCCGACCCACAGGGGAGGGCAGGCAATGACCCTCGACCCCCAACCTGGAATGCAAGCTTTTGTGTACAGTGTTGATAAAATAAAGTGGAGGGTCCAAATACGGCTGGTTTTATGATAATGTAGTTTTGGTTTTGTGGCTGAAAAAAGTGGTACATTAAATGGTTTTATTGTATTTTGAAAAAAGGGTTTTCTTGTACTTTAGTGCAGGAGTGTTGTGTTGGTGCACACTTAATTCCAGGCAGCTATACATGTACTAACTGGAATGTACAGTTTAGAATTCCTGTTAAGTGAAAAGAAAAAGATGAAATTTTTCTTTGTAATGATAAGGTAACTGAGTATGTTTGCAAAACGGCTCAAAACTATCATGTATGATATAGCTATGCGATAAAAGATATGGGCAACAAATTCAGCTCGTTTCTTTTTTATTGTGCTTTGCTACATCTGGTGAGACAGTCAGGAAATAGTTCTTTGAAACTCAAATAGGATTACCAGGCCTGGAATTTCATAATTGCAAGAGGAAGTTAGGAAGGGTATATACCCTTAAAAGGGTAAACATTTTTTTTTTTAAATGTCTATGGACCTGATAGAGACTTTTTTTTTGAGGGGCAGCAAGGCCAAGACCAGCAGGGCTGCTGAGGCATTGGCCTCAGTGGCCTTCTTGAACTCTTGACTAATTCAAAGGTATACTACACACTGTACATGTCCTATACAGGCCTAGTACTTCAGAGATGCTTTTTACTGAGAAGAAAACACCTTGATGGACTGTTGTAGCTGTCTTCTAAATGGTGTATCTCAGAAAAAAACATCTCTCGTCTTCAAAGAATTCAAAACAGGTGTGTCAAGCACAAATTTGCCCATGCTTCTCCTCTTCTTCGTGACCTCCACTGGCTCCCAGATATTCGATTCCACAATCTTCTCCACACATACAAGTCTCTCAACAACCTCTCTCTGAGCTACCTCTCATCTCTACTTCATACCTGAAAGTCTTCCTGGTACTGTCGTCGTTCTTCTGTAGGCGGATGTTCCCAAATCTCACGTACAGGCTGCTGGTGACCGGGTTTTTCTATCTCTGCCCCTTGGCTATGGAATAAACTTTCTACTTCTGTTAGAAATTCTACTGGTCTCAACTCCTTTTAAAAAGGCCCTCAAGACCCTTCTTTCTCTTTCGCATGTAATCTGGGTTGCTCCTGCCTGCCCCCCCCTTTTCTGGCTTTCACTTCTTTCCTTTTCCAGTGCTTTGCATCCTCTGATAACAGGTGCTTTATAAATGTCCTGTTTATTATTTCATTATTGATGCCCTTGCCCTTTCGAAAATGAAGCATCAGGTCTGTAGTCTATACATGAACAGACATGAAGAATTTGATAAGATTTGACTGAAAATGTTTGTTTATGTATTCATTATTACTGGTTGGTTGAAGACTCGTGGTGAAAAAGAGAACGCTTTAAATATTATTGCTGTATTATTTTTAAAAAGTGCTACCCTTAAATCTTGACCATGTTCTTTGCACTTGACACTTCCCAGGTTGTCTGTGCTTCCATGAACTAATGATATATCGCTGACCAAATGTCCATGGATTATAACCAATGTAGGGGGCTTTTATTCCTGTTATCCCAGTTCACGTGGAACTGAAAGTTGCAGACACAATAATGAACTCTAATTCTTTCCGCCAATTTGTCCAGGGAATTGCCTGGTTTTCAGTTTGGATGCTGTTAACTTCAGATTGTATTCATGGTCTAGTTAGCATGGATTGCTTTGGAAAACGATAGCTTTGGAAAATGATAGCGGCATTGGCGCTTGTAGAGTTTCACTTCTTGGTTTTGTTGTTGTTGTTTTTGTCTGCTCGAAGCCTGACCTATAGATAGTTCTGTTTTAAGGATGGTGGCGGGCGAGCTTGAAAATGAAAATATTGTGTAACAAACACAACCATCAAAATGAATGTCCATAAATGTACAAAATGTAATGGTTGATTTTAAAGTTGGATCTGTTTGCTGTGTTGTATTGATACTGGTTTTGAAATTGTCTTACTTCGAAGCTAATAAAACCAACAATTTGACCCAAACTATCTGTAGATGAACATTTTAATAGAAAACAAAAGTAGTATCGTGTAATTGTATCATACTTCTTTCTTGGCTGGTATCAGGTTGGCTTAGTGGTTTCTTCTTCTGCCTTTCACCTCTATGGACCCTGGTTCGAATCCCACTTCTGACCGGGGCCTTGAATGTAGATTGGGATTTCAGTCTTATCTGATTGCGTGGGGTTTTTCCCATTTGGGGTTTTCCTCCCACATCTAAAACTGAACATTTCTGCTTGTTTCCTATTCATCTTGTTATTGGCGGTAATTGTGCTGTTGGGTATGCAATAGGTAAATAAATAAAATAAAAAATAAATAAATAAATGAAAGTATTCAAAATTAGTAAAATAAATGCATTTAAAGAAGAAGCGCCGCGAGCGTCGAAAGACGGAACGTGCGCTATATAAGTATCCACTATTATTATTATTATTAAGAAGAAGAAGCCGATCAGTGCAAGGTCAAAATCATGTACCTAGCAGAGCCCTTCCCTCACACATAAGGGGAAAAAAGAGGGAGGATTGGAAGTAACAGATGAGCAACTGTAAATTTAGTTTCAAAGTTTTCCCAATTGTGCAATGTCTGTTTTTAACCCTAACTTCCTCGAGTGATTTACTAGGACCCTTCCTCACTGCTCACTCTTAATCTAAGGTGTAAGCTCAATACTCTAACAAAATCCATATGGTAACTCAGCACCCTTGCTGTTTGACTCTGATTATGGTGGCATGCCTAAATCCCATGTAAAGCATAATCAGGGCCTGAATTTGGGGGGGAAAAAATCCCCAAGACTGCAGGGCTTGTAGCTCAAATGTATTACTGGACCAGAAGTTTTGGTACAAGACCAGAATCAAAATGCGAAAAAAACTGTGGGCGTCCTTTTAACGTATAAACCGAGCAAGCACAAAGACAATATTTATCCCATTTTGTCTTTGTATGGGTAAGTAAACTTTGTTAATAAACAGAATTGAAAGACAGACTACATTTGAACAGCATTTTGTTTTCAATGAAAGAGAGGTTTTTAATATTCAATGGAAATACAAAAGACCGCCTGAATTGTCTGGTCGTAAATTTACTGGCCCGATGCTAAAATGCAGTAGACCTACAGTGTAAGTTTCGAACACTGATAATCAGTTTGTGTAAAGCTATTTAATTTGTGCAGTAAATAAAGTGCAATTCACAGTACAACAGAATCAACCAAAACATGCAGTTGGATTTTGATGGATTGGAGATGGTTATGTCATCCGTGAATCAACACCAGACACACATTGCCGATGATAACAACAGTGTCACAAATATACACAGGTTCTGGTAGCACCTTCCCTTTCCTCTAAATAACCTCTTTGACACCCCCCCCCCCTCCAAGTTGGCGGCTTTTAAGTGGCCAGATTTGTATTCTTCCCGACCCATTCATTGGAAAAAGAAAAGCGGCAAGGTCTCATGAAAGAGACAGCGCTCGGAGACTTTTGAGGGGGTCGGGGCTGGTCATAATGGAAGGTTTTGTGTGTGGACAAGTTGGATATTGGATTTGTTTTACTTTGTAAAATGTTTTGGTGCAGAAATCTTGAAGTTTGTCTTCATATTTTGGTTCTAAGCAAAATATGCAGTCTTTCTTCTATCCAGTACTTCCAAGTAAAGATGAAACTTCAAATCTAGTTGAAGTAATATTATAGAACACAGTGAACCAAATATCTGGAGAATTGTTAAGGAGAAAACAAAAATATATTCCTTAAAAATTCCTTTAACACTACTTGTTAAACCAACAAAAAGTTATAGCTGAGTAAGGAATGTCTTAAATGCTTGTTAGCTATAGTAATGACTTGATTTGAAACGGTTAACTTAAGGCCATGAGTAAATGTACAGCTATATTCACCACCAATGAAAGACAGTATTGTAAGGCTTTAGATATAGTCACCTGTAATTACTGTATGCATCCAGGTTCTATGTCTCTTTTTCTAGCCTCATTCCAAGACTTATCTTACCACAAGGAACTAAAGGCAGAACCTAAGACCAAACTCAGCTGAACTCGCCCTTTTTATGACCTTTTGTTAAATGCCTGAAATCACACAAAGAGAAGCGGGCATTGTTCTGTTGGGGAAGATGACGTGCCACAGGCTCATCCTTCGTCCAGAGCTGTCCCATTTTAAACGGTAGAGAAAGACTGGAGCGATGTCGCTGAATGGGCCGTTTCCACCTGCGCTAATCCATCCATTCATGCAGGCTCTCTCTAGATGGAAAGAAATCCTTGGGTTGACTTGGGCATCGGGGTTTGCAAAGCCTTCCCCAAGGACAAATCGGCCAGTTTTTTTCTTTCTTTTTTCTTTTTGGGTTTTTGTTTGTTGGAAGGAGCATCGTGATGCGACATTTCGGAAGAAACAATTGTTGTTATGGTTCAAAGGTGGTAGCCGCAAGTGTGTTGAATCCATGGTTGAATTAACAGACGGAGGAGGGTTGACTCGAATGTGACTGCATCGGCGTTAATGGTTTGATTCGTGTTTCTAGAGACCCTGGGTGGCTGGAAGTGCCAGATGTGATGATTTCAAGTCAATTTCACAGCTTGATTGTGACATGTTTACATCCATCTGAAGAGATCTTATCTTAATCTTACTCAATCACCTGTTCTTATTTACACCTTTTGATCAAGCCTGGATCTAGAAAAAAAGGTTTTGCCGAATCCACTGAAAAATTTTGTGAAGAGAGAAAAAAAGGGACTCAAGTTGTTCACTGGCAGTACGTTCACTCGAAGGAACAGATTAAGCTGGGCGTCCTATTTGAAAAACAGGGATACCAAAAGACACCCAGATACTCCTCTGGGTAACCCCAGAGAAAAAGGCAAACCAATCTTCTTATCTCTAGACAATTTCATTTGTCATTCTAAATTCATCCTTTTTTTCTAAAGAAGCGGTTTTGTTTCAGAAAGTAGCACATCAGTCAGTAAAATAAGAAGAAAGCGCACAGTGTATTATTTGTTTATCTGTGTTTTCCTAGCGGTTGCAGTTTTTCAATGAGACTTATTCATATGTATGAATGTCCCCTGGCACAAAATCTTACTTGCATGGACCTCGTTACTTGTCTTTGTCCACACAGTGCAACAGACTTCAAGGACTTTTCCATGCTAAGTAAGCCAATGAGCTTTACTCAACCAACATTTGTACATACTCAGATGTAGCTTTGCTTATGGAAGGCTTCGGTGGGGATAATCCTTCTGTGTTACACAGCACAAAGCCAGCCGGGGCCCCCTGTTACAACAACCCTAGAGCCTTCAGTAATGTTCAGCATGAATCAGATGACCCACTATTATTGTTCAGGGGATGGAGTCTGACCTTATCGGCAGTCCATACTCACCCCCCCCTCCATACTCCCCCCCCTCCTTGTGACCTTTTTTGAAACCCACCCTCAGACCGCCCTTTCCTTTCCCCCTCTAACCTCACGCTGTGATTGTATTGCTAACGCAGCCAGTCGCCGACGTCATTTTTATGTAAACACTCTTCAAGACACAGGAAGTCTTGTGATTACGTGTAAGACGGATAGACCTGGAGATATTTGGCTCAGGAAATTACTGACCGTTTTATCTTTATCTGCTGCCCCCATCTTTGTCATATTCCCAGAACCCGCTGTATGAAATAGCAATTGTTACGTTATTATATTCTAAACCAAGGAGCCAGACTGTTTTTTTCCCCTTCCGGCCTCTGTTTGGCTAGAGTGGTTTTGAATAGGGGAGAAGCAGGTCTTCACTCTCCCACCTTGGTCATGTTCCCAGAACCCCCATGTGAAATAGCAACCATAGTGTTTGGCCATGTGGGAACTAATAGCTTCGGCAGTAGCTAAGGCTGGAACGCCAAAAGGTCTGTTCTTCCTTCATGCAATCAACCAGTAGCCTTAGCCAAAGCCGGTCGGTGCCTTGTATTTAAAAAAGAAAGCAAATTTTTTCCTCCTGGGTTTTCCTTGGATACAGTTGTTTTGAATGGAAGAGAAACAGACCAGGGCCCAATTTCATGGAGCTGTTTAAGCAGAAAATATTGCTTAACAATTTTCTGCTAAGCAAAACTCCCCAGGATGCCAGTTACATTTTGTACATGTAAAATGGTAATTTAGCTGGTAACCCTATTTTGGTAATCACAATTTTGTTGTGCTTAGCAACTTTTTATGCTTAAGCAGCTCAATGATATTGGGCCCAGTCCTTATTCTTTTAAGAAATCCATATAAGTTAAACATTTTCTGAACAGCAAAATACTTGTTTTATATCTGAAAAGAGGGGTTAAAGATAATTAATTAAATGAATAAATACGGACGTACACACCCTTAATTCAAACCTTGTTTAAGTTTCAGAAGTTGAATAATACATAATATTAGTATTGAATAATAGTAATTTGTTTTGATATATTATCTGTCAAATATAGCTTTCTAAACATTTCTTTACCCCTGTCTAGCAAATACAGTGTTACAGGGGATTCAGGTCAATCCATGCCTGAGGTGTGCGCTGTAAACAACTACACACTTTTCATACTAATCCATCCAAAAAAAGAAAATGAAAATGTAAAAAAAAAAAAAAAAAAAAAGTGCCAGAGCGTCCAGGCAACCACAGGAGAAACCCAGTCTTGCAGAATTAAATTTGCTTTTCATTGTTAACTCACAATCTTAATGCCAAGTTAACCCCATATACTGGAAACCTTGCCCCTTGGTACACACAGTACTTTAACCCAGTACCGGATTTTGTATTATTTTTTTTTAAATTCCACTGGGTTCACAGACAGAATAACTCCCATTATTTATGACTTTGGTGGTTGTAGTTCCCATTGATAAGTTTTTCTATTGTGGATACACTATCTTTCTATTCAGGTCAGAGCAAGTATTTGGCCTACATGTAGTTGGATAGATAGTGTGCGGTACTGGTACACTGACTGAAGTATGAACTGCCTACAACTTTTGAAGATTTTACGGCTAATAAATCAACCTCCATTTGTTGAATGAGATCTTTTGCATTTTTGTGTTACCAATTACATCTTACTCTTCAACAGGAGTCTATTGTATATTACTACACAAGTAATTTGTAAGAAAACAAGTACAGTATGTAGGTTTGACAGTGTTTTTTTGGTTGTGTGTGTAAACAGCTGATTCGACAACCCTTTTTAAACAAGAAAAGTAAGACCCCCTCCAAAAAAAACCCAACAACAACAACACGAAAAACCCAACAACAAACAAACCACCAAACAAACCTCAAAACACTTCTTACAAAGTAAAGTAACTCTATTTTAAAGGTGTGCAATGTTGACACATGAGTAGCATTAGTAATGGAAAAAAGTGTGAAGCAATTTCATTCTTACAAACTCATTGTACATTATGGCATCAATGTGTCTACTTTCCACAGTTGTATTTCTTTAATACAATGAACAGACGTGTTCACAATTTGAAGAAAGAGATGCTGCTTATTAATTAGTCACATGAAAAAATCTGTTTCATAAAATTAAAAAATGGTAACGACAAAACACAGCAACAAAGTACCGATCATTTCTACTTGTGCTATTGAGGAGTACCCTACATGCGGACATTCCCCCCCCCCCCAGCACACTATGACTTTGAGTGTGAACGTAATTTCATGCTTCACACGTAGAAAAATTAGGCCAACTGTGACATTGAAAAAACATTTGGTGAAGGTGTAAACTGTCTGTTCCAGAAATCATCAGTTTGATAAATCATTCACCCTGAACTTAAGATTCAGTTGAGAGCTCTTTATGAGTTGTAGCTTGAAATTGGGTTTGTTTTGTAATTTGATATATGTTTGGGCGTCACCAGGTTCGGATGGTGTTTGCCTTTTCAAGTTTTAATTCCCTTTTCATTGATTTCTTGTGGATGTATAATTTTCTTTTGTTGAAATTTATGTTAGATTTATTTGTTCAGCAGATTTAAGAGTTGTATGAGGGGTAAAGAACAGTTGGTTATTTTTTATCCGACAGCCTACCAATTGGTGTAAAGGTGAAAGCTAAAAATCATTGGAGTTGTTCTTTTGATATGCATATTTTCTTTAAAAATGCATTGTTGCACAATCCACAGTTGAAACATATATCTTTAATTTTAACAAACTTATTTCATTCATTTTCCCTCTTCTGTTTTTTTTTTACCATCCTCAGAAATGGCAACGACGATGCTTCATCTTGTACGAGAACGGAGAGCTTGCCTTCGCTCTCGATGACAGCGTGAGTTTGACAGATTCTTTGTTTTGGGAGTAATAGATTTGCTAAAAGTAGAGCAGGCGTCCAAAAAGCAACACTGGAACAATATACACAGAACTTAATTACGGACTTCCTCCGCTTAACATTTAAACATAAGCCCTGAATTTCCCTGAATGACATTTACAGTTAGGTCGGCTGTTTATGGTTGTCTTCGAGTGCAGCGATTAGAACGTGGTGCTCGTAATTCCTTGTATCCTATACCTTCAATTTGGGAAGGAAGCGGAAAGAAGTCACATGAACGTGCTGGGGAAAAAGAAATAAAACCCACTTTAAAACGATGTTATTTTAGTCAGTGTCCATTTGCCAGACTGATTTAGGTTTAAAAGAAGAGTCGACAGCTGTAGAAAACTTTCGCTTTTTTTTGTTTGACTAGCCTGACTTTTTCTGGTGCTTATTTTGCGATTTTCATCCAGCACCCATTTTAGGCATTTACAAACTGGTAAATTAAATGAAAGGACTTTTTCAGCTGGCATGTGATTTCTGGGGATTCTTTCTGATTTCAGGATTGTCTCAAAACTCTCCTTGAGCCTTCAAATTGTCTTGAAAGAAGTAAAGGGAGAAGGAGACAGTCCACATTGTGACAGTCCATATTATTGTGTCCAAACCTGTAGTTTTGTATTTCTGGTGATGCACAGAGTCTGTAAAACCTCCTGAATTGTAACATCTGGGAGGTTTTGGGTCTAGATTAAGGGGGAGTCTATGCCCCTAAGCCCTCTTCAGGAATGTCATGCCTATTCAATACATCAATTTCATGCCCGTATCATTGTTAAAAGTCATTGCGAAGTCATTCGACTATTCAATACTTACAAGAAAAAAATCTGAAATATTTGTCAACTATTTTGTACAATTTTTAAGTTCCCTGGGCTATAAAGGCAGTTAGTCAATAATCTCTATCAGGTTTTTACTTGAATTTTTCAGTTGGGATTAAATAAAGTTAATACATTTCATAAACAATTTACTGTAGCTGGGGGGGGGGGTTAGCAGCTAACTGAGAAATAAAGTATTTTTATTGGCTCATGATTTTTAAAGTCATAAAGAATATTACCCCAAACAAAAGCAATGTGCTTTTTGGGGGTCTATCTTTTAAAGCTCAAATTACTTTAAAATCCACACGTTCTTTTTTAAAGGTTGCTTTTTTTTGTGTCAGTATTATTTTTTATGTTGTGATTATATCTAGTTTCTGTTTTCTTCTTTGAAAGGAAATGTTATTTGAGATTCTAAAAAGAAACAATCTGCCCTTGCAGGGATTTATAAATAGTGCTTTTGAATCTATCAGTTCTTTTTCCTCATGTCCCAAGTTAATGAAAAGCCCTGTTTAACCATTACCAGGAACCATGAGAGTTTGAGTCATACTGGTACGTTAACTAACTCCTAAAAATGGCAGGCTCTTAAAACGACTCCAGGGGGAAAAGGCGTGAGCATTTCAATCTGGGTATATGGGTGTATGTAACAAAGGAGTACAGTATATAGGCCCTACTGAATTCATCAAAATTTGATAGTAATTAGTTTCTCAATTAACCAACCAGTTGTGGTCTTACAAAACTGGATTTTATAAAAGGCACTTCCATTGGAAAATTTAAAAGTTTATGGGAAACTTTTAAGGGGGCATCAAGGCCAAGACCAGGGGCAACAGAGGCTGTTGCCTCTGTGTAATTCCAGGCCTGCACTGCGAAGGGGGCATTTTCACTTTGCAAAGAGCACTTTCATTAGAAGAAGTCAAATGTTTTGAAGAGGCACCTAGGCAAGGACTAGGGGCACGAAGGCCAAGTCTAAGGGAAAGTAGATGCTCAGTTTAGGGGCAGTAGAGGTCATGTTCCCTGTAGGATAGCATGTAGCCTTTTAGGGTGGTAGGGGGCAGCAGACATACCAGGTAAGTTTCCATTGTTTACGTTGTTCGGAGCACTCGCACATTTCTGATAACAATGGATTTGCCTGGTAAGCCTACTGCCAGCTATCATCCCTGAAGGTCTCCAGTGGATCCCTTGCATATATATGTCAACACAAGACCCAAACAGCGCTCTCACTGAGATCAATGAAGACCTATCATTGGCTGAGAGTTGTGCGTAATGCGTATATGCGTGCAGTGCACGTTTCCATTGTTTGACCCCAACGATGGCGGCCAATGCAAGGGGTCTGTTCCAGGCCTGCTGGCCAGCCTCATGAAGGGTATCAGTGGTTTTTCTTCAGCAGCACTTTTGCTCTGAGCTTGCTTGGCAGGCTGGTAAAACTTGCCTCTTAGGTAGCCTGCTGGACCAGTCAAAATTAGCTATTGATGAACATCTTGGGAGTTGTGATTTGCAAGTTGTTGTCATTGCATCTGATAGGCTTGTTAAGATCAATGCGGCTAGTCAATTGCATTGCTGACTACTGACAAGAGTAGAAAAAGTTAGCGTAAGGCCTGGGGGTAATAAGGGAAGTGAGGAACCTATGTAACTGTATCAAGACAAGGCTTTCCAGCAGTAGCTGTCTATGATGTCTTTTGACAGTTTTCCACCATGGCTTTCCACTGTGGCTAACTCAATAAATGATAACTAGAAAGTGTGTGTATCCAATAGATGAACATAGAGCTAGTTTGGAAGTCTCTTTTTTTCTCTCTTCATGACGTCTTAAAACAAAATGGAGGTCCAAGCTGCACATGAAACTAATGATAGTAGATAGTACAATGTATTGGATCGCTGCATCACATCAACTCAATCACAACATGTCACTCAAGATGCTTGTCATCCTCATCGTCTCTGTCATCAAGCTATCATTATAGTAATTCCAGGCTCATTCTTAACTTCCTTGGGCAGTTTACAGAATGTAGGCAAATTGGACAAGCACTTAGCTTTTGTACCAAAGGAGAGAAGAGAGAAGCTCTTCAGTTTCATTCATCCCTGGGGATACAAAATTATGTTTCATCATCTTGTTCAGGCAATAGGAAATGAATTTGTCCTCATAAAGGTTATGATGTTGTCCGATGGATTTTGCAATTAGTAGTGTTAAAAAGACAAAGTGTTGACTAATTAATTGATAGATTAAGTTACACATATTAAGATAAACTCTGAGCTGAGTCACGCAGTTCTTAACAATAAATCCATTGTACTTGTGTTTTTTTCCCCTTGTGTTCACTCTTTGTTATTTGATGCCAATGCCCTTAACTTCCAAATACAGTAAGTGGTAAATCTTCACTAAGTCCAAAACAGTCTCCACACTTTGTTTCCTCGATGACACAAAAGTGTGCTGACATTTTTGCTGTACTAATTGTTACAACGGTTTTGACTGTCTTGTTTCAAGATTATCATGGTGGCTTTTCGTGACTACTAAATTTCATTGAGACAAAAAGGTGCCAAAAAGGGGATTTCAGCCTCACTTTGGTTAGATTGATTTGAATGGGTGAAAAACAAGATGGCTGCATCATGATTAAAATTTTTGCTTTAAGCTGTGGATAATTCTTAGAAGTCTCCACTCTCTAAAGTCTAGAGGAATAAATCTCTTGTAATAAATGCTTGGTACAAATAAAGCATTGCTGCGATAAAATTTAAAGTAAGGGCAGTCTTGATCACATCCTTGAGTTTACCCCCTTGCCTTAGTCCAAACACCTTCAAGTGGTTTCCAGTGTCTTGAAGAACCCATGAGATAACATCCTCTCCTAAAGATCTCCTATTCTTCCCTTCCTCCCCCGTATAGATAAACACCGTACCCCAGGGCACCATCAACATGTACCAGTGCGAGAGAGTCTTCAACGCCGACGCGCAAACCGGACAGAAGTTCTCCCTCGCCGTACAGACGACCACGGCAACGACGTTCATCCGAGCGGAGACGAGAGAGGAAAAAGACAGGTGGGGATGTTCTTTCAATGAATTAGGAAACGGAGACAGGATACTATCAGTTATCCCAAACCGGATGTAGATACCAACTGCTCAAGTTTCATGAATTTCTTGTTGAATTTTTCCTTAGATCAAACTGAGGGTACCATCATTTATTTGTTTTGGGTGATGAAACGGCTTTTCTTGTGGTGGACTCTTTAATTAAGGATGGCTCTAGATTCTGGTGAAAGCTGTAAACAAAGATTGGACGCTTAATAATAATATTAATGATAATAGAAATAATAATAGTAATGAATACAAATAAAGTGCACACATCCATCTAATAAAAGACCTCATGGCGCTACAAAATAATTGAAAAAACACACGATATACTACATGTATATAGTCTGACAAGCAGGAGAAATTATGCTCTGGTTATGTAGGCTAAATTGTAGTAGAGAGTTTTTACGGCCATTTTGACAGATTGGACGCTTAATAATAATAATAGTAATAATGATACTAATGAATACTTAAAAAGTGCACACATCCATCTAATAAAAGGCGCTCGTGGTGCTACAAATTAACAAAAACCGATATACGCATGTATACATTCTGACAAGCAGGAGAAATTATGCTCTAGTGATCGATAGCTAAATTGTAGGAACGAGTTTTGAGGGCCATTTTGAAAGAGCTGAGGGATGTGCTAGATCAAATATTTATGGGGAGACTGTTCCACAGACGAGGGGCTTCAGATAAGGGTCTCAACTCTGCATGATGAATTGGTTCAAGATCATTTCCTGATGCAAAATAAAAAAATTCTAAATTTACATTAAAAAAAACCCTAAAAACATACATGTATATATATATATTTTTTTATAAAGCTCTCTGACACAGGGTAAATGAAACAAGTAAGAGGTAAAATTCTGGACAAAGGCAATTGAAGTTATCTTGTGAGAATCAGGCATGCAAATTTGCACCCAACTTCCTTTTTTGCAAACAAAATATATAAGAGTGACATCAAAAGTTGAAAAACACTGGACAAAACAGTGTGAGCTTGGCCGTTTCCTAATTTGTGCCATCACAAAGAATGCATACATTGGTTAATTCATCACCACTGTCTCTTGAAGACTGCCAAGGCAAAAAATGTCGTCGCCCCCCCCCCCCCAGCAACTCTGGTAATTAATTATAGTTTGGGGTTGAACAAAGAAAATTTACCCGGTCAGTTTCCCTTGTGGTTTATTACTTGTAATTAATTATAAACAGAAGATCACTTACTTAAATCCCTTTGTTTAGTAAACCCAACCCTTGTTATTTTGGGGCTTTTTGGTTTTGCATTGAGGTACTCCTACTGTTAGCGAACCCTTTTAGCGACTTATTTATAAACATATAAATGTCAGAGTATCTCCTGTTCGAAAAGATAATTGTTTCCTGTACTCAGATGTATTGTAAATGTCATAGTCCTCAATTTAAACACACAAAAAATGTCATAGAAATCATTCAGGAAACCACAGTCAACCCTTCTCAAGCCTAGCCTGGGCGTTGGCTCAGTCTTTTGTTTTCCCTGGCTCGAACCTCCCGGTGTAGTTAAACAAGGCTAAGTTTCATAACTGGTCCGTTCTTGGGAGAGTCATAAATCTTCCTCAGCTTCAAGTTGTAAAAGAGTTGGGAAGCTGGTGGAGTACTTGTATTGGGTGGAAATAGGAGCTGTGGTTAGGAGGAAAACTCTGGGCAGTCAAGTTTATGGTGTTGATGCTCAGTTGGTATTATTGGTAGGACCAGGGGGGTCACCGGAGGTCAATGCTGATACACTGTAGTTTGAGAAGGGTAGTTAAGGGAGGGTTACTATTGTGTTGCAATGGGACCGGGCGTGTTGTTATTTCTCAGCAGGAATTGTACTAGCAACAGAATGTTATGTTATCACTGTACATTGTGCTTGCGTATCAACCATTTACAAAGTCAGGAAGGATGATGACTGGGATTTCTACACGCCTGACACAGGCCGTGAATGCCGTGAATGCCGTTGAGAATGGAATTACATATATGCACATCTGTCTGCTTTGTGAAGCTGGATCAATCATGCATAGGTCCATGATCAAGTACATTTGGAGTACTAAAACATGAAGCATGAAAATCATTTTTCACATTCCATGTCAAGGTACAATGCTCTACCGTGTTAATGAATAACGACGCTCACAACATTCTACTTGTTGTCGTTGGGGCGCGTTTGCCGTACTTACTACAAGGGTATTCCAATCCTCGCTACCATTTGTGGCAACTTATAAAACAGATTTCTGTCCTCGTAGTTAACATTTCTTTGTAAAATCAGCGTCAGACAAATTGCTTTTGCAGAGATGTCATCATTTCTTTGATAAAATAAATCAGAGAAACGCACGAATGCAACTTCACACACCAAATAAGCCGCTTGATTCAAAATTGTCAGTTTATAAGCCCCCCTTGCTCACACCCCCAGAGTTGTCTTTCTCCCCCCATATCTCTCTAACTTGCCATAAAAACTCTATTAGATGCTACACCTTAAAACTTCCTAATTACTTAAGAAGCACTTTGTGGAGGATTTAGTATAGGCGACCCTGTTAATCAGAATCAGTCGCCCTGGGTCCATGGGCGGCTGATAGTCTGACGATGGTGGGCGCCACTCACCATCCAAAGGGAGTTTGAACAAAATGCCGAGGATGAGATTGCTCCAGCTGTAAATCACAGTGCTGTAACTGTACGTACATGCCTGGGGTGTGATTCATGCTTTCTGGTATCACTTTGGGTTTAATATTGATGCGTTGACAGATGCTGTCGAACCACAGCCAACTACCACAGCCAACTTCATAGTTTTTTTTACAAAGTTTATCATCGTCATGGTTATTCGTATGGATACAATCTTCAAGCATTATATGCAGTTGGAAATTGGATGTATTTTTTTTTTTGGGGGGGGGGGTTCATCGTTAGGAAAAGTTATTTATAGAGATGGCCGCGCTCTGGAGTTGTCAGAGTTAGGGTTCGGTTCCTGGTTGTGGCACTTGTATCCTTAAGCCAGACACTAAACCATAAATGCTTTCGGATTTTAGGATTGGGTGTAAAGCTGTCGGTCCTGTGTGTTAGTTACTGCATGTTATAAAGTAACCAGAACTCTCTTTGTTAAAGAGAAGAGGTTTGTCATGTGTGTCTCTGGCATGGTTGGCTGCAGATTGCTCCACAGCACCCTGTAAACATTCACAAGGTGCTATACAAAATTGGTCTCATCATTGAACAACAACAACAACAAAAAAGGTTTCTGTAACTGTCGTAAAAATTACTAGCATTTTGATACTCCAGTACACGTAGATTATAGCGCTATACCAAAATTGTGTATTGTTAAAATGAGTATCCCTCTATTTTTGTGTGTTAACAATAGACAAATTTAGCTCACCCTCAATCCCACTAAATTCACACACATAAATAATGCATGTGTGCATAATTTATGCTCGCCAGTACCACGGTAGTAAAAAAAATGTTTAGAATGGAAAGTTCAACCTCTCATTGAACTGGATGGAAGCACTGTCTAATGTGGGGCTTGTCTGTCAATTTGGTTTGCTGGCTCTACCTCATATTACGTGTCTGTATCAAAGTTCACGGTAAACCAGGATTCGGTTGGTGGGGGGGGGGGAGATATAGCTCATTATGTGGTTGGACAGACTATAATATACTTTGAACTTCAGAGGGCATATTACGCCTGAATTATCAAAGGTTAGTTGTTTTACCATAGCTACAAGGGGGTGGTTTAAAAATGTTTGTGTTGGTTTTGTAGCTGTTTATTTTTTGCGGGGGGGGACACAACTAAAATTGCTTTTGAAAATGTGCAATATCTATTTGATTGCTCTGTTAAAGGAAGGGTATACCTTTGGTAGTTACTCCAAACATTAATGACCATAAAAACTTACTTGGTATGAAGCACTGCAGCTGTTGATAATGTCAGGCATGCAACTTTTCCTCGGATCAGCTGATTTCCTCTTTTTTATTCTCAGTTTTACCATTCAAAATTGAAAAATACTGTACAAAATCATTGAAATTTTGTAATTTCCTCTTTTTGGTGAAGTTACAGTTGCATGCCTGACATGTGTCACATTTTGAGAAACGATTCTCTTCCAAAGAATGTGGTTTTAAAGAAAGGGATTCAAAAATGTTCATTATGGAATATTCTTCCTGCAAGGACGTAACCGCGCCAGATGTTTTGTAAAATCTCAAAAATGCTTCCACCTTTTGAAGTGAAATGTTCACAGGTTGGTTTTATTGTATATATCTACATTTATATTAGGATGAAAACAGTCAAGCGGTTCTAAAAAACCAAAGGAATACCTTACCTTTAAGTTAAAGCTGACATTGTACATACAGTCATAGTCTAAATGAACAGCCCTTAGATTTCAATGTATTGGAAGAGGAAATTAAATTAATTTCTTGGATTATGGCATGGGATGGGGCTCGTGGAAATGACCACGTTGCATTGAGACGTACAATATTGTAAGCCTTGTTAGTTTCATTGTTAAGTGTACGATGGAAATCCCAAAACACCAGTATAAACAAACACTGACTCTTAAGTGTACGATGGAAATCCACATAAACACTGACTCTTAAGTGTACGATGGAAATCCACATAAACACTGACTCTTAAGTGTACGATGGAAATCCACATAAACACTGACTCTTAACGGAATTGGATGAGCGCACACATTTCATTGGTAAGATTTTAGGGAACATTGTAAAGGTATCATACAGATGCAGTGTGTGTTGTAAGTAAGGATAAAACACATCATTGTTTAATTTTAGTCTGAAAACTTGCTGATTATGAAGTTCAGACTACAGCCATTTTTCTCTGTGAAGTATTTCCTTCTGATTATGAAGTCGTATTCAAGAAAAATGTGTCTGAAAACCTTACAAAAATGCAACAGCTGAATTCGGTTCTAACAACCAAAACTGAAGGACAATTTGTTTACGCATGGTTTTTCCCACTATATTTGACTTACGCAACAGATAAAGACCAAATGTTCACAGGTTTGTTACTTCATGGCTAATCACACAAAACATGAACACTGTCTGCAACTATTTTGCCAGTTCTACCAGTCCTGTATAATTCCTTTAAAGGCCCTGTACACTATTGGTAAGATCGAAAAACACAATGTTCACAGATTCACACATAACTTACATGATTTAAAGTAAGTAATGATAGAAAGGGTTCCTTAAAATATTTCTGCCTAAAATGCTATCGTTTCTGAGAAACGAGTAAAACAATAGTAATTATCGCGCGCGATAATTTGAAAAAACAGAAAACACATAAGATCTCTTTTCACTATTTTCTCGTGACCTCGATGACCAATTGAGCTCAAACTTTCACAGGTTTGTTTGTTCATGCATATGTTTAATCACACAAAATGTGGACACTGATTTTGAGCTGTTACCAAAAGTGTACAATACCTTTAAGGGCAAAGAAAGAGCAAACTCATTTCATTAATTAGATTCTAAGGAACATACGGCTCTCAAGTTAATCACCTGCATCCACATTTATGTCTTAGGTGCTGTCTACTTTAGGAATACAAATTCACGTTTCTCTCCATATTTGAATTTAAACTCGGCGTACAAAACGAGTTAGAAATCTGGCAAACAAAACAATTATTTGACCAGCAGAACCCAGAACCAAAATGATTGCGCATTTTATTTAGCGCTGACAAACTATAGAGCAACAAACTAGAAGAAGTCTGCCTGTGATGACATGTAAGCTGTTGACTCCTGACTTCCTAGGCGCCTGCTTGTTTACCAAAGAAGTTAATATTATAAAGCGTACACGATGGTTCTTTTGTCAAGTTTGAAGCAAACACTTGTGTTCCTTTGCCATGAAAAATATCAAGTAATACATGTAAAAAAAAAAAAAAACAGCACATTGAAAATAGAGCATATAAATATACCAAGCAATTTCTGTGGTGGACAAGAAGAAAAGAAAACGATTTCTTTTTGTTTTTAATCCTTGGATGTAGGTGTCATGTAAGCTGATGTGCACTTGATGATTTCAAATAAACAATGCTGGAACATGTTCTTCCTGATTTGTTATCCCAATGACAAGACAGCTGCTTAATATTTGCATTCCTGTGGTTTTGGCAGTTTTTTTTCAATGATTTTAGAATTTATCAATTCCTGAGTAATACATGTAAACCACAAGGGAAACTGAAGTTTCAGTAATTCATTACTTCAGTAATTTGTAAAATAACTTTGGGGTTTTAAGAGACGAAAGTTTACTTAGAGTGGGAAACCTGCAACCTCCGGCACGTTAATCCGGAGGTCGTAGGTTCAAGTCCCGCTCCAGTCAATTTTTGCTCAACCCAAAACTTCAAAAAGTATTGATTGTTTTTAGATATTTTTATTTATTTATTTATTTATGTTTTTTAACCCCCTTTCAAATTGCCCGGGCTTTGTGAACTTGAAATCAAAGATGAAAGACGTAGGCCCCCCGAGTCCAAATGTTGATACTTGCCATTTGTGGTCTTGTTGAGAATCTGTAAATCCGCAGAACTGGGTCAACCTTGGTGTTCACTACATCCCTTGTTCAGAATCTGTAAATTTTGATCGATCACACTCCTAAGAGTTTTTTTGTGTGTAAATGTAACCACAATTTTTTATTTTTTTTGTTGGTTAGAAAAGTCAGTTACCGCTTAATCACACAGAGAAAGATTGTTTTCTTGCAAAGTTTTAGTTTACACCAAAATCTCATGCAGTGAGTTTCAACATCAGCAACAACAGAACTTTAGGCATTATACTTGTACCTGCACCATAAGTAGTGTTGATTGTCGTTTATTTGATGCTAGTATGTAGATTTGTACTCTCATTAAAATAGTTCATAAAAATAAAAAAAAAGTCATAAAAGATGAGCCCTTAAAAATGGCTATTATAAATCCAAGGACACTGTGATATCGGCTTAGAAAAAACCCACGGCAATCATGCATATTTAGTGAATTCTGATTTAACTAACGAACATCCATGGGGGTGAACGAGTTGTTAATTGATTGGAGTTGGAATATCTCCATGCTCCTCCCATGTCTCCACACTGTCCGACTTTTCAGAGTCTGACTTCCCCTTTTTTGAAAGGTGTGTCATCATTCTCTGATTGGATTTAAATCTTAAGTAATGAATCTACCCTCATTAATGCTATTTCAGACCTCTCGTTTCCAGAAAATGTCAATTTGAGGGTTTTTTTTGGGGGGGGGAACCTGTCTACAGGAGCTTGTTGTGAAGGACTTATATCTTGAGCATTGGAATTTGCCATTCCAATAAAATTGTGAAAAATGTCAGTTTTGTGAAAAAATGTTTAACTAATTACGAGTTCTTATAATTGGTTCTATAATAATTTTACAAAAATAAACAAATATCCATGCATCCGAGCACAATAAATCAGAATATAATCATGAGGTTAAATCTGGGCTGTTTAATTATTAAATGATTTTTGGTTTTATTATATGATTTTTGTGATATGATCTGAAACTGTTGAAACAATAATAATAAACTTTGATTGTTTTCAGAGTATCGGCCCACAATTCGCGCATAGCGACCCGATACGCTTTCTTGTGCAGGGGAAAACTCTAGAAGTGTTAAGAACATTGGGAAATATTAATATAGGCATATTTCCATGCAGCCTATAACATTTAATGGAGTATGATATAAACTTTACGGGCTTAAAGGGAGGGTATACCTTTGGTAATTACTCCAAAAATAATGGCCGTAAAAAACTTGCTTGGTAAGAGGCACTGCAGCTGTTGATAATGAATACTATATTGAGTAACAATTCCATCCAAAGGAATGTGGTTTTAGAGAGAGGGATTCAAAAACGTTTCAATCTGAGAAACAAGAAATGTTTCTGCATGAAACGTTTCTCAGATTGTGTACTCCAATTACGGATTATTCTTCCTGTGTGTACAATAATGAAATTTTCACAGGTTAGTTTTATTGTACATTATCTACATTTATATAGGATTAGTGCGATCGACCGGTTCCAAAAACCAAAGGTAAACTTTGCCTTTAATCCATTTGTGATGTATGACCTGCAAATAATGATAGCTCAAGAATTATTGATGTTACAATCAATATTGTGATGAATTGTCTGTTCATCTGGCATTCACTCTGGTTGTTTAGTCTGTTCCAGTGTTGCAGTCATCCTGTTATGATTCTTTTATTATTGGATATAGATCCGTTTGGAAAGGCACTTGACATTTGATAACACATAAAAAATGAAAATTGTTTTTAGTAGATTAATGCTATCTGTGAAAGAGCTGACTTGCTTTACAGTGTACAGATCGAGCAGCAAAAATGCGTTGAGAGCGTCTTGCACAAAGACTAAGGGAAGAGCTGCTATTGATATATTTCCTTATGTAAAACAAGTCCATTGAGTGAGTGCGTACTGATCGTCATGAGAGATTAGACTGGTGACACAACAGATAACCCAGTTTTATTATATCTTTGTGTGTTGCTTTACTAGCCCCAGGGGATGGAGACGGATACCACACCAGAGAGTCCTTATGTTTTTTATCCCCTCTTTTTTTTTAATAATAAAATGATTTTCATAGATTAAAGCTATTTAGCCAAGATTTACACTATAAAACTTTTTTTTATAATATCCCTCAGTCTTACTTATTGTAATAGAAACTGAAAACATGATTCTTCTGGCAATTGTTGATTTTGAGTCAAATTTCTGAGAATTCCGCCAGTAAACCAAACAAGGATACCCTGATATTCGTTATCTGCCAGCTCAATTTCTCAGACTTGGGTTTGAAATAGCAGGTCCCAAGCAAATCTGGGGTAATTTTTCTAGAGGGGATCTGTGGTTGGCTTTTGTATTTGTGGACCCCGGGGATACCAGTGGTGTTGGATAGAAGATCACCCAGTCCAAACAACAATGTGGACAACATTGTTGAATATGGTTGTGGAGATAATGGTACTGACTGGTAAAATGGACAATGTATATAAACTGCAACCTGATTTTCTAGATTTTATAAAGTGTCTTCACAGAAATTATCTGCTTAGCAAATGTAATCAGAGGACCAATCATAACACAGTTATACACAATGCTATTTCGGCTGGTAAGCTGATTGTGCTAAGTATGATTTTTCTGTGCTTAAAAACATTTGTGTGGTTGACATAAAGTTTGTCCCATGGGGCTGATTTCATAACACTTTTTAAAGCAGATTTTCTATGAGCAGAATTTCTAAGGGAAGAGTAGTCTCGGTGCAAGACGTGCTTGGTGCATTTTGCTGCCCAATTGGTTACAGTACACTGTCCTGTGCACTACTGCACACCGTACACCGATTCACTGGTAGTTGGCGCTTTACGGGTCTCCGGCCTGAGCACCATAGTACAGTTAGGAAGGTTCGTTGATGAGTGAGAGCTGCATGCGTGCAGAACGCCCTCTATCAGTGAGTGTGAATGAGCTGAATCGCTACGCAGTGTACAGTAACCTATCTGGCAGCGAAAAAAGGTGCTAAAAGTGTCTTGTATGAAGACTAAGGGAAGAGCTGTTATTTCGTTGAGTGTGATGGTAGACTTGGATGTAAAGGTTGATATATTTCCTTATGTAAAACAAGTCCACTCTGTGAGTTCAAACTGATCGTCATGATAGATTAGACTGGTGACACAACTGATAACCCAGTTTTGTGTAGCCTAGTGCATTGCTTTAGTAGCCCAAGGAGATGGAGATGGATACCACACCAGAGAGCCCTTGCATTTTGATCCCCTCTCCTTGTCCTGTGATTCTTGATGAATAATCCAATCAGAAATTTGCATGTCCAGAGACCCTGAGACAGTAATCACTCTTATCTCTCATGTACAATGAGCTATATTTTTGACAGCTTGAGGGCGCTTCTTAACCGTTTTTTGCGGGTACAGACTCACAAACAGAAGATGCATTCTAAATCTCCAAATCTACCCAAACTGGCTCGGAGGCTCTCTTGAAGGAATGACAGTAGAATAGAAATATTCATAAAGTCCCAGATAGTTAGCTTAATGGAAGAGTGAATAGTAAAAAAGCCAGGTTAAGCATCATTGACTGTGGTCACTAATCGGATGGGAGACCATTCCATGTATTGCCATGGTTGGTGGCTTGTCTCGGACACGTTCCGGCTCCTTAACATCAAGCCCGCCCCTTTTGTAGCTCCTGTGCATTGTGCGATGCACTATAAAACGCCCAGGACACTTACTGTGAAAGAGAAGGGGCTTGCCTACTGTATTTGGTTTGAGTATTTGAACACAGTCATACGGAATTTGCTCAATATGAATGAATGAATTTGTTGATTTATTTTATTTTAAAGTATAAACAATGATAGCTTCATACCAAGCAGCAGCAAAATCTTGTTAATAACCAGAAGTAATTAATAATGTAAACCCGATTATTATTTAATGTTGTTTGTATGGTTACTTTCGCTTCACAGTTGGTTGGAGACACTAGGTGAATATCCGGAGATCAACAAGGAGAACGAGAGAATGAAACAAAGGCAGTTGAAACTCGCTGCTCAACACGCTGCTAGACAGGTTAGTGTTTTAGGGGATTTACTTCAAAATATCATCTGGGCCTAATTTCATAGAGCTGCTTAAGCACAAAAAGTAGCTAAGCGCGTCAAAACTATGCTTACCAGAATAAGGTTACCAGCTTAAACTACCATGTCACATGTACAATTTGTGACTGGTATCCTGCTCATTTCTGCTTAGTGGACAATTGTTAAGCAAAATTTTCTGCTTAAGCAGCTCTATGAAATTGGGCCCTGATTTGGCTTGATAGTTCTTTCCCCCCCCTCCCCCTCCCGGGAAGGGGGGGGGACACACTAAAACACAAATAAACAAACAAACATACAAACAGAATAAATCAAACTTGTCGAGTACCAAATTCAAAGTTGAACTCCATAGTTCAAGGAGAAAGAAAAAGTTTTCAGCTCAGTGGTTTTGGTTTTTGATTTCCCGTTTTCAATGGATCACCCCCCAAAAATAAATTTGACCAGATCAAATTTATGAGCGAATCACAGAATTTCAAAGGCATGATTTTTTTTACAAACAAACGCGACCTTGCACTCTCCGGTCATGTGGGTGTAGTGTTTGCCATGAGTTAAAAAGCAATGGACAGATCCCAGAATGAAAAGAATAAATCAATAAAATCAGATGACTAAAGTCACTTGACATCCTTATAACTCCAGCCAACTTGACGATTGATGACATTCTCGAGCAAAACCTGAAAAAACAAGAAGCGTCTGAGGTAATGTCTGAGGTAATGTCGGCCCGGGTTTTTCATTCTACATTGCTAGGGTTCAATATGAAGGAAATCTAGTACTGTTTTCTGAATTCACATACACATACACTCTAGGATCTTTCAGATCGGCAAAGCAATTCATAATTTGGTTATTTATAAAAATGCAGGTTTAAAGGAAATATACAAGATCGGTAGAGCTGACAAAATAGTCGAAGACAGTGTTCATGTTTTGTGTGATCAACCTTAAACATGAAATTATTTGGGGGGAACCAAATAGTATGCATGTGTTAATGCGGGTACATGTCTACATGTTCTCTTCCACACAAAATTCCTTTAGCCCTGAGTCTACCATTATCTTATACAAAACATGTGTGTTTTCTCTCTTTCTCTTCTTTTTATTTTGTATTTCCTACATGATCTTCCTCACATAAAACTCCTCTAGGCTTGAGTCTACCATTGGCTTATATACAAAACACATGTATTTTTCATCTTTTTTTTAACCCTCCTACTGTCAGTGACTCTTGGCAACATTTTCCAGTGAGTTGACCAACCATTTGAAACCATTCGACTGCCAAGGTTGTGTACTGTGGCACAACCTGTGCACAGAACTAACTGTGCACTGTGTACATGCATTCCCTCATGGTATCATATTTGAGGCTGGCATAGTTTATCTATCATTCAAAACCACTTGAATGGTATTGAATGGTCAGACAGCAAGAGGGTTAATATTATTTTATATCTTTACTATTATTACCCACATTGTATGCACTCACTCACATCCATCCACCGCCTTGATTTGACCAACACGCCCATGAGATCTGTAATATCCTTAACTTCAAGTATCATAATAATCATTATAGTTCAACCACAGTGGTAGCCTTTGGCTGTAGAATCGAAGTCAAGGTTAATTTCATACACAGAGGACGGCCAGTTTACTTATTAACAGTGGTCACTGACCAAAGAGCCAGTCTGGCTTGACACACTATCTTTTCACCTGCTATTGGCTCATTGAATCTGGGGGAGGGGAAAAAAATCTTTGGAATGCAGTGCAAATTGTTTCCCCTTTTATGTTCATTTCTTTTGATAATGGGCAGCAGTCAATAGATGTTTGATCGCTTTGCCACCCATCTCGGTCTTGCTCCCTGAACACTTGTTTGAGAATGATTAGGCAAATTTGTGTAATATAAAAAAAGGGGGTACACTAATTTTATCTGTCAGCCTCAGTTTTGATTTTGGATGGAAGGGTTCCAGAAAGGCTACACAGGGGTGAAATATATCAACCACTAACCAGGTCATACAATGAACCTGTACAAATCCTTTAGGGAAATTATTATGTTAGAAATACTGACAAAATTACCCAGGCTTATTTTGATTGCGGTAGTAATTGAAATAAGCCTGATAAGACCAGGCACAAAATCCCTGACAAAACATAAACTACATCAAAATACATGTTGGTTGTGTGTGTTTTGATGGAAATGCAGAGGATTTGAGTGAAGTTGCTCAGATTCCCAAAACCAATTAATGTATTACCTGTTTTATGAACCATGCTGTTCTAAACATTGATCTTCGTTTTGGTGACGTTCTAAACGTTGATCTTTACTCCGGGATGCGTTTTGGCAATCCTGAAAATGTTGAGGTTGGGGCGTTGGTTAAGTGTTTTTTTGTGTGTTCGATTCAACCGCGGTGACGTGGCTAGCTGTTTCGACCAAACCGTGACTGAGTTGTTGTTGGCTGAGTTTGGCTCGGTTTCAAGATTGCGAATTCTACAAACTATCAAAAAATGTCATTGGAATTGTTTTAAAAATGAAAAATATTGAAGCACACCAGTCCAATAATGTTTATAAAATTATAAAGACTATAAAGTTCCATTACTTTAAAATACGATGAATGCAGTATTTATTTTAGAGCATTAACTTTCAAGAGATGTGCCTACATGCACATCATTAACTGTTTCTGGTTGCCAACCCGTTTCGCGTAGGTCTTTTAAATTGTTTCGGTCAATGAATTTCATGTTGGAAACTTGTTTCTGGTTAAAGTCTCCAAATCACGCCCTTGGTCAGGTCAAGGCGGTTGCACCATCATGCAACCATCTTTGTGTGATTCCCTGAAGACAATGGCAGTGATGCTATATATTCCTGACAAGGGACCATACTATTTTAACGCAAAGCCTCAGTTTGGTTTAAGTGGAAAAAAATACTATTGGAAACTAAAAATCCTCTCTCAATGCCCTGGAGGTTTTTGGGGAGTTATGTGTCCGCCATGACCAAGGGAAATCCAGGCCTACCGCTTAGATCAGAAAAGTTCACTTTTGTGGAGTCTCATGCCTGACATTGATGATGATGAAGCTGAAAGCTGTTAATAGCCGATTGTAGATCCCCTACCCTTACCTCACAGGCCCCGCATTAAGTTGTTCATGGTGTCCTGGTGGTAGTAAATGCAAGTAAAGGTTTGAGGTAGCGCCATGGGTGATAATCTGTCTGGAGTATGGTGCTGGCTCTGAGAAGAGACTGGTTGTTTTGCTTGACGGTTTCCACCAGTGTGCTTTGGGCCCAATGTCATAGAGCTGCTCATTCAACCCCCCAAAAAGTAACTTAGCATTAAACAAATTTGCTTCACCAGAATAAGGTTACCACCTAAAATGCTATGTCACATGTACCATTTGAGACTGGTTTCCTGCTAATTTTTGCTTAAGCATTATTTTGTTTGCTTAAAGGAACATTACAGAATTGGTTATTGTAAAATATACTTTTGATCACAGATTTACATAAAACTTACACAGTCTATTGATGATGATAGTATAAAACATCCCCTGAAATATTTCTGTCTGAAATGCCATATTTGATGAGAAATAAATCAAACTAATTTCCGATTGGAGTTTATCGCTCATGAGCGTTTTATTCATGCATTGTATAACACATGCAAATTTGTAATCGTTTTTGCACTATTTTCTCTGGACCCAGGTGGCCGATCGATCTCAAACTTCTACAGGTTTGTCAGTTTATATATATGGTGGATTATATAAAGTGCTTACACTGCCAGCAACTGTTTTGTTAGCAAAAACCAATTCTGTAATGTTCCTTTAAGTAGCTCTGTTAAATTTTCCCATAGCCGTCTTCTGGAGAATCTGATTCACCTTGCATCTTACAGATGGATCATTTCAGGCAGAAGATTGAGGTTTTTTTCACCCACCTCAATCAGTGGATTCCTGCTCCATTATTACATCCAGGTTAGCCTGGGGCAAAACTGACCAACTAATTTCATAAAGTAAGCCTCACTAACAAGACAAATCAAGTAAATGAGAGAGAGAGAGAGAAAAAAACCCAGAGAATTCCACAAACATTTGTACGACTCTTGATGATTCATAAACAAATGCAATGTCTTTGACATCAGCGCCCCACGGAGATTAATTAGTTTATTGACAGCGGCGGGCAGGCAAAGTACAACCCCCCCTTGAAATTTGTCAGATTTCAAGGACAGCGTTAGAGCCCGGTGTAGATTTGTTCGAGGCAGACTGTAATAAACCTGGGATTTTTTTATTAGACACACTTGAATGTACTCACTCCATCAACTCTGTGAAGGCGGAAAAAATGGCATTTAAATAATCCGACTGGAAACAGATTTATTTGTCTGTCCTCCTGCATTTTTTTCTTCAAATTGAATATTTTTCCTCATAGAGTCGGGTCTGGAATTTCATTTTTTTGAGTGAATTTTTATTTTATTTTACAAATGTACATGAAAAAAATAAATTCATGGGAGTTATTTTAGGAGACAAGGGCAGCAGAGTCCATGGCCCCTGTAGCACCTGTACCATAAAATCATGGTGCAAATTTTGGAATCATTAGACCCTGTTATTGTTAACACATTTTAATTTTTAATTATTTGTTTGAAAATTTGTTTACATACGGAACTATTTTATTACTCTTTTTATTTTTGACTTTCATTATTTATTTTTTGCATTTATTTTTTTATCAAAATTGTTTAATTGTGGGTGGTTCTTCTTGTTGGTGCTGATGATTCCACTGTTTTCATTAACAACTTTTCTTGTATACTTGGATACTTGTATACTTGGATACTTGTATACTTGGATACTTGTATACTTGGATACTTGTATACTTGGATACTTGGATACTTGGGTACTTGGATACTTTTTAGCTGTATCTTAACCATTGTTTAAAAACAAATTGCAATTAATGTACATCATAGTTATGGAACAGTTTTCCATTGCCCATGGGGGGGGGTCGGTCTGATGCTGGTTTTGTTACTGTTTTAATTTGCAACTTGTCTTGTCTACACTCTCTTACTTTTGTTTTGGCCATGTTTTACCTGAGTGTTTATTGTTTATTAAACATTGCGTAAAATGTGCATCATAACTCATAATTTCCTGTATACAGTGTGTTAAAATGTATACAGGCTAGTGTCAGCTTACATGGCCACACATTATCACACCCGACCACGACGTCTAAATTAACTTGAAATGTCAAAATCATAAAATATCCAGGACGTCTAGATAGGGGTTTGGAAGTACTACAAGCTTGTCTGTTGAGTGCTGTTCGGTATGTCAAAGGCAAACGTAAACATGATTTGCCTGACTGGATTTCATATTATTCTAGCCGCCCGACATTGTGGGCGTCGGGACAATTTATTTTTGCCATATGTGGAAGATGAGATAAATATTTTTTCTTAATCACAAACAGATGTTGATAATATATATCGTGCTCCAAAACAACAATTTGATGGGCTGTGTTTAGTTTTGTTTTCGTTAACAAATTGTCTCCTGAAAAGACGCTTTGTTTTGTTAACAGGTCATGATGGCAACAGTTCAGGAGTGTCTCAAATTGACAGGGTTTAGACATGGACTTTGTATTTTTTGAATTACAAAGTGAAGAGTGTGAATCATTAATCAACCTGGATTGTCATTTTATTTGAAATGATTTACGCAAACATTAAATGTTTTATATTGTGGATATTTCAGTCGACAATTTAATTAGTATTATTTTATTATTATTTTGGGGGTTAGATGGGGGGTAGAAAGACAGATTATAAAAGGTATTTGAAGGTTTTCTTTTCCAAAGAATTTCAGATCATTGGATTTTGCAAACTGTCATGTAAACATTCAGAAGTACCTACATTGTGTGTTATTATCTTTTGGAATAATCTCATCTAAAAGCTTATTTGGATGAAGGATGGTAATGATGTAAAAAAAAACAGAAGAACTAATACATTTGGATGCTATTTTTCGGTTTTTATCCCTCGGCCCCATTGGCTGAGAGGGGTATTGTCATTGCCTACGACGTCCGCCTGTCGGTCCGTGTTTTATTTTAGGGAGACATTAAGGCAGAGACCAGGGTGCCGAGTGCAATTTACTCCTCTTCCATTTTGTGATCAGAAATCTCAGAATTTTTTCAAAATTGAAACCTTTTTATGTCTAGGTAAAAAAAAAATAATAAAAGTTGTCGTTATTTTTCTTCAGATTTAAAGAAATCTTGCTCTTTGACCTATGTATCTTGTGCTAAGGATACTGTTCCTTGAAGCTCCTTTAAAGACACTGGGCACCTTTGGTAATTGTCAAAGACCAGTCTTCTCACTTGGTGTATCTCAACATATGCACAAAATAACAAACCTGTGAAAATTTGAACTCAATTGGTCGTTGAAGTTGCGAGATAATAATGGAAGAAATAACACCCTTGTCACACGAAGTTGTGTGCTTTCAGATGCTTGATTTCGAGACCTCACGCGTGAGGTCTCAAAATCAATTCAAATATTTTACTGAGAAATTACTTCTTTCTCAAAAACTACGTTACTTCAGAGGGAGCCGTTTCTCACAATGTTTTATACTATCAACAGCTCTCCATTGCTCGTTACCAAGTAAGTTTTTATGCTAACAATTATTTTGAGTAAGTACCAATAGTGTCCAGTGCCTTTACATCTATAATGGCGGGGATGTTATCAAGAGGTGGAGATGCCATCATTTCACCAGACCTAAAAATTTTGGATCCTATGTTGAGACCGTTTTGTCAGCAATGACTCTATAAAATTCCATGGACGCTTTTCCAGACCATTCACCAACGCTGCACTCTTCCTTTTATAATGAAGACGAAACTCAAACAGTCATTAGACAGTGATTTTAGCTTTATTTCATCCCAGTTGTCAGGGTAGCGTCACAACATACGTCAGCTATTGTAAGGCAGTGGAGAGCGTGGAGAACCAATCTCATTAATTTGCTCCATTCAGGGATTTTAGGAGTCGTACTTTATTTTTTCCCCCACCAGCAATCAATTTTTAATCTCCCGTGGAAGGTCATGATGAATACAGATTAGTCTGATGGGTAGATTGTTAACGGTAGGAAAAGAAAGACAATAAAATGGCAGTAAAATAAAGAAATGTGGTAGTATTTGCAGGTTTTTATTTTTTTATTTAACAAAAATTTGCGAGGGGTGGGGGTAGGTAAAAAATGTTTAGAATACACAGAGGAGTGATTTCTCATAAATTCATGATTTTCTTACTCTTTTGAGACCAGATTTTCTTGAAAGAAGTAAATCAGTCACCAAAGGGAGAAAGAAATAGTCAGAAATATATTTCTGGTGATGCACAGAGTCTGTAAACCGCCTGAATTGTATTATCTGGGAGGCCCTGGGTCTAGAATAAGTGAGCCATTTTCCAGGAATTTTCACAGTCGTCAAATCTCATCCCTGAATACAATTCAGAACAGCATGCAGTGGATATCTGTGTACATTACATACATATTGTACATTAATACCCAAAGATGTCAACTAAAATATAGAGATTGTGTTTATCTTTTTTTCTTCTTCACCTTTTCAAAGTTGAAGAATTGTTTTCAGATCTTGTTGTTTCTCTCCCCCAAATTACAGGATTTGGTGAAAATATGACAACTGTTTGAAATTATTTGCCACTGATGATAACTTGATGCTTAAACCTCACCCTTTTTTACTTGTTGTTTCACTCACAGGAGAAGTACGGCAAACCTCCTACACTTGGGAGCAACAACAAATCCAGTCCACTACCCAGCTCCAAGTCAGACACTTCGTTGAACAACACCCTAAATGACTCTTGGCCCAAGAGTAGCTCGGAAACACGGGATATCCTGAAAGATAAAAACGACCAGCGGAAGGACCTCCAACGTTCACAAAGCACCCTTGAAACGAGGCCCCGCTACTCCGATCCAACCAATTCCTTCTCCCGGAGCACCTCTTCCATGGTGGGAGCGGCCGTCGACCAGCAGGACAGCCCCACCCAATCATCCAAGAGGAAAAACGAAACCACGCCCACCCTAGCCTCCAAGTCCAAACGTGCCGATGAGGAAATGAGTTCTGCTCGCCAGGCTAGGCTGCAGAATGAGGCAACCTCCGTCCCTGCCTCGCTGAGCAGCAGAGCAGCTCGGATGCGAGCTCGTGTCAGGGCGTCTGACACCGGCATCTCGGAGCTCTCAAAGAGTGGAGCTGCTCTTGCTCTTGGTATTCAAAGGAGTCGGAGCGACGTTGTCGTTGACCGGGGGTCGTACACCCCTCTCCCTCTCCATCAGAACAATAACAATGTCAACTTTGATCTGTCGGGATTCAGCTCCCGTGGCGACCCCCAACGACGAAGCTGGAGGAATCGCTCCACCCCAGATGAACCGCTGCCGTCCACCAAGGAGGTTCCATCCCCTCAAGAGAAGTCCCCTCGGGAGACGTTTCCTCCGACCAAGGTGCAGACCCCGACCACGGTCACCGAGGAGAGCCGCGAGCTCGGTAGAGATCGGTCGAGTACAAATGAGTCTCACACGTCGACAGTCAGCACGGGAAGTCAGTCCAGTGATGACTTGGAGAGATTGGATAACCCAAGGAAAGCCAACTTTCTTGTTAACAAGGTAAGGAGGGGGGTGTACTTACAAAGAAATTTTGCTTACATAATGACTGATTAACATCATCTCAACTGATGAGATCATCTTGTTTCTTCTTCTTCTTCTTCTTGTTTGTTTTAAATTCAATCAGAAGCACAGTAATTGCCTGTCAAAGAATATGCTATTGCTGTACTTACCTCATGTGCCACATTACACCCGTCATTCAAGTGTGGAGATAACTGTGGTGATGTGTGTAACATTAGTCAACAATAGATCAGTGTATCACTATCAAAGTGGAATGAAAGTATGACACGAAAGTGTAACAATTTGACCACAGTTGCGTTAGGTGCATTCACAGTAGATGGGCTAGTCAAAGATCGCTGTCATATTGCCAACGAATGATGCTTTACACTGTGAGTGAACTGAAAGACCTGAATTTCATTGAGCTGCTTAAGCAGATAATGTTGCTTAATAGTTTTCTGGCATAATAATTTGGCTCATAACCTTATTCTGGTAAGCATATTTTTGTTGTGGTTAGCAACTTTTTGTGCTTTAAGCAGCTCTATGAATATGGGCCCTGTTCTTAGTTGACAATTTTCTCCTGTCCATTCAAGTGTAAGGCAGCCCACCTCGCTACATTCACTGACCATCTTGCGTATTGTTTACCAATGTCACCACCACGCTGTGAAGGTTTGCCATCAAGGAAACACTAATCGAAAGCATTTTATTTTGTGGCATTTATGAGCTTTTCCCTTGACCCTCTACATATCAATAATGCACATTTTGGATGTGTAGACGGAATCGTGGCGCGTTCGTGCGAGCACAGCATTCTCTTCAGTTTGCAGGCTGCGTAGATTTTTCTTCGGCAATCAATCTGACTTTGTACCACCTCATTTAGCTATGAGGACGCGTCATGGCAGCAGACTTACCGAGTAAATCAGTCATCGAAACATGAAAGTCAGTCACTGCGGGTAGCAGTTAAGATAAACGTTACACAACTGAAGAGATCAACTCACAGTGGTGGTAGCAGGCTTCCATGTAAATCCATTTTTTTTTCAGGGACACTAGCCAGCAGGACCATTTAGCTTGTCACTTCACTTGTCCGCCAGACTTTTCCCCAGTCTGTTTTTTCATACAAACTTTGGGTTGCTTTTCAACAGTGAACTAGCCAGCCGGACTGCTTGGCGGAAATTTTGACTGGTCCCCGGGTGTTTTAACTAGCATTTGGCCAGTTGGAGAATTTCTGCTTTGTGCATAAACGATTACCTGTTGTGTTTACTGCCCACCGGTGACCCAAAGTGCGTAATGAGATCTGTTGTGGATAAGTTGTGACAAAAGATGATCTTTTTGTAAATTAGTAAGTCAATTTTTATTTTATTTGAACAAATAACTCATGGAAATGATGAACCCGTGACGAATTGATGCGGTCTTTCTTGCAGGCCATGCTCGATGGGGAGTCGCCGTCTCCAAGTAAGAGGACGATCGAACGAAGGAAACACGCCCACAATCGACGCACCCGACACACCATGGACGGAAGTATGCACGTCACCAAACAGCCATCCAGTGATGAGAGTGAGACCAATAAGGTAAGAGCCTTCAGTCTGAACTATTGAACATAGCATTCACTCCTACATGTAGCTGTCTTCTAGTCAGGGTGAGTAGAGGCCGGTGAACTTGAGCCAATTATGGTGGAGAGGCAGATTTGACGTCATGGTTGGTTAGGTTTAACCCTTGGAAGACAATAGTGACTGCAAGCTGGCTGGTACCAAAATGCCAATAGCCGGCTGCTAATGGTTGCAAGATTTGACGCACATGTTGTCCTTCTCAATTCCAAATCAAAATCAAAGTAATTACATAAAAAATGTGTCAGGAAAAGAAAAAAAGGAACTTTATTAGCCATGTCTAGGTGCATGGTGATGAATATGTAGAATGGTCCCTCAATGATTAAACAAGGTGTCAGCTTGTTGGCCATTTTGGCCGAGAACAATTATGAAAGGCTGGTGTACACAAATGAAAATCAATGTTAGTGCAAACGCTTTCCCCAGTTGACACCTAACATTACATGTACTCAAGCATGTGTAAACCCATAGGCCAATTCGACACTACATGTATACAGAACCTCATGCAACTCTTCACTTTTGCCATCAGTTCACACCAAGCACATTGCATGCATATCAACCCAATGTCATCTACTAGAAGACGGGTTCGAATCCAACCGAGACATCCTTTTATTTGATATCATTTAGAATTGGAAAGCACCAAATATAGAGCAGTTAATTATTGGGGGGGCGGTTTTAAGAGTTGCCTGTGTTTGTAAAAGAGTTGAACAAAATGATTATACTTCATTCACATTGAAAGAATTCAATATTTAAAATCTGACAACCAACCGTTGACTGTTATTCAGTACTAATTGATCTACCAGCATTGCCAATTAGCCAAAGACATGTTACCATCTTCAGTGCCATTTGACGTTTTGTGACAAGTTCTCCACTATTTTTGTTAAATTATAGCTTTACGAAGCTGGCCCCTGTCCCGTGGAAACTCCCAAATTTGTAGATGTCCCCTCAGCCCCTGTAATAACCCACCGGCTTAACGTGTCAAACACATGTCATCTCCAGGATTGTTCCCCAACCTGTCTCTCCCGAGAGTCTGTTTTGTTGAAAAAAACACCTGTTTTTATCGATTTTAGCACCACCTCTAAGTTCAGATATGAATTTATTGGAATTACCAAATTAGAAAGTACCAGCTGAGCCCTGGCAGGTTCTTGGTGTGAAGGACGTACACGTACATGTCTTAACAGCCTAATTTCTATCGGCTTGATGTCAGAGTGGGACGGAACGGAAGCAATAAAATTTGATGTAGCAGCTTAGCACAAAAAAATGTATTAAGCACAGAAGCGTTACATTGCCTGGGCCCAATTTCATAAATATTGCTTAGCTGAGCAAAGGTCAGCAGGTTACCAGTCACAGATTGTACACAGGACATGCTATTTTGGCTGGTAACCTTATTCTGGTAAGCATAATTTTGTTGTGCTTAACAAACTCTATTGGCTCATGTGCATCCTGTCATCTAGCTATTTTTAAGAGGAATGTCGCTTGTATTTGAATGTTTTAGTGTGCATATTTGTATTTTTCACACATTAAAGATGCTTTTAAAAAAATGGCTGGATTTTCTGGTAAAAATTTATTTAAATATTAAAAAGCTATTTTCTTTACTTGAGAGATTGAAGAAAACAAATATCAAGGATTAATGATAGTAAGTTAAAAGATACATATGTTGCGTTCTGAGAAAGAAGTTTGTTTTTTAAAACATTTTGTTAGTGTGTAATGAAATAACTGCGCAATGCAACTTTAAACTAATATGGCACAAGGCTTGCTTAGTCTATTCTAGCTGTCCCAAAATCTTTCTTCAGGAGTCTTTTAAATTTTGCGTTTGTTGTAGCCCTGTACCTGGAACTGGCTCTCAACAGCCTTGTTTGTGTAAATTTACAGAACAAAATTATTCACAAAATATTTTTAAACAGCAGCCTGAAGAGTGATCACCAAAAGTATAGTTAATTTTTCTTCATAATTAATGACTTAGCACGAATATAGTTTATTACGACATTGTTGACAACCTTTTGAATTGTATAGTCGCCCAGAAGGTTCAGGGGCCGTCATCATCACCTTCATCAATGGCCAGCACCAGGCCAGCTATCATTAGACTTGTTTTGTTTGTAGCAAATCTCTAGGATATTTTTTGCATTGATTAAGAACACAGTGGCTGTACTCTACACCTTAAAAAACACCCCCTCATTGGAAACCAAAGTCCTTGTTCAGGCGATGCTGTTGACGTCATGAAGAGTATAGTGATAAACAGTGTCATCACATCCCCCACCACCCCCCCCCCCTCAAAGATGCTTCAATTAACGTACGCATTGTGATTGTGACCGCCGCATGACAAAAATACACGTCTGCACTTCATTAGCGATCATGCATTGTGCCGTCAAAGGAAGTGGTTGTGTTTGTAGTCCCGTCTACTGCAGCACACTTAAATGGACTTAAATATATACCTCCCAAAAGGAAACCCCACATTAAAGGCAGTAGATACTTTTGGTAATTGCTCAAGAAATATGTTGCTTGGTAAGGAGCACCTGAGAGCTGCTGATAGTAGAACACATTATGAGAAACGACTCCCTCTGAAGTATCGTAGTTTTTGAGAAAGAGGTCATTTCTCACAAACATATCGTCGGCTCAGAACTATAAGGTCCTTAGTGCAGTTAGTATAGACTCATAAAATTGGTTTCGCATATTTTGGAGCTCCTGGTAAATGGAGTCTATTGATCAAGAGTGGTCTCAAAAGTCTGTTTGGTGAAAAGAAACATTCAGTTTCTAAGAACAAATTTACTTGTGGATTTTTGTTTATTTTTTCGAACTTATGCGCATTTCTCACTTAACAACCCTTTGATCATTACGGAGTTAAAATTGCAATCAGCGACCTTAAAGCACTGAGCCGACGATATTTGAATCCAAGAAAGGCTTCAGGCATAAAGCCTTTCTCAGGCATTTGAAAGCACACAATTCTATGCAACAAGGTTTGTTTTTTTTTACACTATTTTCTTGCAACTTTAATTTCTCAATTGCGCCAAAATTTTCACAGGTTTGTCGTTTTATGTATATGTTTGGATACACCAAGTGAGGATACTAGTCTTTGACAATTACTAAAAGTATATCCTGCCTTTAATGAGAAGAAACATTTTGTGAGCACTAAGATCTTTCCGTGGCGTTTGTTGATGCAAGACTTAATTTTATGCAGTGTGCATGATTCTTTCTTTTTTGCTGCCCATGGTTTGCTCTGCATTGTTGTGGTATTTTACATGGGATATCTATTTTATATTTTAATCAATTTTGTTCATGTATCAACGCCATGAACACTTTTGGTGGATTTGTGATATTTACATATTTTCATAATTGTTATTATTATTAATATTACCAAAGCTCAGAGACCATTATGGTTTTTAGAGAGCTTTTTAACAGAAAGAAACAAATGAGCACAAGTTTGTGAAGGAATTGGGGTGGACAATAAACACTGCATGGCATGTTGTATGATTTTTTTACATCAGGCCTGGAAAGTACATGTCATTGTGCTTACCAGTATAAGGTTACCAGCCAAAATACCATGTCACAAGTACTGTCTGTGACTGGTGTTCTGCTCATCTTTGCTTAGCAAGACAATTGTCAAGCCAAAATTTTCGGCTTCAGCAGCGCCATCAAAAAATTGGGCCCTGTTCGTGGCCCGTCAAAATTTTCTCACAGACTTTAATGATCTTTCCAGTGGAAGTGCCCTGTGCAAATATATCCCCGCCTTCCCTAAAAAAAAATGAAATTCACATCCAGCTACACGGAGAGATTTTCAAGGTAAATTGTGATTGTAAAAACCTGTGGAATATGCTGTACCATCCCTTGAAGAGATTGTCTACACGTATGGTTTGGTTGCAATAAGATTAAGAGTTCAATGGAAGTCCTTCTTCCTTCAGACTTTAATGAGCTTTCCATTGGAAGTGCAATATGCAAATATGTCCTCGCCTTCCCTAAAAATGAAATTCCCGTCCAGCTACACGGAGAGATTTTCAAGGTGGTTATGATTGTAAAAACCTGTGGAACATGCTGCACCATCCCTTGAATTGAAGAAATTGTCTACATGTATGGTTCGGTTGCAATAAGAGTTCAATGGAAGTCCTTCTTCATGGCCATTGACGTTACAAAAACACTCAAGGACTCGAACGTGACAAGTTCATGTTTGCTCTTCCGTCACGTCAATGGAAATATGTAACCCTTACTCATCAGTTGCTGTGTTCTTGAATTGTAAGGGCTCGTTGTGACCTCGCTAGATATCCATGGCTTTATGATTATGTTGTCTGCTGTTGCAATCATTTTACAAGGGGTTTATGGCCAATCAGGACTAATATGAAATGAAAGAAAAAAGTTTTTAATTTGCGGACTGATATTTGAGGCTTGTCTACTGGAGGAAGGTCGTTGAATTTTAGGGCAGAATCCAGACTTGAGCTTTTATTTTTTAAGTCTTGTGAAGTGAACAACTTTTGGGGATTTCTCAAATAATTTCTGATTGTCGGTTTCGGGAATTGGGCCTTTCCATTCTGCACACTGCATTTTGAGGGCGCTCTTTGCGGAAGCTCGTCTCCAAGTGTAGTGCTGTACTGATTTTCTGACACCCAATAAATGTTCAATTGTCAATGTACCCAAGGGGAGGTTTGAAAGTGTGTCAAGTGAAATTCCATGAAATCCAATTGCTGGAATTTTCCGGACTCGGGAGACTGACTCCTACTGGGCAGTAGAGGGCTCGGATGCACGATGGGGGAGGATTAAACCAAACATATGGTCAGATTAATTGCGATACTGATGGTTTTACATACTTGGTTAGTTCCAACCTTGAAAAGGGCCTTTATGCTTGCTATGTGTTTTTGAAACCCATGGGAAGGTCTTGTGAGAAGCCATTTGTGAGGTTTTTCAAAAAAGAAAATGTCTTTCCTTTTCACAAGTGAGCACTCAAGTTGGAATTCCACAGACTAAGGCCAAATATAGCGTCTTCGCCCGCTTCCTGTTTAGAGGCTGCCTCCTTTTTTTTCTCTTTCTTTTTTTTTAACAGGAAAAATAAAATGAAAATGCTAACGATCTCCGACAAATATTTAAAAAAAATAAATAAATAAGATCGTATTTTTAGCTTTTAGCACACCGAAAAAAAACACATCAAAATAAGCTGGCAACCATCTTGAAAAATTGCCCCGCCGGTTGTCTTGAAAAAATGTGTCGGGCAGCCATTTAAAAATAAAAGGGCCCTCTTTCCTTTGTACAGAAAGGCAGGACGCTTAACATGTTTTGGTTTTTTTTGCCTAAAGACTGTTGCTACTATGCTTTTGGGGGCAACCTGTTGCTATAATGTAGAAGCTTGCACTCCACATAATGACATATATGTAGCAAAACTGTTTACAGTTCGAGGAATTGAAAATGGAGTAATCACAAGAAAAGCAATTTTTCCAACGTCAATATTTTTATTTTGGGTTGAACGAAGAAAAATTGACTAGCGCGGGATTCGAACCAACGACCTCCGGATTCTACCCAGCCAGTTTCCCTTGTGGTTTATTACTTGATGTTTGAAATAAAAAAAAATTGCATTCCCTTAAGGTGATCCCCTGGCTGCCGCTTCCCAGGTTGTATCGTAAACTGGCTACACAGCAGTTAATGGGTGTATGGCTTCTGACTGGCACCTCTGAACAAAGATATTAACAAAATAGGGCTAGATAGCTCATTTGGTAGTGCGCCGGCAAATTAATCCGGAGGTCATTGCTTCAACTCCTGCTCTTGTCAATTTTTCTGTGCTCAACCCCAAACTATTAAAAAATTTACCCTATCAGTTTCCCTTGTGGTTTATTACTTGTGTTTTAACTTTCAAATGGCTCATTGCTCGTGTTTCATTTTGTATTACCCTGTCATTACCAACGTAGCTGTACTGGATGCAGTATAGGTTGCAGTATGACGTACATATGTAAATCAGCCGTCTTTACGGGCAGTTTGGAACAAACAGTCATGCGTTTCGTGTGAGAACGGCGTGCAGCACGGGCACATTTTACAAAACTCACCGCACGATTGGTTAGTGAACAACGCGGCTGCGTTAATAAGTTGAGCGCTTGACGCATCTGCAAGCCGAAATGCACTTTGCCCGTAAAGATGGCGTCTACCGGGAACTATCTATATGTTGTAAGTGCTTGATCGGATGAATAATACATAAACACAACTGTGTCCTCTGGTCGTTGTGTTGTTGGACAAGCCTCGCTGAGTAAAACCACCTCCAATTAACCGGTATAGTGTGTATACAACAGTCCAAAAAATTCCCCTCATCCAATTGTATTCTTCTCCGAATTTAAACTAACTTGTTGATCATCCCACCCATAATGATATCAATGCAAATGCTCTTGCTGTTGTTCACCCTGCCTTAGTTTTGTCTCCATCGACGTTGACACCATTTCCCCAGATGAATTGTTAATGCTGTCAAATTTTTCAGGAAACAATTTAACGTGTGTTTTTGACTTGTGTGAGTATACACGTTTACATGCAGATACATTAAGGGGAGGGGGGGAGGGGGCTGTCATCATAGCAGACCTGTAGCTATACATGGGAGTTATGAACTGCAACCAAGTGACTGCTCATGCGCACGTGCTGGCCATCACACCACAATACGGTAATGACGTGGCACCCTTTGTAGTGTTGACAGCCAGCGCGCACACTTGCAGTCACCGGGTTAGAGATCATAATTCCATGTACAGCCACAGGGCCTGCTATGATTATGACGATAGTCCCTGGTAATTAATAACTCTCACAGGTAGCAAATAAATATCACAAGCCAGTTTACTTTAAAGATATTTTTTAGTCTGTCCTTTTGTAAAAGTGAATAAGAAAGATGTTTTCCGCAGAAGTTGGGAATAGTTTCACTTAGATGTACATGTAACTGATTGTGGACATTGCTAGCATAATTTGGGATTTATTTTGACTTCTGATATGACATATTAAAAATTATCAATCCGCAGTTTTTTGGTTTTTTTCCCCTGTTTTTTATCTTACCCATTTTTCATTTTTACAATGGTTGTAACCATCTGTAAAGTAGGCAAGAATTTTTCCACGTAATAGATTTTGGAATATCCAATGTATACATTACATGGAGTTATGTCTACTGTATTTTCGCTATTGTTATTATTTGTTTTACCTACCCTTGGAATTAAATTGTCAATATCCACCTGGCCGTTGTCTATTGTGCCAAATGATTGCTATGCAAATATGTGGAGGGCGAATGGCAACAGATGAGTCATGGAAACCTGGTCACGAATGGCCACATGAGGGCACTGTTTGGCAACTCCATGATAATTGTTGGTTTACCTTCTGGCTTTATAAGCATGCTGGGGGGGGGGGATCTAAAATTGGTATTGAAACCAAATTTATAACATTCCAATCTAGGCTTAAAATTTTGATACGCTTGATTCTGAGAAACTGTTCTCAGTCTTTAGGGATGTTTAGTAAAATGTTTACTTCTTTATAATGGAAGTGTGATCAAAGTAAAGTAAAATGTGGTCTCTGGAAAAGCTTTCCGAGTTGAGAATTAAAATGTGAGGCAGAAGTTAACATTACTGTTTCTAATGAACATTTTCAAGTTAATATTGCCTTTTTCTTAGTAATAAAATGCTCTGTGAATCGTATGACTTTTTTTATGGGCTGAAAAAGCTTCTGGTAAGGGCGATCTAAATTCACCGTAGTAGTTTAATACCTCGAGAGTTGACAGTAATAATGGTAGCTTCCCCCTTTGAGGTCAAAGGTTATCATCTGGGTCATCAAGATTATGAACTATTGCCGAAGGTACTTCAGTACAAAGTGACAAGTATCTGATAGTTTTGTGTGCACAGTAAGCGTTAATTCTTTCACCACAGTAATCAAACTGTGTGTATTTGATGACTGATGAAATCATCTAGATTGAGCTGAAGCCCCAAATTTCACAAGGATTGAACAATCATGGGGTAGCTGTGTTGTTGATATTGTTTTAATTTTGTTATTTTTATGCCATTGTGATGAAGAGGTCGGTGGAAGATTGTAGGAAATGGAATGAGAATAAGCGATGTTGTTCCATGAATGAGTGACTGATTGTAAAAAGAGAGACATAGGCCGTTTTCGAAACTACGGTTTGGGCTTGGGCTCCATCCAACTGTTTGGATGCTTAGCAAAAAAGAGCAGGATACCGGCCACATATGTTAAATGTTACATTGCGCTTTGGCTGGTAACCTTTTTAGCATAATTTGGTTGTGTTTTGCTACTTTGTTGTGCTGAAGCACTGATTACTGGTTGGAAATCAAGATGAAGGATTTCCCATCCGAAGTGTCTTGTTTCATGGCCCGATTGCACAGAACTGCTTAAGCACAAACAGTAACTAAGCACAACAAAGTTACGCTTACCAGAATAAGGTTACCAAAATATTATGCCACTTGTACCATTTGTGATTGGTTTCATGATTATTTTGTTGCTCAGCCGAAACACTAGTGTCTGCTCAAGTAGCTATGTGAAATGGGGCCGAGAGCCCCACTTTACAAAGCTATTTAAGCAGAAAATATTGCTTAAACATTTTCTGCTTAGCGAAAAATACGCAAAAGAATACAAGTCACAGATTTTACACAGGACATGGTATTTTGGCTGGAAATGTTAATCTGGTAAGCGTAAGTTAGTTGTGCTAAGTTACTTTTTGTACTTCAGCAGCTCTAGGAAATTGGGCCCAGGTCAGTGCAGAAAAAGGTCACCTCAAGAGGAACCCTGTGTGGAAGTTCCAATTTCCCTCCCAGGTGACATTAATGAGGCCCCCTGTCCAGACATTGACTCTTTAAGCCTGCCAGAGACTCTGCTTAAACCAAGTGGCCATCCACATTAAACCTTATACAAGTCCTTCAGATTTCCAACATGCAATATACTCATCCCTTAGTAATCGTTGAGAAGCAGACACCCCCCACCCCTCCTCCCCCCCACCTTCCCCTTCAGCTTTTTTTCCCCAAGTCATACCTTTTTCTTTCATAGGACCATGAAGGATTTCCTACTAGGATTCTGAGTCATTTTGGAGTGAGATTGAACTTGTAGTGTTAAGGTCTCGGTGTGGTCGGCCCCTTGGAAACTAGACTCTAGCATGCATTTATACTTGTTTGTACTATTAGACAGATTAGAGGAACGTGCTTAAAGGGGAGGTTTGACATCAGTAGTCTGAACCCGTTGCTTAAAGTGTCTCGCTTCGTTTGAATCGTTGAGATAATAGCGTTGACTATTTACAAATAATAATAGTCTTTATAACCGTTTGATTGTCTCGATTTTAAAAGTAATTGCCGTAAAGGGTGGAGAGCTATATTTAGTCGTGCAGTATCAGAAAAATTGGAGGAACTTGCTTAAAGGGGAGGTTTAACGTCGGTAGTCTGTACCCTTTTTCTAAAAGTATCTCCCTTCGTTTGAACCATTCAGATCATAGCATTGAGTGTTACAATTATAGTCGTGATAACCGGTTGATTGTTTTGAGCAAAAGTAATCGTCATGAAGGTTTTTTTTCCCAAAATGGTCTGAACTCCTCCCAAGCATGGTGAGTGAATTTAAAATATGAAACATTTAGTACTTTTTAAATTTGTTTTATCCAAGTTCGTACCCTTCTACTCTACAAATGCCGATTTGTGGTTACCCCATGTAATTTTCGCTCTAATTGGCAGGATATTCTTCTTAAATCTTATTTCCGTTTCTTTTTGTCCCTCAGAATTTGTTGTAGTAAAACTGTTATTAAAATAGCCTAAAAAAAGTCTGGTAAAGCTTACACCACATTCACACGTGGGTCAGCCCTTGTACTCAATCGAATGTTCTTATTTTTGTCAATGACCAAATTTCATGCCTGCTCTGATGAGTAATGGCTGCTCTGAAAAGAACATGTGGTACCAAAAAAAAACATGTTTCGATCAGTAAGCCATAATCGTCTTCAGGAGAAAAGTTTATTACCACAAAACTTTAGGTACTAAATTGTTTTTCCCCCCACCTTGCAAATTTTCAAATTCTATCCCCTTACTCTTCCTTTAAGTTTGATTTATTGGTTTGTAATCCAAGTTCAAGTAGTGATTTGTCACCGACGCTTTGATGAGATCATTAGTAGTTGGCCAATGCGGTACACCTACCCATTAATGTGTGCCAATCAATTTCAATTGAGCTTCTTTAATTGATTATTAATCCCAATGCAGATTCAGAATGCATGTGATTTGATGGTACATCTCTATTTTGTCCGAGAGGGTTTTGTGATGGCTGCTCTTGGCAGACTAGCGCCCTCTAGTGGTGGATATCCTCTTGGGAATTGTAATTACATTATTAGTTTCTGTTTTGATATTTGCCTAAAAAATGCTGTCTGTAGATTCAAGTAAAATAGAACATCTGGGCTTCAAGATGTCCTGCAGTACACCAAATAATTTCTTAAAGTTTTAAATTATCTCACTAATTAAGGGTAAAAGAAATTGAGAAAAAAAGTGCATTGTTTTTTATGAAATGTGTAGGCCCTAATTGGGAATTTTTTAAAGAGTTCTTGCATAACCCCTTTTTTTCACTTAGCAACAAAATGTATTTGATAATTTTTGAATAATTCTCTTCCTGTGTGACTTTTTTGTTTGGTTCTGACATGATATTCTTCCCACTTTAGTCTGATTTTAAATTTTGTTTTTCCCTCAGAAAAATCTGCAAAATTAAATTAGATTTTTGTAGTCTTAAAAGTCTTACAAAAAATCATGTGTACATCTAGGTAAGCCCTTGTACTCAATCAAATTTGCCTCCTTCCTCCCCCCTAAGGGCCAAATATCAAGCCTGTTGGTTTGGTGGTGTGTTTGTGATTGCTTGTTTGTTTGTTTGTTTGTTTGTTTGTTTGTTTGTTTGTTTGTAAATTAGCAAGAACAATATTAATGGTTTGAAAGATTCTTGCCATTCTTGCAAAAGAGCTGCTCATGCATGTCAGCAACAGGCATTAGTTTTGTAAACAACTGCCTTTTGTCTGATGTCATAAGTCACAGCAGGCCTGCCCTGAAGTGGGATATAATATTCATGGGGGTGTGATATTGGAGTGGAAGGCCAAAACCATAACACTCTCCGCCATGTTTTGGACTAAGTGGATAATAAATCCTGGTGTGAGCGGCCAGGGTGACATTCTTCAGATGAAATTGGAGGCAGATTGGGGGGGGGGGGTGTCCTGATGTCCTGAGGGTGTTGATGAAGGTTATTTAAGGTGTAGCATACAAGAACAGTGTATGGACAGCCATTTGGTGGGTTGCCATCAGATGTTCACCTTTGTCTGTCTGTCTTTTTTGTCTTAAAAAATAAAAAATAAAAATGTTTTATAAGAGTTACCAAAAGGGAGGCACTTAACCTAGAATACTCGATAAAATTTCTTTGCTTGGTCCTTCTGTTGTGACAAAACTCTTGGTTTGCATTGGCTGCCATCGCTGAGGTAAACACAATGAAAACCGGTACGCATGTTTGCACCGCGCTCAACTCTCAGCCAAAGATAATATTAATAGCAAAAAAAAAGGTCTTCATTGACCTCAGTGAGGGTGCTGTTTGAGCTTGTGACGTCGTATGCAAGGGTTCTATTTTCAAGAAATTACGTAAAATGCCTAAGATATTTTCCTCAAATGGTTGTCTTTTAAAAAAGGGAAAACTGCCTTGCCCTCACAAGAACAAAGTATGAGACCTGCTATTTCCTAAAGATGAAAAAACTTCTTCTGAAGATGATTCAGGTCTTTTGCCAATTAACAACCCAATGATCGTATGAAAGAAACTTAAAATGTGCATTAAGGTGGTTGCCAATGTAGCAAGTAGCATTGCTTTAAGCCGGTGTATTTTGACAGCTCTTCCCAGACACTGGTTGGCAAGCCAGCAACCCCCTTGTCTGTGGGGGTCTCTCCATGCCGTTGCCAAAGGATACACTTCCTGCTTCTTGGAGGCATTGAGTCACCCTCTCCAGAGACCACCACCACCACAGAGCAAGACTTTTAGCTACTCCTTCCTAGTAGGTTTTGAATGCTGGGGACATTGTCGTACATTATCGTGCATAAGTTGCATACCAAGGGTTGACATTGGGAGGCCATGGGGCAAAGAAGGACCAAAGCATCGGCATGTGGATGATATCATACCCTCCATGGTAGTAGCGGCTCAGTCAGAGAGAGGGGAAAGGAGACAATTCCGAAAAAGTCACAGATCGGACACTCTGATCAGATTGTGATGATACGAGGTAACTACTGGGCGCAGATCCCTAGTGTATTCGGAGGAGTGATCGTGTCATCATGCTGAACTGAAACACATTCCAAATAATGAGGGTCGTCCGGAAATAATTCTTCAACTGCGTGAGATTGCTGGCGTAGCTGGGGAAGCTTTCGAATCAAAAGTGAATTATAACGAAAGCACTGCATGGAGATTCTTTTAAGGCATCTGTGTCTAGTGTGAGAGTCTCTCCTCCTCCTTCTGCAGTTTTCTTTAGGGTCAATGTAGGGGTCTGACCCCAGGAAACAGTCATGACCTCATGACTGTTAGTTGGATTTCCCAGATCTTGACGCATTGCTTGACTTTTTTCCGGGGTATGGACATAATCATCTCATCTCCTTCTCCCTTGTGATCATGGAATATCTGCAGGACAGACTAACTTAAAAGGAGAACAGCTGGTGATTCACTTCAACTTGGAAAGTATTACTGTTTTATAGAGGATTTTTTTTTTAAAGAAATTGTAAAACATATTTACACATAAAATAGAGTCTATGAAGAAAGTTTGATTGTTGGGAATTGGTGTACAATTTGAATTGGTGTACAATTTTCAATTCGCCCACTTTTGTGTTTTATTGTTGGGGAACTTTGGAATTTTTACGGGCTTTTCTAAACTCTGACTTTGGCTTCTGTCGGCCATTTTGGAGACCCACCCTAAAAAAAAAAGCGTTAATAATATATTCAGAATGGCCGATGTAGACACATCCGAAGCAATGTTGCCCGCTGAGCGTAGCTAATCCCCCAAACACATGTGCAATGATTGTTATCAGCCTCATGTGCAATTGTGATGGATAGACCTTTAAACCCAATGTGGATCTCAGTTTATTGCTGTACATGAAACTAAACTCATCAATGCACAACGCTGTCGTCAACATTTTACGACTCCCAGATGTGCAACCCGTTCCGTATTTTCCAACCCGTTTGCCACAATGCTGTGATGCAATTGAGGACCGTGAATTAGCATTCATGCACCATTTGAAGCACTTGTTGTAACCTTCCAGCTTTTTTAGGTGATGACTTTGTCTCACTGACGCAGCAACATGTTTCCGTTTTACGGGCTCTTTTTGAAAAGACGTCACAGTTGTGTGGTCTTTCTCATCAACTGTTTCGCTGCAGGTGACAGGTGACATGAATGTCATCCTGTATGCATGGTCGTCGGTTTGTAGTAACCCATGTAAGTAAGTACTTAAAATGAACAGGGCTCAAATTCATCAAGCTGTTAAGTAAACAAAATTGCTTAGCACAGTCAACAATTGCTTAGCACAGTCAACAATTGCTTAGCAGAAAAAGGGTTACCAGCCCAAATACCATGTATATTGTTTGTGATTGGTTCCCTGCTAATTTCTTGGATTTAAACTATAGGAAGGGTAAAAACTTCAAAGTTTTTATGTGTTCTTAACAACACTTTGTGCACACTAATCAGTGAAGCTGCAGAACTAGAACTTACTGTGCATTCGATTGGGTCCTGGGTCTACCCAGGTCCGACTCCTTGAGTAGCTTTGATGTTATTGTCACGGCTTACCCAGCTCAGACCCAGGTTACTTGCTCTTGGAGCAGGGTTACTTGGCTTGCTTTTTTTTCAGCATTATAACATCGACTTTTTAAAAATTAACTTTTTTTTTTTACATTGAAAGACGTAAACTGTTGTATTAACCTTAGCCTGTAAATATTAACTAAGTATTGAAGTTTTACCATGAGAATAATTCATTTGCAATCTTTCCGTTAATCCTTGAAGTGTTTCGGACGTAATGCACACAACGAAAGTAGTTCCGGTTGGCTTTCCCAAGATGCATTGGTCTGAAGTCTCTGGGAAGTTAACGCTCAAGTAGCACTTGTCGGGGACTCACCCAGAGAAGTACACTCGGGTCGACCTGGGAAAGCTAATCAAACGGAACCCTAAGAATGGTGACAAAACCCCCGTGATATTAGAACAAATTCTCAGATCCACTAAATATACTACAATTAGTACAAGGGAATGTCATTGCAAAGAGAAGTTTGAAGTCTAAGACGAGATTTGAAAAAGATCAGCATCATAGATCAAGTGCGAAGAAGTGGGTTTTTTTTTATCTCTTTTTTTAAAAACCTGATAAGATGTTGGCTTGAAAATACGTGTCGCATTAGGTGAGATATCCGTTTTATTACACTGACTAAATTACAGGAAAATGTTAAACCGGAGAGAGTGTCGACAACGGGGTACCAGGCGAGTTCTGATGAACCAATCACGGAAGCAAACACTATAAATAAATTTGCTTATCTGGCCGTAGCTGTTGGACGGATGTTGTACACATAACTCCTAATTAATACTCTCCATGGGCAAGTTAAGCGGGGATGATCGAGATGTTGGATGCGAGGTTGTCAGTTTTGTTGTTGCGATAAACATGTATTTTTTTCTGGAATGATTTCCCTAGGATAGGTTGAATGAAGCCCCCCATCCTGTGCTCGGACACGTTGGCAAGCCTGTGATATCACTGATAACTGATCCATTTTAATGTGGTCTTTAACTTTGAACAGGATAGCGCTTAAGACCAGCAGTTTTATAGAATTACACAGTTCATGCCAAACACGCAAAGTTGAAGGTTGGACTGTAGTGCACATGCCGCTATCTATCTATCTTTCTATTTAAATTTTATGTTTTTTACTCGCTTAAAATGAAGAGCTTTTCCTGTTAACATGAAGGGCTTCTAAAATTGATTAAAGAGTGTAATTAAGGGATTCAGCAATGCTTATTAGAAGAGCTTATTCATTTCAATCCTTCCGTTTTCAAGAATTATATGGTAAAGGGATGGAACATCGTTGGCTTTTGGAGTGGTAAATTCATTCTAATTCACTAGTTTTCAAGAAACATATCGTAAAGGGATGGTATATTGGCTTTTGGAAGGGTAAATTCATTCTAATTCTCTAGTTGTCAAGAAACATATCGTAAAGGGATGGAACATTGTTGGCTTTTGGAAGGGTAAATTCATTCTAATTCTCTAGTTTTCAAGAAACATATCGTAAAGGGATGGAACATTGGCTTTTGGAAGGGTAAATTCATTCTAATTCTCTAGTTTTTCAAGAAACGTATCATAAAGGGATGGAACATCGTTGGCTTTTGGAAGGGTAAATTCATTCTAATTCTCTAGTTGTCAAGAAACATATCGTAAAGGGATGGAACATTGTTGGCTTTTGGAAGGGTAAATTCATTCTAATTCTCTAGTTTTCAAGAAACATATCGTAAAGGGATGGAACATTGGCTTTTGGAAGGGTAAATTCATTCTAATTCTCTAGTTTTTCAAGACACTTATGGTAAAAGGTGGGAAAACATTGGCTTTTTGGAGAGTACATTCATTCCAATTATTTAGTTTTTTATCAACGTATGCCATAAAGGGGATGACAAACATTTTGTTTATATGGAAGATTACTCTAAGCCAATTTTTCCCCAGTAATTATTAAAAGGGAAGGTACATCATTAGTTTCTAAAAAATCTGAATTTGTTCCAATCTTCTCTATCTGTTCAGGAAACTGCCTGCCTTAAAACTAACATTTCAGAAACAAAAATAATTGGGAAAGTTTAATGGTGTAATACTTGCATCAGAAATATGAACGTTCATTTGGGTTTGCCCATCACTTTGGACGGTCTTGTTAAGCTGTTGAGTGTGTTAGTCCAGATTTCTAGTTTCATTTGGGTACAGGTCTCAGGTCTTTGTGACTCGAACCTTTGATTGGATCAGAAATATTTCCCTCTTTTCCCCCCATATTTGTCCATTGCCGAGCTCTGGGGGGAGGTTTAGAGTTAGTTCTGGTAGTTCTGGTACTGTTACATCACACTTTGCTCCGCCACTAAGATTTGGTACACAACTTCAGAGCGATCTTGGCTCTTTGTGAACTCAAGCCCAGCCTTGTTGTGTATCGCCTAGTGAAGATCACTCTGCTGACCACAAGAAGAAGTATTTTTAAGTATACATTAAAGGGACGAATGGCCTGGTTTTCTCTTAATGGTGAAAACCTATTGTGTTTAGTAGATACAGTACCGATAAAGTGTACAGTGAAGGCCTGTCACTGAAAGAGAACAAGTAACTGGTTTATCTTTAAAATGAAAGTATTGAGTTGTCGTGGCAAATGTGAGTACATGGGGGTTAGTGAGACTTTTCGTACTTCCTATTTGCCTTGAAGAGGCTTGAAGGAAGGGTCGCGGTGGATGTAACTTGACAATTTAATGAAGAGGTCAGGGTCCCAGATTAGTACGGGTTGATTAAAAAAAATTGCACGGTGAATCATCTCAAGGATCCGGTTCCTGGTGTATTTTTAAGTGCACATTAAAGGGAAGGATGACCTGGTTTTATATAATATAATAATGGCTTCTTATATAGCACGCCATATCTGTCACTCAGTGACACTCAAGCGCTTCAACATTCGTATTTTCCTGCAGTATTGTGGAGCTACGTTTGAAGTATTAGACCTAATTCTTTACATAGCACCATGTAATGGTTTACAAGGTGCTGTGGCGCAATATGCAGCCAATCAAACCAGGAACGCTGGGTTCTTTTACGTGCTTTACGTGCATTACCTACGGCTTTACGTCCCATCCTCCCCTTGTCTCCTCTCCCCTCACCCTCTTTCCCCTCCCATTTCCCACTCACCTGTCCCCCTTCCCCTTGTTCTCTTTCCCCCTCCCTTCTTTCTCCTTCCCTTTCCCCTCTCCCCATGCCCCCACTCCTCCTGGCCCCTTCCCCTTGTTCTCTTTCCCCCTCCCTTCTTTCTCCTTCCCTTGCCCCTCTCCCCATGCCCCCCACTCCTCCTGGCCCCTTCCCCTTGTTCTCTTTCCCCCTCCCTTCTTTCTCCTTCCCTTGCCCCTCTCCCCATGCCCCCCACTCCTCCTGTCCCCCTTCCCCTTGTTCTCTTTCCCCCTCCCTTCTTTTTCCTTCCCTTGCCCCCTTCCCATGCCCCCCACTCCTCCTGTCCCCTTCCCCTTGTTCTCTTTCCCCCTCCCTTCTTTCTCCTTCCCTTGCCCTCTCCCCATGCCCCCCACTCCTCCTGTCCCCTTCCCCTTGTTCTCTTCCCCCTCCCTTCTTTCTCCTTCCCTTGCCCCTCTCCCCATGCCCCCACTCATCCTGTCCCCTCCCCTTGTTCTCTTCCCCCTCCTTCTTTCTCCTTCCCTTGCCCTCTCCCCATGCCCCCCACTCCCTCCTGTCCCCTTCCCCTTGTTCTCTTCCCCCTCCCTTCTTTCTCCTTCCCTTGCCCCCTTCCCCCTGCCCCCTTCCCCTTGTCCCCTTCCCCTTGTTCTCTTTCCCCTCCCTTCTTTCTCCTTCCCTTGCCCCCTCTCCCCATGCCCCCCACTCCTCCTGTCCCCTTTCCCTTGTCCACCTCACTGACTCAGTTTCTATCCCCCCTCGTGTGAAGGGAACAACAGTAGAACTTTAATCAAACTGTCACTTTTCTTACATAATCCCGAGCAATCATCTTAGGCAATTGTATCCCAGATTCTGAGCCCGAGACAGGTGCGTGTGTCAAGAGTCAAGCTATGTTGTTCTCAGCCTCCTGGCTTTATATTTTACTGGGTTGTGATTAATGAAACAGGTGAAGGGATGGCACGGGTCAAGAGGTGATGAGTGCCGTCACTCGTTGTATTCAGCTCTGGAAATGAGAAGATATCAAAGTTTAGAATTCATTTGGGAAAGGACAAGAAAAATTTATGCTTCTTTTTTTTCTTTTCTTTCTTTCTTTTTTTTTGTGTGTGGGTGTTATTGGTGAAATTGTCTGCAGTTTGACCCCTGAACTCTCTACTTCTCCACATATTGAATTTGTCTGTCTTTGGGCAATGTGTAAAGTGGCCAAATGATCTTTTGAAGTGTTTATCATTTTCATCCACGATCTTGAAAGTAGGTTTTCCTAATTTGCCATAAATGTAAAAAAGCAACCCCCAAAAAGGGAAATTGCTGACATTTTGTGTACATTTACAGCACATGCACAACATTGGTAACTGACACAGACTAGTATCTGCACTTTAAGTGACCTTACATATACATGAAACAAGAAACCTGTGAAAATTTGGGAGTAACAAGAAAATAGTGAAGAAAAAAACCTTCTATGTTTTCACTGTTTTAGAACATCAAGTTTTGGTCTTGGAAGATCAAACCTAATTTTACTAATTCCTCAAAAACTACAGCATTTCAGGCAAACATATTTTAAGGGAAGTTTTCCACCATGTTTATTCGATGTAAGTTTGTGCAAATCTGTCAAATAACTACTAAACCCTTTAAAGAACAGAAACAGCAGGGTGTCCACACTGAAAAAACAGGGTGACCGAAAGAGCCACAGATGTCCGTCCCCTTAGCCAGCACGACAACGACGACTAGCACTCTAATGAGCTAAGAAATTGGCTCGCCAATCGCTGTGGTGAATGATCATACTTGATTCATAGATGTGTCTCTGTGGTTTTGACACCAGCCGGCATACCCAATACAAAATAATGGATGTGTTGGTTCAGAGCATTTCCTTGTTCGAGTATCAATCCAACCATGAAACATTAAACTCAATCCAACTTCCTTTTTCTCGATTTACAGGAACCGCCGACGACGTTAAAAAGATCTAATTCTGACCCAAATCTAGCAGACAGCGACGACATGTTGAAGCGCAAACAGATTGCCATGACCTTCCCTGTGAGTATTTCAAATGTTGTAGAAAATATCTTAAATCATTTTTATAATGTGTACTTTTTGTAGACCGTCATTGTAATGTAATTTTTTGGTCATGTTCCCCGGATACAAGGACCATTTATGAATACAATAGCTGTTGTTTTGGGGGGTTTTAGGGTGTACACAAATGGTTTCTGAGGAAAAACTATAGAAGTAAACCTGTGGGTACTACCATGTGTAAAACTCTTTTGGGGTGAAGTTTTGGCTCTGAGAAGGAGTGGTGTGGTGAAGAACCGTTGTGGTGAAGAACCGGTGTGGTGAAGAACCGGTATAAGCCAACACTTATCCCAAGAGAGTTTTATACATGGTTGTACCCACAACTTTACTACTGTAGTTTTTTTCATACGATCCACATCATGCAAAGCTTCAAACATAATTGAAAAAGTGACTTGATACAATGTTCTAGTTTTTCTTGAGCATGTATTCAGTTTGAAGGGACTAAATTTCTGACACGTTCCTTTTCTTTTTATGCTTTTCAGGGTCTTTTCCATCTGAAGAAGGGATGGTTAATCAAGCAAGGAGATGGAGAGCAGGTGAGATTTAGCTTCTTAACTTTTGTTTTTGTGACAAAAAGTAGAAAGGAACCATTTTGAAGCAGTTTCTTACTTGAGGAATGAGTGTACGTGTACTTAGTTTGTTGGCAAAAAGTGAAATCAAGTGGTAACAAGGATGTTGTTGACAGGTGCAGTGTGGTTTAAGAAAACAAACAAACAAACAAACAAGCAAACAAATGACTCAACAAACAAACAAACAAATACCCCTTCAACAAACCAAACAAACAAACAAATTTGAAACATATACAAATTTGAATGGCTTCTGACTGGCACCCTGAACAAAAGATATTGACAAAATATGGAGACTGCCAACATTAGGGCTAGAGAGCTTTGTTGGTAGAGCACTGGTTTGCAGATTTAAGTCCTGCTCTAATTAATTCTTCCTTGTTCAACCCAATATTCGTTACAATTTATTGAGTCAGTTTCCGTTTGTGGTTTATTACTTAATATTTAAACATTTAAAAAGAAAAAGAAGAATGAAAAAAGGTTGGTACTCAATCAAGAAGGGAAACATTAAATTGAAAAAAAAGTTTGTACGACAGAAAATGCAAAGTATATGCAAATGAATTCAAATTACCATGTGGTGATTCATCGTCAGTTGATACCGTGGAGCACCAGTGAATACCATAATTGTAATGTAGTTGGTACCCGTGGTATCAATAACACAGAATGCATCAATTTATTAGCTGGTATCCCAGCTATACAGTAATGCGAAAACACTTTCTGCGGGTGGGCATTTCCTTGGTGGTAGCCCCACCCCCTACTGTCATGCCACAAAAGAAAATGTGACCTTTGGTGGTATCCGGGGTCAGGAAGTTGACCTTCCTGTGCATCCTGGTAGATAAAACTTGTCATGTAACTTGTAAGCTCTGGACAATTAAAACTCAATACATCCACATTCCATCATCAGGAACTTGTTCTTGTAAGCCAGAGTGCTGCTCCTGACCTAAAGGTACACTGAGATCTGTCATTATTGTTATGAAATTTATTTTTTGCTTATTTACAAATAGAGGGTTTTTATTTCATTGTATTATATTAGAGATTTGTGTGAATGTTTATGAGAATGATCAAGTTAGTTTTGTTTGGATGTAAAGCGTATTCACCAATTGTATCTCTAGGAAAATTCAGTTTACTGTTAAATTCAGGTCTTGCGCCTTTTAGCTTTTTGTAAATTGTTTAACTTGCCCCAAGGAAGTTTTTTTTAACACGTAATGCCATAAATGATCTTGATGTGTTAATGGTAGCGACGATCGCAATCAGTTTATTGGTCTAATGAAGTTACGTTCACCCGATCAAAAAATAAATATACACATTTAAAAAAATAAAATTCATTATTCACATCTGATAAGGAAGAAATATGAGCATTTTTAAACAAGTATGTGGCACAGTTTTTAGGGGCCCTCAGGGCAAGTTGAAAGTGGTGTTTACTAGTCCAGATTGTTTTTGATAGACAACGTACGTCGAGCTAGTGTAAATGGTGAGCCCTGAAATTGTTATTTTTATCATTATTAGAAAATATCTCCCTTCTGAATAAGGATGAGGAGCCCTGCAACTAATCAGTGACGCACCCTGATTCAGTGAGCCTGTTCAATTATTGTACCTCTTGCCCACTTGCGTGACTGCACACATTTGTAGATGAGTCCACATGCGCAAGTGCTGCACACCGCGCCGCCATTGCTGGGACTCTGGCCGGCTAGGTTTTTACAACAAAGACATGAGAAAACTATTGTTTTTTTTAACGTTTTTTTTGTGAATTAGGTGTCTTGCTCAATGACTTAGACAATTTCTCAGACAGGACAGCATGGCATAACGATGTAGAACATTGATTATAAATATTTGCAACTAAAAAAACTTAAATTGAATCCTGGAAACAGCGCGGACGATAGGTGAGTTTAAGTGTGATAGACACGGATACTGCACGGTCAGGTTTAAGATGCGTTACATCGGCAAGGTGTTTTTAAATCAGATTTTCAGTATTCACTTTCTGTTCAGTTGCAAACATTTAATAAGTATGTTCAACATCATTACGTCATTGTGGAACTCTTTGAGGATGACACTGGATTTGCATAAAAAGTAAAAAAGAGCCACAGGTTTTCTCATGTCTTTGTGTACAAAACCTTGCACTGCCAGCGTCCCAGCAATGGCTGCTCGGTGTACAGCTCTTGCGCTTACGGGCTAAAAAGGATTGAGCTATACCTTGTTTACTATTAAGTTTGTTTAGGTGCACAGCAACAGTCATGGGTACACTTTTTGTTACAAATACACCAAATGAACAACACATAAATATTGAGTAACTCTCTTTGCAGATCTTTTTTTATTGACAAACTCAAGTACTCTCTACTCTTCATTCACACAGCGCTGGTTAATTCATCATACAAGCAACATTGAAATAACTGTGACATCACTGGTTTTCAAACTGTTGTTCATAACATGGACACAACAAAATTTGTACCCACGATTGTGGCTGTGCACCTAGTTGTTGATGAGCCTCCCGGGCCCAATGTCATATAAAGCCTGTAAGCATAAAACGTTCTAAGCACAGACAAATCTTGATCAGCAGAAGCAGGTTACCAGCCAACATTTTATAAAGTTTATATTGATGCCCAACTCAGTTTTTTGCTTAGCAAAGAAATTTGCTGAGCAGTGTTTTTTTTTGCTAAGAAGCTTTATGACATGGGGCCGTGGAGAAACATCTGTACAACAGTAACTGGAAAGCTGAACTAATCCAGCCTTTTAAAGGCAGGGTGTACTTTTGGTGATCACTCCACAAGTTAATTACCATGAAAACTGACTTGGTAAAGAGCGCTGGAGAGCTTACAAATGACCCCTTTGAAGTAATGTAAGTTTTAGAGTAAGAGGTATTTTTTCATCAAAAAGTTAGAATCTGAAAAGGCTTCAGGCATGAAGCCTTTCTCAGCCATCTGAAAACACACAATTCTATGTAACTAGGGTGTTTTTTCTTTCTTTGTTTTCTTGCAACTTCGATGACCAATTGATCCCAAATTTTCACAGGTTTTCATGTTATGCATATGTTTGGATACACAAAGTGAGGATACTGGTCTTTGAAAATTACCAAAAAGAACCTTGCCTTTAACAATTATTGTTATTTGATGTAATTACTATTATTATACATACATGCTGCAAAAAGTGTTTTTAAAAACAGTACATTAGTACTATTGTTCCTCAAAATGTACTTCTCTTTGATTGTCTTTTATGAGCGGGTAGTCATAAATATTAATTGGTGCTGTTTCGACTTTTTCACTGAGTTTCCTTTCTGTTGACAGGATTGGAGTAAACACTGGTTTGTGTTGTGTAACAACAAACTAAGCTACTACAAAGATTCCAGCAATGAAGATGTAAGTCACACAGCCATTGGTCTTTGCAGTCGAAAATTATCTTTGGCATAGTTCAAGATTTCACTGATATTGTAAATAGAGAGATTGTCGTTGAAAAATGTGCATTTAATTCAACGTTCAAATGAGAAACATTTTCCAAGTTTCTGAAAAATTATCCCATCCTTTAACTGTCAGACAATTGTCACCAAAGCTAATTTTTCCTTGACCCCCCCCCTTCCCCTTTCCACTGAGTTAGCAACTGTCTAACCGTGATGCATCATTTAATGACACTTAACCGTGCACTTGTGGATTTCTTTCACAGCCTAAGAGTCTTGACGGCGTGATCGACCTGGCCAAATGTAACAAGGCGTCCGAAACGCCGGTCAGCAGAAACTATGGCTTCCAAATTGAGGTAAACCAACAACTGTCCGATTGCAAATTGGCTAGGACTAAGGAAATCAATGTGTGGTGAAGGCCTGGGGCCGAGGCCTGGTTCTTGATAATATCACCGAGACGAAGTCGAGGTGAATTATCAAGAACCAGGCCTCGGCGGGTTTAAACACTAGTTTAAAACCGATTCAACTCACTTTGATTCCCATTCATAAATACCTTTCTCCTAAAAATATCCAAAAAACCTGTAAAAGTTCAGAACAAATCTGACAGTTTAGCCTTAGCTCACCTCGACTCGGCGTTGAATTTCTATGCGTGTAGAAAAACCGCGTCGCGCAATTTTCGAACTTGCACGCTTAGTTTCAAGCTATCGCACGCAAGTTTCCAACTTGCGCGAAATAAACTATGCGGCTTACCAAATTTGCGCGCTCCGCGCAAACGTGATAGCGCCCTCTTTGACAAAAAAGTTGCCAGGCCATGTTTAAACACTTCTAGCCGGTGTTATATCGTCCGTTTAAACACCCCCACGTGATGTCCTCTCGTCCAATCAGAATGGATAAACTGTTGCAGGTATTTATGAATATATAATATAAGTGACTACAATGCTGCAAATTGTAGTGAAGGGTGTCTAGATAAGAATAAATTTACTAAATGGGTAGAATTGGTCAACTGAATATATTTTTTTTATCAATGATTACTGGTTAGAAATTGCATCTACAACAAAAAATCTACCCATCCAATGTAGCAATTAGAAATTTATCGTAGTGTTGAGTTTCCTTGATAAATTAGGGATCCGTGACAGATTAGGGATCAGTAGATAGGCACCATGAAAGATTCTTGCTCATGCACACTCTGCACATGGATATAGCCTCAGCCTTGCAAATTAAATGGAAGTTTTGTCTTCAGTATGGCAGCATATTTTAACCCTGAGGCCTTGGTAATTTTGGAACCATCTGAGAAAAGCAAAACCATTTATTAGTTTGTGCATCAGTGTGGTCGTTTGCGTGTGCAGTATTGAAGACCCGTAAAAGTGAGGAAGACAAGAGGAAAGATTTTGGATTTGCAATCCTCAAGGGAAACAAAAAATCACAATAAGTAACTTTTAATGAAAACATTTCTCCTGACTTGTTGTTCTCTCCTCACATGAGGCTGTTAATTTGCAGCAAAAATTCCATTCTTTAAAACGTAGCCTTTTTATCAAGATGTTGATTTTATAAAATATTGTAGCAATGTCCCTTTGAAGTAATGGTTTCAGAGAAAAAATCACAACAAGTAACTTTAATGAAACATTCTCCTGACTTGTTGTTCTCTCCTCACATGAGGCTGTAATTGCAGCAAAATTCCATCTTTAAAACGTAGCTTTTATCAGATGTTGATTTATAATATTGTTAGCAATGTCCCTTTGAAGTAATGTAGTTTCAGAGAAGAGGTCATTTTTTTCACTAAAATATTTGAATCTGAGAAAGGTTTGAGGCATGAAGCCTTTCTCTGGCATCTGAAAGCACACAGTTCCATGCAACAAGGGTGTTTTTTCTTACAAATTTGATGACCAATCGAGCCCAATTTTTTCACAGTTTTGTTATTTGATGCGTATGTTGGGATACACAAAGTGTACCCTGCCTTTAAGTTCACGCCACAGTCATCAGCTCACAAATCAACGAAAGCACGTTCAGTCAGCCAAAACTATTCCTCCAAGAAACATTAATCCGTACAGGAAACACAGTCACACCCTAATTCTTGCTTGATCTGACTTGACACCCCCTCAATGTCAGAATGAAACAAAAAACTGAGGTCTTCTCGTTGCCGTTGCGTGAGAATTTAGTAGCTTAGAAAACAGATCACCTGTCGAGTTCGATAAGTCAAAGCTGACTTGGGCTTTGGAGGATTTATTGTATTCCGCATAATACCGTACTTTGCATCTGGTCAGTTTTGCTTTCATGTCCGTTTATTTTGTTCGTCATGGAGACAATAATATAGGCCGTGTACCAATTAGGGGCAGCGGCTGTTGTTAAAGGGTGTTGCTAATTCTCCATGTTCTGAGGAACAAATTTAGATATCTCCCTGATTTTTGAAAGTTTTTCCCTATTACGGTGAATGTAATTCTAAATATCTCCATGATTGTTGTACAAAATCTCCCTGATTGCAAGCTGCTGATGCTGGCAGCTCTTGGCCCAATTTCGAGCCACTCAAGTATAAACAGTTGTTAAGCACAAAAAAATGTATGCTTACCAGAATAAGGTTACCAGCTAGAATACAATTTTTCAATTTTTTGCTTAATAGTAGACAAATGTTGAGCAATATTTTCTGAATAAGCAGCTCTATGAAATTAGACCCAGGTGTTAGAAATGGCCAAAGACATGTATTTTTAGACAGTTGATATTTAAGAAGTGTTCATATCTGTCTGGAGAAAGATGTACATTTACTAGGGAATAGCATTTTAAAAGGTCAAAGAAGTGCTCATTTAGATTATGTGGTTTGTCCTCAACTAAAAAAGTTTTTTTATTTTGTTTTTTAAAGTCAAGGTTTCTTTTTTGTTAGAGGGGGAATGGGCATGTTGGCTTGAAATTCAGGAATTTGTTCATGTCTGCTTGCTTGAGAGAACCCATTTGAAAGAGAAAAAAACATCATTTGTGTTACTCTATTTCCTGAAACTCCCACAAATTTTGTGTTGTACCTTTAACAAAACTGAAGCAATGAATTGATCACACACTAATTTATGTGTTTTTTGTACATATAATTCAATCAGGAACTTTTAAGTGTCAATTGTAACTTACAAAACGGTGTTATTTTTTCTTATCAGTTGGATACTGGCATCATCATCTTGGCTGCGATGACATGCGGCATCCGTAACAACTGGGTAGGAGCAATCAATAAAGCTATTAAGACAGCCTTGGAGGATAGCGGTAAGAAAACACCAAGTGAGGAATCCTCATCCCTCAAGGAGAACCAGCCTGATATCAAGGAGAAGGCGAGAAGCAAACCCACCTCCTTATCGCTTTCCAAGAGCACCAGCGAGGTCCGACCAAAAGAGGACAGGTCTTCTCCGTTACAACCAACTAAGAAACTTATAAACAATGTAGATTTGACATCCACGTCAAGACCCATTACACAAACTGACAGTAAAGTTCCCCGTTCCCCGGCTGAAACAAAAGCACTTACTGAACGGGGATCAAGCGTACAGCCGACCAAAACATCTCCCATCCAGTCCCTTCCTCCGCATCCTGGAAAGTCTGAAGGCAGGAAGAGTTCAACCTCCAAAGTCTCGTCTACCTCTGAATCGAGACCTCGAAGAGGCTCGGTCACAAAAGAAACAACCTCTGAAGGAAGGCGGAACTCTGTGACTAAAGAACCAGAACCCAGACGGAAACATTCCGCCTCATCCCCGAGGGACAGTTCAGGCTCAGACTCAACAAAGTCAAGCAAGACCAAGGACAGGCGGTCAAGAAGAGGTTCGCGAACCGAGAAGAGATCCCAGGAAGAAACTGCCGCAGCCGTCACAGCTGCACTCTCAAAAAGGACTTCCAATATGAACTCGGAACATAAACAGGACTCGTCACCGACGGAAGACACTGTTAAATCATCAACGAGCTCCAACATGCTAACCCACCGAACCCCGGCCAGTAACTCAGAGAGAAGGTCGCAGTCTTCCACTGGAGATGCTACTGTCATCGCACTCCTTGAACAGGAGGTGGGTTTCTTTTTCTTCAGATTTGTTCAAAAATAAAAAGTAACAGTGCATTGCATGTGGAACTCTTAACAAAGCAGTAATGAAATTTTATGGGAAGAATAAGGTCAGTTTTCAGTGACGCAAACAATTGAGCCGTAGTTCCGAGATTTTGGACTGGTGGTTGTGAAGGGGGTCAACATTGGAGAGCCTGTCATGCAAAGCTCCGATGCATGATACTGTGTACAATGAAACTAAGCTTAGTCGGCCTAAGCAAAAAAAAAAGGCAGGTTCAAGTCAACCCAAGTCAACAGTAGACACTTTGTGCACTGAGCATACAGTTCCAAACCTACAGTCCCCATTAAAATAGTTGGGACACTTGACAAGAAATATATCCTCCCTGTCCCCGTCCCAGAAGGGCAGACCTTTAACTGATGACAGGGAAGGTGAGGGGGGGGGGGCCCAGCAAGTTTTTGCTTGGGTATGCAAATGAACAGTTTTTTGGCATATTGTCGAACTCATTACTCTTTCAACTGACAGGTGGACACGCTCAAGGCACAGTTGGAGCAGAAACAAACAGACTGTTCGCGCTTCCAGCAGGAGACTGTTAAACTAAAAACTCAGTTGAATGCTGATCAGCGAGAGCACAAGGAAAGCTTTCAGGATCTGGAGAATGAGCAGTCAGGGTACATGACCCAGGTATGCCATCAAGTGTATTGTTGAAGATGAAATTTTGGAGAAAACAAATATTTTGAGGATGAATGTGCCATTTAAAGTAATGCACTGTTTTGCTAAATAGACGTGATGTTGTACCCTGAAGTGCAAGGGCAAAATACAATACTCACCACAGTGTGTTGTAGATTAATTGATTGTTTAAAATCTACCTTGTAATCTATTGAAAGATTCTTTTGAAATAGATTTTCAACTTTCTTGACATATAATCCAAATCTTATAATAGTATTTTCCAGATTGTTTAAAAACTATTTGATTTTTTCCCTCTAAATTGCAGATTGAGCAGATGGCCGAGCGTAGTCGCAAATCGGAACTTACCAATCAAAAACTTCAGGCGGAGCTTCGTCAGACAAAGAACGACTCTCATCAAGCCCACAGCAGGTCCAGCAGCTTGACCGTCAACTTACCAACTGAAGAATGATTTTCAGGGACGCGACAAAGAACTGGACATCATGAAAGCTCGTCTTGATGAGGTGATTCAGATCTAGCGTCCAGCGAGAACGAGACCGGAGAAATCAGAGCCAATCTCAAGACGGAACGGGAGCGCAGCGAAAGTCTAGAGATAGAACTGACAGACACCTGGATGAAACTTCGGACGACGGAATCAAAGGACTGAATGTGGACATTGTTGAACGCTTGTCAACGAAACTTGACGAATCACGGATTCGACTGGAGGAGAGGGAAAATGACAATGTAACGAACGAGGAGAGATCGGAAAAGCGCTTGGGTCGCATACAGAGTCAGTTCCAGTCAGAAAATGCTGCCTTGCGGGAGAAGCTAAATGCAGCTTTACAAGAGTCTGAGAGACTGAGACTTGTTGACAAAAGTGAACTGGTTGAAAAGAAGGAAGCAATTTCACAAAAGGCTGGAAGGTCAGATCAGACTTCATCTTTGGGGATGGACTCGCGGTAGAAGAATTAGAAAGAGCCCTGAAAGATGTTAAAGCTCAGTTGAAAACAGAAACAACTGCAAAATCAGTCCTGCAGAAAAGTTACAATGAACTAGTCGCTCAGTCAGCGCATCAGTTTTTGGAAGGACAGGGTGACATGGCCTCTACTGGGAGCGATGACAATACTATAAAGTTGGAAGTTGATTTGGATGTAGCTGAAAAGGAAGTTGAAAGATTGAAGAAAAATAATGAAGCGGAGAGAGAGCACAAGACGTTTCTTGAAAAGGCCTTCCTGCGAGAACAGGCTCTCAGAAAACAGCTTGAGGAGAAACTCTCCAATTCAACTCAGGAAAGTGGCAGCTCAGAAGTGGAACAGAGGGATGCAGAGATCGTTACCGTCCGTGCTGAACTGAAAAAAGCCAAGAAAGAGCGGGAGGCAGTCAACCTTGTGCGCAAGCAGCTGGTGTCAGCTGTGGACAGTTTAAACGCCCAGTTGTCTGAAAAAGAGAGGGTTGTGGAGAAGATCAGTGCAGAACTGGAAACCCGTAGCAGTCAGAATACAAAACTAGAAGAGCAGATTCAGACAAGTCTGTCTGAAACGGCAAGTCTGAGGAGCAAAGTTGAAAATATGGAAGCTGAGCCAAAGCATAGTGGTAGGAGTGGACCTGAAGACCCGTCCCAACTGGAATCTTTCAGAGCAGAACAACGACAGCTGAAACGACAGATGGGTAGCCTTCAGGAGGAGCATGCCCTTGAGATGCACAATCGACAAAGTGAGTTGGAAACTGCAAAAAGTGAAATCGCCAGCCTTCAGGAGAAGTTATCCGAGTTGCAGACCAAATGGAAAGATGCAGTGGAAGGAGCAACCAAGGCAGAAAATGATTCTGCAGCCAGCATCCTTGAGATACAGAAAGAGAGTGAACAGTTGAGGTCGAAATGCGAACGCTTTGAAAAGGAGATCAAACGCCTGCGTGCAGAGCTCCATGAATCCCAAGACAACTTTGATGAGCTGGAGCTGAAGTTCATTCACAAGAGGGAGGACCTGAAGCGGCTGGAGCAGACCCACGAGGAGCAGATTGGCCAGATGGGGTACAGGATTCAGGACCTCACTAGCAAGTTGGCATCAACTGAGCGTAAGGTGAGAGATCTGAGGGGGGTAGATCACAGAAATAGGGGAAAGGGTGGAGTGGGTGCTGGTGGGGTGGGAATGCAGTTAACGCAAACTCGCCAGATGGAAACAAAGCTCAAAGAACTGGAGTCTAAGCTGGGGGATGTCGAAAGTACCTTGCAGAACCAGGACCAGGACACTAGCAGCTTACTTGGTAAGATAGTCTCAGTAGAGCAGCAGGTCCACAATTTGGGACAAGGTCCTTCCACAAGTAGTGTGTCAAGTTTTGATGCTGAGCCACATCAAACCCAGCCGATACAGCTACTTTCTTGTGGCTCTTCAGCTGCCAGTGCCCCTCGTGATAGCATATCAACATCTGGTGCTGATTTGTCTGAGGATTCAGAGGCAGGGGCATCTGGTACTTCTCCAGACCGGGCTAAGCAGACCTTCCGAGCTCGGTTCTTGGAGACCAAGCTCAGTGAGACTGAGCTGAAGCTGAAGGAGGTAACTAGAAAGCTGGTTGATGTGACGACGCGGGAGTTGGAGAACCGTAAGGCCTACCAGGGGAAAAGCATCTCTGAAAGCCGACTGAAGGAGAGGTTAAAGATCATGGAGCGTGAGATTGCAGAGGTTACAAGGGAGCTCCATCAGGTACAGTCAAACAGTCGCACCTTTGCCTGCGCTGTGCGGGCGTCTTTGACTGACTGTGGACAGCTATTGGGGGACATTAATTCTGGTTTAGGTTGGGTTGATTTAGAGGTAGACTTGGATGGGGCTGGCAGGGATGGGCTGCCTTACCAGCAGCAGCGGGTGGAGGTAGCCACTAACCCAACTACTACTAGTCACAACAATATGCTTTCCTGCCTCAAAACCCTGCTCACCGATGCATGCCACAAAGTAGATCAGTGTAAACAGACTGCCTTGTCCCATCAAACCCAAATTGAAAAGCAGAGTAGGGATTCTTTGGTGATTAGGGAGCGGAGTGTAGAGGGGTGTTCAGCCAGCAGTAGTTTCACCTCAACAGGTGGCTCTAGTTTTGATAGTACAGAGTTGAGCTTGAGGCACCCCCTTCAGCGTAACCCAAGTACCATTGACACGCTGCAGCGTTTTGCAAGTAGGCTGTCCTCGGAGGTTATTCTCCTTGGCGAATCCACTTATGTCCTTCACCAAACAGATAAGCAAAAACTCGCCAAGGTGCAAATGTGTCTTGGTGAAATTGACTCCCTCACTGCCGCTATGGCAGACCTTGAAAAGGCATTTAGTGAAGAACAACATGGTTCCAAGGGTTCCTCTTTGTCTCATACTTCCCAGACCATAAGTGATCTTCTTTCCCCAAGGTATCTCTTAGAGGCCGAGTCCTGTTACAATCACGCCTCTCCTGAAAGTCCAAACCAAGTGTCTCAATCTGATTTCACAAGGCCATTCATTGACAGGCATTCTAAATCAAGATCACCTTTAAAGCGGCAAACTAGGATCAAAACATCTGAGAAATCCACACATTTCAAATTCGTCGATCAAGCCCCAGTCTGGTCCCCCAAACTAGATTTCTTTTCAAATTCGATGGCCAACTCTATTACAAAAGCAGCTCAGGTTGAGTACCTGTCAAATGTCAAAAAGGGTGACCTGACATCATCTCCACCAGGCAATGAATTTTTTTTGCAATTGTATAGCTCAGAACTGAAGCTGGAAGAGGCAAGCATCTCTCTGTGGCAAAAGCAAAAATTATTCAATGAAATGTTTGAGGAGCACCTGAAGAGCGTAATTGTTAAATTGTCTGATATTTTAGCCCTAGAAAACAACAGACGTGTAAAGGCTGATAAGGAGAAAAATAGGAAGGCCGGCCTATGTGTGGATAATGATGATGTGTTGGAAAGGTTGAACAAATTTGTATCTTCAGCTGCTAAAGAAATGGATATTGTTGACATTCTTGATTCAGTTGGCCCAGACCTAGTGTCGTATGCTAAGCAAATTGCTATGCAAGAAGCTAGAGGGATATCTTTGAATTTAGTTGAGGATGAGATGCTGCTTGTTGAAGTCTTCCACTTGCTCCAAGTCAGAGTTGCTGACTTTCTGAAAAAGCTGTCGATAGAAAGTGATTCCTGTCAGGTGGTTCTTAAGGCTCTGAGTTCAGTTGGTGAGAAGCGGTACACACATATTGAGACTTTCCTTGAGGATGAGCTGATCCGAGTGAAGTATGAGCTACAGCAGAGTTTTCAGAGCGCCATGGCTGACGTCAAGAAGGGGAAGGGTCTGCAGTGTGTAGACGGTGTTGACTTGCACGCCATTTTAGGGGATTATGTAGGTCTTTTAGGGAGTCTTATCATCAGGAAGGTTGTTGTGGGAGGCTTGGTGAGGCATGTCATTGAACAAATTCCACAATCGGTCAACTGGGAAGGCACTACCTTGAACAGTTTTGATACCAGCCTCGATCTTACAACTGGGAGTTCTGAGCAAACGGAGACAGTTGTGTCCCGTATTCCTGAACCAGTTAGTGTTGATTACGAAGATATGGCGAATGAGTTAGCAAACACTGCCATGGAGCGTGCTGAGAGTGTGCATTTGTCTGGCCTTCTTCAATGTGAGTGGGAACAAATAATGCAGAAAGGGCGCTACAGCCCCTGGAACATGTCACAGCCGAGCACGCTCGCAACATGGCCGAAGTGCGGCGCCGGTACGAGGACCAAATCAAAGCAGAAGAGCTCAGGCATGAGCAGGAACTGAACTCCTTGCAAGAGAAATACCGAGAAGCTCTCTGTGAAGTTGGTAAACTGGAATCCAAGGTGGATGCAATTACAGGCAGGAGGGCCAGCAAGCCACAAATTACTCTCACCCTGGAGGAAGATCTCAATGACGTAGTGGATGACATGGTGGCTAGACGTCTTTCAGAGATTCTCAGGGAGCTCGATGGTAGTCGAGAGAAGCTGAGCGAGACGCAGCAAGCCATGGCAGCTGCAGAGTCAGAGCACATCAAAGAAGTGGATGCCATTACAGATGTGATGGAGAACATGGAACGTCGATATAAGAGGGAAATACTGAGACTGAAGTCCGCTAATGCCGAAATGGTCTCGGCCCTCCAGGAAGACTTCCAAGATCACCTGAAGCAGCTGAAAAAGAAGCACACTCACGAGAAGGCCATGCTGAAATATCAACTCAAAGATAACACACCCAAGGAGGCCGTGGTTGCAGCCAGTCCTGACAAGATGGGTCAGGTAAGAACTGGTCTGGACTGGTTTATCGTGATGACCCTTGTGGATTGGTGACTGTTCTTGGCCGCATCCTCGTTTTTTGTTGTTGCAACTTCTGGTGTCCTATATCCGTCTTTGCCAATTTTGTTTTGCTTTTTGGGCAGCTTGCATGTTTTCTTCCCCACACATACACACGTCCGCAAATTAAACTCTTTTATCTACACACAAGCCTCTCTTCTCCAACACTTGGTCTTCAGGCTACCCCCTCCTTCACTTTAAGTTTCACCCCCCTCTGCTCTCCCAACGCTCTGCTTCCCCTCCTCCTGTTTGGCGTTTGCATGTGACATGCAAAGTACCTCTTAATACAAGCATGTCGCGACTTTTATGCATGAGTGTTCGATCACGTATCACTCGTCATCCACATGGAGATTCTACATTGTACCCTAACACATTGCCGGCACTGATCTGACTGACCTAAGGTCACTCAAGGTCATCATCACTGATCGCCCCCCCATTGCACTCCGTGGGGGTGATACGGCATGTTGTCTTTGTGGCATGTATCGTGTATACTTATTTGATATATCGTAACGTTGCATTGCTATTGCCACCATTTGTCAGCTTTTTAATTTGTATTTATTTATCATAATCTGCAGGGATCAGCAGTGATGTTTAACCACTTCCACATTGTATTAACTCATTTAACCTCGTTTAACATCGTTAATGTGTAATGCGTAATGGTTATTGTGCTCAGTTACATTAAGTAGATCAATGTTGTCGAGGGATATTCAGAAAGGGTTTAGCAGAATCCTATTTCATGAAGCTGATAAGCGCAATCAGGACAGAAGACTTTTGCTAAGCGAAAATAAGGTAATCAGCCCAAATATACTGATAGGGACTGGTTGCCTGCTAATATCTGCTTAGCAAATAGCTTGTCTTCTGCTTAACAGCTTGATGGAGGTGAAGTTCAAACCATACAGTACTTTAGATGTTTATTTGTGTTTTGGTAGCCCTTGTAAATAGCTCACAATTCGTAAACAAAATGTGCTACTTTTATTTATAATTTCAGGAGTTTTTATGAGGATTTCCTGAAAAATCCAAGCGTTTTATCTCTCTCTTTCTCTTGTCGCAACTATTATTAGTATTTGTTTTTTCAGTGCTTATGGTTCTTGTCTTTTCGATCACTCCTCCTTGATAAAAATTCAAGTCTTTCTTATTCACATCTGCCATTTTTGCAAATTTGTGTGGCTAAATTGTTTCAAAGTTGACTCTTGTCCAAATTGGCGACTGCGGCTGTTGCTAAGGGTGTTGCTATGGGAATCCTATGCTTCAATGCATGTTCACGTGACAACCAAGCCCCAGCCGCTAATTTGGACACTGGCTTTGTGCGGTGAATGGTAGCAGATAGAGTGGTGCTGATCATAATGCCAATTGTAGACATTAGTTTTTTATTTCACTTGGCAGGAATGCCCATCTCCAAAATAGTAATCATAAATAATATTCAATGCGTCCAAAAGGGCACCTGCCTGTTAACCTTTCAGCCTCAGTTTGGATGCTTTGGTTTCTTTGGATATGGAAGGAAAAAAAAAATTGCCACCAAGTACTTGATATAGCTATATTTTAATGGGATTTCATTTATCTGTCTCAGTATCCTCAAGTAGTATTAGTCATCCATGCTTTATTTATCACTGCAATTTAATCGCAAATACTGCATGCTCCAAAATGTCATTTGTTATTAATTTGTTATCATAATAGAAACTGCTGTTACAGTCCTTTACAATGCATGCGCATGCAATAATAATCAACACATAACGGCTCCAACCATGGGTACACCTTTTTTGTTATGGAGACGCGATTATGATCGACAAGGAAATGTTTGGGGGAAAAAAAGCTTGCAGAGCTTGTTTTTGACAATCAGGAGCTCGTTGTATTTTTTGTTGACAGCTTGATGAAAAATGTATTCATAGACAAAATTTGAAATAATGTTAAAACCAACGATTTTATAATTTTTAATCCATTGTTCATAATGGAACGTAAGTTTTAAACAAAAATGTGTACCACATGTCAGTGTGTCTGTCCCGGTTTCATGTTGCTGTTTTGAAAACAACTTTACTCTGCACAAAGGGTAAAACAAATATAGTTGCAGGAACCGGTACCAGTCACCGACATTGCTATTTAAAGTGCTTGGCTTGTAAACTGGTTCCCAGTGAAATGCTACTTTGCAAATGATATTTCTAAAGGGGTCAACAAAAATTGTGCTTTAACAGCTTTATGAAATTGTACCAGCAGAATGGATGCAGTAGGGGAGGGGACTAAACAAAAGAGGGCGGGCTCTCTGGAGATGATCACATTTGAGCATTATGATATTGATAGATCTTGTTTGGATGAGGGGTGCACACCCCTTTAAACCCATGTGTTCTGGCTGTAGTTGCATCAAGGAGGATGTAGGTTTTTCCTGTTCCTCCTTCCATGCTTGCATTGACTTGCACATTGGCACATTGCCAGTATAATGAATGCAGCCACCCCAGTAATCTCATGACTCAGATTGTTGCCCTTGGCTTAGTCCATATCCAAAAAAAGATTGACAATTCTGTTATTTTTAACTGAGAACTTGGAGCATCAAGGAATATTCAGAAAGAGAGTCTGTGAATGTTTCAGCTTGTCGCATCTTACCCTTTGAAACAAAAACAGAAACTTTTTCAAGCTTTTTTTGTTCATTTTATTTGAAAATTGATCCACTGAAATCATTGTCATCTTGAAAATTCAACATCCAACTTTTTGTGGGAAAATTTTGATGTCGGTATTGGTTTTCTAATTAGTTTGTTCATGAGAACTCACTTAAATTAAAAAGGGCAAAGTTTCATGGAGCTGTTAGGGTAATGCTTTCAAGTTATACTTAGCAGAATTTCGGAACCAGCCAAAACGCCCTAATGTGCTTATATAGTCTGTGACTGGTGGTCTGCCAATTTTTGCAGATAAATCTGTTCAGCAATTTTCGGCTTCATAGCCAAGACAGTTTGATTCTTGTGATCTTTCTGTGTCCAAATTGATTGCCTTTGGCTACGGCTGTGGCTGTTGGTTGCATTGACAATGTTGAGTGAGTATCGAAGCAGACACAGTGATGTAGCCGTAGCCAAAGTCGCTGTTGCATGCCTGTTGAATGTTCAATGAGAGCTGTAAGGCTTTGTAGTCGATGCATGTTCATACTGCATACCTTGCTTAGCACGCTTTTAGTAGTAGATTATGCTGCTGTAAATGTGTTCCTCAGTGCAGTATTCAGCCAAAAAGCTGCTTTACTTAATCAGGAATATGCTGAAATTGTCAAAAGTAAATGTGACTAATTGCAAATTTGTTGGGGGGGGGGAATTCTTTGGGCAAAATCTTTATGACTGCGTCTGTAATGCCGTGTGACCTTCAATTCAAGTTTATCTGTCAATATTTCTTCCAACGATTAATACTGACTTTTGGAACACTGCACTGTGAAACACATCTATTAGTTCTGCCCAGAGCTGTACATGAAGACAGGTGCGACTTAACCCTCCTACTGTCAGTGACTCTTGGCAACATTTTCCAGTGAGTTGACCAACCATTTGAAACCATTCGACTGCCAAGGTTGTGTACGGTGGCACAACTGTGCACAGAACTAACAGTGTACTGTGTACATGCATTCCCTCATGGTATCATATTGCAGGCTGGCATAGTTTATCTATCATTCAAAACCACAGTGATTGGTATTGAATGGTCAGACAGCAAGAGGGTTAAGAGTTTAAACAGAAATGCAAAACTTATACAGTAGGAATACAGTGAGCATGACCACTGTTTTACCTCCAGTTGTTGCAACTCTTCATGTACAGCTTTGGTTCTTGCATATTGGGAAAAAGACTGGAGACTTTGGATTAAACCAGATTGTAACTACACAGACAGGGTGGTGAAACAGGCAAGCACACAGGGTGCAAGACGGGACCTTTCTGACAAAACGACTGCCTTTGACTGTGATACTGAGCACAGACACACAACTAGACAGACAACAGGATGAACAAACAGACAGTGCACAGGGCTCATACCATAAAATCTGATAATTCCTTGTTTTGATATTTTCCAAGAGAAAACTCTTAAACCTTTTCAAAGGATTCGGACACTGTTGACAAAAAAGTTGTCCTGTAAAGTTTCTGTAGGACTGCCACTGAGAAAATGGTATGAACCCTGACCCAGTAAAGAGTTTTATAAAAAGCTTCAAATGTTGAGCAAAAGACGCTGTCTTTTTTTGTATTTTTTTTTATGAGCAAATTGTTGAAAATGTTTCCTGCATGTGTGAAAAGCCTTTATGCTGTTTGGAATATAGTTCTTTGTCAGTGCAGCGCTGAACCTCAAATCATGTTTGATTCTCTCTTTGTGGAACCTCAAATCATGTTTGATTCTCTCTTTGTGCAAAAATGTATCACCACAGATCATGAAACAAAAACTTTACAACTTTTTTTCTCCCTACTTGTGGAAATTTTCTTTCTCTTTTATGCGAAGTATGTGTTTATTGTACAAAAATCGTATCAAAACTCACAAAAAAATTATTTTCTCGTAAACTTTCCCTCCTTTAGCACGATCGCCTTCATTTGTGTTAATTGAAATTTCTCTGTCTGGAAGATAGGTTCAGTCAAAACTGTATTTGTTGCGCTGCAAATGTTGTCTGGTTTTAATTTTGATAAGTTTTTGTAATCGTTTGGATGACCATGCACAAAGATGTCTGCATTTTACTGTGATGTATCTAGCGCAAGATGAATGATTGTTGTCAAGTACACTTGAGCGCTCAAAATGTTTTATTTAACAATTTGCATACAGTTTGAACGCTTGACTGCATTTATTTTATACATTTGTTTCATTGTGAATACTTATCTAATGGAATTTGTATTTCCCTCCCCTTTTATTCCCCTTCTTACTCTTGGTCATTGGCACCTCATGACTGTAATCTCAACCCCCTCGTACCCTCATCCATTTGATGAAAATCTGTCTTAATTTCTAACCACCCCGTATGCATGCTCACACACCCCCCCCCCCCTTCATTCAAATGTTTATTATCTTGTAAAACCCATTACCAAACATTCATACCTCGTTCATCTCTACTTGTTTTGTGTTCTTACTTGGTTTATCTTAACCCAATATATATTTTGTCTCCATTGTTACACTTTTGCCTTGTCTCACTATTTTCATTTCTTCCTATCTTTGTGTTCTCCTGATGCACCCACTGCCATCAATTCCCCACACAATTGTTATCCTATACCATATCGCCAATAACTGTTTCTCCCCATAACTACCCCAATCTAACTTTCTGACCCTACCTGACCCTCTTCTACTCATTGTTGCCCCCCCCACCACCCCTTGGTACCTCTATATTCCCTCTTAACTCTCCTACTCCAATAATAATCTCTCTCTCTGTCATTCCACTGGTTATCTCTCCCCCTCATTCAATTTCCTGAACCCTTATTCCCATCTCCTCTTAAACCGTTCCAACCTTGTCTTTATCTCCAAAACTGTCTCATCTGCATCCTCCCATTTTTTCTTTTATTCGTCTTCCTTGTTATGTGTCTTCATCCCTCTATCACACCATTTCTTTTAACCCCCTTCCCACGCCACCGTCCCTCCTCTCCATGACAAAACAAATGTGTCCCTGTCACTCCCCCCCCTCCTCCTTCCCCCTTCCCGACATCGATCAACTCCCCCCCCCCGCCCTCCTGAACAGACAAGGAACAACGGTGACTTGGTCCTCCAGGAGAAGTCCCACCGCGAGGTGATGGAAGAGATGAGGCAATCCCACAACCAGGAGATGAAGGCTCTGGAGGAAGAGAAAGAGAGAGATCTTGAAGAGGAGAGGAAAGCTACTGCCTTGAGTAAGTCCTTGATCTGATTTGATTTAATTTCAGTTTAATTTTGTGAATCAACATAGAGATGCTTCGTTTAATTATCTGAATGATAGCATAGTCGTGTCTATTAGTTGGTATGAAATCCTTAAGTTCATACGCTTTTCTTCCCCATTCAGTGTTTTGTAGTCTGATCAAACGTTCTGTGTGGAGTTACCTGTATTCGGGAAGGCTTGGTGGTGGCAGCAGACTGACTTGGTTGGTTTTGGAAATGCGCGCGCGCTCTGAAACTCACCGTGTCTGTCCGCTGCCACCTAGTGACTTACAGTCTCCCATTAGGATTGCTGTGTTTTTTTGGTTGTTATTGTGTTATCTTTTGTATTGACTTGATCATTTGCAACCATTCAAGTAGCTCTACAGATGACGCATTTACACCTGTTTAACTCCAATCTTCTCTTTTTAGATATATATTCAAAAAAACAAATCAGAAACCTGTCCTTATCTTTAAAAAAGTTTTTTTTTTTTAACTGACTTTCTAATTTGAAACAGACTTTCTGGAAAGTATTTGAAGTGCAAAACTAGGTCTGGTTCTCAACTGAGGCCAGTTTCATCAAGACCTTAAGCTGACATCTTTCAGTTTCACAGCGCTGCTTAGAGTAGCAATGCAAAAGCTCTGCAAATACGCCAGCGTTTTATTTTTTAATAAATAACTGAAGCATTCTATGCCAATGAATTGCGAATGGAATGTGCATGCGCACTGGAATATTTTTTTTTTTTTTAAATATCATTTTTATTAACACATCAGTGTTCTCAGCTATGATCAGAGTGCAAACATTTTTTTAATAGCTTTATGAAAATTTGGCCCTTGCCTCGTTGATTTCATGTCTAAATTGGGAAAAAAAATGTTTGAGCTTTCTCTGATGGTGTATTTATGGGCGGGAAACCTTTTAAAAAAATTCATCCCGTCTCTGTTTGGATGGATGCACAGCATTCAAATGGAAGTGGACACTAACCATTTTGCTGACAAAATTTAAGGAATTGTTTTTTTCTGTTAACCCCAATATTTTTCCCCTTAAAGTTATTGGAAACCTAGTAGTAATCCTTGTGGAATGAAAATGGTATGGCATTTACGCTCCCTGCAAATGCAAGAGTTTCATTACTAAACAGTAACTATCCCCCAAAAACCCACAAAATATCCAGTACCCCGTTCGGCCTGATATTTACAAAACCAGCGCTACAAATCAGCCGTGGGACCAGGCATTCCAGTCTTGTTAGAGTTCCAGCAAATTTTGGTTGTGAGTTGCTCTGGTGTTTTGTGTGATATCTAGGGAGTTTGGGGGTAAATTAAAGTAAAAACGCCCACTATATCTAAACACCTCTGTACCACTTCCACATCACTATCAGCCGTAGCACTCATTAAAAAAACACACGAAGAGGAGTTGCTGAAAGAGAGGGAAATGCTGCAGCTGATCGTGCCGAAAGACCGCGGCACGAAGGACATATCCAAGAAAGATAAGAGCAGCAAAATCAGCAAATCCAGCCGACGAGTCCCTGGTTTGTAGCCGGCCTCTTCTTCTCATCCCTTTAGTTTTGTCCCTGCGACTGTTCTCCCCGTTTGTTTGTTCGTTCGTTTGTTTTTTTGTTTGTTTGTTTGTTTGTTTGTTTGTTTTGGCGGGTAGATTGCCTGGCGATGTAGTTTGACACCGAGAGACAAAATGTAGTTAAGCGGCTGGTGTGCACATGACGGGTGGCTTTTAACACTAACCTTGCTTAATACTGAAAGCTTTGAAGTGATTATGAGGATAGATTGAGCTTGAGCCGGTTTCAAGAAAGTTCCAAGATTCAATTTAAGATGAGTGTATTATCTAATGGCAAAAATGAAGTGATGTTACGCCGTGTACAACAGATGGCTTTGGCAGTGGCTATGGCCAGAACGCCCAGAGTCCTCTCCTTCGATGTAATCGTTGCAGCCAACGGCCTTTAGTCGTAGCCAAAGTCTTTTGGTTTCGGATACAGCTTTGCAATCGAGATGAGTGATACTACTGAATCTTCCATCACTCATATAAGATGAGATTTGTGGAATACTTGAAACTGACTTCGCTGGAATCATTAGGAATTAAAAAATGGAACATTTGAATTGATCTTACATGCCAAGCAAAAGGTGATATCACAATATGAGGTCAAAACATTGAAAAGCAGTTAACGTAAAGAGATTTTTGCAGACTTTCAACAACAAAAACCTTTAAAACATGAATTGTCAAAATCTTCATTCAAAGGTGAAGCTTCAAAACTTTCATTGAGTATAAAATCCAGTGTTTTGAGGAAGCACTCATTTCCGATTGCAGAAGTTTGCTTGGAAAATTTGTAAAGTAAAACATGAAATGAAAAGAAAAAACTAGTTACTGAGAAGTCGTTAAACCATGCATGTTCAGTAGTTCAAAACTCCCTCTTGCAGTGAGCGAAGATTGGTGTTTCATGGTGAACTCTATTCACTGTTTTACTCATTATTTTGCGCATTAATTAGTTGCTAAGTCCACAAACTTTAAAACTACCTCATGTGTGAATTCAGACCTTCCTTGTCATTTCCATAAAGAATTTAAAGAGGGGCTCCAAGGTCAAATTCAGTTTTGTGATCCACTCATTTTCCAATAGATAGAGTCTTTATGAAAAAGGGCCCCCCAAAAAATACAAGTTAAAATGGTGTAAAATGCCATTGAGCAATATTTTGTCTAATTCAAAAGCATTTGATGAAGTAACATTTCAAATATATGAACATTTTTGTATGAGAATATTTCAGTTAAATTCCTGGATTTGATGATTTTCAATCAAAACTGAAATTATTTATGAGAATTTTCAGTTTATTCCTGGATTCTGATGATTTTCAATCAAAACCTACTTGAATTTGAGAATTTTCAGTTTATTCCTGGATTCTGAATGATTTTCAATCAAAACTGACTTGAATTTGAGAATTTTCAGTTTATTCCTGGTTTCTGATGATTTTCAATCAAAACTTACTTGAATTTGAGAATTTTCAGTTTATTCCTGGATTCTGATGATTTTCAATCAAAACTTACTTGAATTTGAGAATTTTCAGTTTATTCCTGTATTCTGATGATTTTCAATCAAAACTGACTTGAATTTGAGCTTATGACTGGTGCAGAAATTCCTCTTTGGATTGTACAAACCCATTTGATTTTTGCTGTCTGATTGCGTCATGCTTAAAATTTCACTCTAAAAAGAGCTTCAAATAAAATGGTATTATACACAAGGATAGAGGTAGAGACTTGTAACCTTTTCTCCACTTTCATGAGGACTCTATCTTTTAGAAAATGATTGCATCACAAAATTCATTTTGACCTTGGAGACACTCTCCTTAACCAAAGCGTACAACACAAATCATCAGCAATTATTCCCAGTCTTTGCCAGTCATTAGTGGTAGTCTTGCAGGATTAGTAATAGTCTTGCAGAAAAAAGCGGTGTACAAAATGATTTGTTGGAACCCTTCCTGGTGGTTTGAACTTTTTTTTTTTTGCACAGCAGGTGTCCTTGGGTGTCCAAATTAATGGCTTCGGCTGTGGCTATGGCCCCATCACTGCAACAGCCTATTCTTCAATGTTTATCCCAGCTGCAAACAGTCATAGCCGTAGCCGAAGTCGCTTTATTCGGGGCATGGCCCACTGGTTTCCTTGAGTCTTGGTTCTTCATGTGAAGTTTTCTCTCAATAAGGTTTGTGAGGACATTTATTTTTAGGGGGTTCTTGGTTCTTTCTTGTTGCTTTCGGTGAGGTTTTAAGAGGATATCTATTTTGGGGGGAATTACCTTGTTTCTCAGGGTAAAGCTAGTGTTTTTCACTTTAAGGATTTGTTTGGGTACATTATGGTTGTAGCTAGAAGGTCAGCCTTCATGCGTTGAAGTAAAGGTTTGCAGATGGTGTCACAGTTTTGATATTGGTATGGACTTTATGGCTGGTTTTGTATCATGGCTGGTGTTTTTTTATTTTTCTTTCTTTGTTTTGGTTTACACAGCTCCCTGCTAAATGTTTGTTTGTGATAAATAGGAAAACTGGCGGGAGTGATTATTAGAAAGAACTCCATGCTTTGCATGTTTTGGCACGCATCGACAGGAAACGGTTTGAGGTGGCACCAGAAATTCCTGATAGAAGCTCACTTGTTGGGAACCAACAATTGGTTTCCCTTTTTTTCCCCCCTAAATTCTTTGTATAGTTTGTTGATGGTCACAAGTTATTTCTACCCTTTAAATTGCATAATGATGGCAAACTTGCTGATAACTTGGTACTCTAACCTGCACCAAATTTCATCTATGAACTGTAGACAATTTGGTAAAGTGCCAATTTTTATCGGGCGTGTTTTGGCAACCCTGATCAGAAACAAGTTTCTGCTCTAACTTCATAAATATCCAGTAAACTGTGGGTTTTTATTTCCTTTCTTCATTTTACCGAAAGTGTAAAGTGTTCCTCAGAGAATCCTATGAAATAGGTTTGTCCAATTACAGAGTGGATTTTTAAGTAGCACTGCATTTGCAGACAACATGATACCGAGAATGTTCAGCAAACGACTCCCTCTCCCCCGGCCTTAATCAGTGAATGGTTGGAAGTTCTGAAGGGACCTCTTGGCATTGAGTTTCAAACACTCGCAGCATGCTGCTGCTACCTCTAACCTTCAAAGGACTTAGTACTTTACCGAAGAGGAATTTAGTACTTAACCAACCATTCTTTGAGCAATTTACCAAAAAGCTTCATGTAGAGCAGCTCCTAAAGAATTCAGTTGCAATAGTTAAAGTTAACTTTCCAGCAGAAATCTGTCTTCAAAATGTTTGTAACATTACTAATTCCCCCCCAACAGCTTTTTACCAAAAGCCTTCTAGTAAAGCGCTCTTCGAGGAAGAAAAAGAGGAATTTTAGAACAAGCCAAAAGCATCGTAATATCATCTCCAAAGGGTTTGGTACTTTACTGACCCCCCTTCCCTTAGAAATTGACCACAAGCCTTCAGGTAGAGCAGCTTATAACATTTATTTTTAAAAGGAGGTTTGCAAGTTATGTACCAACCGCTACAAGTTGCAGTGAGTTACCCGCAGCACGCTTGTTAACTTTTTGACCAACCTCTGCAATTTACCAGCATGCATGAGTAGAGCAGGTCTTGGCGGCCAGTATGGCACCTAGAATGAGTTACAAGTAGTATACTATCACCTCAGAAGGAATTTTTATTAGCACTTTACCAATCCCTCCCCCAGCAATTTACCAGAAAGCTTTCATGCTCAAAATGACAATCCGCTCCCTCCACTGGCTGCTGTGCTGTAAAGGTTTAGACGCTTAAAGGAACATTACAGAATTGGTAATTGTATAATATACTTTTGATCACAGATTTACATCAAACTTACACGGTCTAATGATGATGATAGTAGAAAACATCCCTTGAAATATTTCTGTCTGAAATGCCATATTTGATGAGAAATGAATAAACTAATTTTCCAATTGGAGTTTATCGCTCGGTGAACGTTTTATTCATTTGTTGAATCTATATGATTTCATACAAATGTGTAATCGGTTTTTCACTATTTTCTCATGACCCAGATGGCCGATCGATCTCAAACTTCTACAGGTTTGTTAGTTTATGTATATGGTGGATTACATAAAGTGCTTACACTGCCAGCAACTGTTTTGTTAGTAAAAACCAATTCTGTAATGTTCCTTTAACAAACAAAAAAAGTTTACCATCCCTGCTGCAAAGTGGCTGCAAGTGAAGTTTTTTACCGCAATGAATTTTGTTTTCATAAAAAAAATGTTGGAATTTTTTTTCTCAATAGGTTTATCAGCGATACATAAATCCCACAAGCATGAACTGGAGACTCAGAAACAGCATATCCAACAGAACGTTTCCAATGACGTTGAGGTAGTCATGAAGAGACACAGGTAAGACATCGCTCAGGCGGCGGCCATCTTGGTTGGTGCCATTACATAAATGAAATACCGCACACACACCATCACAAACCACCATGTGGATGTCGTATCAAGAAGCCTTAAAACTGCAGGCAAATAGCGTGTCCTGGCAGAAAATGCATACCGTGGTAGCTGTTACTGTTTTTGGATACTAAATGGCCTGTTGTAGATATCGTCGAACATGAGCGAGCGGTCCTCATGGCTCGGTCGACAATTGGCTAACAAATCAAACCAAAACTTTATAATCCAATTAAACTTGATGCATTGACATCATCAAGCTGATATCTTAGAAAGAAACCGATGACGAAACAATGGAAATGCTCAGATTTGTACGCATGGCGCACAGAATTGGCAACCTCCTTTTGACAACCTATTGACCTCTAGGCGAGGGCGCCCTACTCAAATGACGTGCACGCATTAAGGTCTTTATGCAACAGGCGAGTATGTATTCAGTTCAAAGGGACCAGCCTATTTTCATGGTGGTTAGGGTCTTTCTCACATGTATTCCTTATAGGCAACCGGTGTGTATTAAAGATCTGGTGTCCATGGTCAATTGGAGATTGAAATTATCAAGGGGCTTATTGAAACCGAATGGCATGAACACCAACAGTGTGAAATGCTGAGATGATCAACTGCAAGTGTTCAATATTATTTTTTTTACAATCTGGGGCCCAATTTCATAGAGCTGCTTAAGCAGAAAATATTGCTTAAACCTTTTCTGCTAGCCAAATGTAAACAGGATATCTGTCACAGCTGGTACACAGGACATGGTGACTTGGCTGGTAACCTTTTTCAATCCTGGTAAGCATAATTTTGTTATGCTTGGCTACTTTTTGTGCTTAAGCAGCTCTATGAAATTGAGCCCGGATGAGTAAGGTTCCTTGTTTTCTGTCTCAAGGGAAACAACTGACAGGAACAAACATTGAAAAGGGCACCAAGCGAAGTAAACTTTTTCTAATGTCGGGACCTCAACAATAATTAATTTTGAGTTTTTAATGAAGCTATCACTTATCATTGGCGGATATTTTTGCGCAATACCTGAAATGAAAGCTGATAACTTTCTTGAATCTATAAAAAAAATTATCAATTAAAAATTTAAAAACGCTGCGGTCAAATCGGCTGAAAATCGGACCTAGATTTATTTACTTATCCACCCAATAAGTTTACAGAAACGTGACAGGTACCATTTTTTTGTTGTCTTCCAACAAAATCTGTTTTGATTATTTGGATGAATTGATCAAATCACGGAGTGCTGGTTATGTTGTAATGAGTCGCCGTTGAATGATGTGGAAAATGTTTCACTTTGTTTTTGCAAACGACTAAAGGTCAACTTGCACGATAGTCCTCTCAGGTTAGTCTGAATGTGAAGCAAAAAAACAAAAACTGACGAGTGGAATTAATTTTTCTATTTTGTTTTGTGGAAAGAAAAAAAAAGTGTATGTATTGAAGTTTGTTTTATCTTCTTAAATGCATGGCAGACTTCTGAAGTATTCAGAAGTGTTTCTCATTTTTTCCTCCCTTAGCTTTTTAGTTTTCTGTCACTAATCTTTTTCTGTTTCACTACATTTCATCTGCTCAACATGTTTTGTGTCTCTTCTAAAAGAAGTATTGAAATGTTGTAAAGCCTAACTATTTTGTCTCTGAATTACCGACCCCCTTATTAAAAGGCAACTCGGCCCCCGCACGGGCAGTTTGAGACCTTGGAGTGGCTGAAAAGGCAAAAGAACATTAAACAATCATGTTGTTGCGCGGTCGGCACGGTGTGGCCACCAAAAACTTGTTGACCTTTTTCCCCGCCCATGATTCACTCTGAAGCTCGAGCCTCTCCTAGGCAAACTGTGGAAGGCGGCACTGTATTGAGAGTCGTCTGTGTTCGGGCTACCAGGAATGATATCATTTCTACTTATTCTGATTTCCGGTTTTGGGGTTTTTTTTTGCCACAGAAAAATTAACAAAATTGTTATTAAATACCCATAGCCTGAAAAATATGTGCTCAATGATATGTGGCCATTGGAAAAAAAGTAGGCCAATTGTTTAGTACATGACATAAAGGGTCTATAGCATTTGGACGTCAGCCCATGTACTAAAACAAAATTGGCCTACTTTTTTTTCCAATGGCCACATATCATTGAGCTTCCCTGTTAAATTAAACCAGCAAGTAACTGACTGAAACATTTGTGGGGATTTCTGATGACGTTTTCAATTCGTATTTATTTATTTGTTAACTTATTTGAAATTTCATTTAGAGAAGGTAGCCTTTGTCAGTGTTGCAACTGCTATCCCTAAAGGCCCTGTGTACAGCAGTGAAATGTTCAAATAAATAATTACAGACCAATTAAGAAAAGAGGATTAACCAAAAACAGGAAAGTTGAAAGGAAAGGGATAAAACGGATCATTTTTTTAAGACAGTTTCTAAAGAAGATAGTTTATTTCTCTTGCCCACCTTCTTTCTATTTCACTCAAAATTTCATCTGCTAAATTCACTCTGTGTATGTACAGTGTCTTCATTGAAGAAATAATGTTATGTGAACATCATCGCTTTATTTTCTCTCTCTTACAAATTTTTCTCTCAAAGAATATTTATATATATGTAATATTTGTGATCTTTCTGAAGTGTTTCCTTTCCTAAGGTCAAAGTACAGGATTGGTAAAAAAGTATTTATTTTGTATTTGTCAGTTTCCAATCCAAAAGGTTGTCCAAGTTACTTGAACTACCGAAAGTCAGAAATAGTCGAAGTTGTGGAAATGTTTTTGGAAAAGCCACCCACTAGTCATTGTCGCTTATTTAGATTGCCGTAATTCAAAATAAGCCCAGTATGAGCGTGCACAGATTACCCCTAAAACAATTCTTTCTTCTCTCTCTTAAATGAGACGACTGAAGTTTGATGACATTTTTTTCACTGGTCCGTTGGTTAAATGGTGTGTTGATCGACTACTGTAGGCTGGGAATGAATTGTTCTCTTTCACAAAATAATTGATGTACCTTCCTTCTAAGAAGATTCAAGTAATATTAAACCATAAGGGAAACTGAACGGGTAGATTTTAATACATTTTGGGGTCGAACAAAGAAAAATTGACTAGAGTGGGATTTGAACCAACGACCTCCGGATTAACGTGCCGGCGCTCTACCAACTGAGCTTTCTAGCCTAGAAGATTCTTCTGATGGTTCTGGAACACTCAAACTCCACATAATCAACTATCTTAAATTGAACATACTATCTTGTTTTAAAGGCCCTGTACACTATTGGTAAGATCGAAAAACATTTTCACAGATTCACACATAACTTACATGATTTAAAGTAAGTAATGGTAGAAAGGGTTTCTTAAAATATTTCTGCCTAGAATGCTATCGTTTCTGAGTAATGAAACGCGTGATAAAAACTTTGTGTTCGAAAAAACAGAAAACACATAAGGTCTCTTTTCACTATTTTCTAGTGACCTCGATGACCAATTGAGCTCAAACTTTCACAGGTTTGTTTGTTCATGCGTATGTTGAATCACACAAAATGTGGACAGTGATTTTGAGCTGTTACCAAAAGTGTACAATACCTTTAACTCCTGCTTTAACCACATGAATTTTAACTCTACAAAGAGTAGTCACTCACTGCACTCTTAAAAGAGTTGAATTTAACCATTAATGTTTAGGTTACACAGTATGTATTACCTTTACATGAAAAGTTGAAGCACAGTGTTCAAGTTCAGAACCAGATTATCAAAATAGGATTTTCAAAAGATACCTAGATTCTCTCTCCCCCCCCCCACCCCCCTTCCCGGCAACCGCATGCCCGCAATTTTTTTACTTCAATTTTCAAAGCTTGAAATCTTATTGATGTTGATACCATTGAGCCTCTGAGATGCTATTACTGTGATTTTTCTATCAGTTGATTGTGTTATTAAGATTGTGCATGATCAGATCGGAATGTTGGTGTGAATGTAATGCACACATTGTATCTCTAAGTGGATGCAGTTGTATTGCTGATTTGCATGCACACATGTTCAAGTCGGCCGAGTCGAAAAATACTTCACATTTGATCACTCCTTGTACTCACTTCTTCTTATATGCATGGATCTCTTTTTACGCACAAATCATCGTCTGGTATGCAAAATATGTAACAGTGTAACGTGTTTTTATTCTCGAAGGCAGAACGTCTATATTGTTATTAATGTGAGTAGAGCAGAAACCCACAGCTAAGCCTACCATGCTTGGCTGAGGTCCACAGCTACCAAATTTGACATTGGAGTCCCAAGTTCAGTTACCAAGCCTTGGATTTCTGGGGGACTTTTTTATTCCGCAAGGTTTCCGAGTTAACCCTCTTGTTACCAAATTGACACAAAAACTGCTGGTAACCGAAATGTTTGACTACTCAAACGTTAACCACTGATTCTTACACATACAGCATGCATGTGTTCAGAAGCCAGTTTTACAGTCTATTATCACCCTGAATAAAAGGGTGTTACTTACTCGAATTTCCTTCCTTTTCATCCAAAAATTGGTCAATAAACGTCCAAGTTCTCCATCTTTCATTTCTAACCATGGTTTTTTGTAAACTCAAAACTTGTTTGTACACAAACATAAATCATTGATCGCGGTCGGGATCTTTCCACTTGAATTTGAGAGGATTGCCTAACAACGACCCTGAGAGTTTTTTTTTTGTTTTTTTTTTTACCATTGCAAAGAATTGATCATTCTCTTTCAAACCATTGTAAACTTAGCTATCGACAGAGAACACGCACAGAACTACTACAGCTTTATGATAAAAGGCCATTGTGTTCGGGCTTGAGTGCTGTTTTGTGTGAGATCTTGGTTGACTAAAGTTGCCTACGGTAAGGAAGAGTGGGTATAAGCAGTTGGCTAAAAATGTCCTATGGTAAGGGTGGGGTTAATAAGCCTCAAGAGTAAGGGTTGGATTGTGTAAAGATTGTTCATATTGTCATCACACTTTCTAAACATCTGGGTGTTTTTTTTTCAAAATTTCAACAGGGAGGTAATCACAAATATGGACCGAGACTGGAAGATCATATCCGACAAATTCACCAGGGTCTGCTCGGAGAATATGTCACTCAAGAAACAGGGGGACAGCATGCAGAAGACGCTGACCGGTACCAGGAAAGAGCTGGAGACGTGGCAGGGGCAGATGAAGCAGCTGATCGGTCGGAAGGCCGAGGACATGGAGATGTTGAGAGAGCGAGTGCTGACGGGATATGACGGGGAGGATTGGGGTGTTGACGGCAACGACAATGAGAGGAACCCACTGCAGGTCAGGATGTAGAATTATCTCTCTCTCTCTCTCTCTCTCTCTCTCTCTTTCTCTCTCTAGTCGACCGAGGTCAGAATCATGTTGAGATTTGCCTCATTAAGTGAGGAAGATCAGTTGAAAGCACCCCCGATGTCCCTGGCAACTACATCTGTATAGCTGATCTTTTTGTCTTTCTCCTATTTCTCCTTCCATGTTTTGGTGACCAGGGCCCAATTTCATCGAAGCCATTAAACAAAAAAATGCTGCTAAGCAAATTTCTTTGCTGAGCAAAAAATGTTAGTTGGGGACCATTGGTAACGATGTGAACTTTATGACATTTTGGCCGGTTACCTGTTTCAAATAAGCTATATTTTTCTGTGCTTAGCAAGTTTTTGTGCTTACATGCTCTGTGAAATTGGACCCTCGTGATAAGCAGAGAGAGGTTCTTTGGTGTTTCTGTTTGAGTGCCCTGCAAGTCTCAAATGGGGCTGTTGTATTTTAATGGATAGTTTTGGTTCATTGCCTTACTCCTAATCACACTCTTCAAAATTCTGAAAATGGTTTTTGAAATCTTTTCAGCGCTTCAATGCCGCTTTGAAAGAGAGATAATTACTCAGAAATTTTTTCAGATCACAACTAACGAATCACATTTGCAAGAAACTCAGATAAAAATAAATATATATTTGATGATTCAGTTGTGAGTTCGGGCTCACCAAAGTAGATTGAATGTCTAGCAGACCTAAAGCACGATTCATACTTCATGCAAAAGCAAAACAATTATTTTTTGCATCACAATTGGAAAACACCGAGCACGGGGCCCAGTTTCATAGAGCTGCTAAGCACAACAAACATATGCTTACAAGAATAAGGCTACCAGCCAAACTACCATGTTACGTATACAATCTGTGACTGGTATCCTGCTCATTTCTGCTCAGCAGACAGTAATTTTTAGTTTAGCAATATTTCTGCTGAAGCAGCTCGATGAAATTAGGCCATAATTGTTTGCGTCACCTAAATTCGCTTTCGTGTAAAGTATGAACCGCACTTAATGCAGAACATTCTTCACTTCAGTGAGATATTGCTATACCTGCTGCCGCATGGAACTCAAGCTGTTTACTCAACACCCACGGGTGGGAAAGTTCAATGCGTTAAGGCATTAAAACTCGGAACTTAGGAGATGACAGGTTTTGCGTTTCAATTTTGTCCGAGTTTCCATTATGTGGTCCCTACTATTACTTGACAGTCACTCGGTTAGCACGCTGAGATTTTAAGTGGCCTTTTTAGTCAATAGCAAAATATTGATGAAAATAGCTTTGACAACAACAAACTGTACAATTTTTAATAATAAGTGGACTGCTCTTAAAAATGACCTTTTTTTAATAAGATACCAGAATACCGGATTGTCTGTTTCTCCCTCTTTGTTTTTTCCTTGGTATGTAATTTGTACATGTATGTTGTATTGTTTTGTGTTAACTTGAACATTGGAAAAAATATAGATATATAAAAATAAAATATTGATGGATTGTCTTACTTCTTTTGTAGGTTTTATTGAGATTCCGTGAGGCAGAGTTGCAGTGCACCACCAACGACATGAATGAACTCAGAGTAGCCCTGGAAGTAAGAAATAGGGTTAGATTAAGGGAATCAATGTGTGGTGAAGAGGTTTTAAACTAGTGGTTTAAACCCGCCGAGGCCTGGTTCTTGATAATATCACCGAGACGAAGTCGAGGTGATATTATCAAGAACCAGGCCTCGGCGGGTTTAAACACTAGTTTAAAACCGATTCAACACACTTTGATTCCCATTATAAATACCTTTCTCCTAAAAATATCCCAAAACCCTCAAAAAGTTGAGAACAAATCTGATAGTTTAGCCTTAGCTCACCTCAACTCGGCGTTGAATTTCTATGCGTGTAGAAAAACCACGTCGCGCAATTTTCGAACTTGCGCGCTTAAGTTTCAAGCTATCGCACGCAACTTTCCAACTTGCGCGAAATAAACTATGCGGCTTACCAAATTTGCGCGCTCCGCGTGCGCCCTCTTTGACAAAAAGTTGCCAGGCCATGTTTAAACACTTCTAGCCGGTGTTATATTGTCCGTTTAAACACGGCCACGTGATGTCCTCTCATCCAATTAGAATGGATAAACTGTCCCAGGTATTTATGAATGATCTTTCTGTAGCAACACCATCCTTAGGTAGTGTTTTAACCGTACATGGATACACCGTGCAAGCACTGTATACTCGGTACTTTCCCAAGTCCTGTTGCTTACTACTCGAGTGGGATTTGAAATCCACGTCCCCCACTATTAAAGAGCGGATGTCTTACCACTAGTGTTGAGGATATTGTTCCCAGAAACTCCAGGGGTTTACCAAAAGATGGAAATGCCATCATTTCAATGTACCTCCTAAAATGTAATTCTAGTTTCAGATCTTTTTTGTCAGCAATGAATGCGGGTCACTTATGAGTTGGGTAGATATTTAGAAATGCTTCTGGAAGTTTTTTTTATGTTTTTTATTATTGATGTCTGTTATGAAATTCTTATGTCTGTCAATCTGTAAAAAAAAAAAAAGTTTTGACATTTTTTCCTCTCCAACATCAAATTGTTCTTTGCCACAAGATATTTCCTTTAAAAAAAAATAATTGAAAAACATACTCTAGTACAACAAAACATAATGTGGAAAAAAAAAATTTGGGGGTAACTTTCGATGGCAGAAATTCCTCTATAGGCCTTATCACACTATCAAGGTCAGATCCGTGCCGAAAGCTACACAGATCCAGTCCATGTTGACTTCATGAAAGTTTAAACACGGGTTCAAAAGCGGCTCGGCTTTCATACTGCTCGCCGCAAACTCAGCTACACATGTAATTCTCTACTTGGGTCACAAGCTCACAACCCACCTCCCGAGCATGGTTGGTTTCGGCACAGATCGAGCGCTCTCGACAGATCAGTCAAACTTCCACAGGTCGGACCTGTTTCCAACACGGATATTTTTCGTTGTGTGGAAAGGCCTTCTGAGTGTTTGGGTAGCACCATACTAAAAAAAAAAGCAACACAAGATGAGATATTTTCATACTATTGTAGACAACACCCTCCCCCCTCCCCTCCCCCCCTCCCCCCCTCCCCCCTCCCCCCTCCCCCCTCCCCCAAGGGTGTAGGAACGTCGGAACTGATTTTAAAGATTTGCAGGTCACACAGTTTTTCTGATCACCCCTCACAGGAGAAGAAGAAAGTCTCCGAGCAGAACGTCTTACTGGAGGGCCAGCACAAATCCCAAGAGGAATACATCAAACAGCTCCTCATGGACATGGAGGAACTCCAGCAGCAGTTTGAGAGGGTCAGGACCAGCGGTGAGGGCGAGGCGGCTCAAGACGAGGTGGTAGAGAAGAGTAGCAGAGATCAGAGCAGCGCGGCGGGGAGCAGTGAGACCAGGAGTGATGCCAAACTCAGGTCATGGATACCATTCTTGAAGAGGGGTGAGTAGTTAGGGAGGAAAGACAAGATGTGTGGAGAACACAAAACGGCACAGTGGTAACTTGAAACAATCCTCTGAGTACCCCCAAATCCACATGGGATAGTACTTGGGTGGGATTCAAACCCATGACCTTCGCCATTCTGGAGCAGATGTCTTACCACTAGACCACTGACCTTGCCCTGTAGCTTGAGGCAGTTCTAATCCTTTTTTTTTTAGCATTGGGTACGGCAACGATTTTCATTTGCAGAAGCACTTGCACAATTATTGAATTCGAAATAAGGAAGCTTTACCACTAGAGCTACCATGCATGCGAAAAAAAGAAGGTTTTCTTGAAAACAAGTGAATCAGTCACTAAAGGGAGAAAAAAAGATACTCCGCATTTTACCCAAACATGTGGTTTTGTTTTTTCTGGTGATAGACAGATTCTGTAACCTCCTGTCATGTAACATCTGGGAGGGTCTAGGTCCAGAATAAGGGTGGGGGGAACCCAGGCTAGCAAGCCATTTTCAAGTATTTTCTCATTTGGCAAATCTCATCCCTGCTGCTGGTGATTTTCATAGAAACATAATGATGTGTTTGTATGGAAATCTCTCAGTAAATATTTAAAGGTATCGTTCTGGTCACCAGGGAATTCCAAAAATAAAATGTAGTTCCAAACCCCAATCTGAAAATCAGCCCTGAAAGCTCCCTGCATAACCAAGAAGACCAAAACCAAATCCCAGATTTTGCAAGCGCTGTCAGTTTATCTCCAATCATCCTGTGGGCCTGATCGCTCTTATTTAAGATTTAGAGTATCAACCGATACCGAGAACCAACCACTCTACGGTAAGATCAGATTGGATCTCTCCCCCCCCCCTAATCCTCCATTTCCTGTCATCTTAGTGGTATCTGTCAACGAAACCAAAAAGTGCAAATATAATTTGACTATTGATGGCAGGTCGAGGGGAAATGTCAGCTATAATGTCATCTAACGCCAGAGAAAGTAGTCAGGCATTTTATGTCCATGTCTAATTCTCTAGAGAGTATGGGTGGGGGGGGCCCTTAATATTAGAATATTTAGGTGCATCCTCTTTGTCTTTGTCTAGAGGGAAGGGGTAAAAAATTTGAATTTATTTCTCACAAGTCTTCCTTTTATTTATTGTGTCAAAATTGAATCAAATGCACTGGTCCATTTAATATTACATGCAATTCTTGAAAAAATAGCAAAAGTCAACAAGAGAACTGAATTTATTCTATTTTTTATCTCAAGAGAGAACTGTCTTGCTGATAAGGTAAAAGATGGATGACCAAAAAATACACATCTTCAAATCAGAGGTGATAAATTTTCCGTTAATATATTAATTGTCTTAGACATGACTCGACTCAAAAAATTCCCTTGAGGTGTCTGATAGCATCTTCTGCCTCATTGAAAACATTCCAGTGGGAAGGAAGTCAAGTCTAAACAAAGATGAAACAGAACTGATGAAAATGTAAGCATCTTGGATGGGACCCGGTGCGAACTGACACGAGTTCTCTCGGAATGACGGATGCGATCTTTCTCCTGAATCGAAACATTCAGTGGGGGAAGGAAGTCCTCTCTGCTACAGATTCTTCACACAGGATGTAAATCGGGACAAGACGGTGACATTTAGATGTTTCTGATTTTCTTTACAGAGCGGAGTGACTCATCAGGAAAGAGCACCTCCTCCTCGAGAAGACGATCGGGATCTGAGGGGACGCAAACGGCTGTCAAAATAAAGGTAATTGGGTACTGGGTGTCGGAGATACTCTTGTGCTTCATACTCTCTACTGTGGACAATGTAGTTTCATATAATCAGGAATAAGAAATTTAAGACCTTTTTAAGTCGAACTTGTGAAGAAATTCAGCCATTATGTTTTTCCAAATGTAAAGAAATTTGCTCTTCCGTCTACTTCTCTGGTGCTGAGGACACTGTTCCTTAAAAGCTCTGTAAAACCTAAACCCCCCGGGGTTTACCAAAAGGTGGAAATGTCAGCTTTTTTCAACATTTCTCCGAAAAAAATTGGATCTTAGTTTCAGACTTTCTTGTCGGCAATGACTCTCATCCCTAGATAGTAAACTGTGCAAGTCTCGCACGAACTTGAACTTCCGCAACCAAGTTGGTCTCAACCATATTGACTTTTACGTGTGCGTGATTCTGTTTCTTAAAATACTTTAGTCTAACAATAGTTTATGGCTATAAAAAATTATATCATATTGTTGGGGAAGTAAAATGTAGCCATGAAATATATTAAAGTCAAATAAATTTAACAAATCAACTATGAAAACCCAAGAATAAAGACTTTTTCCAGGAACTTGTTAACATTATGAGTACAAAGCTTACCCAAATTTCAATACATGTAATGACTTTGTAATAAAACCCAGCGCTTACGAGTGCTAAGAAATAAGCCCTGGAGCTTAGGGCTTAGGAACACTGGTACCTAGTGGCCTATAAAGCACTTAATCCAGGCCATCTCATCGCTCTGTAGCTGTGCTTGTCAAGTGTTTATAAAAAATCTGAAAATTTTTCACCTGTTTTTGCTAAAAAGGTTAATCAGAGCATTGGTCAACATTGACATAAATAGTTCTTAGTTTTGATCTTATAAGTTAAAGGGACACACCGGCTTACTGTTTACCTAATTTAGTGATGTTGAATCACAGCAAAGGTCAGCGTATACGCTTTTCCAGCCGTTGCAACTGTCAAGTTTACGTGACATTGTTTTAAGTAGACTAGTGATCTGTTTATTTATTAATTATAACAATGGCGAGGCATAAAGATCCAGTCTTCATATCCATCAAGCACAAATTCACGTGTAATTAAAAAAACATAAACACAGTTCGATCCACACCGTGCAGCTATTCGTCGTCGTCCCGCCGCGTGTGTAGCGCAGGCATCACGTAACGTGACAATAGTTAGGGGTAATAGTTAGGGCTACAGACTAAAACCCTCGTAAAACAAAACGTAATCAGTGGTCTGGCTCCCTACCCCTCCACAGGCTCCGAGTTCATGCCTCTGTGGTTTGTCTCTCTGGCCCGGCGAGACACTGCACCGGCTGTGCGGGACATGCCCCCAAGGTTTACCCGCTAGCTCCCCACGCTGATGCGCCGTAAAACACGCTTCCGTGCACAGACTCTCTGAATGCGAATCTTACGTTCGATTTATCATCATTATTTACAACTTGCATCCATAAACTGAATACATAGTCTTTTTCGCCAAATGCTCATGAATAATTGTTTTTTAAAAATACTTGAATTTGGTTCAGCAATTTACTTTTATACGGCTGTAAGTAAAACTAATTCTGAAGATCACGTGACTTTTCGGAACCATATTTTGGTTCCGAAAAGTCACGTGACCTTTGTTTTTAGAAAAATGCTCAAAAACGGCAAAATTTGATGGTTTCTTTTATGAACCAATCTTCTCCATTTCAGGAAGACCTTTAGAATAATGTTTTAGTCTATTTTGTAGCCCAAATAGCCCAACGAAGCCGGTGTGTACCTTTAAGTATCTGGGTGTATACCAGTGGCAATCCTAAAGAGAAATATTTCAAACTGAAATACTGTTGAGGTGGAAATAATAGCATTTGAAAACCTCTCTCCAAATCAACATTGCTTTATTTTGATTACGACAATCAAAATTAGCATGTATATGAATTGAGAAGAAATCCCTGAAAAAAAATATATAGAAAAAATAAAATAAACAGTCATTTTTTAAAAATAAATCACAATCACTTAATATTTTAATGAAATTGTTCCATGTTGCTTGTAAAGCCTGCGTCATACTTCTTGCAAAAATTAATGCGAAGCAAAGTGATGCAAACAATCATGTACTCAATGTTTTCCAATTGTGATGCAGGGGAATTCGCTTTGCTTTCACAATTGGCGCAAAGTATGAACCAGGCTTAATGGTGTGTTAATTTAAAGTAAAGAATGAAAATGAATGTACTCTTCCAGAAACCATTGGATGTTTTATCCCTTTATTAAACACAAAGTACTTGTCGTCTGTTTTACAGAAAGGCATCACTGAATGAAAGATGAAACATCCTCCAAAATCTGTCTCTAACCTGTCTCTAAGATCACCTCCATGAAGACTCTGACTGGGATAACCAACCCTGTGATTGGTAGCGATTGGTACCAGAGATCTAACAGGAAAGCCGCTTTAACAACCGTCTCTCTCCACCCGCTGTCAAGTACCAACAAGAACCCCCTACTTCCCCCCCGGATATCCAAAACTTTCTTCAATGTCCCTCGTGTGATTTTGAAATGCCAGCTCCCTTATTTTCCAATTATTTATTAAAAATGTAAGAAGTCTGCCGAAGGGACATTTCTACCTCAGTCTTGTGCCAGTTGTACACATTCAAAAAAAGTGCCTTTCTTCATTGGTCGAATTGTGCTTATTGGTTGACCGGATGAGCGTTGAGTCATGTTCTACAAAAGTTACAAAAGTGTGACCTAGTTTTTCTTTTGTGCTATATCTGGATGTGACTTTCAACAGATGATGATTTAGTAATGGTGTTGAGCGAGGGCGCCCTACAGAACTTGAGTAGCTGCCATCAAAACATAAAGCCTAAAAACAAAGGCTTTGACTACGGCTGGGGCTTTCTCATTGCATCCGTCTGTACTTCGGTGTAGCCATTAGCCACAAGCCACAGCTTATTGCAACAGCTTTTGGCTGTGGCTAGCTCACCAACTAAATCTGTTTTGATTAAGAGTAAGGATGAATTTGTTAATGCCAACTTTAGCATACCAGCATTTACATTCATGGAAACAAGTGAAGTTTTATCTTTTGGACAAGATCAAGATGAAGCACAGCATTTTTTGTTGGCTAAACTAGTTCTACTTGTATGCTTACTCTCTTTGCATCAAGATAAGGTACATCATTGCAAATGGTGACAAAACTGCCATTCCTGTTTTGCTCACTCTCTTTGCATCAAGATAAGGTACAGCATCGCTCATGGTGACAAAACTGTCGTACTGGATTGCTCACTCTCTTTGCATCAAGATAAGGTACAGCATCACTAATGGTGACAAAACCTGCCACTGCTGGCCTGCTTTGTCTCGTTAAAGTAAGATAAGGTATAGCAATGATAATGCTGGCAAAACTGCTTCTACTTGTTTGTACACTCTTTGAATCAAGATACTATACAGCATTTGTGAATTTTGATACATTTATGCCAATGGTACATGCACTCTTTTGAATCCAAATATGTTTTCCAGCATTGGTAATGTTCAGTTCTGTGTGTGTAAAGCACACCCCTTTTTTTTTACCAAAGACAAGATGTGTGAAAAATCAATCATCCTGTTGACGTTTTGAGTCGTATGTTGTGACACAATTCACATAAAATCAAACTCTGAAATCTTCCATGTATTATAAAAAAAAATTATTATAGCATTTTGATGATGTTGGGGGGGGGGGGGGCTGGAGGAGATTTCCTGCCATTGTTGTTTTTAACCCAGATGATTTTTAAAAACCAGAATTTGTCCCTATTTTTGTCAGTGCTGTACATTACCTTTAAAAGCAATTTAAAATGGTTACCTGCAGGAAAGTTTCTGTTTCCTGTTTCTCATTCTTCCGAGAAGAGTAAATCTGCCAAGACTGCTCTTATTAATTCCCCGATTTCATCTTTCATATCGTAAAGTAATTACAGCTGTTTGGAATTGGGACCCAAATAATTTAACCCGTTCACTACCTTTGGAATGCTGTGACAGATTTTGACTTGGAAGAAAAAATGTCATGGGAAAAGTTTTGAACCATTTTGGGGTGATTTTGAAAGGGGAAAAAATGTTCCACTTGGTTTTGATATTTGATCTTTTATTATATACTCATCTCTATTTTTGTACAAATGCAGATTATGTTTTCTCTATGCAAGCATCATGCATTAGACAAAAGAAAAGCAAAATATAGGGGAAAATATTGTACAATGTGCTTTGTTTTTTTTTACAAATATAAAAACTGCCCAGGTTTGCTGTTGAATACTTCTTATATTTTAAATATTTGGTAGGGTACAAAAAAACAAGTAACTACGTGATGAATTGGTCACCTTAGCTTTCATTTGTTTAATTTATTTCAGATACAAATTATAGATAGTCGCTTAGTTTTTTGGTTTGGTTCATGAATTTCTTACCTTTTGTTATTTGGTTCTTTGCTTTTATTTATATTTTTCTTTCAAGATATCTTGAAAGGATGAAGAATCAATGACGTTAAAAAAGGGCTGAACAAATTGGGCATAGAGAGACCAAACACACTGGTGTTCTTTGTAAATGTGCCTTTATACAATACAATACAACTTTAATGTAATAAATTAAAAAAAAACATATTGTGCTATTAATTATAAATGATTACAAGGCTTCCATGAATATACCTTGCTTTTTTTTTTACCGGCGAGAATTTTTATGATCTTCAAATTTAATCAGGTTGACGTAGTAAACTGGAGAATAGTCTGTGGTTTTTTGTTTCCCCCACTTTAAAGCGGGAGGTCAATATCACTGGTAGTCAATTAACTGTTCATGCATTTGTTTTTTTAAATCCACACTTGAATGAATGGTGGAGGTCATTCTGAGTTAAGTCAAAATATCTTGTCATGTACAATTTGTATTCAGATTTTGTTTGGGTAAATACAGGTGTTTATGGGCTACCTTCAAGAGGCAAGTATTAAGGGAGATGTCTTTTTTTTTGGGGGGGGGGGGTGGGACGGAAGTTTTTGAGGGATGAGGTTTGATACAAATTGCCCATTTCTCTTGACTTTAAAACTTTCCATGTTGAGTTGGCACAGAATGATCGACATACAAAACACGTTGAAATGCTCACCAAAACGAAGTTGCTGGCCAGCCGGCAGTCCGAATGTGCTGATCAGCAAATATTAAGAAATACAGCAATTTGTCTGTTTTTTCTTTGGAATTGTTTGGTGAATAATTTGTAACCACCAGGGTTTCTCAACATTTTATCTAGATTCTTATAAACACAACAGAATTTACCCAGGAGGTACATGTCCTCTAAGGTGAAACTTCTCCAAAGACTCTGTATGTCGAGCAGCTCTTTCTTTTTGTCTTGATCCAAGGTGAATGTATTCAAGACACAAAACAAATGGCTCAACTGATGGGCTAGTTTATTGGCGCAACCGGCTTGGAGCAAAAAACTATCAATTAACAAGGTTCATGGGTGACCATGGCAATATTTCTTAGAGAAAAAGAAACAGAAATTTGTTATCTTTTTGGGAGTGCATTTCCAAAACACTTCTCTGTATCTTCATAATAATATATTGTATACAGAGTATTTTCATGAATTTTTGTTGTTGTCATCTAATAATTATTTCTAGACACTGCCTTGATTTAAATAATTTATATTAATTATTTAGTTTTCTGATGCTCGAGCTTTCAAGAAAATATGATTTTTGGATTACTTATTCTACCAATCAACCTTTCGCCTTTTTATTTTTAAATCCGATCAGTGCAGAAAACAACAACAAAAATGTTATATTTAACTTTTTTTCATTCAAGGTTGCACTAAAATGAGCACTACCATATTTTTGCGGAGTCTTAATTTATTAAACCAAATCTTTTGATAATGCTTTTATTTGGATGATTTCTGCACTTTGTATTCACCGATCGAGTAAGCATCTTGACTTCAAATATAATTCTGCTTTAGGAACAGCGAGGAATTTGTCAATTTGCCTCGTCAAGTGTAGTCAAATAGCACTTGGTGATTACTGAGTTGACTGAAATTGAAAAATTCACTGGCGATGTCTGTGAAAGTGGATCTCATGGAATTATTATTTTTTTTCTACTGAGCTCTGGAAGCGTTGCTCTATAATCATGATGCAGGTCGGAGTTGATCACATCAATTCTAAAGTCACAATAATTATAGTAAAGGTATACTACTGCAGCTATTGAAAATATTGTATGATTTTGTTTTTTGTTTTGTTTTTTCTCTCGTATAGCATTACTGCTATATATTTTGTTAATACGTGTGTTTTAAACAATTCCTGGATACTTCGGGATATAAATAAGTTTTGTATAGTGTAGTAGTTATTCATATTTAATTGGTTTAATGACACTAATTGTTAATAATTATGGAAGATTTTTCCATCTAGTATATTATGTTTTTGTTTTGTTTTTTTAGGCTAACTTGGTGAAGAACACCTTATTTCTTCAAATGTATGTGTTTTTTTCTACAGAATTATATTCACATTAATACAGTAAAGGATCATCACACTAATGTTGTTATTGTCGTGTATTTATGCTGAAACTTAATGAACAATGATTAATTACTTACCTATAGATCCTAATGACTTGTCTATACAATTGTATCAATAAAAAAAATGCAAAATTTAATCAATTGTCTTCATGTTTTGTCGTACATGTACCTTATCGACCACATAACCCCTGTACTCATAGCAACGAATCAATTGAAAAAAAATATTCTCCCGATCAGCTTGATATCTATCGACTCTCAAGCCCCACCTTCCCTCTCTAATCTCCTATCATCACTCTGACAGTAGACTAAGATCAATTTGTGATCCACTCACTTTGAATACTCCTACTCCAAATCTTTTGGCTGTGGTACCTTAGGTTATATTGGACCTGCCTTTGGAACAATCTGCCCTACAACAACCGCTCTTCAGCCTCGGTGCAGAAATTAAGTCGCATCCCTTAAGGTGATCCCACTGCTGCCGCTTCCCAGATTGTATCATAAACTTGGCTTCTGACTGCACCCCCTGAACAAAGATATTTACGCAGTTGGGAGATCATCAACATAAGGACTGGATAGCTCACCAGCTGATCGAGTTCCAGAATTCGGAGGTCACAGGTTCAAATCCCCGCGCTCTAGTTAATTTTCTTTGTTCAACTCAAAGTTAAGTAAAAAAAATAAATGATTGTTTTTGAGGAGTTTTCAATCTTGCCATGAAAAAAAAAATAGGGTAACCTGACATTTAAATTGGTCAGTTATTTACTGAAAATGAATGGAAAAACCTATGTTGTTTTTAATATAACATGACATTTATAGTAATTGGGTTTGTTAGACTTCTTGTAGGAAAAACAGATAGGCATACCAACCCCAAGATTGTCCTTTTCAAATTTCAAATCAATAAAAAATTACATATACAATTTCACTGGCATCACTGTTTCTACTTAACTTAAAAATCAATAAATCAACCACGGAAAGCCCTTCAAAATCGCCCAAAATTGATTCGCACTCGCTTTGAGAAAATGGATTGGCCACAAGTTTTCTTTTGTTTGTTTGTCTTTTTACTCCACTTCCTAATGATATTATTATTTTTTTTGCACAGCGCCATCTCGTGGGGAGCGGTGGAGATACAGGCCAAATGTAAATCTAGTTCCCGATTACATTATGTGTAAAAGAACGCATTGCTGACAATAGTCTGGTAAAATAGGTCGCGTTCTCGGTAAATAATTTCACTTCGTGAACAACAAAAATAAATCGAGCTCGTAGTTTTGACATTGGAAGTCGCTCAGCTGCGGCGTTAGGTGCTTGAAGCTAAATACCACCGTGTTTTTAGAACGATGTTTCATCAGACCCGCGTATGTTTTGACAGGCACGTTCATATTTCAGGAGATATTTTACGGAAAAGGTGATTTTGGACCACAATTCGGCTAAATAATGCTTTTGGTTGGAACGAGTAATGGATTTAGATCAAAGTGCCACGCTGAAGCAGCTGGTTTTTGCCAAGGTAAGAATGATGTTGAAATCGTCTGCTTGTTGTTGGTGATATTTTAAAGGTCGCTGACATTTTGTGCATGAAAGTTTCAACAAATCACCAAATGGTCATATATTTCTTTTTATGAATAATAACATTGAATATTTGAGTTTCTCGGCCGGCGTGTACAAAATGTTTTGGCAAAGTTTTATGAAGAAAGAAAGAAAACAGGAAAACGAATGAGCTGGCTGCAAACCCTTTTGCTTTACCGGGGTGTAAAACTGTTGTACAGAAGAGTTAAAGGGATATCTAATAAATAAAGAAAATTATATGAATTAACATAATTATAACTCAATGCCAACAAGTCATATTTATGGCTTGAGTATGAGATGTAGCCCTATCTCATAAATATTATATAAATTAATATCATGACTTAATTGGCACTAGGCCTACATTTTTAGTCAAGTCTCTTATGGGTCTCCATATATCGTGGTCCCAACAAATTCCCTTTTTTGTCAATACGTCATTTATAGACAACTATCAAAAGGTGAATCGTAACCAATCTGGTTTTTAAAAAACATCTGAAATGTCTAAGTGTCTTGAATAGTTTTGAAAAAAACTACCCTTTTTTCCTGACCAAAAGTGCCATTTTATCATTAAAATTGTTACCTTAAATGTTGTTCTTTAATTGATATATCAGTTTTGATATATCAGTGTCCAGATCCTGTTCACTTTACAAAAAAAGATTGTCCTCGAAAGTCTGTATTTTCACCTGAATTTTATTTTTAATGTCTGGGGCATTCCAAATAAGGACTAGAAACTAAAAAACAGTTAGAAAAAACTCTGCAAACTGAGTAATTTATGAGATTTATAAGTCATAGGCCTAATTACGACTTGCAAAAAGTCATAATAATGACTTTGTTTTTCTCTTGATGTCCCTTTAACACTTCAGTAGTCTTATGACAATTTTGTTGTAATATTTGTTCCTTTTTTGTGGATAGATTTAAAGGTATTGTACACTTTTGGTAACAGCTCAAAGTCAGTCGTCCACATTTTGTGTGATTCAACATATGCATGAACAAACAAACCTGTGAAAGTTTGAGCTCAATTGGTCATCGAGGTCACAAAAATAGTGAAAAGAGACCTTATGTGTTTTCTGTTTTTTTCAAACATCTAGTTTTTATCACGTGTGATAAAAACTATTGTTTAACTCATTTCTCAGAAACGATAGCATTTTAGGCAGAAATATTTTAAGGGAATCCTTTCTACCATTACTTACTTCAAATCATGTAAGTTATGTGTGAATCTGTTAACATTTGTATTTATTGATCTTACCAATAGTGTACAGGGCCTTTAAAGAGGCATATTTACATGACATAGATTAAATGCACCTGTTTAATTGTTATGTTGTTGCTGAATTACACATTTTTTTGAGGAATTTCATGCCAAATCTTACTGCCATTTTCTCACTTGTTATGACAAAAAATACTCAACTCTTATTATTTTTGTGGTTCGTAGTGAAGATAAAGGCATTTGAAAACAGCATCTTCCTCTTTTTGAGTTATTAGTTTTATAACATTTTTCTGAACAAAGAATGAATTTAGATATCAGGTTGATAAATATGTCTACATCATGAAGTTTATACATTTTAGCATTATCAAGATCATTCAGTAAAGAACTTTTCTCATGAAGTGGTGATTTTTCACATCACATTTTTCTGGATTATTATAGGTTTGATATTTAAATAGAACATAATATGACTGTTTTTATGAGTATGTTATTATTAGTTATCACACTAAGCGCGAGTGGAATACTGAAAAATATAGCTCTTCTGCATTCCATATCCAATGAGGCCAATATGTAAGGTGGATATGGGATGCAGCCTCGCTATATTTTTCCTGTATTCAAACAAGTGTGCTTGTGATAACAATTATATCCCTTAAGCAACTTGACGAGTAGCTTAAAAAGTGCAATACAAAGAGTTAGAACGGCATGTTAGAACAGGGTTCGATATGGGCCATTTAATATAGGTTTATATCCCACTGTTGTTGCTATGGTTTACCAACTATAATCAAGGATTCAAGTTTGCTTGAAGATAAGAGTAATTACCTTGATGAGATTTTTTATGAGTTATTACCTTTTAACTTATCCCTCAAAATTTGTATTTAAGGATCTAATATGATATCACCTGGGGGACGCTTTCGTGACATAGACCGAGGGCACTGAATGACAATGCACTATGCAGTGACAATGCACATTCCTGACCACTTAGCTCTGGAATGTTTTACTGCAACCATCCAAATTCATCGGTATTTTGGAATCGATGTGAATCTGTGTCAACTGACACCATCTCTAGTAGTGTTGCAACCAACAACTAAACACCTTGATGGCATTTTCCCCAAAACAAAAGCCAAATATGAAGAGATCCGCCTAAGAAACAAAGCACATGAAGTTGCATGTTGTATCACATCCACACGTATTAATTGCCATGCACCGGCCGACGGCATGTTCCTATGTCTATGTCACAAATTTTTCACTTTTAGGGGGGCAGGTTTCACCCCTTTTAGCTTATAAACCTTTAGTATGTAAACCTGTAAATTTTGAACAAGCTTGCATATAGATAACTGCGTATTTTATAGATTAAAGGAACATTACAGAATTGGTAAGAAAAAACTTCTAAAATATACTTTTTGATCACAGATTTACATCAAACTTACATGGTCTAATGATGATGATAGTAGAAAACATCCCTTGAAATATTTCTGTCTGAAATGCCATATTTGATGAGAAATGAATAAATAGATTTTCCGATTGGAGTTTATCGCTCAGTGAGCGTTTTGTTCATTTGTTGAATCTATATGATTTCATGCAAATGTGTAATCGGTTTTTCACTATTTTCTCGTGACCCAGATGGCCGATCGATCTCAAACTTCTACAGGTTTGTCAGTTTATGTATATGGGGATTACATAAAGTGCTTACACTGCCAGCAACTGTTTTGTTAGCAAAAACCAATTCTGTAATGTTCCTTTAAACTCAATAAATTTTTCCAATTCATGGGGCCTTTAAATGATTAGAGTTGAGGCCTTATACTTCACGGAGAAAGTGGAGGTAATTACCTCTGTGCCCTTGGTCATTGTCTCTGTGCCCTTTGAAATTCCCCAGTACTGTAGAAACGTTGATTTCATATCATAGATATGGTTTTCTAAATCAAGAAACTGCCTTGCCCTTTGTCCCTTACGTGGACTAGGAGTGCAAGTTGTTGATTCTTCGTTGCGCTTTGGAGTTATTATTGTCTTGCAAAATAAATGATAGCTGTGATAATTGTTGTTGTTTTTTTATTATACAAAGGCCTAACGTGTACGTTATCATTGCAAGCAGTTTACAGTCTATCACATTGTGTGCATTGTTTGCTGTTGCATTTCAATGACAGCTAAAGGACTGGTTGTAAAGGGATTCCTATCAAATCCTCAAGTCCACCATAGTCGGCTTAATTTGTTTTTCATGTCATCTCTTACAGATGAGTTATCTTGATAAATGTAACAATGATTTGTAGGAGGTGGCAGTGGTTTTTTAAAGTGTTTTTTTTTAGCTTTACCGATTCTTGGATAACAATGATACTCTTTGTGATTGTTGCTGGGGTGATAGCAATGGATCAAGGAATGTAAACACTAGTTATCTTCTATTGTTAACCTAGAGTCCTTGACAGTTTCACATCCCCCCCCCCCCCCCCCCATAGTTGCACCGGTTGGACATATGCACATAGCATTTTTTGTTAGTATTTTTTATTCTTGTTTTTTTATAGTTTGTCCATGTAACGATCGATGCATTTCCGCGAATACAAAAAATATGGTGGAAATTTACACATTGTTTTCTATGGTACTTACCCATCCCCCTCCCTTAGTTGCGGTTGTACAATGTTACAGTTACAAAACTGATAGATTGGCTCCTCAAAACAATTAACACAGCTTTGTAGATAATCTTGTCGTTAATAAAGATATTCCATATTTGCCCCCCCCCCCCGAAAAAAAAATATATAAATAAATAAAAAATAAAAATAATAATAATAAAATACACAATGTAAGATGAAAACCAGATGATTGGAAATGCCTGTGTTCGATAAGCACGTTTTTTTTCAAAAAATTTGTGTGGTTTGTTTTCGTTCAAGAGCACGGTAATCTACTGAGAACAGAAAAAGAGAAGTTAAACCAACAGAACCAACTTTTAAGTAGACATAATGTTATTAATTAGAATAATAATACCTGCCAATGCTTATAATTCAGCTAGTTTCAAAACTCACATTTTATCTCCATACTTCATGAACATTTCTAAGCAGTACATAGCACACACAAAATGAATTTAAGAAAGAAACAATACATTCAGTTTTTACAAGACAGAAACCAAATTAAGTATGGAGGCATCATCTAGAATCGGGGGCTCGCGGTGATCCCTGGTGGACAGACAAACAGAACGTAAGCATGAACAAGAACATAGGAAGGAACTATAAATAAATATTCATAAATACCTCAGAGAGTTTATCCATTCTGATTGGTGGAGAGCATGTCACGTGGCCGTGTTTAAACAGATGATATGCACGGCTAGAAGTGTTTAAACACACCTGTGGCGCGCAAGGTTATACGCAGGTGCTAATTTATGCGAAACGCAATCAACACAAACGGGTATTCAATCTAAAAACCATACAAATCCACACCATGCAAAGCTTCAAGCAATACTTAGGAACAAGAAAGTATGGACAGACAGGTTGAACAATGATAGATATGGTGAAAGATAATGATAGATTAAGTATCATATTATGCAAAAAGAGAACTTTTGCCGTGTGGCCATACATGTAGGCTAGTGAGAATACACTATGTCAGACTGGGAGAGGAGAGCTCTTATATAATAGTATAATTCCAATAGCATAATGATCGTATTAACGCTTAGCAATTTAAAGAAAACACAAGCAAGAATTGTGTTTTAAACGTCGTTTGAATTTTTTGTGGGTCTGATGTTTTGGGGGAGTACAAAGAGCTCCTTTTTAGCTAGTGGTAAGTAGACTTGTCAAGGGGTCCAGCCGTCGATTTCACCAAACTTTTCCTAACTTTGGATTAATCTTAGGACTTAGGACGAGTTAAGTTCCGTATCCATAGATGTTAGGACACATTGAACCCATCCTAAGTTAGGACGAGTTACTCATCCTAACTCGAAGAATAGGAATTAATCCTAGCACTTCGTGAAATTGGCTGCAGTACTACTAATAAAAGTATAGATGTTAAATTTGCATTGGGGATAAGGAATATTATTTGTATTTTACCCATACACATTGGTGTATGGGTAAAACCCAACAATTTTATAAATTGTACATTAAGCACTTTAAATTCTAAACTTACACGGTCTAATGATGATGATAGTAGAAAACATCCCTTGAAATATTTCTGTCTGAAATGTCATATTTGATGAGAAATGAATAAACTAATTTTCCGATTGGAGTTTATCGCTCAGTGAGCGTTTTATTCATTTGTTGAATCTATATGATTTCATGCAAATGTGTAATCGGTTTTTCACTATTTTCTCGTGACCAGATGGCCGATCGATCTCAAACTTCTACAGGTTTGTCAGTTTATGTATATGGTGGATTACATAAAGTGCTTACACTGCCAGCAACTGTTTTGTTAGCAAAAACCAATTCTGTAATGTTCCTTTAATCTGTTAAAGGCAGTTTTGCTAAGTTATTTAATAATGAGAGCCATATAAAACACAGCTACTTGTAATAGGGCCATAGTTTTAGCCAGAGGGGTGTCTGGGTGTCTTTTGGAAACCCTGTTTTAAATTTAGATGCCCTGTTTTATCTGTCATTACATGTAAATGTATTGTAAGTGAACAATTTGGACACCCATTTTTTAATTTCCAGCAAATTTGGACACCCTTTTACCAAATCCTGGCTAAAACCTTGACTAGGGTGTACAAATGTGGCACAATCTGGTTAACTATGCCAGAAATATCCCTTCTTTACCAATAAGTGTACTGTTTTTTTTTTAATGTGCATTTCACAACACTCTGGACGTTTGGATTTATGTCCCATCCAAGGACAAAGCAATAATGGTCAGTGTCTTGCTTATTACCAGTGCTTAAAACAAATGCTGTATTTTTCTGTAATTTTATGTAAATTAATATTTGTTATCATAAGGCCCCCCCCCCAAAAAAGGTTCTGTTTCCGATTACATGTCATTTAAAAATAGGGTCGGTAGGTCGGAAAGTTTTCTTATTTTGCGGTTTTCTTTTATTCCCATACGATTGACGATACGTCCACGATCGTTCATGTGTTGAGCGCAATCAACAGATTTGCACAACGAATTAGGCAAAATTGTGCGCAATCTTCAGTTTGCGCTCATTAGATTGGCAGTTCAAGCAGCCGATTTTGCAAAAAAGTGCGCAATCTGAAGATTGCGCAAGCCCATGGAATGTGCTTCACAGATTTTTTATTTTTTATTTTTTTTCCCCTTTTTTTCCCGTTTTTTCCTCGTTTTTTTTAAAGGCCAATAACAAGTTTAGGGTCGCGGCGTAAAACTAGGGTCGGTCGGTGAACCGGAAACAGAACCCTTTTTTTGGGGTCTAATCACAATCTCAATGTTTCGAAAATTCAGGTACATGTATGTTCTAGATACAAATGTGGGTTTTAATTTTATTGTTTTTTTTACTTGAATGAATGAGCTTGTTTTTTCTAAATAAGTAACAATTTTTTTCTTCCTTTTTTGGGGGATTGACCTTTACAAAACGTCAAACTTGTTTTAAAATTTTTAATGATAAACCAGTAGTTCCAGTCGTTTGTGTCTTTTTACTGAATTAAAAAAAAAATTGTGCTATATTTTTAGTAGCTGCCTAGAAGAATTCAATAAATTTACCACTCAATAATAGTAGATAATTTAATAAATAATGATTCCACAATTCAATTAGGAATCTCCCTGCCTCCCCCATCAGTGTAGATTCATTGCCACCTTTAAATTTCATGGTGGCTTCACCCAAAGCATGAAATTACCCCTGACTCTGGATTCCAAGGTTGTAACCTTGTCGGCAATCAGAAGAGAAAACAAACAAAATTGTTTTACATCAGAGTAATTATTTGATGTATATGTAATGTGTACTGCATCTAGCTATGAATATTATTACTGGCTATTCATTTACTTATGCTAATTAGTTGCTTATGGAACACACACACACATATCAAGCATACACAAGGTTCACACCATGCAACACTGCAACACTGATCAAACGATGTCGCTCAGTTTGAGCACGGTTTGAGCATCAACAGTTGCTGTTATCTTTACCAATTCAGAGCGCTACATGTAGAGTCGTGGCAACAAGTGGTTTATGGCTGCGGTTACTATGGCAACAGTCTCTCAACTGGAAATCCATTTGAACAGTGACAAGGAGTCTTGTCATTTTGAAAGTGGTGTAATACTGTTAGTGCCTTCAATGCATTTTGTGTATTTGTCTTTTGGAAAAACAATTTCAGAAAAATCTTATGATGCACACCGGAAATTGTGAGCACCTTTTTTAAAGTTAAAATTGCTTACAAGTAAAACAAAATATCTGCCTGTATCTTTGATGTGGATAGCGTGGCAGTGAAAACCAATAATGTAGGAAGCTCTTTGAGACATGGTGTATAAAGCGTTATATAAAACCCGAATACTATTATTATTATTATTAAACCCTGAAAAATTTAAAACTCTGAGAAAATAAGTTCGTAATCATCATCACGATATTAAAAGAAGAATTTGGTATTTGATCATTTTAAGATTTTTTTTTAGGGTTGGGGATTGTAAGTTCGTTTCCATCCCCCAAAAATGTCAATAAAACACACCATTCTATCAACCTGTGAAAGTTTCATGAAACTTGGTAGTCCTGTTTTAGGGGGAAAAAAGCAGATTTCGTGCTTTAGTTGTGATTGCAGCAACCAAAATAAGCAATTTGGATGGCTGGAGTGGGTCTTCAACTACTATTTCTCTGGAGGATTGGAATAAATGCCATTTGCGAGTTAGATTTGAATAATATCTGGTACAATTACTTGCTTAGTCACAAGTTACTGCTTAAATTTATAGCCTCAGACTATACATGTAGATAGTTGTAAGGTCAAATCATTTGAGCAAACCTTTGTACAATTGTGCAATATTCATTAATTCTAAATTGTGTTTGGGTGTTTGCCGTCTCTTATGTAACCATGCAAAATCTTAACCGAATTCAAATTTAAGCAGTAATCTCTGACTAAGCAAGTCATTACATTAGACTTTTATGAAAATTTAAATCGCAAATGGTTGATTGCTTTAACCCTTGCTCTAGTATAACAGTTCCAATCAGTGGGCTTTCAGACTGAGACTAATGATATTTTTGTAGCTCTGTACGTCGTCTCTAAAAGGGAACATGTTTGGATCAGTGAACTGCACAATCAAACTTGTGTGTTAATCGGAGGGTTTTGTTTTTTGGGCTGTTTGGTTCCATACAATAATTTTTAAACTCACTAAGTATTTAGGGATATTTATAATTTATTCCAATCATTGATAAATCTTACTCTTTCCATGATTCAACCTAGACCTCTGTTAACTAACACAACGATTGCATCTGGGACAATTTGGGTTCAAGGTTTTCCTCTAACACCATTGTGTGATGTGCACTATACACTTGGTGCTTTCTGAATCCTATGGAAAGAAAACAATCCACAGGTTACTTGGGGTGGGATTCGAACCTGCGACCTTTGCAACTTTCTGTAGCATTTTTTGCAAAACTATTTTTGTGGTACATATAGCTTTCCAAGACATTTTTAGACCTTGAGAAATTTGCTGGATGGTCGAAAGGCATCAAAAAAGGATAAATGATAAGAAATGATGGAAATATAAATCAATGTAGGAAATCAATGAATGAAATGTCTTAAGAAATAGTCAATTTGTCTTTGTTCAACCCCAAATTATTAAAAATTTACCCAGTCCGTTTCCCTTGTGGTTTATTACTTGAAATTTGACATAAAAAAGTTGCATCCCCTGAAAGATGATCCCCTGGCAGTTGCTTCCAAGGTTGTATCGTAAACTTAAGTGTGATCCCTGGCTACACGGCAGTTAACCGGTTGTATGGCTTCTGACTGGCACCCCTGAATAAAGATATTGACAAAATAGGGAGACCACCAACATAGGGCTAGATAGCTCAGTTGGTAGAGTGCCTGCCAATAATCCGGAGGCAGTTGGTTCAAATCCCGCTCTTGTTATTTTTGTAATTGTTCAACCCCAATTTATTTAAGAAATATTCCCTCTGAAATACTACAATGCTTGAGATCATAGTCCCTCAAGATATACTAGTTTTATACCTTGATTAACAAAACAAAAATAATCTTCAGGAGAAATACAGTTTTTAAAGCCAAGAAAAATACAATTGAAGTCTCTTTCCATTGCTGCAAAATAAGGATGACATGAATGTGCACCAAGTCCCTTTAAAGCATGCTCTTGTTGTTGTTTTTTCTTTTTTGTGTCTTAAAAAAATGTGTTTAATATGTTTTTCCATGAAGGGGGGAGGGGGGGACGGCTGCATTTTTCCCCCTTCAAAACATGACCGATGATGGGTGTTTTACAGGTCGGCAGTATATCTTAGTGTTTTAAATGCAGGAGTACATTGGCCCTGGCATCAGGGTACAGTGCACTGTCTAAACCTTGTTACAAGCCCACCATGTTACATTGACACGTCCCGGTCGATAAGGCTTTTCAATCCTAATGCCAACGCACTGTGTGAAGTGGCCATACGCAATCAGATTGGCCCGACCAAGCATTTTTCAGACTGTTACGACTTGATTCCTTGAAATGGTAGAACACTTGAGTGATCTTCTGATAAGATCAGAATGCCTCGCTTTAGTCGGGTGGGAATCGCTCGTTCAATCACCGCCGTTCGCAATTTCATCTGACATTAGTTTATCTTGTCGCTGGATTTGATAATCGTCCGTGTAAATATGATGCTACCTTGTTAGAGATAAGAAGGTGTGTTAAAGTGGTATTGTGGCACTGCCATTGACCAGTGGCCAGACTAAAGGACCTTATACAAACAAGATGTTTGATCGTTTGACCCAAAGTTGTTTATTTTACCTTTAGGTACGACTTAATATTTCATCTGCCCTGATAATGAAGAAGAAAAAAAAGAGAGAGAAAACAATGGAGTTTATAAATATGAAATTCCTTTTTAAGAAAATAAACAGTGTGTATTTACAAATACATTGAAATTTATGATGTGAAAAAACAATAACTTGAAGGAAAAAAAAACATAGGCTGCAGCTTGAAATGTACATGAACATGTAGCTCAGGTCACTTCAGGGCTCAATTTCATAGAGCTGCTAAGCACAAAAATGTGCTCAGCATGAAATTTCTTCCTTGATAAAAACAGGATTACCAGCCAAATTTCCACATGATTTTTAGGATAAGCAAACAGCAGCTGGATACCATTAACAAGCAACATGCAACACATGGAACTTTGGTTGGTAATCCTGTTTTTATCAAGGAAGAAATTTCATGCTAAGCAAAATGTTGTGCTTAGCAGCTCTATGAAATGGGGCCCAGGTCACACTTGCAAAAAACAACAACACCCAACCCTCAAAATAACCATTTCCCTTGATTCCTAAACCTTTTGCAATCATTCAAATATATAAACTTATCAGGAATAAACAAACAGAACACTCTATGTGACCATTATGCTGTCTGGGAGAAGGAAAAACAAAGACCAAATAACCATTTTCGCTGGACCAAAATAAAATTATGTATTCTAAACCCAATAAAAACATCTATTCAAATGTTTGCGGTAGGCCTACCCACTGCTAAATAAAAGGTGATAAGTCTGCTCTAGAATGGGGGTGGGGGTTGGGGTTTGGGGGGTTGGGAGAGGGAGGGTTAAGGTTAGTGGGTTTGAATCCCACCTGAGTAGCCAGTGGGTTAAACAAAAAATTGTACAGTGCTTGGAAAATACGAGTATAAAGTGCTTTAAAAAAAATGACACTGGCATTTGTCATATTAACCTGCAAGGTAAAACCATGGAGGTGCAGTAAAAACAAGACCCATGAAGCAGTGGAAGTGATTTAAAGATTACCGATGGGAGGAGTCAATTAAATAAACAAGTTAAAACTTTGATTTAGGACGATGAGGGTAGGACGATAAGGATGATTTTGGGTGCTATCTTGATCTCGTTGTAAAGTCCGCAAGCCAGTTGACGGCCAGGTGAAGGACAGCGATGCCACCATGAGAAGGTGAAAGAGTGGACAGTTAGTTGGCAAGCATATGGTGCCTTGTCTGGGGTCTGCCAGTCACAGAGCGGGAGCCGTGGCATGCCCCCTCTAGCTGGTGAAGGCTGCTATATGGCATGGGAGGCTCCGGGGAAGGTCCGGTATGGTGGGGTCGGCAGCCAGGACTTTGTGCGGACATTAGTACGGTCTCACCACGCGCCTGCGCCATCAGTCTTCTGCAGTCGCTGAGCTGTCAGGGGCATTTGACCAGAGATTGGATTTCCATACTTCAGTCTAGGCCTTGGATGAGAGGATAGGACAACAAAAAATGACGGACACAATCATTTCAAAGGCCTTTTTCAAAATAGTGAAGATGTTTTTGTCCTCCTCTGTGCAGAGGTGAGCTTGTTATCATCCCAGGGTGCCAAGATGTTGAAAAGAACGTGATAATAAGTGGGCTTGGATAATGAGTGCATATAGTTTATGATTGTATAAGATTTTAAAAAATAAAAAATATAAAAAAACAACAATAATTTAAGAAATCAAAATATTTTGATATATTCGGTGGCATTATTTTATGCTTATTTTTCCCTGCCTTGCCAGGCATGGGAAATTAGAACTCAGTGCTTGAAGATCGCAGTTTTTTTTAATAAACTCAATTTCCTACTTGAGGTGTTAAGTCAACCTCATACCACATTATACCATACAGAATCTTTATGGTAGTTAAAATCAAGGGACCCTCAAAAGTGACTCACACTGTAACCTTAGGCCTGAAGAAACCTTTGTAGAGAAGACAGTGAGAAATATTAGAGGAAAACCTTAATTAACCAACCAAACCCATCCAAATCCAGCTGTATTCTTTTTTTATACATGATGCAAATTTAAACATCTATTGCAAAATTGTTGCGGTACCCACCGCTAAAACATAGGATTCAAACTGCCTCCAGCTACCGGGTCTGCTGACAAAGGTCGTTGGTTCAAATCCCACCCGAGTAATATGTTTTTCACAGGACTCAGGAAATTCAGTGCTTTACACACATCAGTGTATGGGAAACCAAATAATGTTCGTTATCCCCGATGCAAACTTAACATCTATTAATATCCAACGGCATGTTGTATTTAATTCTGTTGACTGAGAACTGCACTAATAAACTGAATGTGCTTTAAAGGCAGGGCATACTTTTGGTCATTACTCAATAAATATATTACCATAAAAACTTACTTGGTAAGGAGCACCTGAGAGCTGTTGATAGTATAAAACATTGTGAGAAACGACTCCCTCTGAAGTAACATAGTTTTTGAGGAAGAGGTAGTTTCTCACTAAAATATTTGAATCTGAGAAAGGCTTTAGGCTCAGTCATCTGAAAGCACACAATTTTATGTGACGGGTGATTTTTTCCCCAAAATTTTCTTGCAACTTCGATGACCAACTGAGCCCAAATTTTTTGCAGGCTTGTTGTTTTATGCATATGCTGGGACACACCAAGTGAGGATACTGGTCTTTGACAATTACCAAAAGTATACCCCGCCTTTAATACTGTGATGATCAGGTCAGGTTTTGAGTTACTGTACTATTCGATTTTGTTAGAGTGAGTAAGAAAGGATCTTATGGTAAATATCTCATGGGATTTGGGGTTAATAGAAAAAAAAGACTGGAAACCCAATCCACAAGTAAATTGTTATAAAAAATGAGGGGACGGAAGTGATTTTTGAACAGATGTATTATTTTGCTTCGTGGATAAATAATAATATTTTTTTATTTAACTATACACTGATGTGTAACAAGCACTGTATGCTCAGTGCTTCTAGAATCCAGCGAAAAGAAAAAAAAGAAGAATGAAAATGATGCCTTATCCGATTGGCGGCTACAGCTACGGCTACGGCTAGATTTCCCTGCCATCGACATTGGAGTATAACAACACGCTTGGCAACAGTCATGGTCTAAGGATGTACTATCCCAATGCATGATGATGCGGAAATCTAGCGGTTACTGTAACCGCTAATATGGACACGGCCTAACCTATCGGCGCGTCTAGTTTTTGTGACTCTCTCTTTTACTTTTGTGTAATTAAAGGAACATTACAGAATTGGTTTTTGCTAACAAAACAGTTGCTGGCAGTGTAAGCACTTTATGTAATCCACCATATACATAAACTGACAAACCTGTAGAAGTTTGAGATCGATCGGCCATCTGGGTCACGAGAAAATAGTGAAAAACCGATTACACATTTGCATGAAATCATATAGATTCAACAAATGAATAAAACGCTCACTGAGCGATAAACTCCAATCGGAAAATTAGTTTATTCATTTCTCATCAAATATGGCATTTCAGACAGAAATATTTCAAGGGATGTTTTCTACTATCATCATCATTAGACCGTGTAAGTTTTATGTAAATCTGTGATCAAAAAGTATATTTTACAAGTTTTTTTCTTACCAATTCTGTAATGTTCCTTTAAGTGTGTCTAATTGCAACGTACTTAAAAAAAAGTTTTTGAATGTAATTTTAATTGCTGTACAATGAAAAAAAACGAATTCATGTCTTGAATAAATAAACTTAATAATAAGTAAAATTTTGAGCCAAACCTACTTGAAATTTTGTCAATGCTGTAGGCAGAGAGTGCCAGACCGTAAATCAGCTGTGTAAATGCCACGATAATTTATAGAGAGAATAGAATAGACTGGGCGGAACTGCCCTTTATTCTGCAGCAGCTGTGTAGTGTTTTCCATGTTTGTTTTCAGGACGGTTTGTCTGTTTACTTTACAGCTAATTGGTCTGTGTTTATTTTAAACTTTTACCATTTTTTCACACATTCATGGAACATCCTGTACAAACTCATGAAAGCGTCAAGTTTGTTTGTGTTGCTCTTTGTTGGATTTGTCCGTTTTCCAGCTATGTTGAGAATCCAGTATTGGTTATTATTATCATTAATGCATTTATTAATCTCTTTCGGAAATTGTTCGTTTTCTTTGCAGATAGAGAAAATAATTCGCGATATGCAACATCATGATCGAGGAATCAAGACTAGATCACAGAAGGTTTTTCTGACGTCCATTCCTTGTGCTTTTACAGGTACAGTCATAACGCAATCATTCTTTACCCATGTCCGAATAGTTTAACCTCTATTTCTCCTCTTGCCTTTTTTCTTTTCTCTCCCCCCCCTAAAACATTCTTTTTGTAATATCTAATTTTTTCTCTGCCACTTTCCTCTAGATATGAGGGCACACGAACTGAGAAAATAATTAGAAAAACAAACTTAATAAAAGATCAACCCATCTGAAACTTGCCAGTTGCCACAGTTAAAAATTTGCTTCAAGTCTCCTGGGAAATGTTCTTGAAAGCATTCATTGACTTTCTCATGTTCTACCCGGCATGATATTCATCCTACTTTAATCTGATTTTCAAATTGGTTTTTTTTGCGCTTGGAGAAATCAGAAAAGTTATGAAAACACTAGCCTGAAAGGTTCCTATTGAAGCTACACCATATTATGTACATGTAGGTCAGCCCTTGTACTCAATCAAAGGTTCTTTTCAAAAATATATGCTTTCCCAAGGTTCTTCCAATGTTAATTATTCTAGAAGAGACAATATAATCGAAACGAAACAAAAACAACAATATCGAAAAAAAAAAAAACACATCGGAAGCTGTTACCAGAGTCCTTCGCTTCAAGTCCCCTCAAAATGTTTCTTTAAAAAACAGTTCAAATTGATCTCCTCTTGTCAAGGATTCTTCCCAGCCCCGTTCAATATTGAACCATTTCGAGGGTGTTGCCGCAGGAGGCAATTTGAACAGCAGGCAACTTGGAGAAGACAACTGCAGTGGACGCAAAAGAACGTTCCACTTAAACTAGATATATTTTTTCTCCAAACAGTGTCATGCCATCCCCCAAATTAGGTGACACTTTAAAATGAAAGGCCAGTTGACGGCTTGAAAGGTCTGGATTACTGGAAAGGCTTATTCTTCAACACTATAAAGGGTGCAGCCAGGGGCCGTAGCCAAAGCCGCTTAGTTCGGACAGGGCCTTAATGTATACAGAACTGGGAATGCCTTTAAATTGTCTGGTGTGGCTTGGACAACTCAGGACCACAAACGAGCCCAACTCAGTCACTGCGTACATGCTAATTTTTAATAACGTGTTAAATTTCTCCCTCACATGCACAACGTGGTATCGTTACTAGGGACCCTTCTCTCACCTCGTTAATTGCATAAAATAATGATGAATGTGTTTATCACGTGACACCAACAAAGCAACCTCTCTCGATAAACATTAACCACTTTTTTTATATTATCATTAAGCAATTGTTTGTTCTGAAAAATGAAAGGTCCGTGTTTGTTTGAACTGATGACCTTCTATGTTAAGCTTCAAATCTTGTTCATCCTGTATCTACAAAAAAAAATGCTAGCTTTAGTTTTTAACGAGCTAAAGAGATAAAGATGAAGAGTTAGTCTTTGTTGAAGCAAAATCATTGTGAGTGTAATGTTTAGTTGAATTTCCCTATTGAAAAAAAAAACCCACAACTTTTTTTTTTTAAACAATAAAATCAGTTGAAGAATTTTTTTAATTTGATTTTGTATATTATGTTTCTATGTGAAATGAAGGCGTGACACATCTGGGTTTTGCAATTTTTTTTATTTGCTTAAAAGTACATGTTATTGCGTCCATGTAAAGAATAATCATCCAAATTGCAGACATATGTCAAATCTTCTCTGGGATGAGCTGATTTCCTTTTTTTTTTCCTTGGGTTTTTGTTCCATAAAAAGTAGGAAACACTGTACAAATATTTGTGTCCAAGTCATTTTTTTAAATATTTTTTTTCTTTCATTTTAGCAAGAACAAACTGCATGTCTGAAATTGTATGCTCGTCACACCTTATTAACCTTGCTTGACTCTACGAATTTCCCTTTATAATAACTTTCCCAATAATCATTTTCCAGCAATGAAAACCCAAGTCTCCTAAAAAACAAGTCACCTGGAGAAATAACAAAAACAAAAAAATGAACCGGGCTCAATTTTCACAAAGTTACTGAATGGAAAATTATAAAATTACTGAACACATTGATTTGAGAAGTAAAGATTTTCCATTTAAAAAAAAAGCCAGTCATGGAAATCAAAGTTTAAGTAACCTGTGGCCAGAATAATTTTAGTGAGTTTCTTTTTTTAATGAAATTATTGCCAGATAGTCTAGGACTGACTGATGTTTTAAAAACAAAATAAGAAAATAAAATCGTAATTTCTGTGCAGGTTCAGAGTTGATCGAGTGGATAATGGACAAGATGCACGTCCAAAGTACTATTGAGGCAGTTCACATCGGCAACCTCATCTGTCACTATGGTTACATCTTCCCTGTACACGACACCAAGATGATCCTTCTTAAAGATGATGCAACGATGTACAGGTTTCAGAGCCCATACTTCTGGCCTTCCCAGAGCAGCCTGGATCCCGATAACACTGATTACGGTAAGTCGTATCAGGTTGAGCCTGGGTACCCCTCCATTTGAACCCTTGGCCCGAAATCATCGAACGGATTAGGGGACATCAGCAGCATCAGGAAATGGTGACATCCGAATGCTGTTGTTTGCCATTATGTAGATTTCACAAATTGAACAATGGGGAAGTCACGTCTGCTTATTGACGTTATAGCATTTCACCTTGGTCGGGTTGGATGCGAATTGGAAAAAGAAGAAGTGATTTCAGGGGATAGGATGTAACCAGATGAGGGGTTGGCTTCATTGACTGTGGCTAAAAAAAGAGCAACTGTAAGGGATGGAAGCTTAGTTTTTAATCCAGGGTCAAACTGAATCTGACTTTTGAATCAACTTGTTGTAAGTTGAGAGGTTTTGATTTAACACTTGCAGTGATGTCACACCCGGCTATACTGTCTGTCCATGGTCTGCCTTTTTGAAATTTGAATTGCACGCAAAGATATGGTGCACATGTAACCACACACGCCATGTCTATAATATGCACTTTTTTTTCTTTTTTTTCTTTTTTATTTCTATGAGATATCGCCCAACCCACAAGGCCACACGGCCACTTCAAGGTGAGGGTTACACTTAACTCATTTGGGCTGTAACCAGGGGCACATTGTCACCTACTCCTGGGGCTGCAACAGGGTTATACCCCCTTCACAGTCCACACATTAAGGCATGATAAATCTGACTCTGGCGCAGCCGCGATTTATCGTGAATGGTGACTTCAAGGGAATAGAGACCCCCCTTGCGTATATATGCAGCTCAAACAGCACCCTCACTGAGGTCAAAGAAAGACCTCTCATTGGCCGAGAGTTGTGCGCGGCACGTTCACACTTACAAGCTGTCACTGTTTGCTGTCAGTTATGGCGTGCAAGGAGTCTGATGGATCAATACCTAAGGATTGGTCCATACCTACACGCTTATAATTTAACTGTACTTTTTCCTTGTTTTTTTATAATAATGTTTTTGTTACAATTCTTGCATAGTTCCAAGGAAAAGCAAGACCTTCTAATGGTGCATCATACAAATATCTCCAGTTTAAAACAAACAGTGGGTTGTTTTCGTAGGGAGTCAGTTTATTTTGTCAAGTTGTACAGCTTGCAACTGAGTCATGGAGTGTGCAACTTAATGTTTATACGTACATTATTCTTTGTGATTTAAAACTATAGATTTATGTCCTGTATTTTCTGCTTGCAGAAAGTCAGTGTTTTGTTAAGACATTGTTAAAATAAGTTGGTAAAATTTTAACTGCTGCTTAGAAAATGCATCCTGTTTAGTTTAAAGGTACGCAGAGTAGGATTTGAAGCTTTGCATGGTGGAAATTAATTTTATGTCAATATTTCTGGTTTTGAAACCGAGGATGCCTCATAAGTCAACTTAATCACTGTAGCTCGCAAGCCTGAGGAAACCTGTAAGCAAGGGTGCTTGCAATGAACAAGAAACACCGGGGTTAACCCCTACTCTTCCGCATTAAGTGTTCTGGGTTCTTTTACGTGCACTACCAATCCCAGTACACAGGACCTACGGCTTATAATGTCCCATCTGAAAGACAAAGCAATTATGGTATCAAAGTGTCTTGCTCAAGGACGCAAGTGCCACGCCGGGGACTTGAACCAACACTCTGCTGATCAGAAACACCAGAGTTTGCGGTAACTTCAGTTGTGGTGGTTCTGAAAAGAACCAGGGGTGAAACGACTTGATGTTTTTAGTCAGTATGCTCTTGTCGTCTTCAGGGGAAACATACGTGAATGTTTTTTTGGAAGAGTACATTCATTCCCATTTTCTAGTGTTCATTAAACACGCCATACATCCAACCTGTGAGCATTTCCTCACAAAAACAGGCAATCAAAAGCCAGTCAAAATTTTTGGAGGGATTTTTTTGTATCTTCATACTGGGCTTATTTAAATTGCAGCATTTTTATTATTATAACAACAAAATTATATATTATTGTTATTATTGTTATTTTATTATTATTTATTTTTTGGGTGGGGTTCAGATCTTGTTTTCTTCACCATTTCTCTTGAGGATTAATACTGGTATGAACTTTATATTAATTAGTGAGCTTATAGTTCGAAACTAATCATTTGTTTTACAAATAATGACCAATCCTGGACTTTGTTTTTTTAAATTGGTTTTCAAAATGAAAAAATGTGTGATGAGATTAAAAAAAAAAAATTTATCTTCAAAAAGTTTTTTTTTCAATAAGTGAAAATATGATTTACTCTGAGAATGATCGCCGACACTGACTCATTGCTGAATTTACCTGCAAATTTAATCTGAGCCAAAGGGAATTGAAACAACTTGAACACGATCCAATCTTTAATTGGAAAAGGGGTTCTCAACATAGATCGTGAGGATTGTCCGAGGCTCTGAAATAGTTGATGCAATTTGAAGATTACAGTGACTCCCACTCGGTTTTCTTTTATCTTGTGAGGCATTTATCGTCTGTTTTTTGGGATAACTGTTGTGCAGTGCCTGTGAGGAATGTAACCTCAATTTATCATGGACAAGATCTCCTGATTGTGCTCAGTGCTTCGAGAGGACAATCTGGTTTATCCCGTCCTCCCTCGGCTTAAGGGTTTTGCAAATGATTATATCAAAACAAGGATGGCTCACGCTCTGGTCGGTTGTGTTGAGCAATGGAAGATTCTCTCATTGATTGATGATACCAACTACGCGTTCCATTGCGATATTGTGTGGCAATAGCTTAAGTTATCAATCCATTAAATCCAGAGTGATTTGGGGATAATGCCAAAGGCAAGAACACAAATACTGAAAATATTATATTGAGCGTCTCACAGTACATTTTGTACATAAAAGCAGTGTTGTTATCCATTGCTATTCATTGTTAGTTTTGCCTCATTGCTAAAATGCTTTTGTCTCACTGGATATCTATTGTTTTTGTTTTCAATGTCTGCTGCTCTTGTGTTTTTGAACATCTTTTTGAGATTGATTTGACGCATTACAAATAAACACAGTTTTTAGTATGAAATTTTACTCAGTATAAAGTCTGTACTGTTTCCAATTATCCTTTATATGATTTTTTTTTAATGAAACACTGTGCCTTTTAAAGAGAATTTGATTTGAATTTACTACCATAAACTTACACTGCATTTAATACAGGGCAGTTTAATCTAGCATTCATGAATACCCCAGTTAGTTAAGGCAGTCCTATTGGTTGAAAGGTGGTCACGTGACTGTTTAAGACCAGTTTTAAACAGCCGATGAAGACAGAACTAGAGCTGTTAGCGCGCATTCCACTCACGCGTGTTTGGCGTGCCAGCTTATGCGGGTGCTAATTTAGGCGTGACTCAATCAATACACACCAGTACTCAGTGTAAAATCTATAAGCAGGCGCGCCTCTTCACAATCGTTGAGCATCGCATGCAATTTGACCCTTTGCAAAACGGAACGTGAGGACAATACAGGAATTGACCATTTTGGGCCTACAGACAGAAAAGTTTTACAGAGTTTCCTACATTATCACGCCATTTAACATAAAAGGGCATTATGAATGGGAATAAAAGAGTGGTGACTTGTTTTTTACACAGCCATTTAAACACTCGCAAGGTCGGTATATAGTGCGATATAGGGCCTCACCTTCTGCTGGATCCTTTATCGCACAGCCACAACCCTGCTGGTTTTCAACGATCGTTGAAGACCTTGTCGTCTACTCTTTATTCCATTGTTGTAACGTGGCTATGACTGTACAAACTGTAACATGAAAGCATCATATGTCATTTTCGTGTAATGTGGACGCTCTACATTGTTGTGTTTGTGTTTCTTAAAAACTATGAGGTTATGTATATTCACCATCCGTTTAGGATCATGTGTGCTCCTGAAAACTAAACAATTTGGAATGACTCAGCAAAACAGAAACAGAAAAAATAATGTGCAATAAAAAAAGCTTCATTTATAAGCATCTTAGGGCTCGATTTCACAAAGGGATCAGACTGATCGTAACTGCAAATCCATCGCAGTTGCTTAGCAAAGAGTGATGTCACAATACAAATCACTGGTAATACTGATAACTCATCTTACGATGAATCTTAGTGCCTTGTGAAATCGACCCCAGTATAGTTAGATTATTGGCATTTCATGATAACGTATTTATTTTGCTATAAAAAGGAGTAGAAACGTATAAATTTACAACAATTTAATGATTTTATTATGTGGGGATTTTTTCCTACCGCATCCTTTTTCAAAAAACAACATGCACTTTAGATTCTCTAATGTAATGTGAATAGCCCGCCAGAAAATGTTATTTGTTTATTTTTGCTGTTGTTGTAATTTTTCTTTCCCTCAACAGAGCCATGAAAGTTAATAAACACTTTAACTTTATATCACAAGGGAATTTCAGTTCAGAAGACGGAAGGGGATAATTCAGTTATGTAATTATATTTTTCCTCCACTGCTTTCTATCGACACAATGCGCTAGTGCACTTATCTAAAGGACGGAGAATAAAGGACGTTTTTTGTGAAAGCACTTTGCACGCCAGACATCAAACAAAGATGCCATGAGGATTGTACTGCAATGAAAGAGCGTTAACAAGATTACGCACATTTGAAATTCAAATTTGTATCCTGAGTTAATGTTTCATGTTTGCATAGTTACTGTTTCAGTATCATTTTTGAGGGTAAGAATAGTCAGATTTTTTTGTCAAAAGCACCCAAGTTGTTTTTGACAAATTTCAGTGAGACATTTTTTTTCTCTTCTGTCTGAACATAAATTTTGAATAGCTCAAATATCCTTTTCACGATACTCAGCTGACTGATTCCCAGGAAATTCCGTAATATTTTCGAGCTTTATTAGATTTTCCCAGGTAAAATTAACCCTTTTCATTCACACTACAGAGCCAATCCCCAGGAAATTCACTCTTGATTAGATTTTCCCTGGAAAATTGAACCCTCGGTAATTTTTTAGCTCCTTTCATTCACACTACAGAGCGGGCAATTTCCAGGAAATTCCTGGGGAATTTTGAACCTACGATCACTGTGATAAAGTAGTTGTAGCTAGAAAGCTCATGCAGGTTTTTTTGTAGTAATTAGTCTTTAAGTTCTAAGTTCTACCACTGTATTCCTTATTCAATACTCTAGAGTAATCTTTCCTAAAATTCACAGTCAAGAAGTAATAGCATTTGAAGACGTCCCAAATTACCATTGCTTATTTTAATACCTGCAATCATTATAGAAATATGAATAGTTCATGACCTTCTTTATGAAACCTGAACTTTTTAAAGGAGCAAGATGAGGAACTCGGGCTGAAATGTGAAATGTGGGCCGGACGCCATTTCAGCAAGCAACTCTTTTGATGCACCAATAGATCAGTGCAGAGAATGACCATTGCTATCAACGATTTAACAAAAACATTTGCTTGCTGAAATGGCGCCCATGTGTGTTTCACAATCCGACAATAGATAGAGGTTCCAGTCACCCATCTTGCGCCGCTATCCTCTTTGGTTTTTCGCTAAAACAGAATCTTGTTAAATTTGATGAAACTTCACAGGGAACTCAAATTAATTTACTCGCACAAAAACCAATGATGTAATGTACCTTTAAGTGAGACTTCTGATTTCCATGAGTGCAGTAAAGGTCAGTTTTGATTATTTCTGCCAAACCATGATTAATGATTCAAGATGATCCAAGGATTGGTGTTTGGACAACACCGAGAATCTAACTTGTATTCCGAAATGTTTATCAACATTTTGACAGGTAAATGGCATCCGAGAATGATACTAGGCCATCAGTCGTTTTTTAAAAAGATTAAACTCATTCATATTCACTGGATTATGACTAGAATTACATCACAAAAACTGTAAGGCTGTGGTGCTAAGTCCAACTGTAATAATATGTTGTTATGCTTGCCAGAAACACAGCATTAGCCTTTGGGGGAGGTTGATGGGTTGCGTGATTTGTAGACTGGGATCAACTCTCTTGTCTTGCAATTGCGGGACAAAGATAGGCGAGTATAAACATATGCTATTATGCACTCCAAAACAAAATTCGAGTTGGTTTCCTTGAAGTTCAGGCGTGGAATTCAAAAGGGCACTGTCGATGTCTTTATGTTCAGCACAAAATGCATTTATAAGAACTTTAGAGAGTAAACAATGGCAAGTTCTGGGTGCCAAAGGGTACCCAGAGGGCCAAAGGGTGACCAGGGTGTCAAAGGGGTGCCCAGGGTGCCAAAGGGCACTAAGAGTGCCAAACAGTGCCCATGGTGCCAAAGGGTGCCCAGGGTGCAAAGGGCACCCAGATTGCCAAAGAGTGCCAGGGTGCCAAAGGGTGCCCAGGGTGCCAAAGGGTGCCCAGGGTGCAAAGGGCACCCAGATTGCCAAAGAGTGCCAGGGTGCCAAAGGGTGCCCAGGGTGCCAAAGGGCGCCCAGGGTGCCAGAGGGCCTCTTCTCCTCTGAGGAAGAGAATAGATCAATCAGCCTTGGCTATGCAGGTTCGGGTTCATCACATAATTGGCCTTTCTGGTTGTCACTTCAGTCTTGGCAGGAAGTTAATTGTGATATTTATATCTGAAGGAGCCCTTCAAAACCTTCAACAGCCTGCCCTCTGAGACATATTTAGAAGATCAGATAAGAAGTCAGTTGCTCTCAAGGTAGCAATTCCTTCACTCCTTTGAGAGAGAGAGGAGAATGGACCACCCATCACCCTTGGCTGTAGAGGTTGAAATGGGTTCATCACAACAAGGGTTGGGTGGGAATTGAGGGGGTGGGTATAGGGCTATTAAATACCATGGAAGACATACATCCTGTCGTCACCGTTTTCACGAAGAGCCACCTATCTTTTATTGACAAATTATTGACTATTACAGGAAGGGGCCTTTATCTCAAGAAATTAATTTTATGCTTTCAAAAGCATTGTAAGACGTTGTAACAGAAGAGCGTAAAATGTAGCAAAAGTTGTTTTTCACGTTTCACGAACAGCCACCTATCTTCACGCTCACGTGATCACCTGACACGCGTGCCCCTTTCATATGTTTAATACGTTATCCAGTGAGGTGTTTAAGTAGATCATCTCACTTTTTAGTTTTCACGAAGAGCCACGTATCTTTGACTAATTACTATGGCAATTAGCCAATATATCTGCAGAAATGAGTTAGTCAATGTAGAGGTTAAACTTATACAGAATCATATGATAGGTTCTTAACTGCAAACCGTGGCTTTAGTATTGCAGATTTTGCAGTTTTAAGCCAAGCATAGCGTAAAATGTAAATCTCAAATAAGCGTTTGGACATAAGTGGCTCTTCGTGAAAACGGTGACGATGTGAGCCACAGAAATGAGCTTTGTGTGTACTTAATCTGTGCCCCTATTTGCTTTGTGCTGCCATTTAGGCAGTTTGGCAAATTTGAGCTTTCTCATTGGTCACCCTGGTTTAGTTTTGCCATACCGCTATGTCGCCTGTTATTGCTACCCATGTCCACCGCTGACAATAGAGGACGTGCAAAGCAGACACAGACAACGATCGAGCTGAAGTTTTCTCTGTGTTCTATTTCTATGATCTGAGGATGTTTTAAGACTGCTTTTTTGATTCTGCCTCATCAGTACCAAAAGAGAGCAGTTCAATTTAATGAAAGATTCAGTTAAAGATAGTTCCCGATTGATGGATGGGGCTGATGATGGCGTGACGCACACGCGTTTGTGCATCTGCCTAGCGCACAACTCTATGGCGTTTGCCAACCAATAGCGTCTTTACACATGCGTTAATGTCATTAGAATATTTCATGGGAAAGGTCCATTTAAAAGACCCCTTGTGTATGACATCACAAGCTGAGAGTTGTGGGTGGCGCATACAAACGTTCACACTAATTTACCTCAGCAATGGCGACCTATGCAAGGGGTGTATGTAACAATATTTCACAGCGAACCATTTCACCTTTTTCTTGACACTTCCCAAAATATTTTTATTGTTTAATTTTTCTTTACAGCCATTTATCTGGCCAAGCGATCAATGAGAAATAAGCAGCAGCATGGTTTGGAGGAATTTGAATCGGTGAGTAAGAATATTAAGCTGTAGAAATTACCTGTTTTATGAACAGGGCCCGATTTCATAGAGCTGCTTAAGCAGACAGTATAGTGCTTATTGATTGTCTGCTAAACAAAGGTAAGCAGAACACCAGATGTTACATTTCTCATGGTGATTTGGCTGGTGATCTTGTAGCAGTTGTTTTGTGCTTTGTTTATTTTTTTTGCTTAAGCAGTTCCTTGAAATTTGGGTCCAGGACTTGTGAAATGACAAACTAACGGGTCTTACTTGCTAGTCACTAAAAAAGTTTAAACTTCTGTAATTGCCAGTTTTTTTATATAGTGCTTTATCTACGGGTGTCTCAAAGAGCATTGTTATTCTCAAGACAGGGTTTTGAAGTTTTTGAACCCATTTGTACAGCATGGGTTTACAGGGTGCTGCGGCACTTTCAGCAGCCACTGCCAAAAACACAGGGGGCAAACCCCTTCTCTCAGCGATAAGTGCGACTGGGTTCTTGCATTACACAACCCACAGGACCTACGGCTTTACGCCCCATCTGAAGGATGAAGAAATAATGGCTAATGCTTAAGGACACAAGTGTCAAGACTGGGACTCGAACCCACACTGCTGATGTGCTACACTAGAACTTGAGTCCAGTGTGCTTGCATGGATGACCACGACATGAAAGTTGCAGTGTGATACTCCTTCATAATGTGTCATCGTTCTTTTGTGGTATGTTTCTTGAAAACCAAAAGGCTGGACAGTGGTATAACTAAGGGGGAAGGGGTGAGAGGGCGGGGCGTGGGGGGGGGTAATATAACATCATCTTAACACATGTATCTTCAAGCCTATGGGTCACACTGCCATTCATTTTTGAGGATCCCTTGGTTTAATTACCAGAAGTATTACACAAAAATATTTTTAAAATGATACCATAGTAATAGATTGTGAATTTTATTGGTTCGAGAACCCATCACCATATGTGCTACAAAGATGCATGCACAGTACATGGCCTAGGGGAACATGTACCCCCATGTGGTACATTACCTTGTTCATGCCCACCGTTGGTTGTTTCCACTGCCATGTACAATACTAGAAATAGCCCTGGGTATGAGGTTGTAATTCAGCTGGTGCTGAGTTGACTGATATTCCCTAGCAATGTGCTTGAGGGAACACTGAAATAAAACAAAAAATTGTTATTTATAATTTTTTCGCCAGTGGCACTGCTCGTCTGCTTTTTTAAAGGAACAGCTTGGCAACAGTCATGGTCGAAGGATGTACTATCCCAATGCATGATGATGCGGAAATCTAGCGGTTACTGTAACCGCTAATATGGACACGGCCTAACCTATCGGCGCGTCTTGGTTTTGTGACTCTCTTGTTTACTTTTGTGTAATTAAAGGAACATTACAGAATTGGTTTTTGCTAACAAAACAGTTGCTGGCAGTGTAAGCACTTTATGTAATCCACCATATACATAAACTGACAAACCTGTAGAAGTTTGAGATCGATCGGCCATCTGGGTCACAAGAAAATAGTGAAAAACCGATTACACATTTGCATGAAATCATATAGATTCAACAAATGAATAAAGCGCTCACTGAGCGATAAACTCCAATCGGAAAATTAGTTTATTCATTTCTCATCAAATATGGCATTTCAGACAGAAATATTTCAGGGGATGTTTTCTATTATCATGTTTATTAGACTGTGTAAGTTTGATGTAAATCTGTGATCAAAAAGTATGTTTTACAATTTGTTTCCTTACCAGTTCTGTAATGTTCCTTTAAATGTGCCATTTCATTGTAATAATGTTGAAATAATGACAAAAGATCATCACTAATCTACTACCATGGTATAACAAAATGTTATCTCGAAGAGATAGTACGTTGTACAATTGTTTCACGCTCTGTGATGGGGTCCATGGGTTTTGTATACCCTCGGGGTGAAAATGGCATCCTCAGCTGCCCCTCAAGTGCCACTTGCCCCCTTGGGTGTTCAAATCCCTGTGGATTCCATCACAGCGTGCAACAACTGTATAATGTACCATCTCTTTAAGATAATATTCTACTTCTTAAAACAAGAGGACTGGAATTGCTAGTACTATTATTGTTATTTATTTATTTTATTATTATCTATCCAGCCGATTCTCAAAGGACACACAAACACTACAAAATACGTCAAACATATCTCCAGGATAAAGAATACAAATGAAATACAGACTTAATAAGTGGAATAAAATACGACAATTGAGAATGTTTTTTTATTGAAAATTAGGGCGTGGTAAAGACGGGACAGAAAATAGATTGGGAAGGATAGAATAGAGAAAAAATGGGCAGGGGCCTGCATGTACATGAGAAACAAGGACAACCTGTTTCAAGCCGGACAGGATTAAGGAAAGAATTGTGCTTAAACTCTGCCCATGTTCAGACAGCGTACTAAAGTTATACCCGAACCGATTTAACTTTACGAGCAGCAACTACCTTGCGTTCAGACAGCTCAAAGTTAAACCTGATGCGGTTTATCTTCGGTTTTAAGAGGTCAAAAAGCACCGTGACCAAACACAACAGCATACAACTACATTAACATAAAACTTGCATTTACAAGCAAGCGTGTACAAAAGATGCAAGCTTTCACAACTTATGGCCAGCACGTCCTGGGTCACTGGTACTGGTACAAAACCGGATGTGGTTAACTTTATTCTGTCCACACACCGTGCTAAAAGATAAACCCAAAGTGGTTTAGCGTTAAACCACCCTTGCCGACTGATTTAACTCATTCGAGGTTTCAACTCGATTCGGTTTAAGTTTTCGGTTAAGAGCGTTCAGACACACAAAGTTAAACCCGAATGAGTTAAAACCGCTTTAAAACCGACTTCAGTACTGTGTCTGAATGACCTCACTGTGATACAAATGCCTGCTAATCCCTAAATCAGCCTCATCTCAAAGTCAATGAAAAACCATCCATTCATGGAAAGTTTCTTGAAATCTAAACGATTTACATAACAAGAAGGGACTCAGCTGTTGCAAACTGCTTACCAACCCAAATAACCTGTGGTGTAAATGCAGAAATTGTTAATGGCCTGAGGTTTTGACCTGAGCGGAGTGTTTTCCACATCCTAAATGACAACACAACACACACACATAGAAGTTTATGATTGTAACAGAAGCAGTCAAGTGGAAAATGAGTGAAAAGAAAACAGCAGAATGCAGTGAGCAGAAGAAGCAGAAGATGAACTTTAAAAAAAATTAGAATGTAATCAGAAAGCAGACATGGGAAAGATGGAATTGGCTTGTGCATATAGAGCAAGGACTATGGTTGATGTAACCACAAGGATGGTCGGAAATACACAGAAGACAAATAAAAGATGGGTTAAAAGGAGAACAAGTAATTAGTTTAGTGAATAACACAAATTTAAAAGAAAGAAGGCAAGACAACAAAAGTAATTAATCATTCCATTATTTGCCGTTTTGTGTGGATGGACAGACCATGGGGTTGAATTGTCAAGAGGTGCCTCTCTATACTCAGACAAACAGTCTCTCTGTGGTTGCCTATAGTATCTCAATGCCCTGAAAAATCATGTCAGAAATAGAGATTTTATTGTCATCTCCTCATGATATACCTCTTGAAAAGCAGAGGATTTTAACAGAATTCTGCAAAAAAAACCTGTGTTTTACCGCCCCTTTAAATGAATTGAATGTAACTTTGAAATCAAAATAATGCACTCTTCAAAACTACTTTGAACTATCCCATTATCTTTTGCTTTTTTAATTAGAGAATTGGTAGTTAATTGGAGGATTGTAATGGTTTGTTCTTTTTTCTGATACTATGCAGTATTGTCTCTATATTTTCAACAAAATGGCAGATTTTAGTGTGCAAAGTTTGGTATTTCTGGATTGCTAAATGCTAGAAACATAAACTTAAAGCCTAATAAAATGAAACCGTTTCATCTTTGTATGTAATAACTCCGGAAGTAATGTATGACAACAGGGAATTTTTTTCGCAAAATAAAGGACATTTTTGCAAAATAATATAAATTTTTGCAAAATAGGCTAAGGAACAATTTTTCGATAACAAAATAAATAAAAAAATAAGGGACATTTTTAAGAAATAAGGGAAATTTTTGCAAAATAAAGGAATTGAGCGTGGAATATGGGACAATTTTTGCAAGAATTTGACATTTTTTGCAGAGGCCGGGCACGTCATTATTGAGTAAGATTAGGGAGAAAGCTAATGGCTGAAGATTTGTCTCAGATTAAGTATACCTTAAAATGAAACCATTCAAAGAGTAAATGCATAACATTAAAGGTCTAGACGGTTTTGTAACACATACACGATCTGTTCAGCCTTCATGGTTAATTCAGTTCAGTTAATTTATTTCCATACACGCAGTGGTTTAACATGATGAGGAGCAGGTTATGAAGGAGACGAGATTGAATCGGGGAAAAGAGCAGATTGGTTTCGAGATGATTTAGGCCTAAACAAAAATCATTTAAAGTGGATCACCCAGCCAGTCTGTGGCATAATTTATGCCTCTGATAGACCTTTCTATTGACGCGTCACAGCCTGATTTTGTGACGACCATGGTTGGAAAAAAATAGGAAGCCATAAATGCAAAGCACAAACAGATTGCGACAATTTTACACACTAAAAAATAGTGTTGAATTTGTTGGCAACAAAGCAACCAATCAAGTGAGGTATTTTTTTAATTGAAAGTTTACAGAAATGTTGAATTTAGTCATAACATCTGTTAACACAAAATGATGTTTTCTAATGCGGTTTGTTTATTAACAGTAGAAAAGTCTATATAAATTTAAGAGTCAAACTGCCTCTAGATACCGGGCAATCTCAGTGGTCTAGTTGGTAAAGACATCTGCTCTAGAATGGCAAAGGTCGTGGGTTTGAATCCCACCCGAGTAACATGCCTGTGGATTTTTTTCACAGAACTTTGGAAAGCACTGAGCATACAGTGCTTTACATACATCGGTGTTAGGGTGAGAAAAAAATTAATAGAATTTATAGCTCTACTTTAAACACAAATCGTTTTAAGGGTACCAGACTATTTTATCCTTGCCTTGAGGTTCGGTTACATTGAATTGACTTTTCTCAAAAGGGATGTGACATTTACTTTTTGGAGCAGCCCTGGGCCCAATTTCAAAGAGCTGCTGGAGTGCAAAAAGTAGCTAAGCACAAAAACAATTTTGAGTACCAAATCAAATTAGGCACTGGTCTTGGCCTTGGTGCCCATTCAAAAGCCTCCCAAAGACTTTCAGATGTTCCAGTGGAAGTGCCCTTTGCAAAATGAAAATGGCCTTGCCCTTTCAAAGATGTTCGAAGAGTGAATGTATCCTTGCCTACAATTAAATCATATTTCAACAAACATACCATATACAAACTTATCCTACAAAATTGTCACAAAGTTATGTGACCAAGTGTTTATAGAAAACAATGGACAATGAACTAATTTATGTTTTGATAGGGATTTTGAGAATGCTGACATTTGGGCTTACTTGGCTGTTTCACTGTTTTCCAACATCGCGTTTTGGACTTGCAAAATCAAAACTAATTGTTTTACTCATTTCTCAAAAACTGTAGCAATTCAAGCAAACAATTTTTTCAGGGGAACTTTTCCAACATGACCATCTTTATACCATGTAAGGTATGTGAAATCTGTAAACATTTATTATTTGTAATCTTACTAGAGTGCACACCCTTTAAAAGAGAGGGTGAAAAATAGTTTATTCTCTGACATATTATTGACAACGTATCCAGAGCAACTTGATTTTGCCTCAGCTTAAAAGCTGGATTTTATTCACACGCACGAAATTGGGAAATGTTCCCCTTAGGGAGATTTAATTGTAGGCAAGGAGCCCGATACCAGACACAGGGCAAACCGGCTAAACAGACATCAACAGATACATTACAACATGTATTTTGAGGGCTACCCATTGTCCCCCAATCATTTATGGACTACCACACCCACCTTCATAAGCTGTGGCCTCACCCAAGGGCACCACGCCCTTCCAAATACATTTATGTTTGTTATACCTCTGTCTTGAATGCTGTATTTTCATTGGCGCAGAGCGATCACATGAGCGGGCAACAAATATCCATGTACCACTCTCCTCTCACGCACGCGCGCGTCGTACAACTTTCTGTGCAGCAAAGGATCGAGATTATCATCGATTCAATGAAATTGGAGTCCTTCAGATGAGGAAAATATTACTAAGAATTCAAGACAGAGGTATAACAAAACAATTGTTGCCTGCGGTGACATGGTCCATGGGTTTTGTACACCCTCGGGGGCAAATGGCACCCTTGGCTTTCGTCTCGGGTGCCATTTGCCCCTCGAGTGTCATTTGCCCCTCGGGTGTACAAAACATGGACCATGTCACCGCAAGCAACAATTGTATAGTGTGGACTAGTTTGTCCATACCTACATGAAACACTGTGTACCAACACAACAATACATGACACACTGGGTCACACCAGCGCACCGGGAGCCTCAGTCATCTACCAGACCTCCACAGTTGAACAACACAAGCTGTGACAAGTGACGATAAATTTGCTCCTGCCAAACTTTCAGCCACTCATTTGCAAGACCAATCCTTATTGGTCAACCGTGTTAATCAATCAACGACAAACGACAAGTAAGCCTTACTCTCATTGGTTGTCTTGGATTCTTCACTTCGATGTACATGTAAATAGCTTCACAGGTCAGAAACTGTTCATATGAACTCTGAACGCACACCACACGCAACAGTGTGAATCCACTGGGGAAATACTAGACTGGAAAACCAGTCTAACCCCGGCGCAAACTACAAGGGAGTAATGTGCTGAGTACAAAGCATTTGATCACTTACTCAATAAAATGAATTTCTTTAACATCAAATTTACATTGATATTTGTGCGTAAAGAAAAAAAGGAAAAAAAGCATAATCAGTCTGGCTTGACTTCCAGGAAATTTTGCCTTTTTTAAGGCAGTTTGGCAGTCATGACTTCATTTAAATCGTGACAGTATCTTTCTGTAAATGTCAGTTAGCCTGATCTTTGTATCACGTTCGCCATTATGAGAGTGCAAACACCGCGGTGCGGATCATAGCTTGTTGTCGAAATTAAGGTTTGCTGGGTTTGCTGATTTCAAGGGAGGCAGACACAAAAAGACGCTGCATTCTCCTTGGATTGATGGATCGTAGAAAGGTTGAGATAATAATACCAATAATTTGGGAGCCTAATCGTCCTTACTCGCAGCTGAGAAGCTGAATTGTGAAGGACAACAGAGTGTTCAATCCGAGCTGTAGGCATGCAAGGGCGCCTTTGGCAGCCAGCCGTATTGACCCATATATGACCAAGGAGCACAGCCAGAGATTGAAGGTGTTTGATTTGTGGCATAGGAAAGAACCAATGAACAACTCTACTCACTTTATGGCCTTAGCTGGGAATCGAACCTGGGCCACAGTGGTGAGAGGCAAGTGCTTCACTTAGTATTTTTTTTCACTCAGGCTAAAAAAAATTTTGAATAACAATTGGACCCAAAATTTATTTTGTTTAACCTGTAAGATATGAAAACAATTAATCCTTTCCAAAAGAACGATCCCTTGAAAGGTATATTCTTTATCCTCGATGCTATACTTTCATCTATTGTTGTGGAGGTTTTAAACATTTTAAGCTTTCAGAAAACAATGTACCCGATCTTAGCCGTGGCGAAACCAGGCCCCCCACTTTGCCCCTCAAAATGAGATTGAATAAACAAAGCTCAAATTGCTCCCACTCTAGACCCCCCCTCCAAAATAATATATATATAAATAAATAATTTAAAAAAAAAAAAAAAAAAAAAAAAAAAAAAAAAAAATAAGATCAATAAATAAATAAATATAAATAAAAAGATAAACAAAATAAACAAAAAGTAATAATATAAAAAAATAAATAAATAAAATAATAATAATATTAAATAATAAAGAAAACATTTGACGACAATATTTAAAAAATTAATAAATTATAGTTATAAAAATATAAAATAAAATAATAAAATGAATTAAAAAGTAAATAGATGAATGAATAAAAATTTCAGTTTCTGGTTCTGCCACTGGATCTTAATCACATCACACCTTTAAGAGAAGAGCAGACTATAAATTATTCAGTCAGGCACACAGGGCTCACAATTAACACTTGAGTGCAGGCCTGAGGCCGGTCATTTTAGCATCGGGCCAGTAAACTCATGACTGGACATGTCCAGCGGGTGTGGTTTTTTATTTATTGAATATCAATATCTCACTGTGTAATATCTTGTTAAAAAAAGTTTATATTCAAATCGGTTAAATTTTCTTTTAATTCTTTTGAGCTGCGAAGCATGCTAACTAATATGAGACCAATGAGATCAATCTTGTCTCAGTGCTTGTCCAAATCAAAGCAGTTTATATGTAACCTATACATATTTATTTCTCATTTTGGTATTGTAAAAAATAATTCCGGTCAAGTGAACATTTTGAGCTGCAAGCTCTTGTGCAATCTTGTGGATATTCCCATCAAATTTGAGCCCTGGTTATGTATTAACTAACCCCTAAATACCGTAGCTATAATTGAACTGAAACTGCTTTGAGTGTTTTACAGTCGCTTTATAAAAACTTATTTTTGACTATCTAACCACCTGTGGCCCCAGCAGAATTATATAGCACATCAAGGCAAGGCCTCGTTTATTGAGAAGGTCCAGGATCTAATTACAAAATCCTGCCTTTCATTTATTTATGATTTGACAGAGCGAGGCTAATATTACCGTTTCATTTAAAGGCACTGGACACTATTGGTAATTACTCAAAATAATTGTTAACATAAAAACTTACTTGGTAACGAGCAACGGAGAGCTGTTGATAGTATAAAACATTGTGAGAAACGGCTCCCTCTGAAGTAACGTAGTTTTTGAGAAAGAAGTAATGGCAGTAAAATATTTGAATTGATTTTGAGACCTCATGCGTGAGGTCTCGAAATCAAGCATCTGAAAGCACACAACTTCGTGTGGCAAGGGTGTTTTTTCTTCCATTATTATCTCGCAACTTCGACGACCAATTGAGTTCAAATTTTCACAGGTTTGTTATTTTGTGCATATGTTGAGATACACCAAGTGAGAAGACTGGTCTTTGACAATTACCAAAGGTGTCCAGTGTCTTTAACTTGACACTGATAAGTAGAAATGTCCCCCGTGGCTCCTGTAGTAAAAAAAAAAAAACAACTTAGAGAATCACTTCCTTGCTGCAGAAGATTTTCCTCGCAGTGGCATGAAATGTCTTTCAAAAGGACATGGTCATTTGGGATCGACGTTATTTGAAGGGAAGTTATCTGATTGGTAATCACTTAAAAATTTTATGGCAAAAAAAACTTACTTGGTTAGAAGTACAGCAACTTTCGATAGTGTAAAGCATTTTGAGAAATATTAAAAAAAAATTTGAATCTGAGAAACGTTTCTCAGATTGTGTTTTCCTGTTAGAGATTATTCTTCATGCGTGGACATAACCGCTCCAGATTTTTGGCGATATCAAAAACGCTACCACCTTTTGAAATTAAATTTTCACAGGTCAGTTTTTTTTTGTATGTATCAACATTTGTATAGGATTAAAACAATCGAACGATTCCAAAAACCTAAGGTATACTTTTAATTGTGGTGGTATTATTTTCTGATTGCTGGTTCACAAGTTATCAAACGATAATCCCAGTGGACGTAACTGGGTCAGACAATTCGGCGAGATTCTGCCAACAACGATCTCGGTCTTTGTTTGTTTTTTTTAAGATTGTGGCTTATTTTTAATTCCATTTTACCCTGCCGCAGCAACTTGATCTTAAAATTGTTCTTAAAACCGCAGCAGTTTATTATTTATGGGTCGGACTAGATTCCACAAGAATTTTTCACACATTCCACACATTGGTGATTAAGTAAACAAGCTTTAGGCTGACATTTTCTTTGCTTGTTTTAAATTTACTTTTGCCATTTTTGTACTTTTCCTGTCGAAAGTGTTCCATTCACAAAAAGAGTTGAGGGTTTTGCTACTGAATTATTTTTGACGTCACAGTAACAAAACTATTAATGTTTTCAAAGATGAAAAAACAACAACAAAACTGTTGCATGTAGCTTTTATTTTCACCTATTTTTTAAATGGATTAGTCTTCACATTTAAGATCAACTTGGGAATCAGGTTGACTCTGTGGTTTCTTTCCCTGCCTTTTTACCTCTGTGGACCCCAATTCGAATCCTACCTCATACCTAATTACTCCTGTATGTGTTGTTATTTCTCTTACAAGTATTAACATTTGTGTGTATCTGAGTTAAATTGATTTCGGTTTGAACAAAAAAAAGTTTACTTGAGCGGAACTTGAACCTGTGACCTCCGGAATAATGTGCTGGTGCTCTACCTAGCCCTTATGTTGGCGTTCTTCCTATTGTATCGTTAACTTGGGTGCGATCCCTGGCTATACGGCCGTCACAGGTTGTATTGCTTCAGATGGCTGCACCCCCAAGCAAAGATATTGACAAAATAGAAAGACCGCCAATATTAGGGCTAAGATATAGCTCAGTTGGTAGAGCGCCAGCACGTAAAACCGGAGGTTGCAGGTTCAAGTCCTGCTCTAGTAAAATTGTCTTCGTTCAACCCCAAGTTATTCAAAATTTACTCAGTAAGTTTCCCTTGTGGTTTATTATTTGAATTGAATTGAACTGAATTGAATTTACTAGAGCCTTGCATGTGGATTTGGTTTTTGCAGTGATAGTGTGGGTTTTTCCCCAATGTGGGGTTTCCTCCCATTATCTACAAGCATTTCTTCATCATCTCCTCTTTAACCTGTTAGTGGCGCTTGAGCTGTGAATAAATAACAAGTGAAAGAAGCCACCTTCCTGTTCAATTAAACTTGCATTTGTAGTCTCTGTTCAACACTCTACTGATGACAGTCTTAATCAGTGAGAGCATCCTCTTCGTGGCAGCGGGAACGTAAAATGAAACAGATAGCGCTTAGAATCAAGGCTATATATTGAGGTGATTCATAGCACAGTTGATTGTGTTTCATTGGATCTCATGAAGGCATGCTCACTTGAGATCACTGTACGTGTGGAAATAGAGGTCAAGACATTGAGGTGTTTCATTACAAGTAACAACTGAAGAATTGTAATGTTTTGAGATTCAACATTTTCAGGTTTATGTTGAAGTAGTTTTCCGTACATGATTTGAATGGAATTTGAATGAAATTATGCAAGGGACTGGCCCCTATTTTATAAAGTCAGTGTTAAACAGAAAATTCTGCTTAGCAATTCTATCTTTAAGAAATGAGGGAGGTACCAGTAACAGCAATGTTAACTGTATTACATTTTGGCTCTTAACCTATTTCTTCTAAGCAAGATTTTTCTGTGCTTAACAAGTTTTTGTGCTGAAAGACTTTGCGAATGTGGGCTTACGTGCCAATAATCTCATCAAGCGTCTTAAGCACAAATATTAGCTAAGCACATACAAATTATGCTTTACCAAGAAGGTTACCAACATTAAAAGAAAGTTATATGTACAATACGCAACTGGGTATCATGGTTATTTTTCCTCGGCTGAAAAATGGTGATCAATGTTGTCTGCTTACAAGCAGCTCTATGACATCGTTCCTCGTTGATCTTTCACGAGATGGTCGTTTACTGTTGTTCAGTAGGACGTGTCATGTATATCAGGTGCAATTGAGTAGGCCTATCATGTTTTTTAGCTTCTAGCAATTGTTAGCTGCCCATACAAAAGAACTACAGAACCTGCATCATGGACTTTCTAACGCAGGCGTGATTTGTTCGCAGCTCAGTGGAAGAAAACGTCAAATTGAATTTTGTCATGGAGATCGCTCTGCACAATTTGGGAAATTTTTTTTTAATGAAGAAATGTTTTAAAGGCGAGGGATACTTTGGGTAATTACTCAAGAAATACATTACCATAAAAACTTACTTGGTAAGGAGCACCTGAGAGCTGCTGATATTATAAAACATTGTAGGAAACGACCCCCTTTGAAGTAATGTAATTTTTGAGAAAGAGGTTATTTCTTACTGAAATATTTGAATCTGATAAAGGCTTCAGGCATGAAGCCTTTATCAGGCATTTGAAAGCATACAATTCTATGCAACAAGGGTGTTTTTTCTTTCATTACTTTCTTGCAACTTCGATGACCAATCGAGCACAAAATTTCACAGGTCTGTTATTTTGTACATATGTTGAGATACACCAAGTGGGGATACTAGTCTTTGACAATTAACAAAAGTATTTTTTACCTTTAAAATGAAATGTTTGATTTTGGTTACATTTGAGGACATTCTTTTCATTGACCTTTAGCCCCTCCCCCTCTTCCATTGCACCCAGTCTCAAATTCATACCTGATGTTTCCTTCATACTTTGGTAACCCTGACAACAAATTTGTGTCATTTCTATCTGAACGCTTACGGGTTATAAAGATAGTGATGGTGGTCAGCATCCTGCGAAGTTATTTTGTCTGAAATGCCCCCGTTGATTAGAAATAAAAAAGAGCATGCCAAAATATTTGGATCTCAAAATATGCTTTTGGAGATTCAAATTTCTGTGGTGTCTATGTTGGGGCCGGGGATGCGGTTGGTACCCAGTCACCTCGCTAAATGAGGATGGGTTGGACGCTCTTTATGAAAATACTGTGACAGGTTTTTTGCTGTTTTTCTCTGTATTTCAGAGGTGACTTTATATCTTGATGGACAATTTGGCCTATAAATCAGCATTCTGTTGACAAAAACTGATCTGTTATTCTACCTTTAAAAAGAACAAAATGGAGATAAAACTGGTTAAGACAGAAGTAAATCCCATGACACACATGGCAAGTTCTATTCTGAATATGAAAATGTCCCCCCCCCCCCTGGATTATCCAACGCTTTGTCAATTCATCATGCCACATGAGAGGGCAGACTTTTATAATCTAGCAGAATCTAGGCATTATGGCATACTATTAAAGAAAGAAGAAAATATCATCAAACAGTTATTAGATTGTGACCTCATGCTGCCGATGACGACGCCGGTACATTATTACCCAGGTTGTCATGACGACCATAACCTAGAAACCACTCTTTTTGAGAGCAAGTGGTAAATGGTTCCAGGGTAATAGTGGGTTGATTAATGCAGCGATTCTACGGCCGTGGGATCTGTTTCGAGTTTGTCATCAGAGTCTTATTGTCGTCTGACATGATGAAGTAAACGTTTGATTGAGTTGTGATTTGATTTATGTTTGTTTTTTGAGGTGATGAGTTGGTGAAACACATGTACAGAGTATTCAAAGTGCCTAGTATGCATTTAATTATAACCACAGCTGTTGTGTTCGTCTGTTGTTTTTTTCTTTTTCTGTTACATCTGTTACCTTAAGCTTCATTCTCTCAGAATTGTATTTTGATGTGGATGGGTCTGGTGTGCTCAGTTTGTGGATGGGTCTGGTGTGCTCAATTTGTTGATGGGTTTGGTGTGCTCACTTTGTGGATGGGTCTGATGTGCTCAATTTGTTGATGGGTTTGGTGTGCTCAATTAGTGGATAGGTCTGGTGTGCTCACTTTGTGGATGGGTCTGGTGTGCTCTATTTGTGGATGGGTCTGTCATGCTCACTTTGTGGATGGGTCTGGTGTGCTCAATTTGTGGATGGGTCTGGTGTGCCCAAATTGTGGATGGGTCTGGTGTGCTTAATTTGTGGATGGGTCTGGTGTGCTTAATTTGTGGATGGGTCGATCTGGTGTGCTCAATTTGTGGATGGGTCTGGTGTCCCCAAATTGTGGATGGGTCTGGTGTGCTTAATTTGTGGATGGGTCTGGTGTGCTTAATTTGTGGATGGGTCTGGTGTGCTTAATTTGTGGATGGGTCTGGTGTGCTCAATTTGTGGATGGGTCTGGTGTGCTTAATTTGTGGATGGGTCTGGTGTGCTTAATTTGTGGATGGGTCTGGTGTGCTCAATTTGTGGATGGGTCTGGTGTGCTCAATTTGTGGATGGGTCTGGTGTGCTCAATTTGTGGATGAGTCTGGTGTGCTCAATTTGTGAACGGGTCTGGTGTGCACAATTTGTTGATGGGTTTGATGTGCACAATTTGTGGATGGGTTTGGTATGCCCAATTTAGTGGCTTTGTCCCCCGTGTCTTCCTGGTGTTGTGTCTAGGTCTCCTCATGTGTCCAGAGGGTACCTTCATTCATATTATTTCCCGGGTTGCCCTTATTACTACAAAAGCATCACATCCATGCACTTAAAAAACTTGGTTCTGAATCACAAGTAAATACAAGCTGTGTATGTCATGAAACAGAATTATCTCGTCTCCTGTTTCATTGTGAGGCAGAAAGAAAGAAAGAAAGAGGCATCCATCCTCCCTCTTGTATCATGTCAATTTGCAACTTGGCCTTACAGTCGTCCTTGCTGCAGAGAGTCTGTCTTGCACTTGAAAGCAAAATTCCATCTGGGTGTTTGCAGGTCAAGATGTACACAGATACAGTATCTGTGCTTTTTCTTCAACTACCGCGATACCCACTGTTTACATTTCACCAGTCTATTAAAAGACTCTGGAACAGCAGCGAGTCTATTTATTGGTTGGCATAGCAACCGACTCGTGTAGCACCATGTAAATGAGGTGTAAAATCAGTCTACGGAGTGTTTAACCGCATGACTGGACAGAATTGCGCTCAAAATAGAAGAAAGCCTTGTCCAGTTTTGAGTTCGTGATGCGTCGCTACTAATTGTTGTTTGCCCGGGGAAATTGTGCGTCATTTTTGTTTGGGAGGACATTGTCTGAAGGGCTGAATTGTTTGCTGGAGAAAATTGAAAATCTTGTCTCGGCTTCCTGAGAACAATGCATGATTGTCTTGGCTGTAGTTTAAAAAAATAAAGGGGGCGGCAATTGTTTTGTTAGGTACTATCTGAAGGCTCAAATTGCTGTTAAAGGCACTGGACACTATTGGTAATTACTCAAAATAATTGTTAGCATAAAAACTTACTTGGTAACGAGCAATGGAGAGCTGTTGATAGTATAAAACATTGTGAGAAACGGCTCCCTCTGAAGTAACGTAGTTTTTGAGAAAGAAGTAATTTCTCAGTAAAATATTTGAATTGATTTTGAGATCTCACGCGTGAGGTCTCAAAATCGAAATCAAGCCTCTGAAAGCACACAACTTCGTGTGACAACATGGACAAGGGTGTTTTTTCTTCCATTATTATCTCGCAACTTCGACGACCAATTGAGTTCAAATTTTCACAGGTTTGTTATTTTGTGTATATGTTGAGATACACCAAGTGAGAAGACTGGTCTTTGACAATTACCAAAGGTGTCTAGTGCCTTTAAAGGAAATGTTGTTTAAAACCCTCCGAGCAGCCATGGAACGTAGTCGGGAGGACCAGCTTCATACTTTTTTTAATAAGTACAAAATGTGTGGATCAATTCCGCTGATTTTTGGGGGGGATTACCCTTAAACACCCCCTCGTTCAGATACAATAGTGATTTCTGGGTGAGTGAACTCAAAGGTTGACAAGTAGCGTGGGATAGCTGGGTCCCATGGGTCCCATTATAACGTAAGCACAAAAATCACAGTTATTTACCCGTAATACAATCTGCCTCTCGACCAGCGCTCAGTGGATCCAGCATGTAAAATGTTTCCCGTGGCTGCTCGGAGGAAATAATAAATTTCTCTGTGTTGATTGATGGTTTGAAAAAATGCTTGGTCCAGGGTGTTATCGAAAAGGGTTGTGAACTAAAAGCACGTTGTGGATTTCTCTGTGGGATTCCCTGATGCATAATGGTGATGCCGGATAGCATCATAAATAGATTTCTCACAGAATTATTTATTGGACAAAATACATAAAAAAATGCATTTCCGTTTCCACTTCTTCTACAGCGTGGACAAAAGACGCCGATTAAACTTTTCTAAATCGATGTATCTTCCAGTTTTAACAAGCAGTTTATGAGCTGAGCGTGTAAATCACTCATGTGTTAAGTTTCCTTCTTTGTTAAGAACATTTTAATGATTGGTTATTATTGTAATCCGGGGCACCTTTTTGAAAAAAATATCTCACAGAAATGTCTCCGCAGATTAAATTTACAAAAGAAATGATAGAGAGAAAAAAAAGAACCAAAGTGAGATTGGACTGGAAAATAAATAGTCTGGTCCTGTTTAATGAAACGTGACACCTTTCTGTTTGTAATCGCAGAATTTAGTATTTACTCTGAATTTTCTTTTACAATGACTTGTATCCTGCCTGCTAAGTTTGAATTCATACTACTATTAGTTTACAATGAATGTTCATGTAGCTAACTTTGTTTGTATTGTTTAAAGGCACTGGACACTATTGGTAATTACTCAAAATAATTGTTAGCATAAAAACTTAGTTGGTAACGAGCAATGGAGAGCTGTTGATAGTATAAAACATTGAGAAATTAGAGTTAGCTGTTGCAAACTGCTTACCAACCAAAAGGACCTGTAGTATAAATGCAAAAAATTAGTTAGTGGCCTGACGTTTCGACCCTAGCAGAGTCTTTCTCGAAGGCCTTCGAGAAAGACTCTGCTAGGGTCGAAACGTCAGGCCACTAACTAGTATAAAACATTGTGAGAAACGGCTCCCTCTGAAGTAACGTAGTTTTTGAGAAAGAAGCAATTTCTCAGTAAAATATTTGAATCGATTTTGAGACGTCACGCGTGAGGTCTCAAAATCGAAATCAAGCATCTGAAAGCACACAACTTCGTGTGACAACATGGACAAGGGTGTTTTTTCTTCCATTATTATCTCGCAACTTCAACGACCAATTGAGTTCAAATTTTCACAGGTTTGTTATTTTGTGCATATGTTGAGATACACCAAGTGAGAAGACTGGTCTTTGACAATTACAAAAGGTGTCCAGTGTCTTTAAAGTGTTGTTGTAATTCCATTCCCCAGCGTGTTGGGGTATATGTTCCTTTAGTGGAATCAAAAAAATCAAGTCAGCTATGAAAATTGGGTCAATTTAAAAAAAAATTGTGAAAGGAATTCAAAACGTCCTTGTCACATGATAATACCTTGCTCTATGCTTGGTGGCAACTCCTCACTGCACAGCGTGCGATAGAAATGCTCCGATTGGCACTAGTGACAAATTCTTCTTCAGAGTCTTACATAGTCCAAAGAAAATAATGTTACCAAAGAAAATAATGTTACCAAAGAAAATAATGTTACCAAAGAAAATAATGTTACCAAAGAAAATAATGTTACCAAAGAAAATAGTGTTACCAAAGAAAATAATGTTACCAAAGAAAATAATTATACCAAAGAAAATAATAAATATTCGGTTTGCGGTAACACCATGTGTAAAAAAATATCTACTTGCTGTGTAGATTTGTTCTTTAGAGAACTTGTCTTGCTATTTATTCTACTACCGCGGAGTAGGTTTTTTTGGAATTCGGGAGACTTCTCAGTTCTGAAAAGAACTGTCCTGCTTGTTAACTACTACCTGGGCGGGAGGTAGGAAATCGGCCTGGACTACTACTTTAGCTTGTGGATCGGGGGACTTCTCGTAATTAACTGCACTGCCTCGGAGTGAGTTCTTTTGGTCTCAACGTTTCGACTAGCTTGCTCTAGTCATCGTCAGGAGACTGAAGAGTGTAAGACATGCTGGACTATTTATAAGGATTCAGAGGTTTCAGTGTAGAGTCATTCACTGCTCTGATTGGTTCTTCTGAAAAGAGAACTGTGATTGGAGGGCTCAGAGTTATTGTGTGGGTTGCCCATTGTGTGTAGAACAAATCTACACAGCAAGTAGATATTTTTTACACATGGTGTTACCGCAAACCGAATATATACTGATACCTCACCATGCAATGCCTCAAAACCCATAAAGAAAATAATGTTACCAAAGAAAACAATGTTAAAAGTGAAATGTGATGGCATTTCTGTCTTGAAGATTTGACAGGAACTGTTTGCCTGTAAAATTGAACTGATTGACCCTTACAACCATTCAAACATATTGACATTCATATCTGCATTTTCAAAGCTTTTTGGGGCAGTTTTATGCGAGACAACCAGTTCCAGGCAATCTTCAAATGATAGAAAAATGAATTCACATTTTCTTCACATCATTCTTTCTTCATACCTCACCATGCAATGCCTCAAAACCCATAAAGAAAATAATGTTACCAAAGAAAACAATGTTAAAAGTGAAATGTGATGGCATTTCTGTCTTGAAGATTTGACAGGAACTGTTTGCCTGTAAAATTGAACTGATTGACCCTTACAACCATTCAAACATATTGACATTCATATCTGCATTTTCAAAGCTTTTTGGGGCAGTTTTATGCGAGACAACCAGTTCCAGGCAATCTTCAAATGATAGAAAAATGAATTCACATTTTCTTCACATCATTCTTTCTTCATACCTCACCATGCAATGCCTCAAAACCCATAAAGAAAATAATGTTACCAAAAAAAACAATGTTAAAAGTGAAATGTGATGGCATTTCTGTCTTGAAGATTTGCCAGGAACTGTTTGCCTGTAAAATTGAACTGATTGACCCTTACAACCATTCAAACATATTGACATTCATATCGACATTTTCAAAGCTTTTTGGGGCAGTTTTATGTGAGACAACCAGTTCCAGGCAATCTTCAAATGATAGAAAAATGAATTCACATTTTCTTCACATCATTTTCTTTGGGGCTAGTAGGATCCACTGATAGAAAGATACCTCTTGTGCTACCAAAGTTTTGATTCTTCGGGATCACTTAAACAGCTAACTCTGAATCATTCAATTCGTATGGGGGAACATTAAGCTATAGGTCCTGTGTGCTAGGATTGGTAGTGCACGTAAAAGAACACAGAACACATATCGTGGAAGAGTAGGAGTTAAAGGCCCTGTACACTATTGGTAAGATCGAAAAACACAATGTTCACAGATTCACACATAACTTACATGATTTAAAGTAAGTAATGGTAGAAAGGGTTCCTTAAAATATTTCTGCCTAAAATGCTATCGTTTCTGAGAAACGAGTAAAGCAATAGTAATTATCGCGCGCGATAATTTGAAAAAACAGAAAACACATAAGATCTCTTTTCACTATTTTCTCGTGACCTCGATGACCAATTGAGCTCAAACTTTCACAGGTTTGTTTGGTTCATGCATATGTTTCATCACACAAAATGTGGACACTGATTTTGAGCTGTTACCAAAAGTGTACAATACCTTTAACCCCGATGTTACTGGTTCCCATAGCAAGTACCCTTGTTTACAGGTTTCCTCAGGCTTGCAAGCTACAGTGATTAAGTTCACTTATTAGGCATCCTTGGTTTCATTACTAGAAATATAATTTTTAATAATAGTAGTAAAAAGAACGGAGAAGAACTGAGCCTCACACTTCCAAAAAACCCAATGATGTACCATAGGCCAGTTCGCTTCAGAGCACACAATAACATGCAAAACTCTTACACAACACAAAGCGGCAGGCTTACAAAATGGTGTTTGAGTTTCTGAGCATGTCTGGCAGTCATGTCAACTGGCCAGGGCCCAGTTTCATAGAGCTGCTTAAGCGCAAAAAGAAGCTGAGCACAATAAAATTATGTTTACCAGAGTAAGGTTACCAGCCAAACTACCACGTCACATGTACAATTTGTGACTGGTGTGCTGCTCATTTCTGCTTAGCAGACACTTGTTAAGCAATATTTTCTGCTTAAGCAGCTCTATGAAATTGGGCCCAGGTGTGGTGAGATGCTGTAGCGGATTGGTCACGGTTCATTGGCCTCAGTCAAAAGGCACTGCAAACCATGAACGAGTTAACTCTTCAGATGGATTTGTGCCTAAATGCCCTTGTCGAAGACCTGTTCCTTTTCAAGTACCAGCCAAGATTTTGTAAAGACGGATTATACTGCATATCAAGAGGTCTTTTTCGTATGTCTCTCTGGGATGCCGTCTGTTCCAGTGTGCGTGGGTTGATGATTGGCCGTTACATAACGGCTTTCCAACGGTCTGATTGTTGCACTTTACAAAAACACCCGCGAAAAAATAAATAAATACAAGACATTAAAATCTGTAAACGTCAATGAGAAAACATCTTTATATGGTTGTCCAAACTTAGTTTCCTTGACAAAATATATTATTAATGGCTAGAAGAAGAAAAAAGGATGCTTTTTGGCTGAAAATAATCCCGCACGGGTAACAGGAAAAAAGGTTTTTTTTTAATCCTGAAGCTTAAACCTCCAGAGAATAGGGATAATTGTAGCACTGCAACAAATCAGTCCAGTTTACTACCAAACTAACTTGATTAAAAACGAATGGCCGGAGGCAAGAACCACCAATTAAATATCTTGATTGCTTCATTAACTATGCAAGCAGAAAGCTGTTTGTTCAGCAGCTGGGACACCACAAGGTGTAGACACAGATATGTACATGAATAAAATTTAAATACATGGAATGTAAAATGAGGAGATGGTCTACACAGTGGAGGAAGTTGTGATACTCAACTGAATTCGATTTCTGCGCATACAGGAATAACGATGCGTAAATGAATGTTTAAAAAGGCAAGCTGTTTGAATTTTGCACGAATACTAATTTCCCCCCCCCTATATTGTTTAAATGATGAATCATTTGAAAAAAAACAATTCCTCATGACTAATTTGCTACAATGTTGTATCTTTCTTGGCAGACTGCGTTTAATAAACTACAGCGGATGTTGAGGCATAAGTGGGACTTCGTCCTGGTGCAAGCCCAAGAACAACTCAGGTACCGATTCTTTTTGCCTCTCGTCTAAACCTTCTAATTTTCTTTCAAGTGTCCCTCACAGCAGCCTCCTTGAATGGCTTCTTGGCAGTGCCTTTGGCAATCGCAATCTTCAAACAAAGGCCCCCCACATCATCCACCCACCTGCTGTGGTATTGTTGCCAGAGGGAAACCACTTTTTTTGTTGCCTTCTCCCATTGGATCAGAAATCTTCTGTAAGAAATCCGACGTTTGAGCTGATGTAATAATTGCACTGGGCCAAAGATCAATATGATTTTATCAAATGTTTGCTCGACATCAGCAGAGGCTGATGTTCATAATTCGCCAATATTTGGTTTTAAGTCTACATTGATGAGCATTGTCAACAAAACAGCATCATGGTGAACATGAGCTTTTCTCAAAGTCTACTCCCAAGGGATAAGGTTTGAACGATGTGGGCGGTTATGCGTGTGGTATTTCATCTCTACGGACCCTTGTTCACATCCCACTCAGACCCTCCCTTACCCGACCATGTTCGTTTCTCCGAGCATGACAACAACAAAAACAAGCAACGTTTCTCGTCTCAGTTTGTTCTTTTTTAAAGATCTTCCCCTACTCCTTGGAATCATACTTCCCTCGAGATGTTCAGCTTAGAGAAATTGAAACAAACATGTTGTCCACGCGGTAGTTTGAGCTCGTACATACAGGCTCCGGTCCATCTAAAACCCATTAATAACCTCCAGTGAGTGATATTCCATTTACATCACCGGAGTCCCTTGTGCGTCTTGAGACTCCGTGAAAAAAATAAAACAAAAATGAAAAACATTTGACTTTAAAAGCCCGACAATTCACAAACAGGAAGAACAAAAAAAATGAGTGTGTAACTTAATCTCTGTGCACTCTTGACCGAACAGTATGGTCAGTGACTTGGAAATTATCACTTTCATTTCTCAGCGCTTGTTTTAATGTTTTCTGTTTTTTGTTTTCCTTCTCATTTTTTGTTTGTTAATGGGACTTTTTAATGGGATTAATAGTGCGATGAGCCAAAGGAGACCTTGGTTGGTTGCTGGCCGCTGTTAATGGACCTTGCCTTTGCTCGGTCCATTAACAGCGGCCGGCCATCAACCCGAGACCGGCTCCTCGCGCTGTTATTCCCTAAAGTAAAACCAAACAATGGGGAGATACAAAGTGCAGTCTCTGATTTACCGGGTTGAGAAACATGGTTGTGTGTGGGTTGGTAGACACATTCAAATCGGGACCTATAAGAAAAGGGACAATAGACTGTGCAAGTCTCGCACATATTCAAACTTCCGGGTCAGTGTGTCCAACCATATGGAGTTTTACGTAGGCAAGATTTTTGTTTTGACAATTACTTTAGTTTAACATAACTTATGACCATGAAAATTAAAAACATTGTCGGGTTGTGAGACACTAAGTGATAAAAAACATGAAAGTAAAATCAGTTCAACAAACTGACGAAGAAAACTGGAGAGGATTAAAATTGAACTCGGCTTCCGGTTACTTGCAAAAAGTTAAGAATGTTTGCCTACCTGATAATGAAACTAATGTAAACGCTTGTTTTGGTAGCGCAATGATAGCCGTCATGATGCTGTAATTGCCAGACGCTAAGCGTTTTTGTTGCTGCTTATGGTTGCTGAGGCGTCAGCGTTGCCTGTAAACTGCGGCAATCTTACGCCCCTGCGACCATCGCGTGTCTGCGTTTCCAGCTTTTAGTGGTTGCAATAATTCGGGCGTGGATCTACAAAAGGGGTTTCTAAAAAGTTTAGATCAAACAATCATCCTTGTCCCAAAGTTTTTATTTTGTTACAACAACAAAATAACAAATTATTGGTATTTATTGTAAAAACTAAAACACATTTTGTAAAAATTGTAATGAGTATTTTTGTTGTTCAGATTTGTTCATAAATGTATTTTTAAAACAAAGCCTTGATTTCAGAAAAATATGTTTTATTACTGTTTCTTGTTCAATACCTCGAGACTTGCACGTCCATAGGGTCCCCTGGTGGGTGGAGATCCCAAGTGTGTACAGAACCATGGGAGCTGTTGCCAAAAAGTTATAGTACAAACAAAAGGGGCACAATTGGAGGTCCCCGATTGCAGGTGTTTACACACTTGTGTGCCCTTACACACGCCAACTTACGGGGTACTTTACACAATAGAACAATGCTACCCCGCAAGGTTTCCTTTGTTCTAAGTGGTACCCCAAAGAGGATTTCTTCAGAAAAGGGAATAATAGAACAACAATGGATGTACCCCGTTATTGCCATGTGTAAGAGTGATTTCATTTTCACTACCTTATGGAGACCGAGAACAAAACAGAAAAGGGATAACAAAGAGTCTCCATAGGGAAATTCTAAAGACGGGTTGCTCCACAAGGAATATTGTGTACAAAGTCTATGGGAGGTTCTTAACTACAGGGACAAAGGAAAGAACAAAAGACGTCTCCACAGGGATGCAAAAAATTGAATGTGAGGGTGTGTGTGTTTTTAGGTTTACAGATACAATTTTCTCAAAAATAACTTCATTTCAGAGGGAAATATTTCACACCAAAAAAATGGTTCTCGTATGACTTCAGAAACAATGATAAGGGAAGAGCGTAGCAAAAGCAAGCTTTAAAATGGTTTTTGTTTTCTTGACAACAGATTAGCAAAACATCGGAAGAAAGCTGACAGGATCGTCGTAGACAGTCAGGAGAAGGCCTACTGGAAAACTCACAGACCGCCGGTAGGTCTTATCTTTATACCATAGTGTTAGCCAGAGGGGTGTCTGGGTGTCTTTTGGACGCCCTGTTTTAAATTTCAAAATTTTACACGTAAAAGTATTTTAAGTGAACAATTTGGACACCCAGTTTATCAAATTTCCAGCACATTTGGACACCCTTTTACCAAATCTTGGCTAAAACCTTGCTTTATACCATAATTAGCATGAAGAATTTCTGCTTAAAAGGGCAATAACAACAACAGACGAGAGTATCTCATCCGTTGTCATTATTGCCCTGTTGAGATATGGCAGACGTGAATGTATGCAGTGGGATTACCTGTTCTGAGTGTTACAAAGGTTTTTAAAAATCAGTCTTTCCTTGGTTTTATCTATTAGTTTATTGCTGTCAATAACAATTAGGACTATATGGCGGTGTTGCAAAGAGTTTGTAAGAGATCTTTAGGACCTCTTCCCAATGTCGTAAAGCTGCTTATGCACAAAAAAAGTAGCTAAGCACAAAACAGTTTTGCGTATACCAGAATATGGCAATAGGCCAAAAAAGACATACCACACGTACATTGTAAGTAGAGGAAGGTTTGTGCAGGGTTAGAATTTCCTTGCGTCAACACAAAACTAAACTGAAATCAACACATCTTTGTTTTCATTGTCAGTTGAAATTTGGTTTATCTGTCACAATTCTTTCATTCAAAGTGCGAGCAATCTAAACGTTGCTTGTGGAGAAAGTCTCAGTGAAATAGTCCTTCTTAGGCTTATTGGTACTCAAGTTCCTTGTGATGCCTGGCTATTGGAGACATTGAGACGTTGGATTGGCTGCGGACTTGAGGGGTGAATTTCCGTTGCTTACGCAGAGCTGAGCCATTGCATGTCTTTCCCGTCTCCCCTTGCCTTGCCTTGCCTTGTGATTTTTTTATTTCAAATATCAAGTAACAAACCAACCAGTTTCCCTTATTAAAAGACAAAAAGAGGAAATTGAGAGAAAGCAAAACACCAAATCAGTTCATGGGGCAGATGTTTGCATAAAAAAAGACGACACTTATATCACTCGGGGATAGAGAAGATGATTACAAGAACTCCTCCAATTCACCAGGGGAATGTAAAACTCCCCAAGTTCTTCATTCCACAGCTTGACAAGTTCTTCCAGAAGTAAGCAGGATTTAGATCGGGGCTCAAAGTTTACACTGGACTGCAGGCCAGAGGCCGGTGATTTTTACTATCGGGCCAGTAAACCTCATGGCCAGACAAGTCAAGTGTTTTTTAATACAATTTTATACCCCACTGTGTAATATCATGAACAAAAAACAAATTATGTTCAAGTTTGGACTTTGTTGACTCTGATATATATCTTTCAATTCTGCTAAGTATTTAAGTTAAATACTAATGTGTACCCATACGACAAATGAGATAAAATTCTGCAATTTGTCTTAATGATAATAATACTATTTAATTCTTATATAGCGCATTACATCAACAAATAATCTCGATGCACTTATTTATTACACAATTATTACAATAACTGGTAATCAATTAAAACAATGATAGATTAAAATACATAAAAAGCACATAGAAACACTGGTACTACAATAATAATTATCCCTATATAACGATAAAATACACAAAAAGATGGATTAAGACTCAGTTGAATTAGAGAATGCAAGAATCACAAAACAAAACAATATTACCTAAAGAATTGACGAAAATAATACATTGGACTTAAAGGACAACATAGAGGGTGCATTTTGAATAAACTGAGGCAGTGTATTCCCTACATTGGTGCTGAGACTGAAAAAGCGCGCCTGCCATAGTGATTCTGATTCTTAGTGCTTGTTTAAATCAAAACTGTGTAAATTTTGTTTTGTTTTCCTGATTCTGGTGTTGACAAAAATTTCTGGTGCTGTAAAAATGTGACGTACAAGCTCTGTGGTCTTGTTGACCCCCCCCCGATTCGAGCCCTGCTTAAATTCTACTCGGTGAAAGTAGATAATACCACACAGAATTACAGCAAACCGAAAAACAATATTAATACTCCTTCACCGCAGTACTTGAAAATTGTACAAGGAACTTTTTCAATCTTTAGATATCATCATGCCACCATTTGTTTTCTTCTTCTCATCTTGTGTTCCAAATAAATACTCAATACTTATATTCATTACATAACCACGCCATCCCCAGCCCCCCCGTCCCTCAACAAAAAAAGTGCTGGACTCGATTTCACAAAGAGACTCATCTTAAGATGAGTTGTCGATATCACCATAGTGATTTGTATTGTGACAACACACTTTGCTTTCGACAGTTTTAAGATCGATCTTGGCTCTTTGTGAAATTGGCTCCTTTTCCGTTCCAACCTCCATTCGGTTACATTGATTTTGAAGGGGAGGGAAAAAAATGATGAAGGGTCTCTAAAACTTAGTCTGAGAATTAGTTATTCAAAGTATGGTCGTGTCAGCTGTCCTGATCCTCTGTCTCCAATGCAGCCAGAGGGCCTGGGGGCCTGGGGGCCTGGGGGCCTGGGGGGGCCTGGGGGCCTGGGGGCCTGGGGGACTGGGGGACTGGGGGCCTGGGGGCCTGGGGGACTGGGGGGCCTGGGGGGCCTGGGGCCTGGGGGCCTGGGGGACTGGGGCCTGGGCCTGGGGGCCTGGGGGCCTGGGGGCCTGGGGGCCTGGGGGCCTGGGGGGACTGGGGTGGGGCCTGGGGGCTGGGGGCCTGGGGGCCTGGGGGCCTGGGGGCCTGGGGGCCTGGGGGGCCTGGGGGCCTGGGGGGCATGTCTCCCCCCTATGATTTTCCAGTGCCCCCACCCCCACCCCGAGTCCCTCCCACAAAAAAATCCAGGCACATGTAGTGCCCTTTAAAAAAAAAACATGGCCCCTGCCCCCCCCCCCCTCTTCCTCCACTGGAAAGCAATGCCCCCACCCCCTTCCACTAGAAAGCAATGCTCCCCCTGTGCCCAAAGTGAACAAATCCTAGCTATGCCGTTGAACCATTGCAATCAAATATAACATCACCTCGTTCAAAGCGAGCCATTTATTTTTTTTTCATTTGGATCGACATTTTCATTCTCAAAATATCCAAAATGCTCAGTTATGACACAGTCACTCAATTTATTTAATTTCGTTTGAGGGAGAGACACGTCAGTAGTCCAGGCATGTCTTTCTTTGGCTTTGTCTGCATCCTTCAACGTCGCATTAAAAAAAAATATATATATTACATGTACGGTTATTACCCCAAATCGAAGTGAGCAACTTTTTTTTATTAGAATCTCATCATTGTCAAAATATTAAAAAAGCTTGGCTATGTTACAGTGACTCCATTTTTTTTTTTTTCCATTTCGTCTGAGTGAGAGACATTCATTATTATCTTTTGACCAAATGCGCCTGACGCCATCACAAGATATAACTCTTGATTGCCCCATTTTTGGAGTCGGACTCCCGCGTGTGCTACTGTGTATTGAGCATTTTAAACGATGCGCTTTCGGTTAAAGGCGCACCAGCCAGCCCGTAAGACGAATGAGATAACAATTCTGCGACTTGTCTTGGTGCTTGTTTATATCAAAACAAGAATGTGTTTTGTTTTTCTTATTTTGTTTCAGGTCTTGTCCAAAAATTTCTGGTCCAGTAAAAATGTTGACTTACATTACAAGCGCTGTGGTCTTGTTGACCCCCCCCCCCGCCCCGATTCGAGCCCTGCTTAAATTCTACTCGGTGAAAGTAGATAATATTACATGGTGTTACAGCAAACCGAAAAACAGCATCGATACTTCTTCACTGCGGTATACGAAAATTGTAAAAGGAACTTTTTGATCTTTAGATACCATCATGCCACGATCTTTTTTGTTCTCATCTTGTGTTCCGAATAAATACTCAATACTGATATTCTGGGCATCAGACTCCCCGTGTGCTACTGTGTATTGAGCATTTTAAGCGATGCGCTTTCAGTTAAAGGCGCACCAGCCAGCCTCTGTCTTTTTTTCTGCAGATATTTTCGTGGTAAATGTGCCACCAGCGTTTTACCTGGTTCCTCCTATCAGGAATTTTGAGCGTGAAACCAGGCTTTCTGCTTCTTCTCACCCATACACTCTTGCTTTGTTGGGATGGAGAACAAAGAGCCTTTTACAGCTTTATTCCACGTCTCTTTGGAACTCCTTGCCAGGTTGATGTTTTCCTACATCCAACGATCTATACTATTTTAAGATGAATATCAATTTCCTACCTTCAGCTCCCCGGAATTATTTTCATTCAAAATATTTTCTTCTTGTAGTTGCTTACCAAGAGTGGCTTTTCACCTTGTTTGGGGCGAACGTGCATAAAAAAAAGAAACCTCCCCCAAACCCCATATCTTTTAACATGCATTTTGACTCCCAATTGGCAGACCATGGTCAGACACTCACAGTAGCTGTGTTTGAGGTCTGTGCAAGGGGGTCAATATATGCATGACCTTCTCTAGCTCTCTCTGGATATCCTTCAACTCCGCTGTCGCAACCAAAATATAACATTACTTTGTTTTAAAGCGAGCCATTTTTTCCCCATCATAATGAACAAAGAAAAAAGAAAAATTTACTAGAGCGGGATTTGAACCAATGACCTCCGGATTAACGTTTCGGCGCTCATCTGCTAACTGAGCTATCTAGCCCTATGTTGGCGATGTCCCTACTTTGTCAATATCTTTTTGTTCGGGGGTGCAGTTTTTTTCTTAATTAGAATCTCATTTTCATTCTGAAAATATTTAAAAAGTCGACGATGTTACAGTGACTCAATTTTTGTAAATTTCGTCTGAGGTAGGGACCATTCATTATCCCATCTATGCATGTCATTAAGCAAGGAACATTAAGCTTACCTCCAGTCAGACCAAGTTGGATCTTAATTGAATATAGGAACTGGCTGGTTTTTGTTTTCTCTCTCTTGTCTTTTTTTCTTACTGATTTTTTCTCCAAATTTGGAGAATGCTAAGGCCTAAAAAAAAAAATTGTTGGATTGCTCTTTCACCCGATTTTTGTCTTGGGTCGGTCGGTCGATTTTTATTTATTTATTTTTTTTTCGTTGAGATGTCAAAGAATGCCCAAAACACACTGCATAAATATTTCAGAGTGAAGTTGATATGTTTCCACTTTGAAATATAAACCTAAAGTGTTAATATGTGTCTGTCATCTATATTTTAAACAAAGGGCAACCGTATTTACCATTTTGTAAGCATAAATATTCATGAAATCAAACTTCTGAAGTGAAAAAGGAAACCCCCCCCCCAAAAAAGAAAAAACGCGACCGAGATTTTGCTACTTTTCTGGTCGGTCGAGAAAGGGCAATCCAACAAAAATTTTTTTAGGCCTAATGCGGCATTATTCAAAAACATGTTGCGTACCATCTGTGTGAACACTCTAATCCAAGTCAGATATGCTAACGGCATGGAGATGTGGGGGGGGGGGGGTTGGGGGTGGTAGCTGGACTGCTTATTGAGAGACTCCCAATTCCAGCCAGCTTGAGAATCATTGATTTCAAGAAAACTAAAATCAATTAAAACATCATCGACCGTGTGCGGCAAAGGTGTAGAACGCGGACGTCGGGGCGAGAACTTGTTTAATGTTTACCGTGAAGAGTAGGGAAACGTATTTATACGCTGCTCAGTGATGAGCGATATGATATGGAGCACTTTATTAGTAATATTACATTAGAATGTGGAGAGTACTACAGACTTCATGTTATAAATACTGGATCGAATTAAAGGGCTGCATACGTATAGGCACCTGTGCTTGCTTGTTCAACGTTTTTTAGAACTAGTTGAAATTACCACTAATGTTTATATGACTACTTTTTTTCTATTAAAATCTATTAAATAGTTGCGGTTTCCTCTGCTAGGATTCCAACTGCCTCTAGCTACCGGGCTATCTCGATGGTCTAGTGGTAAGACATCTGGCAAAGGTTGTGGGTTTGAATCCCACACGAGTAATATGCCTTTGGATTTTTTTTTTTCACAGGACTCGGGGGGGAAAGTACTGAATATACAGTGCTTTACACACATCAGAGTAAGGGTAAAACCAACAAGTATACTTGGTTTATTTTTTGCTGAAACATTCTGGAAATTAAATTGTTCGCTCTTGCTGTGAGTGATTGATGTACATGTATCCAGATATATCTGGAAGTAAAAAAATCTTGAGTGACATGGTGCTGTAGTGGTTAAAAAAGTGGAAAGAATCCTTTAAAACACAAAATCGAGGAAAAATCTTAAATGAAATATTTATTCAAAGGCTTATTGTAGTAAACAAGCCACTCCCGGAAATTAACAGTACTCATGGGAGCTGGTATTTCCCAAGAAAATCGGCTTGATATTGCAAATTCTTTTTCAGCCTTGGAAAAGACTCTGCTAGAGTTGAAGTAGGAGGATATTAACCATGTTGGCGTTTATACCACAGGTCATTTTGGGCTGGCTTAAAGCAGTCTGCAGCAGCTAACTCCCCCTTTTTTTCAAATAGATTTTTTCCCCGTTTAAAATATTGTCTATCTAGAAAGTTAAACCTTTCATAAGTTCCAAACCAACCGAACCATTTAGTAGCTCTTGTTATGTGCTCATTAAAACCCATCACACACAAAAACCTGCTGAAAACGGGGAAAAAACGGAGTCAAGGGCCCTCGAAGCAACCCGTGGTTCACCTCACCACCACCACGAAAAAAATACTAATGCAAGTGGCGAAACATGAATCGTTTCTCAGATTTAATTTGGAGTGAAAATACAGTGACAGTTTTTTGCTGTTTTCTCAGCGAGTAGAAACTGTAGGCCCCTATTCAGCTGAAACTTTCACAGGTGACTTTTATTGTATCTTTCTTTACAATTTTGCCTATAAATAAACATTACGAGAACAAAAACATGACCCTACACCTTTAACTATAAGTCACAAATTCTGTTTAACTTAAAACGTAGATGCACAACCCTAGTTTTAAAAATGACTATATCTATATGAAAGGCTTATACTAGGCCTTATTTTTATTACTGTCTAGTGAGCTTTTGCGGTTACACTATGTAAATAATCGTTCTCTGAGTTGTTGCGTTTTCTGAAAAGAACTGGTGGGGTTTGTTTGGCACTGAGGTCTTGCAAGGCCATGTTCACACTTTTTCTTGTGTGTCCACTTTCTGCTGTCAAACACTTCTGCTGTTTTCTTATGACGTCAATGCGGATAGCTGTTTATTTGTCATGTTCATATCTGACCTGGATTATTCTATACAGCTATATATATAAAAAAAAAATGCATTTTATGGAACGATATGGCACTGGGGCCCTAATATTTGGAGTCAACCTGTCTTGTGTTTATAATTGCTGCGCCAGTATACGTCAAGGGCCGTGTGCTTAACAAAAGCCCCTCTTGAGGTTAACTTGCATAGCAGTAGATTGGTTAAAAAACGCACGCAGGCTTGTTCGTCTATAAAAAGCATTATTTAGTCTTGAGGGTCCTTCTTTGGTTATGACTCCGCGGAAAAAAAGTGTGTAATTTCTTTCAGAAAGCCTCCCTGTTTATATAAAGACGGTAATAGTGGTAAGCATCCCGTGAAATTATTTTGTCTGAAATGGAAATTGGAAATCAATAAAAAGTACGTTTGAATCTCCGAAACTCACCTCAAGGCCAGTTTCAGAGATGTAAATTTCCCTGGTTTTCCGTTTGTATTGCTGCGGTCAGAGATGCGGTTGGTACCCTTTGTCACCTGGCTAAATGTTCGACGTTCTTTATGAAATTACCCTGACTGTTTTTTTGCTGTTTTCTCAGCAAGTAGACATTGTATTCAGCTAAAATTTTCACAGGTGACTTTTTAATGTATCTTTAATATGATAATTTGGCCTATAAATCAGCGTTATGTTGACAAAAAACAATCTTTGACCCTATCTTTAAAAAGGAACTGGATAACGCTCAAATTCTGAACAATTTCTTTTACTGAATGACCTAGATTAATCCGTATGTTAAAAAAAAAAAAAAACATGTTGCCATCAATGGTGCTTTTTTCCCAAGGGTACCTCTTTGTTGCAATCCTTTTGAAGTCATTTTCATGTGCAGGTTTGTGCTGTTGCCATGGAAACGTCTAGTTTGTTGACTCAATTTGAGCTGGCGGTGCTTTTTTTTACAAAATATGACCAATCGAGGGGGAAAACAAGTTTGCCCCTCTTTTAATTCAAATAGATTAAATAAAACGTGCAGTTTTCAATTCAATTCAATACTTATTTTCACAGTGAAATTCTCAATGACAGTTTATAAACGTATGAGGAAGATTTGAACAGTTGTACAATACCAGAGATAAACATTAATGCATGTAATTAAGTTTCCATTAAGAGCATGAGAATTGTTTGTAAAAAAATATAAAAAAACGTTATAAGGGTGTGTCAACATGTATGAAAAAAAGGTGAAGCATAGCTTTTGTATCTTTCCTGAGAGAATAAGACAAAACTTGAAAACACTGCAAAAAACGAACATGGACAGGACAGTGCAGTTAAAATGATTTTGCCAGGCAATCTTACCAACCAAGTAGAGCAATTCATTGTGGATGTTCTGTATCGGTGTTTTTTCCGCCATTACTGGGTCACAAACATGCCCCAGCTTAAAGGCACTGGACACTATTGGTAATTACTCAAAATAATTGTTAGCATAAAAACTTACTTGGTAGTGAGCAATGGAGAGCTGTTGATAGTATAAAACATTGTGAGAAACGGCTCCCTCTGAAGTAACGTAGTTTTTGAGAAAGAAGTAATTTCTCAGTAAAATATTTGAGCGTGAGGTCTTGAAATCAAGCATGAAAGCACACAACTTCGTGTGACAAGGGTGTTTGTTCTTCCATTATTATCTTGCAACTTGGACGACCAATTGAGTTCAAATTTTCACAGGTTTGTTATTTTGTGCATATGTTGAGATACATCAAGTGAGAAGACTGGTCTTTGACAATTACCAATAGTGTCCAGAGTCTTTAACAGGCATCTCCGACCAATGATGTTGACACAATACAAAACGCTGGCATGGGGCACTAGTTATAGACTGCGCTTTGCAAGCATAATAGTGAAAGCATTCCAGTAACGGCAGAAAACACTGATGAACACTGGTACAAGACATATACGAAATGAACGACTGATAGTTTGACCAATGCTGTACCTTATATTGATTCAAAGAGAGTAGATTACCAATAACTTGACCAATGCTGTATTTTGTCTTGATTCAGCCAGTACCTTTAGTTGGACCAATGATATTCTTTATATTGATTCAAAGAGAGTAGATTACCAATCGTTTGACCAATGCTGACTCAATTTTGTGCCTTGTCTTGATTCAAAGAGACATAACAGAACAATGTTTTGACGCACAGCAGCAATTTTTAAAAGCGTCGTCAGATCTGGAAAGTGGAGGCATTGTTTTTTAAGGCCTACCTAAATTTAATTAAAAAAATGAGAAAAAAAGCCAAGACAAATAATCCCGACTAATGCTGACCTTGGATTTGTTGCGTGCTTTGTATGACCTGAATGCCTCCGATGAGAAATCACTGCCATACACGTCCATACAGTCCCCACTGGGGAATAAAACTACTCCGGGATTTAATTAGAAACAAACATTTCACTCTCTGAATGGTCAACACAATGCACATCACACAATTGACGTAATCCCTTTGTTTGCAGTCTAAATGTCAATTTGCTTCAGTTTACCTAGAAAAGAAAATGTAGGGCAGTGAATGCACATTTTTATTAATTTTTTTGTTCCGATCGAAGATACTTTGCAACCGTGTATTGTAAGAGCACAGCTTATGTCTGTATGTATGGACTGGGTACGTCACCTCTGCGAATGAATGTATTATGTATTAATGTGGCATTGACGCTCTATTTTAAGTATTGATGCTAACGTGAATTTTCTTTGGGCGAGCTCCGTAGACAAAACCGATCTGAGTCGCTACTTATATAAACCTAAATGTCACCGCGCGCCACAAGGGAAGTCTGAAGGGCTTGGAATTTCACCTGAGAAGGTCCAAATGTTCAAGGAGCAGTACTGAAATAATTAAAATTAAGAAGAACGGCCTTTTGTTTTTGTTTCCAAAGACAAATTTTAGAGGAAGGGTTTTGTTTTGTGCTGATCATCCTTGTATCTTTTCAAGTGTAATTTATGTCGGGAGGTTTGTTTTTTCCAAGTAATTTTCTTTCTCCGATTTTCCTATTTTGACTGAGCGTGTTTTACTTCCTCCTTGGGTTTGGGTCAGTATGCCACATCCTCCCCTCAGGTACATACTTGTACTTTTTGAAGGCGTATTCTTTGAAGGTGTATCTGTGGTCAGATACCTGGCTGAAGGACGTAAGGATCTCAACCTATCACGGGAAAAGCTTAGGCCAAATAAAAAACAAAACATGATTAGCGTCCCCACCTGCTTCCTTTTTAGAGGCCGCCTCCTCACAAACAAAAATAGCTGGCAATCATCTTAAAAAATAGCCCGGCCGGTTGTCTTGAAAAGTGTGTCGGGCGGCCATAACAAAAAATGTAAAAAGGGCTCGCCTCCTCTTTCTTTTCAAAAAGGCAGGACGCTAAACATGTTTGTTTTTTTTCTTTTTCTTTTGCCTAAATATATTATTTTTGATCTCTAATGCAAATTGTTATATCTATTACATTTACCCAATCATCAGAAGGTCATAAGCATTAGACCTTTATCGTGGTGAGGTCCTCTTGACTTTTCTCCTATTCAACTCAATGTAACCAAACCGAGGCCGGAAGGAAAATAGTCTGGTTCCTTTTTCGCGCAATGAATATTAGCATTCATTACTGTCTTGGAACATGACTGAGATAGTGGCAGCACTATGAAGGTCTAATTGCTTATGACTATACATTGATCTTGTGCATAATTGCGGTGCGATAATGTATGTTGCCAGATGTACCCCAAAGACATTGCTTTCAACATTCCTATGCTAGGTTTAATTTCTCATTTTCTACCTTGACTGTAATAGAAATATCTGAGAAATGATTGAGTTTTTTCCAACTGGGTTGTCTTGAAGCTCAACTTTGCGTATTAATTGCTCAAAAGACCTTCTGCCAGTGAAATTGCTTTTCTATGTCGGACACTCGTTCACTTATTTTCTTTCTTGTGCTTATGAAAATACTGCATTGTTTTCCCTTCCTTCCTTTCTTGATACAGCCCGGTCAGATAAATTCGTTACAGACAGACATCAGGCGGTCGTACCGCCCGTTCGCTCTCGTTCCAAACAAGAAACGGACCACAGAGGAACTGAAGAAAGAGGTGAGACAGCTTGGCAGTTAATGTTATTATAGATTTCCTGCTGTTGACTAATCAGGATCCAATTTCATATACTGTTTGGCAGAAAATTTTGTTGTGAGAAAAAAATGTTTTGTTCTGCGTAAAAATATGCAGAGGACCAGTCACATGTAATTTATGTAGTGGAGGTTTGGCTGGTAACCTGTTTCTGTTCAGCAAGATTTAAAACAAATAGTTTGTGCTTGGCAATTATTGTTCGTAACTGCTTTAAGAAATGGGGCCCTGGAACAGGGTTGGTGATAACTGAGATGAGGTTTTGGGGTGGGTTCCTACAACCCTGTTCTATGTGAACCCAGTTCCAAGAGCCATCATGCTACAGGAACCCACTCTTGGAACAGGGTTCACAAGGTTTCCTGGAAAAGGGTTACTATGGAACATGGTTCATGGAACGAGGTTCACAGAACAGGGTTCCAGGAACCCACCACAAACCTCATCTCATCAGTTATCACCAACCCTGTTCCACTACGGGAACCCTGTTTCAGGAACCCTGGTTGAGGAACCCTGTTCCAGGAACTCTTGTTGTGGAACCTTGCTTGATTTTATCAACTAATCTAGTCACATTTCAGGTGGATTGATTGTTGAAGTGTGTGACTTTGTTTTCTTCACACGTTAAATCAATGTACATTTTGAACCAAGGTTCCCCGAAATGTTTGAATACACTCTCGACTTCACGGTCTATTGTGCCTATTGTGCAAATGGCACGTGATTGTGAATGGACCAGTGAGAATTCGGCTCTCAATCATGAATATGTATTAGGCATGATGATAATGAACGACACCAAGATGAAGAAAAGAGAAAAGGCGAGCTATTAGAGTACTGACTGAGTGCCTCGTCTTTTAATGTCATACAAATGGTCTCTGTACATGTCAGCTGGTATTTGGGTCTTTTTTTCCGCCGGCTAAAACATACCTTGGCCATACATTATTAATCCAGATTGAACATTATCGAGTGGAAGGAATACTCCAAGATAAACAACCATGAATACTTGCTCCAGATTTACGTTTGTTCAGATTCGAGTCGGATTTCGATATCGATATCGATCTACAGTATGTATATATACTATTGAGTCAGTATTGTATGCCTTATTGCCGGCTTTGCATTCTCGCTGTGCATTTTTATCGTAGTCAAAGTCACTCAAATCTATTTAGGTCGCGGCTTCATTTCTGAAGGTATATTTTATTCAATGATACATAAAACGAAACTCAGTTCTTTATAACCACTTCATGTTGGTATTCTGAACCTCAGCCGTCAGCCCTGGCCAAAAATCTGCCATGGTATGCTGGATTCTTGGAATGCTCAGGCTTATCTCACATTGAGCCAAATTATAAAGACAGACAATGGTGGAAGCCTTGCCATTCTTATTTGCCACATTTGTACAACAACTGGACAAGGGTCTGGAATCCGGGGTTACACAATAACCTTTGGAAAGGGATTTTACAAGGCATGTCTTCCAGAACCTGTTGTCGCTCTTTGTATGGGTGAAATGAAGTGTTTCGTGGTAGGCCTTTGCATGCTACACACTGGAAAGTCCGGGTGGATATAATTGTCAATGTCTGCTGAAAGTCTGTCCCAAAACAATTTGCCTGCTCAGATTGTCGTGAAGTGGTTTAAGCACAAATCATCGGGTTTAACTTTGAGCTGACTGAACACAAGGTAGTTTTATTTTTGCTCGTAAAGTTAAAGGAACATTACAGAATTGGTATGAAAAAACTTGTAAAATATACTTTTTGATCACAGATTTACATAAAACTTACACGGTCTAATGATGATGATAGTAGAAAACATCCATTGAAATACTTCTGTTTGAAATGCCATATTTGATGAGAAATGAATAAACTAATTTTCCGATTGGAGTTTATCGCTCAGTGAGCGTTTTATTCATTTGTTGAATCTATATGATTTCATGCAAATGTGTAATCGGTTTTTCACTATTTTCTCGTGACCCAGATGGCCGATCGATCTCAAACTTCTACAGGTTTGTCAGTTTATGTATATGGTGGATTACATTAAGTGCTTACACTGCTAGCAACTGTTTTGTTAGCAAAAACCAACTCTGTAATGTCCCTTTAAACCAGTTCGGGTCTAACTTTAGTATGCTGTCTGAACATGGCCACATTTGGCCATTGGACAGCCATAATCCCAACCTGTTGGCAATGTCTAGGCCTAACCTTACAGCACTTTGTATTCAGCGGCTACTGATCCAAACCTCCCAATTGAAATGCCATTCATGATACTCCAATTTAATTACGCGCTATTGTCAAAGTCAATCTCAACAGTAATGGCTAATTCCAGAACCAAAGTAAACAGCGCGCTATTTTGAGTCTACTGCAATATCTGCTTCGTCTTGTTTACACAGACTGTCCAGTTTGTTTTGAAAACGGTGTGCACAATATTGGTAAGGTTGAACAAATCAATGTTCACAAATTTGCACATGACTTAGTTGATATAAAAGACAGTCCAGGGTGGAAATTTTGCACATGACTTAGTTGAACGTCAAAGCCCAAGTTTTTGCCAACCAAGGTTGGAAAACTATGGAAAGCCGTAAATGCAAAGCAAAAACAGATAGCCACAGTTTGTAACAAAGTTACACAAATATTCAAAAATACTGTTGAATTTGTTGGAAACAAAGCAACTAACCATGGGATGTATTTGTGTCAAATAAAAATGTGCAAAAGTGATGAATTTGGTCACATTGTCTGTTAACACGATTGAATGTTTTGCCAACATGCGGCTGTCCATGCCAACCAGCGCGGTTTGTTTATCAACAATGGAAAGGTCTATAAAAGACAGTCATGGTGGAAATTTTACCTCGAAATATGTTTTGCTTAAAAAATGCTAGATAGTTTTGATCATGCGAGATGAAAACTTGATTTTTTGTAAACAGTGTTTTTTGTCCACTATGTTCCCGTGACTCCAATGACCGATTGAGCTTTTAAAGTTTCAAAGGTTTATAATTTCAAGTTTAATAGAGGGTCATGCTGACCCGGAAAAGTGGTTTTAAAAAATGGGATTTTAATTCAGATTCTGCATCATTATGACCCATTTCTGGGTCATTTTGACACAGATTCTGGGTCGTACTGACCCAGAATTGGCCCTAATATTGGACCCAGATCTGGGGTCAATTCTGTGGAAGTTTTTAGAGTGCACCCCCCCCCCCCCCCCCCTGAAGGAAACAAAACAAACAAATAGGCTTCCATACGCCCTCTCAAAGAAAATGTCACCGCACAAACATTGTATTTCATCAGTTGTTTTCTTTCTCCGTCTCTTTGAGTACTTGAAGAACGTAGGCTTGGATTTCAACCGTCGACAATCCATTTGTCTCCCAAAACTCTCTTCTTCCGATTGCAAAAAAACCACACAAATGTCCTCTGGTCATTGTTTCAAAGATGCGTAGTCACACTTTATCTGAAAACCTTACCGAAATCGATGTCTGAGGAAACCGAAGTCTGGTATTGATCTTAAAAAGGTCTACATGTTCACTGCTCTTGTCTCATCTTGTTTAGTCCAAATAATCATAATTGAGTGTAAAGAGAGGGTGTAGCTGTATTCATACTCAGAGTTTGAACTGAGACAAAACTGCTTGGAATATGACATAATTTGTTTTGTTGATGTTTTATACTGTTAATTTAGAACGATAGTTCATATAATATGTGTGTCACTTGGTGTTTGCTTTTTTTTGTTTATTCACAGGTGGCCTATTTGGCGAGGCATGTAGCAAAAGCAAAACTCACAACGTCCAAAGCCTTGGAGGGGTAAGTCATGCAGTTCCGGGTGTTATCAACCTTTCAAATTTCATACTCTGTGTGTCACTCGTACGTTACGTTTGAAGCTTTACATGGTGTGGATCGTAGGAAGTAGGTACACTTGTGGGTCACAACCAGGAAAGATGCGATAAAAAGTCACCTGTGAAAGTTTGAGCTGTTTACCGAGTGTCTACTTGTGGAGAAAACAGCAACAACAAAAAACTGTCATGGTATTGTCATCAAGATTTTCGAATCCATCCACGGTTAGCGAGATGTGAGCGGGTGCCAACCGCATCTCTGGCCGCAGCGTTCATTGACGGACACCATGCAAATAATTTGAATCTTCAAAACTCGCCTTGAGGGCAGTTTTGGAAATTCCAATTTGTCTACACACTTTTATTGATTTCTAATCAATAGGGGGGGGGGGCATTTCAGACGAAATAATTTTGCAGGTTGCTTACTACCGTTACCATCTTTATAACAAGGAGGCTTTCAGATAGAAAAATAAAATAACCAAAGTATGGAACCCTACCTTTAATAATAGTCTTACTCTCCCTAAGCTGCATTTTTGTTGCCAAACAAGTCTCTACAGTCGTTAAATTCATTGAGTAGATTCTTGGAGACTATTTCCTGTGGACTTGTGATCATTGTTTACATTATCTATATGAAAAATATCCTCAGCAATTTATAATTGCCAATAATATGAACGTAATTGTTTTGGTTTCTTGTTTTGATGACCATAGGGAAATCGATAGGAATAACAAGCCTTTCTCTGCAAAGACACCACAAGCATCACTTTTTTCATCTTGAGGGAACCAATTAGGGGTTTTTTTTTCTGTGAACGTAGACAAACGATGATGTTTATTTGTGGAAGTGAAGCTAAAATGAATACCCATCAGAGCTTATTGTTGTCCCTGGTGTTTGACGACAGAGCTGTCAGTTATCTATTAGTTTAATGTATGAAAAAAGTACACATCATCTGATTTATCATAAGAACTACAGAGTTCTAGCTCATTTGAAGAAGTCACTGCTTGTCTCTTTGAGTTACATCCAATCACAGGAGCATTCATAGGGGGACGACACGAAAATAGTTTGAATCTTTAAAACCCGCCTTGAGGGGAGTTTTGGAGATTCAAATATGTCAAAAAATTAGTTAGTGGCCTGACGTTTCGACCCTAGCAGAGTCTGTCTCGAAGGCTAAATGTCTGTGTCATTTAGTCCTTCGAGAAAGACTCTGCTAGGGTGAAACGCAGGCCACTAACTAATTTTTCGCATTTATACTACAGGTCCTTTTGGTTGGTAAGCAGTTTGCAACAGCTAATTCTATTTTCTCAAATATGTCAACATACTTTTATTGATTTCTAATTAATAGGGGGGGGGGTTTCTACGAACGTTTGGACTGGTAATTGTTACTTTGTACTCATTTTAGAATTAGTCCAATTTATTTTTAAAACATATGTCCACTGTTATCTGATGGGAAGGTTTTTGTTTAGTATTTGGCGAACTCCTTTAAATAATGTAGAAAAGGCTATTTATTTGCGGATCTGATGTCTTTACAACAAACTTTGCTCTCTCCTCATTTGGGCAATGCCGGATCGTGAATCATTGTTTGTTGCGGGGGGGGGGGGGTGGGGACTGGAAGAGTGAGTTTGCAAGCCCAAAGTAATTCACACTAACGTTAATTAATTATAAATTGTCAGAAACAACGCGTTTGACAGTTATAAAAATCACACCTTACATAGGGCTTCTTTTACTGGGGGATAGAATGGCCTGGCCTGGCTCTGGCTGAGAGTGCTAGAATCAGTCTCTTTTAGTTTTGTGATGCACTCATTTTTTAATAGATAGTGTCCTCATGAAAGTGGGGAAAAAAATTACAAATCTGTAACCTGACGTTAACATGGTGTAAAATGTTGTTTTATTCGATATAGTCTTTTTAGAGCGAAATTTGAAACATGACGTCATCAGACATCAAAGACAAATGGGTCTGTACTTTCTGTTATAAAGGTTTCAATTCAAAGCAGTTGTGATTGAATATCATCAAATTTATAAATGAGTTAAAAAATTCTCTATACAAAAATGTACAGACCATATCACCTGAAATGTGACATCATCAAAGGTTTTGGGATTTATGCATTTAAAAGGGTATCAAACACTGTGGCATAACACACCACTTTATTGTGAGGTTAGCGACTTGTTATTTGTTTTCTTCCATTTTTCAGTGAAAAGGAGTGGATCACAAAACTGAATTTAATCTTGGAGACCCTCTTTATTATTATTATTATTATTATTATTTATTCGGCCATTTCTCAAAACAAAACAAAAACATACAGAACAATGTATACAAAATTTAATATTCAATTTGGAAAAAAAATAAAATAAATAAAAACAAAATAAATAATAAAATTAAATAGGTGCCCCATATCAAGTTGGCCAGGATTATCAAAAGTGTACTCAAAAACTGTGACTCGAAAGTCTGCCAATCCAAACTTGAAAATGGGAACATTAAAGTATAAGTAATATATATACATCTATAAAAAATATACAAAATAAGAATAAAAAACATTAGGAAAATATATACAGAAATTTTACTAAAACAACAAAAATTATCATTTGTAAAAAGTAAACAAATAAATAAGTAATAAAATAATGAATTAGATAAATAAATAAATAAGTAAATGAGCATTATATGAGCAAGACAGTAAGGCAAGGAGAGAGAAAAAAAAATTAATAACCAAATAAATAATTAAACAAGGAAGTAAACAGATAAATAAACAAAGAAACAAATCAAATAAATATAAATCAGTCAATCAAGTGAGATGGGGGGAGGGGGGGGTAATTTCCCAAATGTCATCAGGGAGCCACACCTCATTCCAGGACAATAGAAAACAGTTTGGCACAAACCACTGAATGCTCTGTAGCATTTTGTCTGAGTTCCAGTAGGCAGTAATGATGATTAAATAGCTAATGCACACTGGGGCCAGACTATTTGCATTTCAAGCTGATCTGCTGCATGAATTGTGTTATAAGGCCGCATGTATTAGCCATGCGGGGGATGGAAACAGAAAGCAGACTTTGACAACACACAAAAAACACTCAACTGACATAAACCACTGATGCATTTCATCATGACTTTTTAATTCTCTGGTGGCAGAAAACCTTATAACTGGTTTCCGACTGGTGGAGTACCGGTTTTATTACCACGTAATGGGGCAAGGTTGTTGCGCCACCATGGTAACAAATGCCATGGCAACCTAACATCAACATTAGTTCTGAACAATTGGGTATTGATTGTAGGAAGTCAAAATAAGTAATTGCCTTTTTTGTGTGTGACTGTACAGAATTAGGGTATATTTAAGCATTAGTGAGAAATGAGAATAACTGCAAAGCTACAACAGAGCATGTCCAGACACCTTTCTCACAAGCCAATGTCATGACTCGGTTCCATATTTCCTGTTCAAGTACTCAAAACTTATGTTGAAAAATGTAATATTTATATTTCGGACACAAAAACACACATCAAATAAAAAAATAATTTTTTTTTAAAAGTTCAAACAAATCACCGACCGCGATCAACTAAAAACCTTCCCTTATGAGTCCGAACGCTGAAATAATGACAGTTATCTGATGCCTCCGAACGAATGACTAAACTCAATTTAAACTGTCCCGCTTCTTTGCTGTTCGGTTGTTTTTTTAAGAAACAATACTTCAAACGAAATATGGAAATGGCGAGGAGCTGCAGTTTGTGCAAAGTGGTCGCCTCAGACGGAGAAGAGTCGGATGATGGTCATTCATTTCAGTATACTAACGTTAAAACACGCATGCACATAGCGACACCGGTACCATAACCTTTGGTCGCCCACCGGTTGTCCATAAACACACAACACATGATGTATTGTGGATTACAACCATAGAGCTATATATATTGACTAGAGCGCTAACTTGCTCTGAGTTTAGAAGCCACCCTGGGCGCAGACATGTTTGATGTGTTGCGCGACTACGGAACGATTTTAATTTTAAGAGAGCACACATGGCCGCGAAAATTTTGCATTCAGCATGCACGCTTACGTACGCGCCATATTTAATCTAACGATCATTGCTCTTGTAAACAGGTGATTTTAGTGATGTCTTTAAAAAAATATGTAGTAGGTGATTCTCTGATGTTGTTACTTACGTCTTAGGAAAAATGCTTAGACGAACTAAAGCCTTGTTTGGGAGGATTCAATGCTTCAAGATGTCAAGGGGAAAAAAACGAAATCTGCTTCAATGATACACAATATGCCGGCAAGAATGACGAACTAAAAAAAAACCCCGTATACGCGTAAACGCACATGTTAAACATGACGCACATGACGCTCGCAGTTTGTACGCTCATTAGCAGATTGTGCGTTCCCATTTGCTGCATATTTGGTTCGATGACGCATAGAAAAGAACAAACGCTTTATCATGCAAATAGCCGTACAATTGCCGTACAAAATTTCAAGCTTTTGTATTGGTTTGTACATAAACATGGATGCGCCCACACGGCTTCAAAACCTTAGTGCGTGTATAACGGGGTGTTAGCGCTCTAGTCAATATATATAGCTCTGTGATTACAACACAGCAGGTTCAGAGTCCATGCTGACCAACAATCCGCATGCTGTGATTGGCCGTTAGATAATTACCATTCATAAAGAAAGCTTGGCTAGACTCCGACTCTGTACACAAAATCGCGAGCCGAGAAAAAAAAAATAGCTGCACACAGTGCGGCGCACGTCTGCGGATTCTGTACATTTACATACACAGCCTTGGATTAAGACTATTCAAACAGTTCAATGAATTTTTTTACCAATGTGCGGTCCGACTGACAGCAATTTTTTTTTTATAAATAAATAAATAAAAATAAACAACAAATTTGCAAAACAAAATAATAAATAAATAGTAATAATACTAAAATAAAGTCAACAAACAAATTATTGAATTTTTTATAGCGGTCAGTCAGGCTCCAGGAAACAAACATACTTTTTTTGTAAGGCCTAGTCAGGCCTAGTGACATGTACAATGCCATAAGAGCGTTCTTTGTTTGAAACTAAATACACCCACATTTGAAACAAGGCAAATTGTGTTTGCACTCATTGCGTTGCAATGTTGTGCGTCCAAAAATGTGTTGTGCACAACCCACCTCCCTTCCTCCTCCCCAAACTCCGCCCTTTTTTATTACTGTTGCTCTACGCCTTGTTTCAAGTTGATGCTAAGTTTTGCAAGGAAATTTATTGAGAAAATGACAGTGTTGCCAGGAAAAAATATCCCTAGTCGTGAACACTAATGCTTGATGAAAAATCATAAAACAGCTACACTTCAGACATCCATTAAAAAAAAAAAAAAATTCTCCAAATTCTTGTCTATTCGTCCAGTTCTTGCATCTCCACCCCCCCCCCCGCAGTACAAATTGACAATAAGTGACAGGCACAAATACCAGTTTTGACCCTTGCCCGTTCTGTCATTGATAATACGTGAATCTCCACGGCAACGTGTTGAAGACCGCTATCAAGTCTTGCAGCGAGGCGTAAGTGCCTTGCTTATTGTGGCAGGTTACCAGTGTAAACAAAAAACCCCTGTCGGATCGCATAGTGATTTATGCAAGCGTGCGCGGGAACATTGACAATTGGACCACTTAAAGATGTCATGGTGATAGAAAAGAAGACAACAAAATCTTCTGCCCGTTATCAAATTTTATGAGGACACTCGTCAAAAAGCTTCCCTGTTCAAATAACGGTTTGTGTTTTTGTGTCTTTCAAAGAGATTGATGCATTACTCTGAAGTTACTCGTGTCGAGTAAACGCTATCGTTATTAAGTGACAATGAGGGAGCTATTCTCGTCAGTTAATATTTATTCAAACCTTTTCTCATGAGATGATGTCCCCCCCCCCATTTATTTTTTATGAAAACATTAATCATTTTTAACTAGCATTGTGACATATTGAGCGCTAAGGTTCTGTTGCCACTAGGGTTTAAAGAGCTTGTTTTGGGGGTAGAATGCAAAATAGCCAATCTTCTAGTCTTTGAGTTGAGAATCATTTTAGGGATGATCGCATCGTTGGTTTTGAAGAGTACATTCATTCCGATTCTCTAGTTTCCAATGAATATATCATAAAGGGGTTGAACGTCTATGGGTCTTTGAAGATCGAGCTACATCGTTTGAATTATTTAGTTTGCAGTTGATGTCATAAAGGGAAGGCAGAGCATTCTTCTGGAAGTGAGAATACATTTTGTGTAAATCCCAAGTTTTCCAGTTTAACGCAAGGGGGTGATACATCGTAATAGTTTTTTCGGAAGACGGCATCCATTCCAATCTTCTATCTTCCATGAAACATATTAAAAAATCAAACCCCCTCAATCCTCATAAAGAGACGAGCATCTCTTCAGTCTCCTGACGATGGCTAGAGCAGGCTAGTCGAAATGTGAGACCAATTAAGAACTCACTCCGCGGCAGTGAAGTTAATTACAAGAAGTCCCCTCGATCCACTAAGCGAAAGTAGTAGTCCCTTGCCAATTTCCTACCTCCCCAGGTAGTACTTAACAAGCTGGACAGTTATTTACAGAACTAAGTAGTCTCCTAAGAAATCTACTCCGCAGCAGTAGAATAAACAGCAGGACAAGTTCTTCAAAGAACATATCTACACAGCAAAGTAGAGATATACACTGAATATACATCAATGTATACCTCAACATGCAATGCCTCAAAACCCATAAATAAAAAAATGGTTATACGTCATTGTTTAAAGAATAAAATTTTCATGGAAGAGTTCCCTCATTCCAGTCCGGTATTTATAGGCCAAGCAATTTATAAGATGACACTGGGTTTAAAGAAATGAACTTTATAGAAAATTTATCTCAAAAAGCACTCATCTTTATTGCGAAAAAGGTGCATTGTGTTTATGAAAGAGATTTTTTTTAATTCTGACTTTAGGTACTGTTATGTCCTATTCCCAAAATGACACAGACGTATGCAGAAGTACGTTTCTAAACATTTTATTGTCCAAACTTCAATGCTCAATTCCTTCAACCTGGAACTAACTCCATTAATCATTCTAATCACAACTGGACTTGTTTAACACGTGACAACTGGAATAGCACGTGCGCAAATCTTAAAGTGGCAGACGCGACTTAAAGTTACTACTACACTACAGATACAGAGCTTGAAATTTACAATGGACTGCTCGCCGGCTACCAGTGATTTTTTTACTGTGGGCCAGTAAACTCTCGACTAGACTTAATTCCAGCAGTTTTTTGCATTTTTGTTTTCAATTGAATAATGATACCTCACTGTGTAACATCTTGAATAAAATGTTAGCATTGAGTTGGGTAAAAAAAAATAAAAAATTCTGTTGAGCATCAAAAGTATACTGACCGAGGCAAAAGAGATCATTCTTCTTTTAGTGCTTGGCTCAAGTAAAAAAAAGTGTTTCCGCATAAAAACTCCGCATAATAAAATATTTCGTGATTCACTCAACGGTACATTTCTTTAAAAAGTAGGTGCAGCAAACATCCTAAAGTATTATTTGTAGAATGCACCGTACTTTGACACACATTTTAAAACACTGTTTAAAAATAGTCGCTTTGTTATAAAAGCAATCAATTATGGAAACCTGTCAAGAGAGCAATGATGACTGTTTCTTCGAATGGTTTCGTGTTAACTTAATTAACCTTAATTTAGGACTCTTTCTAGTGTCCTATTTGAGATTATTGGAGGAGAAATGTTAGAGATTGAAACCCTTGTGCTAGTTTTAGTCCTTGTAATAGACAATCGAACTCTGCATTGATGTGTAAAAAAGCACTGTACAGTCGATGCTGTACTGAGAGTCATGTGGGACGAAAAAGCAGGCGTACTACTACTGGGGTGAGATTTTAAAACCACAATGCTGATGTCTTAACAACTAGAGCACCGAAAACAAGAATGAAATTCTAATCCTCATTTAACAAAAAAAAAAAACTATCTACAAGCTAAAAGATGCATGAAACTTTCAGCATTCTCCCTTAAGAGTATAGTCCTGAACGCTAGTTGAAACACCTGGGCCCAATTTCATAGAGCTGCTGAAGCAGAAAATACTGCTTAAACAGTTTCTGCTTAGCAAAAATAAGCAGGGTACCAGCCACAGATAGTACATGAGAGATGGTATTTCGGCTGGTAATCTTATTTTGGTAAGCATAATTTTGTTGTGCTTAGCTATTTTTTTGTGCTTAAGGTCCTGTACACTATTGGTAAGATTGAAAAACACAATGTTCACAGATTCACACATAACTTACATGATTTAAAGTAAGTAATGGTAGAAAGAGTTCCTTAAAATATTTCTGCCTAAAATGCTATCGTTTCTGAGAAACGAGTAAAACAATAGTAATTATCGCGCGCGATAATTTGAAAAAACAGAAAACACATAAGATCTCTTTTCACTATTTTCTCGTGACCTCGATGACCAATTGAGCTCAAACTTTCACAGGTTTGTTTGTTCATGCATATGTTTAATCACACAAAATGTGGACACTGATTTTGAGCTGTTACCAAAAGTGTACAATACCTTTAAGCAGCTCTATGAAATTGGGCCCTGATGAGGACCAGTCCAAATTCTCTGCAAGTGGTCCGGCTCACTGGTTCAGTGTTGAAACACGCCACTATAATTAATCTGAAATACGGACTACTGTTTCAAATCTGAGGGACCAGTGAAATAACACGCTAACTGGTCCTGCTAGTCTTAAAGGAACATTACAGAATTGGTAAGAAAAAAACTTGTAAAATATACTTTTGATCACAGATTTACATAAAACTTACACGGTCTAATGATGATGATAGTAGAAAACATCCCCTGAAATGCCATATTTGATGAGAAATGAATAATTTTCCGATTGGAGTTTATCACTCATTGAGCGTTTTATTCATTTGTTGAATCTATATGATTTCATGCAAATGTGTAATCGGTTTTCCACTATTTTCTCGTGACCCAGATGGCCGATCGATCTCAAACTTCTACAGGTTTGTCAGTTTATGTATATGGTGGATTATATAAAGTGCTTACACTGCCAGCAACTGTTTTGTTAGCAACAACCAATTCTGTAATGTTCCTTTAAAATCCTCGAGCGGACAAAATCATTATGAATACAGAGCTCAAATTGTATATTTGAGACTCTCTTGTTTTCTGAATTTAATTGGAAATTTAATCATTTGAAAAATTTAAATTGGATATTTTCAGGACGTTGCCCGTTCGGTCGCAAGAATTTACACATAAATGACTTTATTCAGGAAAGGCGTGATTGCGTTGGTTTAGAAATTGACCAAAGTGTCTTAGGGGATTATCACTGCGGTTAACGCACTCAGTGAGTCACAGTAAACTTGGTTAACGCACTCAGTGAGTCACAACAAACTTGGTTAACACACTCAGTGAGTCACAACAAACTTGGTTAACACACTCAGTGAGTCACAACAAACTTGGTTAACGCACTCAGTGAGTCACAGTAAACTTGGGTAACGCACTCAGTGAGTCACAATAAACTTGGTGTGTCGTGGACGAGTGGTCAAGTGCACTTGACTCATTCTCTTGTGTTTCTGATCGGCAGGGGGTTGGGTTCGAGTTCCGGTCCTGACACTTGTGTCCTTAAGCAAGACACTTCAACCATTAGCACTTCATCCATTGGATGTGACGTAAAGCCGCAGGTTCCGTGTGTTGTGTAATCCAGGAAAAAGAACCCAGTACGTAAAGCTGCAGGTTCCGTGTGTTGTGTAATCCACGAAAAAGAACCCAGTACACTTGCCGTTAAAGAGAAAGCCTCTAAGATTCTGGTTCGAATCCTGCCCATTAGCACTTCATCCATTGGATGTGACGTAAAGCCGCAGGTTCTGTGTGTTGTGTAATCCACGAAAAAGAACCCAGTACGTAAAGCCGCAGGTTCCGTGTGTTGTGTAATCCACGAAAAAGAACCCAGTACACTTGCCGTTAAGAGAAAGCCTCTAAGATTCTTATTCTATAAGGTTTGAATCCTGCCGAGGGCACTATGTGGATTGGGTTTTCAGTCCGTATCTGATTGTGTGGGTTTTCTCGAGAATAAATCACTGTGGTTTTCCTCCCACATCTAAAACTGAAACTTCCTTCATGTCTTCTCTCCATGGGGTTCTTGGCTAGTATAGTGATTAAGTTTGCTTTTCTGAGAACCCTTGGCTTCACAACCAGAATAAATAAATAGATAGTGTCATTTATGACAGACAGGCCGCATTATAATTTTACACTGATTAATATTATGCAAGTGAGACATAAACGATTATTAATATCAATATTTATGAACGAGCCTGGAGGAAATGTAGCAGTAATATTAGTAAGCAGGGCAGAGGATCAAGCCCCCTCTCCCCGCTCAAAACCCTTGCCCCCCCCCTCTCCCTTGCCCCTTCTTATCCTCTCTTCTTGCCCCCCTTTTTGCCCCTCTTGCTCCTGTAATGAGATAAAAAAGAAGCAATGCACAAATGAATGGTCCGATACTATACATCAAAAGCCCCTCAAAATTGTTATGTCTTTCTGCCACTTGTACCCCCGCCTGCACCCCCCGCCTGCGCCCCGAGCCCACGCCACTAATTGCAACGTGACTGCATAATTTGATGACAGTTTTTCAAAGGCTGGTCGGGCAGTGTGTTTATTGAGTATTTGCAAAGGAATTATTTCTGTCAAAATGTTTGCTCTGCCTTGATACACTGTACGATTAAACAGATCTTCAAAAAGTGCAACAGAAATATTTATGGTTTGGGGTTGAACAAAGAAAAATTGACTAGAGCGGGATTTGAACCAACGACCTCCGGATTAACGTACCGGCGCTCTACCATTACTTGACAGAAATATTTATGAGCAGATGAATTTATAGCAAAATCTATATATGTGCACTGTGCACTGTGCACTGGTTCAATAATACATGTCACTTTCCATCAAACTCCTCCCCATCTGTAAAAAAGAAATGCAAACAGAGATAAATCGAAAGAAAAAGGGGACACGAATGAATAGACTTAAATAAGAGAAATCTGTTACAATAAATTGACATAAATCTTCAAAAGCTTTAGCTATCCACCTGTATCACTCAAGATCCTCAGGGTGTGATAGTGGAACTGGATTATCCAACAGCCACAGTAGGCACTGTGTTTAGGAACTCTGAAGACAAACTGGGAGGGGAGGGGGGGGCTACTAAAAAAATTAAAGGGCTACAGAAATACAACACAGACAAAAAATACTCATGCATTTTTGTGAAATTCTAACAGGGTCTCTGTGAAAGCTTCAGAATAGTAAAAAGCTTTACCCTAATCCTAATACATGTGTACATGTAATGCAATGTAAAAAACATGTAGCGCTTTTCCTAAAAGAGCTATGGACCTGGTGCCTAGGGCCTACAGAGCACAGGTGTCAACAGACCGATCCTTTTCTGAGTTGAGTTTTCCGCTAAATTATACTGGAACGCTTTTAAGCTCATGTAAGCGTGAGGCATTTTGTACAGGTGCATATACATCATTGGATGGCATGCTCATGAAACAAAAATGAATGCTGGACATTTTTGCATCCCTGCGCGTATTCGTACTACGGGCCCAAGTTGGTCCCAACCATAGTGATTCTTATGTGTGCACGATTCTGTTTCTTCAAATAATTTAGTTTAACGTAGTTTATGGCTGAACGAATTATGTTATATTGTTGGACAAGTGTAACGTAGCAATGAAATAATATGAAAGTAAAATAAAGTTAACAGAACAACAACAAAAGTCAGAGAATGAGACTTGACCTACATTTTCTGTTACTAAACAGCCTAACTGACGTTCGTATCGTTAAACCTATGTAAGGTATGTAAGGGTTGCACGAATTCAGGTGTGATTCACAAATGGGGTTTCTAAAAAAATAAGCATCCTCGTCCCAAGTAAAAATTTTGTTTTAATGTTAGTTTTAACAAATTATCTGTATTATCTAAACAATGGGGTATCGATATTTACATACGTAGTTGTATAGGTATTTTTATTTTCAATAATGATGTTATAGAATTGAAAAAGAAAACATATGATTTTTCATGGAAACAAAATTCTTTGTTTGGAGTTGTTTTGCGTGTTTTCACTACATGCAAGACTTGCAGAGTCTACGGCGGCGGAAAGCACGTGCACAGTGGATATGCCCGATGGATTGGTCTATACAGGAACACCCTGAGTTAGTTACATCTATCACTGCGCAAGGACTCTCCACTTTGACTAAGTGTCAAATAATGAAAGATACCTTACAGTAACTGGCCTTATGGCTCCACTGAGTGAACAAAAAACCTTCAATATGCAATTTACTTAATTTGCTCCGTCATCCTAAGTCTCCACGAGTGACAAAAAATAAATAAAAAAAATTCCACCCAAACCAATTTGTGCCGGTCTTATAGGTTGTGGCGTAAAATAGCCATGGAAAGTAATCTCAAATCCTTTTGATTTTTTTTTGATATCTCCGAAGAGACCTCACGAAGGTGAGCTCTGAGGTTAGTCTAAATTTCATTAGTGATTTATTCACTACGGACGCATTTTTCGATGTTTAGTTGACATACATCGGGGGGGGGGGGGGGGGGGCGGTTTGTATTGAAATTCCAAAAGCCCAATCACAGTAATGCCTTTTAACAATACAGTCCATGGACACAAGTTTAATGAAAAATGTTGGTTGGGGGCGGGGGGGGGGGGGGTTCAGACGACACAATACATAATTGTTTCTGTTGAAAAAATGGTCAATAACTACAAGAGCATAAATCTTGGCAGTGGGGACAGAAGATAAAAGAAGGAATTCCAATGTCAATCTTTCCATGAATAGGCGCTAAGTAAAAAACAGACCAACTCCCGAACACAGCGTCGAGGTTGATTGTAACACAGTGCACATAACGGACCAATAGCCACAGTAGGCGCTTATTTAGTTTTACAGATGCAGATTTCCGTATAAAACCAGAAGTATCTCGAAATCACTGGAAGCAAATTCTATGGATTATGCTTTTTTTTTTACTATAAGAAAATTTATTTAAAATCATAAATGTTATAAGTTGTTTGTAGTTGGTGATCAAGTTGCCTTTTTTAATTGAACAGGTTATAACTTTCCTTCTTAAAAGCCTTTGCAGTTAGTGACAACAACCTACAAATTGTCACGATTCACGCAACTTGAATTACCGTAGCCTGTGTACTGCTTTATGGACCAAATGGCTTCTTGGATCTGAATATTTTGTCTTTCCATTGTTACATTATGTTAATCTCTAGATCTAATGAAAAAACAACAACAAACAAACAAATGAACAAACAAAAGAAAAGTGCACAGCTCCAGTAAGAGTGTCGTTTTCGATACTGACACAGAATGGGTTAGTTTGTACAAGGCGCTGAAGTGTTATGTGGAAATGTTTAACAAGAAATAAATCCGTACACAAGGCAGTGTTTGACTTGGCGGCTATGGCTACGGCTACGGCTACGGCTTGATTTTCACGTCATCTTGCATTAACGAATAGGACGTCCCTTAGCAACAGTCAATCGTAGCTGTAGCTTTAAGCTTCTACTTGAAAGGGAAACACTTTACTTCTTTTCAAATATTGATAGCGGTTAACAACCTCAAGTTTCTTCCTGTTTTATTTATTTTTTTTCGAAGCCATGAATTAGATGAATTAGAGCCACGCATTTCCACCCAACTGACTCCACCGCTCTCCATTAGGCTATGCTGATGGAGCTTGAGGCCATAACAAACTAAATTAGCCTTTAATAACAACAAAAAGATGACAAATAATGTATATATATATTTTTTCTTGTTCTTGTCGTCTCCGCAGCATGGTGAGACGATGTGATCGGTACGCTGAGCATGATCCGTTTCTAGCCGGGGCGCAGCCTAGCAACCCGTGGGTAACGGACGACACGACGATGTGGACGCTAAACACAATGCTGTAAGTCTTTAATGACTGATGATTTATTAACTTAAAGGGAAGGTATACGATTGGTAATCACTCTAAAAATTTAATGGCAATAAAAAACTTAGAAGTAAAGCAACTTTCGATAGTATAAAGCATTTTGAGAAATATTTCAACTTAAAATACTGTGGATATGAAAAAAAGATGTAAGTTTTTATCCCGCAAAATTTGAATCTGAGAATTGTTTCTGACAATAACGTTTCTCAGATTGTGTATTCCTATTAGGGATTATTCTTCATGCATGGACATATATTCGCTGCAGATTTTGTTGATATTTCAAAAACGCGACCACCTTTTGTTATGAAATTTTCACAGGTCAGTTTTATTGTATGTGTCTACATTTAAATAGGATTAAAACAATCAAACGGTCCCCAAAACCAAAGGTATACTTTGCCCTTAATGAACCTTCGCTGAATTTCAAATAACTTGGTGTATAAAGTAGCGTTGATTTGTGGGCTGTAATTTATGATAAAAATCTTTTGCAATTTTCTTCATGATGATCTTCATCAACGTCCTCGTGGAAAAAAAGGCTGGTCTGGGTTGGTGCAAGGTTATCTTTCCTCACCTTCCACCTCTAGGACCCCCTGTTCGAATCCCACTGAGGGCACTGTGTGGAGTGGGTTTTCAGTCCCTATCTAAAACTGAAACTTCCTTCCTTGTCTTTTCTTCATGGCTAGTAAAGTGATTATAAGTTTGCTTCTCCGAGATTGTTTGCTTCACTATACGGGAATTAATAAATGAAATGAAATGAAATGAAAGTATTGGACAGAAATTATAAAGTGTAGAAATGTTTTAATGGGTGACTTTTGAGATGCTAGGTGGCAGCAGACTTAACAAGTAAATTCATCGTTCTCGGCAATGCGAGCATGCTTAGAATGACATAAACAATGGAATTTTACCTGGTATGTCTGCTGCCATTTAGCCTTCAAAAAATTCCCATTGTGTTTGTAACAGTGTCTAAAAGACTGTTAAAAATCCACCCCCCTCTCCGAAAAAAAAGATGAAGGAAGAAATTTAACAATTATCTCTCTTTTAAACAACATCAATTTTGCCTGATGGAAAACCAAAAATCATTTAACATAAATAAAATGTATAATTTGATTTTTTTTTATTTGATTGTTTCAATAAGACAATTTTGTTTGACACCAATTTTTAGAGTTTAGTTTTGTTGTTTTTGGCAGTGTCCATTTTTATGAGTTCTCTTCGCTCAACTTTGTTTGTCATAGGACACAATTTATGATCACCTGAGTATATTCCTCTTAAACAAATTGGCAACAAGAAAAACAGTTTTCACCCTAAGTACAACAATATATTTTACAAAATTCCACTCCTTTGGATAAAAATATATCAAAACACAATTCCAACGAAAATCTTGTTAAAAAAAAGAAAGAAAGAAAGAAAGAAAACGGAACACCAACAGAAATATATTTTGTATCCTTCCTCCAGCGTGGACACGCCGACCGAGCGGCGAATCAGCCGCTGGTGCATCAGTCTGCGAGAGCTCCTCCGAGACGCGACGGGACGTCACGAATTTGAGATGTTCCTGAAGAAAGAGTACAGTCAGGAGAACATCCGATTCTGGCAGGCGTGCGAGCAGCTGAAGTATGCCCCGCAGTCCTCTGTTCCGGACCAGGTGCACGAGATTTATCGGTAATGTCGATATTTGATTGATAGTCGAGCCCCCTGCGTTATTGTTAGTTGTATCCGGATCAGACAAAACAAAACGCCGGTTAGTTTTGGTTAAGAGAAGAAAAAAAAACACGCCGATTTATTTATTTTTCCCGGAGGCAAGACAAAAAGGATAAAGTGCAGTGGTTTTGAAAACGCTTTTTGTTATTATATTTTGCAGTGGACAAATATGTCAAATGGGGGCATGCCACGATTAAGCTGTTTAAAACTCAGCAAGCCGTCATCAAGATGGTAGCTGCTAAATTCAGTTCAATCCTTATGGTTTAAAAGGATTTATTTATTTTTCCCGGAGGCAAGTAAAAAGAATAAAGTGCATTGGTTTTGAGCAATGTTTTGTTATTATATTTTGCAGTGGACAAAATATGATATTTTTTTCTCCCAAGTCAAATGGGGGCATGCCACGATTAGGATCTTTAAAAAACTCAGCAAGCCGTCATCGTGATGGTAGCTGCTAAATTCAGTTCAGTCCTTATGGTTTCAAGGAAGGGTCAAAGATTGGTAAATACTCCACAAATTAATTACCATGAAAAACTTACTTGGTGAGAAGCACTGCAGCTGCAGCTGAAACTGAGAAACGGTTACGTGCAGAATCCTTTCTCAGGTTTCGAGGATCGGTGTCCGTTCCCGAATGCTCTGGCCACAGATGCAGTTGTACCCGCTGTCACCTTGCTAAACGTGGATGAATTTGAATTGTTCTTGTGAAAATACCAAGGCGGTTTTTTGCTGTTTTCTCAGCAAGTAGCAATGTATGCAGTTGAGACTTTCACAGGTGACTTTTCTTTCATCTTTCTGTATATTTTTGCCTATAAATTAGCATTATACTGACAAAAACCAACCTATGACCCTACCTTTAAACGACTGGGACCATTGTCTATTGACATTTCCATGTTCCCTGGCAACTTACGCTAGAAAACATATACATCATTAGTTTATAGCCCTTGTAGGGACACACTCAAGTAACTTCACTCGGGTAACGACAAGGAAGCAAATTTAATGCACAATGAACAGACTATTTTTTTCTTCTTTCTAGACTTCGATTGGTTCAAAAAAGGTTGAATGGGCGTAAATCAGCATGGCTGCACTGTTATCATTCAAACAACACCATACTTTATTTTAACTTCCACCCGAAAAAAGTGTCTTACTTTTGGTTGTTTTCGTTTTGAAATTAAGTGCAGGTCTGGAGTTACACCAAGGCCATAGAGGCATGGCCTCTGTTGCCCCTGTCTTGTCCATTGTGCCCCTTTCAAAAGTTTCCCATAGACTGTAAGACTTTCCCATGAAAGTGCCCTTTGTAAAATAAAAATGGCCTTGCCCTCTCAAAGATGAAATTCCGGGCCGGTAAGTGATGACAACTGCCTAGCATTTTTATAGATTACAATTGCCAAACCATTTTTAGCGTCTCTGTGATTCTCCATCTTGTATGTTATATGAACAGCTACACGTATACAGCTGTTCCATATGAAACAACGAGATCACAGAGACAACAAGGCAATTGTCTTCCACCCCCCTGGTCATTGCCTTGGTGCCCCTGGAAATGTTTTAATCCAAATTTACCTTTCCCTCATAGAGGTGGCTTTTACAAAGGAATAACTGCCTTTCCCTTAGAACAACAAAGTATAAAACCTGACTGACACCTTTCAAGAAAATGTTGTAATTGGATAATCTACCAAGGAAAATTTAAATAAAAAGTGCAGTATCAAAAAGACACAGGTATTCATTTGACACAATTACCAGTAAGCCAAAATTTTGGAAATTAGAGCAGAAAAAATGTGCCTGAGCAAAAGTGTAAGCGTATTTCCAAAGTGTGTCAAGACATTTGACAGTGCGTTGTGTGTTCCCGATGGATTCGCTTTGTTGCATCACTCATCTGCTTGCTAGAACCGCTGGCAAGTCAGCAGGCCTTTTGCTTTGCTTACTGTAAGCAGTGTTCTTAAATAATGAAACTGTGCTAAGTGCCACTTGTAAGCAGAAAATATCTGCTTATACCGGCCTTTTTGTAATCACCAACCCCCCCCCCCCCCCATGATAATCTCCCTACATTAATCTGATTTCCGATTTTAATCCCCTCAGAAAATCAGTGAGATTATTATAAAATAGCCTCAAAAACAAAAACAAAAAAATCAAAGCCTCTACCAGAAGTAGGTCAGCCTTATTTCTACTCAACTCAATAAGTTTTTCTACTTTTTTTCAAGGGTCAACTTTCATGAATGTTCACTGAAACGTTTACTAGATAAATTGAAGGTATTTTCTTGAATTTTAGATGGTTTGAAACAATCAACTCCGCTAAAAAAACAAACCCCAAAATCAATAAACCTCCAGTGATAAATAGTTGTTTGTTTATCTGATAAAAACACCTGTTCATTTGGTTATGATAAAAGGGTTGGTTTTCATGAAGCCAATTTGGGAAGAGGGTAAACTAGCGACCACTGGGTAATGAAATTGATGAGTTATAGAGGACGGTGTCCCTATTGCCATTTTAATAGCACTCTGCACTTTTGCTCGAAAACACCTGTACGTCATCAGACAAAAACATTCTAGCACCTAGCTCTCACGCGATCACCTTCAAGCTCATTTTGATTAACGTTGATTGGAATGGAAAACAAGATGGATGCATGATGCTTTAAGGTCTTGTATTTCCCACCTGAGTGATTTGCCTGTGGATTTTTTTCACAGAGATCGAGAAAGTACTGAGTTTACAGTGCTTAATACACATCGGTGTAAGGGAATAAAACCAAAATAAAGTCTTGTATTTTGTTATTAAAAAAGACAAAACAATTTTCTGTGTTGACAGAGAGTTTCTTGCCCCGGGCGCACCGTGTGAGATCAACGTGGACGGAAAGACGGTGGAAATGACGCAGCTCGCCTTGAGGAAACCGAACCGGTTTGCCTTTGAGGCAGCTCAGCACCACATCTTCCTCCTGATGAAGAAAGATAGCTACCCAAGGTTTCTCAGATCCGATGAATTCAAGAGACTGCTGTCCAATGCGATGAGCTGCAACATCAAGAAGAAGTAAGCACCGATGGGCCAAAACATTCAGTTTCTACCTGCAGATCGTCTTTGAGTTATGACCTATGACGTCACTCCATAACCAACTCTATGTAAAACAAGAATTGGGCATATATAACGCAGGGCAGATTTCAATAGAGGGCGGTTTGGATGTGAACAAAGGGCTCACAGTCTATTTTTAGCTATCACACAAGCCTGAGTGGAATATGGTAAAAATATGGCCTTTCTGGGTCCTATGTCCAACAAGGCCAAAGGCCATGTTGAATATGGGACAGAGAGTACAATATTTTTCTGTATTTTAGAAGTGCGCGTGTGATAACAAACTTATCTTCAAGCAAGATTCGCTTCGAAGCTTTGATTCTTTTTCCGAAAATCTTTCGCCAAAAATCGGGCCATGCAACTTTAAAGAGATGGCTTCATTTTCATTGTACTGTCCTTAAAAATTAGAATTTTGTCTTGTCTCTGTCTCATCATCATCAATCTTCCTCCTCAGGTTTTTCCCCTTTGGCCGCAACTTCATGAGGACCTCCAAGGTGACCCCGGACACGACACCGATGTCTTTAAGGAGACGAGGGAGTTTGGAGATGAAGACGGAGACAGACAATCCGTGGGAGAGCCTGGGATGGTTCACTCCCTCAGCGCCAGCAACTTGCAAGACTATGAACTCAATCAAATGTATGTACTTGTTTTAGGCTGGTCCCCCTGTCTTTTATCCGCAAGGATGAAGACAGGTACTGGTTTTACAATAGGATCAATGATTCATTGGGTTAAACTTGCAATGACGTAAGCTTTCCATATCTGTGTTTATGATTGGTCCGAGGTGATGTAATTTGTCAGCTTGCACTTTCGATCGTCTGCATGCAGCATGTGCATAGTGTTTGTACATCATGTAATGTTGTTTATTCACCATGTAATATTGAACAAGTGAATTGACTGCGAATCTCTGGGTGGAATGAATGCAAGGTCAAAGTTACATCTGGCAGCATCCGGTCCGGCAGGTATCTGGCATTGTTCACAAGCCTCGAAGTGTGCCTTTGATGTTCAGGCTAGTACTTGTTTAGCCTCTTTAGATGCTGGTGGCTCTCGTTGAAAAGTATATACAGACAGCCCTTGAGTCAGACGGATGCCTTCTTAGCCTTGGCCTTTTTGTCCCTTCAAAATCTTCCCGAAGACTTTATCAGTTTTTTTGATAGATCTTATGCACATGACGTCATTTGAGTAGGGCGCCCTCGGTTAGAGGTCAAAGAAGGTATCTCATTGGCTGATCCTGTGTGCTGTGCGTACATAGCTAGCGTTTTCCATTGTTTCATCATCGTTTTACCTCTAATAAATGTGGCATAATGACGTCATTGCATAAGGTCCATGGAAGAACACTTTACGCTTACCTCCAATGGTGGTACCTCTTTGAGTAGAGTTGTGTTGTTAATTTTGATTACCTCCGATGCAAGTGCTTTTTTTCTTTTTGGCCCTCTGGTTTTCCTCTCTCCTGAGAATTCAAACACTTTCATTATCTGGCTGTGCTCCAGGGTCATTTATAGGTCAACATGGCTAGCTGCCAAAGGCGCCCTTTGCATGCTTGAGCTCGAACACGTTGTAGCCGCGTCCTTCGCAATGCAGCTTCTCAGCCGGGAGTATAGGATGACTTACATCACAAATTATTAATTCACAAAAGGAAGACAGCCTTGCCTAAGATGAAACTTTAGGCCTGCATTGACACTAACAAAAAGTCGAAATTTTTACTTTAAAGATGTGTTTTGTGGTTTTGGAATTCAGGGTTCTGCTAAATTTCACATGGTTTGGGAAGAAAAAACATCTACAACTGGTTTGAAAATGTCTTTCAATCGAAATGTTAGACGATCAATTCTGATGTTTCTTTCTTGATGTACAGATACAATGTTAAAACGGTCAAGAGCAAATCATCAAATGAGAAGGTGTTCAGCAACAGAGGAAGTCTATTAGGTATGGACAAAACAATTAACAAACTAAAATGAACATTTGTACTTTGTTTATTTGTAGTAACTTCTATCTTACCTGGAATTATTTGTAGATTATTTTTAATAGTACTTGCATTACCTTTTAAGGCATTTTTCAGTCTTTTTGAAATATATACATGGAGGTGTTTTGTATAAACACAGTGCAGTGAAGAAGACAAAGGCTGGGATTGAATTACTGTCTGTGATGAAGGCCACCATTTTTGTGTGTTTTGTTTCTAATGTTTGCCGCAAAGAATGGTTTTCTCTCTCTCTCTCTCTCTCTCTCTCTCTCTCTCTCTCTCTCTCTCTCTCTCAGTCGCCACCAAGGTCAGAATTATGTTGAGATTTGCCCATTCATGTCTATCCCTCATTAATTAAGTTTAGGAAGATCAGTTGGAAGCACCCCCGATGTCCCTGGCAACTACATCTGTATAGCAGAGCTTTTGTCTTCCCCTATTTCTCCATCCATGATGTGTTTTTTGAAAAAATGGAGGATGGGAATTATTCATTCTTCCAAAAACACTGATGCTATTTACCTTTAAATGGTTTGAATTGCATATATTTTATGTGTATTTTGTTTTATATTCTGATGTGCCATGAATTTGTGTGACCCTTTATTTCCAACATCTTATTGGAGACTGGAGACAGTAGGAGAAGTGGAGACACAGTGGGAGTGGAATATCCCAACGGGGAATCCTTAAAAGAGAGAGAGATGCTCCCCTAAGGAGCTTTCTGTTTTGAAACTAAGTGGTGGATTATAAGTACGTGGACAAATGAAAGAACAAGAGATGTACTCTTCAAAGGGATGCATATTTGAGAATGTTAGAACAAAACAAACCCTGATTTATTATTCAATCAGTATTCAGCTGATGTCCTTAGGCCTAATTTACTGTTTGTTTTCCACTCTGCTATATTTGGCTTGTATTAGAGCAGATTTCTTTATGTGTTTTTCCCCGATGTAAATGTGATTTATAGCTAGGATGACAAGTGAAAAGTAGAATTGATTGATCAGTTTTTCCCTGTTTATAGACTACCCTCATAAGAAATGATCGATGGGTAGCCAGCGCATTTATGATTAAAGTCTATCAATGTTTAACTCCACAGGTTCTCATCGCTGCAACCGATCGACACGACGACCCTCATCCACAACAGCTCCCTCAACAGGCTAGAGCTGGCCAACCGTAACGGTATTGCCGAGCGAGGCGTCGGCGGGGACACCATCATAAACACGCACAACATCACCACCACGACCTTCACAACGACCAACGGCAGCAGCAGGGACACGCAACAGCTGTTCACAGTGCCCATGTGCAACCTGCCCACCAAGAAAAGTCTCATCACACCATGGGAAGAAGAGGGAGCTGACCCTAGATCAAAGTGCAGAGATCGTCGGTGTGAACTTTTGTGTTTGTAAACGTTTCAAGAAGTTATTATCGGAAAAAAATTGCAGTTGATTTGTTTTTGTTCTAAAATTAAAAATATTCTTGGAGTTTTATCACTGGAGCTGTGACTTGGTTATCACAGAGAAAGTAATGGTGCCAGTAATCGACTGATCGAGGGCAGTTTTGTACAAAAGTACGTTTCATAAAAAAAACAGATTGGCATTCAAAATACTGGGACTCAGTTAATTTCGCTTAGCAATCAAATCTATTTAGCAATTCATCTTGCTTAAAAACAACTGCTATTCAATATCAGTTGCGGAAACAATTTTCTGTAATACAAGGCAGAGCATTTGCTATGACAGCTACCGACTATCAGGAGAATCTGTGAAGAAGTGAAGACTAGAGGAGGTCAGTGGACTGGTCACATTCAACTGCCAATGCGGGATTGACATCGGTTCCTGAGGGCATATAGAAAGTAGGATTCCTAAGAACATCACGGAGGAGTTCTGGAGTTTTGCTTTCTCTGATTGAAGACAATACCCCAAAAATACACACCCAAAGTTAATACTTATAACTATCAGAGAAAACGTTGCAAAAACAACAACAGAGCACCCACGAGACATTGGTTTCCAGTCAGAGCTTCGGGTAAACAGCACTCCAGCAGAGTCAACCATCTAACAACGACGCCAGCAACAAAATGTTCTGGGGCTTAGCCTCGTCGTCTTCGTTGAGAGTGATCCCCCCGCGTCTGATCCGAATGGCCTCCCTAAGCCATCTAGTGGTTTTGTCAGGTTCTCTATCAACTACTGTGGCCTTGTCCAGTTAATGGTGTGGTTGGTGGCCGCGTTAATGACCAACTAGTCCAAACCACGCCGACAACGCCCTCTATGACGACCAGGAAAGGGTATAAAAGGCAGTTGAGCATTGGACATGGTTGCCAGTCTGATGAAGCTCCTAGCTCAGGAGTGAAACGTAACAAAAATAATACGCTGGTAACATCTACATTTATTTGGATTTGAAAAAACGAACCTCATAATCCAATAATTACAGCGCTTTATCACACCCTAAGGGCGTATCAAAGCGCTCATTATTTGTTTTTCAACTGGATAAGCAGAGCTATGTTTTTAGAGATCCGCTTCTAAGCACCATGTAATGGCACACCCTTCTCTTTTCGATAAGTGCACTGGGTTCTTTTACATGCATTACACAACACACCGGACCTACGGACTTACGTCCCATCCAAAGAAAAAAGGCAATGTTCAAAAGAATAAGTAAATAGTTTATTTAACCATTGAGAAAGAATATAAAGCATGTTTTGAGAAGTGTTTGCACACCAGTGGTATTAGTTCAACACTTTGGGATGCTTAGTCTATAAAAATCACTCACTCCACTCACTCAGTCGACCCAAGTTGTCGCGTTGCCGCATGTTTGAGTCGGGCTCGATGTCCGACACGCCACACAACTCTGTCCTGCATACAACTGATTAGCTCCTCCTTGTTGTTTTACTCCTGCATCCTCAATCAGGGTCTTGAGCATGGTCTTGGTGGGTCCTCCGGACCGCGCCTGCCGTGGCTGCATGGGCTCCCACACGATGACTTTATTGGCTGGTAGCGGTAGCTCTGGGTGTCGTAGGCAGTGACCAGCAAAATACATTGATGAATTATTTTGAAACTTTAAACTCAAAGTGTGCTTTATCAGTCTGCAAAAACATGTTTCGAAATGTGAGCAAGACTGTCTATGTGTGTGAAGACAAGAATTAGCTTTCAATATTTCAGAACCAACATACTTGTGTGTGTATGAAAAATATATATATATAGGGACTGTAGACGATTGTCAATTTCAGAGAGTCGTTGCATGGTGTGTACACAAGAGATCACAGAGCCCGGACTTCTTGCATGCACGATTTTGAACACATCCCAATTAAAATCTGATATTTTATGGAGATTGCACTGTCCATCAACTTTTGATATGAAGAAAGGTTGCACATCTCAAAACTTGTTCAGCTGTTATTTTTATAACTCTTGAATTTATGTGGAAATTAGGACATAAATGTAACATTTCCCATAGTATCTCTTGCCTGTCAGAAAGGCCTTGGAGTGTTCAAGGTCCCTCTTTTTTTGTAAACAAAGGTAACAAGGTCTATAAAGGCATTATCCTCTGTGAATATTGGACGCACGATTGCATTGTGGCCAACTCTACCACAATGGCACAGTATGGGTTATTATACACACCTATGTCCTGACACCCTTGCGTCTGGATGTTCCAACACCCCCTATGTTCTGACACCCCTACCTCCTAGATTTCCAACCCTAACCCCCTAACCCTAACCTCCCTACCCCTAACCCTAACCCTATCCTCCTATACCCTGACCTGCCTGACCCTAACCCTAGCATGTAAATCACGAGGTTTTCGAACATAGGGTTGTCGAAAATAGGGGTGTCGGAATATAGAGCAGTCACCCTTAGCTAGTAGGAAATTTGTCGGGGGGGGGGGGGGAACGTGCCTCTGGCAATGCTTTTGTGGGGCAAGTTTAGGTTTTTGTGGCGAGTGGTGGGTTGTTGTATAAAGGCATGGTTATTACCTGAATATCTAAACATAATGCAAAGATTTTCAAAGTGAGTGAAGGGGCATCCGCTACCTGTGCCCAGGGGCAAGCCCAGGGGCAAGGGTAGACATCCACCAGTTTACGAGGTGACGGCGGGTACAACTGCATCTCTGGCCGCAGAACTGACTCTAACCAACCCAGAAATCTGATAAACAACTTATGCATGAATAATTTCTCAGATTCAAATGTTTTGGGGTGAAATATTATCTGAACCTTTGAAGGGAATTCTTTCTCAAAATAGTTTATACTATCAACAGCTGCAGTGCTTCTCACCAAGCAAGTTTTTACGATCATTAATTTTTGAAGTAGTTGCCAAAGTATGACCCTACCTGTAAGATAATAACAATTTTTTTTTCCTGGAATTATTACACAACAAAATTATGTGATCATTGGTAAGTTGACAAAAAAAGCAATTTAGTTTTTTTTTACAAACGTAGCATGCCTTCAAGTTAAAGGCAGTGGACACTATTGGTAATTACTCAAAATAGTTATTAGCATAAAACCTTACTTGGTAACGAGTAATGGGGAGAGGTTGACAGTATAAAACATTGTGAGAAACATAGTTTTTGAGAAAGAAGTAATTTTCCAGACTAATGTTTTCGAGACCTAAATAGTTTTGAGTCTCAAATTAGATTTTGAGGTCTCAAAATCAACCATCTGAAAGCACACAACTTCGTGTGACAAGGGTGTTTTTTCTTTCATAGTTATCTCGCAACTTCGACGACTAATTGAGCTCAAGTTTTTACAGGTTTGTTATTTTATCCATATGTTGAGATACACCAAGTGAGAAGACTGGTCTTTGACAATTACCAATAGTGTCCAGTGTCTTTAAAGTTGATGTTTTGAAGAAAGAAATTGTTCAGGGATTATAATTAATTAAGTGCCAAGTATAAATGGACCCTGGTGGATATGGGCCCAATTTCATAGAGCTGCTTAAGTAGAAAATAATGCTTAACAATGTTTTGCTTACCAGAAATGAGCAGGATACCAGTCAAAAATTGAACACGTGACATGGTAGTTTGGCTGGTAACCTTATTCTGCTAAGCATAATTTTGTTGATGCTTAGCTAGTTTTTGTGCTTAAACAGCTCTATGAAATTGGGCCATGGTTGAGTCAAGTAAACCGAGATAGAAATCTGTCAACATGCATAAGCAGGGGCTAATTGAAAGAGCATTTGCATAACTTTGCATACCACCTACAGCATTTGCATGGCATAATTAGAACTGAACAAGGAATATGAGCTGTTGCAAACTGCTTACCAATCAAGATGACTGTAGGGTATAAAATGCAAAAATAGTAGGCAGAGACTCTGCTAGGGTCGGGCGGAGTGTGAGGTCATAGACCCTAGCTAGGGTCGAAACGTGCTGGGGTCGAAACGAATAAAATCAACACTTAAAATGTGTTGGGCTTTTGGCTATTTCTTTGTTGATTTGAAAATTACTACAAAAACTGCTGAGAACACAAAACACCCAAGTTTTCTTGTAATGATAACTACAAGTTACTGTCACTGATATAGTTGTTGAATATTTTGAATAAGTTGTTTTTCCAAGGCCAAATAAAATTCCCACCACAGACTTGGGTGGGATTCTAACCCTTGCCCATCATATGTGAGAGTGGGATATAATATTTTACTTTTGCTGGACTTGTCAAGAACTCATAGTAAACAATGCTCTCTAACTGCATCAGTAGAGGGAAAAACTAAAACAATTTTCCTTCTAACTGTTTGGGGAAACGTGTTTTTGGAACATTCCAGGTACCGGTATAATTGTGAAGTTAGATTAATTATTTTGAGCTGGTTGACCATCAGGGAAGCTGTAATAGTGTATAAAATGAAAACGCAAACAATTGTACAGAAAAACATTTTTTAAACTACATATTGTAAATACAAATATTTATTTATAATTACTGGAATTGAGGTTATTAAGAGTAGATTTTCATGATATACAAATACAAACTTTAAATTTTTCGTTGTTCATATTTATAAATTGTTGCATAGTCATTTTATCTAATTTTGTACAGAATGATTTAAAGATGCAAATAGCTAGAACTTTTTCTGTAATGGTTCTGATTCGAGCAAGTGGCTAAAGGGTAGAAAGGTTCAAATCTAGCCTACGTAACTTTTGGGACTTTTCTTATCAAATTGTATGTCGGTAAAAAAAAATTATTATTATTTTTTTAAATCTTTAATATTGTTACCGTTTATGAAGGTATTGGTGGTTGGGGGTTGAAGGCCATCGATAAAAAAGGAAAAAAGAATAGAAACAAAAACAGTGAAAGAAGGAGCACAATAATTATTTGTGTACAGTATCCAAGATTTGTGGAAATAATCCTTAATCCTTTGGGGGACCATTCATTTCTTTATAATTATCACCATGTGCCCAGCAATTGGTAATCTTGCTGGTTTTTTGCCCCGTTATTTTCAGGAGAAACGTAAGAGCAATTATTAAGAAACCGAAATACATGGCCTTTATAATAATGATGGGAAAACATTGGAAAATGTCAAATCAGTCCGATACCTTTTTTGTTGACTTTCCACTCTTGTTTGAGTGAAAGTAGGTAAAATGTTGAGGCTTTCAGTTCTCGGCAGCTATGGGCATTTAGGTACACGCCATGTGCGGCGGCGCTATGGGCATTTTGGTACATGCCACATGTGGCCGCTATGGTCCCTAAAGGGTTAACAACACCTGAATGGCTAGTAAATCTCCCAAATCCTCCAAAAATGCTCCACTCTTTGCCAACTCAAATGGTTGGACCCTGACAAGGATCTCTAAGCATGTTCTACTGATGATCAACTGTTATTTGGGCCGGCAGTATCGTGTCCTACAAAGGCAGACACATTTGTGCGTGGGATTTTGGAGGATTTGGGACTGTCAGGATTAACTTGAACCCCCACTGGGATGAAACAAAGTTACCGTATCGCTTTGGGGTTTAATCTAATCAAATTTTCTATATAACTAACTTTCTTTCAGGGTTTTGTTTTATAAATATAACTTCTGTTTCATAAATGAAATTTGAGGTGCTGTTGGTTTAGGAAGGGCTACAGCTGGTTTGGTGCGTATGATATAAATATTCTCATGTAAATAACCTGTGCAAATACTGAGAGCTTTAACGTTGTATATTATTTGAATCGGTATCATATTTATAAAATTAGAGTCGGGAAGACGGATATTTTGGTTTAATAACAGTTTTTTCAGAATGTCTAACTCCCGTTTCAGACAGGCGCTGTAGAGTCACGCTGAACTAAATTATTGAGTTGAAAGTACAGGGAAAAGTTTGACGTCTGAACTAGTTAGGAGTGACTGGGACGCGCTGGAAGTTGAAAGATGGACTCGGCTGCAGTCGTTCGGAACGACTCTGAATCGTCTTGGTTTCAGACGTCAATCTTGTCATGAGCGGAACCTTATGTAAACTTAAGTATCTCACAATTCACTGGGGTGCCATGGCGACCCACAAACTGGAGGGAAGCCCAAAAAATAGAAAGTCAGACATCTCTTATCGAGAAGATGAATGTCCAAAACGAAATTATGCACAGCATATAGAAAGACGATGTAAGTATTACAGATAGGGGTTAAAGGCAAAGTATACCTTTGGTTTTGAGGAACCGTTTGATTGTTTTAATCCTATATAAATGTAGATATATACAATAAAATTAACCTGTGAAAATTTCATTTCAAAAGGTGGTCGCGTTTTTGAAATATCGCCAAAATCCGCAGCGAATATGTCCGTGCATAAAGAATAATCCCTAATAGGAATACACGATCTGTCTCAGATTCAAACTTTGGGAGATTAAACTGACATATTTTTCCATATCCACATTATTTTGAATTGAAACATTTCTCAAAATGCTTTATACTATCGAAAGTTGCTTTACTCAGCCAAGTCAGTTTTTATTGCCATTAATTTTTAGAGTGATTACCAATCGTATACCTTCCCTTTAGCGTTAAGCTCCATAATCTACCGTCTTTTTTCAACTCTTTTTTTCACTCTTCATAACGTGCCCTGAAGGACTAGATAGGCGTGATCTTGTGTGTAGTGACCAGGTTATGACAGTACAACTACACTATTTTTAGGTCAGCGGTGCGTTCGTTTGTATCTTATCTCCAGTCAATACATTTAAGTCAGCCTGTCTGAAACCAAGACTTATTTGGATCGGACCTATTAGTCGCTCCTAATCCATTTGGTTCAGCGCGACTCTGTGGAGTGCCTGTTTGAAACGGGTGTTATATATATTGTTAATTGAGAACTTTCTTCTCAGAAGCCTTGAAATAAAACTACATGACAAACGACAATTAATTGTTGGATTTTTTCTTCATTTGTATCACGACCCTGCCCATAGACGTAGAATCTGTATACTGCAGCTCCTGTCAAAGTGAAGTGTTTTGTGCGCCGGGCTCTTCATCGTTTCAAATGACACACGATGTTTATCTGAGAATAGAAACCAGACAGGAAGTGTTTTTTGTAAATAATCAACCCGGCCTTTGATTCGTCAAGATTCGTTTCCAGATTTCCTGATTTTCTTATTTTGCCTTTTAAGGCTGTCCTGAAAGACTTCAAGGAATGAAAGACGTACCCCGCTTTCCGTCCACACATCTACTTTTTAAAATTTGGGTTGATGAAAAGAGTCTTTAAGAATAATCTTTTGGTTGCACAAAGAAAACCTGCGACCTCCGCTCCATCAACTGAGCTATCTAAGCCCTAAGCGTCTCTCAAGACGTGTGAGCCACTGAAGTCTAGTTTAGACTTTAATCGTATTTAGTCTAACAGTTTTATAATCTTACCAAGAGCTTGAAGGAATGCCTTGTAAGTGTCTTCGTTTCTAATGGTGGATGCAATATAGGCAGTTGGCTGTCCTTGCCCATCCCCTTGACATCTTAACAATAGATGAAGCAGACGAACGAAGGGCTCAATAATTCTTGTGTCATAAACCACATCTGTAAAGATACAGTGACCCAGTGTATCAAGCTACATGTTTTGGTAATAACTAACCAAAGATGTAAGACCATGTTCATTCATCGTGAAGATTGGATACTCAATTTGAGACTTGTCCCAAATGACTTGAGACTTTAGCCTTCTCTAAAAGACTGGCCTTCTCTAAAAGACTTGAGCCTTCTCTAAAAGACTTGAGCCTTCTCTAAAAGACTTGAGCCTTCTCTAAAAGACTTGAGCCTTCTCTAAAAGACTTGAGCCTTCTCTAAAAGACTGGAGCCTTCTCTAAAAGACTTGAGCCTTCTCTAAAAGACTGGAGCCTTCTCTAAAAGACTGGAGCCTTCTCTAAAAGACTGGAGCCTTCTCTAAAAGACTGGAGCCATCTCTAAAAGACTTGAGCCTTCTCTAAAAGACTGGAGCCTTCTCTAAAAGACTTGAGCCTTCTCTAAAAGACTTGAGCCTTCTCTAAAAGACTTGAGCCTTCTCTAAAAGACTTGAGCCTTCTCTAAAAGACTTGAGCCTTCTCTAAAAGACTTGAGCCTTCTCTAAAAGACTTGAGCCTTCTCTAAAAGACTTGAGCCTTCTCTAAAAGACTTGAGCCTTCTCTAAAAGACTTGAGCCTTCTCTAAAAGACTTGAGCCTTCTCTAAAAGACTTGAGCCTTCTCTAAAAGACTTGAGCCATCTCTAAAAGACTTGACCATCTCTAAAAGACTTGAGCCTTCTCTAAAAGACTTGAGCCTTCTCTAAAAGACTTGAGCCTTCTCTAAAAGACTTGAGCCTTCTCTAAAAGACTTGGGCCTTCTCTAAAAGACTTGAGCCTTCTCTAAAAGACTTGAGCCTTCTCTAAAAGACTTGAGCCTTCTCTAAAAGACTTGAGCCTTCTCTAAAAGACTTGAGCCTTCTCTAAAAGACTTGAGCCTTCTCTAAAAGACTTGAGCCTTCTCTAAAAGACTTGAGCCTTCTCTAAAAGACTTGGGCCTTCTCTAAAAGACTTGAGCCTTCTCTAAAAGACTTGAGCCTTCTCTAAAAGACTTGAGCCTTCTCTAAAAGACTTGAGCCTTCTCTAAAAGACTTGAGCTTTCTCTAAAAGACTTGAGCCTTTCTAAAAGACTTGAGCCTTCTCTAAAAGACTTGAGCCTTCTCTAAAAGACTGGAGCCTTCTCTAAAAGACTGGAGCCTTCTCTAAAAGACTGGAGCCTTCTCTAAAAGACTGGAGCCATCTCTAAAAGACTTGAGCCTTCTCTAAAAGACTGGAGCCTTCTCTAAAAGACTTGAGCCTTCTCTAAAAGACTTGAGCCATCTCTAAAAGACTTGAGCCATCTCTAAAAGACTTGAGCCTTCTCTAAAAGACTTGAGCCTTCTCTAAAAGACTTGAGCCTTCTCTAAAAGACTTGAGCCTTCTCTAAAAGACTTGGGCCTTCTCTAAAAGACTGGAGCCTTCTCTAAAAGACTTGAGCCTTCTCTAAAAGACTTGAGCCTTCTCTAAAAGACTTGAGCCTTCTCTAAAAGACTTGAGCCTTCTCTAAAAGACTTGAGCCTTCTCTAAAAGACTTGAGCCTTCTCTAAAAGACTTGAGACTTTCCCTAAGAGATTGAGACTTTAGACTTGAGAGCCTGCCCTGAATAACTTGGGATTTGACTTAAGTCTTGACTTCAGACAGGCCCTAAACGACTTGAGACTTTCCTAAAAGACTTGAGACTTGATTTGAAATCCTGCCCTGAATGACTGCGAGTTTTGACTTGAGACTTGACTTTAAGACCTGGGCCCAATTTCATAGAGCTGCTTATTAAATGCAGGAAACATTGCTTAATAATTCTCTGCTTTGCAAAAAAATAAGCAGAATACCAGTCACAGATGGGACATAGCATTTTGGCTGGTAACTTTATTCTAGTAAGCATATATTTTTGTGCCTCAAGGCAGCTCTATGAAATTGGGCCCTGCCCTGAAAGACTGAGACTTGAGCCCCCCTTAAAAGACATGAGACTTGGGAGATTTGGGTTGAGAGCATGCCCTGTGTGACTTGAGACCTAGCCGACGTGAAGTTAACCAACAGGTTGGCATATTCTGCTGTTCCATCACATGCAATTTGGAAAATGCCTGTAGAGGTTCAGGGTGAAGTACACCAGTTACCTGCAGCTAGTACAACTCCAGCTTTCCACCGTTGCACATCTTTCTCTTCACAGCCTTCCAGTCAATGCACTCTAGACATGTTGGAATCCTGTCTCCATTTGTAACAATCTACTCTCTTCACTCTCAGGTGGTACAGTGTCCTGTGTACGTTGTACACTAAAACCCAGGGGATAAAGGGAAGGTGAAAGAATGATTTGCACAAGAAGACATTGTGAGTTCAACATTATCAATATTGAAGCAATTCAATTTTAAACTTTTAAAGGACAATTTTTTTTACATACAAAGAAAATCATGACCATGCACAACCTCATGTAAACACAAAGAGAGGAACCAGAGGCCACTGTGCTAAACTTCAATCCAGGATTACTTGAGGTGCGTTTTCGAAGCTGTAACCAATAACTGTTTCGGTCATTACCCAGTGATTAACCAATGGCCAAGTCAACCGAAACAGTTATGTTTACGACTGCGAAAACGCACCAAGCTGCTTTAAGTGTTTTCTAAACTCAATGTTTATGGAACTTTATCACGCTCCCTGTATATCCAATGGCACTAATAACACAAACTCTCTTTACATCAGACTAGTATTGCCTCCTAGCCTCACTCTGGTCACTTTGATTCGAATGGACAAGAAACAAGACGGCAGCCGCCCTGACAAAAGACACACAATATAGTGGGTGTGTGTTTGATTTGCTTCCCCGGGTCTGACCCCAGTTTATTCGAGTAGCTTTGACATCATAATCGTGGCTCACCCGGGTTAACCTGGATGAGCACACCCGGGTTAACCTGGATGAGCACACCCGGGTTAACCTGGATGAGCACACCCGGGTTAACCTGGATGAGCACACCCGGGTTAACCAGGGTGAGCACACCGGGTTAACCTGGATGAGCACACCCGGGTTAACCTGGATGAGCACACCCGGGTTAACCTGGATGAGTTACACACCGGGTTAACCAGGGTGAGCACACCCGGGTCAACCTGGCAAACTAATCAAATGCACCCAATGCTTCATCACATACTGGCTTTCTTAAGTTACATCCCCTGTACACTGATTATAGCAATGGTAGCACTATCTCTCATGGCAGACAGAGGGAGCAGACTATAGTGTCATTCATCCTCACATGGTCACTTCACTTTGAATGGACACAAATGAGAGACCAATGATACATACCTGGTACATTGATTGCAATGTTCTCCTTAAGGCCCCTCAGCACACTAGCATGACAGTCTGAGAATATGTATCGAGTAGGCTGGCATGTCTTGCAGATAGCTAGTCCGGTGAGCCCCATTCCACTTCCAAGTTCAAGAACGGCTCTAAAAACGGGAGTAACAATCACATCTTAAATTGACCAAACTGAAACGTCAGATGGCACAATACATCTTGTGGATTCAGTTATCAACCTAGGAAAATTTCTGAATTGGTGGCTACAGCTACGACTACTACTGGATCATTGCATCATCATGCGTTTGCAACCGCTATGGGTATTTTGGTACAATCCGCTTGTGGCCGCTATATGGGCCATTTGGTATAAGCCGCTTGTGGCCGCTATATGGCCATTTGGTATAAGCCGCTTTGGCCGCTATATGGGCGTTTTGGTATAAGCCGTTTGTGGCGCTTTATGGGCATTTTGGTATAAGCCGCTTGTGGCCGCTATATGGGCATTTTGGTACAAGCCGCTTGTGGCGCTATAGGCATTTTGGTACAAGCCGCTTGTGGCCGCTATATGGGTATTTTGGTACAAGCCGCTTGTGGCCGCTTTATGGGCATTTGGTACAAGCCCTTGTGGCGCTTTATGGGTATTTGGTACAGCCGCTTGTGGCCGCTATATGGGTATTTTGGTACAAGTCTCTAAAGAGATAGTGTCCTCCTTACCTCCCACACATTGCGTCTTTGTTTTCCATCGCCCATTCAGCAAGAAGTCCAGCTGCTGGCCAGGTATTCAGACCTGTTGTTCCTTCTGAGATCATCTTCACGGATTCTTTAAGAGTCACTGAGGATTCATCTGCGTCTGACTTGGGGGTCAAAAGGTACTTGCAAAATCAACCAAAGTTGTCTCCATAGTAATACTACTACTACTAACAATATTAATAACATATATTTATGACATTGCTGATATCTACCATTGATGCTTATGACATATGAATAATGCGCTGTCATTCAGCCAGTTATTTCCATTCCTAAAATGATCTCAGCTCCTGGGGAGTGTTTTGTCAATTCTACCCATCCAGCAATATGTTTCATTCAGTGGCCAACGAAAAATTGACTAGAGTGGGATTTGAACCTGTGACCTTCGGATTAACATACCGATGGTCTACCAACTGAGCTGTCTAGGTTGAATGGCTTCCGACAGGTTGAATAGCTTCTGACTGGCACCCCAGCACAAAGATAATTTACAAAATGGGGAGACTGCCAACATTAGGGCTAGATAGCTCAGTTGGGAGAGACCAATATGTTGGTCCGGAGGTCGCAGGTTCAAGTCCAACTCCAGTCAGTTTTGCTTTGTTCAATCCCAAAATGAATAAGAAGAATTGTTCACCACATCTCTATTCTCACCAGTAGGTACGTTCTGTAGCATTCATCAGTCGTCTCATTTTGGGATTTGCACAACAATTCCGTGTACATCTCGTACAGTTCATCTGCAAGCTCGTATCCTTCTGCTTCACCCTGTTGACGACAAAAAAAAAGAAAAAAGAAAAACAATTTTAAGCACACTAGTAAATACAAAAGACACATTTTTCATCAGACAAAAAACAAGCCAACTGATCTAGCTGAAGGTCAGCTGTTTGAGATGTTTTCATAATTTCCCTTTTCCACAGATATCCCCCTATCTCATTCACTAATAACCCTCCTACTGTCAGTGACTCTTGGCAACATTTTCCAGTGAGTTGACCAACCATTTGAAACCATTCGACTGCAAGGTTGTGTACGGTGGCACAACTGTGCACAGAACTAACTGTGTACTGTGTACATGCATTCCCTCATGGTATCATATTGCAGGCTGGCATAGTTTATCTATCATTCAAAACCACAGTGAATGGTATTGAATGAGGGTTAATAATTGCTCGTCCTCTCTCTTCCAATTTTGTCTCTTGCGGTTAAACCAGCCCCTTCCCTGAAACCCCTCCCCTGTCTCTTTCTTCATGGTTAATTCCTTGCTTTTTCTGTGTACTTTCTGCCTCTCTCTATTTTCATTTCTTTCCAATTGACTGCTTCTGTTGCACCAGTACCTGTGTGTGTGCATTGTGTTGCCACTAAGTTAGAGAAGACTCTGCTAAGGGTCAAAACGTCAGGCCATTAACTATTCTTTGAATTTATAATTTCTTAATCATACTGGTACTTGCCTTTTGAATGAGTGCCTTCAGAAATGCCCCTTGGTATTTAATTGATGGAGGATATTGTTTAGAGATGTCAGCTTTTATCGTCTAAAAGAAAGGAAACACAAGAAAAATCCTTTTATAAGGAAACTTGCCAAGAGTCAGAATAGGGTTTCTCGAGTCTGAGGCTTTGGAGGCACTTGAGTTGTATCATTGTGGGACATGGGACATTTAAACTTGGACTTGAGTTTAACGACTTGTTGGCACTCAGAAGTTCTGCTTTGGAAAATTCTTTTTTTTATACCTTCAATTAAAAACACATTACTTGTAAGTTATATTTAATGTGTAGTTATATTTATAGTTTCTGTAAATTCTCCAAACATAGGATTATAGGGGCCTACACTATCTTTTCACTTATTGAAACTGAAAGTGATTTTTGTTTTACATAAATTATCTGAATTTATCCATCATTTTAGTTGTCTTTGACATGTTTTGAGCTATTAATACCACAAATACTGAAGATTTGAGACTTGACATTAGACTTGATGACAGCCCTGCCAAGAATTATGATAAGATGAAAAACAAAAGTGTGACTGTGAGTGTGATGACGCTCTAGACCATAAAATGAAGATGGAAGAAAGACAGGAAAAGAAGCATTCTGAGAAGATCAGGAACCTACCATTTTCAGCAAATCTGTCAACGATTCCACACTTTGAAAAAGTTCATCTGCATTTTCCAGTCCCTGTTGGTTTCAGTATAAAGAAAAATTGAAATTTAAAGAAAGGTAAATATCGGCTTATTTTATAGCCTGCACCCCAAAAGATGTTTGAATGACAATGTTTTTCCCCCCCTCCCCCTCCCCTCCCCCAGTAAGCTAGCAAAAAAGGGGGGTTTGACCATAAAACAATATCAAATACCACATAGGATTTACCATCTTACGGACGGGAACCATTGCAAGAAACTGGGCCGATACAGTTGAGAGATTCGGCACATCTTTCATCTTAAAATCATCATGACGATAGACTGAGTACTTGCTCCAGCGTGTGCTGCCCTCCAACACTATATAAGAACGGCGCTCTCCGGCCGGACCCTGGTGATTCGTAAAGGGCGCCGCCGGAGACAACTCGACCATGAGGAGGATTTAATTAACCTGTTGAGCGCCAAGTGGAAAACCCGCTCAAGTAAGAAACTGCGCGCGCAAATTTTGTACTTTGCCATGGCAATTTATTAAAACTTGCGTGGGCAATTTCCAACTTGCGCGAGCTTTTACTTTGCGCAGAAGAAACCCATGTGTTGTCGTCGGAGCACTGCACTGACAACTACTACTACGTTGATAGAGATCAGTGCTACACACAGAGGAAGCGATGTCAGGGAAAGAGTGGTTCTTTTTCAAGTAAAGAAATATTTATATAGCTGAAGCTGTGAAACTTGATCAAGACTAAGAGTAAGCTTGTTTATTTGATACAATTTCCCCATGTAATTTTTGCTACAAACATACGATCGGATTACGAATTACGTATACTTTCTTTGGTAAGTGTGTAATTCAATTGCTATTTATTTGAGTATTTCTACCTCCACAGTCCACAACTCAATACCTGATAAGTGATACTATAGTGATACAGAAGAGCCTAACAAATTAATTCGACGGTGTCATGATATACTACTATTATTACTACATAGGAGTAATTGGGTGTAGACCTGTATTATTATACAATTATACAATTATACAATTTGACAATCTGATTCAGTGAAATATTGCAGGACAGCAACAACCTAGCCAAAACACTAGAATGGAAGGCATTACATTTGTAAGTCTGGTTTATAGTTGTTGCGCGGTGATAATCAATGAACGCTGATGATTGGCAGCATCTTCAACAACCAGACACTAATGCCTCAGCGGTTCTGTAAACTGTGTTTTTAATGATCGCGCGTTCAATTTTCAGCCATCACGTGACTGATTATACTGGCACTGCTGTTTGTCCCCTTTTCCAAATGTTTTCTTTCACTCAGTAACTGTGTGATTTCTTTATTTGAACCAACTGGATAGATTGTAAGAACAACTCACTATAGCCATGCGTGCATCTACGTCTAAATCAGCAGACTTGCCAGTCAATTCAGGGGACCTTCATAATATCCTCGAAATCGGGAGGAAGTTTGACTCGTTGGAAGATGTGGAGCAAGTCATCAAAGACTTTGAGGCGGCTACCTTGGCAAAGTACATCAAGAGAGACTCCAGGACGGTTGAGAGTTCGAGGAGAAGGCTCCCTAATCGACTGTTAAAGGACAGCTTGAAGTACTACGCGGTCACCTTCAGATGCATCCATCAGGGTCAGCCTTCCAGCGCTTCTAAGGGACGCAAACGGAAAAGGAAATCACAGAGAATCGGATGTCCCGCGTTGATTCGGTAAGAACCACCCCTTCATTTGCGATGATTTGTATGACATTGCATGTTGAAATTTGCTGTAAATTGTAACAAAATTTTACCATACTACTTGTATCAAGTCACAATCATTCCCAGGCAGGATTTTTTCAAAACTGTGGGGCATTGATTCTACATCCAAATTTTGGAAGTTTGGCTGAAGCACACTGAATTGAAATCCGAGGTCCTTGGAATGTTTTCTTCCTGGTGCTTATCTTGGTTTTAAAAGCGCTACTGTGCAATCTGGAGCATACCCCAAAAGGGGTTGTTTCTAACAATGTTTTATAATATCAACAGCTCTCAGTGCTCTTTACCAAGTAAGTTTTTATGGTCACTTACTTGCGGAGTAATTGCCAAAATTACACCCTGCCTTTAAGATCTATCCTAGCTCTTTGTGAAATGGAGCCCTGCATTAAGACTACACCAGATTGCTGATATCAGTTGTCAGTGGAAAGTGAGTTACCGTGGCATTGCCTGTCTCTTTTAAAGGAACATTACATAATTTTTTTTTGCTAACAAAACAGTTGCTGGCAGTGTAAGCACTTTATGTAATCCACTAAATACATAAACTGACAAACCTGTAGAAGTTTGAGATCGATCGGCCATCTGGGTCACGAGAAAATAGTGAAAAACCGATTACACATTTGCATGAAATCACATAGATTCAACAAATGAATAAAACGCTCACTGAGCGATAAACTCCAATTGGAAAATTAGTTTATTAATTTCTCATCAAATATGGCATTTCAGACAGAAATATTTCAAGGGATGTTTTCTACTATCATCATCATTAGACCGTGTAAGTTTTATGTAAATCTGTGATCAAAAAGTATATTTTACAAGTTTTTTTCTTACCAATTCTGTAATGTTCCTTTAAATTATCATAAATAACAGATCTGGCTTTCAAAAAAAGCTGAGGATTTAACATAATGGTTAAAATTGTCACGGTGGAGGTCAGTTCTGTAATGACCACTCATGATCAAAATACAAACTTTATTCATTTCTTGTCTCATACAGGAATTATTATTATTTTTTCAAAATTGTATCCTATCAGATTTGCAGTAACTCCTGATGGCCAGCAACTCTCTGTGGGAGAGATCAATGTAGAACACAACCACCCTCTTGGTGAGGACGACCCTCACTCCCAACCTCTGAAAAGGCATCTGAATGGTGATGAACAAGAGGCGTCATGCAGCGTTGTGAAGGTAGTTCAGTTTACGCCATAGACACATAAAATGGTTGTGAGTTGAGCAAAGAAAAATTGACCAGATCAGGACGTGAACCTGCGACCTCCAGATCAACAGGTCGGCACTCTACCAACTGAGCTATCTATATCTAGCTAGCCCTATGTTGGCGGTCTCTCTATTGTGTAAACATCTTTTTTTTCCGGGGTTGCTAGTCAGAAGCCACTCAGCGTAGGGCTAGATAATGGGTAGAGCGCCGGCACATTAATGCAGAGGTTGCAGGTTCAAGTCCCACTCTACTAAATCTTTCTTTGTTCAACCCAAAATTAGGTTAAAGGTTACCCAGTCAATTTCCCTTGTGGCTTCTACAAAAAATATTCACACTATGGGAATTTTTCGTGAAGTTCACAGGAAATTTGCCTGACCTTTTCACACTTTAATTTCTAACCCTTGCAAACTCCTGGGAATACCCATTTCCCAGGTAGTAGCTACCCCCTGCTTGGGTGCAGGGTTAAGCCACCCAGTGGTTAGTTCACTGAGTGTTCATTTACCCTAGAAGGAAAGTTGCATGAAGTGTAGAAGTCCCCCTTGAATTTTTCTTGGGGTTTTATTTCCTTGGAATTGGGCTCAGTTGTGTGAAACGGGCTTCCATTCTGGTCGTACGGAGATAGCGCAGAATATTGGTGCCAACCCTGAAAGTGTAAGCAGTGAAATCAAGCACAAAATGTCACTGTATGCAGCACCATGAAACAAAGTCGAAATCAGCTGGCATTAAATTGCATTCTTAAATGTGAATTTGAAGGGGCACCACCAAGGCAAAGACTGGTGCCCAATTTCATTGCAGTGCTTACCACAGACCCTGTGGTCCATAGAGTCAGGGTGTTTTCAGCTGGAACATGTGTGGTAAACAGTGCCAGAAATTTGGGCCCAGAAATGCCTTTATTGGCCTTGTCCTCAATGCAAGGTACATGTAGTAGAGGAGGAGGGTCAGATTCGAACAGTTTATACTCTCTCTGATATCCCCACAAACTGAAACTGTTATTTAATAATAATAATACGCAGTTCTTATATAGCGCTTTATCACGTCCGATGGGCGTCTCAAAGCGCTCGGTATTTTTCCTGCAAGGTATAATGTGGAGCTACGTTTTGAAGTATGGGACCCTTTTTCCTTTACATAGCACCATGTAATGGTTTACAAGTGGCGCAATGTGCAGCCAATCAAACCAGGAACACCAGGGCGAACCCCTTCTCTTGGCGATAAGTGTAACTAGGTTCTTTTACGTGCATTACACAACACACAGGACCTACGGCTTTACGCCCCATCCGAAGGACGAAGCAATGATGGTTAAGTGTCTTGCTTAAGGACACAAGTGTCACGACCGGGACTCGAACCCACACTCTGCCGATCAGAAACACCAGAGCTTGAGTCCGGTGTTCTTATCTGCTCGGCCACGACCTGCCATTTAATCAAAACACATTAGGGTTGTGCATACCTACGTTTATTTTCCTAACGTTAAACAAAACTTTTGACTTCCATTAAATGTTTAACAGCTTCACCGATTCCCATTGGAACTATGAGCCGATCTGTAAAAGGAGCAGTTGTCAACACACTTTGTGGGATTAAAACTAAAACGCTATATTAAGTCTTTACGTCACAAAACCACAAATCGAGGAGAAAGCAAAATGTGTTTATAACAAATTGTTGGGGATTAAGATAAGACACATTCTGACCACCAAAAGGGATGTCAATCATTCTCCCTGGATAATGTCTGGGGCTATTATTTTAAAGACAACAATGTTTTTGGGTTGTTTTTTTTACTGTCGTTTTTTTGGAATCGGATTTCAACTTCAACATTTTTTTAAATAGTTAAACTCTTAAACATCCCAGTAACAGTAAAACACATGCACTTGTTTTTCTTGTCGTTGCAGAAGAAAGGGAGGAAAGAGGCCCAGAGTAGTACAGAGGAGACAACAGGGCGAGATAATGCAATAACTTCAGTTCAACAGCAGACAGAATACAACAACAGAGTCCGATCAATCATTGATCAACTATCGGATACTGGAGATCATCCCGGAGTTCTGGAAGTCAAAACTGAAGATGACGGAACAGTCACAAGTGTTTACTACCAAGATCCAGAGATGAAAAGAGTCTACGCCTCATATCCAGAGTTTCTAATTCTCGACGCCTCCTGCACACCTGATTTGTTGAAGATGCCCATGTACATTTATGTCTTGTTGGCCGAGGACGGCAACGGAGACAGGGAAATTGTCGCTTTCTTCCTCATCAAATCTCCCGATCCCAACAGCCTTTATACCATGATGCATAAGTTCAAGTTACTCAACCCGGCGTGGGTTGACATGCATGTCTTGATGATTGACCCAGACTTTGCGGAACGCCAACTCTTGCAGGACCAGTTTCAGTGTGCGGCAGTGCAATTTGGTCATAGCCAGGTGATCCAGAAATTCCAACAGGAACTAAGGAAGACAGAGCTGGGCTTAAGTCGGGGGCAGAGACTGTTTTGCATGAGGCTCTTCCGGAAACTAGAAGCTTCCGTTTCTGAAGCAGAGTACAACAAGTTGTATCAACAGCTTTTAAATTCAGCGTTGAATCCCGTGATTGAGTACTACAACACGACGTGGCATGGCAACCGCGAAGAGTGGGTGGAAGGTTTCAAGTCGAGAGCCTTGTTTATCAAGGGAGCTAATCCAGAAAACCTGCAGCCTGTAAGGGAGATGCTGAAAGACATCTCGGAGAATATTTCGTCCGCAGAGGAAGTAGTCACTAACATACAGGAGTTGGTCGGGCTACTCAGAGAAAAGCGCGACCACAAAGCATCAACGATACTCGCCAAGATTTCAAATCCGCCAGCCGACTCCACGGTCAGGGAATATCAGGAGTACACCACACCCCACGCCATGACGCATATTCAGAAGCAGCTGAAGCAAAGTTGGAAGGTCAAGGTCGTGACCAGCATCAACCAACACTCTTCTTGTAAGGCGATGTCGAAAAATGAAAGCTTCGATGTCTCGGTGAACGCCTGCCCGTGCCAGCTTTTCGAATGTCTTTACCTGCCCTGCAGTCACATATTCGCTGTCCGTCGCTTTAAGGGTCTCCCCCTGTTTGTGAAGGAGGTGGTGGGGTCGAGATGGACCATGGAGCATTATAAGTCCTCCTGTCGACTCGTTCCCCAAGACTCTGGCTCATCTTCAGGGGAGTGCGTCCGAACGATCAGACCCCACCTTCTCTCCCACCAAGAGAAGTACCAACGGATAGCTCGAATCACCAACGAGCTGGCGTTGATTATATGTGACGCGCCGCCCGACAAGTTCGACAATGAAGTCGACACTGTCAAGAAGCTCTTGTCCATCATTCAAAATGGTTCAACAGCGAGGTTAACTGAGATACCCGATACACTGGACTAGGTTGCAATAGGATTGGCTCGTTATAATCGGACTCAGAGTGAGGACTCGTAGTGACACATCTGAGAACCCGTTTCATAGACGAAAACAAATTTACTATGAAACACGGACAAGTTTGCTTAAACCCCAAAAATTAATAACAAAACATAAATGAATTAATCTGCTTCTTAGCCTTGCACGCCCAGGTCTTAGGGCACTGTCGAGATGGCAGAAATAAATAAATAAATAATAAGGTCATGTAACAAAAATTACATTTTTCTCGTCTGGACTTTTTGAGAAAAGGAAGGAAGAGGTCCTTATTGTTAGTTATTTTCAATGTTTTAGTTGTTATTTTTTCAAGATGGCGGCTATGTTGCCCTCGCTCCAACAAATTTATCCGACATGTATACTGGTCTTATTATACTATAAAATGACTTTTTAATTGTCTACTAAAATGGTCAGTGATAGTTTAGTTGATGGATACCCTCAAGAGGAAGAAGGTATATGACTCTACAAGTTTTTTTCCAGAAAAATGGGGTGAAAGTTACGATTTAATCGTATTTTTTATGTTTCTTTTAAAAACCTACTTAAAGGTATTGTACACTTTTGGTAACAGCTCAAAATCAGTGTCCATATTTTGTGTGATTAAACATATGCATGAACAAACCTGTGAAAGTTTGAGCTCAATTGGTCATCGAGGTCACGAGAAAAGAGTGAAAAGAGATCTTATGTGTTTTCTGTTTTTTCAAATTATCACGCGCGATAACTACTATTGTTTTACTCGTTTCTCAGAAACGATAGCATTTTAGGCAGAAATATTTTAAGGAACCCTTTCTACCATTAGTTACTTTAAATCATGTAAGTTATGTGTGAATCTGTGAACATTGTGTTTTTCGATCTTACCAATAGTGTACAGGGCCTTTAAAAAAAGGAGGCGGTCTCTTATTTCAAGGGATGTTTTTGACTATCATCATCATTAGACCGTGTAAATGAAGCTGACGGGAACGAGAAACATGTATTTTTTGTTGATGGCCCGACAGTACCATTTAATGATAATGGTAGACAGAACTTTTGTTGCGATCATTATGCACAGAGAATTGTTTTAAAATGCCTGGTTTAAGAGATAAGACTTGGGCTATCTCTAGACTGGTGATAGATTACTATGTGTTCTGTGGTCAAAGGAACATTTAAAGGAACATTACAGAATTGGTAAGAAAAAAAACTTGTAAAATATTCTTTTTGATGACAGATTTACATAAAATTTACACGGTCTAATGATGATGATAGTCAAAAACATCCCTTGAAATATTTCTGTCTGAATTGCCATATTTGATGAGAAATGAATAAACTAATTTTCCGATTGGAGTTTATCGCTCAGTGAGCGTTTTATTCATTTGTTGAATCTATGTGATTTCATGCAAATGTGTAATCGGTTTTTCACTATTTTCATGTGACCCAGATGGCCGATCGATCTCAAACTTCTACAGGTTTGTCAGTTTATGTATATGGTGGATTACATAAAGTGCTTACACTGCCAGCAACTGTTTTGTTAGCAAAAACCAATTCTGTAATGTTCCTTTAAACAAACAGCTTGCTATGCAGAATGCGATGTAATCTAGACTGTTTTTGAATAGTGCTCTGCTGTAAAAAGATTTGAAACTTTGCATTGTGGGAATATAACCAACCTAGTAAGGTTTGCAATAACACCATGTACATGAGTAGGATTTGAAACTTTGCATTGTGGGAATATAACCAACCTAGTAAGGTTTGTAATAACACCATGTACATGAGTAGGATTTGAAACTTTGCATTGTGGGAATACAACCTAGGAAGGTTTGCAATAACACCATGTACATGAGTAGGATTTAAAACTTTGCATGGTGGAGATTCAATCTAGGAAGGTTTGCAATAACACCATGTACATGAGTAGGATTTGAAACTTTGCATTGTGGGAATACAACCTAGGAAGGTTTGTAATAACACCGTGTACATGAGCAGGATTTAAAACTGCATGGTGGGAACACAAGGCCACTTTTAGAAGACTGTTGGTTTCCAAATACTCAGCTTAGCTTTCTTTCATGCATTTCTGCATTTCTGCCTTTTTGCCAAACTGCTGTGTTTTGTAATAATCATGTTATAATTCTGCATATAACTTCTTGTTATTATTATTACCTTTGATGTATATTTTCGTTCAACGTATTCCTCTTTAAGTTAAATTGTTAATATTTGTTTGTTGCGTTTGTTTTTGCTGTAATTTGTGTCGGTTTGTATTTGTCAGCGAGCATTTTAATACAAGCTTCCTTTTGGCGTCTGAAAATGCTCCCAGGTTGGTTTGCTCCGAATCCATTTCATTATTTGGTTTTGTTTTCTTCAATCAGTTCCTGGCTGTCTTTGGTTTAAATCATTGTTATAAATTGTGGTGTATTTTTCTTTATTTTCCACCAATATGGAAATAAATGTTGACATAAATTGAAAAAAAATTATCTATTAAGGTTTGCAGTAACGCCATGTATATTAGGGTTTGAAACTTTGCATGGTGGGAACATAATCTGGGAAGGGAATCAGTAACACTGTATAATAATCTCTCTAGCTAAGTTGTTATGGTTCTGAAAAGAACTGGTGGTTTGAAAGCTCAACATTTCGATCGGTACGCTCCAATCGTCTTCAAGAGAATGCTTTGAGTTGTTAAACCGCTGGTTCTTTTCAGAACCATCACAGTTTTTGAGAGAGAGATTATCACATGGTGTTACCACAAACCTTACCAGTTAGTGCCCTGCTTTTTTTTTATTATTTTGGCTTAGTAGAACCTTTGTTTAGCAGTTTAACAGTTTCTGCGTAACTGTTTAGCATTTTTAAATGAGCTCCTTCGTGGTAATATGCACCATCTTGTTTAAGTGGCAGATTTGTTTACTTCGAACACGCGCAGCTGCCGTTCTGACTCGACGCTCGAACTTCCACGCACCTTCGAGATGCGTATGTGAAGTTCTAGCGCCGATCTGAGGCGGCAACAAGTGCTCGAAATAAACAAATCTGCTCCTTTGAACAAGATGGCGCATATAACTGCTTATATAAGTGCTTATATGCCCAGAGTATAACATTAGTAGATGTTTGGAGTGATAAATGCAAATCATGTTTATTTAATTTAAAAACAAATATTTAAAGAAACGTAATCCCACTTGCCAACAAATATCTGATCATTGTGTTTTGTAAAAACCAATCATGAAAATCAAGACAATAAAGTCTTTGAAAAAAAAGTATAATCTTTAAACTGGTAAGGATTTTTTATGTCATCAGCTTTATTTTCTCCCTTATTATTCAAAATAATAAGTTCAGTTGTATTGGAGTTTTGTCCATTATCAATAATTTGTCAATGAGAAAATTGTTATTAATGTGAAGAGTTGTTTATTAAATGCATACAATTAAGATGACAAACCTAGGTTTCACATGTTATTTATTCCTCCTTAAAGGAACATAACAGAGTTGGTAAGAAAAAAACTTGAAAAATATACTTTTTGATCACAGATTTACATAAAACTTACATGATCTAATGATGATGATAGTAGAAAACATCCTTGAAATATTTTTATCTGAAACGCCATATTTGATGAGAAATGAATAAACTAATTTTCCGATTGGAGTTTATCGATCAGTGAGCGTTTTAGTCATTTTTTGAATCTATGTGATTTCATGCAAATGTGTAATCGGTTTTTCACTATTTTCTCGTGACCCAGATGGCCGATCGATCTCGAAACTTCTACAGGTTTGTCAGTTTATGTATATGGTGGATTACATAAAGTGCTTACACTGCCAGCAACTGTTTTGTTAGCAAAAATCAATTCTGTAATGTTCTTTTAATAGCACTCTGCACTGAAAATGTCACTTTCGCTCAAAATACTCGGCTGTCAGACAAAACATTCCACCACTCCCGCAATCGATCACGGTCAGTACATGCAAGTACCCCTAAACATAAAGCTTGAACATGTACACGTGCGCAGGTTAGTGAAACTTGAAATCTGGGTATTGTGGCTTGTTTTTAGCATTAGTGCAGAGTGCTAAACACTTGGTCAATTCAAAAGTACATGTAGCCCCCCCCCCCCCCCCGATATGACCCAGTTGAACTTGGTTCTTGGTTCTTGGTTCTTGGTTGCTGTCCACCAGAACACTCCATGAAAGCATTATGACTGGAGGAGAGTTTGAACTTAATGAAGAACATATGTTTTATTGAGAAAAACAGCAGCTGTTTAACTGGATTGGGTAATGGTTAGCAGCTGAACCCCCCCCCCCACCCCTTGAAGGTTAATGGTTCCAAGACTTGACCAACCATTGACATTTTGCCATTCTGAGGAAAACAAGTCCCTGACAATAATTTGTTTATATGACCCTGAACACAACCATCGACCTCTAGACCTAGTAGTTATTTTTTGTGCCAATGTTACCTGTTTATTTGAACAAAAATAAGAGCCTCCAAGGCCCCTTTCAACTTGGATCCGCCCCTTTTGGAGCTGCATGGTCTGGTTCCCAGTCTCAACGCATTACGAATGTCATGGTTAATTGTATTAGTACACCGACTACTCGATGCGTCGTCTAACCGGTTACAACGCCGAATTTACCCCCAGAATCGCGTAATCATGTGAGTACAAAATCCATCTTTTGCCTTGCCATCCTTCTTTTTATCTATTGCATAAGCCTTTAACTTGTAATTTCACAACATAAGTATTTATATTGGCCGGGTAGCATCAGATACTTTCTTCATTCATTCATCGTATAACGCATTTAAAATAAATACATTTTCTAGTAAAGAAAGAATGATCGTCCATTAAAATAGTTTAACCCATTTCGTGAACATTTTGTAATTCTTCTGCTTCAGAACACCGTTACGCTAGCAATACAGGTTATTCTGAAAAGGGACTGGGTACGAAATGTTTGACCGAGCATGGAGTTAAAAAATAAACCTCCACGGTCTGAGTAAAAACAGTAAACTGTCAAGAGTGTCAGGGAACGATCTCGTCCTCAGCAAAAAAGTGCTATCCCTATTTAAATTAAGTATTATTTTGGGGGGCACAATAATCAATACATAGCTGGTAGTTAGCCCCATGAATAGGGCCAATCCACTTCGTATCCTTGGCCCTAGCACCACTGCAAACCTATTCTTTCGCCCATGATGTTTTTTAATCTGCAAAGATCCAGATCGTGAAACTTACCGATTGAATGCCCATCATTGTTGTACTGTAGATAGCCGGACTGCTAAAATTTGTTTTAAAAACATCACATGTTTTTTGGTGAAAATCAAATGATTTTCGAGAGTTAATATTTAGAATTGTCTTATAATTTGCTTATTTTGAAGTGGTACACATGTTCTCATAATTACGTTAAAAAAAGTGCTTTTCAGCATTACTGTAGGTACGACGGGATAGAAATGTTTGGGTTCAAAAACTGTAGGTTCTGTCGGGCTCCCTCAACAACATTAGAAAAACGATACAATCAATTGCTACGATTGAGTTGGTACCAGACTAATTTACTTGCAGACACCATGAGTGCAAATAATCAAGATCCTTGAGATCGTTTTAAAAGTTCACTCTTGAAAATCATTTAATTTTCACCAAAAACGTGTGATGTTTTTCAACCAAATTCCAGCAGTCCGGCTATCTACAAGTACATTAGCATTCGATCGGTAAGTTTCACGATCTAGATCTTTGCAGATTAAAAATATCCTAGGGCGAAAGAATAGGTTTGCAGTGGTGCTAGGGCAAAGGATACGGAGTAGATTGGCCCTATTCATGGGGCTTAGCTGTAGTGTAAGCAAACATTAGCGTCGTCAGCCATGTGCCCAATTTCACATACTAAAGGTAGAGCTACTTGCTTTTAAAAAGCACAACAAATATTATATTGCTTTACCAGAACAGAATAACGTTTGTCAAACTCAAGTCAAAGGATGGTGTTTATATTTTATAACAAGTACTTATAACCTGCTTACAAAATACAGGGGAGTTGGACTTGGTGGAGTTTTTTTAAATTTGAAATGCGACCAGCTGTCGATTTCACCAAACTCTTCCTAACTTAGGATTAATCTTAGGACTTAGGACGAGTTAAGTTCCGTATCCATAGATGTTAGGACACATTAAACCCATCCTAAGTTAGGACGAGTTACTCATCCTAACTTGAGATAGGATTAATCCTAGCACTTCGTGAAATTGGCTGCAGGCTTATTACTTTCAACCAAAATTAATCATGATGTTCTTTACTAAAACCTTGATGTTCTTTCTAACTTTAGGCCGCGCAGTAAAAGTCGCAGTCGTAGCAGAGGACGTAGTGATCGTCGAGATAAAGGACGAGGCAGGAAGAATCGAGGAGGGTCAGCCTCGGCTAGCTCCGGCAGTAGTTCAGACAGGTTTGTTTAATTGAACAAATTTCTCTTGTCAATATTTCTATGATGAAATGCTAAAATCGGTTGCAGGTGCATGTTTTTTTTTATGATACGGGTAAGATGGATTTAGCGCTTACAAAACAACAGAGGGCAGGCGTCATGTGAAGATTTTCATGTGTGCTGTTTAGCTAGCTGTACACAGTTCTTCACATGTCGCTCACCCTCTGTTGTTTTGCTTACCTGTGTCGTAATGGAATGGTCGAAACACGGTTTTTAGGCAAAGATGGCATCCGACCGCTCTCTGTCAGTTCTGGGTTTTTTTTCTGGTTAAAAATTCAGACTTTTCGTGAAGTTATGCCGATGCATTTTTGTTTATAGTACATAGTACACATATTTTTAATAAATCCTTGGTTTATTTGCTGTTTTTGAGGTATTTGAAACTTGTTGTCGGCGTGTTGTCGGCACTCTGGACTTGTTGTCGGCAGTTGTCAGCTTTTAGTAGGAGCGCTCAGTATGTTTTGTCTTAGATGAGCTACACACAAACAAATTTTAATGGTGTAATTGCCAACATTTGGTAGAAAATGTTTCTTTTCAAGCATTGTTATTGTCGTGTTGACCATTTTTTCTTCTTCTTGTTGTTCCCTAACTACCCACTATTCCTGGGTTCCTGAGCTGAACTTAGGCGTTAGAAGATCTCATTTAATTCTACACTTTACGTGATGCTGAAAGTCATATTCAATTTAAACATTTCAATTTAAACATTATATCAGCTCCAGTTCTAGAAGCCGTTCTAGTTCCAGTGGGTCATCCTCCAGTGGGTCATCGAGCAGTTCTCGATCCAGGTCCAGCAGTAGATCCTCGAGGTCAAGCAGTAGCAGCAGTGGAAGTAGCAGCTCCAGTTCGGTCAGTCGTAAGAGCGGACAGAGGAAGAGCTCGGAGAAGAAAGGAAAGGAAGACAGGAAGGGGAGGGAGAGGAAGAGTCGGACAAGGTGAGTGTGGAGAGAAGACAAAGTTGATGAATGCTAGTTCTTAGACAACGCTTTGGGAATGTAGGGATGACAAATTGAGATGACGTATTCTCAGAAAGAAATGTGTATATGTTTAGAAAGTTTTAAATAATGATTTATTTATTTTTTTATGAAAAAAGAAAGGGAAAAATACGCTTCAAATAATTTGAACTTAAAAATTGGGGAAGGTGTTCAAGAAAAAATTTAATAAATAAACCAAGACATTGAATGTTTGTTAAATTACAAAGATACGGTGTTCAGGTTTTCATGGGTACCATGATTCCTGATGACATGAAAAATTAAAGAATCATTTTTGAGTGTTTTGATAAATAAATGTGAGGTGAATGAATTTGCCATTTTGCCATTTGAATTTCGGTTTGATTTAAATGAGGCTGCATGCTCTTCAAAACTATACAAGAGACACTTTTTCTTTTATTTTGTTTATCAACTTTTCAAGATAACAGTCAAAAACTAAAATGCGAAATTGTACATAAGAAATCTCAATGTGACAACTTTGAAGGATTTTACAAGAAAAGAAAAGCGTTAGTAGAAACTTACATTAAGAGGGACTCCAAGACTCAGTAGTGTAAACATTTCCTTTCTGGTTGATCATAAATCATCCCCCTTGGTTCTCCAGATCCAAGTCACCACGTCGGCGTAGACGGAGCCCCTCTCCAAAGCCATGTAAGCTTCACATCGGTCGACTGACGCGCAACGTCAACAAGGACCACCTCATGGAGATATTCTCAAACTACGGCATAGTCAAGACGGTCGACCTACCCTGTGACCGTGCCAATAATCACCTGAACCGCAGCTTTGCGTACATCGACTTCCAGAAACATGACGACGCTGAGAAGGCGTTGAGACACATGGACGGAGGTGGGTTCACCTACAGGGCTGTGATTTGTCAGCTTTTTTTTTCATGATTTTGGGATTTTTCGTAACATGCTTTTTTTTGCCGTCACAGTGGTGAAAGACTTTGCCTTGTCATGACCAAACATTCAGATTTCCATTTGGATTGATGTAGAGTCGTTAAAGACACTGGACACTATTGGTAATTGTCAAAGACCAGTCTTCTCACTTGGTGTATCTCAACATATGGATAAAATAACAAACCTGTAAAAACTTGAGCTCAATTGGTCGTCAAAGTTGCGAGATAACTATGAAAGAAAAAACACCCTTGTCACACGAAGTTGTGTGCTTTCAGGTGGTTGATTTCGAGACCTCAAAATCTAATTCTGAGGTCTCGAATCAAATTCGTGGAAAATTACTTCTTTCTCGAAAACTATGTCACTTCAGAGGGAGCCGTTTCTCACAATGTTTTATACTGTCAACCTCTCCCCATTACTCGTTACCAAGTAAGGTTTTATGCTAATAATTATTTTGAGTAATTACCAATAGTGTCCACTGCCTTCAAACATTTCTAAAATGTAACATCCTGTAAATTCGGGGAGCTTCATCTCCACACAAAGAGGAAACTCAACTGGTTTAAAAAAATTATGAGTTTTTACTTTCATACACTCTCTCCCTGACATACTTGGCTCTTTTTTCTTTGCTACAGTTTCAATTTCTGCTATTGTTAAGTTGTCATAGTGTAATCTGTTCTTGCCGTTCAACTCTGTGGATCATGGTTTGAGTCTTCCTTGGACCAAAGCCTTTTTTTTTTTTTAGTCCATTCTTTTATTCATGGGTTTTTCACATTTTTGGGGTCATCTAAAATTTACAATTTCTTCATCACTTTTTCTTGATTTATTTATGGTGCTTGTCACTTTTTGGGATCCGTTTAGTTTCATTACCAGCAAGGTATAAGTAAATAAAAAAATGATGGGTTGTTGTTATGTTCAGGACAAATTGACGGTCAGGAGGTGACGGCCGCCTACGTCTTGGCTCCCAGGCCCCGCCCAATGCGTCGCTCACCGAACAGAGGAATGCCCCCATGGAGAAGATCTCCACCTAGATTCAGAGACGACAGAAATAGAAGAAGGTACATTCATCTGATTTCTTTCTTTCCAGCCAAGATTTATGAAAAAAATTATTTGGTGTAGAAACACAAATCCTGAGATTTCATCAAGGTGGCCTTGATCCATTTGCTTTTAATTCTTTTCTACAAATGCTTTTTTTTCATATTCCAGCTTGCAATATGATGCCCTCTGGTGATAATTGTTAAAAGTATAGTAACTGTAGTATCCTTACACTACACACTGATAGAGCTACCCATGACTAGACAGTACCTCATCAATATTCAAATCATGACCCAACCTAACTATTCATGAAATTTATTTGGTTAGAGAGAGATATATATTCAAACGAAGAGAGATGTGTAAACGAAGAGAGATGTGTAAACAAACATTTACAAATAAAAATTAAAAAGTGCATTTTCTCCATGCTTACAGATCAATTTGACAAAAGTGAAGATGCTCCTGTTGAATTACTACACAAAGTCATGCAGTGGAAATTCATTGTTTGTAATTCAGTTTCTGATGACACATTTCTTTCATTTTTCTTGCAGGCCACCCCCTCCAAGGAAGCGATCCCCAAGACCTCGCTCAAGATCGAGATCTCGCTCACCGGTAAGACGTAGACGCCACAGCCGCTCCAGCTCCAGCTCCTCTCGCTAAGTCGGACTTCACCTTGTATCTCGTTTCATTCTTGAAGCCGTACCACCTACCTGTGGCTGAAGGGAAATTCTTTTAACCAACATGTTCACCAAGTAGTCGCCTTGAAAACTTTTGAAAGCGTATATGCCACAGGCTCTTCTTGACTTGCTGGTTAAGTTTATGTTTGGAGCCACAGTTTGGTGTCCCAGATGGAGACTAAGGCCAGACTTGTCGGAAAGATCAACCTCCATTTTGCCAGGGTACTTGTTTCTAAAGGTACTCCTTAGAACACTTTGTAAGAGTGAGGATCCGTTGGTGTTCCTTGGAAAACTGATTGTTATGTGAGGTTCATTTCACTGTTCACTGACGAAGTGCCTGGAAGACTAGAGAACGAGTGTGGACTATGTGCTGATCGGCTCGTAGTTCTTTTATTTCATCGTTAGTGATGTATCTTTTGTTGTAATTGTAAATATTTCTCCAAACGTTTCTAAATGTTTTTTTAATTTTTTCTTAAATGACTTCATTGATGTGTTAATGACTTTAGCTTCTAGTGATGGTATAGTCAAATGTAGTTTTTTTTCACACACAAGTACTTGATTATGGTGTCATATGAGGACTTGAGTTGAAATGTACTTTGGCAAAATCAACCAAAAGGGTAGTAGGTACTTGTACAACAATGAAGGTCTCAATTATTGGAGCACCTGGCATATTCCAAGAGTGCTGGAGTGTCGTCAAACATTCAGGCCAGCCAAATAGATGCCAAATAAAACCCACTTTACAGGCCTGGAGTTTCAAACTTCGGGAGGGCAAGATCATTTTCATTTTGCAAAAGGGCGCTTCAATTGGAAAATCTTAGAAGTCTATGGGAAACTTTTGAAAGGGGCATCAAGGCCAAGACCAGGGGCAACAGAAGCCATGGCCTCTCGGTGTAATTGTAGGCCTGACTTTAAACAACTACCATTCATAACCCAATCATTGGCACACATTTTGGTGATGCTTGGACTTTGATTTTGTGTGGAATAAAAATTGGAAGCCAATGGGCCATTAACCCTCATCCGACTGTTCATTATCATCCATTGTGGTTTTGATTGACAAACTTGAGTATAATATCATGTGGTGAATGCATCTACACAGTACACAGTCAACCCTCCTACTGTCCAACCATTCAATACCATCCACTGGGCTTTGGAATGAAATTTAAACTATGCCAGCCCGCAGTATGATATCATGTGGTGTATACATCTACACAGTCAACTCTCCTGTCCAACTCCTTCAGTGTTATCCACTAAGGTTTTGAACATTAGATAAATGATGCCAGCCTGCAATATGATATCATGTGGTCACAGTACTTACATAACATAGTTTTGTGCAGTTTTTACCAGTTTTTTTAATGGTTGTTCAACTCGCTTGGAAACTGTACCAAGTGTAGGAGGGTTCATGGTGTGAAATTAAGTGGAACCTACTGAGCTGTTAATGTCAACTTTTGTAGATAAAAAACGTAGTCCTGGCGTTAACTGAACAATAATAAAAGACAAACAATTGTCAATGTGTCGCATTTTGTGCTTTATTTCAACTCCAGTTGAAGTGTAATAATAATATCAAATTTATATACTATATTAGTACAAATAAATAGTCCATGTGTACTTAATAATACTAAGTATCATCCAGTATAATACATGTATATGGTATCAAAAATGTGACCTTATTCGGTACATGGTTGCAACCAATAAATTGGACTTTGGTCATTAATTAAACAATACACATGATGCATGTATTTAAAGGAAAACAAGAAATTCATCACAAATCATGGAACAAGATTTAAGTGATTACAAAAATATTTTTATATTTTGCGAATACCACCACAACTTCTACTGCCTTAATAGTGTAGATCCTGTACCAAATCTTTCCAAATCAACTTGTTTTTTGAAGAAAAAAACAATAGCACAGGGAAATAAAAAAAAGGCTCCCAGCAAGGTTGATGTCATTTGCATCACTTGTGACTGTTAACAGTTATACTGCAAAGCAATCATTCACCAATATTTGTCTTCAAAACTTTGATGAAGCTGTCTTTATCATATGGTGTTTTAAATTCACAATAACACAGATAAATACGTGCACCTGCATCCCAGGCATGCAACTGTTCAGCAGATCAGTCGATTTTCTCCTTTTTGGTTTTTCATCTGCACCATTGGCAAAATAACAGTAAATGTCTTTCTGTGCCTGTCATTTTCCTTTTGTTTTATTTGACAAACTGCAGTTGCATATCTGACTCTGACATCCCCCATTAATACAAGTATTTCACATGTACAGTATTTCTGTCCATAATAAATTTTTTAAAGCTTTTTTAAAAACATGATTATATTAAAAATGGAATGCCATTTTATCGATCAGTTAAAATTACATGGAATACAATCTTCTTTTGACACAGTCGTGACTGTTCCACCGACTTGAACAACCCAGCACCAAGATTGACTATCTGTATCTTTAAAATTAAATCCGACCATAAATTACTGTCTTTTTTTCTAAAGTACACTTCAGCATTGTCACTCGGTAGACAATGTAGTTATGTCACTCGGTAGACAATGTAGTTATGTCACTCGGTAGACAATGTAGTTATGTCACTCGGTAGACAATGTAGTTATGTCACTCGGTAGACAATGTAGTTATGTCACTCGGTAGACAATGTAGTTATGTCACTCGGTAGACAATGTAGTTATGTCACTCGGTAGACAATGTAGTTATGTCACTCGGTAGACAATGTAGTTATGTCACTCGGTAGACAATGTAGTTATGTCACTCGGTAGACAATGTAGTTATGTCACTCGGTAGACAATGTAGTTATGTCACTCGGTAGACAATGTAGTTATGTCACTCGGTAGACAATGTAGTTATGTCACTCGGTAGACAATGTAGTTATGTCACTCGGTAGACAATGTAGTTATGTCACTCGGTAGACAATGTAGTTATGTCACTCGGTAGACAATGTAGTTATGTCACTCGGTAGACAATGTAGTTATGTCACTCGGTAGACAATGTAGTTATGTCACTCGGTAGACAATGTAGTTATGTCACTCGGTAGACAATGTAGTTATGTCACTCGGTAGACAATGTAGTTATGTCACTCGGTAGACAATGTAGTTATGTCAAGGGTTTGTGAACAAAATTGGAATTTACTTGGAGGACCCATGATTGTTCGCGGTTTTAAAAAACAAGGTAAGAGTTCAGATAACATTGCAGATAATAAATACACATTAAAATAATATTTACACTCGTTTAAACAAATACGATAACAAAAATTAATGTTCTGATTGATTCTAAGAGCTCCTGACCCGATGGCACTCTTGAAAAAAACACTGGCACAAGGTAAGGTGAGTTGAATGCATTACAAGTTTGTGCCAACAACTTTTGTAATTACGGCATTGTCGGAAAATTGGCATCTTCGGAAAAACTTCAGAAAGTGATCATCACAATGATCTCCAGCAACGTCAGATAAGACACGCTGTTACATAACTCGCTGTCTTGTACCTTTGAAAGTCGAATAAGCCTCATCTTATACGCAAGACAATACGGTTCGATGTGGAGTGACCCTAGAGAGGATCAAGGTTTCCAGTGGGCCGAGGAGTTGGGGTCTTCAATGCAATCAAATTTTCCTGATAACCGAAGACCACAAATTTTAATAGGGGCTGGATTTCATGAGTTGGTTGAATTCCATTAAAAATGTAACATAGAGGAAGTTGCTATATATTGTCATATGAAGCATGAGCATCCCCTCTGCGCATCAGCTGTAGAGGGCGCTAGATTTAAGATCACCACCGAGGAATAGACCTTTCTTTTGCAACGTCACAGCCCTAGGTTTTGCCAACATAGGTTGGAAAACTATGGGAAGCCATAAATGCAAAGCAAAAAACGGATAGCCACAGTTTTTAACACAAATATTCAGAAATAGTGTTGAATTTGTTGGAAACAAAGCAACCAATCATAAGATGTATATTTTGTGAATTGAAAGTTTGCAGAAATGTTGAATTTGGTCACAACATCTGTACCCGCATTGAGTGTTTTGCTAATATTCATGCCCTCCATGCCAACCAGCGCAGTTTGTTGATCAACAACAGAAAGGTCTACATAGCTGTTGTGAACACACACACTTTGACTTCGCTGTTTCAATGACCCTGGCTGCTTTCCACCATCGGAGGGCTGATGTGACCTGACCGACGGTCGCTTTCACCTGGTGAGTGGAGCAGACTCAGTTTCCTGAGGTTGGGGATAGTACTTCTGGAAGACTCTTTCCTCTCCGCAGTGCTGACCTACGACCTTGTAGACGTGTAGAAGTAGTCTGGGGAAGCGAGATGTGAAGTAGTGGATGAAGCCCTCTGGTACCGGACCCAACGACTCTTTGACCTCGTCTGGTAGCTCCCTGTAGTGGTGTTTCTGTGGGATACAAGACAACTAGGAAATTGGTGCCAGGAAAATTACCTTTTTAAACCCTTCAAACAAAATCCAGCAGAGTCATTTCTTTTTTTACATATAATTTCATTTATTAATTCTGGTTGTGAAGTCAAGGACTCTCAGAAAAGCGAACAACATCACTTTACTGGCCAAGAACCTTAGGAGAGAAGACAAAGAAGGCAGTTTCAGTTTTAGATGTGGGGAGGAAAACCCCAGAGAATTATTCCTGGGAAAACCCAGGTAGGGACTGAAAACCCAATCTACATAGTGCCCAATAGGGATTCGAACCGGGGTCCCAGAGTTGGAAGGCGAGGAAAGATACCATTGTGCCAACTCCATTATTTTGTATCACCCAGCAAAGAATGTATTACATTTAAAATTGAATTGGTTTTGCCTGTACCACAAATAAAGAACTCACCAGAATCTTCTTGTGGTATGATGCTTTAAGTTTGAATGTGAAGGCATTCTTGGTAATAGTGACAAGGGGTTTGGGGTTACGGGTTTGTACTTATTTTTAGGAATGAAACTCAAAACTCAGAACCCTTGTGAGATCCTCTCAAGACACATACCTTATTCCTCATTGCTCTAATCAGATCACGTACTGACTTCCCCTTGTAAGCCCGGAACTTCCGAAGATCTGCAAGAAACAAAATGTTAGGTTCCTAATAGTTACTTTTAATAACCGCTGTAAATGGGAAGTACCTTATTGGTTTTTGGAAGAGTAAATGAATTCCCATCCTCTAGTTTGCAGGCATGCACTGTATCATCAGATCAACTGATTTCCCTCTTTTTTCTTTGAATTTTATGCCATAAAATATCTGAAAATACTGTAAAAATAGCCGTGTCCAAGGCAGTTTCCTCTATTTTTTTTAATTACAAGTTGCACGCCTGAGTTTGTAATACGCGAAAAATACAACCAATCTGTGAAAATGCCACTTTGCACATTTATACTAGGCTTCTTTCGATCGAAGCAATCAAAATATTAAGCAGCAGTGATATGTGAGGTCTTTAAAAGCTACTTTCTTGAATTTGACAGTGGTTCAGATGGAAATATTTCTCTGGAGGTTTGGTCCTTGTTTGAACTTTACAATCAGTGAGCTGAGACTGTTGGAAAGCAGCATCGACAAACACAGGTCAAACAGACAACATCTGAGAGAGAGAGATGAAAGGTCTCATGATAATGTAGTATAGTCCATCTTTACAAAATCTTGGCTGATGTGTGAAAGGAACAGGTCTTCAATAAAGGCACAAATCCATGCAAAGAGACAATCCACCCATTGTTTGTAGTGTCTCTTGCCCGGGGCCACCGAACCATGATCACAGGGACTCCATGAAACAGTTACCTGTGTGCACGCAGTCCACTACAGTGTCTCACCACACGTGGCCTGCACACATGACCACCGCAACATGCACAGAAACTTGAATGCCAGTTTATAAGCCCCCACCCCTGTTTGTTGCATGGAAGTTTTACATGTAACCGTGTCCTCCAAAACGAACTGGATTAAGATTGAAACTAGTCAAATTTTCTTTGGAACATTACCAATCCTGTACTCTGTCTTTAAAAGGTGTTCTCTATAAATATCAAGTATTAAAAAACCACTAAGGAAACTAACTGGGCACATTATAAATCAATTTTTGGGTGAGAAAAAAAACCTAGAAAGTTTGACAAGAGAGGGATTTGAACCGAATCTCGTCAACCAATTTCTTTGTAAATGCTAATGTTTCAAAACTTGATTATAAAGACCACATGGACGTGTCCTCACCTGTTTGTAACTCTGCCGTTATATTTTCCCTCCAATCTTTCTTCACAACATCAGCTGCATTTGTTTCCATGGAAACGAGCAAGGCACAATCGAGAGCTTCTTTTTCGATCCTATCGCTGACATCCTAGTCAGAACAATGTAATAGACATTAAGAATAATCAAATGACCAAAGCAAAAGTAAACCTTATCAATATTTCTTCCTAATCACTCCATTTCTGACATAATTTTACAGGGCGTTGAATCACTAGGTAACCACAGAGAGACTGTTCCTCTGAACAGGGAGAAACTGTGGATAAGGCGCCTCCAGACCATTCAACCCCATGATTTGAACATCCAAGAAGGAAACGACTAATTACCTTTTGTCTTTGCCTTCTCCTTTTCCCCCAAGATATCCTCCTTTTTAGTCTGCCTTATTCACTAATTAATTACTTTTTCTCCCTCTTCCCAACATCGACTTTTTCCTTTGTGTTTCCAAACTTTTGTGGTCTAACATGCCCCTTTCCTTAACCCTCCCCCTGGCAGCTTCTTCATTGTTCATTCCTTGCTATTTCTGTTAGCTCTCTGCCCCTCTCTCTTTTCATCTATTTCCACTTGACTGCTTATGTTACACTAGCATACCTGTTTATGTGTATTGTGTTGTCATTTAGCCTTCAAGAGAGACTCTGCTAGGGCCGAAACGTCAGGCCACAAACTATTTTCTGCATTTCTTGTTTTGATAGGAAATGTTAAGCTCCTTTCACACCAGACAGACTTCCCAGGAAACTCGGCTGAAAAGTTGGTTCTGTGCACAGTTGCTCCACCTTACACAACCTATGCAGCCGAATGGTTTCGTATGGTTGATCAACTGTTAATGCTGCCAAATGTTGTGGGAAAACAGGGAGCCATAAAAGAGCTTTTCTCTTACCTGGAAGAACATGAGTTGTTTTTCCCGATCCCAGAAGAACGGATGCTTGAGAATGCTTTTTGATACCGGTCTGTCTGTGGGCAGACGCTCAATCATCTGAGTGATTAACTCCCTGGATATTAAATCATCTGGAAATCAACATAACAAAATCATTCCACTATTAACTTGAAATCATAGAAAAATCATAATTAAAGGAACATTACAGAATTGGTAAGAAACAAACTTGTAAAATATACTTTTTGATCACAGATTTACATAAAACTTACACGGTCTTATGATGATGATAGTAGAAAACATCCCTTGAAATATTAATGTCTGAAATGCCATATTTGATGCGAAATGACTAAACTAATTTTCCGATTGGAGTTTATCGCTCAGTGAGCGTTTTATTCATTTGTTGAATCTATATGATTTCATGCAAATGTGTAATCGGTTTTTCACTATTTTCTCGTGACCCAGATGGCCGATCAATCTCAAACTTCTACAGGTTTGTCAGTTTATGTATATGGTGGATTACATAAAGTGCTTACACTGCCAGCAACTGTTTTGTTAGCAAAAACCAATTCTGTAATGTTCCTTTAAGATAAATCATCAGGTAATAAACCACAAGGGAAACTGACTTGGTAAATTTAAAATAATTTGGGGTTGAACAAAGACAAAACGCAAGTGAACCAATGACCTCCAACATAGGGCTAGATAGCTCAGTTGGTAGAGCGCCAGCACGTTAATGCGGAGGTCATTGGTTCAAATAAAATATCGCTCTAGTCAATTTTTCTATGTTCAAATCCAAATAAAATAAAAAAAATCATTTTCAGAAATGGTTTTATGTCAAACAGATCTCTAAGGCTTATCGTGGCGTGTTGTGGTGGCCGAGCGGTTAAGAGCACCGGACTCAAGCTCTGGTGTTTCTGAACAGCAGAGTGTGGGTTCGAGTCCCGATCGTGGCACTCGTGTCCTTGAGCAAGATAATTTACCATAAATGCTTTGTCCTTCGGATGAAACATGAAGTCGTAGGTCCAGTGTACTAGGATTGGTAGTGCAGGTAAAAGAACCCTGCAAACTTATCATGGAAGAGTAGGGGTTAACCCCGGTGTTTCTGGTTCATTGCAAGCACCCTTGTTTACAGGGTTCCTCAGGCTTGCGAACTACTGTGATTAAGTTCACTTAAGAGGCATCCTTGGTTTCATTACCAGAAATACATAACGCTAATATAAGTAATATTTCCCAACCCTAACTGCCGTGTATTAAATATGTGTAATGCCATTCAATTTGAGCTGTAAATACTGCTTTTATTACAAAATACAAAATTATAAATAGGGCCGACTTAACCAGCACTGCCAATAACGGTCATGCAACTGAAGGTTGTCAACAAAAAAAAAAAGGAAAGTGCCAGTCACAGCAAGACTTTGTACTGTGTTTTTTCTATTTTCAATGGCACTGCTGAAAAACCAGAAATGAAGAAATCAGCTATAAGCTCAGAAAGTTACATCCCTGCAATACACAGTCTGATACTTGAGCCAATTTAAACAGCCCAGACTCTGCCAGAGGTGGCAAATATTTAAGGACAAGAAAGAAATCAAAAATTGTTACCTTGCGGGACTTTATCTAGTGAGGAATTTCCAGCTAAGATGTTGGCCTGTCTGTGTAAGGAGTCACCAAACGGATGCTTGCCACTGGAAAGTATGTAATAAAACACGCAGCCAAGGGAGAACATGTCTACGGCCGTTGTCTGTTTAAACGATACACGTAAAGAAAATAGTTACAAGTGAGAAACACGGACCCCCCTTGCACCGATGTCCCACGCAGCTACTGTCGACCAATGGTCTGCCATTTTGGGAGTCAAAATGAATGTAAAGATATGGGGCGGGTTCTCGCAATGCGTTGCGTCACCTAAAAAGCGTATCGGAGCATTACCGTTCCCAGTGGCGAGTGGCCAGTTTGAATCCTATAATAATTAATACAAATACTGTAGCTGCAGGTAACTTTGGAATCCCTTTATTGATAAACACATTGGTTCATTCGCTGGTGTCTTTCAAGGCTAAATTAAAGACTCACTTGTTCAGGGAGGCTTATACTCTTACACAGGGCTCGAATTTGACACTGGACCGCAGGCCCGAGGCCAGTGATTTTAGCATCGGGCCAGTAAACTCATAATCGGACAAGTCCGGCGGTCTTGGTGTTTGTGTTCAAATGTTGACTTTCAGTCTGATAAATACAACTCTGTTGATTATCAAAGACTTCATACCCATAATATACAAATGAGATAAATCTTCTCTTAGTGCTTTTTCAAATTCAAACAGTTCAAATATGAACCTGTTTAGGCCTTTATCTTCTCACTTCAATTCTGGTCTTGTACTCAAAATTCTGGTCCAGTAAATTTTTTTTAGCTACAAGCCCTGCGGTCTTGTTGGTTTTCCCCCCAAATTCTAGCCCTGATTACAGTGTTTTGTTCCCCATCATATGGGGTGAGGGAGTCTGCTTTTTATGATCTTTGTTTAATTTGTTGCTGCATCTGTTTGGTGTTTTGGGCTGTCTTGTATGTATTTTGATGTAATTGTTATTGTTTGTAATTTGCTGTAATTTGTTATAGAATTTTATTGTAATTTGCACCTTCGAACATCCTCAGATGGAGAGGGCGCACAAGAAAGGGAATAAATTATTATTATTATTATTATAAATAACAGCCTCACTGTTCTTTCTTCACCAGTCAACATCTCCGGAGCGATCCATCCCTCGGTCCCGGTGGCCCCCGACCTCCTCGAGAATGACCTCCGACCTGCTGATAGCTTCTTACACAGTCCAAAGTCGGAGATCATGGCTTTGATCTGACCGTGTTGGTTTGGCTGGGATATTAAGACATTGTGAGGTTTGATGTCTCTGTGAACTGAGATAAGAAAATTGCCATGTATGAGAAACGGTCCTGTGTAACCAACTAAACACAAAATACAAGATTGATGATCATTGGGAAAATAATATCAGGCCATGACCAAGTGACTTTGGCTTCGGCTGAGCAACGACAGCGTTGAAGAATAGGTGGTAGCCATAGCCACTGCCAAAGCCATTAATTCAGACACAGTCTTAGTTTCAATCTGAAAGCTCACTGGCTGCAAAGTTCATACAAGTGTTGAGACGTTTAACTGAAAAAAAGCTACAAAAGCGAATTAACTGTTGCCAACTGCCTACCAAGAAAAGGCATTCGAATTTTAATGTTCACATATTTTTTACAAAGACACCTTTGGGAAAAATGACTCCTGTGCTCTAGAAGTGTTCCCTTTGCATGCACATCAGTTGGTTGCCTCCAAGCTGCTTGACAATGCCTACTTGTGCAGCCGCTAACAAAAGATTTGTGCACTTTTGTGGAAAGAGCTTGAAAATTTGCTATGATGGCTGGTATTGGCTGGCTAAATATCAATTTAGATGTGGACCCACCTTGGGCCTTTCCTCTTTGGGGGTGGAGCACATTTGTAAAAAAAAAAGGGGGTCTTGGATATAGATATTGGGAGAAATAATGCTAAAATCTAAATAAGGTCATATCCGAATTGGCGGCTACAGCTATGGCTTCAACTGTTGCTAGGGGTGTTGCTAAGGACATCCTATACTTCAACACATGACGCGTAAATTTAGCCGTAGCCGTAGCTTTAGCCGCCAATTCCGACACGGCCTACTTGTACTTTCTGACACAAAAGTATAGGCTTGAAAAATCAACGTTATAAGTTAAGGCACAAATGAGTGTAAACAATCTGCCCTTGAGTGGGGGGAGTTTCAATAAAATCCAGGCTGTTCCCGGTACATTACCTATGTTAAGGGAATGAAGATGTGCCAACCCTGCCGTTGCCTGGTGTAAGACATCAGTTGTCTCTAGACTTTTAAAACTATCCCTATTTGCTGCGTACTCTTGTAGCGTTGCTGTGCACAGCTCCAAGGCAATGTATCGGAACTGTGGATCTTCCTCCTATGAAAATAATATATAGTACAATTCATTAAAGATCAACTTGGACGAAATCACACTAATTTGACTATTTACCCGTATTCTTTGTGTTAAGTTATTATTTGGTCATAACTGTGTTTTCTTTTTCGGAAATTTTGTTTAAATTTGATCGGAAAAACTAGCTTCCCCCCCCCCCCTCTTTGATTTTTTATCTAGTTTATTTTCCTGCCGTTGGCGTAAAGTACGTCACAACACAGACTGGATAAAGGTTGTTTATCTTTGTTGCTGTGCATTTTCCATTGTCTTGTTTGGATTGAGTTCAAAGTGTGACATCACAGTGCTTTTATAAATTCCTAGGTGCTTAGGGGCTTTTCGTGAAACTGCACTCTTGCCCAGCGTGACACTCATCAAATTGTGGTGGTTTTTTTTACATTATGAAACCATTTTTACTCAACTAAATGTAATCATTACACACTGGTTTACCTTCCTATAACAAAAGAACAATAATGTTAATCTCGTTCTATTTGATCTTTAACCCTCCTACTGTTAGACCCCAGAAGAGAAAGTTAAAAGCCTTCATTTAAGGTATTGCACCCAAAGAATCTGACATGATTAGTGGTAGTTTATCAATAACTAAAAATGAAATATTGTTGGGAACCTGACCTTCCATTCACGTCCATCATCAGCCATGTTCAAACGACTTCACATGTTGCATGTATTTTGTGCATTGTCCGTGGCATATGGAAAAAAATTTGTTTGTTTTTCGTGTTGAAACAGCATCATCTGAATAATTGTGACAAATCAAATGCCTTCTCTATCGTTTTTTTTTTTAAATTCCCTGAAAGAATCCAAACGTGACACTTAAGCAAGACACTTAACCATTATTGCTTCGTCCTTCGGATGGGACGTAAAGCCGTAGTTCCTGTGTGCTGTGTAATGCATGTAAAAGAACCAAGTGCACTTATCGAAAAGAGAAGGGGTTCACCCCGGTGTTCCTGGTTTGATTGGCTGCATATTGCGCCACAGCACCTTGTAAACTGTTACATGGTGCTATGTAAAGGAATAGGTCTAATACTTCAAAACGTAGCTCCACAATACCTTGCAGGATAATACTTTATGTTGAAGCGCCTTGAGTGTCACTGAGTGACAGATATGCGCACTATATAAGAAGTAATTATTAATCCTCTTGTCTGACTCTACTCTCCCCTTCTCCTTGACACTCACCATGCAGAAGTAGCGGATGACGTTTGGATGTTCATCGGACTCTCTGAGTAGATCAACTTCTCTGTCAGCAAAACTAAAGCAGTCAGGCAGGATCCTCTTGACTGCTACGTCCCGATTATCAAACCGCCCTCTGAGAGATAGAGCAAGGGAAAAACAACGACTGAAATCTTGTAACTATTTCAAGAGCTTTTTCTTTTTTTTAAATAAATGTTTTTTTTAATGTTCGCCCTGAACAAATTATGGAACACTCTCCCTCCCCAAATTCAAAAAGCTTCTTCCTTACAAACACTTAAAGCTATGTTGAAGACTCACTTATGCAAATCTCTGTAATTACCTAATTCTGCAGCTTCTGTTGTTTACCTTTCTCATGTTTATTTTCTGCTTTGTTTTTGCATTATTTTTTTTAATTTTGTATCTTTGTATTTTGGTGATGTTGCCCTGGTTTTACTTAATAGTCTACTAGGACATCAGCACCATAGCGCTTAGAAACGTAGTATTAAGCGTGGTATAAATGTCTATTATTATTATTATTATTATTATTAACAAGCCTAAAAACCACTCTTGGTAAGGAGCTATAATAAGAAAACGTTTAAAATGAGCTGAAGGTAGGAAATTGCTATTCTTCTTAAAACAGTCTAGATTGTAGGATGGAGGGAAACATGCACCAGGCAAGGAGTTCCAAAGAGATGCAGTTCATGGAATAAAGCTGTTGGAATGGCTCTTTGTTCTACATCTCAGCAAAGCAAGAGTGTGTGGGTGAGAAGAAGCAGGAAGCCTGGTATCACGCTCAAACATCCCGCTAGGAAGAACCAGCAGCTCATTCGTCTGCATATTGATTTAATTTTTGACCAATGCAATCAGCCAGTAAGGGAGGTGACCTTTGAACCTGATCACTATGCCTTTTGACCCGCATTAGCATCTGCACCAAGTTGATGTTATGACACAAGTGTTACAAACCGGATTGGAACCCACACCCCCACGACTTTGTTTTTTCTTATGACGAGGTGATGAATGAAATGGTCATAAATGAATCGTTAAACATGTAACAGAGTTTATAAAGTTCATTCAAACCCTCATTCCCTGAACCTTTTTTTTGCCTGCAGGTGACCTCAATCCTCCTCTCCTATGTAACTCCACACCAGTAGACCCTTCCCATGAAAATGTAAATTGAACATCGCGCATGCGTACTCTCTACTGGTTGGCAAAATGAGTGAACATCGCGCCTTTATGTATGGGACTGATGGTGGCGTGACGCACACATGTTTGTGCGTCTTCCTAGTGCACAACTCTATGGTTTGCCAACCAATAGCGTCTGTGCGCATGCGTGAATTAATTTACATATTTCATGAAGGGTCTATTTGTTTGGACTTCGAGACTGGAGCACCTGACCCAGTGATAAGGGATTGTTATTTCGGCTTACAGCCCCCCGTCCTTCCAAATCCTTCATTTCGGCAAAGACGATATAGGATTTGAAAGGATAATGAGAACAAAAAACCACTTACTTGTAGACAAACGTGCCCTCGCATCCTTGACCAAGGATCTCTTTAGGGTTGAACATAATCTTGCCCACCTTGGTGTAACCCTCTGGAACATCATCAGCTGGCCTGTCTCTGTTGCTTGCCACGCTCTGATTGGACGCTTGGGATGAACGCGGCTGGTTAGAGACAATCACTATTGGCTAAAAAATAATTGTAAAAAATAAAATAAAAAATACCCAGTGAGAACGAATTCCCAGTATAAGTTATGAAATTGGGTCTTTCCTCAATCTAAGGTAGTTCAAAAACGAAACAGCAGCTCCTCGAACAGACCAATTCGGTAAGTTGAATAGTTCTGACTGGTTGGTCGATTCACAAGAACATGTTATGGACAGGAAGCTTCACACACAGAGTCATTGACAGCTGGAACCTACCACCTAGCTCAGCTGTAAAAAGCACCAACAGTCAACAGCTTCAATCCAAGTTTGGCGGTTTTTACTCCAAGAAATGCAACAAGTTCACATACGGCATGTAGAGTGATAATCAGCAGTCTGTTTTTTTTTGCAGTGCTATCACCTTTAAAAGTATTATACAGGATTGGTAGAGCTGACAAAACAGTCGCAAACAAAGTTCATGTTTTGTGTGATTAACCATATACATGAAATAACAAACCTGTGAAAATTTGAGCTCAATTGGTCATTGAGGTCACAAGAAAATAGTGAAAAGAGACCTTATGTGTTTTCGGTTTTTCAAACATCGAGTTTATTATCGCGCGCGATAAAAACTATTGTTTTATTCATTTCTCAGAAACGATAGCATTTTAGGCATAAATACTTTAAGGAACCCTTTCTACCACTACTTACTTTAAATCATGTCGGTTATGTTTTGAATCTGTGAACATTTGTGTTGTTCGATCTTACCAATAGTGTACAGGGCCCTTTAACTCAAGCCTTTCTACAGTACAACGTTTGCCAAATATAATTAAGTATTGTGAAGTGCAACCTCGTCCCCGTGGTTTACTTTAATTCCAACCATGTTTACAATAGTAAACCCTGGGAGGGAAACTCCTTACTTGGACCCTGATTGGACAAAACCAAATGTTAACCTTGGGCCAAACGCAACATGACAAACAGGCTATTAAATCTGGTACCGGACAGAGACCATGACGAAGTGTGAATTTCGAAAAGCAGCCAGAATTATTCTAAATTTTGGATATGCAAATGATCCAATACCAGGGTGAGAGAGCGGTCAACCTGGTACTGCTCGACACACCCGGAACTTGGTATTTTGATTGTCTTAGGGTGGGCGTAAAAGGCTTTTTAGTCTTATTTTGGAGCTCGACAACACAGGTGAATACAGGTGAATACAGGTGAATACAGTGAATACAGGTGATACAGTAATACAGGTGAATACAGGTGAATACAGGTGAATACAGGTGAATACAGGTGAATACAGGTGAATACAGGTGAATACAGGTGAATACAGGTGAATACAGGTGAATACAGGTGAATACAGGTGAATACAGGTGAATACAGGTGAATACAGGTGAATACAGGTGAATACAGGTGAATACAGGTGAATACAGGTGAATACAGGTGAATACAGGTGAATACAGGTGAATACAGGTGAATACAGGTGAAATACAGGTGAATACAGGTGAATACAGGTGAATACAGGTGAATACAGGTGAATACAGGTGAATACAGGTGAATACAGGTGAATACAGGTGAATACAGTGATACAGTGAATACAGGTGAATACAGGTGAATACAGGTGAATACAGGTGAATACAGGTGAATACAGGTGAATACAGGTGAATACAGGTGAATACAGTGAATACAGTGAATACAGGTGAATACAGGTGAATACAGGTGAATACAGGTGAATACAGGTGAATACAGGTGAATACAGGTGAATACAGGTGAATACAGGTGAATACAGGTGAATACAGGTGAATACAGGTGAATACAGGTGAATACAGGTGAATACAGGTGAATACAGGTGAATACAGGTGAATACAGGTGAATACAGGTGAATACAGGTGAATACAGGTGAATACAGGTGAATACAGGTGAATACAGGTGAAATACAGGTGAATACAGGTGAATACAGGTGAATACAGGTGAATACAGGTGAATACAGGTGAATACAGGTAAATGGAAAGTATTGATGGGCTGCAGGAATATTTGAGGTCCAACGTCTCCAAATATTTAGACGACTCACCTTAGGAATCAGGTAAAAGAGAGCCAAGATGCCCAGCAGCAGAGTGAGGATCCCTCCCACGAAGACTCGATCAGTCAGCACGATACGGAACCACAGCTCCTTCCCCTCTACCCCTTCCAGGGTGTTGTTGTTGTTGCTCGGGTCGGGGGCCGGAGCCGCCGGTTTGACGGGCAAGATGACGCGGTCGCTGTCGGTGATGGCGTGTTTTCTCGGGTACAGTCTGGAGGGGATGAGGACGGCGTGGGAGTCCTCGGGCACTTCATGATGACCTGTAAAAGTGGAATTAGGAAAAACTATAAATAAACAAATAGTAGACTTGCGGGTACAACCATGTGTAAATCTCTTTTGTGTGAGTGTTGGCTCTGAGAAGAGCCGGTTTGGTCTCGACGTTTCGAACAGTATACTCTGCTCGTCTTCAGGAGGGCGGAATTGTTTACAAGATACTGAAACCAGTTGATCTTATAACGGTGAAGGAAAACCGACATTGACTATCAACACAATTCACCATCACACGATAATTATTGCCTGCGCCTATTCGGCAGTCGGCAGTCAAATTCCTTGTTTGTTAACGGGCAGTGTGCATTGTAGAAGAGGCATGCGCAATTAAACGTTCACCATATCTTGACATGCAATTTCATTTCCAAAATGGCAGACCACTAGCAGACAGTAGCCCTGAGTGACATCAGTGCAAGGGGTCTATACCGGCATGATATTTGGTCCTTGGAAAACAAGTAGTAACATTTTATTTTTAGTACAAGGGCTGACCTACATTTTCACATGGTGTAGGCTAGAATAGATATTTCAGCTATCTAATCACAATTTTTTCTGGTGTTTCCAAGAAAAAAAAGAAAAAGAAAAAAGAAAGAAAAAAAAAAACGGAAATCAGACTGAAGTAGGAAGAAAATCATGCCGGTCTATAGCAGACTTTGAGACTCTACAGGATTGGTTAATAAATCGCTGTTGTTTACAGAAGTCCAAGCATGCACACTCTCTGACACAAGAACAATGAACATACACAGACAGTCTACTGCCCCTCGCCCTCCCCAGTCCACCCCTCCCCAGTCCACCCCAACCATCTCTAAAAGTCTGCTGTTGATTTTGAATATTCCAACTTTTTAGAAATAAATAGGATTTGCATGTCTGGCCTCAGGCTGCAATAAGTAATGCCTGTTGAATGATTTGGGGTCGTCCACGTTAAGGACTGGTTTAACAACTGGGCATAATAGAACTTTCCAAAGAACAAGCAGAAAGTGTTGGGTGCTACAGAGCAAGACATTTAACTATAGTAGACCTTTCCCATGAAATATGTAAGTTACACATCGCACAAACCTTACCGGTTGGCAAAAATGAGGGAACATTGCGCCTTTTTTTATGGGACTGAAAGTGGCGTGATGCATGACACACTTGTGCGTCTGCCTAATGCCCAATTCTATGGCGTTTGCTAACCAATAGAGTCTGTTTGCATGTGCGAATGGAATTAGCATGTACCATGGGTGAGGCTTGGGTGAGGCTTATTCTGCTTCCAAGAATTTATCTGCCAAGCACATTAATTTGAAGGGAACCAGTCACAGGTCATGTACATTGCAAGTTATTTTGCCTGGTAACCTGTTTCTGCAAAGCCAGATTTTTTCCAGGGATAAGCAGATTTATGTTTGTGCCTAAAATATTAAAATTAATACTAAAGGCACTGGACACTATTGGTTATTATTCAAAATAATTGTTAGCATAAAAACTTACTTGGTAACGAGCAATGGAGAGCTGTTGATAGTATAAAACATTGTGAGAAACGGCTCCCTCTGAAGTAGCGTAGTTTTTGAGAAAGATGCAATTTATTTGAATTGATTTTGAGACCTCATGCGTGAGTTCTCGAAATCAAGCATCTGAAGCACACAACTTCGCGGTGACAAGGGTGTTTTTTCTTCCATTATTATCTTGCAACTTCGACGACCAATTGAGTTCAAATTTTCACAGGTTTGTTATTTTGTGCATATGTTGAGATACACCAAGTGAGAAGACTGGTCTTTGACAATTACCAAAGGTGTCCAGTGTCTTTAATGTAAGACTGAGGGAGGAAGAGACCTACCGATTAACAAGACAGGTTTAGGTGTTGTGACTGTGGGGTTGATGGGACCAGGCATGATGGTGACCATCCGGCTAGCAACTGGACTTGCATCAACGCTTGGGGTGGGGTCTGGGGTGGACGACTTAGGCCCCTCAAGGAGAGGTGGGCTCCATCGCCTTGGCTGTAAACGAAATCATAACAATAACTATGTGTTAATTCAAACTGCAACTCACAACCAAGTTTTCAAGCAAAAAAATAATAATATCCACCCCCCAAAAGCATGAAAAGATGTAAGTGTGACAACTGAAAAATCGCTAAAACCATCACAGATGAATTAAATTACAAAATAGAATAGACAACTGTTGTTTTTAAAGTTGCATGGTCTGATTTTGGCCGACAGAAATATGTTTCCCGTTTTTTTTTATCTAGGACAATTTTTTGACAGATGATGCTCTTTCAAATAAAAAAACATACAAAAGCTTTCGCATATATGCCACAGACAATGCACAAATTACATGTAACATGCTAAATTGTTTGAGCATGGAGATAATGTTCAGATCCCGACAATAGTTTGTTTTTTAGTTTTTAATTAACTACCTTTGAACATTGGCTGATTTTTTCATACAATACCTTATATGAAAGCTTATTGCTGACTCAAATCAATATAAATAGCTTTTTTTGTAAATTTAAATCAAAATTTTGTGTCATATCAGCCAAATATCAAACCTAGCATCCTAAATGGATCAGGCACTTCATTAAAAATATAAATAATTGCTGGAGAGCTGAGAGCTTGCTTACCACAATTAGGACAGTTCCCTCCTCTACTACGGCCGGCATGGCAAACACTCCATTCTCATATTCACCAATAAACAAGGTAGGGCTATGAAAACAAATGCAAGATATCAGTTATGGATAAACTGAAAACCCTTTAAAAAACACTTCAAAAATAATAGACCCTTCCCATGAAATATGTTAATTACATTCACGCATGCATACAGACGCTGCTGGTTGGCAAACGCCATAGAGTTGTGCACAAGGCAGATGCACAAACGCGTGTGCGTCACGCCACCACCAGTCCCATGCAAAAAGGCGTGATGTTCACTCATTTTGCCAACCAGTAGGGAGAGTGCGCACGCGCGATGTTCAGTTTGCATATTTCATGGGAAGGGTCTATTGTTGTAAGCTGCTTAGTTTGTCAAATGATAATGATAACCAACCAATCTTTTTCTTTAGTCTTTCGCAGACAACTAAAGCACAGTAGTCAAAAGGTTAAGCAAAAAAAAAAAAAAAAACCTAACCGGCTTTTTTCAGAGCCATCGCTTCTTTCAACAGAGCACACTGGTCAAAACTTTTTTTTGAAAAACAACAACAAAATCCAACTCTCTTCTTTTCAACTCACGTCAGTGTAGATTTCTTCTCATACCCAAGGAGTCTGTTCCTCCATTCGGGGAACTCCGTGCCGTCCAGCAGATGCCCCATGGTCTCGGGCGAGATGCTCGTTACAGACACTTTGCGGATCCCCTCGGGGTGAACGGTGTAGATGGCGACTACCGGGGAGCTGTAGCTAACGTCCCATAGCATCTCGCCGGTATGCGTGTCTAGCGTCACGAAGGAACCGTCTGTGATGGACGAGAAGTGCCTCAGACCTGTGACAAACAAAAAGCAGAAAAGGAAGCAACCGACTTTAAAATCAGGTTTATAAATTTATTTTTTTCTATTGCCAAAATTCCATATATATTCAAATGTGTATCACATTAAATTTACTCCAAACATGCTCAGAGAGGGCCCATTATGCAGCCGATCCAGAAACACCAGGGCAAGCCCCTTCTCTTTCACGATAAGTGTCCTGGGTGTTTGATGTGCATATACACAATGAGCATGACCTACAGTTTTACAAAACTGGAATTACACAGAGGCCACGGGGACCATAGCCTCTGTTGCCCCTGGTCTTGGCCTCGTTGCCCCTTCAAAAAGTTCCCCATGGACTTTAGCGTTTTCCAATGGAAGTGCCCTTCCAAAAATGAAAATGGCCTTGCCCTCTCAAATATGAAATTCCAGGCCTGGCTCTACCTCCCATCAGAAAGGTGCAGGCCCCTATTCATGTTCCAGACAAGCCACCAACCATGAAAATACATGGAATGGTCTCCCATCCAAATACTGACCACAGTCAGTGAAGCTTAACTTGGCAGTTATAACTCTAACTCTTCTTCCATTGAGCTGACCGTGAGGCATTTTTACAGGCAGCGAGCTCTAGGCAATCTAAATATCAGGTGCAACACGGTCGTATCTCCTAAATTAGCATTATCGGGAAACAAGTTAATGGTAGGCACATTTTGAGCGTACTAAGGATACGCACTCACAGAAATACAGAACAGTGATTGGGACCTCCCCTTAGTGGCTACCTCACTTCTTTCAAGGCAGAAAGACATTTTGGAGAAAACAAAACACAAGGACACTCAAACCTTGAAAGGTCAAAATATTGAATGACCACTTAATAGGGCAGGTGATGATTAAATCGCACACAGCGGCTAATCTCATTCTTAATCTTATCCAAGGGATTAAATGATTTAAGATATATCTGCTTACCATAGTCTTTCTCGTCCACTGTGAGATGGTTTCCGTAATCAATGTAAGTCACATTCCATCTAGACATACAATTAATAGAGACAGAAATTATTGTGGTTTATTACTTTATACAGAACGTTTTTTTCATAACAATTCTTGGTGTGGCATAGCAGTACAACAAAAATTTACCAACAAATGAGAGACCACAAAAATGTTCGACACAAATAATTTTATACTCTGGTCTGAATATTTCACATTTTTTCATGAAATATGTAAACTAATTTTTGTGTAGATACTATTTTCAGATTAATCGATCTTTGTATAATCGGTTTGCAGTAACACCGTGTGTATATCCACTCTGCTATCTAGATTGTTCTTGAGAACTTGTCTTGCTACTGCCGCGGAGTAGATTTTGGAATTCAGGAGACTACTTTAGTTCTGAGAAGAAACTGTCCTGCTTATTAAGTACCACCTGGGGAGGTAGGAAATCGGCCGGAACTACTACTTTCACTTTAGTGGATGGAGGGGATCACTTCACGTTATTAACTTCACTGCTGCAGGGTGAGTAATTTACCGGTCTACACTCTAGTCATCGTCAGGAGACTGAAGAGTGCTTGAGATGCTGGTCTCTTTATAGGGAAACATTGATACCTCACCATGCAATGCCTCAAAACCCGTACGACATTTTGTAAGTGCACATCTGTATACACTCTACCCTTAGAGATAGATTCAAGCCCATGGTGGGACAGCATGGTTATACGTGTGTGTAACAACAAGTGCTCCCTCTAGTTCTATTATACAACTCTTTGGTCCAGAGCAAACACAGTTCATATAGTCCCCCATCCAAGGCGAAACGCTGCTGGTACCCTGCTGGTCACGCGCACCTTCTTAAACACACGGGGAGCAAGGTTTTAGGCAGGATTTGGTAAAAGAGTGTCAAAATTTGGTGAAAATTTTAAAACTGGGTGTCCAAATACTCACTTACAATACATTAACATGTAAATGACAGGTAAAACAGGGTGTCCAAATTTAAAACAGGGTGTCCAAAAGACACCCAGACACCCCCTCTGGCTAACGCTATGACCAGGAGCAGCTGTTGTCCGATGATCTGCCTACTTTTGCCTCAGTGAGGGCGCTGTTTGAGAGTGTAACGTCATATGCAAAGGGTCTATAATTTCCAACAAACAAAATCTAAAGAAACTCACACTCTCTCTCTGGTGTCGGAATCAAACATGGTGAGTGTGAACTCCGTCCGCCCGAGGAACAAGGTCCTCGAGTCGGCCGTTGGACAGGACTTCTGCGTCGTCTCCGTTGCCATGGTGTGCTGCCTCTCCCCCGTTGCTATGTCGATCGCAATCCAGCTGTCCAACTTACGACCTAATCATCCCAGAGATGAAGAAATGTTTGAATTCTACAGAAAATATCCCTAAAGAAATCATCCCTAAACAAAACACTGATTAATTTTGAAAAAAACCAACAACAAACAAACAAACAAGAAATGAGGTTGTGTATGCTTACCAGCATAAAGTACACCATCAGTACTTCTACAAGGTGAGGCAGTCACAAGGTCTGGTATTGTGAAAGGCAATTTCTGTGAAAAAAGGGGTAAGAGACAAAAATTTGACGCTTTGTTCATTGTCATCTTGAAATAACTTTATGATCTTATTTCTATTAATTATTGTTCAACACTGTATATGTAACTGAGACGTTGGTGGTACTTCTGTCAAAGAGTGGAATATTTTCTGTACCTGCTTTGTCCTTCCAAATGGGATGTTAAGCCATAGTCTAAGCTCCAGAATGCAAAAAGCTTGGACTAATAATACACAGGTCCTTTGTTCTGGGGTACTGTATGTAGCAGGGCTTGATATACCCACTAGACCACAGGCCAAGTCCAGTAATTTTAACATTGGGTCAATATTAAAGGAACATTACAGAATTGGTTTTTGCTAACAAAACAGTTGCTGGCAGTGTAAGCACTTTATGTAATCCACCATATACATAAACTGGCAAACCTGTAGAAGTTTGAGATCGATCAGTCATCTGGGTCACGAGAAAATAGTGAAAAACCGACTACACATTTGCAAGAAATCAAATAAGTTCAACAGATGAATAAAACGCTCACTGAGCGATAAACTCCAAACGGAAAATTAGTTTATTCATTTCTCATCAAATATGGCATTTCAGACAGAAATATTTCAAGGGATGTTTTCTACTATCATCATCATTAGACCGTGTAAGTTTTATGTAAATCTGTGATCAAAAGCATATTTTACAATTACCAATTCTGTAATGTTCCTTTAACCGTAAAGCTGAACAAGTCCAGCGGTCCAGAGTTTTCCTGTTTTTCTGTTTTTATTTACTTTACTTGAGGTTTGCATGTCCAGATGACCTCTTAAAAGTTCAGCAAGGGGTGAATTCACAAAGGATAGAAAATACGTTGGTCTTGTACAAAGGGAAAAGTTCTGAGCTCAAAGAACTGCGGGCAGGTGCAAAATTTATTGAAACTCGAGCCTTGAGTAAGACATGAAAACGCAATCCAGAATATTAATTTCCTTAAAACCATTGAGGGCTACATGATTCAATTTACTAATTATCCTTGATTGTTCATTTGATATAAAATAAAAACAATTGAAAAATATATCACAAAGGAACGATAATCAAAGGACACTGACTGACACATTGAGTTGGTTAATCACTGGTTCTTTTCAGAACCACGACTCATTGGAAAGATAACTAAATGGTGTTACCGCAAGCCAATGCTCCGTATTTTTTACCGCGTGAGGGCGCTCTCAAAATTTTGTTTATCACTTCCGGGGGTATAACTTAAGCAATTATCGTCTGCTCAGCTAGCTGTGTACAGTTTTAACATCGGCGTTCTGTCACTTCTGTGCGCGATAGTTTCTAGTAATTGCTTCTAGAATCTAAGGTGGGTTAATAACGGCTCCTTTAAAGGTCTTATTGTCTGTGATGGATATGATGTCTGGTAGTAATGTGTTTCAGTCCTTACATGCCTTAACTGTCTGGAGAAAGTATTTGAAGCAGTTTTTGTTTGCGGAGAACAGTTGTTTCTAGAAAGAGGAAAGGATGAGCCACGCTTAATTTCCAGTTCTGATATTGTAAGATTAGATGCAGGGCTCTTTATTTCTTTAAAGGAGCCGTTATTAATCCACCTTAGATTCTAGAAGCAACTAGAAACTCGCACACAGAAGTGACAGAACGGCGATGTTAAAACTGTACACAGCTAGCTGAGCAGACGGTAGTTCGATTAAGTTATACTCCCGGAAGTGGTACAAATATATTTGAGAGCGCCCTCACGCGGTCAAAAATACGGCCCATTTAATAAAAGTAAAGAGAGAAACCCCCAAAATTCTACAACACGAACAATGAGGTATTGACCTCCATGATGATTACATGCAGTTCAATACTGTCGTTCGATCAAAGGTGAAACCCGATGCTGTAAAAATAATTTTAAAATAAAGATTAACCTTTTGCACATCTATCTAGTCAATAACAATCCACGTTTAACTGCCTACCCGCACACTTCCCAGTACATGTTTACTTCCGTTTTTTCATTTCAATGTGTGAGTTGTTTTCATTCCGTCACTGTGTCAACACATATAGTTTTAATCAGTGTATTTGATTTGGTATCAGTGCAGTGCTGTCTCACTATCACAGAGTGAGATTTATCCACTTGTAATATCCGTACTGGTTTTTCTCTTATGTTTCCACTGAAACATTATATGATATTAGGCCTTGCGCTTCAGCTTTTTTTTTGGTGTGTAAAGTAGCCCACCGTGCTAAATAACTGTGCATTTTATTTGCCAAAAGGAAGTTTCAGTAACCTAAATTTTTTAACCTGCATCGTCACAAATGTCTGATTAATGGCAGTGATCACAACCAGTTTAATGTTAAAATGACATTCAAACACTCAAAAAACTAATTTAACACATCTAAAAAAAAATTAATTCACAGCTGAAACAGGAAAAAATATGAGCAAAATAGTTGGCACAGTTTTTAGTAGCCCATGGGCCAAGTTGAGAAGTGGTGTTTACTAGCTAAGCACCCCCCAAAATGCTTACTAGATTAAGGTTACCAGCCAAAATACCATTCCACATGTATCGTCTGTGACTGGTATCCTGCTCATTTTTCGCTTAGCAGAAATTTTTTTAAGCACTATTTGCTGCTTAAGCAGCTCTATGAAACTGGGCCCAGGTTGACTCATGTCCAAGACATACCTTGAGGCCATCGCTGCCACTGCTAACCGCATACAGTGAACCATCTTTAGGGTCTGGAAGAAACATTGGTCCCTCAGCCATGTCAACTGGTACTTTGATGATCGGACCTAGAGGAAAAAAAAAATAATCATCATAATTTGAGTAAGGAAATAACTGGTCGTTATAAAAATTACTTCTTCTTTATTTTCATAGTTCAAATAATCTAAAGGTAAGGGTCATAGATTGGCAAGTACTCCAAAAATGAATGGCCATAAAAACTGACTTGATGAAAAGCACTGCAGCTGTTGATAGTAATATGGTCGAGGTAATATAGTTTGGATAATTTGTCACCCAAAACCATCTGAACCTGAGAAATGATTCGTGCGTTAATAATGTCTAAGATTTCTGAGGGTTGGTGTCAGTTCGTGAATGCTGCGGCCAGAGATGTGTTTGGTAGCCATTGTCACCTCACTGTATGTGATGCGATCAAGCTAAATGAGTCGTTTGTCGGTAAATGCATTATTAAATAACAGACCAAAATAGGTCGACAGGGGTGTACATTTCTATACATCTCTTGGTGTTTAGACTTCCATAACTTTCGAACCAAAGGTGGTATCAACACAGGGTTTTCATATTCTTAAAGCTGAGATTGTACTTCTTTCAAATAGATAAAAAAACAAAAATTGACAAGGGTCGACAAAAGACTCATTTAGCTTGATCGCATCACATATATACTTGTATGTGGATGGATTCAACGTTTATGTGAAAGCAGACACTGTATTTAGCTGAAACTTTCAGATGTGACTTTTATTGTATCTTTTTTTACAATGTTGGCTATAAGCCAGAATTACGTTGACAAAAAACAATCTAGATGACTCCTCCTTTATGCCTTTAAACACTACTTTTCATATTTTTTTAAACAAAGGAAAGCTAAACAGATTTTTTTAAAAGCACTGAAAACACTTACAAGCTGAACAGAGAAATTTGCAATAATTGAATTGAATTATCATTATCAGGGTTCTGCCCAGGATTTCCTTAGTGGTGGAAACATGTTTCCCTGGAAACCATTGCGAGATGGATAAGTTACACGACAGATCATATAAATAGATACAAATCAAAGAAGTGCTCAAAATGAATGGCTTTGGATACCAATTTTAAATTTCATTGAAAACCTTTGAAAGGTAATTGCAAGTGTAATTAAAAAATTTGGAACATGTGTGGCGGTCGGAAACAGAGAAAATTCTGCCAGTGGTGGTTGGGGAATCCTGAGTGCCGGGCGGGTTCTCCAGCACCGACCACTGTGAGCAGAACCCTGCATTATTATTAAACATTTTGTTTTACTACCCTCACACCTAAGTGATTTATAGGCACTGTTTTCTTAGTTACCCCCCACTACTGACTCAAATCACCAGGGCAAAACTTAATGGTGCTGCCTACAGTAGAGTTTTGCGCGTTTTACCGCTCATCGAAATACGCACATTACACACAATCGCCGGATTCAGAGTGCCCTCAAATTGGGACCAGAATAAATCTTGGTTGCACCAATTTTGGAGTCAGATTCCCCTTGTTTTACTGTGCATTGTTAGCCGGCGCGCATGCAGAAAGACGCGCACCGTCTTTGCATTCCCTTTGACGCCCAGCATGGCAGACCAAGGGCAGACAGTGGGCCGTGTGGGACGGCAGTGCAAGGGATCAATTCTTTGTCTCAACAACTAGACCGCCCCCCCCCCTTTGACGAGAGGCCAGGTCAACTCCTGTACCTGGCAGTGGATACCGTAAACAATTCAACAGGTGTCTGTCACACATGCAGGTCTGCATTACAAATTGTTTTTACAGAAAATTACATTTTCATTGCATTACCAGTAAAAAAATATATATAATAATTTAACCCGTTCGTGTTCTATGCATACAAAACACTGCTCTTCCAATGATACCAAAATTTAGGAAAATCGATGTACACATGTATAATTGTAAACGATGGACTGATGGAATAACAATCACAATATTTAACCTATTTATCATCATTAAATTTTTCAATCGCAATTGGGACAATTTTAAGCGAGATCGGCAACAGTGAATTGATGCCCACACCACGGGGGGGGGGGGGGGGGATCTATCGAACACAGCTATTAAAATGTAAATGTACCAAACAAAAATGCACCACACCTAAGTTTTTGGCAAACAAATTTGCCACAAAGAGACTTTTGTATTAGACCATGGAGGAAGGCAAAAAATGGATATACTGTAGTACAAGTAGCTTGTACATGTGCCTCCCATAGTTGATTTGTGCATGCATGGCTGGCCTATTGTTCTCTATTGCACTTCAGATATGCTGGGCAGACAAACAGCACAACTTCACCAGTACCATCTGTTCACATGACCTATCATATTAGACAGTGAATTTGATGGCAGTCCAAACAGACATAATTTATTATGAGGGTGGTTTTTCCTGCATTTTTATGAAATTGAAATATGGTTTGATATATTGCATGACAGTATCCCAATTATAATTTATCTATCCAGTAGGCAGTAGGGAGAAAATAACAGCTCCCAATCCAGTAAATGAACAGAGAAAACATTTGTCACTGTGTGTTCCTAACATCAATTAGGCCCTAAACTGTCTGCATTTTTTGACTGTTGCTTCTATTTGAAAATGTTTTTTAATATTTAAAAAAATTTATTTGGGTTTGATTATTTTGTTTTTAGTCTCTCTAATGTATCACAGAATTTGGAAATGTCTGAGAACATTTTTTATAAATACATTTGACTGTATTATAATAATAACAATAATGTGCAGTTCTTATGGTGCTTTAATACACCCAATGGCATCTCAAAGGGCTCATTATCTTTTCTTCTAGCTACATGTGTACACGGTATGCGGAGCCACATTCAAATATACATGTAAGACCAATTTATCTACATCAAGGGTTAACAGATACATCCACATGGCGAAACCGTGCAAGTAGCAAATATCAGTTCCCCTTGAAATGACCTTTCAACAAGTTGAATATTTCAGGAAATGCAACATCCAATCTTGAATCTATAAATGTGCCAGCCCTTCCTTTTACCCTTCAGACTGTTTGCATATATAACAGGGATGGGATTTGATGAATGTGAACATTCGTGATACTTGGCTCATAGGCCCAGCTTCCCCCTTATTCTAAACCCTGGAACCTCCCATCTGCAGATAGTTATAGGGTTTACAGACTCTGTGCATCATCCCCCCCCTTCCATAAAGAAAGAAAAAAATAAATAAAAAATAACCCTATTTGTTTGGACACAATGTAGTCTTGGTGCAAGACGTTACTATCTCATACTCATAACGTGATAACCCAACAGAGGGCATGCTTTTCTTTCATGACTTCATCGGTGCGGCTAAACTGTAAAAATGGCTGAAGCTAGAAAGGGAACCAAGGATAGTGATGCCCTCTGTTGATGAAATTTATCCATTTCGGTGGGAACCAAGAACAGCGGCACCATTTGTTTATGGAATTGATCGGGGCGAAGGTCTTGGAACCAAGATACTTAGGCACAATGTGGACTTTCTCTTTCTCCCTTTGGTGGCGCTTGACCTTTTTCAAGAAAATTTGAAGGCTCTAGGAGACTTTGAGTAAACCCTGTGAAATCACATGCCTGGCATAGTTAGTATGGAGCACGAAAAAATGTGTTTTAATATGACATCATACTGATGTCTCTTCACATCAGGCCTGGAGTTACACAAAGGCAACGGAGGCCATGGCCTCCGTCGCCCTAGTCCTCGGCCTTGGTGCCCCTTCAAAACTTCCCCATAACTTTAAGATTTTCCAATGGAAGTGCCCTTTACAAAATGAAAATGGCCTTGCCCTCTCCAAGATGAAATGGCCTGTCACATAATCCAGTAAACATTTAAAACTATGAGGATAATGGACTGGCACCTCGCAGGAATTTGTAGCGTTGTGTCTAAATCATTGGTCGAAAATACCCATGGTGTGGTAAACAATTTAACGCTTAGCATAATTTGCATCCCAGAAAGCACTGGGACAGCACAGACTCAGTGGAGTTGCTATATTTAGAAAATCAATAGAATGACATTTGAATTGCAAATCACAGGAATCTAATTAAAAACAAAATTTTTTTATGCAAGAAAGAAAACTCAACATATGTTGACGTGACCTCCAGTTACAACAAGTGACCATCTTTTTTTAGATTCCTAAATGATTACCAGGGTATATCTTTTGTAGCTGCTCACTTTAGTAAAAATAATCAATAAAAGCAACTGCAGCTGCTTTTTTTTTGGGCATTTAAAAATTACAAGAGATCATTTTTCAGAGATAGGAAGCATTGCTGTGCTTTCTGATCCGTCAAAACTGTCAAATTACAGTATTCAGATTTATGACAAACAACCAATGTTGACATCATTTCATTTTTTAAAATTTTTACAATATTGATTTTCTGGTTGGTTTTGAATCAGCTGACTAAGTGAATGTGACAAGTCTGTTCAATCAAATTTTGTTGCACTGAAGCTCGTAAGGGTTAGGGAGTTCTGGGATCTGGATGTTAGGGGGGGGGTGTTTGGAGTATGTCAGTGTGTTAAGGGGTCGCTATCTTTTTATTGCCACAACCTTACTGGGTTTATTATTATTTTTCTTTATCGGCCGAGTTGGTCTATAAAAAGCGTTTGTAAACCGTTTGTTATAAAATGTATATGGTTAGAAAGATGTTTTAAAAGTAGAATACAATGATCCAAAACAAATATGCCTTGAAATTGCGTGGTTTTCCTTTTACATCGTGAACTAACACAGTCGGCCATTTTATGGAGTCAAATGCTTGACTCCACAAAATGGCCGACCGTGTTAGTTCACAAAGTTCAAGGAAAACCACGCAATTTCGAGGCATATTTGTATGGATCATTGTTTCTACTTTTAAAACATCTTTCTAACCAATGTGCATTTTACAACAAATGGTTACAAACGCTTTTATAGACCAGCTCGACCGATCCAAGGCAACGTGTACCTTTAATAAGCTGACATTTTTGAAAGTTAGTTTTGAATAATGTTTGGTAGTACAATGATTTGTTTAGTCAAATATTACTGCCTAAATTTGAATTCTGCAGACTACAGAGACAGCTGCTATGTCACAAGATTAGGGGCAAGCTTTTGTGTAGTTATTTAAAGGACAGTGAACACCCATACACAATTTTGAATGAATGTGTACGGCACAATGGTACCAGGGTTTGCTCATGTGGAGGTTGCTGTAAAACTTGCCCCAACCGTTTGACATAGGAACTGTCTTTTTAGGCTGAGGAGTTACAATTTAAGTGGTAACTTGTGGATCAGCAAGTCAATGTACCAGACATTATTCAAATCTAAGTATCTAACTTGGCAATTGCTTATTTCCCCCTGACCCCCCCCCCCTTTGCTGGTTATACCTCAGATAACAGCAAAATTTTACCAGGGTGAGTCTATTGTTCCCTCATGGCCTGGGTGCACATTCTCAGAATCACCTCAACAGGTGTGCAAAATACCTTGCATGTCTACTGCAGCCTAGCTTCCAAAAGTCCCCTCCTCCCTAGCAGCCCCCCCCCCCCCTTAATCATTCCGGTCCATTGGCGAACTCATCTTTTAAAGACTCTTTTTGACAGCTGCAGCTATGACTGCGGCTGCTGCCAAGGGTGTTGCAATAGGCATCCTATATGTTTTACCCGGACCATCAAGCTGCAGCCGCAGACGTAGCCGCTAAACTCAGACACGGGCCATAATCTTAAAAGGCAGGTGAAATCAAGCACAGATCACATGGTGTAAAAAGCAAACCTTCTTTGATGGTCCATATGTTTTTGCCGGATTTCTGGCTGACAGCATGCACACTCCCGTCCAACGTTGAGACCAAAAGGAGTCCCTCTAAGAACTCTCTCTCGTACGGAATGCTGAGTCGACCCTGAGTGGAAGTCTGAAATAACAATTTAATGTATTGAGTGTGAGGTAGTTTTTCTCAACTCATTTAATTCGTGAAGCTGTGATAATCATGGCTCTTGGTCAAGGTTTTAGACAGGAATTGGTAACAGGGTGTCCAAATTTGCTGAATATCTCAAAACTTGGTGTCCAAATTGTTCACTTACAATACATTTACATAATATGACAGATAAAGCGGTGTCCAAATTTAAAACAGGGTGTCCAAAAGACACCCAGACACCCCTCTGGCTAACACTATGCTCTTGGTCACATTCCTTAGACCTGTAAGAGCTACGATTGAACATGTAATGTATGCATAAAAGCTTAGCAAATCTGTTTTGACGATGTGATGAATCGTCTCATACCACGTTGCCCATTTTGTGAAAGAAGATTGGATAGGTGACCTCAGCTGGCCGAATAGTACACGGTGTTACGTTTTTTTTTTTTTAATTGAGCGATAGAGCTGCAACATTTGAATGTTCCGAAATCTGGGTATGAACTCTTCTCTCCTCTTTTGTACTTCATGAAATTTATCGGGATATCTAAATTGGGTTTCTATTGCAAATGAAGTACAAAAGACCACTGTTTAACCCTTTCAGCCCCAAGTTCTTTTGACAAAAACTGCCGGAGCCCACATTATTTGACCACTCTCATTTGACCATCCATTCTCACACAACAGGAAGCTTGTGTTCAAAGTTTGATTTTAAGCACTCTATTACCTTGAAGATTTCATTTTAGAGCATAATAAGTTAACAAATTGTCTTACTTATTGAATTTACTTTCATACAGTAAAAAAAAATCATTGAAATCAGCCAATAAATGTCCAAGTTCTTGGTCTTTGTGTCCTCATGTGTTCTGTAAACCCAAACACTTTTTTTGCACACAACCTTATTCCGCTCCATAGGTTGTCAGCATTTCGGATCTTTCCTCTCCAATTTGAAGTGATTGCATAATAACAATCATCATTGGAAAGATTCAACCTTTCTCTTTCCAATGATGGTAAGCTAGGGTATGGAGGGTGAACATGGACAAAACTGCAGCTTTTTAACAATAATGTCCTTTGTGCTCAGGCTTGAGTGCTTTTTTGTGTGTTATCTTGGCCGACTAAGGTCACTGTTCGGGCTCAAGCAGGGTATAGTGCACAGCCGACTAAAGTCGCCATTGGGGCTGAAAGGGTTAACAACAATAGTGCAATACATGTAGGTCACATTTAAAATGTTGCTAAAAGCACTTTTAGTTATAAAGAAGGAAAGAAGGGAAAAACCCCTACAATTCATCAAAACCCTCTCCTCTGGTGTATGACTGTTATGCGAAAACGATTATTGCTATTCTAATTTATGCGGCAAGTTTTGCAGTGGGTCAAATACTCAAAGTCAAACCCCAAAAAGTACATATTTCAACTGATGCAGTGACCTGTTGACGAAAAAGTGTGGCCAGATAGCGCCAATGCTCAGCTTTAAGCTTTCTCATATTGAAGAGTTTTGTCTTTTTGCCAGGATCTATAATAAATAATATTCTAAAATATAAAAAGAAAAGGACAGTTTTTTTTATATTTATTAACTAGTATTCAAACTATTATTAAAAGTTTATTACAAATCTGACGTGAATATCACTCAGTCGAACATAATGTGTTGCAGCAGATGATTACAAAATTTTCATATTGTAATCCGAGTTACTGGACCCAATAACTCTCCTTTAGAAATTTGGAATGCATATTTACGCCAGATGACATAGGCCTAATGTCCAAATGTCAACAAAACACTTTTTGGGGTCCAGTAACTCAGACTACTCATGATTTTTTGCCTAAGTTATAGACAGGTTTTAATATGATGTAAATCGGCCATCTTTCCGGGATATTTGAAACACACAGTCATGCGTTTTGCGTGAGAACGGTGTGCAGCACACACACATTTCACAAAACTCAGTCATTGCACGATTGGTTCGTGAACCGGCTGCGTTAATAATTTGAGCACTTGACGCACCTGCAAAAGTGCAAATGCTATTTGCCCGTGAAGATTGCATCTTTTACTATTGATATATTGCAACCAATCCTGGTAAGTGTTATTGTTTGGTGTAGACTGTCTGTACTGTCATGACTGTGTGGTGCGTGTGTAGAGTACTGTAGGGACCGAAACGGACCCCCGCGAATCCCTTTTGCGCATGCCGTGATACGCTGTACAAAATTTGGTTCAGCTCAACCATTTTTCATGCTAGCCAAAAAAACTTTGTACCGCAAAGAATTGTGGGTAAAAGTGGGTGCCCAAGCGATCCATGTGAAGCAGCAAAGCCAAGCAGACCATCGACGAAAACTCCGATCGAAATCTTCAATTTTTTCTTTTGTTTTGTTGAGTCTACAAATTGGTGAGTATTTTTTTCTTGAAATTGAAATGTTTATACATGACCAAAGTGAAACTAAGTCTGAAAATTGATTATTTTAAGGTTCAAACTGTCCATCAAACTTGTTACTTTATGTGTGCTTACGAGCACACTCGCCCACAAGCGGTCAGAAGGTAGCGAAGCGGTCCGTGTAACTCACCGCCGTCACACTGCGTGAAGCCCCGGTAGGGTTTCCGCAAGCACACGCTGTGTGTGCAACAATTTTAGCGGTAATTTTGTTGGGCTTTAAAACGTTTCTAATTGAAAAAGAAGGGGACTACATTGTTCCTTTTTAATGTTTCAACTAATTCTAAGTATAATTTACAGGGGATGACTAATGTTAATTGTTATTAAAAAAATTAAAATCTTTTAATTAAAAAAAAAAAAAAAATTTTTAAATTAAGTTTTGGATTTGCTAGATAGCTAAATTTGTCTATTGAGGTTTATATATGTTGCTCTGTTCCATGTTAAATTTTGTTTTTCTTTCTTTTTCTAAAGGCTGACCTGATTAAGCTTACTTTTAATGATGTTAATTTTTGAAAGTTTTTTTTTTTTAACGGTTTTATCTACAAAAATAGTTTATTAATTATGGCCTAATGTTTCAAGCATCTTTTTTGAAAGCTAAAAAATGACAACAAAAGACACATAAAAAGAGATACATCAAATGGAAAGGAGAGAGAGAGGGGCAGAAAACACACAGAAAAAGCAAAAGATGAACAATTTTAATATTTATTTATTTACTGTAGTTTCAAATATCAACAGACTGTTTGCTGATTATTTTGCCCTTTTTTAAATTTTCTTTCATATTCAGAATGCCTGTTTCAGTTAAAATAGCCGCTGAGAGTAGGTCTTTTCAAAGTGCCTCCATCCAATCATCAAGGGAAAGCTGGCAAGTTATACCAGTGGCAGTTTATGTGTCAGGACCATCAGTCGGTGTGATGATTTGCCTCCTTATGGGAATGGTGGCCTGTGGAAGAGTTAATTTAGTCCATCATCCATATGCACCAGACATGACTAGAAATGAGCTTGAACTAAACGAGCATTCGGTCGTCCCTTATTTGCAACTGACTCTTCTTCTGGCTGGTGATCTGGATGAAAATGCTGTGCCATCTCCGCTTCCTAGTGAAGCTAACTTACCTTCTAAGAACAGGGGAAGAGCTGAATGTTAATTAATTGTGATAGAAGATATAATACTCTGCTGTAAATAGCACTTCAGTTTAAAAAAAAATCAAGTCTGCACTGTATTGGAATGCAAAGTTATGGACGTTTCAAATTGTTTACTGCTTCGTTTCTTAACAAGTGATTTGCCGATTTTTGGTAAACAAATTAAAACTTGAATAACTAATCAACTTGATACAATTTTTAAAAACTGTTTTCAAAATTGTGTACTGTTAGATGTGCTGTAACATAAATTACTTTGTTTGATCTTAATTAATCATACTTGATGGTTGAAGGGCATTAACACATATTTGAATATTATCTTTGTTTCCATGACAACGTAATTTAATCTAATTAGCGTTGGTTAATTATCAAACTCTGCCGTTGAAAAGTTATGTGTCATTACTATCCAAAGTGAAAAAAATTGGAAAGTAATTAACTTCCAATGCAAAGTTAAGCCCAAAACAATTTGTTTACTACTTTGTTTACTTTCTTTGTGAAGCATAAACAGTGCGTTTTGACTACAGGGTTTTACCATAAATCCAATTGAGAAATGTAACGGACAAAATGAATATCGTCCAAACTTACTGGACCATAACTCTGGAACCCCTGGACCGATTTCATCCATTCAAGTGGCAAATGACTCAGAATTGTCCAACTGTTTGAAATACATCAATCAAAGATGCTTGCAGGCAGTTTGAAATTTCCCATTTCTGTCCCTAAGAGTAGTACTAGTAGTAGTAGTTCAACTTATTAAAATCAATTCCAAGAATTAGGACTTTTAAAGTTTAAAAAAAAACAAGTTTACGTCTAGACTAAAAATATTTAAAATACTTCAAAAGGCTACATAAGTTAAGATGATTAGTTAAAGTTTTTGCAACGAACATACATTAGAAAAACTTCAGAGAAAGAAAAACAGTTACTTATTCAGGCGGTCGAGTTGACCAACCAATTAGTTCATTACCTTTTGTTGTGAATTGCTCGATGCATCGTCTGCAACGGTGGTGCGCACAAACGGCAGTAACAAAATCAACCACAGCCAAACCTTTCTAAAAAGTGATCCTATGTCCAGCCACATCTTGTCTTCTTGTTTTTCCTCTCAACATTCGGATAATAAACTCTTCGAGTAAAATAGTTCAGATGGGAATGAATAGTCCGAAGAGCACGCTGTCAACGAAAAGTGGGTGTTCGAATGTGCAGTCCCAACTACATGGATGTACCCCATGTACAATGACAACATCATCGCAGTCTTGTTGTTTTTTCTCCACTCATAGAATCGATTCCAGTTCCAGCTAAAATTACTCGATTCTCGGTTTCTGCAAAAGTTTTTTTTAGGCAGCTAACTTACGCAACACATTGAGACCCAGTGATAGAAAGAAGTCAAGTCCAAGTGATTTGCTTTTGGGGCTACCTTTAGAAAATTTTCTGCAGTTTTTCCTGTTTTCTACTTGTTTTTCATTTATTTCCATTGTTATCCTCCTGTTACTGTGTATGTATTTTTATGATGTTCTTGCTGTATTTACCGAATAAATTCAAATCAAATCTTAAAAAGAGCTGGGAGGTTGGGTCCAGGAAGGGTGCACAAATAGAGAGTTTGAAAGTAGTTGACAATTGCTTTTAACATAAAGTACAGGGAAAGCAAACATGTGTTACAGAACAGTTTCTACTTGAGAACCATAATCATTGGATTTCCTTGAATGCTTTGGAAACTTGTTATTTCTTCATATGTAAAGGCATAGAAAGTTAATAATTTTATCAATTTTACTATGAGGTGAATGTGGGTGAAACAGAACTTGTTTTCTAGCCCTATTGTATTTCCTTGTGATAAGAGATCATGGGCATTTGTGCTGGATTAAAAGTCCAGGCAAAGCATACAAAAAGACCCCCCCCCCCCAAAAAAAGGTGGCAGAATGGGGGAAGGGGTGGGGTTTAGACTGGGGCCTTTTCCACATGTAGCTTTTTTTTTTTTAACTCTCCCACCTCCCCCACCACCCCAGCATCACTAGAAGTTTGGTTTGATGGGAAAGCGGGGGCAACAACATATTATTTATTCATGTTATCTATTTTATTTATTTTTTAAAAACAAAGAAATCAATACATATTTGTTTATTTATTTATTTTATTATATTGTATTTCTTTCTTTCTTTCCTTCTTTTTTTTTTATGGGGGTGGGGGTCTTGTGATTTAACCAACCATTCATTTGGTGCATTTTATGATCATCTCATTTTTGATGATGGCGTCAATGAGGGGTGGGGGCAAGGGCTCTGGGTGCTTCCACCACCCCTGCCACCATTGCAGAAAGAACATAATTATGTTGAATGCCTCAGTATGCCTTATGATTTCATAGCTTTTTTATTTAGCACTACCCACTCATAATTTTGTAGCCGCTCTTAATTAGCATTAAACGGTGAAAATTGCCCCTGCAGTGCCTTGAGAGATCTCACACGGAGTTGGTTATTCGTTTACAGTATCGACTACTCGATATTGAGATATTTGCGAATACATTCCATAAGCAGAGCTTTGGGATCTCCCTAATGAATAATGCATTAAAAAATGACGCAACTGTGACCCTAATCATGCCCTCACTCACTCTCTTTCAGTAATTTTGTTTTGGTTTATGTTTTAAAATATCAACAATTAAATATTTTGATAAGAAATATAAAATTAAAATTACCATTAGGAGAAATTTAATTTTTGTTCAATAGAAAGAGGAGTAACAATTTATTTTTGAATCCAAATTGTTTTAATGAATAATGCAATTTATTGATAACATGTAAACACTGTCGGGTCATCCGCACGGGTTAATGTTTTTTATCATCAACCGACGACGACGACGACGATCTCGAGGTCGCTCGGCTCTCGGTGGTGTCGGCGGAGATCCAATGTTATTCTTAAGCTGCCACAGAATTAGCAACGAACGGCGTACCGTAGAGCTGATCAAAGATTACTCCGTCCCCCAAATCGAATCGAAAACAAGGTATTTTCAAAAATGGACGTCTCGAGATTGTAGCTACACTCGTGATTTCTGACGGTAGGTACGATTTTAACAACAAAAGCAGCAACAACAACAACGTCTTTTTCCGGATGATTTGTTATTGATGTTGTGAAGAATATTTACTTGGTGTTTTGTTGTCAGCTGATTTGGTACAGTGATTGCTTGAATAGTTCAGTCATGGTTGAGTTGATTGGTCAACTGAAAACTGGGAACCCAACACAAAGAAACAATCGTAGTGTTTAGTGTTAGCACGACGTTGTATGTTTTAGACAAAAGAGTATTCATAACATTATATCATTTATCTGGGATCGGACTTTTTAGAAATTGTTGTTGTTTTAAAAAAAAAAATTTAAGTTAAAAACGGTTTAGGTTGAAGAAGTTGTGCACTGCCACCTATTTAGCTAGTGTCAATGTCATGACAGTGTAGACACATGTAGGTAGTGGCGATATTTCTCCTTCATAAATGTAATGGCCATTGGATGGATGCATTGCTTGCTCTTCTTATTCAGCATCTAACACTTGTGTTATCATGTTGAGCATGCGCAATGCACTGTGGCAGTGCATAGCTAAATTAGAACTACTTACTAAGTAACTTTAGCCTACTCCTAGAATTATGAGGTTCCATGAACCTCATAGAGGTCCATGTACAAACTACAATACAAAACTTTTTTTCATTTACGTTTCTGCACCTGGAGTTCTCATTTGAAATCGGATCTCGCCAAAATTAGGCTCTACGTGTTCCTTGGAATCTCATTGAGCGTTGCATGGGTCAAGAAAATCCACTCCGCAAATTTAAAATTGTTAAAAAGCAATAAATTCTTACCGTCATTCCCAGTCCTCTTCAAACAGTGTGAGTGTTATAACAAATATGGCGCTTGCTGCGCTCGCAAAGGTCTACCGAACAAACTGGTACTCCGCGCGCAGCAACGCTGGTCCCGGCAACTGTAGGTTGGTTTTGTACACACATCATGTGACCCCAGCGCCATATCTGTTATAACACTCACACTGTTTGAAGAGGACTGGGAATGACCGGAAGAATTTATTGCTTTTTAACAATTTTAAATTTGCGGAGTGGATTTTCTTGACCCATGCAACGCTCAATGAGATTCCAAGGAACACGTAGAGCCTAATTTTGGCGAGATCCGATTTCAAATGAGAACTCCAGGTGCAGAAACGTAAATGAAAAAAAGTTTTGTATTGTAGTTTGTACATGGACCTCTATGAGGTTCATGGAACCTCATAATTCTAGGAGTAACTTTAGCCCACCTTGTTGGGCTGTTAATGGCTCTCTTTCAACATCGGTCTTTTAACATTGATCTTATCAAGACCGGTGTTAAAACTAAGAGAGCCATTTTCAGCCCAACAAGGTGGGCTATACTTACTTTTACTTAGTTACTTGCACTCTCTGCATCCATGGTGAAATGGTTTTATTTATACAGTAGCTTTATTATAGTAAAAATGTCCTTTTTTCAAATATATTAAAATTAGACATCAAGTTAAAGGTTTTAGGAGAAATTCAATGGTGCAAACACCACTGTCATAGGTGCTTTAGTTAATGAGTTATGCCTTTCAAAAGACACCATACATGAAGTACTCTTCTGGTCGCCAACTGAGGTAAAAGAGATTGTTAAATTAAGACGCCCCGGACTGCTTGAGTTGCTAGTCACGGGAAAGTACCTGGATGAGAAATTTCAAACTTTTATTCAAATTCAGACTTTTTTTTATGTCTGCCTGGTAATTTTTTTTTACTGTTATCCCCCTTCTTTTAAAGAGATCCTGCTCTTTGATTTACTCTTTTACCAAAAGTTTTTTTTCAGAAATTTATTTATTTATTTATTTACACATCCCACTGCGCAATTAGCACCAATAACAGGATGACTAGAAAATGAAGAAGAAATGTTGAGTTTTAGATGACTGAGGAAAACCCTAATTGGGAAAACCCATGCAATCAGAAAGAGACTGAAAACCCAGTCCACATACAAGCTTCGTTCTGAGGCCGAGGTGGGGTTTGAACTGGGGTCCATAGAGGTGAAACTGAAAGGCAGGGAAGGAGACCACTCGGCCAACCTGTAGCTCCAGGGGTTGCAAAAAGGTTGAAATGCCATCGTTTCTACAAAACTCCTCAAGTTAGAGCCTAGTTTCATACTTTTTTTTTGTCAGCAATGACGCGCAACCCTGGTAAAGAAGTAAATGGAAACTGGTTCATAAACTAAAGTTTTGTTACAGAAGGTGTTACAGGAATGTTACTTACATGTACGTGGGATATCTAACAGTGTGAATTTAAATATTTCATGAGCTTTCTACCGAAGTTTGACACTTATGCCGTTTAGTATTTGATTGTTCTTTACAGAGAAAGAAGATAAGCAAGCAACATGGCTGAAAAAAAGACGAAACCCCCAAGACCGCCCGCCCCCAACCTTGGGTCGAAAAAGCGCCCTCTCCAAACTACATCAATCTCTCTCCGCTACAACCCTCTGATGGGTAGTGACGATGATGACTTAAACGACGATGCAGATAATAAAGGGATCTCTTTTATAACTACAAGGGCACCGACAAACAGCGGGGCTCAGCTCTCCAAATCTGCATCCCTTGACGGTGTTCCACCATCTCTTGCCAGAACTGACGTCAAGTCGAACAAGCAGCAGCACAGACACTCCTTGGATGCAAATTACAAGAGAGGCAAAGAGGAAGGGGCACCTGTGAATAAACCTCTGGACAAGTGTAAAGAACAGGAGCTCAAAACCCAGCTATTTGCGTCACATACAAACGGAGTTGATAAGAAGAAAGGAGCAATACCCACAGACTTAGGGGATGGGAAACTGGGTAAGCCGGTGATAACAAATAGTGGTTTGATGAAAGTCCCCAACGCCGTTTTAAAGGATGACCAAGAAGTGTCGGTTCTCCCGACTGACTGCGAGGAGGCCACGACAGACCCTCTCAGCTTCTTAGACAAGGTGATGGAAGAACAACTTGAGAAACAGGCGTTAGAAGAAGAGGCAGAGTACAGAAGTCAACCCAGTCTTGCAAGTCAGCGCAGAGCCCAAAGTCTTGATAATGGTGCAAGCAAAGAACAATCTGAAGAAACCCTGGACATTGACCCTTGTTACTACACAGTCCCTGCTCCCTCAGAGCTGCCCAACGAACCGACCATCCCCAGACCCATCTCGTCCGGGAGCCCACGGCTAAGACAACGGAGAACGACTCCCAAGGACGTGAGTCTAAGTCTCTCAGGGCTTCTTGCCACATCCAAAGATGACGCTGAAGAAGACGAGAAGGAAGCATCGGCTTCTACGCAAAGCTCCAGGTCTACGCTAGACAGTCCCGAAGGGAAGCCAGAATTGGTCGCTGACCCCGATCCCCAGAAAAGTCCATCCACTCCAACAACCAAAGATGAAGTCCCCGAAGCAGCCGCAACAACTCAGGCAACGTCGGTGTCCGCTGCGGTAGATGATGAGCTGACAACCACGGCGGCGCTGATTTTTCTCTTCCTTTTTTCCCTGTGTGTGTTTGTTTATAATTTCCGATTCCCAGTCTATCTGTACCTTACTGGCGTCTTCGCCGGTATGCTGCTCATGTTTTTCTTCATGCTGCTGTTCATGTGGATGACGAAGCCGAGTCGTTCTAGGTATAGCAGAGAGGAAGTGGAACGCCTGTGGGAGGACGAGGATCGACTGCCGCTTGTGATTCCAGGAGTGGCTCAATCTCCCTCTCTCATTCGATCCAAGGAGCAGAAAAAGGTTGTACAGAAGGTGAGAAAATCACTTCTTCTATCATGACGGCATGTAATGAACTTAAAAAGAAGTCTCAATGCTAATAAATCAATTGAGATTTCTAATTAGAAATTCAATTCAATTTAATTCAATTCAATTATTTATTCATCATGCCCGCATGAAAATCGCTACCTCGGTTTTCACATTATATACAAATATTAAATTATATAAAAAAAAAACAATATGTTTAAAGGAACATTACAGAAATGGTTTTTGCTAACAAAACAGATGCTGGCAGTGTAAGCACTTTATGTAATCCACCATATACATAAACTGACAAACCTGTAGAAGTTTGAGATCGATCGGCCATCTGGGTCACGAGAAAATAGTGAAAAACCGATTACACATTTGCACGAAATCATATAGGTTCAACAAATTAATAAAACGCTCACTGAGCGATAAACTCCAATCGGAAAATTAGTTTAAATTCATTTCTCATCAAATATGGCATTTCAGACGGAAATATTTCAAGGGATGTTTTCTACTATCATCATCATTAGACCGTGTGAGTTTTATGTAAATCTGTGATCAAAAGTATATTTTACAATTACCAATTCTGTAATGTCCCTTTAAACGAGACAATAAAATAAGAATGCCAACAACAAAGAGAGTAAAATTCAAAAGCAATCAATGCAAGATACAATACTCCCCAGGGAGCTGAGAAAAATCCAAAAAGGAATTGTCACTGGCCAACAACCAGAGCACCAATGCAAAGCACACCGACACGTCACCGCACAGTGCGCCATAAAAGAAAGAGTTACAATCATTATCAAACGTTATTAAATAAAACACTCAACAAAAATAAGTTAGAGTCTCATTGTGTTCTCTGTAACCAGTTGGTTTTAGGGACATGTAATGTGCAAAATGTGAAGGTACTACTTTATATGCACAGCGCATGTATGCGCTGTGCACTGATAACAAGACGTGACTGAATCTTACAAGATTACTGTTATAACTCAGTACATGGAATGACCTAGTGACGTATTGAGGTCACGGTGTATTAATGCGCTGTGCATATAAAGTAGTACCTTCACATCTCCCTTTATCGGTAGATTGTATTATGGATTGAATGTAATGATTATACTGATAACGAGACGTGATGAATCTTACAAATTACTGTTAACTCGATACATGGAATGACCTATGACGTACTGAGTCACGGTGTATTAATACACCGTGAATACACCGTGACTCATACGTCACTAGGTCATTCATGTACTTGAGTTATACAGTAATCTTGTAAGATTCAGTCACGTCTTGTTATCAGTAATAAATCATTACATTCGACTCCATAATACAAGTCTACCGATATAGTATTATTACACAAAACTGGTCAGATTATCAGCCTCCCAAATTATTAAATGATAATCCTATAATGAAGCGGGTACATCACTGTCTATTTTTTATTTATTTTTTCACACTGCACCTCTAGACCCCAACCAATAACCTGAATATTCATTGATTTTGTCAGATTCGACCCTAATCACATTACAGCAGAGCACACATTCATGTAAGATGACTGATGTCATAAGTTTGTTCATGATTGTCGTGAATACAAGTTGGGATTTTTTTATATATTTGTGTATTTTCATAAGAGCGAATGTGTACAACAGCCATATCAGAAACTGACCAATGAGGTCGTCTGGTCATGCTTGGTAGTCTAATCAACTGGTACACTGCAGTTCAGAGTAGACAAGTACCTAGATAGTATACACAGGAAGACTACAAATTGATTATTGCCGAGATTAACTGTATAAGAAATACACGAAACACATGAAATACAAGAAACGCATGGATGAGCGCGTATGGGATGTACTGGCTTGATTGTACCAGTAAAAGTTGTCAACACCTTGTACTTTTTGGTTTTGCCTTGGATACGCCAGGTTCAAGGCTTGTAGCTACATTGGGCTGCAACCCCCCCCCCCCCGCAGTCCCTTTCACTCGACACTACTCTGGGCCAATCAGCAATCTCCCGCCCACCCAGAATTTTCCTATTGAGCTGTCAGCCGTTATGATTTATCTGAATAATTGCCAAACCTTTTTAATTCACTTCTTATCGGACTAAACGCAAAAAGACATGCACTGTACCGATCTGAGAGTCAATATAGTCAACAAATACTTTGGTATTATTGACACACTACACAAGTCATTTACCGATGCAGTGTACACAATATAATATTAACAATAATAATACAATTTTGTAAAAATGCCATCTATCTATGACCAAACAATTCCGAGACGTTTTGCTATCTATAAATCTACACGCGAATTGTAAACATCATTATAGAAATGTGGTATGGATCACTGGTACTCAGCAGTGCCACCGGTATGCGTAATGAAAATGCTACGCCCGGACGCTTCCACACAGCAGTTTTGTTCAAATTGCATCATGAGTGCGTCACAAGTTAGAAAGTTTTTGTTTGTGAATGACAAGCGTGATTGCACTCACACTTTTGGTAATGATTTAAGTCTCCGGTTTTTTGAAACTGCTTAATAGTAATTTTGATTATTGGAATGTGTTTCCAATATGCTCACGTAATAGTTTGATTTCACAAATTCTGCACAGGGGGTTTTTATGTACGAATTAAACCCACTCTGATGAAGGCTGTCTGATGTCACAATATTGTACTGCGTTCATAACTAACTTCCCCTTTATTTTTTGCAAGGTCAGAGTTAGCAAATCACAGATGACAAAACACTGCAACAGGTGTTCATAATGTACAAGACAATTAAACAATTATTGTCCGATTCCAAACATATGGCGCTCTACACAAATCAAAAAAATGTGATCAGTAGCATAATGTACACATTATTATTCAAGTGTTTCAATAGACAAGGGATAGCCTCCAATAGCTAATCAAATATTTTCATTTATTACACTCTCAAAAATTCCAAGTTCCCTATTGAGACCTAGCATTGAAAATGTCAAATTACCCTGGGTTGATTCTTTAAGTAAAAACAATTCCATTAATAACCGCCCCTTTCAGAATTCCCCAGGAATTGGGACAAATTTCTCTTATATGCCTGGCGCTAATGGCCTCCCCTGGCTGAAATAAATCTTGTCTTCGGACAGGTGGCTTCCAGATGGTTTGATGGGTTGGAATTTGTTTTAGACCATTTGAAAGGGATTGTGTTCACAAAAAAATATACATTTACTTGCTATTATAAAACAGACTGTTGGAAACAGTATATAAATGGTTTAAGTGCATGCGTAGATTCTGATGGTGGCCTGGGCCCAATTTCATAGAGCTGCTTAAGCACTACAAGTTGCTAAGCACAACAAAATTATGACCAGAATAAGGTTACCAGCCAAAATACCATGTCACATTCACCATTTCTGACTGGTATTCTGCTAAAATATGTTAGCAAAATTGTCTGCTTAAGCAGCTCTATGAAACTTAGCCTTGAATAGGAGGGTTTTACAAAAATTATGATTAGTGTGTATCCGTTTTGATAAAAAAATTTTTTGATTATTCTCGATCAACTTCCTCATTGTGATCCCCAAATTTATCTCTTGCCTTTATCTGTGTTGACAATACACAGGAAATAAAGTCACTCAATTCTCCATGGTTTACAATCTCAATGTGACGGCCAAGCAGTGTAGTGAACAGTCTGGTAGTGCACCGCACTCAAGTTCAGGGGGCAAAATCACTGGGGTGTGGGTTTGAATCTTGGTCATGACTAAGCTTGGGCGATATCGCTTTTTCTCAGCCACGATATATCGTCGAGAATATATCGCGATATTCGATATAATCGCGATTATTTTTTTATGACGTCAATCTACTACAAATCTCACGGTGTGAGTTGTGGCTATGATTGACTTATCATTTATACCGTTGTTCCAATCACCTATTCTTCGGGTTTTACTCTAAACCTATGGTATGAAAACCTGGGCCTATTACTTACACACATTTAATGTGTTAACTGCGCATGACAGACTGTTCTTTATGTGTGCATAACTAATTAGATCACGCTACTCGCACGTACGCAACACGCACGTGGTAACGCGCGTGATAACACCCGTCTGCGTGAGACCGCCTGATCGCTAAGGCTTTGATGTTGGTTTTTTCAAAGACTAAACCCCGTCGGATCGGATCTGTTGGGGAATCTTGTGGTTGCGGTCTGTGACTTGCAACTCTTTGATGCAGCAAATCGTCTCAACTAGGAGATTTATTGTTGCAATATCGTCTTGACAAGTAGATTTCTTGTTGCAAGATCGTCTCGGCTAGGAAATACATCGCGATACTTAATGATATCGCGATTTACCGATATCACGATTAAAAAAAATGTGACTCGATATCATAATCGTTTCAGAACTAGTATCGCGATATTCGATAATATCGTGGTATCGCCCAAGCTTAGTCATGACACTTGCATCTTTGATTATATAATTCCTTTTCTTCACTGTAAGGGTAAATGAGTACCTGTGAGAGTAGAGATGGTTCTTGTGATGGAGTTAATCCTAGAGCAATGATCTACATGTTGTTGTAGCTTGTTGCGCTACATACTTGGTAGTACAGGCTGCAGGTCTGATACTTCACACCAGAGGTCACAGAGGCAAATGCCTCCATGCCCCTGGCCAATGCCTTGTTGCCCCCTTTTGAAATGTTCCAGTAGAAAATAAAATTTTCCTCTCATAAAGGTGCCCTTTGCTAAGGAAAAAACTGCTTTGCCCCTATAACAGTATGTCGCCTAAGGCTGCATACTCTACAGTGAGCTGAGAATGAACTAGTCTGCCTCATGACCGAGGGCATAATTTTCATGCAGGTCATAAGCATCAAAATTGGCAGATATCGGCACAGTCTTTTGTTATGATAATTAATTATGCTGGCATGTGACTTGACTGAGTTTGGTTTCCATAGTGCAAAGGCTTTAATCTTCGGATACCATGCCAGGCGTGGAATTTCATCTTTGAGAGGGCAAGGCCATTTTCGTTTTTAAAAGGGCACTGGTTAGTCTTAGAGTCTGTGGGGAAACTGTTGAAGGGGCACCAAGGCCAAGACCATGGGCAACAGAGGAAATTCAAGGCCTGTCATGCAACTTCACAGCCGATCAGCTGATTTTTTACTTTTTTTTCTCAACTGTACTGTAGATCATGATATACTACAAGGTTTTTTTTAAAACTGGACATGAAGTCATTGTGCCTGGCCCTTTTTTGTTTAAATTTGTTGACAAACTGCAGTGGCATGATTGAAATACCATGCACTTCAAAACATTGGGCATTTTTTGAGCTATCAATATAACTTGTTTGAATGCAGCACCATTAACAATGTTAAAACTGTACACTTTCATACACTTGCATACTGTAGATAAAATTATCCAGCAGTGAATGGGATATAAAAAAAAATTCTGCTGACCAGGGCCCAATTTCATAGAGCTGCTTATGCAGCTAAGCACAGCAAATATACGCTTACTAGAATAAGGTTACCAGCCAAAATACCATGTCATGTCATATGTACCGTCTGTGACTGGTATCCCTGCTTTATTTGGTTTATAGCAGCTCTATGAAGAGTCGCGGTTCAGTGTTATATGAAGTAAATGGATAAGTCTGGCAATATGGTACGATTTGATTTCCAATTTGCAGCTTTGCATTCCAGTAATGTCAGTATATTGTCTCGTGAAGGGTGATTGAGTGCATCAATACAGCACAGAAAATAGATTTCCTCTGTGGTCAAATAGAATGGGCAGATTTTGTATTTTCCTTCTAGAATTGGTAATTAAGAGCATTTTGAGTTTTTAGCTGATCTATTTTCTTTGCATGTGCCTTGGAGCATAGTTCATTGAATTGAGTAAGAGATCTCTTCGATAAAATACACATATTATGGGCTTTCCTAAAGACTCAGTGTAAAGTTACATAGTTCACAAGATTGATAATGTTTAGAGGGGGGGGGGGTGGAGGCGTGGAAACCACAATGATTTATATCAAAATGACAGTGTATAAATGCTTTAAAGGCCCTGTACACTATTGGTAAGATCGAAAAACACAATGTTCACAGATTCACACATAACTTACATGATTTAAAGTAAGTAATGGTAGAAAGGGTTCCTTAAAATATTTCTGCCTAAAATGCTATCGATTCTGAGAAACGAGTAAAACAATAGTAATTATCACGCGCGATAATTTGAAAAAACAGAAAACACATCAGATCTCTTTTCACTATTTTCTCGTGACCTCGATGACCAATTGAGCTCAAACTTTCACAGGTTTGTTTGGTTCACGCATATGTTTAATCACACAAAATGTTGACACTGATTTGAGCTGTTACCAAAAGTGTACAATACCTTTAAATATGTGTACTTTGTCAATATATTTTGAAGAAAATGCATGAGAGTATTTTCAAGAATAAAAAAAGCTCATAGCATGCAAATTAAAAGACTAACAAAAATATCCTGCATTATTGATGATAACTAGACTGATATTTTCGCTAACTCTACTGTACACTCTGGTAATCCAATTGAAAATAAATAATAATGGCTTCACTATAAACTTGGTGCAGTGATTGCTGCTCGTTAAAATGAGTGTGTGCATACACATGCACAGTCACAATCATGTGACAAACACTGTGTTTTAATGCGTGTGCTAAAAGTGGCAATTTATTTTAGAACTGATCGTATGATGGTCTTATTAATTCGCAGGTTTCTGGCAGAGTTTTTTTTTCAAGGTGTTGTACAGGATTGGTAGAGCTGACAAAATTGTCGCAGACAGTGTTCATATTTTGTGTGATAAAACGTACATGAAATAATAATCCTGTACAAATTTGGGCTTAATCCGTTGTGTGAGTCTGGAGAAAATAGTGAAAACCTTTGTCCTTAATTTGGCTTGTTTAACCCTCCTACTGTCAGTGACTCTTGGCAACATTTTCCAGTGAGTTGACCAACCATTTGAAACCATTCGACTGCCAAGGTTGTGTACGGTGGCACAACTGTGCACAGAACTAACTGTGTACTGTGTACATGCATTTCCTCATGGTATCATATTGCAGGCTGGCATAGTTTATCTATCATTCAAAACCACTTGAATGGTATTGAATGGTCAGATAGCAAGAGGGTTAACAACCAAAATCAGCTGTTGCATTTTGTGGGCTGTCAGATACAGTTGTCTCGAATATGACTTCATTTCAGAGGGAAATATTTCATAGAAAAAAATGGTTCCAGTATGAACTTCATAACCAGTGAGCTTTCTGACTAAAATTAAACATTGATGTTTTTTATCCTTACCATTTTACCAATCCTGTATAATACCTTTAAATGATCTCATTAGATGAAAATAAAATAAACTTCATCTGCGAACATTGAGTTTACTAATCCCTACGGCAAAAGTTGACAATCTCCTCAAAAAAATAGCTGAGTACTAATGTTGGAGATAAGAATATTGCCCAAAGTTCAGACCACAACATCGATGACCTCTGGGATTATTGCAAAGTGTTAAACCACTAGCCGTGGCGATGGAAAATAATTGCCTTCGTGTACTTCCATAGAGCCATGGTTTACCCCTTTGGGGAAGGCAGCAAACCCCAATTGAAACTTGTGATGATGACATTGATCAGCGTTTAGGGCCTATCTCTAGTCAGCAGTGTTTGATATTTTTTTTGATAAAGCAGGGTTCTGCCCACAGTGGTCGGTGCCGGAAAAACCCGCCCGGCACTCAGGATTCCCAAACCACTGCTCGCAGAATTTTCTCTGTTTCCGACCACCACACATTTTCCAAATTCTTTAATTACACTTGCAATTTCCTTTTCAAAGGTTTTCAACGAAATGTAAAATTGGGTTATTACCAGTAAAAATTTTATCTGAAACCATTAATTATGAGTACTTCTTTGATTTGAGTTTATGTAAATGATCTACCGTGTAACTGACCCATCTCGCAATGGTTTCCAGGGAAACATTTTTCCACCACTAAGGAAATCCTGGGCAGATAAAGGTCTGTTTGTAGTTTAATGATACCATATCTAGATTAATGGCCGTAAATCCATAGACATTGTTGGAGCAACACAAAATAAGATAAGACCCTTTCCAAAAAGGGATTTCAATTACATCGTTTCTATTTTTACTTTTTGAAGAGTAAGTTAATTGCTAAATGCAGTTTTCAAGATACACAGTGTCAATCAATCGATTAAAATGACTTAAATAGCGCTGGTATCAGTAAAAGAAAGTATGTTCAAATGCGCTTTGATGACAACAATATTACAGTACAAATGAGTTTTCAGTCTGTTCGTGATAATGTTCAAATTTGGTGAAGTTTTTTGGTCCGTTTGGAGATCTTGCATGAAGGTTGTGCACTGGAAAATGATATCCAGTCAACATGTGAAAATGTCAACAAATCGAGTGTATACACTGTATGTTATTATTATTATTATTATATATTACTGGTGATGAAACCAAGGATGCCTCATAAGTGAACTTAATCACTGTAGCTAGCAAGCTTGAGGAAACCTGTAAACAAGGGTACTTGCTATGGGAACCAGAAACACCGGGTTAACCCCTACTCTTCCGGGATAAGTGTTCTGGGTTCTTTTACGTGCACTGACTACCAATCTTAGTACATGGGGACCTGTGGCTTCATGTTCCATCCAAAAGGACAAAGCAATTACGGTAAAAGTGTGCCACGACTGGAACTCGAACCCACACTCTGCTGATCAGAAACACCAGAGCTGCAGTCCGGCGCTCTTAACTGCTTGATGGTCACGACACGCCACAAACTGAAAAACACCACACTATTACTGAATTGGTTTTGATTTCATCACACAAATAGCGTTCGGATTGAAACTAACAGTATTCCCCCCCCCTAATTACCAATCCTGTTCTCTGTCATTACATTTATGATCATTGAATCCACAACATATATTGCAAAATGTTTTAGACTTTGTAATGTAGCACAACTCATTCATAAATTTGTGTGCGTTATCCCAATGGTGGGAAACTACATTAGTGCTTACAATCAAAGAAATCATCAAAGCAGAATTCGCAAACCTGAAAATAACTTGATATTTGCTCTGACATCAAGCAGATGCAGATCAGCATTTATGAACAAAAAGTGAAAAACAAATTGCCAACATGTACCTTTATGTACCCTATTTTGAAACATTGGTCTATAATCGGACTCTGAATAGCCCTCTGTATGCATGTCTTAATGTGCGTGATCAGCGCACAAAGGATTCTAGGTGAAATCCTAGTCTGCAACAATCATGGCGTTCTGATTTTGAAGCAATGCGGTACATAACTACCAAACCTACATGTAGCATATTTAACATGTAAAACCACAACATGGCTTCCATCTTTGCATGCAGCTCAATTTATTTTTTAGTTCTACTCGTTTTCCCAAGATGCATTGCGGTATATTTTACAAATGGCACTTGTGCATATGGGGCTGTTTTGTTTTTGAGGTCAGATGACCCAAATTCATCTGACGTCATCATCACAATAATCTTGGCTGTGCCATTTTGGGAGTCAGTGTCCCTGTGTGTTTCATACAGTGTAGCATTTTAGGTATAGCGTTTACATGGTACCATAATTTTTTTACTCCCAAAATGGCAAGCGTGGCAGACAGTTGCTACGAGTGACGTTGGGGCAAGGGTGTCAATATAGAGAAACATTGTAGAAGAGAGAGTACATCTACATGCATGTACTCGTTATGCTTCTGTACATGTGTACCAAATCATGGTTGCTTTTCCTGTTAAAGCCATTAACCTTATAAAGGTTAAAGGTTATTTGGAAAATTTACTCCACTTTTTCAGAATATCTTTTCCTGTGATTGAAACAATATACCCCTTCTGTGAAATGTGGTAATCACTCGTTGTTCAGTGTGTATGTAACATCGACTTCTTCTCATATTGTCTTTTGGCACGAGTCCAATTGTCAAGGGTTTGCAACCAAAATCAAATGAACCAGAGTGATCTTTTTGTGACTTTTTGCCCTCAGTGTTTACACTTTTGCCAATTTTGTGTCTCTTGTAGTAAAATGCGTACAAAACTTCATATTGAAGAGAAATCAGTTGAAAAGAAAGGTCACGCATGATGTCTGCCTGCACGCTCACCTTGCCCAAATGTGACCTGCTCTGTGAAAATGAGTCTGATGTTGACAATTTAAAGAATTGGAAAGAACATACCAACAGCAGTAATTTGGTATATGTCTAAGCTCTGGGGTGTATTGCGTTGCTGAGTTACTCCCGTTTGAAATTAGCCAATATATAATTTTTGTTGAAAACGAATAACAAGTAAATTGATGTTTAAAATTACCATTTCGCTCTACATATAAGTAAAAGGACACAAATTAGACTAAAGTATGATTGTTGTTTTCATAGCTTTATTGACTAAAATTGAGTGTTCTGAAAGTTTACCATGCATAAATAGATCTAAAACAAGTAGTAAAAATTTTTTTTTTAAATTATTATTATTAAAAAAAAAATTTTTTCCACATTGAAACAGCCATTAAACAATAATGCATTGGGCGACATCAGACTCATTTTCGTAGAGCGGGTCACAAATTATCTCAAATTTCTCCAGTTCAATTTTGAAGGTGTAAAAAGGACTGATACTCCATGGAGGCAACAGCTGTTTCAATGCCTCTGGTCATTGCCACGATACCCCTTGAAACTTTCTAGTAGAAATTTACAATTTCCTAGACGTGACCTTTACAAAGCAGAAAACGTCTTGGTGCCCTTGCCCTTTCATTCAGGAACGAAGCATCAGACATGCGTACATTGTGTAGATGTACATGTACATGTACATGTCCATGTGCATGTACTTGCACATTTATAATCCAAGGTGATTTGAATTGCTTTCTTTTACAAAAAAAGGAAAACTAGTCGATATCTTGAGTATAAAGTTCAATTGCATCATATAATTGCGTACACCTATGCACTATGTACATGTATGTGTTTTTTCCATTACAACGTGTATGTTTGGTTGGATGAGTCATATGTGATTGGAACCGTTGACAATCTTTCTAACATCACATTTAGTTTTAATTAAAGGTTTTACTTGTTCAAGGGAAAGTACATCATTGGTTTTGGGGTATTGACCCAATTCAACCGGGCCAACTTCATGGCCCAATTTCATGGGGAGTTTGCACAATAATTCCTTGTAAAATCGAGATTTCGAGTTTTAGTTCCACTATCCACCTTTATGTCTCTTTTTATGGGGCAATCGAAGCATTCCGTGATTGCATGCATGGTGCAAGCTACACTTCAGGGCACTTTATTCACTCATTTACGGTTTACCTCGGGCCACATAAACTGTTGCTGGCATGTGACATCACGTCAGCCTTTTTCGCTCAGACTGGTTAAACTTGACCGGATAAGACAGGCACTGATATTAAAATTCAATGGTCTCTCATTGGGCGAGTTGTAACTTGGGCGTGTGCGCGTGCAGCGCAAAGCGCGTTCATGGTCATCTTGTATGCGCTGTCGGACAAGCTTGAAAATGTATCATTTTAGGGATAGATGGTGTTCGTGTTAATCCTATCAAATGCCCATGAGAAAGCCATGCAAAAGGTCAAAGGCGCATGTCCATCCACTACTGGTGCATGATGGTTCGGAACGTTGCTACTCTGCGTCATTCACAAGCCTCAAAGAAAGCCATGACGTCAAATATTCAGTCTACTCTTTTGCTTGTCAAAATGTGTCCTTTTTTTTTTTTTAACAGTGAATGTTGTTTTAAACTCTCTGTGAAGTTGATGTATCATTTCTCGTTATGTGCACATCGGTCATTTCATGCTCTCACCTCGACTATTTTTCCCTCCATTTTTGTTCTCTTTTTGCATGTCATCTTCATTCATCTGTTCACGCAGCTATTCGCCGATGAAGACGGAGCCAAATCACAGGTGATTTCTTCATTTGCATTTTGCATGATTTGCTCTGGTGAATTGTTCCTTTTATAGCTAGATTATATTTCAACTGTTATGAAAAGTTTTGGTTGTGAAAATGTAATGGACTAGAAAGCAGTCTTGCAGTTGGTCCACTGTTTTGGGATACTTACATGTGGGTCCTTTTCACAGCCAATGGCTTTAATATTCTTTATCCCGCAGTGCAAATTTTTAACATCTAATTAAATTGTTGTGGTACCTGCTGATAGCTACCGAACTGCCTCTAGCTACCGGGCAATCTCGGTGGTCTAGTTGGTAAGACATCTGCTCTAGAATGGCACAGGTCGTGGGTTCGAATCCCACCCGAGTAATATGCCTGTGGATTTTTTTTTCACAGAACTCTGGGAAGTACTGAGTATACAGTGCTTTACACACATCGGTGATTTTATTTGTTTGATTTTGTAAAACTATGTATCTTTCTGATATATTAATGGTTGCAATCACAACCAGTTTAATATTTAATGGTCAAATGAAGTTACATTCGCACACACTCAAAAAGAAAAATAACACATTCAACAAATTTTTTATTCACATCTGAAAAGAAAGAAACATGAGCACTGTGAACAAGTAGGTTGTGCAGTTTTTAGTTGCCCACAGGGCAAGTTGAGATGGGTGTTCACTAGCCCATAGCAGTTTTTACCAGACAATGTACGCTGCCGGCTGGTGTTAAGGTTAATCCCTGGGTAATCTCCGATCATGTGCTAAAGGAGAGTAGTCTATGTTTTACCCAGTGACACAAGTTGTCTAGTCACGGACAAACACAAATAGCAGTATCAAGATTTGATGTACCAAGGTGACTGCATGGAACGATTGCAGAGTTGCTAATCAGAGCATTGCTTTGCTTAATTTCATTTAGACCTTCAGGTTGTCGTGCTTTTAAAGTAGGTTAGATCAGTGGTCCGCAAACATTTAGGCCAGATACCCAATGAAAATTTCAGGCACTGGACCGCGACACGTTGGCCGGCCTGTTTAAACCCCCCCCCCCCTCCTCGATGCAGAGGTAAACGTCTACGTTTTTAAAGGCTAATCCTAACAGGAATAAATTATTTATTGCAGTTTCTTTTTAATATATTTATGAGTAATTGCATTGAGCTGAAAATAAAGTAAAGGAAATATACCATGTTTTGGATGTTAGATCCAATTGTGAGACAATCTTTGTTGCTGATGGAATCATTGATTTTAAGAGCAAGTAAAGAAATAAATGCACGAAAGAAAGCCACTTTCTTAGTAACACTCACAAGCAATGTTCCCTACAAGGCACTGTCTCTAACGACATAACCTGCTTGAATCGTTTAAAAAAAATTAAGTTCAGATAGATGTCATCATATTATTGTAACTAGTTTCAACTAGCTATGTATCTATACTAAAAGATTCAAATTCACAAAATTATTTTGCAAGCCTTTCATGTTCAATAATAACTTTAAAAAGTTGAAAAATGGTTCATTTACAACTTTGCTCTCATAACATTTCACTTAGAGTGAAACTAGAGTATGTGATCAATACAGACAATTATTTCAGTATTCATGTGTTTAGCACATTATGGCATTCTGAGTCATGTTCCCTGCATTCTCGCCTGATAACAATACTTAAATAAAAAAATAATAAAAGGTGCCAGTCTTTTCTGAAGTTTACCACATACAAAAATAACCCCACACTATAAGATGATTTCAAAGTCACCTTTCTCCCCCCATCAGTATTTACAGCACTTTAAGGTGGAGACTCTCTAGACATTACTAATGCCTTGCAAGATACCGCCAAGTTTTTATCCGTCTTCATGCATGCCTGCATGTTCAAGGGCCGCTGTACATTTTCACCTCCACGGTGACAGTCTGTGCATACACAGAATGTTGATTCAGGACGCTCTGGATACAATTTCTTTTTCAAATATTCTCCCAAGACGACCTTTCCCACCTTCTAAATCGGTTGTTTGATTCTGAGTGAAAAGGAAAGTTGTCGGAAGTAGTTACTTGCGGATGTTTGCGAGCATATATACTTTTTCTTTTTTCAAAATCTGTTTTTTGGGACGCAGAGAGTCGGTTGTGACTGCTACTGAAATTAAAGAAACATCTGATGAAAATATATTATTTGGGCAGCCTTCAAACACTCCTTTCCTTTTTTTGAAGTATTGTTTCAAGATTTACCACGGAACTAAGTATACCACGGAATCGGGGAAGGTTTTGGTGAGACTCATCAAACGCTGTAATGTTCTCATGATTTCTTCCTCGGCCCTTCACACTCAAAAGCAAAGAAGAAAACCCCTCTATGTGTACTGGTTTTGTCTTTATATTTAAAAATTTTTTTAAATTAAACGTGCACCTATTTTTCCTTCATCTTTTATCTATGAAACCCTGCATCGTAAAATAAAATTCTATTTAGACAACTAGAACGATGACTCATAAAGAATTGCTTAATACATTATATTCCTTTCCAAACGTTATTATTTGCAGAGTACACACGCTGAACATGTCATGTGCCACTTCTTTTAATTGCTTTCTCAAAGTCATACAATATTTAGGCGCTAGGCTATCAGAGCAATTAACCCTTAAATTCTAGTCTCCGCACAAGCAGTTTAGTTACAGTATAAACAAAAAGGTAGCCTCCGTATCAGCGGGGGAGACGGTAATGTTGGGATAATTACCATATGCTATGTAAATGTCAGGGCCCTCCAGCATCCTGAGAGAGAGGGGGGGGGGGGCTCTTGGGTGGATGAGTAGGGGTGTAGGGTGACAGTTGTAATTCATCCCGATGGTCGCCAATCTAGGCAAAGCCAGGACTCATCAATATTTGGACAGAGTTTTTCGTCTCGGATAAAGGAATTTGACACAGGGCCCCCCCTCGATCTCGCTGGGATTAACTGAAGTGGCCGAGATTAAATTCAGCGACAGCTTTCAAAGAAATCCACCCGTTTGATCAGTCCGCTGGAAGCTTTCTTTCAACCAAATATCAAAAGTGCAAAGATACAAACAACCTGTGTATAGACCGTGAAAACCGTGGACGTCAAAATGTCTACCAAAGAGCCACAGAGCCTGGACTTCCTGCAGGCAGGATTTGCACACAGCTCTCTGGAAGAAAACATCAAGTCTTTTAGTACTTTACGGAGATTGCACTGTCTGATTTGTATCAACTTTTGATATGAATGAAAGGTGGCACATTTTGAAACTTGATCAGCTGCTGATTTTATAATTCCTGGGTGTATGAGGAAATTATGACACAAAAATATCAAATTCTCCGTATGACCATTGTAGTATCTTGCCTGCCAGGAAATGCCCTGGAATTTACAAGGTCACGTATTTTGTAAGGTAACATCGCTTGCCTGGTAGCTAGAGGCAGTTCAAATGTAAATTTTTGCAGCGGGTACCGCAACGATTATGTTAAAATTAAATTGTGCTTTTATTGGTTTAATGCCTGGTTAAGGATGAGGAAAATTCACTCAGTAAAGTAAAACTTGCTGATTTACCAGCTCTTTCAAACTTGCCTCTAAACTCAGGATTCATACAGAATAACTAAAGAGTAACTAAAGTACTGTATGCATTGATTGGAATTAATATGACCCAATTGGATCAATAAGGCGACCGAGTTCTAGAAAAATTGACCTTTACAGTAGTTCACAATAGCAACGTAATGGAGCATGTACGGAGCGTGTGTCCATAGCACACAAATGTGCCATTTGTTAGTTGGACCGGTACTCTGTCAGTGATGGTGTGCATTTTTAGCTGTCCCCCCCTCTTTCGTGGTCTGCGTCTTTACTGTGCAGGAATTGTCGCTTAACCATTGTCTGGCAGCATTATATAAACTGGGTCAATTTCGCAGCTCTGCTTACCGCGGAATTATGCAACTACAAGGTTATACCTGTAGCGCAAAGTTTCAGCATTTGCATGAAATCATAATAGATTCACCAAATGAATAAAACGCTCACTGAGCGATAAACTCCAATCGGAAAATTAGTTTATTCATTTCTCATCAAATATGACATTTCAGACAGAAATATTTCAAGGGATGCTTTCTACTATCATCATCATCAGACCGTGTAAGTTTTGTGTAAATCTGTGATCAAAAGTATGTTGTACAAGTTTTTTTCTTACCAATTCTGTAATGTTCCTTTAAATGGATTTTCTTCCTGGAAATTTCCCTGTGCACATCCTTCCCGTTATTGAGTATAACATAACACAGCTAGGGCTGATATTTTGCCCTACACTAATGCAGAAAATCTTGGTAAGCGGAGCTGTGAAATTTTGGGGCCTAATTCAGTCCGATTTCCCCCTGCAAAGGCAGGGTTGGTCCCCCTTGCACACGCTAGCGTATCGGGCCGGTACGTCCAAATTAATTGCCGATATGTGCAAATTAAGGCCGATTTACAAAAAAAATGATTATAATTATTATTATTTATTTATAATATTTAATTTATTTTATTTTATTTATTTTCTATTTTATTCATTTGTTTTTTTTTTATTTATTTATTATTTTGTTGTTGTTGTTGTTTTTTTTTTTTTTGGGGGGGGGGGTGGGGACTGGAGATCAAATTGACAAAAATTCATCAAGTTACACACTGCCATTTAGAATGCCCCAGCACAGTAGGAACTATTAAAACCGAAGGTAAACATCAAGGAAAAACATTCAGAGGACCTCGTTTCGATTCAGCGTGCTTACAGGCAAAAACTTCTAAAATTTGGGTCCATTATGCCCCGCAGTTTTGAAAGAAATCCTGGGGAGAATCCTGAAAAGTTAACTGGACAAAATATTACCAGTGGAATTTGTAGATATATTTCCGTATTGAAACCACGCGGAGTATGTATAAGTACAGGGAATCCCATCAGTTGTCCCCTACTTCTAGATCTAAATCCAATTCAGCAATGTGATTTCCACCGTCCGAAGGTGCCTGCAGATAAATCCCATTTCTGAATGGTTTCTTAAAGGTGATCTGATCATAGAGCATTGAGGAAAGGTGATTCACCATTCCTTCACATAGTAAACCAGTATGTGATACGTGAACATTATGTTGGATTTATCGGGCTCCGTACATGCGGGTCAGGCGAATGGATAGATAAATCTACTGAGCACGCCCGGTGTAATAATCACGTCTGTACAATGAAAATCAATAAAGCATTAATTGGTCGCAAATTACCGCATCAATAAAAACTTAACGGAGAGTCTCTGCACTTAAGTGGTTTTTAAATGAAACTGCACATAATTGTTCACCTGTCAAAATGTGTGCGGTCTGACATAAAATTTACATACAATGTACCGCTGAAGGAGATACCGTGGTGCATCAATTCATGCTATGTCATCGTGGATGTGAACAGTACACAGATGGAAGAGTGAAAAGTTGTCAATTCGTTTGGGATTGAATTGTACATATCTTCTGTTTGATGAACTGTGCAGGGAGCAGGGTAAATCAATGGGGTGTCCTGCCCTGTGGTCTTGAGGTCAAAACCTGCTTGGTAATCCATCAGATAAACATTGCCTTATCGTCTGCTTATTTATGAGTAATTGCCTAATTTAACTAATTGTGGCCATGAATCTCTACATCCATGGGGTTTTAGTTTGACATACATGCTGTCGTTAATCTGGACTGGCCTAAATGATGATGATAAAATGGGGGGGGGGGGGGGTCAACATTTATTTGTTTAATTATTTACTTATTTCCAGGCAACACACAAGTAGTATTACGTATGAAGAACTAACAATATAACCAGAGAACAAGCCTGCAGACAACTAAAAAGCAAACAATAATCACTATCTATGGCGTGTCGTGGCCGAGCGGATAAGAGCACCGGATTCAAGCTCTGATGTTTCTGTTCAGCAGAGTGTGGGTTCGAGTCCCAGTCGTGACACTTGTGTCCTTAAGCAAGACACTTAACCATTATTGCTTCGTCCTTCGGATGAGACGTAAAGCCGTTGGTCCCGTGTGTTGTGTAATGCACGTAAAAGAACCCAGTGCACTTATCGAAAAGAGAAGGGGTTCGCCCCGGTGTTCCTGGTTTGATTGGCAGCATATTGCGCCACAGCACCTTGTAAACCATTACATTGTGCTATGTAAAGGAATAGGTCTCAAACTTCAAAAAGTAGCTCCACATATATACCTTGCAGGAAAATACTGACTGTTGAAGCGCCTTGAGCGTCACTGAGTGACGGATATGAGCGCTATATAAGAAGCCACTATTATCTAAAGGCGATCCAGCCAATGTCAACCTACACGTACAAAGGACAAAAAGTACAAGAACAAATACGCCATCATTTTTTTTTTTTTTTTATTACACAAAAAATTTAAATTAGGGGTTCAGAGTTAGAATTGACTCACTGGACCTTTTCAAGACCACGGCTTAGGCTTTGCCTTTGGCTAAGGCTTTGGCTTACAGTCTTTCAGTTATTTTTATGTTCAATAATTTAAAAAAAAAAATCTTGCTTGTCACTGAATTTTTTTACACAGATATTTTTGTGTTCAATAATTTAAAAAACATCTTGCTTGTCACTGAATTTTGAAATGTTTTCCATTTTGTGTGAACCCCAACTTATTTTTTTGTTCAATAATTAAAAAAAAATCTTGCTTGTCACTAAAACCTTCTTAGACTGCCAACATTGGGCTAGATGGCTCAGCTAGTAGAACGCCGGCATGTCAATCCGGAGTTCACAGGTTCAAGTCCCGCTCCAGTCAATTTTTCTTTGTTCAACCCATGGCTTTGGCTTTGGAATTTGGCTTACACTCTTTCAGTTATTTTTTGAAAATATGCATTTTTACAGGGCTTTGAATAAGCCAGAGCTGAAGTTTCTGGTTTTTGAAAGAAACATTGTTGAGAAAGAAAAACAGTCTGGTTCCTTGTAGAGAGAGAAAATGAAGACCATAATCGATGTGTGTGAGCTGGGAATCTGACTAACATGCCAACTCCTGTTTCTCATTTCTAACCTTGTACTTCTTCTCACTGTGATCTTACAGGGATGGATGAACGAGTTACCTATGACCTATGACCCTGACAACTACCACACCATCCAGACCCAGTCGGTCTTCGTTCGCTTGGACGGCTACTCGCTGCGGCTTTCGAGACCCAAGCACAATATCCCACGTCGGGCTATGTACAACGAACCAGCCATACACAAAGTTGAATATGTTCATCAAAGGCACTACGATATGAGAGATAGCAAGGTAACGTACAAGTCTCGACGTAAATCATTACATGGCCGATTATCAATGAATATGCATGAGTGGTCACAAAGCATGGTATTTGATTGGCTACCAACTTCTACCCAAACCTTTTTGCAATATGTATTAGGCAGTTGAAGTCAATGACCCTTCGACATCATGTTATTAACACAAACGGCACATTTGAATAAAATCATGTAAAACAAGTTTAGTGTCGTCATTTTGGTCATCATTTTGGTCTACAAAGCTTGTCAACAAACTTGAAAATATAATTATCGGCTGCACCATGATGGGACCCTACTCCATGACTGAAGTCACTCATACAGGTTGAATTCAATTATTAGCTTGAAATCTGGCTTTATTTATTGAAAGTTTGCAGAAATGTTGAATTTGGTCACAACATCTGTTAAAGCACGATTGAATGTTTTGCTAACATTCGGCAGTCCATGCCAACCAGCGCGGGTTTGTTGATCAACAATATAGAAAGGTCTATTAGCCTTGATGCAATTGGCTCAACTGGCTCCCTGGCATGTTTCCAAGGCACACTGCCATTGTACTATTTTCTCCTGAAGCCAAGGGACTTGACGCTGCATTAAATCCAGTCACGTTGTGTTTCTTGACACGTTAACGCCTTGTTACTCGCAACACGTAAATGTAAGAGGCTTCTTTTCCGCGCCGTGAACCCCGGTTAAAGTTTCATCAATATGACTTGTGAACTCGGGGAGCGCTAGACTTGGCTGGGTTAGTGTAAGGTGTTATAGGGTACTAGGTCTGGTGCGGGGGTTAAGAGCAGGTGGCTTGAGTTTGTAAAAATAAATCCCTCTGTTCATTGGTTTTTCATGGACAGTTCGATGATACAAATTCGCACCAATTTATTCATAAGCAGCTCAGACAGAAACAAATTGTTATTTTTAAAGTGTTATACAGGATTGGTATAGGTGACAAAATACTCCCAGAATGTTCATTTTGTGTGTGCGATCAACCATATACATGAAATAACGAACCTGTGAATTAAAGACAATGCAAATTTCTGCGAAAATTAATGTATATAGAAGAAGTCATCTTTGGAGAAGATACTTTGGTCTGGAAAAGACAGTTTTCAGAGTTGATTAAGTAGCAACATTCTGTTTCGTGAAAACTAAATATGGAATTGTAGCTGTTGTGTTTATTAATGACTTTTGGTTTACACACACAAAAAATACGTTTGAAATCTATTTAAACAAAATTCTATTTCAAGAGGCTGTGAGATTTGTAAATATTTGTTGAGTAATTCTGAATATTTAGCATTGAGCACTACGCGCCTGCTCAAGTATGGTAACCCGCAAAAAAGGCCTAAAGTCAAAGAGCAACTGGTCCCCTCTCAATCATCATTGATCTTTTTATATGTCTAACTCTATGCAGTTTAGGGTCACCGTGTAAAAGCATGATTCATTTGAAACGGAATCGCATCAAATTACTTGCATTTCACCTGCGCGTACTAAGCGTCCTCCAAGCGCTCAGAATTGTTTAACAAGAGTGCATGCAAAGTAATCACTTTTGGGAGCCAATCAGCATTTTTTTTTTCCAGTACATCCCAACCGGGGGTTAGTGAAGGGAGGTATTGATACGGCGCGCTGCCCATGGTAGCGACGCTGAGGGCAAGGTGTATGTTTGTGATAATACCTGCTTATGATACTAATTCCTGTGTCACTACCACCTAAGCCACTGTCACATACATGCACTGCCCGTAGGTTTGTATCAAGGCAGGCCACATTGTATGGACCCATTCATATCGGTTGCGTAAACAAACTCAATGATAATTTCTGCGATAAAAACTTTGTGTGCAACCAGATCAGTTGTTACAAACAGAAACAATTGTGCACCAAAGGAAATGAGTCATTTTCCTTGAGCTATCATATTCTTTGGTCTGTCATAAAAAAAATGTTTTTCATCATTTATTTATTTTTCATTTCTTTTCATATTGGTTTATTTAGTATTGCAAGAATTGCAGGCAAGAGCTAAAAACAGTTCAACACGATTTATAATTTTGAAAAGTAGACAAGCTTTAAAAGAACACATTAAAACTATTAAGAAATAAACAAAGCAGAGAAAGAAAGTAAAATGTTGACAAAATGCTCAATCTAAAACTTTAAAAAATGCCTCCCCTCCCCCAAATAATAAAGAATCAAGTCAAGAAATCAACAGAACCTTTAAAACTCTGATTATAAATTGTTTTTTAAGACTGCAGTGCATATTTCTGTTGCAGTTTATTGCAGTGATAATGTAGTCATGGATTAAGAAGCAATGGTACTTTTTAATCCAGGAAGGCTTTTATGGGTCTACCATGACATAAACTCTTTTCACTCGACAGCAGTTTAGCAAGGGTCCCTTGCTTAATTTTAGCATGGTTGCAAATTTTTTCAAAATGCACCTCATGTGAAAGGACAGCAATGTTTATGCTGTCCATAAAGGACGCAAATTTGAGAAGATTTCACTGCCTGGACAGTCCAAATATTGTTGTCACACGAAGGGGAACTTGTAAAATTTCACGACCATGCTCAAATTAAGCAAGAAACCCTTGCTTAATTGCTGTCATGTGAAAAGGGCTATAACACACACTCTGAATTAAAATCAGAGGTTAACAAAAGGTGTATCTCAGCATGGAGGTAAAATTAAAGATCAAAGACCAGCTGATCAACAGGGATTAGAGCCAGCAGGGTAGCCTGACCCACAAAGAGCGTTTAAAGGCTTAAGATAGATTAAGATAATGGACAGGGAGAATAAGCATAGAGAAAGGACTCACAATAACATTCAAAATGCAAGAATGCATATCAACCTATTTGTCCTGGATACACTTCATAAGTTTCTGTTTTGGTCTGTTCGATGGTTTGAGTTCAATGTAGTGTATCGTTACTATGTAAGCCCGAGATTTGCAAAGTGGGATGAGGCAAAATAAAGCTGCCATAACTCCTTCTACAAAGAGCCAAGATGAAGTCATTCCTGATGATCAGTTTGTAATTTACTCTCTTTCCAAATCTCATTGATTCTTCACCTAGTTATCATTCTTTATGCCTGAAGGTATATCTGTTACCAAGTGGACTTGTGAAGAAACGTCTCTGGAGCAAGAAATACCCATCTGCATTGAGCTGCCCAAGAAAGGCATCTTGGTTGAGCGCAAGGAAGGCCCGGAAAAAACTGAGGATGTCGACGCCAAAGCCATGGGGTTCGACTACATCCAGAAGGAGGAGTGCGACGATCGCATCCTCTATCTCTTCACAAGAACTAGTCGTGACAAAGAGGAGTGGTTCTGGAAGTTTGACATTGCCTCCAAGTATGACAAGTTGGATCACGGCCGGCGCCCGATCCCGACCTTGAATAGAGAGGTGTTCTTGATCGGGAACGAGAAGACTAAAGAGGGCGTCGCCCAGCATCTTAATCGTTGCGATCCGGAGGATACGGCTGCGATAAAAGGGGGCATCGACTTCTACCGCTTCATGACAAAATTTATGCCAAAGGAGAAAGACGCAAAAGAAGCCGCTACACAGGTGGTCAACGTCAAGGCGGGTAACGTCACCTACGCCAGCCCGGCAAGACGTCAGCCCAAGGCTGATGCTAACGGACTAGGCGGCGCTTCCGTGGACTGGGTGAACGCTTTTGTTGCGAGGGTGTTCTGGGACTTCCTGAGGGAGGAGAGTTGGGCAGAAGTAGTCAAGACGAAGCTTCAGAAGAAGCTGAGCAAACTAAAGGTAAGAGCTAGTTTGTTTGCAAGTAAAAAATTTTCTTTGACTCGAGTCCCCTCTTGAGACCTCGCTATGCTCCAGGTGAATAATAAATTCAACACCCCAATGTTTGGACTCGGATAAGATTGGTATGCCTGGACCCATATTGGGTGTTTAGAGGTACTGTTAGAGGTCGTGGGGTTAGGCTCTGTCTCTGGCTCCGGGCTTTGTTCGATTCTGGAAACACTTTGCAAAATGCACACTGCTCCAAAATTGATGACGGTGCTGGAGCCATCAGCTCCGGAATTACTGTTGCCGGGTCTGGCCCTGGTCTTGGCCTTGGTGCCCCTCTCAAAAGTTCCCCCATTATATAGACACAAGATTTTCAACGGGATGTGCCCTTTGCAAGGTTAAATTAGCTTGCCCTCTCAAAGATGATATTTCAGGCCTGTGAGATATCCTTGGGTGTTTCTAAGTGGATACTGAGCTCATCTTCAGGGTATCAATGACAAGGAGGATTGACTGTGTACAGATTAGATGCATTCACCACATGGTGTTATACCCCAGGCTGCCACTCGTGTCATCCATGGTGTCATCATCATAAAACAAAAAATCCATTAATAGCAAAGTACAATCAGTCAAAAGATGGGTTAAAGAACTCTCCTAATTACATGGAACTGCTTACCACAGAATTATATGCGCTTACAGTGCTGTAAAATCTATGAGTCTTAAGCGCAAAAAAATCCACAGTAAGTAGATATTGGGCACTGAAAAAGACTTTGTGGCGTTTTGTGGCCGAGCGGTTTAGTGTATCGGACTCAAGTCCTGGTGGCTAAGTCATTAGGGTGTGGGTTCGAATCCCGGTCATGACACTTGTGTCCTTGAGCGAGACACTTAACTGTAATTGCTTCTCAACACCCAGGGGTAAATGGGTACCTGTGAGGGCAGAGATGGTTCTTGTGATTGATTTAGCTTAGTGCGCTACATACTTGGCAGCACAGGCTTTATACTCCCCAGGGAGCTGAGATAGTATAAGGAATGAAGTAATGGCCCAGTGTCTAGGGGTAATAATGTTTGAAGCGCAATGATCATTCTTTGGAATTGCGCTATACATAATAGTATAAGAGTCGATATTAGTATTACAATGTCTCACTTAGGTACCGTATTTCATCGAAGAGTTAAAGATCACCGGCATCGACCTGGGAGTCAACGCTCCACAGCTCCGCCGAGTCTCCAAGCCACAAATGGACAGCCGCGGCCTGTGGGTGGATCTGGACATAGCCTACAGTGGATCGTGTATGGTTTCCATGGAAACAAAGGTCAACCTCTGGAGGTTGGGGAAAGGGGAGAAGTTCGACAGGGAGATGACGGATTTAACCCCGTGAAGAAGGAAACCAAAGACAGGTCAGTTTCCTGATTGGGAAAAAAGTTGGATTGAGGGAGTTAGAAGTATCATGGGCCTGTAAGCAGTAAAATAGTGGGACACCAGTCACACAAAATATGAGTTACATGGCATTTTGGCTGGTAACCCTATTCAGTTAAGCAAATATGTCTATGCTAAGCAAATGTATGAGCCAAATTTTTATTTTTTTAAAATTGGGCCCACCCGGAATCCCCTAGCAACTTTTCTGAATTTTTTTTAAATAGACTGTGTAACCTATAGTTACAAAAATGGTGACCTTGTAATTTCAAGGGCCTTTCTGGCAGGCAAAATACTACACCGGTCATTATGTGAAATTTCACATTTTGTGTCATACTTTCCACATAAATTCAAGAGTTATAAAAATAACAGCTGAACAAGTTTTGAGATGTGCAATCTTTCTTTATATCAAAAGTTGATACAAATCAGACAGTACAATCTAAAAAATGTAATTTAAGATTTTAAAAGTTAAATACTTCCATTGGGCTGTGTAGAAATTGTGCCTGCAGGAAGTCTAGGCTCTGTGACTCTTTTGCACACATTTGATCGCAGGTCACAGGTCACATGGTCTATAGACCACCAGTCTAAAAAAGAGAAACATTCATCTACAGATCGGTAAACAAAATTTTTGAAAAATACTTGCTGCCGCTTGGGAAAAATATGAATTAACATTAGCTGAAGAGACAAAGACAGTTACGATCTCCTAGAGAATGGGATACATTTACAGGCCTGTGAAAGCAGGTGTAACTCGTTCACAGCTTCCTGTTTGCTCGATCGTCAATCCTCGATCACAATGCATTAATGATACCAGTTTTGAATCATGAATTAGCGAGTGGCTTCGATGGAATACACAGAAACAATGGAATTTGAAATGAGATGCCATTTCCTGTCATGTTTAGAGGAAGTGAAATCTAACATGAATGAGAGGTGATAGGACAGACATAACTATGGGGCTCAGTCATAGAGCCATATATATTGACTAGAGCGCTAACTTGCTCTGAGTTTAGAAGCCACCCTGGGCACAGACATGTTTGATGTGTTGCGTGACTACGGAACGATTTTAATTTTAAGAGAGCACACATGGCCACGAAAATTTTGCATTCGGCGTGCGCGCTTATGTACGCGCCATATTTAATCTAACGATCATTGCTCTTGTAAACAGGTGATTTTAGTGATGTCTTAAAAAAATATGTAGTAGGTGATTCTCTGATGTTGTTACTTACGTCTTAGGAAAAATGCTGAGTCGAACTAAAGCCTTGTTTGGGAGGATTCAGCGCTTCAAGATGTCAAGGGGAAAAAAACGAAATCTGCTTCAAGGATACACAATATGCCGGCAAGAATGACGAACTCAAAAAAAAAAGTATACGCGCAAACGCACATGTTAAACATGACGCACATGACGCTCGTAGTTTGTACGCTCATTAGCAGATTGTGTGTTCTCATTTGCTGCATATTTGGTTCGATGACGCATAGAAAAGAACAAACGCTTTATCATGCAAATAGCCGTACAATTGCCGTACAAAATTTCAAGCTTTTGTATTGGTTTGTACATAAACATGGATGCGCCCACACGGCTTCAAAACCTTAGTGCGTGTATAACGGGGTGTTAGCGCTCTAGTCAATATATATAGCTCTATGGGCTCAGTTCACTCGGTTCCCCAAAAAATTAAGCTAACTTACTCTCAAAATTTAGTAATATAATTTAGGGGGAAGTTAGGTTGTTTTAAAAAATTTTTTGCAATATGCTCAAACTAAAAGTTATGATGACACCTTGGACTAATATCATGACCCAACTTAACACAGAATTCAGTGCGAACCTAGGTCTTTAAAGAGTGTGTACAACATTGGTAAGATTGAAGATATAAAAGTTCACAGATTTACACATAACTAATACATGGTATAAAGATGGAAAACTTCCCCTTTAATATTTTTGCTTGAAATGCTGTAGTTTTTTAGAAATGAGTAAAACATTTAGTTTTGATCTCGCGAGTCCAAAAACCTGAGGACACGTGAGTTTTTTTTTTCTCTCACTGGGTTCTTGTGACTCCGATGACCGATCAAGCTGAAATGGTCACAGTTTTGTTTAATTAATGTATTTGTTGGGTCACATGAAGTGCGGATTCTGGTCTTTGACAACTACCAATGTTGTCTGCGTTGAAAGGCGTACATACTCTAAAGGCGTAAGCATTGCCTTGGGGCCCACATTGCCTTTTGGGACGCTAGGTGGCAGCAGACTTACCAGGTAAATTCCATTGTTCTCGTCAATGTGTGCATGCTTAAGAACAGCGTGAACAATGGCAATTTTACCTGGTAATTCTACTGCCATCAAGCGTTCAAAAGTCTCTCATTGGTTGCTATGCAAAAATGTTAAAAGGTGACGCCATTTGTATAAAGGGGGAGTTCAGTCTCTTGTAATTTTACCGTCACGATTCACGATAAATAGATAAACTTCCTTTTATTTCAAAGCGGGTCCTCTGTGGAGTGACGTTTGTACCCAGTATTTACCAGAACCTCCCTTTCTTTTACAATGATGCACTCTTGACCACAAAAACAGAAAATCCAGACGACATTATCAGCCAGACGAAGAGGAGATGAAACCAGGGTATGAGTACGAGTTGCCATGGTTATCAACCAGGCCTATCAGATTGCTTCACATGCTCACGTCATTTTTCCCAACCAAATCATCTGTCAATCATTCTGGTTAATCAATATAAACAGTAGTTAATTTAGATTATTGTTTTGTCTTTGTGTCACGCGCTGTCAGTTTCCTCATTTGCGTTGGTCGTGCAGAAAGACCAGAAGTCAAGGAAGCTATATTTTGACGGATCTGCATTATTCTAATAATAGTACAATGATGGATATTAGAGCTACATACATGATGTGTGTGGTGTTCAAACTATGTATTATATATGACCCGCAATCTCGGAGGACAGTAGAAAATTAATGAAAAGGACCCATTTTGAATTAATCAGTGGCAGATGACTCGGACTAAAGTTCGTGGTTCTGCGCTTACGCTCATCATTCTCTGCTTACAATTTTCTGCGCTAACCGTGTAAGGCACAGAATGCTAAGTAATAAGTATGCACCCGCCAAAAGAAAAATGTATCTTGCTTAACTGTAAAATACGCTAGATGCAGATTTTTGTGCTTGCAGTAATCATAGCCGGAAATTGGGCAATGGACAATGCTTTACAAAGCTATTAAGCTAAAAAAATATCATGCAGTATATGGTTTATTCAAATACATTCAATGATTTGCGGTCCGACGCATTTTTATTTTACAATTTTAAAAACATTAATGTACACAAAAAAGGTTAAACAAACTTTAAGGGAAAAAAAAGAAGGAACAAAATTAAAATCAAATTTACATCACAAAAGTTGAAAAGTGGCCCGTAGGCATCAAAATTGGACTTTGGAAAGTGGTGAAAACAGCCTTGAGAAATACAAAAATAAGAGATCTACAGAATAACGTAAAAATTAACTGTTCAAAAGAGATGTCAGGTATGGAAGGGGGCTGCATTTGAAACGCTTTGTATTGCACTTGTAGGATCCATATTGGTTTGTGTTCCTTAATTTCATGGACGAGGAATACCCAGAGCAGGAAACCAGGCTGAGAATCTATCAGTGCAGCTCCTTGCAAATTCAAGGGAGTAAGTCAGTCTCTGCTTATACTTTGATAATTCTGGTCTAAGTAAAATTTGAGGTGAGACAACCATGGGCAAATAATCTCTTCCTGGAAGAAGTGGTGTGGTTCCGAAAAAGAGACAGTGATGAGACAGGTCTTGTTGGTTTTGAAAGTTCGTCCTCAGGAAGCTAGTTATTCTAATACTGACTTCATCCACCATACAAAGCTTCAAATTTGTAAGATTGATCTTACTTCAATTTGTATGCTTTTCAGCTTCATGAAATCGGGCTCACTCTTAAGTCTGCTCAACCCAAGACTGGCAGCCATGATTACATTTGGTTCATGAACGTAGAGTGCTCATGAACTTTTGCAAACTCATTGATCAACAAAATAGTTGTATAAGCAAGTGCTATGATTTTATTTATTTCCAATATGCTATGAAGCTTGGACTTTTTGTTTGGGGGGGGTGGGGGTTAAAGAACTTGATTGCCAAACTTCAGAGGACAAAAAATGCAGGTACTTTGATGATAGCAGCAATCAAATGCAATTTTCTTTTGAAGCATCGATGATTGTGCAAGTTACGGTCTAATTGTCACAAAGGGCAATTTTTACAGGCAGCTTGGAGGCAGCCAAAGGGCACTGTGTGCAGAAGGAACACTTCAGTTAAGCAACAGGCATTTTCTAACAGTATCTTACTATCACCATCTTGGTCATGTTCCCTGCATCCAATCACAGTGAAGAATGCTAATACTCACTGTACATAAAAGGAACCAGACTATTTCTCCTTCAAGCCTCGGTTTGGTTACATTGATTCGAATGGGAGAAAAATCAAGATGGCTGCACCACGACAAAGCTCTATTGACCCCCTTTGCACCAATGACACCAGAGCTGCCAACTCTCCCTGATTCTGCAGAAAGTTCCCTGAAGTTAAACCAATCTTTCCATGTTCAGACGGACAAACTTAAAAAATCTCCCTGATTGTGGAAACTTTTTCCCTGTAACGTTGATTGTAATTCTAAATGTCTCCCTGATTGTTGTAAAAAAATCTTCCTGATTGCACGATGCAAATGTTGGCAGCTCTAGCGACTCATGTGGATACTGTCTGCCACACTCACCATCATTGGAGTCAAATTGTACATAAAAATTATGGTAAGCGTGTAAATGCATGCTTCGCCTAAATGCTCAGTATACATAGCACACAGGGACATTGACTTCCAAAATGGCACAACCGAGATTATTGTGATGATGACGTCAGGTGAACTGGGTCAATACAAATGAACTTTGATCAACAATGTACCAGTGCAAAGCCACAATCATGGGTACATTTTTTGTAACAAAGACACCAAAATGAACAACACATAAATATTGAGTAACTCTTTGCAGATCTTGTATTCGACAAACTCAAGTACTTTCTACTCTTCATTCACACAGCACTGGTTAATCAATTTACAAACAACATTGAGATAACTGTTACATAACTGGGTTTTCAAACTGTGTTCATAACATGGACACGAAAAAAATGTGTACCCATGATTGTGGCTGTGCACACCACCATCCATGAAGTAATTATCATGAGCACTGTGTAATGTCATTGTACCGGAAATAGAGGTTGTTGACCCTTTTTTCCTTCCAGCCTCGCTTTGATTACATGGTTTATAATGGGATCAAAACAAGATGTCTGTACAATGATGCAGGTCTATGGAACATTTCGCAGACAGTCCTTTCATAACACTTAGTTATAGACCTTTCTTTTGCAACGTCACAGCCCAAGTTTTTGCCAACCGAGGTCGGAAAACTATGGAAAGCCATAAATGCAAAACAAAAACAGATCGCCACAGTTTTTAACAATGTTACACAAATATTCAAAAATAGTATTGAATTTGTTGGAAACAAAGCAACCAATCATGAGAGGTACTTTACTTAATTGAAAGTTTGCAGAAAATGTTAAAATTTTGTTGAAACATCTATTTACACGATTGAGTGTTTTGCTAACATTCAGCCTTCCATGCCAACCAGCGCGGTTTGTTGATCAACAATGGAAAGGTCTATACTAATCTGTTCGTTCATACATTTGAGTAAAAACTCAAACACGCACAACCATCCCATTTTGTTCACATTTTTAATAAAACAATCATGTAATAAATGACAAGGGAAACTGATTGGGTCATTATAAATCAATGTGGGGGTGAACAAAGACAAATTGACTACAGCAGGATTTGAACCCGGACCTTCAGGATACGTGCAGGTGCAACCTCGTTCCCAGGGATGACTTTTTTCCCAGCGCACTTTGCTTGCTCATAACCCCTGGTATTGGTTGATTTAAATGTGCTAATATGGCATATTTTAATTAGGCCTGTGGTTTAATCCGCTCTACTCGCGCACTCAAGTACGGTAGCCTGCGAAAGAGGCATCAAGTCAAAGAGCAACTGGTCCCCTCTCATTCTTTTTTGATCCTGTGACATGTCTAATGTATGCAGTTTATGGTGACCATGTAAAAACATGATTCATTTGATTTGAAGTAGAATCGCGTCTAAAAAATTTCGTTTTGACCTACGCATACTCGGTGTCCTACAAGTGCCATACAAGCGCTCTAAAGTTGTTGACAAATATGCGCGCAGAGCATTTACTTTTTGGAGCCGATCGGCGTTGAATTGCAGCACATCCCTATCAAGGGTTAGTGATGAGAGGTATACAACACGCTTCCCCGTAGTGAGGCTGGTGCCAGTGCTCTGCAAACTGAGCTAACTAGCAGTTTCCAGCCAGCCTTGCTAGAAAAACCTCCTGAAGTACAGGTATTATGTAGCAGTTGGGGATGCCACAGCACAACTTGCTTTCTTGATCACACGCATATTTTTGTCACTTCATCAGGTCCCAATTTCATAGAGCTACTTAGAGGTAGGGTCATACTTTGTGTTAAGACCCGGAAAAGAAATTGCGCAGTTTTTATCCGAATGCCTACTTGCTATAAAGATGAGAAAATAGAATTAGCTGTTGCAAATTTGCTTACTAACCAAAAGGACCTGACGTTTGGACCCTAGAAAAATTATTTTGTCTGAAATGCCCTTGTTGATTAGAAATCAAGATCGCCTGTTGGCGACTTTTGGAATCTTCTGTTGTCCAGTTCCACATTCTTGATGAAAACACTGTGACAAGTTTTTGCTGTTTTCTCAATAAGTAGACACTGTATTAAGCAGAAACTTTCACAGGTGACTTTTATTGTATCTTTTTAAAATAATTTTGCCTGTAAACTAGTATTACGTTGACAAGAACCAAACATCGACCTTACCTTTAAGCAGAAAATGATGCTTAACACTTTTCTGCTGAGCAGGAAACCAGTCACAAATGGTACATATGACATGATACTTTTTGGCTGGTAACCTTTTTATAGTAAGCGCAATAGTTTTGTTCCTTGCTAATGGTTTTTTGCTTAGTGAGTATAGCTCTATTAAAAAAAAGGCTTTGGTCATTTCCCTTAGAAGAAAAACCAAATACCCTACGAACGCCACCATTTTAGCATCCAGAGCTTAATTTGAAATGTGCATTGTAATAATTTCTTGATCTCATTTCTTGGTTATTTCAGGAGTGCTTCCTTGGCAGCATTAGACAGTGAAGAAGAGGATAGTGCAGAGTCGTCCGATGACGAGACCGATGAAGCCTTCATTTCACCAGAATCAACTGTACCGACCGCCGAATCCGAATCGTAAGTCATTGATAGCTAAGTCTTTGGGGTTTTATACTCTACACCATAGTGGGATGAGCACCGCAGACTCACCTCCTCCTGAGTCCTGCTGGAAAAAATTCCACAGCAAACTGCTCAGGTGGGATTCGAACCCACCAGCCACCATTCTAGAGCAGATGTCTTGCCACTAGACAAACGAATATGCCTAGTGTGCAATTGAGTTCAGTTCGAATCTGGGTGGTTTAATGGTTTTCTGCTCTAGAATGCGGGGGTCATGGGTTCGAATACCCAGAATGCATGTGGACTTTGGTAGCATTGAGGGATTAGTACTTGTCACACATTGGTGAAAGATATAACCAAAACAAGTCGTCTTTATCCCTGATGCAAAATTGTTGCATCTATTGCATAAATGATAGTTGATCAGATTTCTCATTTTAAGAAGAAGAAAAAATTCATAAAAGGGGTGTGATTTCCCTGGATTTTAGGATTTTCTCAAAAACTCCTTGCGCATTAAAATTGTCTTGAAAGAAGTAAAGCAATCACCAAAGAGAGCGAGAGAGATAGAGAGAGAGAAGTAGTCCACATTGTGTCCAAACAATGTGTTGTATTTCTGGTGATGCACAGAGTCTGTAAAGCTGTGAACATCTGGACGGTTCAGGGTCTAAAATAACAGGGGGGGGGGGGACACACCGAGGCCTGCAAGCCGCTTTCAGGAGTTTATCACAGACATGAGCTGTCATCCCTGACATAAAACTGTCAGGCCAGGAATGTGTTGTTCATTTTGCATGAGAACAAAATGAAAATGTATGCAAGAGGACAGGCTTACTTTCCATGTTTCCATATTACAAAAGTGAATAGATGCTCATTGAAATCGATCATCGATCATGTACAATGGTATCCTGGCCTTAAACTGTGAGACTTTCATGAAGTTCATATGCTTACGAATTCTCTAAGCACAGACAAATCATGCTAAGCAGAAACTATGTACCTGAAATGACAAGCTTTTCATAGTTGCATACTTTTCTTCGATTTAACAGCTCCAAAAGCTCAGGGAAGATCATGCGCATCGTCAACAAGATCGCCAGCTCCAAGTACTTCCAGAGCGCTACGCAAATGAAGTACATCAAGAAGGCTATAGACGAGGTTTCCAACACGCCGGTGGAACTCACGCTGGAAGTGAAACAACTCAGAGGAAAGTTATGTGTGAACATTCCGCCTCCTCCATCAGATAGATTCTGGTAAGTCAGACTAGACCATCGGAGGCCTTATTTGCATATATTGGCGTGTCGTGGCCGAGCTGGTAAGAGCACCGGACTCAAGCTCTGGTGTTTCTGTTCAGCAGAGTGTGGGTTCGAGTCCTGGTCGTGACACTTGTGTCCTTAAGCAAGACACTTAACCATTATTGCTGCGTCCTTCGGATGGGACGTAAAGCCGTTGGTCCCGTGTGCTGTGTAATGCACGTAAAAGAACCCAGTGCACTTATCAAAAAGAGAAGGGGTTCGCCCCAGTGTTCCTGGTTTGATTGGCAGCATATTTGCGCCACAGCACCTTGTAAACCATTACATGGTGCTATGTAAAGGAATAGGTCTAATACTTCAAAAACCTAGCTCCACAGTACCTTGCAGGAAAATACTGAATGTTGAAGCGTCACTGAGTGACAGATATGCGCGCTATATTAGAAGCCACTATTATTATTATTATTATTATATTGATCAAGTACCTGTGTCACATGACACACTGGTAGAAAACAAATGGAGTCACGTAAAAAATAAGCTCAGTTTTCGAACTGGTAGAAGCGAGAATTCAAGATTTTGTGATCGAATTCAACCAGTATGAGTGACTTCAGCCACGAAGTAGGGTCCCATGCCTGCAACCAATAACCTGTGGAATTGTATTTTAAAGTTGAAGTGTTTTGTAGCCAATGATGTTGCCGAAATTTTGTGTTTATGCGAGACAGTTTCACATGGTTTAGTTGGTGAACGAGCAGTTTGCGATGAATGCGCGATGACATACAGCCACTGGCTTCAACTGCCTGTTAGTGTTACATATTGCATTCGGGTAGAGTTTGGTAGCCAAATCGAATAACTAGCTTCAGGATCGCTTGCTCACGTTCGGGAATACTCAAACTAAAAGCTCACTGGTAATAAAGTTCATTTACGAGTACATGTAGTAGTACCAGTCATCCTTCATTGAAATATTTTAATATGAATGACTGTTCTAAGTCAAGGAAATTGTCTTGTAAACCCCAGCAAAGAGCCTTTGCTTATTTCAATCGCAGCAATTGAAATAAGTTAGATATGAACATGCAACAGTCACAGCCACCAAGTCAGACACTTCCCAAGCTTTAGTGGCAGGCATAATTAAGGATTGACCTTTGACTGTATTTCTTTCCTGGGTGTATCCAACAGGTTTGGGTTTAGGGACAAACCTCACCTGTGGCTTTCAGCCAAACCAAAGCTGGGTGCACGGATGGTCACCCTGACTCCGATTACCGACTACATCGAAAAGAAACTAGAGCTGGAGTTCCAGGTAATTCAATATTTCTTGTATTCTTTAATCCTTAATCTTCAAAGTCATTTATTTACATTATTTAAACTAGTTCCTCAAACGCTGTGAACTCTTTGAGAGGAACACAATGTCAAGCAGGTTTGACCCAAGTAACAGTTGCAAACACCTTATAATAGGTTTTTGTTTATCCTGTTGTCATTTTTTTGTTATATGAATTTATCTTGAAATTGCATCCTTCAAATATCGTGGGCATTCTCTGTTTTTGTTTTGTTTGTCAGTGTTTCCTTCTTAAAGTTTACTCACTGTTAAGTCACTATTTGTATTTTTGTATGTTTGTCTTGGTCAACTATATAATAGTTATGATCACATGATCCCAAGAGAATCCAGTTGTACACCTGGGTGAGGAGAAGCAACTATGATTAAGTGTCATGCTCAATGACCAAAAAAGCATTCTGACCACTACGATGACTTGGGACTCAAACTTTACACCAAATGAGCATGTAACTCGTAACTGAAAAACGTTGGATCATCCTGTAACGTACTGCCAACGGGTCCTTGTTTGCTCTGCAGCCAAACGCAGACAGAAAACAAACAAACTCAAATTCCGTTCAATATGAAACAAACTGATTTATTCATTTTCCGAGAACAACAACTTATTCAATGCTCACTCACTAAACTCAGCATTTGGTCTGTCTAACACAACTATATCATGCACAACACAAAGCTATCTGGGTGTCTCTTGGCTCCAAGCCAGCATCCCTGCTGGCGCGAAAAAGAACAGAAGATCAGTCTACACATTGTTATACAAGTTTGTAATACATCAGTCAATGTGCGCGTCAATTGTCCAATCATTGTACAGTTTATACAAAGTTCAGTCCAGCTGCCGTGGGAGCACTTCATGATCCGAAGGGGTACTCCAGCGCACCCGGCGGGGCGTCCGTCAATATACAAAGCATACAGTTTGTGTTTGTTACATTGCTCCCTCTTGAAATTGTACTATTCTCCTGAATAGTCGGAAAACTTTCTTGTAGAATGTTTTTATTTAAACGGGGGTGTCCACAGGGAATGTTGATTAACGCCGATCCTGGTCCTACATAGCCAAACTATGGTTACTCGGATCCAGCGAAAATCAAACAATCTGTGTCGACCCCCCAACTCAAGACTCTAAGGGCCAAAACAAAATCCACAACAACACAACAGCCCAGCGGGGCTTCCGTCCATATACAAAGCATACAGTTTGTGTTCGTTACAATCCCTTCATAAAAGTTGTACCCTTCGCTGAACAACTAGTATTTTTGTTGCCAAGATGCTTAAAATGCCTTTACCATGTTATGTGTGTTCTTTGATCCCACAGAAAGTGTTTGTGCTGCCCAACATGGACGATCTCCCGATACCCATCATGACGAGCAATGTATTTGACAACAACCCATTCTAATAAACCTATAATCATGCTGCAGCCATCTTGGTTGGGTTCCCTGCTTGCACATATGATCGCACTGCTTATATTCAGCACACGAAATGGGACCCGACTGCTACGTTGGTTTTATTATTATTTTTTTCATGGAAGTAGAACTCGGGGAATGATGTGTGTGGAGTTATCTGTGTGTATCTGCTTTGAGGCAATTCATGGGGGCTGCCATTTTTGTTGTCTGGCAAATTTCAGCTTTCCTATTGGTTGATCTGGTTAGTGTTGCCATACAGGCATGTCACAGGGGACACAGACGACAACTGAGCTCAGCATTTTCTGTGTTCTTTTTCCTGTGGTTTCATTTGTCAATACACACAGTTTATGGCTTTGACGTGAAAAACTGCTTGGAACACCTCAAGAAAAAACAAAAAATAAAAACCTTCCAAAACAGCATCACACAAAACCATTTGGATGATCGGTCACTGGGAGAGTTTGACCGTGTTTTTGAATTGGCGGCTACGGCTATGGCTTGATCGCTGCTCGTCGTGTGTTGAAGTATAGGATGTCCTAACCAACAGTCGCAGCCGTTAGTTGGAGCCGCCAATTCGGATCTGGCATTACAGTGAATGTACCACTAGTACGATTGTTTGAATTGTATAATTTCACCTACACAAAGATACCTTTGATCATTGTGCTTCTTGTAAGTGCCAACGCAAGATAATTATAAAAAAAACAAGTTTTCCTAAATCGTTGTGGCCTTGCTGCTGAAAAGTAAAGAGTTACTTTTAATTTCAGTATTTTATAAGTTCTTTTGTACGCCTAAAGCTTTTTGTTTTAGTTAACATTATGTGTTAGTGCAGTTTAGGTTTGAGTGCTATATTAGTGATTAATTGTACATGTACACTTCTAGTATTCAATGTTGACCAACAATTTTAGGTTCATTTCTTGCACTAAAGTATTGAACTAGATTGGAATAATGTCTAGTACAACGACTTCCTAAGTTATAAGTTACCGCTTAAATTTGAATTCCTCAGACTATAAAGACAATTCCAACCATGATTCGAGGCAAGCTTTTGCATAGAAGAAGACCTTAAGGTGACAGCGAGCACTCCTACACAGTTCTGAATGAACGTGCACAATGGTACCAGGGTGTGCTGATCTGGAGGTGGCTAGATCCCAAATTTTGCCCCGAACCAAGCCCTGGTAGGACACCAGTCTCCATTGCACCACTACTGAGAAGTCCAACCTGGTCTAGCCCCGGACCCTGTGAGAGAAAATAGCTCATATTCTGTGAAATAGCCCATATACATGTCCCAGTGCGCATGATCGCGCGCAAGGGATTCTGGGTGAAATACAAGTCCAAGCAACACCGGCAGCCATCATGGCGCGCTGATCTTGAAACAATGCGACACCCAACTATAAAACCTGGCATAGCTACATGTAAACTACAGCATGGCGTACATCTTGGCAGCTTGATTAATTTTTTCAACTGTACCTGGTATCCCAAGATGCATTGCAGTATAGTTTTAAGGTGGTGCTTGCGCATATGGGCTGTTCAAATTTAACTTGTGTCTAAACAAGTTATTGTATCAGACATTTTTCAAATCTATTTATCTAAACTCAGCGTGAAATTTTTTAACAATGATGGGGTTAAAAACAAACTCTTGTTTTGATGCACACAGGATAATTTCTTTATTTTCTGTCTGTTGTTTTTGATTACAGTACAACTGAAGTCTAGATTCTTCGGTTTACTTAAAAAACTTTTAAAATCTGTTATTTAGAAAAAAAACTCAAATTTTGGACGCATAATAACTTGTTTAATTTGTAGCTGCCTGAAATCAAGATCTCAAATTTTGGATGCACAAAATGTATTTAAAAATCACTCACAATTACTTACAAAGCAGTAACTATCCTTTATCTTATCGGGACACAGTAACACACATCTCAATTTTAATGTTTCCACAATGGTGGTTGTCTTTTTTTTGTCATCGTTTTTTTTTTTGTCCAGAGGACTGTGTTTTAGCAGATAGAGGACTCTTTTAGGCCCTGCCCAACCCACCCCAATGGTGCCCACCCCATCACGCCACGGTGCCCACGTAGGTGTATGTACAACGCATGCATCTTGCTCTGCCCAACGTTACACACAAAAAGACATGATGCAGCAATGGGTTTTGTAATATTCAATACCTTATGGAGACCGATGGACAAAACAAAAAGTGGGGAAAACAATAGGTCTCCATAGGGGAATTCTAAAGACTGGGGTGATCTCCACAAGGAATTTTGTGTACAAAGTCTACCCAGTCTACCCAGGGGTATAAAAGGGTACCTGCGAGGGTAGAGGTTGATAATTGTGTATGAAAAAGCCTTTTGGTGCCACGGCAGCACGGGGCTGTATACTCCCCAGGGAGCTGAGAAAGATTACAGGAATGCTATTGGCCAATGACCAGGGCACTAATGTAAAGCGCATTGATACGTTATTGTGAAATGCGCTATATAAGAACTAGTTTATTATTATTATTATTATATTTCTAAGTACAGGGACAAAGGAAAGACCAAAAAATGTCTCCACAGGAATGTAAAAAAATAGAATGTGTGTGCGTTCATGGTCATTATTGGTCAATGCAAAAGCATGTGCGAAACATTGGTAAGAGTGAAAATAGAAATTGTTCACAGATTTGCACACAACGTGGTATAAAGATGGTCATGACGGAAAAATTGTCCTTCACCTAAAATGTAATAGTTGTTAAGAAATGAGTAAGAGAATTATTTTTGATCTCAGAAGTCCGATGTGTGAAACAGTGATGGGATTTTTCACCATTTTCTCGTGTCTCCAATGACCGATTGAGCTTAAATTTTTCACAGGTTTGTTATTTCATGTATACGTTTGGTCACACAAAGTTTGGGTCCTGGTCTTTGACAATTACCAATGTTGGCCTCTGCTTTAAGGGGCGGAGCTTAAGGGATCGGTAAAATGGTGAAAAGTGCGATGAAAACTACCACAACCTATATTTAGTTGTACATAACCTGATTATTATTCAATATTATTTTCTGCTTAAAAATAATGATTCCAAAATATACATACACCAAGCATTAATATTGACGTTTCTTTTCTGTAATGTAATTTTCTACTGTTGTATCATTCATGCTTATAATGTGTTCCACATATGTCACTTGATTACTGTGTTTTTTTATTTAAAATTTTGTTTACAGCGTGCACATTATTGTATGGCGTACATCATTATCTAAAGATATGGTTGTTAATTTGTTTTTTTGCATCAGCTTGATCTGTATCGAATAAGAAAATATTTTGCAAAGTGTTTTTTGAAAAGAAGGAGAAAAACAAAAAGAGAAATTTATGTGCAATATAGCAGAGATAGATTAATTTTGCAGAGACAGAAATTAAACTATTTAGAAACTGAAAAAGAAATAAAGTAATTTATAGGAGATCTATTTATGATTATATTTGTATTAATTGCCTTAAAAAAAAATGTATAAGCTTTACCGTTAGAGGATTTCAACTGAGAAAGGAAACCACGGAATCATATTTGTATGGACCGTTTGTATTGGACTAAAAAATTAATTGTGAGTGACATGTTTAACTTATGACTGACCTGTCGAATGCAATGAAACAAATGGCATTGCTAAAAGATTTTAACCTTACCCAAAATCTAGTATGCCTGTATGATTTTGAAAAGATTCAATTACACATTAGAGAATACTGCAATTTCATGGGTGGTTATACAAGCGGAATCGTCTTGTAATTGAGTCCCTAAGTCCGAGTTCAAGTTCTCAAGTCTGAGTGTGAGTCCTCAGTGTCGAGTCCGAGTCTGGAGTCACTCGAGGGTCCGAGTAGTGCTCCGATGAGTCATTGACGATTGGGAGTTGGAAGTCATAAGTTGTACAAAATATGACTTGAGTTGGACTCAAGTCCGGGTCAAGTCTACAACCAGCGTTCCTTTAGTGCATACATCATACATGTGTTTATGCCACTTCTGTCAAACTGTACTGTGTTCTTCTTGCTCTAAATGTCTCGTTACAATGAAGTTGAAAATGAAAATAAACAGAATTGTAAAGAGGTTTTAGAAGTCGATCAAAATCAAGCCTTACACACTCTGATTTTGAAAGATCAAGTTACGTTCAGAACACACTGATATTGTATAAGCGGTTACAAAAGTGGAAACCATCTTGTTTGGTGTATACATCATACGTGTGCTACGCAGCTTCTGTCAAACTCCGTGTTCTTCCTCCTCAGGGAGTCTCATTTGAGTGAAACAACTCAATCTAGCCCTGCACAGTACGGTCTGAGTTTGGAAGATCCAGTGAACATCTTGAAATTTTGCAGGTGTTCACAAAAGTGAAATCAACTCATTCGGTGCATACTTGTGTTTACCCCTCTGATGTCAAACTGCACTGTGTTCTTCGTAATCTGAATCTCTCTTGGGGTACCCCCCCAAAAAACATCACTCGTATCAAAATATTGAAGACGGAAAAAAAATCAAATCTAGAACAAAATAACTCGGTGGGAGGTTACTAATTGAAATAAGTGTGGATTCCCGTCTGTAAAAAATGTAATAAAAATGAGAATGGTGAAGTAAAGCTGTTGACAGTGTTTGTGTTTAAACCGAAATGGTTGCCTGTAAGCCGTTAATGTTAATCTTAACAAGCAAGATAATAAAAGACGCTCAATTGCAATTTGAAATTTAACGAACTCTTGTCTTGGTTCTTTTATTGATAATATTTATGAGTATGAGAGAGTTGTTAATTTAACGCAGCATTTAAACTTAAAAAAACAAACCTTTTATCAATGAAACAAGCAGTAATAATCCCAACCCTTCCAATCCTCTTCAAGAAGGCGGAGGATTGAGGACTGTAGGCCCAAGTAACAATAGTTTATGACAGTTGACACAATAAAGTACCTGAAACCACCCAAAAGTGTTTTATACTATACTGAAAGTAGTTTGAGTTGATGAGTATTTTGAGTTTTCTAACTGCCCTCAAATTCCTTTTTTTTCAAATGGACAGAAAAGGCAGGTAACTTTTACGTCCATTTTTGATAGAAATTTGAGGGGGATTTTTAAAAAAATAATATAAATTTGAAAAAGTATCAAATGAATCAACTCAAATTATTTTCAGCAAAGCTTGCATGTCCATTCACAAGTCGAAACACTTTTTGGGTGGTTTTAGGTGCTTACAAAAAAATATTACAACCATTGGAAAATCTGCTAATGTGACAGATGCAAAGTGGTCTCCTTTATTGTGTTTCCTGTCTTATCAATGGGCAGGGCATACCAATCTTATCCAAGTCCAAACATTTTGGTGGAGAGTGGCAGAAGGGCAATTAATAGAAACACCCTGGACACCCATCATTTTAGCTCAAAGTATGGACCAGAAGTAGCACAGTAAATTGTTTACAGTTTGTAATACCTACTAGTGCATGGGAAAAGTACATAATTGTGTTTGAATAGTACATTCATTCCCATCCTCTAGTTAAAAAAACAAAAAACAAAAAACAAAACAGAAAATCTTTCACAGAACTCCACCTCATTTGATCGCAGTGCTCATAAGGTTAAGATTGTTTTGCATAAGAACCTTCAGCTGGAGTCTAGTGCATAAATTTTTCTAGTAAATGATATAATACCTTGTTGGCCCTAGGCACACCTGTTTGATAATCCGGCCCTTCTGCAGGGTTTAAATTGTAGGAAATTAAACCACCATTTAACACTTACACTGTAACAAGTAAGTCAATTTGAAAAACGTTGCAATGAGGAATTCTTCATCTTATGTGTACTTTTTCCTAAGCTTGTTTATACGATATTTGATTATAAAATATTAATTTATACACTTTTTTTTCCTTACATTTACTTTCTTCGAGTTGTTTTACAAGAAGCAAGAATGCTGAAGAATGAACAAATCAGATGAGAAATTTGTACAATGTGAAAACAAATAGTGATGGGGGGCCCCGACTCACAATACAGAGCGCCACCAAGAGTTTCACCGTAGAGAGGCCATATTTTGCAGTGAATCATTGGGAAAAGTTGACATCACATCTTCCTGAATGTGTTAAACAGTTTGCAGTTAATTTTGACCAAAAAACAAAAACTAACCTTTGAAAAATAAACTACCTTACAGGATTCAACAATGTTAAAATCCCTTCTTGACGGAAGAAGTGACTCTGAAAAACAGAGCGTGCTTTGTTTGCCTCCTGAAGACGAACAGAGCACACCATGGTGAAATGTCAACATTTATCTCACCCGATTCTTCTCAGAGCTGCCGCTTCTTTCAAGAGGAAATTATTACATGGCTGTCTCCTGTAAACTTCAAATTGTACTTGTCTTGGAAGCTCGCTTTACCCCCTGAAAAGGGTTCATTTGTGCAGCTCTTTGTTAATGACATGTTTTTGGAAGACCAAGTAATGCTTGAAATTCAAATTTCTGGATGCATTGTGAATACTGAATATTGTCTGCTAATTTGAAATCAACTTCTCCAGAGCAAAACTCTTGGTGGTGCACTATATTATGATTAATCCCCCCCTGAATTGGGAAAGAATAAAAGATAAGGCACAGTTTCCTCGACAACTCAAAAACTAACAACAGTACCCCCGGAATATAAATGACAATAACGATCATTATATTTGTAACCTGAAGACAATCCAAGCTTACTGATCGAAATGTTGAGTTCTTACACCCGGGTTCTTTGCAGAACCATAACAACCCCTTAGAGAGATTTTTTTCATGTACACAGTGTTACCGCAAACCTTCTTGCAGCTCAAGCTGTCCATGCCAAATTTCAGCTTTCAGCCGTTGGTTGATCTGGTCAACTTTGCCAAACAGGCACATGGTATTGATACTCTTATACGCACAACTGACAAAGAGGGCGTACACAGCAAACCATAGACAACACTACTGTGTTCCACTTCTATGGCCTAGTACAATCAATATTCAACAGAGAATGTAGAGGTAGAATTAGTTTGAAAAGATAGATTGAAGACGTTAGTACTGTAAGATTTAAAGTAACTATTGACCACATCACTATGTTTACAAAAACAGTGACAATGTATTTTTCAGGGCATTTCCTGGCAGGCAAAATACTTCACTTTTTTTTTATTAGAACTTTCACATTTTGTCATCGAGACTACCGCATAAAAGTCATGAGTTGTAAAAACTACAGCCCTGTCTTTCTACTTTTCTTCCGTTGAGCTGTGTACAAATCATGCCTGCAGGAAGTCCAGGCTCTGTGATGTCACAGGTCACATGGTGCATGCAACCATTGTATTGAGGCATAACCTAACCAATCTTGAGTAATTTCTCAAACCTTCTAAATACATATACATTGTAATTGCCAATTTAAAAAAAGTACTCACACCTAAAAGAAGTAACAGGTGCATTAGCTACACATTGCGATATAATGCTTGCAATTGCTTTGACACACATTGAATCCCAATTTCAGCGCTGCTCAAACAAACAGACATTGTTGCTTATCAGTCTTCTGCCGAGCAAAACTAAGCGGGAAACTAGTCAAAGACAGTACCCCTGATACAGTATTTTGGCTGGTAACCTTATTTTGGAAAGCAAAATAATGCTGTGCTCCGCTACTTTTTGTGAAATTGGGCACAGCAAATAAATTGGTTAAGGAATACTTTCTTGCACAAAGTAAAACTACATTTTATTTGTGAAATCTCTTGTTTTTTTTCTTAAACAAGAACCCCAAGAAACAAACTGACAAGACAAAAATCAAAAAATGAAAACGTTTCATAAACAGCGCAAAAGAAAGAACAACATTTAGAATGAATCAGTTTTGACATCACACTTAAGGTAGTAATACCTCGGTCTGAAATATTTTGGAGATCAATTCCAAAAAAAGAAAAGAAGTGTGTATGAAATAATGGTTATTTCCTGTCAGAATCTTTGCAAAGTGTTCGTCAGGTCCAGTGAGAACATTTGGGTGAAATCGTTACAAAACAACAAATACTTTACAAAGTCTCACCTCTGTTTACATAACTCCCATTCTTAGCAACTTATACTGGCTTCCTGTTAAGTTTGGGATCAACTTCAAGATTTTACTCACGTTTAAAAAAAATGTTTACATGACCTTGCTCCCACTTACTTAGGTGAACTGATTACTGTCTGGAGTCAACATTGTCACATACTTAGGTCAACAGGTGAAGTCTTTTGAGAATATCCAAAGAGCAAAATGCTGGCTACTTTAGGTAATCATGCTTTTTATTCAGCGGCACCTAATTTATGGAATCATTTGTCATCTAATGTTCGTAAAATGCACTCAAAAAGTCTTTGTAAGGCCAATCTTAAAACATTCCTGTTTAGGAAAGCATTTGGTTTTGTGCCGTGAGTTTTTAATCTCTCAGTTTTAGCATGGTTTACATATATATTTTGTGTGTACTTTTTCAACTCTATTGTACGTAAGTTTGTATCTTTTTAGACAGTATTGTCAAGTTCTTGTACCTTTTTGTCTTCAGGCTTTGGATTTCTATTTTGCTTATTGTTACTGGTGTATTTTTGCTTAAACTTTTTCTTGTGTAATTTTCTTTACAGGTATTTTTGATGTTATGCGCCCTAGAACAGGCTGGTCCTGGAGAGAGCGCAGTATAAATTCAATAAATTATTATTACTATTAAAACAAGCTTGACATTTCATGAAAACAACAGAGGCAGTTGCCCCCATGCCCCTGATTATTGTTGTGGTCAAGTCAACATCTTCTGACTGAACGGAGATCTTATCGCTCCTGGTGAGATAGATCTTTCCGTACTGCTACCCCTCGTCTTTGGAACAATCTTCCTCATAACATTCGCTCTATTTCATCCCTCAACTCCTTCAAAACTTCCCTCAAAACCCACCTCATGATAATTGCCTACAACAGCACAGTGTAATTTAAATATCTTGTTTCTGTTTTTATCGTTCTTCTTTGTCGCGCCTTGAGCGCCTACTTGTTAGGTGGATATGTTTGCGCCTTACAAGTGTTATATTATTATTATTATTATGTGGTCCCCTTGAACTTTCCCTCATAGCTGTTCCCCCTTCATGAAGCAAAGACTACCTTGCCCTCACAAGAACAAAGCATGGGGCTTGGCACCAATGCATGGTTCATGTTTTTCTGGGTTTCAACGCCTTGATTGCATCACAGATTCTGTACTAGTAGAGGATCTGCGACTACACATCGACGATGCCCACTTGACACCAAACCAAACACAGCTGTTGCAGATGCGGCATGCATCTTCAGGCATTGCAACTTGTAATAAAAAAATTTAAAAAAAACGAAACTGCCTGGGAAACAAATGTTTGTTGGTTTCGTATTTCAACAGCAGAGAGACCCAGGAATAGGGGTTCAGCTGATCTGCTAAGAGGTTGATGTCTGCATTTTGTTGTTGTTGAAAGATCGAGACCAGCACCATTGCTGGAATGTGGACATGAGGAAAGTGAATCAAAAAGAAAACTCAAGTCTCACTTACTCATATAAATGTGACAAAAGGGAACAATGCTGTCCTCACATTGGAAGTCTTTGTATGTTTGTGTCCTCACAGTTATTTTGTGAGCTTTGTCAACGGGAGAGTGATCAGAACAGGCTTTGACACACGGTGCAATTTTTACAGGCAACCAACTGCACTGCATGCAGAAGGAACACTGTAGTTAGTACAACATACATTTTTCTAGTAATATCTTACTGTCCCCAAGACAATGATGTGGAAATTGACATGTGAATGTTTTTTGTCCTCTTGGAAATTGCCTGGAACTGGTTACTTGTTTCTTGCCCCCGTGGCATGGCATGTCGATAGAAATAAATTGATACTCGTAAACATGTATCTGTTCACCACACTGGGTTTTTCTTTCTTTTTTTCAGAGAAGTGTGCATTTGTCAATTTTTTTAAATTGTTAATCACGGCCACTGAAATATATGTTCGTTTGCGTTATATTCCAGAGGGTAAAAAACACCTCTGTTTGCATTGGTTCTACAGAGTGCCAGTAGTTTATGCAACTACTTGTCAGTCTGTTGACTTTGAAATGAGGTGAACATTGTAGGGAAATAGATGTTAAATTTGCATCGGGGATAAAGAATATTAATTTTGGTTTTTACCCATACAGCTGCCATAGTAGCTAGCTGCCAAAACATAGGATTCGAACTACCTCTAGCTACCGGGCAATCTCAGTAGTCTAGTTGGTAAGACACTGCTCTAGAATTGCAAGGGTCGTGGGTTCGAATCCCACCCGAGTAACATGCCTGTGATATTTTTTCACAGGACTCGGGAAAGTACTGAGTATACAGTGCTAACACACATCGGTGTATGGGTAAAAACCAAAATTAATATTGTAGGGAAATGTTTGTGAAAGGAACAATGGATCCCCCAGTATGTGATTCATTTATAAATCAAGGGGTGCCTGGCAGGATCGGACGTTAAGGCTCAACGACCTCCTGCCAGGCACACAACATTTTGTCCCAGCAGAAGGGTACAACCTGTAAAAATGGCTACTTGCTGCATAACTGTTGCATAGCTGTTGAATTACCTGGAAGACATGGTTTTTTTTTCCATTCTGATGAAAAATTGTTATTTTCCTACAATGATTACGAAATGCTGAGAAACACTCCGAACTTTCACAATCAGTTTTCTTGAAACAACAATTTTGCACATAAATTGTCTACAACCCATTTCTGGGCACACTTTTGTTACGAGTCCTTCCTGCCAGGCACACAAGGAAATGGGAACGGATTGGAAGACAGTTGAGTGTTTCGGTTCGTTTGTCATAAAAAAAGACCCCCCCCCAAAAAAAAAAAAAACCACAATGAGATAATCTGCAACTGTCAAAGACTACATTTGAGACTAGTGTCCACAAAAAAGCTATTAAGTGACAAAGTCGTTACCCAGAATTACTTGTTTCTGGACCTCTGTGACCTCCGTTTCTGAGACCTAAAAATGTCCATCGGTGGATGAAATTAGCAAGAACCTCTGAGGTGAATGAACTGCTTTGATTCAAAGCGTCAATTTTACTTTGAGCTTCTCGATCATACACAGTGCCAAGGAAAAACACTGTAAGCAAATAATGGAAGAAATATAGATTTGCATTAATTACTCATTAAGTACCGTTACGTTACTAATTAGAAGGCACAACAATGAGAATGAGACTAAGTCAACTTTATCAAATTAATAATTGGTAAAAGACTATGTAGGCCTTGGGTTTCCAGGTACATCGTTTATGTGAAGGAAACAACATTGGCGCACTTTCATAGGTCCCAAGGGTCAAACACGCGCAAGACTTGCACGCTTTATACTAAGTCGGTACTGCTACAAATCATTTTAAGCAATGCTGTTGACTTGAAATCTTAACGTTAAACAAAGTAAGATGAAAACTTGAGCAGGTTAATGTTTATACAGTGTGATCAACAATCAGCCATTTTGAGATATGGTGGAGCTATGCATGGTTACTAACGGGGCACTATATGGTTTGGGTAAATCTGTTTCTATACACCCAAACCAAATAGTGCACTCCTATAGTGTCCACTCCCGTAGTGTCCACTCCCATAGTGTCCACTCCCATAGTGTCCACTCCCATAGTGTCCACTCCCATAGTGTCCACTCCCATAGTGTCCACTCCCATAGTGTCCACTCCCATAGTGTCCACTCCCATAGTGTCCACTCCATAGTGTCCACTCCCATAGTGTCATAGTGTCCACTCCCAAGTGTCCACTCTATAGTGTCCACTCCCATAGTGTCCACTCCAATAGTGTCCACTCCAGTGTCCACTCCCTTATGTCCACTCCCTTAGTGTCCACTCCATCATAGTGTCCACCATTCCACTCCAATTAAGTGTCCACTCCCAGTGTCCACTCCCTTAGTGTCCACTCCGTTAGTGTCCACTCCAAAAGTGTCCACTCCATTAGTGCCCTCCATTTCCATATAGTGTCCACTCCCATATAGTGTCCACTCTCATAATGTCCACTCCTGTAGTGTCCACTCTATCGTGTTCCCAAAAAGCTAATACAGTTCTTGTAGACACCAATTCTGATAAGGCAGTCTTTTATAACAATGGTGAAATTATTTGCATGGTGTATACTACAAACTGAGATCCATATTCTGAAACTCCCACAATGCAAAGCCTCGTAATTTTGGTAACATTTCCCTACGAGTTGAGCACACGCTTGAAATCATTTCCACTGAATATGTTGTGTATGGTGGCACAAATATGCACAGCAAGTTACTGTGTATGTCCTGGGTATAAAATGCATTTACCACATGATGATATCATATTGCAGGCTGGCATAGTTTAAATCTATCATTCAAAACCACAGTGGATGATATTGAATGGTCACACAGGAGGAGGGTTTAGTATGTCAAATAAAACATGAAACTCATCAGTCTGCTCTTAATAAACAAAACAAGGTTTAAAATAAGGGGGGGGGGGAATGCAACAAAACAACAACAGTCGAGAATCTTTGACTGGCTGGTTGTAAACAACAATTGATAATCAACAAGGCAAATCAGAACGATCTTACATAGCGATATTGGCAAGTTAATGCTGGACTATACTGGAGGCATTCGATCGCAGCCAGACAATGATCTGTCTCAAGATGACGTCAGAGGACTTTTTGCCTCTTTGCCTCCGGTTCGCTTAAATCTATTGGCCTCGACAGTTCTCTGGATTCTTGGGCTGTGTGGAGAAACACAATGATAAGAAAATAATATACATGTACAGTGCTTATATAGCGATCTATCTATACCCCGGTGGGCATTATATTAAATGCTCATCATTTTAAGACGGGTATGTAGAGCTAAGTTTGAAATAGGAATCCTGTGGCGTGTCGTGGCCGAGCGGATAAGAGCACCTGACTCAAGCTTTGGTGTTTCTGTTCAGCAAAGTGTGGGTTCGAGTCCCGGTCGTGACACTTGTGTCATTTTAAAGCAAGACACTTAACCATTATTGCTGCATCCTTCGGATGGGACAATAAAGCCGTAGAACCCAGTGCATTTATCGAAAAGAGAAGGGGTTCGCCCCGGTGTTCCTGGTTTGACTGGCTGCATAATGCGCCACAGCACCTTGTAAACCATTACATGGTGCAATGTAAAAGAATAGGTCTAATACTTCAAAACGTAGCTCCACAATACCTTGCAGGAAAAATACTGAATGTTACCCGCTTAGAGGCTAGCCTGCTATACTAATAAGTTATATTATTATTATTATTAATATACAAAGAACCTTGTAACGGTTTTTGAGGTGATGCAGCGCAGTCTGCAGCTAACAATACAACAAACACCACTATTAACATTAAGTGCATTGGTTTCTTTAACGTGCACTACACAACACACAGGACCTACGGCTTTACATCCCATATTAAGTATGAAGCAATATTTGTTCTGTGTCTTGCTCTAGGACACAAAGTACCACGACTGGGAACCCCAGACCACACTCTGACAACACCAGAACTTGTGTCCGGTGCACTAAACCTATCGGCCAAGACACGCTGAAAATTACACTAAATTGAGTTGGTCGATATCTATTTTACTATTTTGTTGTTTCCACATCCAAAGGCATAACATTATCAATAACAGTATGGATAAACCTAAACTTAAACGTAAATACTCTAAATAATAATAAAACATTATCAAATACAGTTCTTTAATATTGTTTATATTATACAAATATTGGATGCATATGAGTACAATAAAGCAGATGATGAGGTGAAGCCAAGTGAAATAGAACAAACAAGATTTCAACGAATGATTATGTTCTGCTATGTAGGCCTATTGCATGAATAAAATGCAGCCTATACTTGTTTTATATACCTCACACATAGATCCTTGTCATTTGATATTTTGTCATAGAATTCATAAATTATTACAACAAAAAACAATACAAACTTTTGAACAATTTATAATTTATTTCAACCCCAAGATATTAAAGGGCTGATAAAGACATAGCTGGAGCTGTTAATGACCAGTCGGTTTAAGCGCATTCGGCATTCATAGCCACAGGCTTGTTGGCGTAATGCAATCAACACATCTGGTACTCAATGTCAAATCAATTAATACGCGTGAAGCGTGGCTGAGAAGTGTCCCCAGCGTCTTATATTGATTAATATAGGACTCCTATATTAAGTTTTGGAGAACACGTTTCAGCACAAGGAACACTATGCCAAGTGAACACTATGTTGTGCTCCATAGACAACAGCAAAGGTGGCAAGCTCCCCACTCTCTGTTTTAATTCAACGGGACCAACACATGATTAACAGGTAGATGAAGGAACAAAAATACAAGATCCTCAACACTGGTTTGCAGCCACCTCAAGGACTGCAGGATACGGCACCCTGACCTTCAAGAGTGCTACATCTAATGCTAGGTTCCCACTATCACGATTCGCGCCCCGATTGAAATCGTGGTCTTAATCGTTGGAGTTATCGTGGTGATCCTATCAGATCTTATCAGATCTTGAGGTAAGTCGTGGCAATCGTGTTGATCGTAGAACATTTTTGGACGGTTCAAAAATTTTCTACGATCAACACGATTAATTTTCAATCGTGATCATCGCATCAGATCGTATTGGATCGTAACAAAGCGCGACAAATCGCATCTAATCTAATCGCATCTAATCTAATCGTGGTGATCGGGATCAACCTTGGACAATACAAACACCACGCTCTGTTGAGATGGTTGTGGGTTGTAGTGTTCACTCTGTAGAAGTTCAAGAAACAATGAAGTCTATGGTCAGTCGGCCTGTGTATATATATCCGTCAGGGTCCAATTGTAGCTCAAATCGTGATCACTCGATCCTCATCGTGAAAGACATCGTGACCACAATCGTGTCCTATCGCAACAGAGTGCATCGGTTCGTGATGAATGTATCGGAAGGTATCCGAATGTATCTGCTAGTACTCGATCGTCCCAAATCGGGAACCCCGATCGTGATGATCGTGTCACATCGAAACCCAATCGTGGACTTAATCGGGACAACCTTATCGGATTGTATATGTTCGTATCAGAGCGGGAGACCAGATCGTGACAGATCGTGTCACCTGAAATTGACCAATCGTGACCATATCGCATCCAAGCACGCCAAATCGTACCAGAACGCATCAACTCGTATCACCTCGTATTCAAACCCGACATTTCAGAGAAGTTCCACGATCAGCTACGATTGGCTAATCGTGGCGTTCGTAACAGGTCGTACGGCAGTGGGAACCAAGCATAAGACGATATTCAAACTCTTAACATCACCACAAATGGACAACCCAGCCCCAATTTCATGGCTCTGGCTTACCGCAGAATTCTGCGCTTACAGCTCATAGAATTAGGCGCTTTACAGGGCACCGTAAGTGCAGAATTCTGCAGTACACAAAGCCGTGAAAATGGACCCCGGTGATGTAGATAACATTTGACCGATATAATTCTTCACAGAACGAAAAGCCATGTCTCTATTTAAAAGGACAAGTAAGATATGTACATACAAACTCCTGCAGACAGGAAAAACCCTGTCAAATCACACAGAAAGTAAAATATCACGCTACTTTGAGAATTCAGCACACAAAAACTGTGAAGTGTTTACAATGAGATCCGACATTCTTACCTTGACTCATCGTTCGTTTTTTATCTTGTAATTCCTTCTCCAACTCCTGGACAGCTCTAGCATCGTCCTCCTGAAAAAAAACATCCGATAATCCAACCCAAGAGAACAAGTCAACGGCAAAGAACATCAGTGATTTGAAAATAAAATAACAAATGCGAGGCCCCGACACCAAAATCAGGCTGCTCTGTAAAAAAAAACGGCGGCTCAATGTGACAATTCCATGCACCTGTATTGAGTAATCCGTTTAAAATGAATAGGCCTGAATAGAGTGACTGAAATGGATGACATGTGAAGTCCTACAACAACAAGTTTGACATACTTTTTTTTTTTTTTTCTAAAATAAAACTATGTGGAATGATAAATAAAGCTTTGAGCGTACCACAGGGTCAGTCCACAAGGAGCACATCACACATTTGGTACATCCTTGACCGGGGTTGCGGACGTGCGGACAGAAATGATTGTAATCGATGTTGGGCTTCCGGCAGATATAACACATCTTGGCTCCACAACGACACGTCATCTAAACATGAATGAAATCGTCAACCAATTAATCAAGTTAGAATTTGATTTAGGTATTTCAACCTACACTAGGGTTGGGACGCTTAATCGGTTAACCATTTAATTATTAAAATTTAAAAATAATTGAAATATGTTTTCAAATTTCTTTAACATTTTAACAAAACCGACTGTAATCTTTTTGTTTTTTGAAACAGAGCAGAAAGTAAATGTTTTTTTAATGCAACCTTCCTTGTCTTTAAAATGTTAGCACCAGATGTTAGCACCAGATGTGAGCACCAGAATGATTGACATCCCTTTTGTTGGTTGAACTGTCTTATCTTAATCCCCTACAGTTTGTAATATCGGCACAATGATTACGTGACAATGTATAAATGTTCAACTTCAGCAGAGGAAGAAAGACCTATGAAGGGAAAGCCTATGCAATCAAGTAGGGACTTAAAACCCAAGGCGAGTTTCGAACCGGGTCACCGAGGTGAAAGCCAGGTATAGAAACTGCTGAAGCAAACGTGGACCCAATTTCATAAAGCTGTTAAGCAGAAACTACCGCTTAGCAAATTTCTTTGCTAAGCAAAAAATGAGTGGGGCACCAGTCGCAACAATGTAAACCTTTATGCATTTTTGGCTTGTAACCTGTTTCTGCTAAGGAAGATTTTTCTGTGCTTAGCAAGTTTTTGTGCTTACAGGCTTTATGAAATTGGACCCTGATATCTTGAAACCTACCTTATTACAGCCTTGGTCCTTCATGATTCCCGTCTTACATTTATGGCACGTTCTGATCTGAGCCTGAGACATCCGCTCCTCACTGAATCACAAAACATTAAATTGATTTGATTTCAACATTCACCAATAATTAATCTTAGTCAATACATTGGATTTCATGAAACATCAATACAGACCTAGAAGGCCCAAAAGAAAACAAACCTAAGTTTGTGAATCACAAGAATCAAATTTATTTGATTTCAACATTCACCAATTAGTCAATACATTGGATTTCATGAAACATCAATACAAACCTAGAGGGCCCAAAAGAAAACAAACCTAAGTTTGGCGTAACAGGCCAACAAACTTAGAGTATAAAGGTCAGATTTCAAAAACATTTTGATAGGTCAGACAGACGGAGGGTTTACCGTTTACTGTGTACAATGCAATCATCAAATGAAACAATATTGCAGGCAAGCATAGTTTATATATCAATCAAAACCACATTGGATGATGTTAAATGGTTAGACAGTAGGAGGGTTAATGAGCAAGACATTGAATACAAGAAAAATACCAACATTAGTCATAATCCAAATACAAGTCCAAATGCAAACGATAAATCATCTTCAATTAAAAAGATAAATTTATTGAAAATAACATTCCCACATAAAACCTTTAAAAATACAGAAAATATCCAATTGTAAATAACAACATCTCATTAGATCAAGATAAAGAAAAAGGTCTTACTAAGAGAGTCTCAGGTTGGTCTCAGTTTTCTTCTCAATCTCCTCGCATCGTTTCCCAAAGTGTTCTGCCCAGTCTTCACCGCAGTGACGACAAGACTCCTACAAAGATATCCAGAGAACCAGAAAACATTCAGCAATGGGGGACTCCCCCAAATCAAGAATACGGACAGCTAGAATCGTTTCAATTTATCGTTTCTTTTCAGTCCTGCGGCCGATTTCACGAAACTTATCGCCACTGCATAAGTCCACTTGTGCAAGATTTCTGGTGCACAACTTACGCAATAAACGTGGCGCAAGTGGACTAACGCAGTTGTGTAAAGTTTTGTGAAATCAGCGGCTTGGCCCAATTTGATAGTAAATTTTTGTTGTTTTATAGTTTAGGCTTTGCCTGCACTTTCCTCGGAAAAAGAATTAGGTAAATAACAATTCATTGTCCTCAGATATACAGCAAAGACATTAACCCTCCTAGGGAAAAAAAGACGAATAGTCTTGTTGTTCATAACTTACTGGGAGTGATGTGGAGTAGTTAAAAAAATTATTTCAAAGGCAGGTTTAGAGAAAAGCCGTTACTGTCCTAGGATTACAAAATAAGTAAAATCATTTTTTCCCTAGGATAGTTTAGACAAAGACATGACTAAGGTAAAAGAGTAAGTATGCAAGAGTAACACGAGAAAAAAACGTACCTTCATGCAACCGATTTTTTGGCACTTGAAGACCTTATCCCCTGGGTCCAACAGGGCCCCAAAGTCACAACTGGGGCATTTGATGAAGCCCTCTATGTCAGCCAGCTGGATCGACTCCTCCTGGACGCGTTCATCATACTTCACTAGATCCTTGGGGTTCAGACACTTCTCCAATTGAACTGAGAACATCGTTCAACGTAATTCAAGAAAGAAAAACAAAATTACAATTCATTTTGGTGAAGGGATGGCTTCCATGATGGATTTGAGACTTCTATTCCAAGATCACAGTTACACAGTTACAAGTTAAAAAAACATTAGTTTTGAGTAACACAGTTGAATTTTACTAAACTCAATGCAACTCAGTTCAATTCAACATCTATTTCCATATTGGTGAAAATGAATTCAAAAAATAAGCAAAATTCAAAACAAGTTTTTCGATCAAAGCCAATCAAGAACCGATTGAAAACAAATAATAATAATAATGAAATGGAAGAATAATACCACTTCCATGGAAGAATGCAGCTTCCATTCTTAACATATCAATGGTGGAATGGTACAATAAAGAGATACATTTGAAGTCAATTCCTAATGTGCCTGGGTAAAAAGCTAAGACACAACAACAAAACAGAAACAGATTTATTTATTTCAAAGTCCACCGCAATCGAAGCTGGCATCCAGATACGTACCTGTGGCCATAACAATATTAATGACAATAATAGCAAACAATACGAAGTGCCAAAACCAATCAAATAATCCCGACACTTTACATACAAAAATGCAGAAGAAAGTTGATGATAGCAAAATGTACTTATGTAAAGCCAAAATACAACAGGAAAATACAAACAAACAAATCTCATAAAAGCATATGGTAATGAGAATTAAAATAAATGCAGTACATATTAATCTGATATTATAAACTAAGATCTGTTAGAGACATTAAATAACAAAAATATTTTCATTTTTGGTTTAACCATATCCTGTGATTTGAAATGGTCTCTAAAGGCAAAATACAACAAGAAAATACAAACACGCAAATCTCATAAAAGCATATGTAACGAGAATAAAAAACAAATGCAGTACATAATAATCTCATATTATCAAAACAATTGTAAACTTAGACCTGCGAGAGACATTAAACAACAAAAATATTTTCAACTTTGGTCCAACCATATCCTGTGATTTGAAATGGTCTCTCGCCATCAGGCATACTTTGTGGTCTGGTCGTTGAGACATCTGCTCTAGAATGACGGTGTCGTGGGTTCGAATCCCGCACAAGTAATATGCCTGTGGACCTTTTTTAGCCGTGCTTAACACACACTGGTGTATGGTTAAACCAAAATATTATTCATAATGCCAGATGCAAATTTTTACATCTATTGGACAAAAACAATATACGTGATGTGATCAAGCTAAATGAGTCTTGTAAATTTGTGTTATATTATTTATTTGTCAAGAGCACAATCTCAGCTTTAAAGCTATAAAAGCCCCATCTTGATACCACCTTTGGCTCAAAGGTTATAGAGGTCAAAACACCAAGAGATGTGACTGAAACTAACACCCCTGTTGACCTGTTTTGGCCTGTTATTCCAAAATGAATTTTCCGACAAACAACTCATTTAGCTTGATCGCAATACATAACCATGGAATCGACAATGAGCCAAGCAGGTGTAAAAAGAAAGAAAATAGACGTAATGAGTCCCTAAGACGTACCTCTTGGATAGGAACTGTCACAGCCATCCGTCATACACGTCAACAGCGCCTTGCCCTGCCCGTACACGGCTTGCTTGGCGTAACTTTGAAGACACGTTGCACAGAAGAGATGACCATCGAGACATTGCACCATATTCTCAAAGGGCACTTCGGTGTAACAGCATCCACACTCGATCAACTGACCCTCCTATCGATAAATTCAATTCCCCCCAAATTTATTTTCGATTCATTTATTAATTCTGGTTGTGAAGCCAAAACTCTCAGAAAAGTGAACTTAATCACTTTACCAGCCAAGAACCCAATCAAGAGAAGACAAGGAAGGAAGTTTAAGTTTTAGATGTGGGAGGCAAACCCACATTCTCAGTTTCTTTTACATATAATTTTTCCAGGGAAAACCCACCCAATCAGGTAGGGGCCGACAACCCAATCCACATAGTGCCCCCGGCAGGATTCGAACCGGGGTCCCAGAGGTGGAAGACAAAGAAAGGTACCACCACGAACATTGGGACCTGTTAAAAGTGCGAGAGTTTGTACCCTTCACGTGTTAGAGCAATGCACCTGGGACAACCAAAGTGGTCTAAAAAATGTTTGTATACGCGCGAGACTTGTACGGTCCATAGGTTTTAAGAAAGTAGGCTGGCCTGAATATTACATGGAGGCCAGGGAGCCTCCGTTGCCCTGGTCTTGACCTTTGTTGCCCCTTGGCTTTGGCCTCTGTTGCCCTGGTCTTGACCTTTGCTGCCCCTTGGCTTTGGCCTCTGTTGTCCTGGTCTTGACCTTTGCTGCCCCTTGGCTTTAGCCTCTGTTGCCCTGGTCTTGACCTTTGCTGCCCCTTGGCTTTGGCCTGTTGCCCTGGTCTTTGCCTTGGGGCCCCCCTTCTATTAGAATTTCCATTGAAAATCCCTTTTTAAATTGGAAATGGCCTTGCCCTCTCAAAGATGAAATTCCTGGCCACAGTGGGGTACTCACCACTTCATACTCATTCTCATTCATGCTGAGCGCCAACATCCAATCCTTCTCCTGAAAGAAATCATACAAGATAAGGTACAGATTTACTACTGGCCTCGAGACATTTGACAAACGGGAACATTTCCTCAAAATGGCTTGCAGTCTGGGTTCGCCCAGATGTTAGAATTCAGGAGGTTCACAGACTCTGTGCCTGTGCATCACCAGAAAGACACAACTACCAGTCTGAACACAATGTGGACTACTTCTCCCTCCCTTTGTTGTTTGCTTAAACTTTTTTTAAAGAAAAGTTGAAGGCTCTAGGTGGCTTTCAGAAAATCCTGAAATCAGGATAAAAAAAACCTGAGAAATCACCCGCTTGTGGTATGCACCACCAACACTTATCCCTAACAATGACAATAAAATTACATAAAATCAAGTAACACAAATAAAATTTTAAATGACAAAGGAAAAAAGCAAATTTTACAAAGTGGATCTTTCTGGAGCCAATACAACTCAAAAAGATTACCACGCAGTGCTTATTTCACAAACCTGATTCAAAAACGAAAATTAACATAACAAAAAGTGTAAATTCCAATGCATAAATGCAACCACAAACTAGTGACAAAGTTTTAAAAAACATTGCAAACAACAACAGCAATAAAATAATTTTTATGAAAAAGCAAATGTTACAAATTGTTTGTTTCCTTCCTGTATGTACCCCCACTCAAAAGGAGATACTTTAGGAAGTTAATCAAGTGAAGCTTTTTACTGGTTTTATTATTTCCATTAGAGGTACACCATGCCTTGGGTCGGGCGAGTTGGTCTATATAAAGCGTTTGTAACCATTTGCTATAAAATGCATATTGTTAGAAAGACTAACACGGTCCGCCATTTTGTGGAGTCAAACATTTGACTCGCCCGATCCAAGGCAACGTGTCCCTTTAACTAAAAACTACAAGCACAAAAAGTAAATGCACACAATGATAAAGGCTCTGGTAAATGAACACATTGAGTTTCACCCAAACACTCCACAGCGACAAAAAAACTCATCACGAGGGGATGACCTTTCTGAATCTCAAATCTTAGATCTCCAATGAAAAAATGTTGCATGACATGAAATAACATGAAACAATAACATAACAATAACATGAAATTGTTGTGTCAGTGCATCAACATTGCATCTCCTATTAATAGCACTTACGTTATGCGCAAGTTTGGAAATTGTCAAAACATAGTATCTCGCTTAAAATAGCCCAGATGTACACACAAAACAAGTCGTGCCAAGACAAGGCGTTTTAGCACGGAGCTATTTTCGTGCGAGATACAATATTTTCGAAAAATCCAGATACAGCATTTATGCACTGCCGCGACAAAATATTGAATACATTTCACAAATACGATCGACTCTCTGTATAATTTAGGTTTTACCAATACACCAATGTGTGACAAGCACTGTTTACTCGGTGCTTGCCCCCCCCCCCCCGAGTCCTGCAGGAAACAAATTCCACAGGCTACTTGGGTGGGATTCGAACCCACGACCCCCCCAACTCTCTCCAGTTACTCACCACAGCGCTGTTCTTAGTATACTCCTTGTAGGAGTCTATCTGATTCAGAAGTTCTGGATCCACCGGTTTTATATTCATCCCGTTTCTCCGTCCTTTCAATACCTGGATGGGGATCATGGTCTTTATCGCCTTCCCCCTTTTGTCTAGAAGGAAAAACCACAACAATAGAGAGGTGAAGCTACTCCTTCTTGTGACACGCGTTTTAAAACTTTACTTATAGTCCTCTGCAGCTTGCCACCGTTGTGAAACCTCAAACCATTAAGCTACTGTCTGCGTTGCGTGTTTACTCACGTTGTGAAAAAGGGACACATCGATTTAACCCTCTTGCTGTCTGACCATTCAATACCATTCACTGTGGTTTTGAATGATAGATAAACTATGCCAGCCTGCAATATGATACCATGAGGGAATGCATGTACACAGTACACAGTTAGTTCTGTGCACAGTTGTGCCACCGTACACAACCTTGGCAGTCGAATGGTTTCAAATGGTTGGTCAACTCACTGGAAAATGTTGCCAAGAGTCACTGACAGTAGGAGGGTTAATGAACATCCTTTGTCAGGTTGGATCAGGTGAAGAAACGGTTGGTAAAAACATATCCTGATTAATTTTTAAATGAAGAATATATCATTGCTTTCTTACACGTTTGAGAAAACTAAGTGTCTGTATGACATTTGAAATTACAGCTAGGTGTAAAATATGTGCAGCCAACGTGCACTTTTATGAGGATATCTGCGTGCATCAATAGCATGACATGGGCGTTACACAGTCACTCTAAGAGAAAAGTGGCTAATGACAATAAAAAACAGCTGCCTAACTTAGCATCTTGAAATCAGGGAGATTTTGTACAACAACCAGGGAGACATTTAGATTTACAATCAACATAATAGGGAAAAAGTATCCATAATCAGGGAGATTTTCAATTTGTTCATCAGAACATGGAAACATTGTTCTATTTTCAAGGAACTTTCCACACAATCAGGGAGAGTTGGCAGCTTTGAAGAACCACGAGATCCTCAAGAGCAGCCACTACTGTAACCCATACACCTTAAAGACACTGGACACCTTTGGTAATTGTCAAAGACCAGTCTTCTCACTTGGTGTATCTCAACATATGCACAAAATAACAAACCTGTGAAAATTTGAACTCAATTGGTCGTCGAAGTTGCGAGATAATAATGGAAGACAAAAACACCCTTGTCACACAAAGTTGTGTGCTTTCAGATGCTTGATTTCGAGACCTCACGCGTGAGGTCTCGAAATCAATTCAAATATTTTACTGAGAAATTAACTTCCTTCTCAAAAACTCCGTTACTTCAGAGGGAGCCGTTTCTCACAATGTTTTATACTATCAACAGCTCTCCATTGCTCGTTACCAAGTAAGTTTTTCTGCTAACAATTATTTTGAGTAATTACCGATAGTGTCCAGTGTCTTTAAGGACATGTATAGAGAAGACAATGAAGATGGGAAAGACAAATATAATCGGAAAGCATTGAAAAAATATCCACATGAGAGGCTCCTGTCCAAGGTAGGTGGTAGGTGAGATCCCTCAAACCCTGGGCCCAATTTCGTAGAGCTGCTTAGCACAAAAATTTGCTTAGCATGAAATTTTTGCCTCGATAAAAACAGGATTACCAGCCAAATTTCCGCGTGATTTTCAGGATAAGCAAACAACAGCTGAATACCATTAACAAGCAATATGCATCAAATGGAAATTTGGTTGGTAATCCTGTTTTTATCAAGGAAGAAATTTCATGCTAAGCATATTGTTGTGCTTAGCAGCTCTATGAAATTCAGCCCTGATCAGTGTCACTCAATTGAACATTTCATTTTTTTTTTAAATGCACCTACCTTTTGTTGTGATCTCCACATTGACTTTACGATGTTCATACGCAACGCCCTTCGGTCGTGTCACGATGTGTTGTACCTTCTCGTTTGTATGTAAAATCTCCTCCAGGCAAACTCGCGTCGGCGCATAGTGACAGAAGTGAAGATTGAACACGTGACGTATTGTGTCCACAGACAACTGTATCAAAGAAAGTCAACACAAGTGTAGAGGCTCAATCTGTGGGTAGTGTATCCTCTTGTCAAGCCGTTTATGTCACACACATGTACACCCACTGCACACCCAAAGTTCCTTTTATGTCACACACATGTACACCCACTGCACACGCAAAGTTCCTTTTATGTCACACACATGTACACCCACTGCACACGCAAAGTTCCTTTTATGTCACACACATGTACACCCACTGCATATGCAAAGTTCCTTTTATGTCACACACATGTACACCCACTGCACACGCAAAGTTCCTTTTATGTCACACACGTGTACACCCACTGCACACCCAAAGTTCCTTTTATGTCACACACATGTACACCCACTGCACACCCAAAGTTCCTTTTATGTCACACACATGTACACCCACTGCACACCCAAAGTTCCTTTTGTCACACACATGTACACCCACTGCACACACAAAGTTCCTTTTATGTCACACACATGTACATTGTACACACACACACGCCAAGTTCCTTTTATGTCACACACATGTACACCCACTGCACACGCAAAGTTCCTTTTATATCGCAAACACGTACACACACATTCAATTTTTTGCATCCCTGTGGAGACATCTTTTGTTCTTTCCTTAGCACACACAAAATTCCTTTTATGTCACACACATGTACACCCACTGCACACCCAAAGTTCCTTTTATGTCACACACATGTACACCCACTGCACACGCAAAGTTCCTTTTATATCGCAAACACGTACACACACATTCAATTTTTTGCATCCCTGTGGAGACATCTTTTGTTCTTTCCTTAGCACACACAAAATTCCTTTTATGTCACACACATGTACACCCATTGCACATGCAAAGTTCCTTTTATGTCACACACATGCACACCCATTGCACATGCAAAGTTCCTTTTATGTCACACACATGTACACCTACTGCACACACAAAGTTCCTTTTATGTCACACACATGTACATTGTACACACACACACGCCAAGTTCCTTTTATGTCACACACATGTACACCCACTGCACACGCAAAGTTCCTTTTATATCGCAAACACGTACACACACATTCAATTTTTTGCATCCCTGTGGAGACATCTTTTGTTCTTTCCTTAGCACACACAAAATTCCTTTTATGTCACACACATGTACACCCACTGCACACGCAAAGTTCCTTTTGTCACATACATGTACACCTACTGCATACCCAAAGTTCCTTTTATGTCACACACATGTACACCCACTGCACACGCAAAGTTCCTTTTATGTCACACACATGTACACCCACTGCACACCCAAAGTTCCTTTTATGTCACACACATGTACATTGTACACACACACACGCCAAGTTCCTTTTATGTCACACACATGTACACCCACTGCACACCCAAAGTTCCTTTTATGTCACACACATGTACACCCATTGCACATGCAAAGTTCCTTTTATGTCACACACATGTACACCCATTGCACATGCAAAGTTCCTTTTATGTCACACACATGTACACCCACTGCACACCCAAAGTTCCTTTTATGTCACACACATGTACACCCATTGCACACCCAAAGTTCCTTTTATGTCACACACATGTACACCCATTGCACACCCAAAGTTCCTTTTATGTCACACACATGTACACCCACTGCACACCCAAAGTTCCTTTTATGTCACACACATGTACACCCATTGCACACCCAAAGTTCCTTTTATGTCACACACATGTACACCCATTGCACACCCAAAGTTCCTTTTATGTCACACACATGTACACCCATTGCATATGCAAAGTTTTGGTCCGCAGTATAACAAAACAATCTTACACAAATCCTAAAAGAAATATGGTTGGTATTAGTTGAAGGCAGTTTGTGGTGAACTGGTCATGGCTTACAATGGAATAACATCACACACCTGCAAACCTGGTCATCAATCATTAAGCCCCTGGCCCCTGATCAATGTTGACTCTCACTGCGTGGTCTGGGGCTGGTTACCATTCTGATTGTTATCATACTCACTATTATGATTTATTTGGCAAAGATTTCAACTAGCATGCAACAATACAAGAAAGTGAGACTTTGTTACTGTCCTATTGACATAATGGACCAGAACAGAAAGGCAAGAACAACTATTGGAGTCAGACGACAAGACAAACTCATTCTAACAAATATTGAACCTAACAAATTTTGCCTTTTACACTTTATTAACCCTGTGTCTTTTTATTAAGCACACAGAAAGCACACACAGTTTTTCAAAATTTGCTAAACCTTCCTTTTTATATTTCTTCCTGTTTTTTTTCATTTTGTTTACCTTATCTGGCATGTGGTTTCTCTTTAAAAAAAACCCACAAAAAACAGAAACCCAGAAATCTCTGTGGACGTTCAGTTTAAATGGATGGATTGATAAGAAACAATCAACCACTTACTATTTTGAAGACATTCTGAAGTTCCCTGATCACTTCTTGATATCGGGACGTTGAGTGTATCTTAAAGTAGTCATTCACATAATCGGCCTTGTCCTGAAATAACAAAGACAAGTTGTATGTTAGAGAACTTAAAAATAAAAAATAAAAATTCAAAATAATGTGTAGTGTGCACAGTGCATTCACTCATTGTGATAATGCTTTGTTTGCCCCGTACAAAGAAGGGCAAAGGGTACTGGAATTTATGCTTGAAATCTCCCTTTTTCTGGGGATTATTGTGTAACCCCCAGTTCCAGACCTTTGTCATTATGTTGAACAAGTCCAAGTTTTAAAAGCATACCATAATCGATTATCAGCCATGGCTTAAAGCCAAAGGTTCAGCCAATTCACGGTGAAGACAAACCACATTATCTCGAAAGAGAAAAAGAAATCCCAGTGCATTTTATGAGAGCTTTTGTTGTCTTTATTTTCCAAATTTCCCAAATTAATCCTGCAAATAAGCACAACAAATTTGGGGGAATTCCTATTGGTAACTGGTAATAAGAGTACTGACCTTAGATTCTTTGTCCGTTTGACTGGCTGCCTTGGGTAGATCTGGCTTCTTGACCTTAGGGTAGTTTGCTTCCTCCAGCAGGTGATTACACATCAATTGGACTGGTGATGGGTGGTCTTGAAACACCATCAGTTTTGTCAAGACGTATTCTGGTTCAACATCTGGAAACATTGTCAACTTCAAAACAAGGTGAAGTATGACAAATTTAAGTACAGAATTGGTACAATGCAAATGTTATAATATTAAAGTTTGTCAAAATCATTGATTTTAACTTACCACTTCTGCTGCCAAAGAGTCCAAGTTGTGGATAGGGACTGCAGGGTTATCCAGAGGAGCTGCCTGAGGTGGTTGCTGTAACATGGCTGGGGGATAAGACTGGTCCTCCATGGCTTGCTGAGCTTGAGCTCGGGCTGGTGGTTGATGTACCATGGCTGGCTGAGCTTGGGCTCCAGCTGGTGGTTGATGTGCCATGGCTGGCTGAGCTTGAGCTTGAGCTGGTGGTTGATGTGCCATGGCTGGCTGAGCTTGGGCTCGAGCTAGTGGTTGATGTGCCATGGCTGGCTGAGCTTGGGCTCGAGCTGGTGGTTGATGTGCCATGGCTGGCTGAGCTTGAGCTCGAGCTGGTGGTTGATGTGCCATGGCTGGCTGAGCTTGGGCTCCAGCTAGTGGTAGATGTGCCATGGCTGGCTGAGCTTGGGCTCGAGCTAGTGGTTGATGTGCCATGGCTGGCTGAGCTTGGGCTCGAGCTGGTGGTTGATGTGCAATGGCTGGCTGAGCTTGGGCTCGAGCTAGTGGTTGATGTGCCATGGCTGGCTGAGCTTGGGCTCCAGCTGGTGGTTGATGTGTCATGGCTGGCTGAGCTTGGGATCGAGCTGGTAGTTGATGTGCCATGGCTGGCTGAGCTTGGGCTCGAGCTAGTGGTTGATGTGCCATGGCTGGCTGAGCTTGGGCTCCAGCTAGTGGTTGATGTGCCATGGCTGGCTGAGCTTGGGCTCGAGCTAGTGGTTGATGTGCCATGGCTGGCTGAGCTTGGGCTCGAGCTGGTGGTTGATGTGCAATGGCTGGCTGAGCTTGGGCTCGAGCTAGTGGTTGATGTGCCATGGCTGGCTGAGCTTGGGCTCCAGCTGGTGGTTGATGTGTCATGGCTGGCTGAGCTTGGGATCGAGCTGGTAGTTGATGTGCCATGGCTGGCTGAGCTTGGGCTCGAGCTAGTGGTTGATGTGCCATGGCTGGCTGAGCTTGGGCTCCAGCTAGTGGTTGATGTGCCATGGCTGGCTGAGCTTGGGCTCGAGCTAGTGGTTGATGTGCCATGGCTGGCTGAGCTTGGGCTCGAGCTAGTGGTTGATGTGCCTTGGCTGGCTGAGCTTGGGCTCGAGCTTGTGGTTGATGTGCCATGGCTGGCTGAGCTTGGGATCGAGCTGGTGGTTGATGTGCCATGGCTGGCTGAGCTTGGGCTCGAGCTAGTAGTTGGTGTGCCATGGCTGGCTGAGCTTGGGCTTGAGCTGGTGGTTGATAAGCCTTGGCTGGCTGAGCTTGAGCTCGAGCTGGTGGTTGATGTGCCACAGGTGGCTGAGCATGGGCTCGAGCTAGTGGTTGATGTGCCATGGCTGGCTGGGCTTGGGCTCGGGCTGGTGATTGATTTGGCATGGCTGGTTGTGGCACTGTTGTGGTTTGGGCTGGTTGAACTTTGGCTGGGATGGGAGGCTGGGGCTGGTGAGTCATGGCCAACGGAGACAAATGCACCATGGCTGGCATAGTTCCCAGAGGCAGCTGCAGCATCATGGCTGGTTTTGCTTGGACTTGGAGCTGCGGCAGGCACCCCATGTCAGTTGAAATTTTAGGCATGATGAGCTGCACCACTGGCTTTGGCAGAGGAATAGGTTCCTGGGGCTGGGGAACGAACCTTAGGGCGGATGGACCCATGGCAAGCTGTGGTGTAGGTGCTTTGGATTGGGACACGGCTGTACTTGCAGTTGCTGTTTGGCAAGTGGGCACTGCAGGTTGTACAGAAGATGCTGTACATGTAGTTCTTGGTGCTGACTCAAGTCTAACCACAGCAGCCTGGTTAGGTGATGTCTTTTGTCTGGTTACATGGCCGACTGTTGTTGGCTGAGATAAAGACGCCGAGTTTGTTGAAACAAGTTTTGTCAAAGCCGACTGTCCTGGATGACTATGAATTCCAGGATTCTGATAGCTTGCTGGCGCACCCACTGTATGCTGTTTGGACGACGCCGTATGATTGAACTCGCCAGGTAAATTTAATTTTAAACCTGAAGGCAGTATGGAGCAGGCAAGATATGGTTGCTCAAATACCATTCTCAAATCAGGAGGGCGTGGATGTATCACTGGAAAGTTGTCCGAAACTGGGCGTTTATACTTCATTTTAATACCTGAAGAGCCAAGTGTGTTGGGGGCCGATGGAAGAGGTCCTGCAGTACTTGAACTTGTTGGGTACCTACAACTAGCCCTCTCTTGGGCCAAACCAGCATTACCAGGGCTCGTTGGACTGATAGTGCACCCCGTACCTGGGTTTAGGGTTCTAATCCCATTGACATCACTGATTTTTGGTTTATTATAGATTGATAAACTGCTGCTATTGGTATTGACCTGTGCAGTCTCTGGCTGTATGTTGACTGGGTTGGATGCAAGCGTAGAAGCCTTCTGGAAGCCGGGTTTGGACAGGCCTGTGGTATTACTAGTAACAGGCAATACAGTGGTGGTGACAGAGGATGATGTCTGTTTTGTTGTCCCTGGTCTCGGCAGGATGGTAGAATTACGAGGGCTCTTGCTCTTCTTGGTAAGCTTCAATAGTGCTGCATCCAACCTGGAATAAAGGAAACAACAACAAAAAAGGACAAGTTGTATCAAGTACTCCATGTGAATAAATAGACTCGATCCATATCTACTGATAATATTCGTTCTCAAATTCACCCCATTTAAATACAGAAATTCTGCAAGTATTTCTAGTTTGGATAACTGAAAGGGGGAAAATCTAAACTCAAGCAGTATACATTTTTTTAAGTGTATTAGTTAAACCCTCATTCTTTTCCATCGTGTACATGAAGGTGTACCTTGAATGAATATAAGGCCAACAAAAAAAAGGGTTGTGTTTCCGGTTCCCCGACCGACCCTAGTTTTTATGCCGCGACCCTAAACTTTTTATTCGGCCTTTTAAAAAAGTGGGGGGAAAACGGGATAAACGAAAAAAAAAAACTTTTCACCGGGAAGAATGTCTGACTTTTACCAATTTACCATGTTTTAGGCAACATTTGAAATAAAAACCAGAACATATCAAGAAGAATTTACCGATATCTCTGTGATTTGCGCCTGCGATGTCCAACGACTCGACTACGAGCGAAAAATACCCACAATGCAATGCGGATCGCACACGCGTGTACACGGCGCTGTGTGAAGCGCATTCCACAGGTTTGAGCAATTTGCAGATTTCGCACATTTTTGCAAAATCGGCCACTTAAACTGCCTATCTAAAGAGCGCAAACTGAAGATTGCGCACAACTTGCAAGGTCGGGCAGATTAACTGCCAAACCTGCAGAGCGCAAACTGCAGTTTGCGGCAATTTTGCCTTATTCGCTGTGCAAATCCGTTGATTCCGTTGATCGATGTATCGACTCTCTCACAAGTGTAAACTTTCCAGATGTAACCGTAACTAAATCCCCTAATGGCATTATTATGGATGTATACAGCAAACCCACTGACACCCACCAGTATCTTCTCTCCAACAGTTGCCACCCTAAGGCAATTGCTTACAGTCAGGCCTTACGCATGAGGCATACCTGCTCCACAGCTACCCTGTACAAAAGGCGCTCATCAGACCTAAGGAAACGCTTTGTTTCTAGGGGCCACAGCAAACAAAGGGTCTAACTTGCCATCAACAGAGCCCTCAGCATACCTCGCCATACTCTGTTGACCAACACGGGTACTGAAAAAGACCTGACCAAGAAAGTTGCCCTGGTCACCACCTTCCACCCTAAACTACCCAAACTTCCCTCAATCCTTAATAACAATATGACTATTCTTCACTCCTCTAAGAGGTTACACTCAGCAATCCCTGAGCGTCCCATGGTTGCATTCCGCCCTAAAAACCTAACAGACATCCTAGTCAGAGCCAGACTCCCCCAGGTACAGCCCAAACACCCCTCTTAACAGAAATACATCAAACCCGCACTGGCTCTTCTTACAATATCAAGACCAACTCCCAATGTGACAGACCCAATGTAGTCAGATGTTGTATCCTGTAAGAGATGTAGGACTACAATGTCGAAGAGAGACTAAAACTAAACTATGTCTTCGCTTTGCGAACCATATCTCTTCCATAAAGACCAAGAAACCGTACCCCGTATCCATCTACTTCAACAGCCCTTATCACAGCATCAAAAGATGTTGAACTTACTGTGATTGAGGCTTGCAATGGTGATGGTTCACACCGCAAGCTCAGAGAATCACACTGGATTCACCAACTCAGGAAAGTCCAACCATTTGGACTTATCAAAAACACTGGTGTTAAATAACTTTCTATCACCCTTCTTTCACTTCTGCTTGTTTATTTTTTGATGTAATATAAATACAGCTACTGTAAATAATAATGTTCTCTCCACTGGCTTATTTTTATCGTTCTTTCACTCAATAAGTGTTTTTTTTAAATCGACATGTTCTTTTTCTCATAACCCCTTCTCTCCACCGACTTGTTCTGACTCTGAATAAAATGTAAAACATACATTTTAACTTATCTCTTAAACACAGGTTTTAATAACCCGCTCTCTGCTTTTTTTTTTAAATTTCTTACACATCATCCTGTACATTGAATCTCTTCTTCTATAATTACCTCCCTTTTTACAGTCACCTTGTTGTTTTCTTAACTCTTTCTACTATATATTTTTTGTCCTGCTCCCTACTGTTAGCTGCATCATCCCCGATGCAGCTTGCCCTCTAACCCTGTCCTTTCATGTTTCCCGCATTACCCAGAATGCAGTTACCACCTTTATGGTCTAGTAATCTACCCTTTCCCTAACCATCTTATTGTCCTCACTACTTTACTCTGATTGGTTCTTAGCCACCCCACTGTTTGTGATTGGCTAAAAGGGAAGCTGTGTGCACAGAGACTCTACATGGGAGGTCTTTTTGCTATTCGGAATGGCGAGTGCAAACAAAACGGGTCTGTAAAAGTCGTTATTGAGGCGTGACCAAAAGGGCAAAATCTTTTTTTAAATTTGTATGTGACATAATGAAGTATCATCCTACAGTTTTATCTGTAAAGGGAACCGTAACAAAAATCCCTCTAGTCACACTTTAATCAGGAGGGTTGGCAGTTTTTTATATATATGTTTTTTTCCCAACCCCATGAAAGAATTTACTCCTACCTCTGAAGTTTAGCTTTCAAGAGGAGGCCCCCTTCAGGAGACGATTTCTGGACTGGTGGCTTTTTCGAGTCTGCTGACATCCCTCCCAAGTTTGTACCAGCGGTGACTCTGATGGGCACAGTGTTGCCTGTGGTTGTATTATTGCTGGATGCAACGGTTGAGATGCTGCCGAGGTGGGATGCTGCTGAAGACCGCAGCGGCTTACTCTCACCGACGGAATGAGTTGAGGAGGCGAGGATTGACGGCGACAAATGCCCATCTTCTGTGGGTGTTGATTGATGTCTTGCTCTCTCACCATTATGACTCGAAGAGTTGTGATGACTGTGTGAGGACGAATTCGCCTTGCAGACATCACAATCACATGTCGCTGTCGAGGGTGCCTTGGAGCTCTTCACCCGACGATGCTGGCCATCCTTACTCGCGTAAACACCCACATGATTTTCTGGTGATCTTATGTGAGGTGTGTTAGCGACCGTGGGGTGTACGTTCCCGCTTCCTTGAGGAGTGGTTTTGAGGATGCCTGGGTGGAATCTAACCGGCGTGCAGACAGCAGTGGTAATGTCAGTTCTTTTAGGATAAGCTGGCGAGATCAGCGCATTCGAAAGTGGGCTGTTGCTGGAGACCAAATTCAGAGAGGGTTCGCTGCTCGAATTCAAAGACGATTCATCCGTCATGCGATCAACCATGGAGGCATTACCTTCGGGTGTATCCTCAAAGGTCTTGTTGGTAAGGTGGATTCCCAGCACAGGTGAAGAATCTGTCATAAATTTTGAGTCAAGTAATGAACCACAAGGGAAACCGACTGGGTAAATTTCAAATGGTTTTGGGTTGAACAAAGAAAAATTGACTAGAGCGGGATTTTAACCAACGACCTCCGGATTAACGTACCGGCTCTCTACCAACAAAATAGGGAGACCGCCAACATACATAGTAGGGCTAGAAAGCTCAGTTGGAAGAGCGCCGGTACATTAATCCGGAGGTCGTTGGTTCAAATCCCGCTCTAGTCAAGTTTTCTTTGTTCAACCCAAAACCAAATTCATAATTTCCAAGAAAATATATCTGCTTTAATAAGGTAAAATAAATAATTTGTGTTTTGGAAGAATAAACTCATACTTCCTTTCCATGCAAGTTTAATAATTGCATTATTTGAACAGCCTATAGATTGTTTTTCTTATCCCATGTCGGGTATTTCATCTGCTTATTTAAATTCGGACAATTATAGTAAGAAATCACATGTTTGGGAAAATTGGGAAGGATTCCAAGCCTTAACCTTTTGCAGTCTAGAGCAGATGTCTTGAAGCACATGGCAAACATTGGTATTAATTGTCAGAGACCAGTGATTAGTGTTGTGGCTGAGTGGTCAAGCGCACTGGACTCAAGCTCTGGTGTTTCTGATCGGCAGAGTGTGGGTCCGTAGCCCCGATCTTGATACTTGTATCCTTTATAAGCAAGACACTAAACCATTATTGCCTCGTCCTCTGGCTGGGACGTAAAGCCTAGGTCCCCTGTGTTGTGTAATGCACGTAATAAGCAGCCAGAAACACTTATCGCTACAAGAAGGGGTTTGCCTCAGTGTATCTGGCAGTAGCTGCTGAGTGCGCAGCAGCACGTTGGAAACCCTTAAAAGGTGCTAAATAAATTGGTCTCACATTTCAAAATTTTTAAAACCTGTTTTAAAATGTTTTTGTTAGTTCAAGCACCTTGAGTACCTTGTTGGTGGATATGTGCACTTTATAAGATGATATATTATATCATTTTGTACTATATCATATCCGCAGTTTTGGGGACCCAAGATATCCATGAAATAACAAACCTGTGAAAGTTACAACTTTGTCAGCCACTGGAGTCGCAAGAAAAAAGTTAAACACCATCACTGTTTTCAAACAAAGATACAAATATGCGAGACCAAAACCTAATTGTTTTAATCACTTCCAAAACAAAACTATAGCGTTTCAGGCAAAAACATTTTGTGGGAAGTTTTAAACACGATCGTCTTTATACCATGTGAGTTATGTGCAAATCTGTTAACATTCGTATTTTCAATATTACCAATGTTTTGTTATGCACTAACTTATGCTTTAACCACTTGATTGTTTTTTTTTAACCAAGAGAACTCGGAAAGCACTGACAACAAAGCCCATTAGGTACGAGGCAAAATTTTAAATCTTGATTTCTCCCCCCCCCCACACCCCTGTTGCAAGAGTTATGTCGATTAACCCTCTTGCTGTCTGACCATTCAATACCATTCAAGTGGTTTTGAATGATAGATAAACTATGCCAGCCTGAAATATGATACCATGAGGGAATGCATGTACACAGTACACAGTTAGTTCTGTGCACAGTTGTGCCGAGGCACAACCTTGGCAGTCGAACGGTTTCAAATGGTTGGTCAACTCACTGGAGAATTTTGCCAAGAGCCACTGACAGTAGGAGGGTTAAACAAAATTTTTGGTTGAACAAAGACAAATTTACCAGAGCGGAATTTGAACCAGCGACCTCTGGGTCGGTGCTCTACCAACTGAGTTATCTAGCTGGCGGTCTCCCTATTTTGTCAATATCTTTGTTCGGGGGTGCCAGTCAGAAGCCATTCAACCTGTAACTGCCGTATAGCCAGGGATCACACCCAAGTTTACGATACAACCTGGGAAGCGGCAGCCAGGGGATCACCTTAAGGGATGAACTTTTTATTTCAATTATCACATAATAAACCACTGAAACTGCTTCCCTTGTGGTTTATTTCGTGACATTTAAAAAAAAAACCAGACCTTCAATTGAGTCAGATCAATATAATCCCTTGCGAAAGATCTTTTCTCCTGTTGAACTGTCCCAGTCTCAAGGAGTACATCGATGCAGCTATTGGTAAGCCCGGTCTGGTCATGGGCACCGCCCAGGAGCTTGCTCTGATTGATGATAATATCTCTGATGGTATTCTCCCCAAAATGAGGAAACATCGGCCTTAGAATATCCAAGACCTCATCCTGGAGATGGCTGCTGCTGCTGATGAAAACCTCTGTTCACACAAACAACATCAACGATAATTTATCTTGAATAACTCTTAGTAAAAGCATTTGCGCTTTAAAAATGATTTAGTGTATTATAGGTAACTGAAATTTAGCTTATTTTGAAAAGTTTTGTCTTTTGACAACCAACTTAGATTAGAGCCATGGATTTTGTACACACACTTGCGCAAAAACGCGCAATAATTGATGTCATGGTGACGTCGCATAATGTTTTAGCCCAGCAAAAAAATTGTTGATCGGACATATACTTTTTGAGATAGTGGTCTCAAGATTGGCTCATTAAGTATTCATGTCTTTATATCAAAGTAAATTAATTAATCATGTTAAGTTAATTACATTTAGTATGGGGTTGAACAAAGAAAAATTGACTAGAGCGGGATTTGAACCATCGACCTCCGGATTAACGCACCGGCGCTCTACCAACTGAGCTATCTAGCCCTATATTGGCGGTCTCCCTATTTTGTCGATATCTTTGTTCGGGGGTGCCAGTCAGAAGCCATACAACCGTTAACTGCCGTGTAGCCAGGGATCACACCCAAGTTTACGATACAACCTGGGAAGCAGCAGCCACGGGATCACCTTGAGGAGATGCGACTTTTTTAGTTTAAATGTCAAGTAATAAACCACAAGGGAAACTGACTGGGTAAATTTCAAATAGTATGGGGTTGAACAAAGAAAAATTGACTAGAGCGGGATTTGAACCAACTACCTCAAGGTGATCCCGTGGCTGCTGCTTCCCAGGTTGTACCGTAAACTTGGGTGTGATCCCTGGCTACACGGCAGTTAACAGTTGTATGGCTTCTGACTGGCACCCCCGAACAAAGATATTGACAAAATAGGGAGACCGCCAATATAGGGCTAGATAGCTCAGTTGGTAGAGCGCCGGTACGTTAATCCGGAGGTCGTTGGTTCAAATCCCGCTCTAGTCAATTTTTCTTTGTTCAACCCCATACTATTTGAAATTTACCCAGTCAGTTTCCCTTGTGGTTTATTACTTGACATTTAAATTAAAAAAGTTGCATCCCCTCAAGGTGATCCTGTGGCTGCTGCTTCCCAGGTTGTATCGTAAACTTGGGTGTGATCCCTGGCTACACGGCAGTTAACGGTTGTATGGCTTCTGACTGGCACCCCCGAACAAAGATATTGACAAAATAGGGAGACCGCCAATATAGGGCTAGATAGCTCAGTTGGTAGAGTGCCGGTACGTTAATCCGGAGGTCGTTGGTTCAAATCCCGCTCTAGTCAATTTTTCTTTGTTCAACCCCATACTATTTGAAATTTACCCAGTCAGTTTCCCTTGTGGTTTATTACTTGACATGCTAATTACATTTAACGAAAAACTTCATTTTGTACTCAGCTAAGTATAACTTTTGGAGGCCACAAATTTATAATAAATTTAAATAACTAAAGTAGTGTATAGGGCAGGGGTAGTATGACTATGAGAATGGCTCAACTCAATTGTTGTTGGAGAGGATAGCGTAAGTATTTAAGTAACTGCAAACAACCTCAGTCATAAAATCAACGAGGAGTAACTTAGGCTGGACGCTAGCCCACCTTGTTGGGCTGTTATGGGGTCACTCCGTGTCAATTCAACACGCTTTTGGGCCTGACTATCACGGATTAAAATGAAATTTCGTGTGCTGATTGGACTCAATGAGAAACCCCCAAAACCGAAGTTTTTTGTCGTTCGGTTAATCATTTTTTGAGATATGGGTTAACAAACTTCTGACTAATTAGCATGACCTGCTATGTTTGGACATTCATATCTCCAAAAGTAAAGCACCTACAGAGATAAATGGCTCTTCAAATGGCCCACATTTGATAACATAAAATCAAAATTGTACCGCATACCACAACAAAGTTACGCAAAAATATGACCTTTGACCTTGATTTGCGAAAATGCGTATTTTTCAAAATGCGTATTTTTTTTTCCATTTTTAGCTAAAGATGTAGGCCCTAAGCAACATTTTCAAAAAAAATTTGGATGGGCACTCTTACAGTTTTTGAGTTATGATTATTTGAACATTAAAATAAACGCATTGTACATGTTCAAATGTACACGTACATGTACAGTGTATGTATAGTAATGTGTAATGCACATTTAATAGATGCTACATTTGCATTGGGGATAAAGAATATAATTGTTTTTACCCTTCACTGATGTGTACTATAAAGCACTGTATACAGAGTACTTTCCTGAGTTCTGTGGAAAAAAAATCCACTGGCAATCACGCAGATGGGATTCGAACCCACAACCTATTGCATAGTTAGAGCAGATGTCTTACCACTAGACCACTAAGATAGCCAGGCAGTTAGAGGCAGTTCAAATCCTACGCTTTAGCAGCAATGATTTAATTAATAGATGTTAATGTTTATCCGCTGCTAAAACAAAGGATTCAAACTGCCTCTAGCTGCCAGGCTAGTTGGGTGGTCTTGGTAAGATATCTGCTCTAGCAATGCAAAGGTCATGGGTTTGACCATGGTATGGCGGAAACCAGTCATCTCCCCCCCCCCCTGGCAAAGTCGCCCCCCACAAAGTTGTCCCCTGCAAAGTCGCCCCCCAGCAAGCTCGCCCCCTCCAGGTACAAACTCGCCCCCTCACAATGTCGCCCCCTACAAAGTCGCCCCCCGACACAGTCGCCCCCCGACACAGTCGCCCCCCTTGGTGCATGAAAGTACGCAAGCGCGGCGGTCCCAGCATGCAGCGCCCCAAAAGAGCATGCAGTACCAGAATTGTGATGGAGCATGTAGAAGTTAGTGTAAAATTAATATTCATGTGTTTTTAATAATTTTCTTTTTGGGGAGAGTTTCTTCTTAAAGACACAGTACACGTTTGGTAATAGAGCCTACCGATTGTGTTAAATACAATAAAACATTACAGTGCAAGATTTATTTATTTATTTATGTCTCCTGTAAATTTGTCTATTCGTATTTTGATAGTTTTTAAAGTACATACATAACTTATGAAATATATTTCTGTATGATATGTTTTTTACGTTATTTATCCTCAACAAAAATGTAAAAAAGTTTTAAAGGATTCTCTTTCTTGAAACAAGTTAAAACCAACAAAATTTCCCCTTAGAAAATAATTGCAACAAAAATGTATAAAGTCTTTAAGGATTCCTTTTCTTGAATCAAGTTAAAAACAACAAAAATGTTCCCTTAGAAAATAATTGCAACAATAGCAAAAAAATGCATAGGGGGCGACTGTGTCGGGGGGCGACTTTGTTAGGGGGCGACTTTGTCGGAGGGCGACTCTGGCGGGGGGCGACTTTGCGAGGGGGCGAGTTTGTACCTGGAGAGGGCGAGCTTGTACCTGGAGAGGGTGAGCTTGCGAGGGGGCGACTTTGAAGGGGGCGACTTTGCAGGGGGCGACTTTGCCGGGGGGCGAGATGACTGGCAATCGGTATGACCATGGTGCTTTACTTTTGGAGATATGAAAGTCCAAACATAGCAGGTCATGCTAATTAGTCAGTTCATTAACCCATATCTCAAAAAATAATCAACCGAATGACAAAAAATTTCGGTTCTGGGGGTTTCTCATTGAGTCCAATCAGCACACAAAATTTCATTTTAATCTGTGACGGTCAGGTCCAAAAGCGTGTTGAATTGACACGGAATGACCCTTATATGGCTCTCTTTTAACATCGGTCTTATTATACTCCCCATTTAAATGGCGAGTATCTATTTCTACCTCCAAGACTGATGCTAAAAAAGAGCCATTAACAGCCCAACAACTTAACAAGGTGGGCTAGCTGGATGTCTGCTCCCCCTAGTTAGGAATAAGGTTGATTACTGATTGCAGTGATTGGTGTTTTTTACTAAAGTAAGGTAATTCTGTTACTTGTGTTAGTGTTTGTAAATTGTATACTTTTTTGTTATTACAGTGTTAGTGTTAGCATGGATGGTGTTAATGTTACTGTCTACCTTCATGTTGTTTAAGGTACTATGACACTGACAGTTTAGTGTTTCCTCCATGTGTTTTGTACTATTGATTATAAATAGCGTGCATGCAATGTGTACCTTTTTTTAGGGACACGCTAACGTTGAGACTTTTTTGCTTGATAAAAGGGTCATTCAATATCGCTGTTTCAATAATCATACTTCTTACCTTATACTTTCATCAGGAGCATCAACTACGTCCATGTTAACCTGCCTGTCAAAACAAAAATAGTGCAAAAACGTCGTAGAAAACCCCCAAAGTATTTGACTCAAATTTGGCGCTATACATTTCATACACACAGCGCACGTAGCCCAACGTCAGATGCCGTAATACTGTAGGCGGAAATTACTTTGGGCGTTCACTAAAGCTAGAATGGGCGTCTTATTTTTTCGAGCCACCTTACGTCACTGGATCGCGTACAGTGCTTTCATTTGGTAAACACATGCGGGAACGAAAGTACTGGCCTTTTAAAAGTACAAGGTTGGAACACGTTCTGGCGTGTGTGATGGTAACACATGTTGATGATGATCGTCCGTGTGATCTATGACGGGTTGGAGAACTGATTTGCGCATGTCCAAGACCCGAACTCTGGAACTTTCATTGACATTTGTAAAACTAATTTGCATGGCCCGGTTTTCGCCGAAAGCATTTATGTTGAGAATTGTGTTTCTGAAGTATTGATCTTGACATATGATGCTGTTTCAAAACGGAAAGCATTAAAATAATAATTTTGTACAAAACTATTTGGAGAAAAGATGAGTTTGAGTACTTCCTGAACAAGAATCTGTGCAAGCTGATTGCCCATCCCAGCGGTCCTGGATAGGCCGCTGGGGCCGAGCGAACCCTTGATGTTGACAGGCAATCAAACTCCAGGGGGCGCTAGGTCCAGAAGATTGACGGGAGATAAAAGTTGGAGCTTCTTTAGTTTTTAGACCAATCAGATTGGTGTATTTCTTTTAAGCGGGAATGCAAGGCGGGAATTCAAGTTAGGGGGTATCACTCTTGTCGTAGCTTTTGTTTGAGACAGGATAACTGTAAGAGCAATCGATTTGGGTTAGTTATTTAACACTAGTGCCCTTCGGTATCACTGGGGCTTTAGTTTACACCCACTCGTTCTTTCCAACTTGGGGGGGGGGGTCCAATGTTGTAAACTTTAGTGCATTTGGTAAATTTGTTACAGCTTCATTAATTTAAATTATAGTGCCCTTCGGTACCGTTGGGGCTATTTTAATTGTCCCCTCGTACGTTCCAACTTGGGGAATAATAATTGTAGGCTTTCTGTGATAGGATTACCTACAGTTGTTTACAATTGTTAATTTGTAAGGTAAGGTTTACATGTTGTGCATCTGTGGAGGTCGGGTTTGGGACCTGTAACCGGGTCATGTGACCCATTTTGTGCATGTGTGTGTTGTGAGACATGGTTGTGGACGAGGTGTCCATTGTGTTTTATGTTGGTTGGGCGAGCGAGGTGTCCTTACTAGTGGTTTTATGAGCATGGTTGTTCACAATTAATGTTATAATATGTTTAAATGAGTTGTGTACCGTAATATCTTGTTTGCCCGTTTAGCCGGTTTGCCCTGTGTTTGGTATCCGGCTCCTTTGCCAGGGCTAATTTTCTCTACAATTGTATTTTTTGATGTGGTGTAACATCATTAAATAAATAGTGTCAAGCTGTGGCGGAAAAGTCAGTTGGTGTATTTTCACCCCTTTATTATTTGTCTGACTCTGAGTATAATCCCCAAAGACTCTCAAGCACATGAAGTCACATTAAATGCACAACTCAAAGAGCTTAACTTTACTCTTCTAATACCAATGATGTGTGCTTTTAGCTACCAAGCGAGAACAAATATTGAAATTTTATTACTTGACATTTGAAATAAAAAGTTGCATCCCCTTAAGGTGATCCCTCTGCTGCCGCTTCCCGGGAGGTTGTATCGTAAACTTGGGTGTGATGCCCGGTTGTATGGCTTCTGACTGGCACTTCTTAACCAATTATATTACCCAACATAGCAGTTGGCAGAGCGCCGGTACGTTAATCCGGAGGTCGTTGGTTCAAATTCCGCTCTAGTCAATTTTTCTTTGTTCAACCTTAAATCTTTTAAAATTTTATTAGATAATGAGAACTCAATACTGGATTATGATTATCCCAACTAAACAGTTCCTATAAGGGCAGTTCAATTAGTCGCCCTAGGGCAAATCAATTAGTCGCCCAGCCTTGTTGATGTAATACATTGAGACTCTACCCCCACCTAGTCTTGGTTCCAAGACCATTGGTGTCTGCTCGGTACACACAATCAGTACCAACGTTCGGGTGTATACACTGTGCACGTTTATAATGAATAAACATAGAGGGCGCTGTGACTAGTGTTATTTTCCGGCTCACCGACATCTGGATCTCACCAAGGTGAGATCCAGGGAACAAAACTACAACGCGCCCTCTATGTTTATTCATTATAAACGTGCACAGTGTACACCCAAACGTTGGTACTGATTGTGTGTACCGAGCAAACACCAATGGTCTTGGAACCAAGACTAACCCCCACCCTGAATCAAAATCCTGCCTCTTGATTCGCATCGAGTGATTACAGTTCCAGTTATGGATCTGCATTTTCAACAAGATGTACACAGTTAGACCGTTTCAGAAATGGGGGTAGACAGTGTACCAGACTTCATTCAACTCAACACATTTGGTGCTCAATTTTAGGCACGGTGGTATCGTTCCCCGCTTCTATTGTGTCTTCATTGTGTGCTTGGAATCCAAGGAATTCTTTAGAGGATTTTAGGGGAGTACTTCTGTACAAGAGGAAAATAGTGTGTTAACGTATGGGAACATTGGGGGGGGGGTGATCCCTCTACCCCATGGTGTAACTCCAACTCACAAATGGCTTATGGTACTCGCTGTTTCCAGTGAACATCTCAACATTTTAAATATTATGTATTCTTTTAAAGGTATTATACAGGATTGGTAGAGCTGACAAAACAGTCGCAAACAAAGTTCATGTTTTGTGTGCTTAACCATATACATGAAATAACAAACCTGTGAAAATTTGAGCTCAATTGGTCATCGAGGTCAGAGAAAATAGTGAAAAGAGACCTTATCTGTTTTTCAAACATCAAGTTTATTAACACGCACGATAAAAACTGTTGTTTTATTCATTTCTCAGAAACGATAGCATTTTAGGCAGAAATATTTTAAGGAACCCTTTCTACCATGACTTACTTTAAATCATGTAAGTTATGTGTGAATCTGTGAACATTGTGTTTTTCGATCTTACCAATAGTGTACAGGGCCGTTAAGGCAAGGGTTGTAGATTATGGGGTCACATAATAAAATAGTTATAAAAACATAAACTTTGGCCGGGAACGAACACAGAAAACAAAAAAACTCCAAAACAAGTTTCTCTTCAGACTTAGTGTATTTTTATTCAATGCATTTGATGCCACAGATCCTGGGTACCGAACAGTTTATGAACCCAAGAACAACTCAAAACACAAATACATGTAAACCTAAATTTAAAATAATCCAGAAACCTATAAATTAAAGACTTGTAAATCCCACAGGAGCTGTTTGATCTGTACTTCCAGAGCAAATTCAGCTCCTTTATAGAATTTTCAAGATGAACAATGAACATCCGACTCCATAGGAAACTCTGAATCGATCAAAATATTGAACCAAATTACAACTACCAAACTATTGTTGTAAAAACAGTTGAACATTTTAGTGGTTATGTTTCTCCAAAACCTGCACTATTCTGATGTTTGCTCCGACACAAATTCCCGAGCCTTTGAATTAAGAGCTAAAAAGGCTCTCAAACTGCATTCCTAGACCAACAAATATAGTAGTTGCAGATTAGTGTCCTGCCTGTGGTTATTACTCAAATGGTAGACCACTGGTAAAGTTAACTGAAACTACAGGTTCGACTCCTGTATCGGAGAAAAAGCTCAGTTAGTAGAGCAACTTTAAGGTCAAATGTTCAAGTGCTGCATCAGTTGCTCCTTAAGGAGGTCAAGCACTGGTCCATTGATACCAAGGTTTGAGGTTTGACTCCCCATTTTGTCCTCAGTACCAAACGGATTGTGTGAAAATGAAATATTTATCAAAGAAATATAAATCATAAAATCTTGTTCTGTTTCAATTAATACCTGAAAAATGGTTAAATGACGGTTCTGGACTCCTCCAAAGTAGAAGTCTGAACACATTTGTATTTGCTTACTTAAACTCCTTTTTTTGTTCCATGTGGCATAACAAACAGTATAGTAACTTAAAAACAGCTTGGATTTTATTTGAACGAAAAAACAACAATAATAAAAAATACACACCTACCTTATTACCATACAAACTGACAAGATTTTGAACAGAGTTACATATGCTTCAAGGTTTCACTTCAGAAAAATATCTTACTTGAGTTTTGCAAATGTCGTCGTAAAAACACGAACAATGAAGTTTGACATGAGCTTAGTGGTTTCTGAGAATATTCTTTGTGTGATTTAAAAAACAACAAGACTAACTGGGGTTCATTTACTGTTATTAACACCTGCTGCTACTGCCACTTGGCATTTTGGCATTTTAGCAGCATATATTAAGTTACTTTTAAATACACAAAAGACATATATTTCATACATACATTATCATGTGCAGGTCATGACTGACATTTAAAAACAAAAGGAAAAAAAGGTAATATCTTGTAAATGTAGGCATTTCCCAGTTTAAAAAATAACATGATTGTCAAATAGCACACAAATACGTTTGCAGATTAATTGGCACAAATTCAAAGACTGGTGGGGTTATGTCAGTGTGGGCTAAACCTGGTAGGGTTGACAAAATTTAACCAAGAACAAAAATAGTCCTTTTCCATGGTGAGGCTATATGTTTGTGAGATTCCCTGTATACACAGTGATAGTGAGAGTTTTGATTCTCATTTTCAAGACAGGGATCAGACTACGTTTTGCCTTAGTTTGGTACAATTAGGTTTTTAAAAAAAAACCTCAAAAACCAAGATGGATTCAGTGTTGACACCAGAAACCATGTTTAACTTTGGGCACAATGAAGCGCTGTACATATTGCCCTGCCATAAAAATCTAGACAGCATGGCTGCCATTTTGTTGATTACCTGTGAATGAAACTATGCTTGCTGAGGAAAAATATTGGAGGGGGGGTTTATATTCAGATTTTTTTAACGGTTCACAAACCACTTCCGTGTTACCACAGCTTCACTTGAGTTGATAACAAATATTTTGAGTTTTTTCACTATCAGAATCTTTGAGCAGATGACGGACCTTTGCCAATTTACTAAAGAAGAGGGGCATAGACATTTTTAAAACCAAAGTGGTTGAAAAATAAAACAAGCAAATTAATGAGTTGAAACAAAATCTTCCTAAACCCTAAAGCGCTTTACTCTCATGAAAAAAAATGAAGTTGAAATAAATATAAAGCCACTCATTCATAAATGGCAAAATTTTCAAATTCTGTCAGGACTGATCGTATACTGGTGTTTAATACTTCCATCATTTACACATTCCGATATAATCAATGATAACCTCATGTCAAAATATGTAGACAAAGATTACGATTGGTACTCCTGCCACAGTCCTCATGAATTAATGAAATTAAAACACAGGATTTTGATGGTCATGGCCAAGTAAGGGGTTTATGTTCAGTCTTTGAAGATGCTTCAAAAATGTGTAGGTGTTGATCTGAACAAAGTAATACACAAAACATAAGAGTTACCATAAGTTAAAAAAAAGAAGTTTCAATTGACATTTCTAATGAAAGCAAAAATGACAAAACTACTTAAAATGTAACAACTTCACAGAAAGATAGTTAGGTAAACAGATACCTAAGTTCCCCCCAGTTTCGAGGTAACAGCACACTGTACATGTCTTTTTTCTATACAATCCGATAGAAGACCAACATCCAACAATACACGGACGATTATTTGAACACTGGATCGCCAAAAAGGGCAGAAAAGTTTTTTTGTCTGGCAAACCATTGCACTCAAGTAGTTCTGTTTCATCTAAACAGGCTATAATAGACACTATTTCAATAAATTCAGTATATTGAACAATAAATATAAATGTCTCCTTATCATGGGCCTTATGTTTTTTGCTTTTCTCTATTTTACAATTTTTTACTTTTTTTTCTCTTAATAATGTGCTATTTGAAGACTATACAGCAAAAGACAAACTGTACAATGTAACCGGATAAGATTTTACTTGTTTTACAGAAATAAATAAATAGTTATACATTAATAATAAAAGACGGAAGATACGTAATGACTCCAGTTAAAGTGTCTTTACATTTTAATAACGTTAGTTGTGGGCAAGTTAATTAGCTTTAAGGTTATTAAGACAGATCTACAGTAACGGTGAAATGACAACAGCTATTAAACAACTCAACTACACCCCTGCCATGTTCACCTACTCCTGTGGCAGTACCAACGTCAGATCTGGACCCAATGTCATAGAGCTGCTTATAAGCAGCAAATTTTGCTTCACAAATTTCCGCAGACCAAAAGTTAGCAGGATACCAGTCACAGATGGTAAATGTGACATGGCATTTTGACTGGTAACCATAATCTGTTGTGCTTAGGTTACTTTTTCTCTGCTTCAAGCAGCTCTTTGAAATTGGACCCTGCATGCTGCTGTTGGGCCCAATTTTATAGGGCTGCTTAAGCAGACAATATTGCTTAAACAATTTACTGCTAAGCAAAATGAGCAGGCTACCAGTCACAGAAGGAACACAGGATATGGTCGGCCAGGTCTGGTTGTGCTTAGCTACTTTTTGTGCATAAGCAGCTCTATGAATTGGGACCAGGAGTGTTCAAGCTAGCAGAGGACTGAAATCTCAACAGTTTGGAGAATATCTTGAGACAACATTGATTGGATGATGTAAGTATACAATATGTAACCCTTCCCACCATAAGCAGACCTCGGGTTGAAGTTTCCATTTTCAAATTATCACCAGTGAATGAATGTCCCTGAAATTTTTCACCAAGATCATAAGTGGCCAGTCTCTCTTTTACATTGGATGAAACAGATGTGGTACAACTTAACAACCATCTGCTGTTTTGTGTCCTTGCAATTTCACTCCCAACTGCTGTTCCGTGTCTCTCTTATTGCAACTGAACTCCCAACTGCTGTATAATTTCCTTTCTTGCTTAAGGTATAGCACACAACGTTTAAATATCTATTTGTGTTCGTAAACATAGCATTGATTAAACCCTAATAGCACCACATTTAGCACGTGTGTAATAATGTGTCTGAATAATCGAAGGTTTTTTAAGAGCTATCTCATAAAGAACTACATGCAAGAAGTTGAAGAAATGACTGGACGACGGATTTGGTCACACTGCTACGAAACAACAGAACAAATTCCTCATACCAAGTTGCAAATAAATTGATCAATCTAGCAATTAGCAATATATTGCCACTAAAAAGTTGTAATATCTAAATATCAGAGCACTATTAATAAGGTAATTTATGTACAAAAATCACATGCCTATAATAGCATGTGTTTAACTTACATACGTGGAAGAGTGCAGTATGGTTCCGCTTGTTCCATTAATAATAAAATTGTTCAAGCACATCTTTTCTTTTGTCCCAAAATATTTCATTTACTCTGCCTTAATTTGAAAAACTGACTACAAGAATATTGTATAGATTTATAAAATGCCATTTGGTTTACTTGTGAATATCATTTTTGTTTTAGGCAAAAAATATCTGAGTTACACTTAATGTGTGAAAAGTAACGAGGTGCTCAGAGAGATCGGAAAATTTCGTCAATTTTACCAAAAGAAAGTTCTTGCTTATTTCAGACTAACTTCAGGTTGACCATAAAAACTCTTGACGTTTCAATGAACATACAAGTGTTACTTTTTCCTCTTCCAACAAGAACCAACGATGTCATGTTTCACCCTAAAAAATGTGTGACGCAAACTCCCTTGAGAGAGTTAGTGAGGTTTCAAGTGAACACCCTGAACATCCTAAAGCCGATAAATAAAAGACAATGACATTTTTGTGTACATCTTTAAAAACAAAAAACAACAAAACCTTCTCAACACTTGAGTTTATTTGGTGTCATTCATCGATAGATTGTTTTGATTATTGTGAAGGAAAGGTTTGAATTGGCAGAAGAATGCACATTGAACATTGAGTTGTCGATAGTTAGTTTAAATGAAGTGAATAAATTTGATTGTCTTTACACGCTTCTGTTAGTGTATGTTTGTCCGTATGATTTTTTTGGAGATTCCTCATCACAAATTTGGCAATTTACGCATCCACCATTACATCCTTTCCTTTTCTCTGTAATTCCTCATCAAACAACAGTACGAGCATAGAACAAGATTCCCAAATGGTCTTTTTACTCATTCTAAATTGGTCTTTAAATGTCCACTTCTGGCATACAGTAAGAAAGTGTGTTCATTGCTTGCCCAAGTAAGAACCTATTCCCAGGTCTCAAAAGAGTTTCCCTTACGCTTATCCTTTCACTGATTAATTTGACATCTTCCGTGTGATGAATGTCCCTTTTTTTCTTAGCCTAACATTTAAAAAAAAAGATACTTGTATCCTGCCCATACATCGCAACTCTTCATTTACTAAAAACAATGAAGATGCATTCTGATTGCAATCCCTCTGCGTAGTAGTTTGTATCTCGATCATCTGTCCCACGCTGTTTTCATCCTCATGTAGTTGTTTCCATTCAGTTCAGCAACTCTAAGTCCTCCCAATCACACCAACTCAACAACCAGTGAACTTAGCCGGTACTCAGAATGGCCTTGTAGCTCACTAAATCAAAGTCTGGCATGGATTTTCCCATTGGTTGAAACACCGCTACCCCCCACACGTCATCGTGTGAATGCTACACACTAAACACATCTAGCAACTGGTGAGGGAGCACGACTGGTACCCCGAACGACTGGGTTACCGACTGTCAACACCTGCATGGTGAAAACAATCATCGGGGTCACGGGTCGCCGTCGTGCAGCACGTGCATAAATCCATATTGTTAATAACAGGCAGTTTTAAAACGTTCTTAAATTATTTGACGAGAGTTGTTCAGAGTCTCTACAGTAAGTTGGCAGCACAGTTTATTTGTTGAGTTTTAAAATGATTTTTTGTTTAATACGGCGTGTAGCGTGCGTAGCCCCCTCTGTAGATGCCCGCCTGCTGTTGAAAGAAAAGACACAAAATAAAAGACTTACTTTGGGTGAACAAATTTGAATATAATCTTTTCAACAAAATCTCTAAAAGGCAAAAGTCCAACTCTCAAAATTTGTACAGCAATTACAAATATTGTTGCATTTTAAATTTCTAAAATATTTAACCAAAACAGTTTTGAATTTTTGGTTGTTGGTTAAATCCTTTTTTAATTTTTTTTTATTTTGAATAGAATGAAAAACAAAATAGCTATTGCAAACTACTTACCAACCAAAATAGCATTATTGTATTATTAAATTTTAGAAATAATTTCTTTTAATTGTTTAATTTTTTCGAAAGACTTTGCTAGGGTTGAAACGTCAGTCCATTAACCATGTTATCTGTTCCTTAAAATAAGATAGAAAGAATTCAAAAGATAGAAGGAAAGAAAAAAAATCCACCAAAAGCACGAATTGAACCCGATGTGACAATACACTGAGACAAGCACCCACTAGTAATCACAGTGCACACGGATGACAGAATGACGACTTATCCCATGCACAAACACACAAATAAAAGCTGTTTTTCGTGTTCTGGTAAATTACGCCCAACTTTCCCGCCACTTTAATTCACTGCTCCACCCCTCAAGGGGCTCTTAGTGAAATTAAAAAAAACACCCATATAAAGATGAAATTTACTCAAACGAAAGCTCTCCGAGGTATAAAAAAAGAGGCTTTCTCAAAGCCAATGGATTGTGGTGTTTCTTCGGCTTATACAAATTTTTCTAAGATGCTTTAAAGACAACCAATGGCGTCTTGTCATGAATTACTTCCCAAAGAAATTAATTTGAGATTCTTCAATTGATACTCGCAAAAATAAATTCTGTTAAAGCTTGATTTAATAAAAAATAATAAAGAAGAAGAAGAAAATTACAAGGGTCCATGGGATTATTTTAAAACTTGGTGGCGGTTGGAACTATAAGCTGTGTGGATTTTGGTAGTTTTACGGTACTTGTTACTATAAACATTTAATTTCATACGTCATAAGATAAAATATATTGTGCTGCTGCAATAACCCTTCTAGAAATACATCTTTAAGCAGAAACTCTTTTTGAAGATTAATAACAACTGACATCATCACAAATTTTCTGACTTTTAAGTGTACAGACAATATAGACTACATATTTTTGTCGGTTACCCAAATCATCTTTTGGCGAGTCATAATCCATGAGTAAAACAGACATATAGGGGTTTCAAATAAGCCATTTGCGAGTTAGATTTGAATAAAGTCTTGTACAATGACTTGCTTAGCCACAAGTCACTGCTTACATTTAAATTCCTCAGACTATAGAGACAGTTGCTATGTTAAATGGTTCGGGGCAAGCTTTTGTATAGCAACCTCCAGATGAGCAAACCCTGGTACCATTGTGCCATACACATTCATTCAAAAGCTTGCCCCGAATCATGTGACATAGCAACTGTCTCTATAATCTGAGGAATTCAAATTTAAGTGGTAACTTGTGATCAAGTACGTCATTGTACCAGACAATAATCAAATCTAATCTATTGGGAGGAATTTATAATTTCTTACAAACGTTGGGTTGAACAACGACAAATTTACAAAGCAAGATTTGAAGCTGCGACCTCCGGATTAAACAGGCAATTTCCCTCGTGGTTTATATCATGAAATTTCTTGAAAACTGTGACAAATGTTTTGGGGTCTTCACTATCAACCTAGTTAAAACATGTGAAAACACAGGCAGTTTTAGAGCAAGGGGCTACCTTTACCGACAAATTTCTTGTAGCATGGCAAAACAAATAATACTTATTTAAATCTCAGAAAATTCTACACAATAACTTAATACAAAGTGTTCTTTTAATGTTAAAGTAAACAGATGAATTCATGCCCAAAATGTTAACATTCAAGCATTTTTAGTCATTCATCAAAAGGTATTTAAAATGACACATAAACATGCTACACTTTACGGTCTTGGGAATGAAAAAAGAGCCTTAGTTTCACTGCATACAAGTTTTAAAAATCACTATGAACACTTTTTGCAGGTGTATCAACCTTAACGTCATGGATGCGGCAGCCAGGAAGGTGAAGGGGGGTCTCAGTTGGCAAATGAAGCACTGAATTAGGTACCAGACTAAAAGTTCAGTCCTTTTGCGAACCGCGATTCATGATTTGTATCATTGAAGCACAGGAATGTGCACAGAAGACTTTTTTGCTTTGAAATTGCTGAATACGGTGCATTCTGGGTGTGCTGGTCTTTCTAGAGTTAGTGGAGAATATTGGTATAGTCGGCAAGCTGGCAAACTGGCTTCCATACATCGGTCCCCCAAAAAGGTACTACTAGTTGGAAAATGATCTTCCATATAGTATACATCAATGTCTTGCTATGCCAATATTTACTGAATAATTTAAGAAATCTTTTCAGCAGAAATTACTCTGTATAGACCCCTTGCATATGACGTCACACTCTCAAAAAGGAGGCAGATCATTGGACGATAGCATTTTGGAAGTCAACTCTCTTTTATGCATGTTTGTATACAATTTTGACACCCAAAATGGCACCCAGGATAGGCGCTTGTGAGTACGCTGCGCGTTGTGCAAGGGGTCTATAGGATTGATACAAATTGGTAAAGAAACAGTGAGGCGCATATTTTGCAAAATGTTCTCAAAACTTGCATTTACACTTTTAAAAAACCAGGAAAGTTCCTTAGAAAGACTGCCTTTGTAATGCACAGAAACAGCTGTTTTTTCATTCCACCAAATATACACAGGATATACACCGAATATCTACACCAAACTTACACCCAATCTGAACATAGCAAACATATATGAAGAAGGTAAATGGACCACATATAAAAATGACATGCAATACACATACGTCTGTTAACAAATACAAACCACTCAAAACGTGTGGCCACAGTTTGGAACTAGCTTGCATGCATGTCACTTTTAAATTTAAGGGATGATTTTGATTAACTTGCACACTTTAAGTAAGAACCAATAGTGTGAAGAATAATTGCTAACTGTGTGTTAATCAAGACATAAGTACAACACTGTTTTTTTTATCATGACAAATGAAGCATTTGAATATTGTTTAAAAGCTTAAACAGTTTTTTAATTGATTCAATTTCAAACGGTTGTAAGCATTCAACCATCAAAGTGAATCTTTTAGAATTCTGTTTCAAAGTAAAATCAGTAAACAAGAGCTGTTGGAGGTTACCACAAAGGAAATGTTGGATAACACTTCATTAAAAAAAAAGGGAAAAAAAAAAAGGAAACTAAAATAAAAAATAATAAAAAACAGAAAAGGATAAGGTCGTTTATCATGTGATAAAAAACTTTGAGGAAACCACGTGGTTCCAAAAAATAAGAAGAAAAAAGAGACAAAATTTTCAGCAAAAAAACACCCCCCCCCCCCGAAAAAAGACTACACATTTCAGCATCACGACAGTCTGATAATTTAGAGGGTATGGGTATTTTAAAAAGAAATGCATAAAAGTTTTACTATAAAAACAATGTTGTACTTTTTCTGTTGCATGTACTATACAATATCTAAAAATTTACAATAACAAGCAAGCGTATGTGCAGCCATTTATTACTAATAGTAACCTATAACCGTGACCAGTCTCATAATGGAATCCATTTCATTGGGCACCCTTAGAACCACAAATAATAATCAACAAATCAATCAATGTTTCTTGTGGCTGAATGCCACTGTGCAATCACATCATATAAGTATCACTTTAACTTTCCCACTCTTTGCAAAATTTGTCTAATTTTCTAATAAATAAAGAAAAAAGGCTGGCAATCTGACATAATTTATCTATCAATCAAACCACGGTGGATGATATTGAATGGTCAGACAGTTAGAGGGTTAACTGTGCACTGTGTGGATTCATTTACCACATGATACCATATTGCAGGCTGGCATAGTTAATCTATTATTCAAAACCATAGTGGATGATATTGAATGTTCAAACAGTAGGAGGGTTGACTGTGTACTGTGTGGATTAATTTACCACATGATACCATATTGCAGGCTGGCATAGTTAATCTATCATTCAAAACCACAGTGGATGATATTGAATGTTCAAACAGTAGGAGGGTTGACTGTGTACTGGGTGCAAATGCGTTCACATTGTATCTTATTGCAGCCTGACATAGTTTGTCTAACATTCAAAACCACGGTGGATGATATTGAATGGTCAGACAGTAGGAGGGTTAAAGAGAACTTGAAATAGAAGAGCAACAATTTTGAAAAGTTTAGGGCGTGTTCCCCAAAACCGAGAAAATGACTCCGATTCATTGCATAGGTCACAATTACATGTTTGAGCTAACAATATACAAGCAGCAAATGTTTATACAAAATGTTACCAAAAAAACAACAACTACCAAGTACCAATGAACGATATGAGAACCAACCACACAAAAAAATAAATCCACAACCACCAAGAATGGACAAAAATAATCCCACGGAATTTACCCTTGTTGTCAAGGCGGGGTATCTTACCCCGTACGCAGTCGCCGTGGGGCCGATGGTAGGGTGGTAGGGGTCAGCCGTGTACTCCCTACCGTAGGGGATTGCGTAGGCTGTGGGCGTGGCCGCATACCGGCTGATGTAGCCTCCGTAACCAGCCGCCGCAGCACTCTGTAAGAGAAGATCAGTCTATGAAGAAGAAGAAATAGGACAGAGACAGACGTGGGGGAGAGCAAGGAGCAGGATGAGGAGGCAACGTGGATGAGGAGGTGAGTTGGAGGCAGGCAGGCATAACATAAGGTGAGGGGTTTTGTGACAAGAGGTGAGGGTGAGGGGAAACAACACAAGAGAGGGGAGAGACATGGAGAAAACTGAGTTAGTATCAAAATGCACCGCAAACCAACTGATACAAAAAAAAAAAGCTCATGCAAACAATGTTGTGTAGTGGCAGCGATTCACACTATGTCAAAACAAAGGGAAAAACTCACAAATTTGAGAAGTTCTCAAGTTTTGTTAATCCTTCATAAGATTCTCCACTAAGAGTGGCATTTGTGTACGATCATCGCATGAACCAGCCTTCAGCTACCACCGGGCAACTCCAGGGTGACTCGCGTTACACTGACCACAGGAATAATATATATGGTTTTCTGATGGTTTTTCATGACTTGGTATGCAAGACTTTCACTAATGATAATTTGGAGAGCTAAATCATCCTCACTCGCAGCTGAGAAGCTAATTTGCAAAGGATGGGGCTATAACCTGTTTGAGTCGTAGGCATGCAAGGGCCCCTTTGGCAGCCAGCCACATCGAACAATATATGACCGAGCAGCACAGCCAGAGATCGAAAGTGTTTGATTTTTCCGGAGGGAGGAAAACCAGAGGCCTAGCAGGGAATCAAACAAGGGCCACAGTGGCTTGTTACCCACTAAAGCCACCCTATAGGCCAACACCATGTTACACAAAGCAAGTCACAAAAACCCAAAGTCAACGTAACGTGAGTACCATGGAGTTACCCGCTCCGTAACGCTGTACCAAATTGACGGCTTTGGCTACGGCCTGATTACTGAAAACTCCTATTCTTCAACGTTGTGGCTGAAGCAAAGGGCCATAGCCGTAGCGAAGATTGCCTGATTCAGACAAGGTCTAAGATATTAGGTAAACACATAAAGAAGCTGGTTGGAGTGGGTAAACTCTTGTGTCCACAAGAAATCCAACCACTGCGAGAAAACATCCTTCTTATGTGTTTACCGTATCTTCAAAGGGGACTACTCAACTTACCTGACCCAGCTGATCAGTGAGAGGTCATAGGTCAAGTGAGGTCATTAAGTTTTTTAATTGGGGGTTTGAGGTTTGACAACAATGTATAAACAAATGCAAAGTTTTTTTGCCTTCTCTTTTTTAGTACATATGGAAAACATTTTTGACCTGTCACTGCATGTGTTGATTAGTAATTGCCTTCACCAATTTCAAAACCAATTGCATTAACTTCAAATAATAAGCAATCACTTAGACTTTAAACAAAACAAGTAAAACAGTTTCAATGTCACTTGTTTGTTTTTCCTTTAAATCAAGGAGATTTGAATCCAATTAAAAAATCAACTCCAACAACAATGGAGTTCATGGCATCAGATCAGATGTCTTTTTAATTCTTTCAGACCCATAGACTGTGCAGGTCTCGCGTGTAGTCAAATTTCTGGTGGTCCCAACCACATTGAGTTTTACGTGTGCGTGATTCTGTTTCTTCAAATACTTTAGTTTAACGTAACTTATGGCTTTAAAAGTAATATCATGTTTTTGTTTCGGTATGCGCGAGACTTGCACGATCTAATACAAGTAATTGCAAACCCTGCAACTGTATTGGAGCTGACAGTCTCCAATACAGTAGATTTCAATTTCATTAGACATTAATGGTTCATGAACCTTGTTTCTTTTTTCCTTTTCTTTTTCAAATAAACTGTATACTAATACCAAATATCCGAATTCAATATAAACAAAATTCCAGTGAAGTCTGGACATTTGCTTGATATTTCCGTTATTAATAACAAGTTGCTTAGATGAAACTTGCTTTTCAGTTGCATGGCCATAGGTTACAACAGCTGCAAACAGCTGTGCCGAAATGCTGATTGAAGTGTTTCAGTTTTATCCATCAAACAAAACAACTTTAAAACCAAATCGAAAACCACAACATAAATACAATTAAGATGAAAAGAAACTTTAATTGAAAAATAAGAAAAGTAAAATCATGCAATTTTGTTCGCAATTCATTAATCAACTTAAATCAAACATGAAAAAAAAAAAAAAATCCCCTCAGGGGTATCCTGTCAGGTCGATGGAGCTAATGACAGATGAAGAACACAATCAACCCCATTCGGACACACTTTCTGACAGCAAAGTGCACAGATTGAAATTTGAAATGCACCAAACTGATTAAATTAATTTGTTAAGGCCCCCGACAGGAAATTTATCAAAAACTATTCCAAGGGTGGGAGCTGGGAATACATCACTGACATCAAGACGAGGATGAGGCAAGCTCGAAGGAGGAAACGGAGATAACGCTTTGAGGAGTTTCTCCACAAACATTTAATTTAAACTTCATTCTTGGACTAATTGGCATGCCTTGCAGAGCCATTGACCTATTTGGAAGGGACTCGTCATCGAATTCAGTCAACAGACTCAAGTCATGCTCTTATGACCAGGTAGACTGGCCTGGTAGATTCATTAGCATGCGGGTTGGCACTCTTCATTCATTAAGGTATAGTATTTGTAGTGGAGGGTAGAGTTTTAAAGTAAATTTGGAGGTGTTTCTCGTCTGATCAGCAGTAAAGAGGTACTGCATAGAGGAATTTTTACAATGCCATGATTATCAATTGGTGTTTTGTCCATGCAACAACTGAACGACATTAGGATGGTGCAAAGGGAAAGTGTATATAAAGAAGAATAATGAGAGTTTATTTAGATAGAATTGATGGTAAGTGTTGTTTTCCCCAAAGCAGTCTAAAACACTAAACCAAGTATTACTCCTCTGATACCCTCTTGGATACAACAACATGCAAGTTGTTCTTTTTTCACAAAAATGTTTTTTTTTTTCCATATACCATTTTGCTTATGTTTATTGCCATTTTCCCGCTCTTAAAGACTTGCCCAATGGGAACAACAAATTCCTACAAGACAACATCAGCAAGAACAAAGAGAAGATGATCTCACAAACCCATGCATATCAAACAAAGGAAATAAGAAAAACCCGACATGCATTCCATCTTTACCTGATATCGCTCAGGGTAGAACGCCTCGGGGTATATGGCAGTAGCTGTTGTGTACCCGGCCACTGGAGGCGGGGCTGCGATCCGGTAGGCGGTGTAAGCACCCCTCGTTGCTCGCCCTCTACCTATGGCGGGCGCCCTCAACGCCCCTGCTGGGAAAATGGGCAGTTCCACTGGGGAGGGGAGAAAAAAAGGCAAGTCAAGGGTGGTTTGAATGACGTTAGCTTGGTTGGATGATTTGATGCGCTTGATCGGTTGCAACATTTATGCCACGTTGGAGATATAACGCCAAGGATCCACTCATGCAGAACACACTGATAAATAATTCAGTCATAATGAGGCACAGACACATATAACTCGTCCAAAGTCTGATTAGCACACAGTATCAAGGAGTGCAGGATATTCAACGCATGTTCCGATGACGCTAAACTATGAATATGACAGACTAACCTTGTTTATGAAAATTAATATTTTCCATTCAGGATGACAAAAGTCCACAATACAATAAATCATCATGATGTCACCATTAAAGTTTCCTATACTGCCCTCAAGTGTCAAACTGAGGGGATGTTGTGAGTCCAAATGTGTTAACACGGCCTGAATGTTGGCATGTCATTGTTTAAAGAGGTCAAGACACTGTTCCAATAGTTGAAGACATTTTGTTCGTTTAGATGATTTTCCCAAGAAGGGAACTCGTTGAAGCTGGCAACAGGTGCATAATTCAATTTAAAAAATCAACTCCAACAACAATGGAGTTTATGGCATCAGACCAGATGTCCTTACAACATGCTGATAATTCTTTTGCAAGCTGGCAACAGCCAATCTCTCTCATACAAACTTTGGTTTAACCTCTATGATTATGATTGTACAAATCAATAAATTGTGATTCAGTAACTAGACAAAAATACTTATTCTAGTTGTTGTGAATTCAGCGGTTAACTTTGCTGGATTCGAACCCACAACCTTATGCTTGAGGACTGGTTCACATGTTATTTGCAAAAGTAATGTGAAATAATTTCCTGCATTACAATTGGAAAATTAGTGCGTTCTGATTAGTGTGTCCTTTCGTATGAATCAGGAACCAGACTTGACTCCTTTCCTTTCTTTGTATTGATACAAAGCTAACAAACTGAATTTTGTTTGCTGAAATGCATTTAGAAGTTGATCTGCAACTAAAGGAGTACCAGCCAACATGAACAATCAAGGTTCTTTTGACTGGTAACCCATAACTCTTGCTCAACATTGAAATTGCACTCCACACTTGTTAACTCTGGACTGTAACTTAAGTGCATGTTGATGAGTCCGGACGCCAGACTTATCAAAGTACCTGTGCTTAGTAATTCACTACCCGCAATGGATTTTGGTGTCTTGTTCGTCATGACCCGAGCTGTCGCATTGTTCACCTAGATTAGGGAGAAAAAAAAAATGGGCAAGCGTTAGAAAAGTCTAGCCGTGGCGGTATCCAGAAAACAGCTCCCTCTGTTGATATTAACCACACATGGCAAATGAGAAGAATTTATGTAATCTAGGTAGGGTCAGGCTTGGAGGAAAATGTCAACGCCAAGACCTGACTCACCATGGATGACAAACGCATAAATTCAGCTCAAATTTAAAGAGACTCTCTCGCACCCTGCTTTGGTATTTTGCCAAGACACATTGCTACCTGTCACCAAGAAAGATAAAAACTTGAATATGACAGATGCTTTGTTTGCCACACATGATAACACCAAGAGAAAAATCTGCCTTCTGAAATTTGTTTTATTTGATTTGATTGATGAATCAACGTCCAATATGAAACTTCTTTTAAAAAAAGGTCTTCATAATTAAATGAAGTAGTCTTTGATAATTCCAAGTGACTTTGCTTATAGACTTTGGTTTTTGGAATCGTTAAATTGTTTAATCCTATATGAATGTAGATATTACAAATAAAACTAATCTGGTTATGTCCACCAGGAAAGAATCATCCGTAATTGGAATAACAATCTGAGAAACGTTTTTTATTTCTCAGATTGAATTTGGCTGAACCCCTTTCTCAAAAACCACATTCCTTAGAAGGGAATCATTTCACCAAAAAAAAAGGTAAACATTATCAACAGCTGCAGTGCTTCTTACCAAGTAAGTTTTTGTGGTCATTCATTTTTGAGGTAAATACCAAAGGTATTCCTTCCCTTTAATGGACAGAGAACAGCTCTCCTTCGAAAGTTGATCCTCAAGTGAAATTAACAGGATATTCTAACAATTTCTTTACCAAGAGAGCCACACACCATGGCCAAGATAGGTGTAATCTAATCACAGATGCTTTCAAGATATTCATTTCATTGGACTTTGATCCATCGACCTCAGTTGTCATCAATCATTAAAACAAAAACAAGAACCCAGGGGCAGAGTTCAACCACAAAGAGAGGGGAAAAATATAGTCCATAATCTTCTATTCTGGAAAAGTGACTGTATTCACTCTTGCCGCGAGAAAGAAGGAATTTTGCGAGACAAGTAGATCTGCTTCCAAAACTTAGTTCTACATCGTCTTTTCTTCTGAGGTTTTTAATACCAACAAAGCTAGTTACATCTGATGGTTTCTTAGAATCATTGCCAGGAAGATAAAAACAAATGAATCATTTAGTGAACTGGAATCTGTCGGTACAATTTCAGCATACCAAGCCAGTACAGAAACTAAGATTGCAGCAATTTATGCCCCCCCCCTCAATTCACAGATATAACTCGGTTGGATATAAAGTTGTAAATCACCCGTAAACAACCCCCAAATGATCAGAAGCAGATTTTCCACAGCTCTTTAAACTTGATCAAGTATAAGCCTGACTCTACTTGGAAAAAAAATCAGCAAGAATCAGCCCTGGCATTTCGTCAACATTCCAACTTTTCCCCATACCTCTCCAGACAAATTTGGGTCATGTGCTCGCAGGGATGCCTTCCTTAATATGGGCAAGAATGCGCGGGAGGCCTCCTCGCCTCTTGTAAAAATAGATCAGAGCGTCAGAGACCAGAATTGGAAGTTATTACCCGATACATGAAAGGGTCGGCAACCGTTTGTCACTCTAGTATTTCGAGTTTGGGTAAATAAAGTATATATTTCTGTTTTGATTCGGGTGCGTGGATGATAATGATAAACTCTGCCCCTTGGATATGAATTCAAAGGAAAACAAATAAATAATACGAGGAAATAGCAGTAGAGAAGAAAATATAATGGCATGAGACAAGCACTGCTTCTGATCAATCAATCACAGTAGAAAAATACTACAATATTTTTCTGTTTGTCATTTCAGATTTTTATCCTAACACATTGTGATAAGCTGATAGATTAGTGCATGTTTTTTGTTTTGTGTTGACTTAGAAAGTGACTGTCTCATGCCATTGAGAGAAATAGAGGACAGAAAAATGTATAGCTATTAGATCTATTTCATTGGTCCTCCTCAGTAATTTGTAATCAGTCTTTTTTTACATTGTTTCTTGGACAACTTTTGATTATCACAGATGTCGTTCTGAATTTTAATTTTTTGACAAAATGTCTCTTGATGTCCCCCACAAAATTATCACTGTGATTAAATTTCTTGTTTTTTTTGTAGCTTCTGCGTTTTCAGTTTCCCCCGACTGTTTACTAATAGGAGGAACAAAGAAACCACTTATTTCAAAACAGAATTGGAATTAACTACGATTTATACATCAAATTTACATCATTATTTCTACACTTATATTCAGCTCGGTTGTCAAGGTTTGTCAATTCATCGCTTCGTCAAAATCAGACGATTGAAATTGAATCTGTCACAATGCCCACCTTTTCCCTGAAAGTAATCCTCCCAAAAGATTTATTTCTCCAAACTCTTTTTTTAAGTGAGTGTAACGTTTCACAAAAAAACTACTCTTGTTTTCCCTTTTTGACCCCAATTTCAAAGCTTTTAATATTCTATTCAATGGCGTTTTTTTATTAATTTTTTTTTTTATAGAATTGGACATATTAAAGGAATCTCCTTTGCGCGAGAGACATACATTTGACTTCCGGTTGACAGTACAATAAATCATGTTCAAAGTGTAAGAGGCCGTATGAACAAAAACGTTTGATTGACAATTATGCAAATTAAACCTCTGCATGTTGGCTGAGAGTCATTTATACATTATCCATTACCGCATCCAACCATTAAGTTGACACATTTCTCCTTTTTTGGCCACTTGGTGATGAACGCGGGACCTTCCCCAGCGAAATATGAGTCACCGTAGATCTCATGTGCAGCAAAATCATCAATCCCTCCATATGGCTCAATGCCGGAGCAGTTTTGAAAGAGTAAATTTTATAAATCTAAACAAGTTCGCCCCGATTCTTTTACCCAATATTGTCCTTGGTGACTCATAGTCATTAATTTTGAAACCTTTCTTTACTTTTAAGATTGACAAAAGGGTAGTAAATTTACCTCCAATTTGTCAGTTTGGATTGCGTTTTGTCATTGGTTCCACTCACATAATTGAAAATTTCAAAAGGCTTTGCCATACATTCCCTTTGTCAATGGGGACAAAATCCATAAGACAGAACAATACAAAAGCCAGCCTGGATGGAAATTTAAAATTAACGCAAAGTCAACTCTCTTTTTTCCTTTTCTTCCATTTTTTAAATATAAATTAATGGTTTCTTAAAGGGGCAGTGATTATAAAACAATCTCCCTTCTTCCAAAGGATACAGATTGCCATTATCAGAAACAAAAAAATGACTCTACCAATTCCATGTGCTGGATTTCAGCTATCAGGCGGGCTCCTCCTGCCACAATGGTACAGACCCCGGGGGGTGTGGGCAACGCATTACAGTGGTCCAACCGTTATGGACTCTACCACTCTTTTTACAGGGTTGATTTATTCAGTCGTTAAAAATTAACATGTCCAATTTGCGGTTAAGAAGCTTGGTGCGGCTCTGACATGTTTCGTATTATGGAGCGATATTTGTCTCTGGGGCCATTTTAGTGCATTAATGAGATCTTTGACATATGAATAACAGACGATGTCATGTCGGGATGAAATGAGCTAAAGAGTCCACTCATTTGACTAACCATGGATAGGGGGAATGTCTACAAAGTACGCTTCCCTCTGTTGACTGAGCTAGGATGGACAACTGCTCTTTAGCAATATCAAAAAATTTGCTTTAGTGGCAGGGGCTTTTAAGCAGATCTCATAATTCTAAAGAATTTGCCACAAGTTAAACTCGGGGGCCCTGACAAGGTCCTTTTATTCCCCCGAGATAGAGCTGAAGATTTCATGTCTGATATTACTTTGGGTTAATCCACACCCCTGTCAGTAAATCCAGTAGCATGGGATTGCTAGGGCACTGAAGAGAATCCCCCCCCCCAAAAAAAATAATAATAAAAAATCCTGTAACTTATTCCCATAAAATTTGCATTCATAGTTTATGGGTTGGTGGTGTAAGGTGTGCTTTGTTCACCTAGAAAAAAAAAATCTCAAGCTGGGAAAACAGCCTGTGAAGCATTAGATTAGGTGAAAGAGAACATTATTTTAGATGGACCATATTTAAGGTTTTTTTGACGGTGTGATATATGTCTGTTCAACTAAATAACCTAATAACTATCTATCTCAATAATACAATCAAGTCACCTCAAGGACATATTCTCAATATGGGTTTGTTGCTGTTGTTGTTGTCTTATTTGGGGTTTTTTTTTTGGGGGGGGGACGCAAAAGTTTGCTGAATTTTACTGGATGAGTAGAGCAGCTTTTAGGAAATATTTCAAACAGCTGCACACCAAATTACCTGGTGGATTTAAACATTTTTAATATGCACAGATATTGCTTGTTCTGAATGTATTGCTTCCATGCTTGTTGCCAGGAAGTGCAAATTCTGCACGACTGGTTTTCTGCTCATTCCAACTTTAGAAGACAAATCTGATAAGCAATAATTTCTTCAAAGCAGTTCCTTTCTTCTTTTGTTCTTTTTTAAAGTGGGAGAATCTTTGGGACTATGAGAAGACGTACCGATATTGAGGATATGTCCTTTTATGCTAACTAATCCCGAACATCCTCCTGCTCTAACAATCTACAATGCCAAACCTAAACGCCAGGCCGACCTATCTCTGAAGAATAGCTCACCTAACTGCCTCATGAAAACTTGAATGCATTTAAAAGATTTAAGTCAGTCCATCTTCGTGTCGAGTTGTCTGAGGCAGGCAGTGGAGTAAAGAACTTCCTATGAAGGTACCCATTTCTACCTTTTCTCTTTGGTAACAGGCAGTTGACGTCATTCATTGGACTTTATTCAACCACCCTCCCACCAGCTAAAGACAATTTATACCGTTGTCTCGTGGACATCACGACCGATACTTTATCAACAAATCTATCTCATCAAAGATCAGACTCCCACTGAATACCATCAATGTTCTTAAAAGTCAACCAATAAATCGCTTTAAAAATAGAATGACTTTTCATGTTGCATATCAGGTGGCCACAGCTCTCATTTCTGTCTCCACAGTCTAGAGCTACAGATCTGTGTTGCGAGTAATTTCCGAAAGTGGGCCACGACCTAGTTGTAAACATGCAATTGAAAACGTGATCACTACCTAGGAAAGATATCCCCGCACAAGGCACCACCTGGCCGCTTACATCTCTGGAAGAAACCTCTCATGACTACCCCATTGGTGACCAAGTTCATGTCAAACATCAGCTGTTCATGTCTTTAACATTTTGAGGGAAAGCAGAACGGGGGGTTGTTAGCCACTGTTTGGATTGGATCATGATGTGTTGGGGGGTTTGTAATGGTAACTTCTCCACAAATTAAGTTATGAATATATGACAAGTGAACTTGGAAGAATTCTGTCAAATTTTTAGCATCCTAAAAAAAGGGACAACATTCAAGTGAAAAAAAGAAAAACTAGATCTGTCGGCGGACAGTTTGCTTCAAATTGCGCTTTCAAATTTTAAAATTCTGACATGCTCAAATGCTGCATGGACATTAGTTTCTATATTAAATTGAGGGATAGTTCATTTGTGTCTTATTAATTAAAAGACTTTTCACTGAAAGAGACTGATGACTTTGCCTCAATTTTACGAGAACAAAATATCCTTATGTAAATTTGTGGACATAGACCTTCTGGCAGACATTTTGAAGGAAAACATTCTAGTTATTGATTAAGACTTTTCTTCTTTAGGGGGAAAGGCGCAGATTCTTAATGCGGGAGAGGTGTTGGTTTTGAGTTAATCTTTAATCATGTAATGGCCAAGTCATCTTGTTATAAAGTGCAAGACAAGTTGTGGTTTTAAGTGATTGCTACGGAACATCTGGAGTGCATAGTACCGGGGATTTATCACTGGTGTGCTGCATTGCTTAGTTTTGATGTGAATTAACGATGTAGGGGTTTTTGTCCTTAGACGGGGAAAAGTATCTAGGTCATGTCAATAGAAAGATTTATCAACAAATTCTAAAATGCAACCACAAAAGCATGGCTTTGACGGACGCTAATGCATTCATTTCAAGACCATATTGCTATTTCGGATCAATGAAAGTGGGGCACCCCGCCTGCTAATGCAATTAAAATAGTTCATGGCGGTGCTGAAACAATGAATATAGTTTTTAAGATCCGGTGTAATTGTGTTTTCATAAAACCTTGCCTGAAGTATATGACAAAAAAAAAAAATAGAAAGCTGTTAAAAAACCGATGGACAAAATGAAGGTAATCTTCAAGTTGCATGCATTCCCTCAAAATAGAAACAAAATCATAAATGACTTTATAAACAGTCCATATGGAGGAAAAAAACAAAAACCATTTCAGATGCATATCAAACAAGACTGAATTAAACAAGTTTCACATTTTGACACTTTTATAAAAAATGATATGAAATCACAATGGGTGAAGTTCTTTGGTTCATCTCTTTTAAAAGCTCATGCAATTTTTTCGGGGGGCAGTTTTTTGTTTGTTTGACCATGCAGGATTGGAGGGGGGCGGCTATATATATATATATATATATATATATATAATATATATACTGTGTTTTGATAATATATACACATGCAGATTTTGATGTGCAGCCGATATATTGACAGTGTGTACAAGGCGGTGGTGGCCTGGATATTTCCATGCTATGCTAGCATTCATGTGAGGTAGATAAAGACAGGAAAGTCTCCAAACTAAGCATTCTACATTTACCATTGACTACTTTTTATTTACAGGGGATATAAGTCAGGGCAAAAAGATGAAAACAAAATCTCCTCATTTTAAAACCTTAATCCTACTCTATGGAAAAAAATCGTACTTTGTCTCATACATATTCAAGAGCAAATGCTGTTCTCTCATTGGTCAGAGCTTCATGACATGCTGGATGGTAAGATTGCAAATCCAGGCATTTGTTATACACACCCGGGATAAAAAACCAACCCAAACTTGTTTTTTTCCTGAGTTTCTACACTAGGTGCAATTTGTTTTCATGCATGCGTAAAGGTAAGTTTCGAACAAGACGCCGACTGTTTATCGCTGTATAAAGTACAAACGCACTGCCAATCCAACATCAACCCATGCGCCATTTTGTATTTTGCGGTGAACATCCGAGGCAATCTTTAAAAAATGGGTTTCTGCTTTCTCTTGAGAAATATTCAAAATGTTTATTAATCCGCGTTGTTGTTTTATTCAACCAGTTTTAGAATCGAATAATAAAAATGATCATTCCCTTCAGTGATTATATTTCACAGCTGTTTTCATTCGGGTGGTTTTGGAGTTCTAACTAACTCTCATGTCAATGTTCCATAAAAACGGTCAAATCAGTCCAAACAATTACACTACATGATCACCTCAACCAAACAAAAACCGTGGATAAAATACGTTCTTTCTCAAATTCACAAGCAAGCATTCATATGAAAAACGGCATCAATCGCATCGTAATCCCATCAGGCATTTGCAAACCTTGTACGTCCAACAAACATTGTGGATTAAAAAAAAAAAAAAAAAGTAAATTTAAAAAAACAATAATTAACCTGGGGAAAACCAACCGGTGTAGAAACATAACACATGCAGTTGGTTTCTTCTGACATGACACTGCCTCTCTCCGGATGTTAAAAAAAAATCACACCCATCAATACATGTATAGATAAATGCAAAGTATATATATCCCGTGGTAACAAAAACTTAAGTATTAATGGAACAGACATATAGCACACCGAGCATGTAAACCGTTCACAATGCAACCCAATTCCTATGTTTCTAGGATGCACATTCTGATAATCTTGTTCAAAATTCATTCTGGAGAACATTTTTGAGTGTCGATAAAAGATATATAAGCACACACCAACCTAAGATACGTTCATAAAAAATTAAACAACTCTGTGACTGTGAACACAAAAAACAGGGTGGTAAGAAACCCCCCAAACTGAAAAAAGAAAGAAAAAAAAAAACCTCAGACAGGATTTTGTATTGTTATCGAGACTGGACGATTGTTCTTTTTTTGTTTTTTTTGGACTTGCGGTAAAATGTGGATTAAATACATTTGTATGCATACATATGGCATAGGATGCATGGCAGATTCGGATCGGAGGAATTGTGAGTGAACTTACCCACACCTACCGAGGGGAGCCAACCTTTTACGTTAGCTCACATAGTGCTTTTTCGCTATTATGAGTAGCGACTCAATCAATTGGCCTCAATTTATCAACCTCTGGCGGGAACAGAAATAAATGCAAATAATGGTGGAAAGAGAAGTCTCGGGACTGGCAGAAGTGACAAGAAAGAACACAACAAAGAGAATCATGGACGGACCAAAGCACCTGAAGTCTGTCACGGACGGTCAAACGCTCTGCAAGTTTGGGAGTTTGAATGATAATCTTGTGAATTTATTCAGTTTTTTGGTTGTTATTATTAGTCAACCATTTTGAACCACAAAAATAGTAAGAAAGAATTTTGTGAGTTTGATTAAGATTTGGCAAAGATCGAAAAAGTTTGTGAAGAACGTTAATTTCTACATGACGGAAAGCACAAGTGCACTAAAGTGACAATTTTTGGGGTGTGTTTTAAAAGGTGACTACAAAAAAGTAGTAAAGTGACTCCGGATTGGACGCTGGCTGTTTGAGAAATATCATTTTCTGGCCAATGAGAGCTGAGTTTAACATGACAGACTTCACGACTTTGCTCGTCGTCATCATCATCATCAGTGTTGTCATGGTGATTACAAGGCTGTGTGGCTATGGTTAGCGTGACATATTTTTCACAAGAAGCACTTCAGAGTGTCGGTCCATGCAAAATACATCACACCAACCAAACACCACACTAAATTCATACTGCTAATATAGAGAACAACATCAGCCGTACAAACTAGCCCGATAAATAACAACAGAAATATATACACATCATCAAAAACACAGTGGTTTTTGCTTTGAAATGTTTTCGCTTAATTCTAAGGAGGATAAATCTTACGAAACAACATGCACCTCAATTTTGCGCCCCTCAACAATAGAGCCGTTCAATTTCTCTCGTGCCCTGTCGGCGTCGGAACTATTTTGGAAAGTTACAAACCCGAATCCCTGCATGCATGGGAAGTAAATAAAAACAAAACATGCAACACATTATAAAAATCATGCAGAGTACTGGAGAGCACATAGGTTTGTTGTTGTTTTTTTTTGTTTTTTGTTTTTTTTTGTTTTGCTTGGTTATGACATTCCTAATCAGTTCGGATGATAAAAAAAGTGCAAAGGCGTTGAATGTTTACATCATTGGAGAGATTCGTGCAGTAGGCTTTTTTTTTTTTTTAGATGTAGGCAGGCAGAGAAACAGGGGGGGTCAGGGGTTGGCAGGGGGGCTAGAGTTTTTTAGGATTACTGATACTTTCAGGGGGTAACTATTAAAGAAGTTTCGGGGTTGTTATAAGAGGAATGATTGAAATTTAGTGCATGATTACATTCCTGGAAACGAGTCATGAATTGATAAATTCTCATAGCAAGATGATAGTTGATGTTAATGCAGAAGAAGGGAGGGGCAGTTTAGACGCTCCGATTGCCATGGTAATTGTACAACAGACGCAAATAGTCACAGAGAATCAAATTGTGTGGTAAAAAAAAGTTTGAGAAACCAACATATAAAAACTTGATTGCATTGGCTTAAAAATTAGAGGATAAAATAGTCATGTCCCACTTAACCATCAACTATATTTTCAATCTGAAAAAATAATAATAATAAAAAATGTAAACAAATCTGACCCCCCAAAATATGCTAAGTCTTTTTGTTTGGGAAAAACTCTAATGAACATTTATGACTATGCAATTTCAAGCATTCTTTTATTTCTCAACAGGTGATTTTCTGTTGCCTTGGTAATTTATGTGTAAGTTTGAATCAATCTCCAATTCTAATGAGGACCAAAAAATAATACAAATGTCATGATGTCCATCTTCAAATAAAACAACTGCCATTGTAATAAAACAAAGAAACACTTTTTCGTGTTTTTTGTTCGAAGTTACCGATACAGTCATGTTATTTGCCTTGTTAACTGTCTTAAATGCCTCGCGTAATTCCGAAAGTGAAATGCTAGCACGACTCTTAAAATGGATGACTTTTTAAGACCGTTGAAAGAAAAACATGTTACTTTGATTTGATTCACTTTATTCACGAAGATAGCTTTTCAATCAAGTTGCAAAATTCACATCCCAATTTAACTGTACCGTCTCTCTCAAACAGGAGTTGTGGTGACGGCCATACGATTCACAAAGTTGTTGATGCTTTTAGGTTATAGTGTAAACCGCTTAGAGCTTGACACAATTGACACAACTTCCGAGATAAATCAGAATAGAGATTTGTTTTCCCCCTGAATGTTCATGTCTTCCTGCACTTCTGTCCGCCCATCTTCAGAGGACTGGATAAGGTTGATGCAAACTCAACGTCATGACTTTGGACATGAGACATGTAAGAATGCCAATGCACTTTTAGAGCCAGTACATCTAGAGCCAGTACATCGTCAGAAAAGAAAAAACCAACCCCCAAACCAAGCGCTTCAGTGCATTTGAGACCATTGAGTTGTACCTGCCAGATGTTCTTGTAACCCTGAATTCCGAACCCCCCCCCCCTTAATTCCTGGAGTATTTTTCTCTCAGTGATACTAAACACAAAGTGCAGACTGGCGTTCATGAGTGAGTGTAGAAGACGTTTGAAAAAAATAAATTTAGACACAACTCCTCGCTCAACTATCGTATTTCTCTTAACGAAGTCATGTAAAATGTCTCCTCAACATATTAAGGAAATTATGCAGGCGAGTAAGACAATTAAAAGAGAAGATGGATTTATCATGTGACACTGTATCATGGCAACCGACGTGGGACTCGTTATGTAGCTCTGCCAATCTGGGTACCGGTGAAAAACGTGTTTCATGCTGACAGCAAGTGATAGTATGAGATAGAGACCAGTTTGTTGCACAGCCATGGCGCAGGCTTGTTATTAAAAAAGTATCAGTGTTTTTAAATAGGAAGTGGGTGGTGGGGGGAGAGGGGGGTTCCCCCCTCATGAGTCATAGAATGATCAGGGAGAGTTATGTGGTCAATACAAGCATGGGCAAATATCATGTACTCATTAAGGCAAAGATGAAGCATCAATATCTTATACTCTACATGATTTGAAAGCAATGGGTATGAATCAGAAAAAACTACATTGTATAAATGAAGAATAAACACACACTGACCATCACCGCCAATCACCCTTGCAGCTATTCATTGTCTCATAACGGCTTCAAAATACAAAGCGTGCGTTTTTCGCATCGAAAAAATTTCACGTTCTTCTTGGAATTATACATGATATAGCAGTCAAAAAACCGGGCTCTCGGGCAATTGCGTCCGTGAACTAAAAAACTCAATAACAAATTTCCTGTTGCAGTGCTAAATTCAACTGTGAGGTAGCAAAGAATTGGATGGTTACATGAAGGTAATCAGAATATTGACAATGTAATCAATTTCCTTCGCCAGTTCGCCCCTCTCGGTCTCTTGTGAGGAACACCGATAGGAGAATGGTAACTGAGCGGCAGGGTTCAATCAAAAAACATAATGCAATCATACAGTCATGAATAATTTAATATCCAGAGTGTAATTTTCTGACTGTATGTTATGAGAAGTGCCTTGACAGTGGTTTGTGGCGGTGATGGAACAGTGTGTGGCAAGCAGGAGTATAGCTGTCAATTATTGCTGTGGATAAAAAGAGAAGAGGTCAAGCAGTAGAACACTGAATGCAATCAATGAGTGAATCAGAAGGCTAACTCCCATATGGCTACGGCTTGTGTGCGTCTGGCACCCTGACCGGTTGTTGGGGTTACATGCACTGACTTTGAATGGTCTGGATCCTTGTTTTGGCTGATTGAAATAATGGGTCTGGTACCCTGACTGGTCATTGGGGGTTACATGCACTGAAACTTGAACGGTCTGATATTTGCTCTTTGTTTTGGCTGATTGAAAAGAGAGTCTGGTACCCCGACTGGACATCAGGGTTACATGCACTAACTTGAATGGTCTGATTCTTGCTCTGATTTAGCTGTACATGTAAAATGAGTCTCATACCTAGACTGTTCAAGTAGATCAGTCGAGGATGCCATAGAACTGAGAGCAATCGAAACACGGGTGACCATACATTATTGGAAAAAAAGTTTGACTCCACACTAGTGGTTACGACCACCTATTTTGACCTTTTATCTTGAACATTTGACCTATAAGGTCTTTTGCCACAGACTCTTTCTGTGGAAAAAAATGTATCAATTTATTCCTCAGATTTCTTATAAACTTTTCCTTTAAAAAAAAATTTTTTTTTGAAAATATCAAAAATATGATAATAAATATTTAGTATTTCAGAAACAAGTGCTTTATCGGAAAAAACTCTTAAAAGAGCACAAATCTGGAGTGAAAATCTACATGTTGATATTGCTGTGATACTTCCAGTCATACAACCTACTTGGGCAGCCATATGGGGGTGTCACCTTCTGTAGGTCAAAGGTCAAGGTGCAAAAATCAGGAGCAGATGCAAGATGCACAATGATCATAAATATTGCATGAGATGGCGCATTACATCATGCCCTCCAACTTTTCAAAGTGTATTTGGAGGGCAATCGCAATGCATGTACATGGTGAACACATTTGATTGGCAAAAAATGGTGCAGTTTTGCTACATTTCAACGAAAAAATACAGCCATTTTCTTTTTTTTTTGGTTGCTTCATTTCTAGAGTTTTTGTCTTTTGTCAGAAAGTAAAAAAAAAACACATTTAAGAGTGACTGAATTAAAACCAGCAAAGAGGCACCATCATAAATACATGTAAAAATTCACAAAATATGTGTCATCTAATAATATATAAAAAATTACTATGACAAATCACAAATATCGATCGGACAGGAACGGGGAGAGAGAATCACAAAGAATGCCACAAATCATTCTCGCTAAATCAAAACAGAAAAAATAAATAAAAATGGTCACAGGTTTTGTTTCTGGGGAATCATGCTCATTTTTCAAATGTTGAACAGCCCAAAGAAACGTTTACACCTACGATATCCAACATGGATTAATGATAGAACACTGTGAGCAGTGGATGGTGCACTAAAAAAAGAAGAACCCAGGCTGACCACAACTCACCCCTACAGAAATCGTTTAACAAATCCTAGAGCTCCAAATACACTTGAACTAAGTTCAATTTGTGTGTGTTATCAAACCCTGTCCAAACCCTGACTTTGCTATGAATGTCTTTAACCCCAAAGCTTCGGTAGCCAACTTCTTCAAAATCACCCTAGGAAATGGCTGAAGAAATCCTACAGTTTCCAAATTACCCAAGAAAACAGTTGAACAAAATCCTACAGTTTCCAAATTACTTAAACTATACAGACCATCTGGGGAATTCATGTTTTCATGCCATGCCAGTAAATGGCATTTCTTTGGTTGTGACTTCAACTTAAATTACCTGCATTAAGATTAATCATTAATTTTTGCTAACATTCTAAGGAATTTGTTTCATTTTTTCCCTTCTTCTTCAGCTAATTACTCTAGCCCCCAAATCCCATCATTAAATTGACAAATCATTGAGCCTCAGTGGACCTTGTTATACTTTGAATGCATCGAGGCATATGAAATGGCTGACTTATCATATCAGTAGCACATCACAAACTGGGTTAAGAAAGTTACAACGTGCATGACAGGTAGAAGATAACAGCTGGTGTTGACTTAAGCTGAGTTCCCCTCCCCCTAAAGACACCCATACTGCCCCTCCCCCTCCCACTAAGCAGGAACTACACATGTACTAAATTAAGAGGAAATATCTTTTGCAGCATATTTGTGTTTCATCCTGACTGTGTTTAATCCAAACTAAAACAGCCATTTACAAAAACTGCTCTTTAACCCTCCCCCCCTGAAAAAAAACACCCAAAACAACAATCAAACACATTTATTTAATGCCAATAAACAAACCTAAAGTTCCTAACTGATTAATTAATACTTTACCAAGTTAGTTTCCCTTGTGGTCTATTACTTAAATATATTTGACATAAAAAAAGTTGAATCCCCTTTAGGTAATCCCTTGGCTGCCGCTTTCCAGGTTGTACCGCAAACTTGGGTGTGATCCCTGGCTAAATGGTTAAAGATTGTGGCTTCTGACTAGCACTTCTGAACGTAGATATTGACAAAATAGAGAGACCGCCAACATAGGGCTAGACAGCTCAGTTGGTAGAGCGCCGGCACGTTAAACTGGAGGTTGTCGGTTCGAATCCCGCTCTAGTAAATTTTTCTTTGTTCAAACTTACACTTAAGCAACAAACATCCAAGATTAAAGTAATCATGCCAAGTTCTAAGACAAAATGAACTAATTACCTACTCTAATTGCTATGACCTGATCTATTAATTCTACACTAAGTTCCGATTAACTCCTTCATAAAAAAATTAAGTTATCTGGATGAGTTTTAGTTAGGTAGTTGTGGTCGCCTTAGGGGGGAGGGGGAAGTACCACACAAGTGCTCATTCCTATGTGAATTCAAATATGAAAATAAAGTAAAACACCGACATTCACATGATCCAAACACGTATGCACTGCAATCCAAAAATAAAAACATCACGATAACCACAGGTGCGCTCTTCATATAACCCCCATGCCATCTAATGTTGTCCCCGATTATTTAACACTGACATGCTGCGTAGAACTACGCCTTCTAAAAGTGGCTCTTGTTTTTTATTTTGTAGTGAAGCTCAGTTTATGTGATATTTAAAACTTGCTGTAATAATTAAACATTCTCACGTTTCTATCCCATTGAAATGTTAACTCGTTTATAACAATCTTTGGATCGATAGAAAAATAAATTCGAAGCTTAGGAAGTGAAGAAGATGTTTTTCGAAAAATGTGCTTTGGTGCAGTAAAAAAAAAATTGAAAATTAAATACAGTGCATTGCGGTGTTCAAAGACATGGCCTCTTGAATTGAAAGTGAACTTTGAGGAGTATATAGACACCCAAAAGTGGGTGAATAATCGAAAGGAATGTCTCAAACAAGAAAGTCAAGATTTGTTTTAGAAGATGACACATATTGGTTGTAGAAAACCCGTACCAATTTTAGTTTTTTTTTTCTTCTTTAAAATGTCTTAAGACTCCTCCCCGCCTTTTTTGTGTGTGGTTTGTTTTAAAAGGAGATGAAATTGACAAGAGAGTGGAGGTAAACCTAGTGATGAGTGATGGTGTATGACGGTGATAGCAGCCATTGATGAATGGTTTGACGAAACCTATGTGTCTCTCCGGTCGTGTCAATCATTAATTTCTTATCAAGACTCTCTTGGGTTTTTTTTTTTTTTTTTTTTTCTCAATTCACAGCTTTTGTTTGTTTGAGGGTGTTTTTTTTGGGGGAGCTTGTACTCTCTTTATGTTTATCTGTTTATCCCTCGTGCAGTTCAGTTCTCAGTGTAATTAGAATTGTTATGAAAGCTGCGGCCAAGGCTAGGGACCTGTGTTATTCTGTCTGGTAAATCCAAAGAACTACCCAAGGTGTAGGGAAGGGGGGAGGGCTGGTTTCGTCTTTTTGACGAAGGGGGTTTAAGAACTGAACCAACAAGAGTTTCTGATGAACCATTTAACAAGACCAAAACAAATAATGGTAGAAGGTGCAAGTAAGCAAGAAAAGTTTTTAAAGATTGTCTCAAATACTTTTTTTGTTATTGGTCAAAGGATATCATTTTTTCTTCTTTTTTCTGTCAGATTAATTCTGGGCAAGTCACAGATAATTTGTTTACTTAATATTTTTTTGCTCATTAGAAAATGAACTCCACAAAAGAAAAAAACAAAAAACAAATATCAGACTTGGAGCATCACTTTTGCTTATGCTTGAAAATAAACTCTCAACAATTTTAGTCCCATCTTTGAATATAAAGTTACAAGGCTTCTTTCCATTAAAAATTTTTTTTTTACCTTTGTTACTCGCTCATCAGCAATTTTATGCTGTCATTTTTTCGAGCCGTCCGTTTTATAAACTTAAAATGCATACATCATGTACTCTCGTTCTTCCAGTTTTCATGCGGTTTTATTACTTCACTGATGAAAGTAAGCCACTGGCATGACATAAAACCGCAGAGAAAAGCAGATTTCATTTCAGCCGAGGGGGACCGACTGTCTGAAGCAATCAAACTTGCAAGCACCTCGTGAGAAAGATAATTCACTCTCTGAACCCGTCATGTTTTAATGTCGGTACGAATGAATTAGCAGCAACGTAATGTGCTCTATTTTTAGTTGGACAGCCACACCAGTGGCCGTTTGATGTCCACATGTCAACCAGACATGAAACGGTTGTGCCACACCCCGAGCAGTTCTTTGGATCCAATCCCCATCCCTCTTTGAGTTTGTCGAATCCCCGCCCACAGAATTAACAACAAAAAGACCAAACAGGATTAATAACTCAAGGCAATCAGGAGGGGGGAATTTGTCAGGCACAAATCAAAAAACTGAGAACTGAATGTGTCATCATGCACAAACCAAACAATAATTACTCTCCCGAAATTGTCATCCAAGGGTTTTTCTTGGAGTACGTCTTTTCTCCCCTCTCTCATCCAAACCATGCTTTAACTCAAACCATTCCTCAAACTTCTCCTTTTTCATTCAGTATTCCGAGATGTCAAGTCGCAGTTTGCTTATCACTTATATTTTTTAACTCCTCAGCCGAAGCTTAGATAATGACAACAATTTTTTTTCTAGCAATGTTAACAATACACATACATAGAATTGTGCTGCGTGAAAAAAAAATGAAAAAAAATGTTGCTGCTGAAATTAAGTTAAAGTAAAAGTTTTGAAATGCATCATTCTTTGATAACTTTGCAAATAGTTATGTTTAGTTTGTCAAAGTAGCATTCCTTTCTTACCATCAAAAATTCTAGAACAACTTAAATTTCAAAATGTCATGCATTTTTTTTGTCAGAGACAGAATCAGCTTAGCTGAACAGTGAAAGTGAAACTAAAAGCTGATTCTTAACCTTACACTGTTGGCCAAGGCCCCTCAAATTGGACCCCCCACTTCCGCCCATGGCCAAATACCACATCAAAATACACTTTCCAGCCTTTAAAGAAGGGAACCTTTCAGCAGCAGCCGCATATTTTTTTTTGTTCCGTTTCAAATTGCCAAAGAGAAGTTTAGAGGAATTTTGAGTTTCTCAAAGTGGGTAACTAATCCAAGAACTCATAACTCATGCTCTCAAGCACATTCTTGGGGTTTCCCTTTGAGTAAAGACATGCATCAGTCCGAGAGGGGGTAAAACAAAAAAATTAAGTCAAAGAAAATTCCAAACAAAAAGAAGCCATTTTGATGCGAACCAGAAACATACAGTCCAGCATGCGCATTCTGGTTTATTCGTTCACACTGCATGCGAGAGGAGAAAGGGGGGTCACATGACTGAAGGGAGGGGGGTCACATGACTGGAACACTGGTGACTCACCTTTGACCCCCGTTCATTGAAGATGATCTCTACATCTATGATTGGACCAAACGGCTGAACAAGAAGGAAGGAAAAAGGAGTAAAAAAAATGAACATTTTATCAAGATTTAAAAAAAAAGGTTACACATTTCTATAACGAAGAAAAATAACCATTAATTTGCTTAAAAACTTGGCTAGGCTTAGTCACAGATATGTTACTATATTTTAGTAATAGTAAATTACAATTGTAATAAAAAAATCTTTTAAATTTAGTTTCTAGATTTTGATAAACCACTTCAGAGTTAGGTAGATAACTTGCAAGGATGGTAGACTTGAAGTCTGGTAAACTCCAAGAATGATCAATTATCTTAATTAGAATAACGCTGAGATCATAAATCTGATTAGTTTTCTTACCCCGAAAAGGACCCTTAAGTCTGGATCCCTAAACCTGAATGGTATATTTGATACATGAAGCCTCTTTGGCGATTCACCAGGCTTTGCTGCAGGTAATACGGGCACTGCTGCCTGGCCAACTTCACCCGCTGGGGGTGCTTGTGACGTCTGTGGCTGTTGCTGTTCACCCTGCAGGCAGAAAACAAAGCGAGAGAAGGAATTATAACAACTTGCTTATTTTTTTTCTTTCTTTCTTCTTACTTCTGGAGGCGCCCGGAGGAAGAACATTTCTTAGCGAGGATGAGAAAAGATTAAAGACGAAGCGTGATTTGAAAGTTAAATCAACAAATCTGAAATAAAATGTTATTTTTGATTCGGGGGGGGGGGGGGGTGGGGATTGACAGGTAACTTTTGTGGGATTTGAACTGCTGATCTCTGATGCTCTATCGCACATGTTTTAAACTACCTGACCCTTGACCTCTGTACTAGCCTCCTGTTGAGGCACTGGCTAGAGTTCCAAGGTACTGCCGAGGATAGTTAAGACTACAAGACTCATTTCACTTCCTCAAAAGTCAAGCATACAACTAAAATCCCTCAAGGAGTCTTCTCCACCGTCTTCTTCTCTCACATCTTAAGGGCTTACATTAATTAGCAAGAATTCACCAAGAAAATCTCTCTAATTGAGCTGAAAAACACTTGAACCACAACATCTAGATACACAGCGTTCTCCCTGAACAGTGGTCCACTAGCCAAATGCCAGTTAAAACACCCGAGGACCAGCCAGCGTTCACTCCAAGTGGTCAAGCCGGCTAGTTCAGTGTGACTGTGTTGAAATGCATCCCTGTTTCATATGAATTATGGGAAAAAGTGCAAAAGCTGACAGACCAGTGTGTATCTTTTCGTTACTGATTCTTTGTATTGTGCATGTAGACAGTTCTTTGTCAAGGCCATTTTTTTTTTTTTTTCCCTAGAGAGGGATAATAAAGTTTTAATCTATCTATCTATCTATCTGTCAAGTCACTGAAAAAGTCAACGGTAAATCCTGGTGACACCTCTGTAATGTCCTCATGAATAAATCTGAATACACTGTTTATTGTTTTAGCCAATTTGGGGTTGAAGAAAGACAAATTTCAGGCGGGATTTGAAACAAGGACCTCCGGATTAACGTGCCAGCACTCTACCAACTGAGCTATCTAGCCCTATGTTGGCGGTCTCCCTATTTTGTCAATACCTTGTCATTATCTTTCTTTTAAATCCACCTAGTCAGTTTCCCTTGTGGTTTAGGCCTATTATCACTTGATATATAAAACAACCCATAAATTCAACAGCTCCTATCAGTAACTGTACAAAGAGGCTTGCTCAATATTCCACTGAATCTTCTGAACACACACAAAATCGCCAAGGACATTTGCAGAGTGGTAACCCGATCTCCCCGGTCAAGTCTATGAAGAGAAAGTTGCCTGTGACTGTCATCAAATACTCCCATCTAGCCAAGTACATAATACTGGGCATGAGTATGCTCCGTTTCACTGCAGTCGTAATGAAAGAGGTAGAAACAGTGACTGGACAAATATGACCTGGATGAGTAAGAAGCCCCTGTTAACATTTCCCTCTATCTATACACCATTGTAACCTAACGCCATAATGTTGACATTATGAGCCACAGAGCCTCAACTTACTGCACCCGCTTCATTTGTACACACCTCAATGGAAGAAAAAACATAGCGTGTGAGATTGATTTTGACAGAATATTACAATCTTAAGGTGATTGCGCCTTAAGACTTCTGCCACAAGACTTCTATGTTTGTTTTTTAATGCGGAATATAACTAGATTTTGTGATTGTTTGTGAACATTGATTCATGCTTTTTGTCACGAATTGTACCTTTCTGTCAGGTGTCTGTACTTATTAAAAGTTTTGCTTGAAAAAATGTGTAACTTTTTTACCATTTGTTTTGCTTTCTTATTGTTTACTGTTTAACTTTTGTATGTACAGCGCTTTTGAGCAATTTATTGGATATATGGCGCTTTATAAATGCTGTTATTATTATTATTATTATGAAGAAGGGGGGGGGTACATCTCAAAACTTATAAAACTTTTGATTGTACGTTGTAATTACAATACAATGTAAAATTTCTCATACAGCCATGAGGATAGTTTCTTGCCTGCCAGGAACTGCCCTGGAATACACAAGGTCACCCTTTTTGTAAATGAGGTGACGTAACGACGTCTACAATTACCAATTAAGCTACACGCCTTCTTAAAGGCTTAGTACTTTAATAATACAAAGATGCTACTCGCGCTGTCTTTGAATCAAGACAAATTACGGCTATGGTTATATGTTAATCAACATAGAGCCTTGAGTGTGCTTACTGTCTATGAATCAAGATAAGGTACAGCTTTAGTTATACCAACATACCTACTGCCTGCAGTATGCTCACTGTCTTTAAACCAATACAAGGAACAGCACTGGTAAGGTATGCATACCCTTTGAATCAAGATGAGCACCAACCAACAAACCTGTTTGACTACAAAGCTGATATAATATACTTGTTTCTATTTGCATGCAAGAAAATAGTAAAAATGCACTCTTTCAAAAACGAAAAATTTCCCTGCTAAGTTTTCCAGCCTTTTGGGGAGGGGAAAAAAAATATAGGGAGACTGACGCTATCGTCATTTTTTCACTTTGTCAATTGACTATTTCACTCAACACCATCATTTTTGAGCAACCAATGTTGCGGCATATTGGTCACATTACAACCTCTTAGCTGTCGCACAAAGTGAAAGTATGGCAGATAGCTCGAGCACCAAGATGCCCACTGACGCCAGCTCAATGCTGACGGTCTCCATTCACATCATATTTTATATCCTGTCTAAATATGATAGTCTCTCCGACTGGTAGATCCATCATGTAAAAGGTTATTTCGGAACAGCTATTAAAATTCATCACAGTCTGGTGAATAGGCAAATTCTACGCTTGCATATGATTGGCCGCGTTGTGTATGATTTTGTCCTGTCAAGACATCCCAAGTTTGTCAGTTTTATTCATTATCAGATCTAATTTGTCAAACTTTGTTTGTTTGTTACAACCTCCTTTATGACTCAATTTTACAGTACGTATTTGAAATTTAAATGTTCTGAAAAGCTCATTTGGAGAAGAAAATCACCATTGAGTACAAACCCAAGACTGTATGTAAATTGCACATCAACTTATAAATTTTCAACCCCCAACACAGCAATGACGATCTTTCTCATGAGCTACTTTAAAGGTGTTATACGGGATTGGTAGAGCTGACAAAATAGTCCCAGACAATGTTCATGTTTTGTGTGATTAACATATGCATGAACAAACAAACCTGTGAAAGTTTGAGCTCAATTGGTCATCGAGGTCACGAGAAAATTGTGAAAAGAGACCTTATGTGTTTTCTGTTTTTTCAAACATCAAGTTTTTATCACGCGTGATAAAAACTATTGTTTTACTCATTTCTCAGAAACGATAGCCTTTTAGGCAGAAATATTTTAAGGAACCCTTTCTACCATTACTTACTTTAAATCATTTAAGTTAAGTGTGAAGCTGTGAATATTTGTGTTTTTCGATCTCACCAATAGTGTACAAGGCCTTTAAGCAAGAAACCACAAGGGAAACTGACTGGGTAAATTTTAAATAATTTGGGGGGTGAACAAGGATTTTTTTTACTACAGCGGGACTTCAACCTGCGACCTCCGGGTTAACGTGCTGGTGCTCTACCAACCTATGTTGGCTGTCTCCCCATTTTGTCAATATCTTTGTTTTCGGGAGGGGTGAATAATGTTTTGTGAACTTCCACTCGAATTGATCAATTTGCCAATATTCTTTAAAGCACACATCATTGTTGTTTTTTTCTCTTCTCTTCTCTTTCAAATCCTAAAATGATATACATCCAGCCTCATCATAGACCGTCCCATATGGAACAGATGCAGCCAGCCTGGCTCCCAAGCATCGCAGTGAAGCCAGGCTACCAAGCATCACAGTGAAGCCAGGCTCCCAAGCATCACAGTGAAGCCAGGCTCCCAAGCATCACAGTGAACGGTCCCAGAGCTCCCAAGCATCGCAGTGAAGCCAGGCTCCCAAGCATCGCAGTGAAGCCAGGCTCCCAAGCATCGCAGTGAAGCCAGGTTCCCAAGCATCGCAGTGAAGCCAGGCTCCCAAGCATCACAGTGAAGCCAGGTTGTGAGTCCCAATATGGCACCTTGCCTGTCTACCTCAGTAAACACAACCATCTGTAATACTTCCTATGCGATTCCTCTAATCCATGACTGACTGAGTTCCTTATTAATCAACTCTGCTGAACCTTGTCAACCTCCGTCCCACAAGACGTTGTGCCCTTATGTAGGGAGAATGCTACCTCCTCTACCCCCTGGTAAACTCCTCCCCCCACCCCAAGTATCTATCAACAATGACTATTTACAGGGTAACAATTTTTTAATATCCCGGTATCTGATCCTGAGAGGGGAAGACGACAGCATGCTCTCCGGGATCCTGTGGCTAAGGTCGGGTGGCCATGTGTGGCGAGGGAAGACAGTTTTGACGACGGGACCATCTGGCTTTGGATGTCATACCAATCCTCCCTGGTATCCACTATCCTTCCCCGGTATCCCTTGCCAGAATTAATAACAGAGTGTCGCATTTGATGAAAAGAGCCGATAACTTGTTTTGTATTTGTACATGTAGGTTGGAAATCCACACCACCTGGATCTCATATGAAGACTATTCAAAATAATTCAACTTATTGTATGAATGCGTGTGTACGTGCGCCACAAGAATTAAAGCAAACTATTTATGCACAGTCAAACGAAAACCTTTATCTCATCTTAACTCCACCATGTACACCTTTAAATCATTCTTTGGTGAAACTAATTGTTCCTTAGACAAAATGAACTATCTGCTTTTCGTAAGAGAACATATTTAACCCAATAAATATAATGTGTAAGTTATTCCTGGGGCCCAATTTCATAGAGCTGTTTAAGCAGACAAAATTGCTCAACAATTTTCTACTGAGAAAAAAGTAAGCAGGATACCAGTTGCAAGCGGTACATATGTTGTATTTTGGCTGGTAACCTTTTTTCTGGTAAGCATAACTGTTTAGTTCATAGCTAATCTTTGTGCTTAAGCAGCTGTATGTAATTGGGCCCGGGTAAACCTCACCTAAACTCATACTATTGCCTTTCATATAAGCAATAAATTAATTTGTACAAAAAATGTCATTACACCTGCCATCCTCGGAAAAATATATACTTTTGCTTTTAGTTTAAAAGCAGACATGTTGCTAACATTACTGATTTGTCTACTCATTTGATTTAAGACGAAATTCAGTTGATGAGTCTCTAAATCAGTGGATGAGTCGCCAAAGTGCAGTGCAGCAGACGGCAGACTCTAGGCTATCACATCTTGAATAAATTGATAAATATTCACATACCATCATATCTGGAAGCGCTCCCAAAACTGACAGTACCTACGTGCTGTGTGTTTCAACGCCACGGCAAAACGTTGTTTAATGTGGCCGTATCTTCCTAATGGCATCACATGGTCATATCAAAGCCCAAAAGGAAAAAAGTTCATCGCGCAGACAGAGAGACAGAGTGCATGAAAAACTTATAAGTTTGAGTAAGCTTAGATGCTGACAAATACTTCATCATTTATTTATTTATTTATTAAATCCATCTTAACACTATCGAGGGGGAAAGGGCATGCTTAAAATGAAACATCAGCTGTCATTTCCCTCTTTTCTCAGGATAAATAAATTTCAACTTCGTGGAATATTGCCTAACGGGTAGTGCCTAACCTTGGTACATGACAGATTTACGTATGAGCACTCCATGTATTAAAGGTATGATACAGGATTGGTAAGGACAAAAAACATCCTTATTTAATTTCAGTCTGAAAGCTTACTGATTATGAAGTTTATACTAGACACATATTTTTTCTGTGAACTATTTCCCTCTGAAAGTAATATTCAAGAAAAACTGTATCTGAAAACTTAAACAAAATGTAACAGCTGACTTCGGTTGTCACAACCAAAATTAAGGACAATGCGTTTACGTGCTGGAAAATTATGCATGGTTTTTCACCATTTTCACCTGACTCCACAACGGAATAAGCCCAACAACTTGCACAGGTTTGTTATTTCATGTATATATGGTTGATTACACACAAAATATGAACACTGTCTGCAAGTATTTTGTCAGCTCTACCGATCCTGTATAATACCTTCAAGTAGTATTTCCAGGCATACGATTACAGCTTTTAGTACTTGGGGGGCTTTACCTGTCAGATTATAGTTCTCATCTGAACCTCACGTCATCGATGGAAAAGACTTGCATAATTTTTCATCTGTGATTTCTTTTTGATACGACCATAAATAACTTCTCTTCGGACCTCACTCCTCCACACTTAACTAGCAACCATGAGCACTTTCAGATTTCCTTGAAAAACTTTTACCAAGATTACATTCTCAAGATGTGATCGCAACTCAAGAGCAGGGTCTCCTTTAAATTCGTTAAGACTTCTGCTACTCTTGATGAGTTTAAAGGAACATTACAGAATTGGTTTTTGCTAACAAAACAGTTGCTGGCAGTGTAAGCACTTTTGTAATTCACCATATACATAAACTGACAAACCTGTAGAGGTTTGAGATCGATCGGCCATCTGGGTCACGAGAAAATAGTGAAAAACCGATTACACATTTGCATGAAATCATATAGATTCAACAAATGAATAAAACGCTCACTGAGCGATAAACTCCAATCGGAAAATTAGTTTTTTCATTTCTCATCAAATATGGCATTTCAGACAGAAATATTTCAAGGGATGTTTTCTACTATCATCATCGTTAGACCGTGTAAGTTTTATGTAAATCTGTGATCAAAAGTATATTTTACAAGTTTTTTTCTTACCAATTCTGTAATGTTCCTTTAAGAACAAACTGAAACCACATCTAGTGAGAAATATGCATCTTAAATCCTTGTTGCGAACATCTTAAGCACCCTTGGATATGTTGCTTGTTATAAAACATTTATGTATTATTATATTCTAAGGCCTTGTTTTGCTGTTTACAGGCAACACTTAAGGGAAGTCGGATATAGATGTGCATGAAATGAAAAAAGACCCTTTCGCAGGAATCATATTCGGTCCTTGGAAAAAAGTAGGACAATTTATTTTTGAGCACTTGTTCATATGGTGTAGGCTTTAATAGACTTTTCAGGCTATTTAATCACAGTTTTTTCTGAATTTTCCAAGGGCATAAAAACAAATCGGAAATCAGACTCAAGTAGGAAGAATATCATCCTTGGCCTGTTCAACTATGAAACTGTTGATATCAAAACATTTGGCATCACCCGCTGAGGACAAATTTGAACTTATTTTTTCAGAGTTAAATTATATTCAACCCCACTGGACCAGATTATACACGGTAGCAGATAATATCAACTGCAGATATCCTAATACTCTGATTGATTTAAGTTCACAACACAAAAACTAATCACCCACTCGAACACCTTGTTTTTGTTTCAAGAAAAACTTACGTCTAGCTATTACTAATAATTTCTGTACATGATGAGGAAGGGAAGGAGGGGGGGGGGGGCTTTCGCCCATACAGAAATTAAAATATCATATGTCTCAAACATTAATGTTGCCAAAGTGCATGGTCAAATACCATATGTCTCAAACATTAATGTTGCCAAAGTACATAGTCAATGTGACATCTCATGTCCAATGTCAACAAATTTTTCCATCATGATTCAAACAGCGCCACAATTACAGAGAAAGTGCATGACGTGGCGGGGTAACACCAACCAGCCTGCCAGGTGTGCGTAATTGCCAACGTTAGAGGACCGCATGAATATTTAACAGCCACGTGTTAATTTACTTTCAACTCATCAAAAAGTGCACTGGGTTGATTACTGTTAATATCCTTGCCGGTGTACAAATGACAGTCGTGTGAGAAGACTTTATTTTATGACAAATGAACTGCCCCAGACTTTTACGCAAGAAATCAAAGCCTTAGCCGAATTAGCAGCTACGGCTGAGGATTGATCGTCGCATGTCTTGACACATAGGATGACCATAGTAACAGCCGAGCCATAGCCACAAATTCGAACAAGGCCCCATTTACTTTTGTTAGTCGTGCAACAAAAGACCACTGCAGTCAGATTCCCCGTGTACACAATCATAGTTAAAGGGTTGATTATGATACATCAAAGAAGGGGCCAGACTATTTTCACCTCTCAGTCTAAAGCGGAGTCCGAATCATGGGATTTGGCTACGGCTACGGCTGTTGGCTGCACTGAAGAATAGGACTTTTTGACATTCCAGCCATAGCCACTGCCTAAGCCATTAATTCAAACACAGTCTCAGCTTTGTCATGTTGGTTTGCAGGCAAAGACAAACCCCAAATTAGCTGCATACAGCTCTAACCAATAATTTCAATAAGTTACAATTTATCACAGAGCATTAAACGAATCCGATTGGACAGGAAAGACTAAACAGATGGCAGCACATTCAAAGAAAGCCAGCGCCTTTGACGGAACTACTTGTACAAAAAATGACATCAACCAACCTAATATTAGAGTGGCTCGCTGTCAAAAAATTAATAAATAAATAAATCATCATACGCAGACGGAAAACCTAACATGAAAAATTAAATGTTGCACACTTTATTTTGAGTATGACCATTGAGTCATTACAAGCAATAATAAAATTTGCAAAAAGAAGAAGATCGACATACCGGTCCCATCATTTCTTCTCCCGTCTCCGAAGATGGTGGAAAGACAACAAAATTGAGACCAGGCTGCCAGAGTCCCGATGCCACCCCTACTCCTTGAGATGTCATGGTGAAGTCTGTCTTTATCATTCGTCCTCATACCAGTAAATATACTGGCACTCAAGGAGTATGCTCCGATCAAGTTTCACCTCTTTCCCTTTTTTTTTTTTGCTCCCTTCCTTCTCAGAGTTCATAAAAATACTTAAGATTTTGTCCCTCTGCGAACAGGATGTATAATGCAGATGTAGTTTGTGCTCACAGTCGACCGACCCAGGGATGGGTGTGTGTGTATGTTGGAGTCATTAGACAGCAAGACAGCCTGCCACGTGGAGCGATCCTTGCATCTTTGATTAGAAGTAATTGTCTTGTCTCATCATTGAAACAGTTGCCAAGATGAGGGGCAAGTCTTGCGTTACACGCAGCCCCAAATTAATAACACAGGGAGAGTCGAGACAGTGGAGGCAGCAGCAGTGGAGAGAGGGGTGGGGGAGTAAAGGGTCTCAGATGGCCGATACGAACCATATGGTATCCTGCTCTCATATCTTCCTTCTTCCTCTGCAATCTTGGAAATTTCCGCTCCACGACGACAAGCATCCCCCAAATAAATGAGATGCTTTTTTTTTTTTTTTAAGTGAAATACCAAGGTCTTGTGAAACCAGCAGGATTATTCATTATAGCCTACTTTCTGTCACGCACACTGACCGAACATCTCTCCGAGTTTCTTTACGAGCAGTTAAGTTTTATTGTGTAAGCTGTTCTCACAATTCTGTCCCTGTTAACTAATTTGGCTTATCTTTTAATCAACATTATCGAGATGCTTGGACAGATGGGCTTTAAGGCCACAGTGTTTGGGTACACTTTTGTCTGTCCTGGCCGGCTTCAAATTAATATGCTGTTCTTCTTGTTGTCGTTGTCATTGCTGTTGTTGTTTTTACTGCTCCTTTTGTTGATGATGTGATTTCTTGTCAACTTGTTTGTTTGATTTTGTTTGTGTTTCTTGATATTTTTGTTTGTTTGAAATCTGTGTCTTTACTCTTCATTCTGATTTGGGTATTGGTAGGGGCATGTTTGTTCTTTTCGCTTAATTCCTTTCACTTGTATTGTTTTTATGCTGTTGTTTTTTAAAGTCATTTGTTATGTGCTTCAAACTTGTCTATTGATTGATAATAATAAGAACATTGCCTTGTCAATTAAAGGCCTCTTAAACTACTGATGATTTGTTAAATACTTTTTGTAGAGCTTTCTCTTCAATTTGCAACTTTTGAAGGCCAATATAACAACTCCTTTGAAAATGTTACCAAATACCTTCTGTTTATTTGAGACAGTTTTGTTTATTTTTCATAAAAAGTATCATGAGTGAAATAAGAACGTCAACTAAATGTACATTTCTGAGGATTCAAATTCCACGATGGAATGAAAACAAAAAACACCTTCGACTATTTTGTTATTTTTCTTCCACATGTAAAATGAACCAAAGTGTTCTTTGAAATACATATAATGAGCTATGCAAAATGTTGATTGCCTCAGGGCTGCAAAACAAAACTGCAGAGCACGTCAAGGAACAAACAAGCTTGGTAATAGGCCGGCATGGCCAATCCTACACTACAAGCGTCTGCAACTGCTGATGTCTGTAAGCTGAAGGATTTAACATCAAACAGGAAGGTTTGGAGAAAGAAATCCCCGGCTAAAGAGTTAGGGTTAAAAACACACAACAACCAGGGCCCAATTTCATAGAGCTGCTTGAGCAGCAAAATTGCTTATCAATTTTCTGCCAAAAAAAATTAACAGGACACCAGTCACAAATAGTACATGTGGAATGCTACTTTAGCTGGTAATCTTATTCTGGTAAGCATATTTTTATTGTTCTTGGCTACTTTTCGTGCTTAAGCCCAGACCTACACTAGCCAAACCTACACAGACATCTTTCAGACAATGTAGGCCCTACACCCTGAGTTCTACCTAATGGCTCTCTTGAAGCCCCTCCCGCTGAGTTTTGGATCTATTTTTTAATAATTTGGCGCCTTTTTATTGAGCTCATTTTGTATTACCAAAATTGTCAGAATCCAACTCATTGTAAAGTTTCTTTGATCACAGTTTCTGTTTTTGTGCACCAAATCTGGAATTTTCTAACTTGGTTTTGTTGCAAAAGGGGAATTATCTACTAATTTGTGGGTTACCGCTACTTTGAAGGCGAACCCGGATTATACATGTAAATGCATTCACCGATGATGAAGCTGCAATTACCTCCGAAATAAAAAGCCCAAAATAAAAAGCCAACATATGCTTTGCAGCTTTATAAGAAAAAAATAAATAAAACATGATCACACACACACATGTGGAATGACTCCATCAAAACTCACTTTGTTGAGTGTTGAAATACTGGACAGGTTTGTCACATCTGCCCCAGCATCCAAAGACAACAACCAAACGACATCAACTCTCTCCTAATGACGCCTCAATGCTTCATATAAACAATATGCCGCTATATAAACTTGATGTATAAGGTTACTGTCATGCAAGTCTTGTTTTATCATCACTGGAATCAAATTTTCATCAGTCAGCCCAGGGCTCAATTTCATAGAGCAGCTTAAAGCACACAAAAAGTAGCTCAGCACAACAGACTTTTATGCTCTACCAGATTAAGGCTACCATCCAAAATACCATGTCACATGTACGTTTTTCTGACTGGTATCCTGCTTATTTTTGCTCAGAAGAAAAAATTGTTAGGGAATATTTTCTGCTCGAGCAGCTCTTTGAAATCGGGCCCTGGAGTTTTTTAGCAGAATGAAAAGCAGAACATGATCATACCTGCAAATTGTTTTGATGATTGTTCATGATACTACCGGTGTCTTTATGCATCAATTTCAAAACATTTCTTCTTTTCTTTTTGTTATCACCTTTGGAGTTTGTTTTCAAACCTTTTAGATGTACCGAGGGCGCTTTAAAGATTTATTTTACTAATACTTACGTATTGAGTCAAACCAATCTTCCATTACCATCATGTGTAACAAGTAATCCCCGATGACCTGTTCGTGTTTATTTTTTCCTTATCCCTTCACTTAGTCAACTTAAAGGAGGATGAAGTCAACTTTGTCGCTGACTGCGACTAAACATTGCATATTTTCACAAATGTCTTGTACAAAAGCCGTACAAAAGCCGAACAATACACAGAAATCTCCACAGTCTTCACTCTCTTTACCTCACACACTTAAAAGGTTATAATCGTATTACTTTAGTTTTACCTTTACACCGATTGGCACTGTATACTCAGTGCTTTTTCCCTGATGCAATTGTTACATCCATTTAATTGTTATCGTGTTGCCACTGTCTTTTGACATAATTTTTAAGTCAACAAAAGAAAATGAAGGCAGACCATTTCCTCTTTCAGCCTTGGTTTGGTTTTCTTACAACCTGTTTTTTAATAGCTCTGAAAAAACAAAAAAATTCTTGATTGCTAGAGTCCCATGGACTGCATCTCTGACATCACTTATGTCCATACAAGGACAAACATTTCGTCAATGGGCAGCCATTTTAACCAATCACAGCATGATCCACTTTCCAACAGATCAGTGTAAGCATCCTATTGGTGGTGGAAGGTCAAATGGTCAGTAACCTTAAAACTCCCTCCCCATAAAACCATAGGGTTAAACAAAATGGAACCTCCATGCCCTGGCCCAAAGCAAAACCACATACAGATGGTCAAGATATCTAAAGATAAAATTGTTAACCATTTCTTAATGGCAAGGTAAAATACTTTCATATGGATGCCATTTTCTACTGATTGCCCTGCGGTATATATCCGCTCAAGGTTACAGGCTTCAAATCAAATTCCTCATCTGAAGTCATCTAAATATAATGCATTACAAACTCAATGATCGTTTTCGTCATCACAAGACACTAAAAAGTGAAATACTTCAAACCAAATCAACAAAATGAAAGCTTCTGGGACCACAAAATAAGGAAATAGAGCAGGAAAGGCATTGTCAATAAATTACCCCGCAAACATCTTTTGTGTGATAAAGGCACGTTTATGAAACTTCTTAAACTCTTTGTGATTTCAGAATGTAATGGAACTTGTTGTAAAGGCAGAGGTTTATGTTGAGGTTGGGTGAACTTATTGATGTACTTTTGATATAATTTGTTTGATATTAACTTGATACTGTCCTACATCATCAGAGACCACAACTGTACAAAAGAATCTGACGCAGTGTTTACTAGCAACTCTAAATCAGAGTTAAGGGTAAGCAAGATAAATAAATATTTCTAATACCAGCTCCGAGAATCCTGATGCATACTTCAAAAAACAGGTGACCAAGTACAAGCTTGTCAGATGCGAGTCAACGACTGTCAACAATACAATGTTTGTTCCATAGAGGAAGGCCAGAGGTGAACGATGGCACTTCAGGTGTCTATTGATCCACGGAGCCGAGTCTTTCGGAATCTCTCAAAGGAAACCAAGTCCATCAAATTAAAAAAAAACTCCAAACACCAGCTGTGGTTGGAGAACGGTGAAAGGCATACACCACCCAAGAGTCAATGACAAGAACCATTTTTTCTTCTTCTTCTTCTTCTTCTTCAGAATATCATACAAAGATGAATAAGGTTAATTATGCAAATCTCCCAAAGCACCATAAAAGAAATGATCACTCTGTGGAATCCGAAGACATCGATTCAGGCGCTATTATGACAAGACCCTTTGGGGGTTTGGCTGAGCCCCTATTCATCCATCGTCCTACGTCATCGTATCACTCGTCTTAAGAAGCCGCAGGCTCCTGGCTGAAGACGGAAATATTGAGATGGTGAAACCTCCTTGGTCGAGAAGCAAAGCGGAGTTCCCTTGTTCAAATAATTGGCAATTTAAAGGGGAAACATATATATATGCGGGAGTAAGGGTTACAGCAAATGCTTCACAAACCCACACGAATATCGGGAGAAGATAATAGAAAGGGTCTCGGAGTCGGGAGAAACTCTGTCCCGATGTTGAAGGATGCTTTGGAGATGAATGTTTGGAAGTCTTATGAGCAAATAAGGCAGAGACAGTGCACATGATACATGTACCACTTGATGGAGTTGGTGACTCAGACGGAATCTGAAGACATACAGTCCACATCAATAGTAGTCCAATCTATTTTTTTTTTCTTCTGAATGAAATATTCGGCAGCAAAACCATACAACTAGTTAACATCCTACATTCCCCCAGAACCTGATTAGGGCAAGTCCAAGAATTCCCGACCCCCCCCCCCCCAGATTTATGTACGGAACATTCAGACAGTTTTGACATCTCAAATTCTTGCTGGTAGAATGTTGCTAATATTTCAAGAATCATTAATTTGTCATTGTCCACTAATTGAAAAGAAGGAAAAAATGAAAATTGATTGATTCAAGCTCCAGAACAGGACTGTAGAATATTTAAACACTGAGAGAAAAAAATATTCAGGAGTTAAGACAATCTTCAACTCAAATGGAAAACATTGCGATCAGTGATGTATTCTTTTTTAATAATTCTGAGATACTTTTATCAGCTACTTGTATTGACGGCAGCCATATAGTCAATAATTATTAACGGTATGTAAATCATCTTCCAGATGGTGTTCGTAAATCCAACAAAACTTGACTCAATCATGAATGACACCATCCATACATTAACACCATACATCAGTACGTTGAATTCTCAAATAGTCTGCCCATTTAGATGAGGTAATTTTCTTTATTTTTTAAATTTTTGGGCTTCTGACTGGCAACCACGAACAAAGATATTGACAAAATAGGGACACAGCCAACATATTATGGCTAGATAGCTCAGTTGGTCCAGTGCCGGCACGTTAAGATGGCGGTCAGAGCTTCAAGTCCCGTTATAGTCAATTTTTCTTTGTTCAACCCAAAATCATTAAAAAAAATTACCCAGTGATATTTCTTTTATGCAAATTCGCCCCAAAACAAGACAAAAAGCAAATTTTGGTAAGGGGCTACAAGAAAAAAACAACTCAGGGAGGTGAAAGTAGGAATTGATATTCCTCTTAGTTACATGTTCACCTGAGATGTTAAAAATAATAAAAATTTAATCAAAATGTCGAAACAAAACAGTGTCAAATAATCAATTGTTGTTTCGAAATTGTTAAACTTCAAAAAATAGTTTAACCTTGAAATGTCACTAAACTAGCGCCCTTTGTGATCCTGAATAAGGCTGTTTTCATACCACATATCATGGACAACACAAAACTGTCTGAGCACAAAGGTTAGCCCATTTATATTTCATATATCAAAATTATTTTGTGTGGCTTCCAGCGGTAAAAAAAAATAAAATAACCGAGTCCGCGACACTTTAAGGCTAGCCTCCATTTACATCAATGAGTTTTTGCTTCCTTAATGTTTTCTCTTCTAGTGAAAACACCCTCTTGGCGTTGAGGTTGAACGACTGTAAAGTGAAACGTGTTACCAATCTCGTTCCTGAAGCAATTTTTTTCATTTAGTGGCGTGTTCAGGTGTCCTAATACCTTAAAAAAAAAAGGTCTAATGGTTTAAAAAGACAATCTGCCTGAATAATGCAGACGCTAAAACCACCTTCTTTAAAAAATATTTAAGCTGCTTGAAACAGATTCAAAAGTTATTGTTGTCGCCCATAAATGATTTCCTTTCCAAATATTTTACCGAACAGTTTCTTTTAAAAAATTGAAACGCAGCGGAGAGAGCCAGTCACCCTTTCTCTACGCAGTCACTAACAGTCCATCAGTAGATTGTAGTTTTGCAATTCCAGACAAAAACAAACACATCTGTATTGACTAACCCATTTTAATAGGTCAATTTCACATGTCCTGTCCCAGTGTTTGCCACCGCCATAATACCGGCGTAGCCCACAGGCTTGAACACATATCATGCCTTCGTTTTATTTCTTTTAGATGGTTGCGTCAACATCAATGGTCGGAAATGCCTGTGATGTGAAAAATGTTTTTGTTGTGGACGTATCTGCATCCCAGTGACGGTGGAAAGCACCGGCATGATCATCGCCTATGGACTGGCAAGGGAATGATGTCATCCAGCAATTCTGCTGGACATATTTTGTGCTAATACTGAGTTAGCAAATGATGATGTTCGAGTAGCAACTGTTACATTTTGAGTAGCATTTTGCTGTGATAAACATGTTAAATCATTCACTGTCGGTCTCCACCCCAAATAGTGGAGTATTAACAAGTAACCTGCGTCTGCTAAGCATGTTTGAACTGCGCTAATCAGCTTTGTGCCAGCATAAAATTCCCCCATGATACCGAACGAACGAGGCATTGCCACTATCCGTGTACGCAGTATTAGGCTAGTTTATATAGGTGACGGCAAGGTGCTAAGTAATGTTAGTAATATCTCCTGCTAATAATGAGATGAAGGGAGATAACATCACTGGACCCTGAGCCACGCTCTGTTGCCTGATGGACACAGATGGACTGGTGTGATCGAGGCCGATCTGTTTAGGCTAGGGGGTGACAAAAGCAATAACGGGCTGGTTGAGCGAAGAAGAAGACTGGACAGAAACTGGATGATCGTCAGCCCAAGATGTTAGATCATTACTCTTGGCTTAATTAGAGTCATTATTGCTGATTTCCGACAAAAACAAATAATGATTTTGTCACAGTGTCGCACCATGCGCTGTTTATTCCATGCAGACCCAAACGACCAACCAAGGAGAATCCAATCAACATCCCATAAAATATTAAAATTTAATAATTCAAAATGTTCTCAGAGCAGAAAACTAAATTCTTACAGCGTAACGTTTTAGTTTCTTCTCCGCTGCTGAAAAGAACCATTTTGATAATGACCTACCTTGACTGTTTACAATATAGCAATTGGTAAAATGTTGTTGCAATGGGAAACACTTGAGGGGTGCTACAAGGCAGCAGGCTTACCATGTGCTCTTGGAAAAGTCCGCATGGAAATGTACCTGGTATGTCTGCTGCCACCTCGCTCTTTAAAGTCTTCTAATGACGTAAATTCAACCGACGTCATCAATATGACAATCTTGGTTGCGCCATTTTGGGAGTCAATGTACCCGCGTGTAGCGCGCATTTTAGGCAATGCAGTGGTTTCCACACTAAACATAGACTCCCGAAATTGTAAGCATAGGTGGTGGACGGTAAACGCGTCGGACATTGGCGCAAGGGGTCGTCTGGTGTAAATATCCTTGCTTATCAGAATCACATTGACTAATTTCATTTCGCAGATGCCAAAATGAGCGTTCCGGTGTATTTTGTTTTCAGACACACAAAAAAAAAACTCTTAAGAGACGACCATTTTAGAGGTTGTACATCTAAGGCGTCGTCTCTTCAGTTTGATCGATGCAGTCATGAACCAAAAAGTGCACACTACCTTTAAGCACTCTAATGCGACAAAAACTTCACCTTTTCCTGAACATGATTGATGAAATTATGCACAACATATCAAATCTCCAATCCATTGGGGGGGGGGGGGGAATCTCATCGGACATTTGCTATCAATGACACCATCTATGGTTACCCTCTACATGGGGAGGGGTGGTCTTAACTACTGTGGGATGGATCTACTGAAAAGGTATTCTAAATGTAAAACCCGAAAAATAAATTAAAAACATTCTTACATAAGGACTCGTCAGTACCTGGGTGAATGTGGGCGTGACACCGGCTTGTTCCCCGCTCACTGGCGGGGGCCCCTGCACGAATCCCACTGCCGCCCCTTCCCCCGTGGGCTGAGGTTGACTGTAGACGGGTTGCTGGCCGGGGCCCTCTTGCGACTGTGTGTACACGGCTGGGGCGTCGGCGGGTGACTGGGGCACAACGGTGGCGGTATACTGTTGAGGCTGGATCTGTGGCGCTTGTTGGTAGGATTCTAGCCCGTTCTGGGCGAACTGAGGTTGCTGGTAGGGACCCAGGGGCACCTGACCGGGCATCTGCCCGTGGATTTGATGCTGACCTGCCATCGCTGGCATCGGATGCTGCTGAGAGACGGAAAGAAACATGACTTGACATTAATACACAGTTGTCATATGAATGCATTCCCTATGCATCATCCTCATGACTGGATGTTCAGAGGAAACCACATCTCGCTCAGATCTACGATACTGAGCTCACATTCTTTGGCACCGTCTGGGTGCCGCTTCATTTTTATTTTTTTTTTTCTCTTTCTTTTTCTTCTTCTCTCCCCCACACCGCATACTCCGAATCATCAATAAATGAAATGTCGTGTACCATTTCCTGCCATACCTGGAGTTGGCAATTAGTTTGCAATGATGTACATCACTGGCCAGCCCCCGTTACGGCCTGCAGACAGAGCTTCAAGATTGCCAAAGATGGTATCTTGATCAGGCGTGGCAAGACTTGGCATCAGATGGTCATTAAAGGGCAAGTACGATCACAGGTGGAGCATTCAACGGAATGACCTGACCAAACAATCCTTACTGTGACAACCCCTTTAAAAACGCTCCAGATGTCAACTTTCAACTTTAAAAAATGAATTTCAATACCTAGGAATCAGCCTTAACAAATAGTTCCCCATTGTAAAGAAAAACCCAAAATTAATTTGCAACAAAGTTTCAAGCTTCTCCGTTTGTAAAAGTTTGTATTTGACGATTGAATTTAGTTTCAAAATCAAGAAAGCAAGTTTTTACTTTACTTTGAAGCAGAGTGGCGCAACAGCTCACAATCTCTTACCTTACACAAGCGAAAATGTGAAGATGTAAAAATAAACAAGTAAAATAAGCCAATTTTGTACCACTTCAAAAGAATTGCAAAAGAGAAAACTTCTCTTCTGTTTAATAAATGAAAGAGCTTTCCCTGTTTAGGGCTTTTATGCCGAAGATTCCACAGGATGAGAGAGAGGAGAAAGCCCCAAAACAAGCTTATTTGTAACAAATCAAGCTTAAATATAGGAGGGAATATCTGTCAATCCGATATTTACATTTTGAAAATAAAAAAGCAACTTCAACAAAGCCTACAAATTTCAATGATTACAAAAGTCCTATAAACAAATGATCTAAAGCCTACGCACAAAAATAAAACCTCTGTCATCCCCCTGAATGAAAATATCATAGAGCTTTTAAAGAACACGATGGTAAGCAAAATGACAAATCTTGCTCTGCTAAAACCAGGATACCGCCAATATAATTGCCGTTGTTTATGACTGCTCCTATACTAATTCACACTCAGCAGAACCAAGATTCTCCGTTAAGCAGCTAAATGAACCGGCCCTGGTTTTCGAGAAGCAATTGAAGACATCAGAGTTGTTTATCCAACACACAGCTTTCCAGAATTTAGGTTAAGATCCGTGTTATTACTCAAAGCTGCTTAAAGATAAATGACTTTACAGTCTTTTGGCAGTCTTTCTTTATCTCGGGTAATGGTGAAAGCTTCTTAAATCAGCAATTAGGTTTCTCGTCTGCCTGATGCGCCAAACGAGAATTGATGACAACAGCCGTGAGCTACGCAAGCTCGATTGTTTAAAAAATGATATCGGCGATTGTGGCTAGAGCGGCAATTGCAGGGATTAGTAAGCAAGATGAACAGGGTAACTATACGGGGTTTCCCTGCAGCATTGCAGGTGCACAGGAATCAGACACTATAGGGTCTGATAGGCTCGTGGACAACGTGACCAGCAGCAAAAAGTGTCTCGAGGCAGAGTTGGAGAAACATGCCACTGGTTAATATCCGAGCCCTCAATATAGCAATAGAAATGTGCCTCTTATCTCAGTGATTTGGCTGATGACAAAAAACCCTTCGAGTCAAACTTGTTTAATCTTGAGAAGAAAAATACACAGAACGATAAAACAAGGAAGGTAACAACCTTTCCCAAACGCTTCTCCTTAATCCTCCAAGACCATTAAGAATGCTTTCCCCAAAACATCCTGAATATACCATTTCTTGTCATCAGAACAATTAATTCTTGTCATTAGAACAATTAATTCTTGTCATTAGAACAATTAATTCTTGTCATCAGAACAATTAATTCTTCTAAGAAGAGCCTGTTGAACGGTGCATCATCGCACCAAACTAATAAATATCAAAATAATAATGATTAAAAATAATCATCCTAACCAAGCGCAATGTTATCCCGGAAAAGATTGTTACCCAAAAGAATTACAAAATATCTTCTTCAAAAATGAAACGCCCTAAATTGCCAAACCAAACGGCTTCTGTACGAGCCATCGATTCTTCCACGAAGAAACTGTTACACATTACGCCCAAAGAATAGCCACAGTGCACAGCCCCACATCCTACCCAAACAAGCCAACATACTTATACTGTTTTTTACTCCTCCTATGACTAAACAACGCCCAGCCTACAAAATTCTACTCACCACCGGTAGTAAGTGACAGAGCTTAAAGCTGGTGCATCGAACCTGAGCCCGCATCACGACCAAGGAAGTTACCCCTCAACACCTCATATAAGGAAATCAGTCTGCTATGAAGTTCATCCTCACTTCGCAATTTAAGATTCAGTTTCATCCCCTCGGAGGAAAGAAAGTCAGCAACACTCCTCCCCCCCCCCCCCCCATCAGCGCTGCGGATCACTCACAGTCAAATCATGCAATATTATAAAGGCGGGTCGCAAGAGCATACAAATATCGTCGTTATCTTTTCACGGATATTGCCTACATCAAATGCAAACCGGTCCATCCCTATAAATACAAAGTTAATTTTTCCTTTCTTTCTTTTTTTCTTTTTCTTTTTCATTCACACGGAAATGAATGTGGGCATAGTGTTACATTGTCTACGGTTCCTGCAGTCCGATAACTACTGTATGCTTGGAGAGTGATTTTTTGTTTGTACGATGCATTAACAACAGTAGTCTCTCTTGAATGGTAGTCCCTCAACCGGTAATTGCAAAGGGTTACATAGCTAACTTAATTGAGCTAAAGGCCACCGGTGTTTTTTTTTGTCTCCCTTCCAATGGTGGACACAACACTTTGATTTCGTATCCTCCTCTTAATAACCCTGCAGTTCAACAGTAGTAGCACTGCAATGGACCCCTTCCCATGGAATAATGTGAATTGCACATCGCGCGTGCGCACTAGCACTACTGGTTGGCGAATTGAGGGAACATCGTGCCTTTCTGTACGGGGGCTGATGGTGGCGTGGACGCATATGCGTTTTCGTGTCTGCCTAGTGCACAACTCTATGGCGTTTGCCAACCGAAAGAGTCTGTACGCATGCGAGATGTAATTAGCATATTTCGTGGGAAACGAAAGATCAGTGTTTCTCGGCAGAAACCCCTGGCTCTTGCAGAAGTTTCCATAGACAACAAATTCATTATAATTCTATGTGAAAGTACGGTACGTGATCATTTTCGACACTGTATTTCAAATTTGTCCAAATGAACCCCGACAAAAACAACTCAACAGCAAGCAAGTGAATCATTTTTTGATTGAAAAAAAGTTGACTTCATTTGACCTTACAGCTATTTCTATCTATCCATGACAAGGGACACATTGTCATAACTCAAAGAAAAAATTACTTGGCATCTAAACCATATGTTTCCTGCCCACGCTGAGAGGCCAATTTAATATAAATACTAATATACCAGAGTCTGATGTAAACAGTGTGTCACGAAATCAACTGCATCAGAATCAACTGTATCGCACATCTCACCTATGGCCCCTTGGCCAACCCATGGCCAACCCATGGTCCCTCAGCAGCCAACCAAAAAGAACCCAATGTAACACGATAAGCTGAAAACAAATAGAGTCTGAAACTAGCATATTTATATAACAAATCTGTAAACTAGCATTTGGTTCCATGATCGTGGGGCTTTTTTCACTTGTCAATCCTGAACTCGTTCCCCAATCTTTGCCGGCTGTTACTGACAACGACACGCACCCGCTGGCACGAAAGTATTTCAGTCCTCACAAAACTTATCTCCACTTTCATCCAATTTTCTCTATTTATAATAACACAAGCAGTCCGGGAACCACAATTGGATTCAAGTTTAATGCAATTCCCAAACTGATTTCATTTTCCCAATTCTTCTTCATTCATCTATTGTGAAAACAAATCGTATTTTCTCCCCATTATCATTCTTCGGTGATTCTATGAAATTTCCTCCTACTTTACAACAGAAATACACCGCCTTTCGATCTCCAACACATTTAGATGAACTTTACATACGGAATCAGTTTCAAGGTTTTTACGGAGTATTTTAAGGATGGTAAAATTACCCACACAGGATTGTGCAAAGGTTAACTTGTTTACAGCCACTTTCCCACATATGTACGTCACCGAAATGTACCGGAAAAAGCCAAGTACAGAATAAACGAACATACAGAGCATTGCTTTGAAGACTGTGATGAAACCATTTGCTATGTCAAGCATAAGCCAGAGAAGGGCACACGTATGTTAAGAGTTCAACTCCTACTTGTTAATACAAAATTATATAAATACAGAAATGTAGATGGATACCTTCTGTGAAGCCATGTTGACAGAATCAACTCCCCCAAAAACGGAAGCGGTGAATCCAAAAGTCGGGCAGTTGGGAGTGATATTTTTCCAGATGAAGCTTTTGATGTGTGTCTCAGCGGCTTTCACGATCAAATTTGAGACTACATCGGCCGGGATGCGGAAACTTAAAGCAATATTGGAGGAGGTGGTGTGAGCCAGCCATGGGTAACGACACAAGGCATGCTGGGGCTAGGGTGGCCTATTAGAAAGAAGGTGACAGACTTGCATATCACCCTGTGCGTGGTGTGACATCCGTCGCAGGCTAGCAGTGTTGCATGCCAAGCGTTCAGCCCCACAAACTACCTTATGGCTTATTAATCACTCAGTTTTGTCACTTAATGAGATACATGGTACGCTCGGAACCAAGAGACAAAATATACAAAAAAAAAACCTTTATGACTCTGCTTCTCTGCTTCTCCAATGGTCAAGTGTCAGTTTGGGTAATACAATACTCCACTGACTCTGAAATGTATATTTGGACGGATAATTATATCAAAATGGAAAGTGAAATAACAGGCGTTTACTCTCTGGCTGCTCACTCAGCGTTACCTTCAAACCATGACAGGCAATATTATTTTGACAGCGCATTTGTTGATGAGAAAGTTTTTTTGCTATACACATACATCATCTTTAGAGGATCTAAATCTTTTTGAAAATATTTGATAACGAAGGAGACAAGAAGAGACATCTCTCTATCAACAACTGTGCTGTAAGACTTCTTAAAAGGCTCAATAAACGACCAACCAAAACTTCAAATAGTGTGAGCAAATTTCCTTAAAAGGTAGTCCTAAAAACTTTAGTAACAACTGACAAACAAATTACAACAATTTTTACTTGAAGGTTGGCTTCTACCAGTAGAAAGTATATTCAGAAATATTTATATCTAAAAACCTGCCTTGTTAAAAAAATAATAAATTGAAGTCTAACTTATCTCAATTTTGAATAAAAGTAGGGTCATACTTTGGTAATGACCCCTGAAAACAAAAGTGTAACTTTTATCCGAAAGCTTACTAAACATGGCTATTTTTTGCGGTTTTCTCAACAAGTACACACTGTATTCAGCTGAAAGTTTTCTTTATTGGCCAATAAATCAGCACTACGTTGACAAAAACCAATCTATGACCCTAACTTTGAGCTGAATTTTAAAAAAAGCTTCTGCAAGCTGCGCAAAATCACAGAAAAAGCATGAACTGTTCGTTGTCACATCCACACACTGGTTGTATCAACCACAGAGGAATCGCTACTGGAGGATTAATTTGGGCTGACATTGTTTTCCCAATCTATTTATCTTTAAAAGACACCTTAGATGAAATCCATGAACGAATGTAGCAATTATTACCAAACAGCCTGAGAAGCCATTAAGTCTATTAAACTTGTTGACATATTCTGGAGAACTTGTGAAGCGGATCACTAGCCACAGCCATGTGCAGAATACCGAGAAAAACAACAAAGAAATGGGGGAAAAAAATTGGGTCTGGTAAAGGCGTAATGTTTCTCGCCACATCATAAAGTTTGGCCTGACAAAGAAAAGTGCTTTGCACTGCAAATCTGAAAAAGTAATTTTTTCTACAGCTGGTACAAATGACGGATTCCCAAGGAGAGGAACAAAAATCTCCTGCGTTACACAGGATTAGTAAGGATAAGAAAAACCCTTATTGTTTACTCAAAGTCTGAAAGCTTACTGATTATGAAGTCAAAACTAGAAACTTTTTTTTTACTGTGGAATATTTTTTCCTGTGAAATAGAGTCATATTCCAAAAAACTGTATCAGCTAATTTCGATTGTTACAACCAAAAATAAGGACAATGTGTTAACATGCTGAAAAATTGTGCATTGTTTTCCACTATTTTCTCCTGACTCACACAACGGATTAAGCCCCAATTTGTACAGGTTCGTTATTTCATGTACACGGTTGATCACACAAAACATTGAACACTGTCTGCGACTAGTTTGTCGGCTCTACCAATCCCGTACGATACCTTTAAAGCATGCCCTTCCCCATAAAATTGTTAAATTGGATGAGGAGCAAGGCCTTAAAAGCATCCGGTTTGATTTCACAGACAATCACGAAACCAAAACAAAACGAACGAGAATCAAAGAATTTATCAAGAGTGGATCATTTGTAAAAAAAAAAAAAAATTGCATCGATGAAATATGCCTGCAGCCTGGCAGAGAAAACACTACTAAGCTCATCGTGTGGACTTCTCCGGGTATACACACTACAGACTCTCGCAGACTCATTTTGGTCACAGGCCATTACCACGCTCCTAATTTGCATGATTATTAGAAAGCCACCTGGGGTATAAATCAGAGGGAATACCAACCGGGGTAATATCCACACTTCCTTCTCCCCCCTCTCTCTCTCTCTCTCCTCTCTATCTCCCTCTCCCGGATTTTTTTCCTTCTTCATATTTAGCAATTATTTGTAGCGATCAAAACGATGATGCGCACAAACGTTATTTGCGAAATGGATGTTTATTTAACGGGCTGGCTTGACTGACTTCAAAGAACCAGGGGAAAAAAGAGTGGAGGGGGGGAGGGATTGGTGTGATAACATAAAATTTAGATTTCACTCTCTTTGTGGAACTCTAATTGCCTGAATTGTTGTGTAGATCTATAAACAACAGCTGTGGTTATAGATGGCCTCGCTGCAGGCAGCATAGATTATACACACTCCAAATGGGCGGAGTCAAGACAGCAGACTGGGATGATATAGAAAAAAAGGTGGACTTCTTTCTAAGACTAGAGGAAGAGGAACCTTTTGAAAAATGGGGACCTCTGATGAACAACTACTTGTTCCTTGAGAGACTGCGGTATACTCATCACCAAATGTCAAAAGCATGGCTGCTATTTTTGAGTTTTTCACACAGTTTTGTTTTCTTGTAAAAGTGTCTGGAAAAATAATAATATGAAACTGAATTTTTGTTTTGTTATACGAAAAAACATTTGAAAATGTCAACGTCAATGACCTTTTACTTAAACCTTTTGGGGTTTGAGTGGAAGTAGGTCAGATCTTGCAGAGCTGTTTGCGGACCGCTATGGGCCTTTTGGGTACAAGCCGTTTCCGGGGCCGCTGGGTGTCTCTGAAGGGTTTAATCAGAGAGGTACTGTTCATGATCGGGTTTAATCAGAGAGGTACTGTTCATGATCCTGAGGTTTAAAGTGAACAATTCCTACGCAGCTGGAGAAAGCCAAGTAACCACTCAACTTTATTTTCAGCAATTCAAAATTCCTGCAATGGGATAACACAGCTGGGCCCTAATTGTATATTCAAGCAAACAGTTTTCTTTGCTGGCAGAGTAATTATACAGAGAAAACAGCGCATCCATAATTTTAAAAATGCATTTTTTTTTCCTGCTTAGATTAGATTGATTTCCAATGGTATGGGTAAACATCACCATTAAAACTGAGCAATGGTATCGTGCGTGACATTTAGAAATATAATATTGACTGTATTTGTCTGATTTTAGTTATTACTCTTTTAGCTAATGAGCAAACACCATCAGCTCTATTGTCATGTGTGTGAACAGCTGTGAAAGGATTTTGCATTTTTCACCGGTTGAAAAAAACGTCTGCAGTTTCAATGCATCTAAATCAGAGAACCTTCAATGAACAAATCCGAACCAATGGCTTAAATCATAGATTACATAAAAAAATGAACACATTAATTAAAATTTAAAAACTTTTGGGGACTATGACAAGAGGTGAGATGGTACCAAAATATTGAAGAAGAAAAAAACAAAACAGAAACTACCAAAACCTGACACAAAAGGTAAGCAGCCCCCTCTAAGCTAAGACCAAGGATAAAACTCTTGAACTTCCAGGAGTTCAAGACCTTCCAGGATTGACAGACTCCCTACACTCTCTATCACAAAAAATTCACCACTTTCAAGTATGTAGTCAGCAGGGCTGTAAAGTACCTATGGTGAGCTCTTTGGGGAAAACAAGGCGTAATGGACAAATCTTGATAACAAATCAAAAGCCTGACAAAGTCAATGTTGCCAAACAGGGAGTGGGTGGGTGGGGGGGGGGAGCCCGGCACCATGTTTTGTAAAATAGACAGCACCGGCACATTGTTATTTCACACAGAGCCTTTCACAAAAGAAAACAGCAGCATGACAAAAAGATGGCTCCGTTGTGCCCTTTCCCCTTCCACCCAACCCTCTTTGACACCTTGCAGGACCCAGAGCTTGACAACCTTTCACTAACATCATTGTGTATATCCTCAAGTAATTCCGACTCAAGTGCCTCACAATACACCGAGTGTGTACTCTTCACTGTAACTGCTGGTACCCAGTGTCACCTTACATGACTTTCCGACTGGTAAAGGCAACAATACTAAATAGTACTATCCCCCTAAGAACCAAAGTTTCATTGAAGAGGTGATTGCCCAAATGTGTCACCTGTATACACCCCCTCTTCTCTCCCATGAGGGGGGTTTCAGGGCCCTCACACTGGCCCATTGTTGATGGACTGGTGTGTGTGAAGCTACTATTCATTGCATCAATTGGTTCATCAGTGGTGTGTCAATGACAGTGCTTGGTGTATGTACAGAGTATGGTGGTTGAGGGGAGGGGGGGGGGTCTTTAATTGCATTCAGTGCTGTGATTACTTCCTGCAATTACCGATTCTTTACTTTGCCCACTTCACCTCCACCTGATTATTTGCCCAGTGGCTCTGAGCTTGGCTGCTATAATGTATTCAAAGAGTCAAAGAGTATTTCCTCTATGCATGGAAATTGCTTCACAAAAACAACTCCATCTCGCGAGTTTCAAAGGGCAGGCAGAAGTCATCAACGGCAAAATATCAAAAACAAGAATAAAAATCTACGTTGGTTTACAATTTACCGCGCTTTGTATGTTTTAAATTTGCAGTTTTACTTTAGGAATGCAAAGGCTTCCTCCTAAGATGCAGAAGTCATCAACGGCAAAATAGCAAAACGAGAACAAAAATCTATGTTACTTTACCATTTACCGCACTTAGTATGTTTTTTAAATTTGCAGTTTTACTTTAGGAATGCAAAGGCTTCTTCCTAAGATGCAGTATACGAGATACGGAAATCCTTCTGCGGTGGTTTTCGCAGACCTTGTTTACCATTTTTGTCCATCAAGATGTGTTCTTCATCAGTAGAGTAACAATAAGAAATCTAGCCAGCACGTTCAGCTTTTTCCCCTTAACGCCGTGCAGGGGTTTGATCTAGATCCACAGACGAAGACCTGCCATAGGGGGGGGGGGAATCAGCGACTATGATTTATGAGTGATCAACTCCGCATTAATCCTCACTTGCAAAATCATGAAGGGTGGGGGGTGGGGGGATGGGGGTATTAACTTATTTATGGTATACATGGACACGTCCAAAGAGTACATGATTACAATCAATGCTGCTCTGCACTTCTCTCTTTTACATTACAGCCGGACACCCAGGACGGGATATTTAATAAAAAACTAAAAAACAACAACATCAAAACAGCAATTCATCACCGGGTTTGTTTTTAAAGGAACATTACAGAATTGGTAAGAAAAAAAACTTGTAAAATTTACTTTTCAATCACAGATTTACATAAAACTTACACGGTCTAATGATGATGATAGAAGAAAACATCCCTTGAAATATTTCTGTCTGAAATGCCATATTTGATGAGAAATGAAAAAAATTAATTTTCCGATTGGAGTTTATCGCTCAGTGAGCGTTTTATTCATTTCATGCAAATGTGTAATCGGTTTTTCACTATTTTCTCGTGACCCAGATGGCCGATCGATCTCAAACTTCTACAGGTTTGTCAGTTTATGTATATGGTGGATTACATAAAGTGCTTACACTGCCAGCAACTGTTTTGTTAGCAAAAACCAATTCTGTAATGTTCCTTAAGTCAGGTTTGGCAGTACTGGGGAGTGTTCCTTTAAAAAAGGACGAAAAGAGAGTTGAAATGTGATGGAATGAAGTTCGGTGAACACCAAAAATTGATATTACCTTTAGATGAAATACTACATTTAAAAAAACATATGCTGACAAAGCAGGTCAGAAGCTAGTCACAAATTCACACACACACACATCTTCATCGGATGCTTGTTATTTTTTCAGCGGCTTAGCCCAGACACTGCCCCCAGCCAAACTGCGCTCCTAATTAAATCTTTGAGTGCAATTATCACAGATTTAGCGGTCAGAAATTGATTGCCTAGGAATGCCTTTCACCGACACTCTCGCCGTGTGATTAGCATTATTTGCCTTGAACTTCTAAGCATATAGATAGTTCCCAGTAGACGCCATCTTTACGGGCAAATTGCATTTTGGCTTGCAGATGCGTCAAACGCTCAACTTATTAACGCGGCCGCGTTGTTCCCTGACCAATCCGGCAATGAGTTTCGTGAAATGCGCGAGTGTTGCACGCTGTTCTCACACAAAACGCACGACTGTTTGTTCTAAACTTTTAGAAAGATGTAAAGATGGCCGATTTACGTCATACTGCAACCTATCTATTGTAGTCGTAGAATCTACGCGTGGGTTACCACAATATACATTTTGTTCAGTTAAAGGGTGTTCAGATCATTGGTGAGATTGAAAATCAAAAATAACAGATTTGCACAAAACTTGACATGGAATAACAAATGGTCACAGTGGAAACAATTCCCTTGAAATGGTTTTGCTTGAAATGCTGTAGTTTTTACAAAATGAGTCCAAAGCCCTGCCTGGCCTGATGCTAAAATCACTGGCCTCGGCCTTTCCATCCAGTGTAAATTTCAAGCCCTGCTATCTTTCAAGTCATGCTATCTTTCAAGTCGGGCAAGATAATTGACCCCTTAAAAAAAAAAAAAAATTGAAAAAGTCTTTTAGTACCAGTACAAGGGCTGACCTACATTTACATGTCGTGTGGGCTTTAGGCTTTTAGAAAGGCCATTTAATAAAACCCTTCACTGATTTTATGGGGGATAAGGAAATCAAAAATCAGATTAAAAATGAAAGAATATTATTGCTTATAACTGTTCTTTTTTTCTATGCACAGTGAGTTTTATAAGAATTAAAAACACAAAGTTGTGATTTCTTTGATATCATTTTATCAAATATGATTAACTCACTTCAGCATGGCTCATTATACTTTCCTGTTATCTACAAATTACTCCAACCTTCTCACCTTTTAGGTTTATATCCCAAGCCTTAATTCAATCACACCAGAGTGTCTGACTTGCCATCAGCTATTATGAGTAATATTTACTCATTACATCTTTCAATATTGGTCCAGTGACACGACTTGGTTTACACACAAACAGAGTGTGGTTTACACTTCTTCATTGTGACCTGGGAGGAGTCTCGACACAAACGGGAAGACCATACAAGGAAACTCTGTGGTGAGGTTAAAGGAACATTACAGAATTGTTTTTTTTCTAACAAAACAGTTGCTGGTAGTGTAAGCACTTTATGTAATCCACCATATACATAAACTGACAAACCTGTAAAAGTTTGAGATCGATCGGCCATCTGGTTTACAAGAAAATAGTGAAAAACCGATTACACATTTGCATGAAATCATATAGATTTGACAAATGAATAAAACGCTCACTGAGCGATAAACTCCATCAGAAAATTAGTTTATTAATTTCTCATCAAATATGGCATTTCAGACAGAAATATTTCAAGGGATGTTTTCTACTATCATCATCATTAGACTGTGTGAGTTTTATGTAAATCCGTGATCAAAAAGTATATTATTTACAATTTTTTTTATTACCAATTCTGTAATGTTCCTTTAACTGTTTATGCTTCGTACCTCTCCATTGGTAGACTAAAGAAAATGATATACAAAAATACCGTTTTTTTAAGGCCGGGAATACTGTGTTATTAAATTCTATCGGCTTCCAGATATGAGATTAAAAATTAAGACTATGAAAACAGCAGAGACAGAGTTTAACACCGATTGTGTAAATCTGTCTGCTGTGTGAAGATTTTTAAAAACCTGAACATCTTATCACAGAAACTTCCCCTCTAGGTGTGGAGATGAAGTTCCCCCTGAATTTATAGAACATTACATTTTAGAAGTGTACAGTCTCTCTACATCATTTCAAAATAGTAGTCTAGAGGTTTGTTCATAACAAGAGCAGGATTTTCTGCAAGTTTGCCTCTTCCAACATACATCAGAAGGCCCGAGGAGATGAACAAAAATTCCTGAAAATCGGAACAACTCCTGACAACTCACATGATATCTCTCATTTTTGCAATGAGAAAGTTTTGAGTTAATCTACCACTACTAGAGCTAACTCTGTCAAACGATGTAGCTGATTTTTTTGATGGCACCAATAGCTAATAATTATTCTAAAAATTAACAAAAAGGGGCTTGTTCAGAATTCAGAAGGACAAAAAAGTGGCAGAGTTTGTTCAGAGTCTCAAAGAGAGAAAAAATGCTAGATCCTCACCCAACTATGAATGAATCAAATGAAAGTACATGTAAATCCCCCCACAAGACTTGATACAGATACAGCTAGCTCCGTTCTTCCTTGGAGCAACTCTGAGTCAACCTCTTCCCCCCTCCAACTGTATAAAGAAAACCCTCCTCCAAGCTACAAGGTTGAACTAATTTCAATAAATTTCCCTCACTGGCCACATCAAAAACAAATGCTGTGAACTTGATTAATCCCGATCCCCTGAACTCACAGGGACGGAATCCGATTATCCCAGCATGGTCCCAGTTTTCTTGAAGATGCCTACACCGTGTTCGTAATTGTATTACATCCACTGAAAGCATGAATCCTGTAGGGTTTTTCTCCCGGGGTTACACAGCTTTTCTGTTATAATTAAGAGTCCATTAAGACCTGCACTCTTGTAAACGCTTTACTCGTCGGCTACGATGAGGTAGACCCTCAGGTTGGAATGATGAGCTGTATAATGGGTCACAAACCTAGGTCAATCGTGGTTTTTTTTTCTTCTTCTTCTAAATCATGCACAAAATTATACACACGGTTTCTTTGTTTAGGTTTTTCGTATCCAGTTACAAACTTCCATTGAGATGATACAGTACATAACGGTAAAAAGGGAACACATGATAACTAAGCTGAAATGAACATTTTTCGTATTTGAGTCACAGTAAACGGGTTTTTGAAAAAAAGCGTAGGATTTAACTAAAGTGGGAATTGAAAACAACATACTGCATTTCCAGGGAATCTTCCACAAGATTTGGGACTGCCAGGCTGTAAATCAGCGCAACCTGCAAATCAGTGTATCGCTCACTCAGGGTCCAAGTTGTTAAGCACAACAAAATTAGGCTTAACCAGAATAAGGGTACCAGCCAAAAATACATTTTTCTTATGTATCACGGGAGACCGGTACAGAGCTGCCAACATTTGCATCTGCAATCAGGGAGATGTTGTGCAATAATCAGGGAGATATTTAGAATTACATTCCATAAAAATTCCATAAAAAGTTTCCATAATCAGGGAGATTGCCAAATTTGATCAACAGAACATGGAAAGATTGGTTTAATTTGAAGGGAACTTTTGCAGAATAGGGAAGAGTTGGCAGCATTGCTGGTACCCTGCTCATTTTTGCATGGCAGTAAATTGTTAAGCAGCATTTTAAGCTGAAGCAGTTCTGTGACATTTGGCCCAGCGTGTCTTGATTCACTCAGCAAAAAAAATGTTAAATGTGCTACATTTCAGATCTTGTCCCTGAACCCAGCACAGTTCCTCCACCGCAGGAACTGGAGGAGACTTAGACACAATACAAAAGTTTTGTTTATTTCCAATATTCAGCTCTGACCCAAAGCCGTCCTCTTGCCTTTCTAGCGGAGCCCACCGTGGATATAGAGTCACGTTTTAACCGTCCATTTAAAAAACCCCCGTCATAGATCCCAGACAATCTAAACACGATGTACAGTTATACTTTAAAAATACAACCGGAGAAATGGACCACTTTGGGAGCTTGACAATCCAAACAATCCTGGATCAAATTCAACCCCCCACATCGCTTGCATCTCATTTGATAGAAATACACTTCGTAAAAGGTGGCCACTGCTTTCATCTCAGGTTGCGACTCAGTAGTTCGAAGAGAGGTATGGATTTTTTACAACACTACATTTGTACATTACATGACACACAGCTGCGAAAATTGAACAACAACTGGAAAAAAAATCAAGAAAAAGAAGTAAAGCAATCAAGTGCATTTGCGTATGCACTAGACTGGCATCTAAAAACCGAACTCAACGAGCAATTGGAAATGTAAAAGAAAAAAGGCACAATTGTATTGACTTATCATACCCATGGGTCTAGTACAGAAGTGTTTACAAAGTGAGATAAATCATTTACTAGACATTTGTTTAAACTGACGATAATAAACCAAATAAATGTAGACGTTACCATTGGTTTCTGCGGCGTCTGTGAGCAGAACGAAGGAAAGGTTCCACTGAGACCGTTGGGAGGACAGTGTGCACAGTAGAGTAACTGTGAGGATTGGGGCGGAGCATGAGGAAACTGTGGAGGAGGCAGCTGGGCCAGAGAAGGCGGTGCGTTCACCATCATCTTGAGATCGTGGTATAGAGGGTCCCTCTTTTTTTTCAGTGCATCAGATGCTGCATCAGCATCGTCGTCGTCGTGGAGTACAAGACGTCTTGAAGATGTGGGTTGATTAGTCTGTACCTTAGCTGTGTCACCATGTGCTATGTGTGATGCTCAAATGTCCACACAGTGCAACAATACCACAGCAGTGCGGGGAATTCTTCCGCCAGTCAGTTCTGATTTTGTTTCTGGAGTGGGGTATCTATTACAAATTAGGCTTTAGATAGGTGTGAATGTTGCTCTCGCGATGGATTCAACTCTTTGGGCTTGTGTGTGGTTTCTCGGGGGATAATTCTACGTTTGGTCGACTTGTTTATGTTTATAATCAGGCCCCGAGTTTAGCTTGACAGACTTGGGAGTATCATCATCAGTCAATCTAGGCTCTGTTTCTCGTGGGTTTCCGTTGGAGAGACCTCTTCTTTAAGAAACTACTCCGTGCACAATTTGTTCAGCTGTCATTCCCATTGTCATACACCAGCTCTGCAGATTTCATTCTCCGAAATTAAATTTCCCGTGAATGCTGCCGGTGAATATCGTACGTGCAGCTACCTTTTTTTATATATATATATAAGTATATATATATAGTGGCCGCCACTACTTTAATATGACGCACGGCTCTGATGATGGCCTACATTCACACCAACAAAAATCTACCATCCAGTAATAAATCCCAGGTTTTGGGCAGTAGAAATCAGAACGCCTCGCTCTCTAGTGGCATCCAATTACTGGTGGACCCGCATCTCTTGAAGCGAATCCCGAAGATTTCACCCTCAAATTTCTTCAAGCCGTTTGGGGTTGGTGGCGAGAAACTCCAGATGAAAACACATCCATGCAGTTTGAAGTCAAGCAGAGAATACAATCAAGTCATTCATAGTGGCCTTGTTTCCTCTGAATGGGCACAGTGCCGTGTCACAAGCTCAGGTGTCATGAACCAAGCTCCAACCCACAGCTATTTCTATTGTTATTGCACTCCTCCAGGTTTTGGTAAACCGAGAATCTCAGCACTGGTTTACAAAATCTGACACCTTGCTGGATTAGTAGTAGTAGGAAGAGGTGCGTGGAGTTAAAAAAAAAAAAAAAAAAAAAAACTATTGTCTCTGTGCACTGATTGCAGCTACTAACTAGAATGAGGACAATGGTTATAAAGGTCCTAATGATAGAGCAATCTAACTGTCCATAATATATATGCACTGCCTGGGTACTCTATCTCTCTCGGCTCCCTCTCTCTCTCTGTTTATCTCCGCCAACTGTTACCTCATTTGAATAGCAAAAGAACTTATTGATGGGCTAATTGTATCATGTGTCTCTAGGGGGAAAGAGCTGCCTGCTGTTGGTGCCGCTGCTGCTGTCCGACAGGCGAAAGTGAGTGTGTGTGTGTGTGTGTGTGCTGTGTGTATGCACAGGGAACGACACAGTGTGCAAATTTGAAATTCTGGTGTAGCCGGCTAGAAGTAAATATTTAACCAAATAATATCGACCAGATTTACCATGTACTCGGTGGGGTCTGAGGCACTGTGGCTCACTCAGCCAATGGGTCGAGGCCGGCCTGGGGGTTGAGCCTTATGCCCGGACCAGCCATTTCTTGTGTGTTTAAAGGATACTTGATATTTCCTTTAAGTGTTGGAAAGTCAGACATTGAGGGGGGGGGGGGGCTATGAATAACAAGGAGTGGTTTGGGTGATCATGGCAGAGGGGGATAAATTGGGGTTTTCTCTAAAGCTGATTTACTTAACGGCTGTTCACACAGTGTGATCATGACCAACCGTTATAAAAACCCCTATACTCCACTGGAGGTATAAATCATCATCTATGAATATTCATAACCACGCTCATAAATATTCAAACAAAATACCAAGTTAACAACAAAGAATAAATAGTTCACCATGGTAATACCAATGAGAGATTTATCTGAAAAATCGTTGAAGTTGCCTAAAAGCTTTCCCGGTTTTTACAGCTTGAGTGGCTGGGTGCCACAATAATAAGCTGGCAACAGAATTTTTCTTGTGATTCAAGTTTGTCGATCAGTTGGAGAACTTAATTGTAAGTGCAGCGATGATGAGAAATATTGGTCAAAACATTCTCATCAGAATTATTATTCAATAAGGATCGTTGTTTTTTTTACCAGTACAGCTTTATAAAAGTACACTCAAGTCATTCCAAAATGAATGATGTCCACAATTTAACACTGAATGCGTAAAGCCTAAGGAGTGACTGCACGGAGGAACTCAAGATTAGAAAAAAGAAAAGAACAAATCATTCACTGACAAGCTCATAAATTATTTTTTAAAACACCGACCAGACGTAAGAAAAAAAGAGTTTTAACCATCACAAGACCGAGGACAGGATGGTTTTGACATTTTACTTCCAAGTTAAAATTGATTGGCAAATTCAAGTGTATTGTGATTAGAGCATCGATAAGATGACGGCAACAAAACCAGGTAAAAGGGGACGACAATGAAAAACGTGACCACAGGATTCATCCACATGGCCAGGCAATGCCGTAAGAGAACTGAAATCAAATTATCTTTACATCAAGACGACAAAAAGAGCATTACGGACTGTGCTGGGCGGTGAGCGAAAGACAGGGGGCCGCACAAAGCCAGCAGAAGCTTTCACAGCTCTCTCAAATGAATAGGGAGGGAGAAGTGAAACATTGTGATGAATTGAGAAAATTCATGGAGTAGTCGTTAAGAGTCTTGGCTTTGGATTCATAACAATCGCTGGGATCAAAACGTTCTCTGGGAGTTGAGAATTAGTTGCGTATAAACTTAGGTGCATTGTGTTAGGTTTACGAAGGCTAGAGCAAAGAGAGATAATTTGGCTTGTGTTCAGAAGGTTGTTTTGTTGTCAAAAGTTTACCTAGCATCCGTAATTTGATTGAAAAATTACAGCGATATCGAGCAAAACTTATTTAATGGAAAACTGATGGTGGTATGATTCTTCCGCAGTCAACAAACTGTCAACACTTAAAAACATATATTAAATATATATACACTCAGGAAAATAAACAAAATTAGGAACAATTTTTTTAAAGGTCATGAAGGTTGAGCCAAAACTGGAAGAGGGCACATGTGTCAAAGAAGTTTCTTCAGCATAACCATGCAGGCGATTATTAGATTTACATTTAGTCAATCTTTTTATTATTCCATTGACCTTTGCCAACGATTCGTAACATACATGTAAAAAAAAGGAAATAAATGATGTGAACAATAGTTATCAAAATTCCTTGTACAACCAGGGAGAAATTAAACAATGGCAGAAGTTTTTTCCAACATTGCTCTTTGCACAGTTTGTTTTCCCAATAAGAATTTTTCAGAATATCATTTTACAACGCTATTCCTTCCGACTCCCATCCCCCTTTTTTTTGTCTTCTCCCCGATTACTTAGAATTCTTTGTTCATCTTGTGCCTTTTCTTCTGAGACTGCATTCTGCTTCTTTCCTTTCACTCATTTTCCACCTAAGTGCTTCTGTTAGACTCATACAAAAAAAGTTTGTATTGTGTTGAGAAAGACTACGCTGGGTTCGAAACACAAAGCCATTAACGATTATTTTTGCAATTTTTACAAAAACCATAAATATATTGGTCTTTTTTTTTAAAATTGTTATAAATACATTGTGTAAACAGGAAATTACTGAATGGGTTGGTTTCACATTGTGTTAACAATGGCTAACCGATAATCCTGCCTCACGTTTCATTTTACAATCTTGCAGTATGTGTCACGTATAACAGTGTACAGTAGTCGTAGCATAAGAGCACAGGATTGAGAATGAGAGGTTCCCGTAATGTATACAGTGTACATGTACAACACAATTACAACTGATCTAGATTTAAACCCAACGGTAAACACTCCCCCCTACTCTCACTATTCAAACGTCTTTATATGTATTCCGATATCAAATCACATGGCTGGTCAACACAACCGTAGTTTGGTTTACTGGTCCCAGGGTTTGTTTAGCGAGAGTACCGTCTGTTTGGAATGGGCTTTCGGCCGTCTCAAGCAACTCAAAAGACTATAGTTGACAGGAAATCCCGGCTCTGTAAATACTTTGCGAGGGGGTTTTGTCAGCGTTCGGGGACTGGGGTCACTGGGAGGATGGGGGGTTGCTAAAGACGGGGTTAGACACTAAGAGTCTTAAGACTGTGCCATATTGTGCCAAGAGTCTTGAGACTGTCTTATCACGTCTTTCGGTTGGACGGACTACAAGAGAATTATCCCATCAAATTTGTGGCTAAAAAAAAAAAACCTGACAGTTTCTGTCAAAGCATGGAGGTAGAAATCAAAGCCAGCATGACACCATGATAACACTTAGGCCCATAACAAATATCAACCATTTTCATGAAAGACAAATACCCCCAATATGAGAAAGAACAAGCCAACAAAAAATGAACCTCTAAGACAGTCCAATATAGATTCATGGTCTTGGCCAAACCGAGTGATTGATGAAATAAATTTACTCAAATTTTTTACTTTACCCAGGGTCATCTTTGATAAAAATAATGATAATTTGTCAATTTATTTCTGCGATCGCACGCCGATTGGCTCGCTAAGAAAGGCTGGGGAGAAAACAAAGAAAAAGTAAAAACCAATGATTGCAGGTTGGTAAACTCATGCCTTCAGAGGGCGCACTGTTACGACTGACTAAGAGCGTACATTTACACAATCCACTATCGTTCACAGACTTCTTGGGCCAAGACTAATAGGTTTACAGCTGTAATGGTCTACAAACAGTAATGTAAAGTAAGGTAAAGACCACAGGTAAGTAAAACTGATTGCTTCAATCTGGCCCTTATTAACTGGAAAGAATGTCCATTCATCACTGCCTCCCTAATGAAGAGTGAATGCACTTTGAGGTATTACATTTGACCGAGATAAAATCAATTTGTGAAAAAAAAGGAGGTAAAAAATAAAAAAGGAATTAGTATGAAAAACGATAAATCTTCAAGTTTTTTTTTGTTTTTTTAATAGAATAAATGAATTCCTATCCTCTTGTTTTCATCAGTTGACAGTTGAAATTGACAGTTATTTCAATGGAGTTATTAATTTTGAGGGTTGAAATTGGTATGAGCTTATAGTTGGTAAAGCTTTGTTTTTTGATGATTACCAGTCCTTTACTTTGTCTTTGAAATTTTCAAATGAGATTATGAGACTGCCACTGAGAATGGTGTGTTGTTGGTGGCCGAGCGGCCAAGCGCACCGGACTGAAACTCTAGTGTTTGGGATCAGCAGAGACCAGGGTTCGAGTCCCTGTCTTGACCCTTTGTATTCTTAAGCTGTTGCTTGTTGCAAAGTTGCTTGTAAAACCATTGTGTAATGTAAGTAAAAGAACCCAATAATACACTTATCACTAAGAAAAGGGATTTGGTGTTTCTGGCAGGGGCTGCTGAATGCACCGCAGCACCTTAAAACCCATATAAGGCGCTACATTAAATGGGCGTCGTAATTCTTAAACTTCAAAAATATGTCTTTACAAAAAATAACAATAAGCGCTTTCAGACGCCCGTAGATGAAGCACTGTATCAAGACCTAATTACTATTATTAATAATTTGGTTACCTTAATAGTTGTTGGTTGAGTATGACCAACCCGACGTGTTGCCACAGCACCGCTGTCTGGTACCATATACACTACCTGGTACATTGTTTATATCCACTGTCCATTCACCTGTCTAATAAATCCGTCCTAAGTGTTTTTTTACACGAATTCACCTCCACCTTACCATCCCAGTAAATGAGCACAGTCCATGATTTACGAACAATACCGGCAGTTTATTCCCTTCCAATGTCCCCCTGAGTCACCACTGTAAATTTCCTGGTGTTGCCGATCTCGTCAAATGGTGTCACAGCTTTTATTGCTATCAGTCCCCCAAACCAAGGCAGGCCACAGTTGCAATTATCAAAGCCGCATGCTTCCCTCTGTTCCTCCCCCAGGCAGGGCCGAAATTCTCCAAGGTAAATTCACTACTCCTACATAAAATTTCACTGGTTGAGCAGCAAGGCATTCCATCAGCGGGTACGGATGTCTTCAACAGGAGTCATTACACAACTCAAACAGACACTAAGATTTGAACTTGGCAAGCAAAGATGGAGTTTCCTGGCAAGAAACCCCAAAGCATATGGTACACTGCTGAATGTGCTTGTACAGCAAAATACACCAACAAGCCTGCAAGAGAAGGACATGTACACCAACCACTGCTTTCCAAAAAAAAAAACCAAGCCAACCAACGTACCACACCATATCCTCGTGGGGGTCAAAACTGTGGGTACTTTCAGGGCCACATTGCCACTTTATCCCACTCCTATTACAACGCATGTGACCTTTCACCTTTACCCTATCTACACGCCATGCCTGCTGAGATGCCAGCCAAGACACAACAGCAGTAATCCCCGCCAAGATAAATATCCATCTAATTTGTGACTCCCGAAATGTGTGAAATTGAGCAAGATTGTCCTGACAGAAGTGGGTTTCGGTTTGGTTTATGCCCCGACAAGAACAAGAACGGAAAGCTTCCAAGAGGTTCATCTTGATTTATTATCCCTGTCTTAGTTTGACATTTTTGTTCACATGTGGTTTACAGTCAAAGCTTCTTAAAGTCAAAATTAATATTAGGTTTTAGGAACCATTTGATTGTTTTAATCGCCTATATAAATGTTAGATATATACAATCAAATGACCTGTGAAAATTTCTTTTTCAAAAGGTAGTAGGCTAGTGCTTTTGAGATATCGCTGAAAATCTGGAGCGTTATCTACACCAGAAAGAAAAAAAAACGTAATTGGAATACACAATCTGAAAATGTTTCATGCATGACACATTCTCTAGATTGACATTTTTTTTAATCCTTTCTCTAAAACGCACTCCTCAGAAGGGAATTGTTTTCTCAAAATGTTATACACTATTAACAGCTGCAGTGCTTCTTCCAAAGTAAGTTTTTATGGTCATTCATTTTTACCAAAGTTATTACCAAAGGTACACCCTTCCTTTAAATAAGCAAATAAAACAATTTAAAAAAACTATTTCAGGGCAAGCGAGAGATCATCCATGACCAAACTAGTAATCTGAAAACAAATATTATACAAAACATCTGTCCATTTTGTAAATTTAGTGAAGGTAATCAAGGATTACAACCAGCACAGGACAAAACGGGGGGGGGGGGGGGTAGTATTTGGTGCTATTCTTAGATTCTAGAAAGGAGTTGATCATAATCAATTTGTCTTTTCTGTACATAATTTTAGAGGGACTAAAAAACGCCGCAGACTGATTTTGTGAAAATTCTCAAATTTTAAACTCTCACTTTTACTTTCAATCTACTCATGGTTCGCTTGCAGTGCTCCAAACCACCAACTAAACAGTGTATAAATTACTGAGTGCCATTTTTTAAAATCCCATAATCAAAACCACAACTCCAAGAGCGGGCTGAGCACTAGTGATATCAGACAACATACATAATTCTAAATCCTCAATATCAAAATATCACCATTGATCCAGACTGGCCATTTTGTTTTCATAGCTGCCCTGATACAATCACCCAACCATGATCTTCAAATCCTCATCGTGTGCTTATTTATCCGAGCTGTCCTTTTTGGGGAAATTCATGTCCATTCAAGGGTGAGGAATAGTAACTGCCCAAGAGCTTTTAGAATTTATCGATGGGTGAATTTTTTTTACAATCGCGCAGCCGCTTGAATAAATTTTCTCTAGCACTGACAAAATTTTGCTTTTAAATAAAAAACAGTTCATTGGCCAAACTTCGATAGTGCGAACGAAAATTTACCCATGGAAATCTGCTAAGGCAAACTAATTTGTTGATCAAAATTTTCGACTTCATTAAATTAACACCTGCTTTGGTAGGTTACCAGCCGCGTGTCATGTGATATTATACATGTGCGACTGGTTCCCAAACCTACTGGGCCCCGATAAAATTGACCAGCCATAGGATGGAGAATATGTCACCAGAAATCCTCATCAATGAGCTTCCTATTTTTGTCACATGCAAACAAATTATCATTTGGCACAAATGCTTGGTAAATTGAAACAACAAGCAGCTAGGTCAAATATTGAACCGACTTTGAAATGTCCAAAAGATTAATCAAATGACTTCGAATTTCCTCTTGTTAGAGGTCCGTATGGTAAATTGAGACAACAAGCAGGTCAAATATTGAACCGACTTTGAAATGTCTAAAAGATTAATCAAATGACTTTGAGTTTCCTCTTGTTAGAGGTCCATAGGATTACTGACTGCAATCCCGTGTGACGTTACATCTCAAATTTCTTAATCAATAAGAAATGAATCTGTCAGTTTCTCATGAATAAACTAGCCTCCTTTGTTGATATCTTGAAACTTCATTCTACACCTCCGAAAGTACATGACGCTTTAGTAATAGGATTTAGATGTGACTTGTACTTGTACAATACATTGAATCTACATGTACATGATACATGTACTATGAAAGCCACACTCCAGCCTCCTGATTATCATACATAACTTAAATTGGTGGCCTTCAAACCGGGGCTTTCATCGGAGGCAACGAAAAATTACAAATGTGAAAACACATCCATTGATTTGGGGGGAAAAGGCTTTAGTGTTGATGACAGATACCAAACTGTCACTTTTTCAACAGCAGAGGGCAGTACACATACTATCTAAAAAATATTGTCAGGGAAAACTGTTGAGCTAAGCTTTGTACTGCTATTTCTGTAGTGCTAGTGTTACCCATGGGTGATAACAACGATAATCGTTCATTATATACAAAGTAGGGACCCCAATTACTATACAGAATGATCTCTACTTTTACCAACTTGCTGCCAGTCAGATGAGCTTTCAAATACTTTTACTGAAGTGGCTAACAGTGAAAGACCCCTTTGCACAGGCCGCCGTTGGCCAGGTTAATCAACGGAAACGTGCACACACAACTCTCAGCCAATGATAGGTCTTCCTAGCACCTCAGTGAGGGCGCTGTTTAAGCTTGTGATGTCACATGCAGTGGGGATCTACCCTCGATTGATTCACAAGAATCCTTTCTCGTAATCTAACAAAATCCAACGCACCGTTATCATCATTATCGACAACTCAATACCAAAACAACTGGACACTGATTTATGACGATCTGCTTGATCACAGTAGCCCCGATCAGGGCCCAATTTCATAGAGCTGCTTAAGCAGAAAATATTGCTTAACAATTTTCTGCTAAGCAGAAATCAGCAGGATACCAGTCACAAATTGTACATGTGACATGGTATTTTGGGCCGGTAACCTTATTCTGGTAAGCATAATTTGGTTGTGCTTAGCTGTTTTTTGTGCTTGAGCAGCTCTATGAAATTGGGTCCTGTTTACTAGTGCAGTCCTCAGTCCAACAGAATGAGAGCAAATAACGTGCAGTTAGATTTTAAAGAGCAGGCATTGGTTTGGGGTAACCGGTAATATCAAAGTTATATTCGCCCAGCAAAAAAACAATAGCTGCAAACCAGTAACAAGCATTTACCGTCACAAAGCATTTCTGATGATGATCGGTTTAAATACTATAAAGCAAGATTGTTCTTTACTCAGCAAATCCTTCTGAAATTGACCCGTGGCTTTATTATGCTGGTACCACAGAAGCCATTTAATGTATTAGTAACCACATGAAGAGGTTTGTCTATTATTGTACCAACAGTGTTGAGTAAGCATGGGTGAGATAATACTGTTTGCTTCCTGAGATTGCAATAAATACTATGATAAAGCTGTTAGATAAATATTGAATGTTTCAAAGAATCTACAGTACCTTTAAGACAGGCTTTTTTAACCGAGAGAAACGGCTGAATACCAAAGCTTTGCCTTAAATAGGCATTTAACTTATAGAAAACTAGAAATGTCTATAAATCATAGACATTAACAAAATTAAGTAGAAAGTCTACAAGTGAAGACATATAGTGAAAACTAAATGTGTTTAGTTAAGACATTTGAACTAATTAAAAACAAGTAACGTCTGCAAGTTATAATCATAGTTTTAATTTACTGATCAAAATGAATTTTATGTGACAAATATTTGCAATTTACCCTTTGTGTATTAGTTCAAAATGAAAGACACTTATCGTTAATGTTGATTGCGTAAAACAAAAAAAAGCCGATGGCAATTTTTATCACAATTCAGAATCCTTTTCTCAATTCCCTTGAACCCGTTGCTTTACTTTCACATGACAATTTCTTGGGTACAAATCCTCACGAGCCACAGAAAGCATAGTGGCACTGCCATAACCTAATTACCCTTACCCTCATGAAATGTTTGATGTATTAAACAACTTATCATATTTTGCAATAAATTGGATGAGGAGTTTACTCAATTACGAAAGGATCCGAAGTAAGTAAATTAGAAAAAAATCGATCGCCTTCCTACCAGTGGAGCTGTTTAATAGTAATCTTTCTAGACACCGAAACCGAAAATCCAATTTAAACACTTAAGCAGTGATGAACATCTACTTGCAGCTGCCCTGCGGTATAATTAGGGAGCAGCAACCTCTTCTGAGGTAGCATTTTTGGTGACCCCCCCCCCCCCTTGTAAACAAGCCTGGCCACCCGTGCCTTTAGAGAGCATACCATAGCATGATTTATGAACGGATTTTATAAATATAGAATAGAAGTTATGTTGGTTGGTTGAACTGGAAATATTAAGTCAGGTTTGGCAGTGCTGGGGAGTATCAACCTATGTAGACTATTAATATGGCACTCCCCAAATGCCTTACCTTAAAGGAACATTACAGAATTGGTAAGAAAAAAACTTGTAAAATATACGTTTTGATCACAGATTTACATAAAACTTACACGGTCTAATGATGATGATAGTAGAAAACATCCCTTGAATATTTCTGTCTGAAATACCATATTTGATGAGAAATAAATAAACTAATGTTCTGATTGGAGTTTATCGCTCAGTGAGCGTTTTATTCATTTGTTGAATCTAAATGATTTCATGCAAATGAGTAATCGGTTTTTCACTATTTTCTCGTGACCCAGATGGCCGATCAATCTCAAACTTCTACAAGTTTGTCAGTTTATGTATATGGTGGATTACATAAAGTGCTTACACTGCCAGCAACTGTTTTGTTAGCAAAAACCAATTCTGTAATGTTCCTTTAAGTCAGGTTTGGCAGTGCTGGGGAGTGTCAGCCTATGTAGACTATTAATATGGCACTCCCCAAATGCCTTACCTTAAAGGGAACGTATACCTTTGGTTTTTGGAACCGTTCGGTTTTAATCCTGTATAAATGTAGATATATACTGAATACAATGAAACTAAACTGTGAAAATATCATTTCAAAAGGTAGTAGCGTTTTTGAGATATCGCTGAAAATCCGGAGTGGTTATGTCCACGCAGGAAAATAATCCGCAATGGGAATACACAATCTTAGATTCAATTTTTTTTCTGATAAAAACTGACATAACAACATTCTTCCATAACAACATTACTCCGAAATTACTTCGTGAAATGATTCTCAAAAAGCTTTACACTATCGAAAGCTGCTGTACTTCTAACCAAGTAAATTTTTATTGCCACTAATTTTAAGAGTGATTACCAAATGTATATATTCCCTTTAAGTTTATTGGTAACAAAATAATTGAAAAGGGACTTGAGTCCATAAACTGAAAGTAATAAAGACTGTTTTTAAACAATTTTTTTTTTTTTTTGGGGGGGGCTTCAATTTGAATTTTCTTAAAAATCTAATTCTCTTTGAAATATTTACCGACCATCCAACCTCTTCCTTCATAGCAACTGTAACAGCACCAGAGGGAAGTTACAGAAACCTTTTTGTACAACGTAATTAAAACTAATTTCATTGAATCTCATTAGATGTTCGCAGTGAATTGTTTATATTCCCCAAGAAAACCTTTAACGTACATTTGTTAGCACTAGCAAAACTTATTAGAAAAGCTATGAGCCACTTATATTCATAAGTGATGCAAAATGAAAACTTCTTTTAAAAAAAAAAGACTTGTAGTCGCTGTAAAATCACAACTACTGAAACTAAAACTCGCCTTGAAAGGAAAGACATTCGATACAATGACGAGCGACGTCTTAAAACCCATCTTCCATGACAACAGCACGTTGTCGTCATCTTTAATCCAATATGATAGGTCAAGTGGTGGAACAGGGAATGCTCAAATGCATTCCCCCCCCCCCAAAACACATCACTGTGAAATTCTCGTCTATCCATTCTTTTTCATCCAACGACGATAGCAATATTACCCCTCGAGACTGAGGCCAACTAAAGATTGGGGGGGTGGGTGGGGGGACACCATGTGTCACAAACCGCTTTGAATAATTATTCCATACATGATAAGGGATCAAATTGTATTTCAACTCAACGCGGTAGCGATAGATTGAAAAGAAAGAATCTACACGGCAAATGGATTTATTTCATTGTAGCGAGAGAGAGAGCTATTCTTTTGGCGCGGCGTTTTCGACAAAAGTCAAAAGACCTTCAATTTGATTTTGGACACCCATTACCGGCTGTATGAATGGGTTAAACATTCTATGGGTTTAATCTGGTAAAGTCAAGTTGCCAACGTGTACCGTTCCGCATTCTGATCTTAAAGCTCGTACCGCAGGTCTATGAATTTATTAAATTAGGGACCCAATACAAGAAGTGCATTTATTCTTAATTTGAAAAAATACCAGCTTGGAAAACAAATTTGGTCGCCACTTTGCAAACAATTATCGAGTCTGCCGGCAGTAGAGTATTTCCAGAAAACTCAATTAATAATAAGAGCACTGGACTGTACAAACAAGAAGATCAAAGTTTACAGTCGCTTTTGATGAAAATGTTTATTGAAGATACAGTTACAGAAGAGTTTAAGAGCCATCGACTTGTGTGTGTACAACCCAGAAGTTCAATCAAACTTATTAAAAGTGAAACATCATGAGGATACATTACCTGCTGGTAACGGTCAATTAACAAAAGTGGCGAAGGCGGTTGAAAGTTGACCAGGAGTGGCTCAGCATGCGTTGCCTCCCGCTGGCGTCGTCGTTTCTCTACTCCGGAAGTATCCTGACGGTGCCCCTCTTCTTTGGTTATTAAGAAGGAAAATGACGGGATACCAGTTGATGAGAACACCAGTGCACCATTTATTTACAGTTAGTCCGATGTGATACTTAATTAGCATGCAGGTCACCAGCTGTCTCAAAAAGGGTTAAATCCAAGTCGTTGTTGATGTCTCCGCTGGTCGGTTTGAATTATATCACACAATCCACAGAGATTAACGCTAGAGAAAGAGACCACTGGTTATGTCTGCTATTTCACAGCCAGTAAATACAGCCGATACTACTGGGTTTTGGTTGTGTTACCCAAGGGAGAGAGGTTTGATAGGGTCTCCAGTAACCAGCCAATCATTTTTAAAAAGGTTGCCCGATGATTACACACCTATCAAACTGTACACCCTTGAAACTTTGCTCTTACATAAATGGTAATGGCGTTCCACGAGAGGAATTCGGACTAGAAGAAGCTCGGATCGCGCTGCTGCTGGAGCTGTATTTAAGATATCAGTGGCATGTCATCACTATTCAGTGTGATGTCATCAGAGCAGTTGACTGTGTACATGGGACGCCTTTGCTGGTATCCAGCAGGGGAGCTCATCGGGGACCCATTTGTGGTGGTGACATCCTTTTCCACAACCTGCCCTTATTGGTCCACAACTCCTTCCTGATGATCTTCAGGGGATGTGTTAAACTCCCACGAGGGACAGAAGCAATTCCCACTTCACGGACAGCCTTCCATTTATGCAGACTAAATCAAGGGATCGCTCTCCATACTGCACTGGGACAGAACCCTAACTCCATTTCTTTGTTTGGAATTTTAACGACTTCCAGTGATGTCTCCACCTGGCAGCTGGGTTTCTATTGGTCAACGACCACACACTTCTGGGACATAACTTTAAGTCCTATTCCTGGCTGCTTCATTGGATCTTCACTGAGAGCTTTGTTTTTAGGAATTAGTCAGTTCAGGGACCTTCAATGCTCTGATACTTGCTCCATGGTCCCCCCCCCCAAATCCACTTGAACTCGTGACTTGCTATTGGTTGAATCACGGCCAAACCTGAAGCATTCCATAAATAGTAGACCCAGCTGAAGGTCCATGACTCACATGTGGTGGGAAGTACTGGTATGGGATGGTCACAATGAAAGTGTTTATATCTCTGTACACTCCCCCAATCCAGTGTTTACACATGGGTGGACCAGTGCCAAGAAGTTTAAAACCTCTAAAACACATGTGACTGGATGAGTTAGTGTTGTTTGCATGGTAATGACATCAAAATATAAACAAGTGAACTTCTACTGCCCTGCTTTTCCCACTAGACCCAACTTGCAAAATTGGCAATTTACTAGATTGCCTTTTTTTTAAGGACAACATTGGTAATTGTCAAAGACCAGTTAGGGTTCTCCTCATGCACAAGTTAGCGTGTCGGCAAACACATGTAAATTTCCGGCCGTTACATGGGTATTAATACGAAAAAAAAAAAAACACTCGGATGAACACCAAAAAAAATAGTTAAAAAAAAAAAGCCAAAGTAGACACCAACTTTGTCCACTTGACAATCGCAATTTACTAGATTGCTTTTTTTTAAGGACATACATTGGTTAATTGTCAATGCCAGTTAGGGTTCTCCTCATGCACTAAGTTAGCGATGTGTCGGCAAACCACATGTAAATTTCCCGGCCGTTACATGGGTATTAATTACGAAAAAAAAAAAAACACTGGATGAAAAAACCCAAAAAAATATATGTTAAAAAAAAAAAAAGTGACACCAACCTGTCCACCTTGCAATCGCAATTTACTAGATTGCCTTTTTTTAAGGACAACATTGGTAATTGTCAAAGACCAGTTAGGGTTCTCCTCATGCACAAGTTAGCGTGTCGGCAAACACATGTAAATTTCCGGCCGTTACATGGGTATTAATACGCAAAAAAAAAAACACTCGGATGAACACCCCAAAAAATAGTTTAAAAAAAAAGCAAAGTAGACACCAACCTTGTCCACCTTGACAAGACCTTGTTTCGTTGGCAAGATTATTTTTGAACAACGCTGCGAACAATCGCTGTGAACAATCGCTGCGAAGTGTCCCGAAGTGTCCTATATGTATAAATATAGAACTCCTATATTCAATTTTGGAGTGTCACGTGTCACGGCAATGAAGACATGTCAAAAATAAAGTACAACACGTGATGCATGTTCCACCAATCGAATGACGAGGAACTATGTGTGCAGCTTATCAGATTGGACGGACCAATTCCCCTGCGAGTTATCTCTGGAATATTTAGGTTGTCACTCTGGAAGAAAAAACCCCGTCCAATAAAATAGCATTGGAGATACACCGATCTGCTTGTGATTGGTTTTGACATTACACCTCGCACAAGGCTGAAGCTTGGAGGAAGGAAATCAGGCTGCGAGACACTTACACTACGTGCACATGAATCTGTTTGTTACAACTCCTCAAGTTCCCCTCAACATAACAAACAACAGGCCTGGAGTTACACAGAGAAAGCACCGATCCGCCCGCCCTAGTCTTTGCCTTGGTGCCCCTTTAAAAGTTCCCGATGAAAGTGCCCTTTACAAAATGAGAATGACCTTGCCCTCTCAAGATGAGATTCCAGGCCTGAAACAAACGAGCTGTAATTGTGTACATGCACAGCTACCTGCATCATTATTCTACATTCATAAAACACTTTTAAACAAAGGCTTTTTCAGTATTTCAATACCTATGGTTGTCATTTTTTTTTAACCACGAGTGTTAATGTTTTTACTCAATCTTTAAACCATCAAATCTAGTCCAGGCATTATTCCTTTATACTCTGATGTATAGCTCCATGATACAATGAACAGCTTTGTCTACAGTTTATTGGACATGCTCACAACAAACAGTACCAACTAATACAGTAACAGTAACATATGGTTTGCAGTTCAAATACATCCGCTCTACCGCCCCGATTTAACCACATATCACATTGACCTCTACAAAAAGTACACAACACCCGACAGGGGGTGGGGGGGGGGGGAGAGGGTTTCTTGATAAATTTCCAAATATGGACAAACTGTGGGACTAAGGTGGGACTGTGGATCTTAGCTGGTAAAGAGTTAACTACCTATTAATAACGGTACACAGAACTCCCACATCTCTCGGCTGGATTCAACAAGCTATCATAACTCCACATGACAAATGAAATTAAATATTTGGATTGGATTCAAAAAGTAAACACATCGTCAGTGTAGATGAAATTCCTTCCGAACCTGTCTCCAGTCTACCCCCCCCCCTCCCCCCCCCCACAGTTGCCAGTTGTTTTGTACCACTGACTTGTTTCATCGCCTTGGCCAAGACACTTTCAAGAAGTGTTAAGAGTTTTTTAGTCTGGGCGAGATAGTTACAGTGACAGCTGGCTCTTGTAATTAAATAATAGCATGTCTAAACGCTTGTCTCCGTTATAAGCTAATGTCACACCATAACTTCAGACTTCATTTCCCAGCGCCATACACATTACGCAAAGTCACATGAGACCGTGTATCACATGAAATGGAAGCAAGTCCCTAATATTGGAAATGTTTAATTTCATTTTCTGCATTCATCCCCTCTATTTGAAGTTTACATTCAAAGTCGCAGATTTAAGTTTCTGCACATTTTGTATGCTGATCATAAGAACCTTCCTTCATTGGGGCATTGGGGGAAAACTAACAAGATTTTGATCTTTCGCATGACTGGTTCCTAGAAGACTCCTAATCCTATATGCATCTCTTTCCACTTGCTAAACCAGCAATCCAATCAACACCCTCTGCCAAGGCAGGGCTCCTGACCATTCCTGGCCCTTCCAACACTAATTAGGGGTGACAGGCCCTGATGTGCACCATCAACAAATACTGATGGATGAATGTCATTCAGGGCTGTATAAATTCCCCGTGGCCAGACTACAACTAGACAGCAGATCACATCTTGTCATATAGGACTACTTCGCTCCTAGGGACACGTTTTTTTACCACAAAGGAATGCAGACAATTCTGGACAAAGGATTTCAATTTTACTGGTCATAATTGAAGGGAAAGTTCCAGACTATATTTGGGTATAAGTTGGCTATTTTGAGGCTTGGGGCGATGAATGCACATAGAGTGGAGGGTTTTCCATAGTTTGACATACTTGTCATCCTTCGTCCAACATAATGTGATAAAGAGGACCTACATGTAACAACTCAAAGAAATAAATGTTCAATATAACAAAGGACTTTTAGTAATGTAACAAAAAAACTCACCTGATTTTTTCCAAAGTGAAGCAACGCAGGATGAAGAAGTGGATGAAGAGAAGGAGAGAGAAATAAACCAGGATCAGCGGACGGAGAAATCCAGTCAGGAAGATTGGGAAGAAAGAGAAGAAAAAAAGCAGAAAAAACCAATAGATTAATTGACGAATTTATACCAATTTATACTCTTGTCGATGACACACAATCCTCAGCAGCAGAAAAAAAGACAGTCAGTGCTTATTCCGACCTGAGAAACTAGATGAATATTCAAACGGCCAAAGAGGAATATTCAGTCCATTCTAGCTCAGACTGATGCATGCTTTCTTGTTTTTACCACACCTCTAACTCATATGGAGATAACTGATAAGCAAGTAACCTTTCATAACATGCGTTTACCCTACATTATTCATATCATTGACCCATAGCATAGTAAACAGATATTTGTGCCTGTTTAAAAATTGTATTATTTTTTTCAATATTAATTCCCAAGGTACCAGCATTTTTACAATACCAAGGACCTCGTAGGGATATTTGAATAAGTCTAAGAGAGTTCGATATAACAAAAATGAATATATATATTCACATGTAGTAATCAACAATATACTGACAAAAATAATCACTGCCATAACTGCACAAGCGTTTTATTACCATATTGCATACATGTACATTCTAATAACTAGGACTTTGAAAATAGCTTCACAATGTGTCTGGCCAAGTCTCGCGTGTGTTCAAATATTGGGACCCGTTAAAGTACATGACTTCGTTTCCTTCACGTGTTAATGCAATTAGTACATGGGACCAAAGTGGTCCGATAAATGTTTGAACACGCGTGAGACTTGCACAGTCTATTACAAAGCATTGTAAGTTTTACAAAGCATTGTAAGTTCAACAGATTTAAATAAGAGGTACATTAAATCATAAAAACCGATCTTCCAGTTCCAGAACTGATACTAGAGAGACTAGCAAAGTACTGGAACTGGAAAATTAAAAGCGTCTGAATGCAATACTGTGTATTTGACATTAACAATTCGTTGATGTCTAATGCAATTGGACATATCCAATGAAACACTTTGCACTCAAGTTTTAAATTACCCCATTACTAGAGATTTGGAGTCAACATAAATGGGCCATGTCCGGCTACGGCTATGACTGTTGCTAAGGGTGTTGCTAAGGATGTCCTAGAGATTTGAAGCCAACACAACCCATGATTAAACTTCCCTTTAATGTAAAAATCTTCTCTGATGTTTGAAATCATTTTGGTTGAGCATTTATTGACTGATCCTCGACTACACCGGTGCCCCAATGCCACACCGAATCCGAGCTTCACAACCCTAGAGACAATCAGTGACATTATGTACACACCTGCAGTTGCAGGATGGGGGTCTGGCCTACGCGGGCCTAACATGGGAATACGCCGGAAATTGAAAGAGCATTCAAACAGAATCTTGGAAACAAGTATCAATCGAACCAATTTCTTTCATAACATCTTTTTAGTTTGCATTTCTAAGCAACGTGTGAGTTTCCTTTGTTCTTATTCTGTTGGGGGGAATGCGCAGGCTAGATAACAATGTAGTCTTGCTCCCTGTGTGAAGTATTGATTATAGTACTGATAGATGTGAGGCACCAGATTATTTCACTACTAACCTCATTTGGATAGTTAGAGGCAGAAATCTAATCGTTCAAAATGAACCAAATAAACAAAATGCAGCTTCATTTGATGTCAATAGAAATACTGATTGTCTGCATCGGCTAGTCTACATGTTTTCGTCTTCATATTGGTTTATACAGCCATCAAACCGAGGCTCCGGGGAGAAAGTCTGGTCCCTCTACTATTACACACCTCAATCTCATTAGATGGACATAGGAAACCCTTCAAGGATTAAAAATACCATGAAGGTCTTTTTTTTCATGTTATCTTTTCCAAGCTTTCTCCCAGCCCTGAAAAGAATTGATCTAAACAACCCTCTATAACAGTCCCCTTAAAAATTACCGCAAAGGCAAAAAGAACAAACAAAATATTTTTTTCTGACAAACAAATGCCGACCTTTAGATGACTGACAAAGACATACTGATTGTACAAGAGGTTCATCATTTGCCAGGAAGACACTCTGTGCACACAACCATCGGCAATGCGGTGAGAATATTTATGGCTTCTCGAAAAAACAAAACTAGATTCCCATTTGCGATGACGTCTGTATGTCCGAGAGACACTGAGATCTTGTCTTGATTTACAATTCGCATACTCGGGTTCCATTCCACAGATTGGCACCCGAGCCAAAAATAACCCTTCGGGTCCACAAATGGCTCAACTTAATGAACCGTTGCCGCCATTAATCCTGGCTGTCTTACGCCCGGTGACGGGCCAAAAACTGTAAATATTAGGTGAGCTAATCTGGACAAAAAGTGATTAACAAAACACGCGCGCCAGTCTGCAAGCTGGGTGGCAATTATTTGTTTTGATGGAAATGTTTCTTGGGGTGATCAGATTTTAAAATCAGAATTAGTAAATATTTTACAGGGACATGTACTTTCGTGAAGGCGGGGGGGGGGGGGGGGTAAATTAGGCATGCAGACAGTACGTCTAAATTGCAATCACCGCAGGTTTTTACTCTAGCTCTCTGATGTTCGGGGGGGGGGGTGGGCAGGGGGAGAGGATTCTCTCTATGGCTATCCGATGTCGTTGTTAATGCAATCTTATACCAGAAGGGTCCTCCGTTTGGTTTGGGGGCCTGTTGTGAGAGTGATTTCACAAACCAAGGAGTATTAACTTTCACAAAGTGTGTTCAAATAGCCTCATGCGGGTTTAAACTCGATGCCAACGTTGGTCGGCTACATGTAGAATACGAGGAAACATACAAAAGCAATAAATGATGTATTCAAAGACAGCGCCAGGGCCTCAGGGTAATCTGAATACCCCCCCCCCCACTTCCCCCGCCCCCTCCCCAAGCCTAACTGGAAGACACGGGTGAATTCAGATATCAAGAGTCTATCAATTAAATTAAGACACCCGATGAAAATAAATTATATGTTTACATTAGCCTTTTGAAATCTACCCGTTTTTTTAACAATGCAGTAACAGTTTTTTAGTTTATATACAACGTAATCTTTTAACTATACCAATAGTTTGCAAGTGTTTTTTTTTTTTTTCTCAACTAAAACTAAAAACAATAATGAAATGGTTTGACTCAAACTCAAGGGTGTGCTCAACATTGGTCAGATTGAAAATAACAATGTTCACAGAATTGCTACAATTGGTACAATTAAAAATGGTTCAAGGATGGGCAAAGTGTGAAACTTCCCTTCAAATAATTTTGCCTGAAATGCTCTAGTATTTTATAAACACGTAGAACAATAGTTTTGATCTTGTGCACCGCTCTAAGCCAGATGTTTGAAAACAGTGAAAACATACAATGGGGTTTTTCACTCCGATGACCGACCAAGCTTTAATGAACTTTCACAGGTTTGCTATTTCAGGTATATGGTGGGTAACGTAAATTGCAGATACTGGTCTTTGAACTATTGACCACTATGTTGGCCACCTTCTTTATTAAAGGCACTGGACACTATTGGTAATTACTCAAAATAATTGTTAGCATAAAAACTTACTTGGTAACGAGCAATGGAGAGCTGTTGATAGTATAAAACATTGTGAGAAACGGCTCCCTCTGAAGTAACGTAGTTTTTGAGAAAGAAGTAAAATATTGAATTGATTTCGAGACCTCACACGCGTGAGGTCTCGAAATCAAGCAATCAAGCATCTGAAAGCACACAACTTCGTGTGACAAGGGTGTTTTTTCTTCCATTATTATCTCGCAACTTCGACAACCAATTGAGTTCTAATTTTCACAGGTTTTTTTTTGTGTGCATATGTTGAGATACATCAAGTGAGAAGACTGATGGTCTTTGACAATTACCAAAGGTGTCCAGTGTCTTTAATGAGCTTAATTTACTATCTGCACATCCCTTCGATTCAACTCACGTATACAGCAAACAAACAAACAAAAAGGTTGAAGAATGTAAAATCTATGCAGCCTGAAAGGTCGGCATTTACTATGCTAGCAGGGAGCTCGGATTTGTTTATTGATTAATTCTTTTCATTTCCCTGTGGACTGATTTGTTAATGAGATGACGAGGCGGTCACCTTGAATTCCTAAATGCTACAAAGGCAGAGGATATTTATATTTATTTTTTTTTTACTGTTCATCACGATACGCCGCCCTGGAAGAATCACGTAGCAAAATAGGAGCATCCGAATCAATTCATCCACTATTATTAGGATTTTCACTTTGTTTAAATGTGTCGAGTTTTGACAATGTGTAGGCCTACATTTTTCTTCACAATTTCCAATGAAGAACTGAATAAAAAAAAATTAAAAATCAATTTTTGCGGCATTTTACGTGATACGCTTTATTGAAATCATACTTTCAAAGTTGTCGACAATATCAAAACAGACTAAGTACACTTACGAAATGGAAAATGATTTTGGCGATTAAAAAAAAACCAATAATAATTGTGACAACATTTTTTTTAAACAGATTTTTTTTCAAAACTGTCTGCTTCAAAATGTCCATACTTTGAGGGTCAGAATAGATTCACCTCATATCCCACATCTTTGTCGGTCATGTTTCCTGTGCACAATAACAATAAATGAATACAATTTTGCATCATAAAATCAGGGGTCCAGACTGCATTTTCCAAACTCAATTTGGTTACACTACTACACCATGCTAAAAACATATTGATACTGTTTTTCAATACCTGCATGAAAAAAGTAAATATAATAATTTATGGTTAATAAATTACAATTTTTCTTGAACAAAAACTGTGTTTCTATTATTACTGTACGGGTAAAATGACCATGGAAAAACTGGGCCAGTACCGAGGTGTTTGTTTTTTGTTGATAGTGGGTGATTTAATAGTGAGTGATTTAAAATCAGGTGTCCTCGGTTTCCTAGATTTGCCGATCCCCCATTGTGATTTCTCACACTCGTAAGGAGTGAAGAAAATGCCATGGCTGATAGGGAAAGTGCTGACTGCATTAATTTCCCTCGAGAAAAAAAACAAATAAGAAAAAAAAGTATACATATCATTATTATTTTTTTTTCATGAAGGGGCCATTCAGAGTTATCATGATTTAAAAACTCAATCTTATCACACACACAAATGCGGATGGATGTGTCCAAAGCTAAAAATTGAAAATTGAAACGCATAAAGCCATGTGGGATACTTCCCAATTGGATTCCATTTACCAAATGAATCCTGCACTAAATGGAACTAAAACTAAACAGCACAAATAACACTCGGGTTCTGAACCATTCTCCATTTTTAGTGTTATAAGACACTCTTATTAAGAGTGTCTACAAATTTGTGACATGTTTAGGCTTGTCATCTGTGGCACCTGGGCATGCCTGTGCAACCCTGTGACCTCCAGAAACAGCTGTTTTGAAGACTCCTGGTCATGAAAATATTCATTACAACAGGGCCTTACTAATGGCGGCGTTTCGTAATCACATTTGACTACCATTTTTATCAGACCACTTTGGGCATAAAACAGGTGCCCGCTCTTCATCAAGGTGTTGTTACAGTTTGTTGTCATCTTTATCACAATCGGTGCTGCCATCTTGTTTAACTTCCACACAATCCACATTATAACCAAAATGAGCAAGAAGTGTAATTTATGGTCAGAACCCTGTAGTTACATCAGTCATTATTACTATAATGTTACTGTACTGTACAGGGGAACCTAACAATGCTGCAACTGGTTTTGGACTTCCACTGCATTCACCCAAACTCTCTCCTGTGATTAATACTTGGATCCTTCCACACTCTCTCAACAAAACCCAACACTACAGGGTAACTCAACACCTAAACTGTTGGACTCTGATTATGATGGCATGCCTGACCCTGTAAGCACGAATTGGTTGACTAGTCTAGTCCTCAGTCCAACCATAGAGAAAACAGAATCAAACGAAACATGCCAGTTGTATTTTGATCAGTTGGAGATGGTTAGGTTAATTCTGGGAGATCGTTCATTCGCACATGCTGGATCTTTTCTCTGGAACGAACTTCCTCAAGATATCGGTAATATTTCTGATGTCCACACTTTTCAAAGTTACTCTCAAGACTCGCCGTTTCCAGATAGAATTTTGAACACTGGATGGCGGTAGATATACCCAGCGAAGGTCTGCTGCCACCTAGTGACCTCAATGGTCTCCCTTCATACCTGACCAGTATCACATCAACGAATCTTCTACATTGGTATGTTGGTATCCAGACATAAATCATGAAGAATTGATCTACCCCTGACTCATTTCAATTGTCTAACTCGATGATCAGATCCAAGGTATCACTGAAAACACCAGTGTACAACATACAATGTACAAGAACACAAGTCCACCAGTCCGCCTTGTTTTAATACAACAAGAGCAGGGCTCCAAATTAACACTGTACCACAGGCCCGAAGTTTTCCCACCCTTACCATCCTTACAGTTATACCATCAATCTTAAGAATGATGAGCACCCCTTTAACAAGGATTCTTCGAAGGGAATAAGAAACCAATTGTCTACTCAGGATGCAGTCCATCTATTTTGCCACCATCAGAGCAGAGTGAACCAATGTTTACAGAACACCCCCCCTTAAAGATCACAACATCCAAACGAGATTGATGAGACAGATACTGGCAGCATTTCCTCATCCACACTAAATCAAACTTTTCCTCCAGTTTCAAGGGTTCTGACTTCTTAGTCATGCTATAAGGCCAAATATATCAAATACACCTGTTCATCTTACTGGTTTAGTTTACAAAGAGGAGGATGAGGGCCTTTTTTTTCTTAATTTCTTTGAAAAAGGAAAGAGCCAGACTACAAATCCGCTGGCTTTGTAGAACTTAGAAGTCTAAAATATGGGGGGGGGGGTATAAAAAGAAGAAAAAAGAAGATGCGGCTCCAAAAAAGGGTGAGTGCGGGTACGATCAACAGGATTTTTTTATTATCTGGCCTTCAGTGAGTTTATTATAACACTGCATAAACATCTGGAAAATGATTCACAATTTCACACCACATGATGTTTAAACAGTGATCAAGATAATTTAAAGGGCTTGTAGAAACATTTTCAGATATTTGCTTTCAAAATGGTTGTTTATAGGAGAGAAACAAAGCGGGGAGCCAGTAACAAACGTTGCACACAGCTTGGTATTTCAGTTGGTAACCCTTTTCCAGTTAGCAAATTTGTGTTGTGCTGAGCAAATGTTTGTGTCTATTTAGACTTGAGATACACTGTAAAACTACATCATTAAACTCCTGAAGCCAGACAGTAACCAAGAACAATAATAAACAGCAAAGCAGAAACTATTACCCATGTTGTGTTACTGCAAACCAAATACACGTTGATACCTCACCATGCAATGACTCAAGACACATATCATAAAATTAGTCCGTCAAAATTATACCCAAATAATGAAAAACGTAACTACCGTACATCACATACCGTCAACAGCACGATCATAAAGATAACATGTTTTCTACATTCACTCCAAGGTTATGAATTGAAGTTTCCTTGGTGATTCTTTTCATTTATATATTTTTTTAAAAATTTTCATTAAAAGATGGACGCATCTCAACTCAAGCAAAAACATTTCCAATGGTGTCTGGTACACAATTCACTTCAAGAAAACCGTGACCACAAAGAATGTGCTAAAAAATCAATGCGACCCTTGTTGTAAAAAATAACAATTTCTTACTTGCAGGAGTAGGGAGAATGGCTTGCTGACGCATCCCGATGGAACCAAGAATGGTCTCTGGATGAGAGTGGTGGTTGGAGCTAGCGCCATCATCCATAGGCTGTCCTCCTCTCATCAGCCTCACGTATCAGTACTTAAAAAAAAACACCTGCTCCTCAAGGTTCTGCGATCATGAAACCAAGTTTCGGAGGACTTTTGAAAATCTTTCAGGGGTATAGGGATCAGTGGTGGAGTGCTTGGATCATACGCTCTGCTGCTGGCCGCTCTGCTGCTGGCCGCTCAGGAGCTGGTATCCCACCATGGTGGTAAAGATGAAGACGATGTGATGATGATGATGTTGCCGACGCTACGGTCCGCTCGTTTCCTTGGGATTTCCCACACTGCGGCGGCGACGTCCAGAGACTGACAACATGTAAGAGTCTGTCATGAGTTTAGAATGACAGCGGCTTGCCAGGGCCCCCCCGTCTTGATGAACCTGATGCAAATCAAGTGGACTTTGCCCCCCTTGCATCAAAAGATGAGCAACTGATCAATAACGGTGAATATTAAGACAAGCTATCCCGCGTACTGCCGACAAAAATATGAAGGGGGGGGGGGAAGGAGCATGGTTTGCCTCTCTCTTATACCACGGCTATTTCCTCCTCCTCCGCTACTACTAGAGCATCTCAGTTTCCTTGCTTGTAGTCATTTCCTAATAACATTAACAATCGTACCGAACCGGGTATGCTGTCATCAAAATGGTTCATTCAACCCTCTTTCTTTTTTCTCCGAGTCGACAAATCCACTCCCCTTCATTGAAGCTTATCCACGCGGCTGCACAAACGCCGGGTAGCAATACTCAGCGTATATATATATTATATATCATGATTCACTCACATTATTTAAGGAGATCCTCGGCAGCTAGACTAGAATTAATCCTGTTAAAGATCGTCCCGTTCACCCCGGGTGCGTTCCGCCGTGGCAAGACTTCCAGGGGGGAATCGTATAATTATTCACAAAATTTACACTAAATTTATTTCGGTTCGATCAATGGCGAAGTGAATCCGCATTGTCATCAAAATATTAAATAATCAATATTTTATGGCTATTCTGGTTAATTATTCCACCGAGAGAAATGCTTTCATGGTACGAGGACAAACAATACAGATGCTTTGTGGCTGGCAGTTCTGCATATTATTTACATAATAACGGAAGGGTACTAAAAGAATGAGTAATGGCTGTTGCATATCGGTGAGATTGCACACAAATTAAAAATCCTGTAAATTGGGTAACAGTTCCCTCTTGATGTGAAGATGAAGGCCCCCCCCCCTGAATTGATAAAACATCACATTTTAAGAGGTTTACCGACTCTTTGCATCATCAAGTAGAAATCTTGAGCAATGGTCACTTACAAGGGCAGAGTCTTTCATCTCGGCAATGGCAACTTCGCTTGTTTCAACACAATCTGAAGGCTCTTGGAGATCAATACAAAAATCCTGAAATCCGGACAAATGCGACATAACAAATGCCTGGATTACGTAAAGAGGGTTTAATTTAGACTTGATTTACTAGAAGTAGAAGGCCGAGATTAGTCTCTCTCGGAGGAAAATCACCACTCTCACTTTGTTGTTGTGACCTTTCAGAAATTTTGTCAAAGACAAAAATTCTTCCAAACATGGTCAACCACAGGGTCAGAATCCACAATTTTAACAGTTTTTTTCGCTCTATTATTTTAAGCTAAAAACCCTTGACAAACCCTTGAGTTTCTTCTTTCAATACTGCAGTCATGTTATTATTTATCAAGATGTAGATTGAAAAAAAATTGAAGAAAAAAAAAACAAACCCTACTCCCACTCAAGTTTAGGTTTTCTCTGCCTTAATATTCACTTTGGTTCTATCAAACAATTTCGCGCTCCCAACGCTTCCCATTTCTCCATATTTATGATTGCAAGCTAATCCGAGATCAATTCTGCCAATCGCAGGCAGGACAGTCAAAGCACAAAGACTGCCCGAGGACAATTGCAAATCGTCTGCGGCCACACGCATACTCCGTGAATAGAAATGACGACAAGGCGGGCTTCCTGACCCTCACTAAGCTGTCCCCTTATCACATTTTTCTTTAATTATAAAAAAAGGAAGAGAAACCACTTGGAAAAGCCGAGGCACAATCAAGGCTGAGCCACATGGAGTTAAATTCATTTTTCATAACTAGTGTTTAATTAAATTGTAGTTAATTTATTTCTTTGCCTTGATCAGGAGTCTGCATAATTTGGGGAAACTCAAATCAAACAGAAAAAATAACCAAATTTATTTTTCTATCTCAGTAGCGTCAACTCGCATATTCACCCAATTCTATGACAATCTATTGATTTGATAACAAATATTTTAACAATCTTGTCCCCAGGCTTGGCTGCAATGCGCAACGAACGCTGTGTGCATACTAATTAAGAGAAGGAGCAAACCAGTGGTGTATGTGTATAGCTCCCTCTTGTGCTCAGTGGGTGCCAGCCGTGTGCCATATGGACCCAGTGTTGATTTCTTACATCTGAGGGCTGAGCAGAGGCAGGATGGATGTCACCCATAATAATGATGACCCAAGGTGAAAAACCACTAATGCAAGTGTCCCCCCACCCCTCCCAACATGATTCTGTGAAATGAAGGAAATGACTCACAGATATATAAAAAGGGAAGCTCCCCTCATTCAGGGGATACATGTGCTACATCATTGGTTTTTAAAAGAATTAACTCATTCATATCCTCTAGTTTTCATTGCAACCACCATACAACCGTAATGTGAAAAAACTCATCCAATTTGCTGGTCACACTTTGTGAAAAGAACAACAAAATAATTTATGTTCACAATCATACAGAATAAAAGCTTACTTTGATAGTCCATGGCAGATATGTGGCAGAGGGTGACCCCCCCCCCCTTCCCGACTGTTCCCATTTATGTTAACACACTATTTTCCTCTTGTACTGAAGTAACCTCCCTAAAATCCTCTAAAGAATTCCTGACATTCCCAGAACACTTCGAAGACACAATAGGAGCGGGGAAACACCATGCCACATATCGAGCACCAAATGTATTTCGCTCGGTTTCGATTGCCCATTCAGGCCTGGAATTACACCCAGGCCACGGAGGCCATGGCCTCTGTCGCCCCCTTCAAAACTTTCCCATCGATATTAAGATTTTCAAGTGGAAGTGCCCTTTACAAAATGAAAATGGCCTTGCCCTCTCCGGACGAAATTCCAGGCCAGCCTATTTGAATAAAAAAAATGGTGAATTCAGAGGGTCTCCAAAGGCTATTTTCTCAACTCTGACAATGTCTTCAAGATTAACATATTTCTCTGAAGGATTGGTAATATATGAGACCTTATTCATGTAATAAGTGAGATTCAAGATAAATCATTCAGTGTTTGTTTTGCCACTTGCTCTGCTATGGTTTTGCAATTACCAATCCTGATCATACTTGCTTGGTCCAGCCACATGTAATTTTTCTTGATCATTTCTTTGACATCAACATTAATAAGCACCATGCTGTAAATCTTGAGTACATCAGTACGGAATACAGTGTTTTTTTTTTTATATTATAGATTACCCGCAGGTTACTGATTCATAGTATCTAAACAAGAGGTTTTCAAAAGGAGTCTTGTCTGACAAAAACAGCTGTGTATAAACAGTAATTTGAGCCATTTCAGACCCTTCATTTCCAATGTACACAACCGTGGAAAGTGTGTCTGGCAACCGGGCAAGAAGGTTGCCACGACGATCACACGGAAACGGGTAATTAAAGTGTTTTTCCTACAATGAGGGGGTCTTAAATGAATGGCTACATTGATGAAGGTCTGAGCTCGTTACAAACCCGTAACACTTAGGGAGAGAGACAGGCTGGCTTACCAATGGATCTCCTTTTAATATAATGTACCCCTGGGGGAAAGAGGTTGACAATTACTAAGAATAAGAGCACAAGAGGTGGTTAATGATGTCTCAGTCTGGAAACTTACTCCCAGCATTCCACCCCCCCCCCACCCACTACGAGAGAGATTCATCGCCCAAATGCCGGTTAAAACCTCCATGACCAGAGAAGTACATGTATAACCAAGGAGGAAGGAACACACTGAGGAAAGTTTGGGTGTGTCGACTAAACTTAACCATGGTCGATCTAGATGTCACTCAAATGCTTAAAGGAACATTACAGAGTTGGTTTTTGCTAACAAAACAGTTGATGGCAGTGTAAGCACTTTATGTAATCCACCATATACATAAACTGACAAACCTGTAGAAGTTTGAGATCAATCGGCCATCTGGGTCACGAGAAAATAGTGAAAAACCGATTACACATGAAATCGTATAGATTCAACAAATGAATAAAACGCTCACTGAGCGATAAACTCCAATCGGCAAGTTAGTTTATTCATTTCTCATCAAAATATGGCATTGCAGACAGAAATATTTCAAGGGATGTTTTCTACTATCATCATCATTAGACCGTGTAAGTTTTATGTAAATCTGTGATCAAAAATGATATTTGTTCTTACCAATTCCAACTGGATCAACCCAGCCCAGGAGCACTGTTTCTCCAGTCAAATTTGCAAGTTATGCCACAATCACAGAGTTGTTAATCAATGAGACAATAGTTTATCTTTGCACTGAGATAATCAGTTGCACTTAAGTAGAGGGGGAAAAAAATAGTAGAAAATGAAATGAAAATGACATGTCTACAGCAATTTGTTTCATCAACGTTACGTCAATCCTATCGTCTGCTCAACAAAACACATTGACTAAACTATATTTTGACGAGTCGATCAACTAGCCGCATTCGAGTGAATAACAGACCGTGAATGCATGATTTAAAAGTGAACTGGTTCCTGCTGGCCAGTCAGTGAACATGTTAATAAGGGCAATCCCAAATTGAACCCTGATTTAATGACAGTATAAATAGGCCTTAATTGGAGTAGAAATGGTCCTTGATTAGGGTAGAAATGGATAATGGGCCTTGATTGGAGTAGATTAATAGACCTTGATTGAAGTAAAAACAGTCCCTCATAAAAATTACTCTTAAAGGCCCTGTACATTATTGGTAAGATCGAAAAACACAATGTTCACAGATTCACACATAACTTACATGATTTAAAGTAAGTAATGGTAGAAAGGGTTCCTTAAAGTATTTCTGCCTAAAATGCTATCGTTTCTGAGAAACGAGTAAAGCAATAGTAATTATCGCGCGCGATAATTTGAAAAAACAGAAAACACATAAGATCTCTTTTCACTATTTTCTCGTGACCTGGATGACCAATTGAGCTCAAACTTTCACAGGTTTGTTTGTTCATGCATATGTTTAATCACACAAAATGTGGACACTGATTTTGAGTTGTTACCCAAAGTGTACAATACCTTTAATTAATGACATTACATTCGAGTAAAGACCCCCAATCCACACAAAAAACCGTTGTGTTTTGTTTGATTCGCTGAGCTGAGGACTGCGCCGGTAAACTAGTAGGCCCAATTTTATATAGTTGCTTAAGCAGAAAAATTGCTTCACATTTTTCTGCTAAAACAAAACTAGGCAGGATACCAGTTAGTTACCTTCGGTACCTGTAAAATGGTGTTTTATTTTGGTACTAAGCATGATTTTGTTGTGTTTAGCAACTTTTTTCATACTTCAACAGCTCTTCGAAATTGGGCCCTGATTATTAAATGCTTTGCACTGTATCAGGCGTGCAACCATAATCGGAGTCCAAAAGGTTTGGTGTTGAGTTACCACAAGATGCTGGATTTTTGTAAGAGTGAGAAAGGATAATCCTTAAAAAAAATCCCTCAAGGGAGTCAAACACCATAGACTTGATTCTTGGGTTGTTAAATATTTTAACAACGCTATTAGGCTAACAATATACAACTCAGTTAATGTATAATACGATATCACACTATTACAAGTCTACTAGATGCCCCAAACATGTAATGCATACAGGAGTCTGTTTGAGTTACACATTGGAAAAGTTAATTAATTCACTCACCAAAAAGTGAGCAAATATTGATGCATTATTTTGTCCTCAAATGATAAATATCGGTGAAAAATTACACACGACTTCAGAAATTGTACTGGATTGTATTCTCCACCATGCAAAGTTTTCAAATCCATTGCAGCTCACACAATTTGTTCAACAGTCTGTTAACCAGGTTGTATCAATGATTGAAACTTGAGTGCATTTGTTGCCTCTAATATCAAATGTTGCTCCTTTGTGAGTCCTACATATTTATACTACACGCTTATCAACCAGAACAGCTTTTTGTTACATGTGCAATGAAAAACATAAACAAAAACCTGATTTCCTTTCCGAAATAACAAAAATCTGTTCAAAAATGTAATCTCTGGAAAAGAGTATACTCTATATAATCTCCTTCAGCCCAAGGACGATTATACGCTCTTGTTTGTTCCGATTTCTTGTCATTTTCTTGCGAGAGATAGAGAGAGACACATGCATGATTCCTTCCAAAACTAAAAAACCTTCGCAAGGACTTTACAAGCAATCCTAATTCCTTGAAAGGAAGAGAGCACTATTTGGGAGTATAATTCAGTAAGTGTACCGATACTTTAGTCCTGTTGACATTTTTTCTCAAACCCTTGAAATAAGGGAAGGTTTTTTTCACAAATCCGCTTCAGCATGATGTTATATTTTCATCCCAGACGCCAAAAAAGTCCGCTTTTACTTTTTAACAAAATGACAACTGAAGATGTCGTGAAAAGACTAAGTAGTCCCTGGGGGGAGAAACACATTTGAAAACATCACAAACATCCATCATAATAATGTTTATTCAAAGGTTAGTCTGATAACAATTCCCTACTCTGTCGGTTTCCTTTCATTTCCATGTTTATTGAAAACCCAACTGGCAGTACAAGGCTTAAAGTATGAGGCTTAACAAAAAATACAAAAAAAACATCACATTACTCTTTGGAACAATGCAGAAGGAATGAATGTATCCATCCATGAAAACAAAATGATGTACGGTCCATTTAAAAAAAATGAAAAAAAATTATCGTTCATCAGAGCTGTCAACCTACTTTGGAGCAACCCTTCGTCTTTTGTTCGACATGAATTCTGAATTGTACAAATAGACTCAATCAGACTGCAAAACATTCGTGAAGGAGAAGGCTGAATTCATCTGAATCAAGAATAATAATCCGTTCTTCTGTGAAATTCCAAACCTTCATTAGTACCTTGTTATTAAAAAATACCTGCCAATCTAATTAGGTCGCCTGGAGCCAGCTCCGTGCTTTCTACGAACCAAAGCCGTTCATCATCCATCGCGGGGAAAAAACATGTAATAATCTTGTCAGTTAATAAACCTATGGAGGCTGCCAAAACTGGCAAACACAGATGTGCAGACATAGTTTTTTTTTTCTAAATTCACAGTTTTAAAGCATTTGGACAACATTTGGTTTTTGTCAAAGATCAGCATCCACACTTTATGCACCCCATGAATGAAATAACAAACCTGTGAAAGTTTAAGCTCAATCGGTCACTGATTAAAGAGGGAACACAAACTGACATGTCTTCACTGTGTTCTAACATTGATTTTAGACTTGCGAGATCAAAACTAACTGTTTTATTCATTTCTAAAAAACTATAGCATTACAAGCAAGTATTTTTCAAGGGAAGTTGACCACCATGACCATCTTCATACCATGTCAGTTATGTGCAAATCTGTGGACATTTATATTTTCTCTCTAACCAATGTTGTGCCCACCCCTTTAAATAGTGTGGATGTTTCATCAAAAAGAGACAAGAATCAAGACTTCAAGGCAAGAGGCCAAGAATGTTCAGAATTTAAGCAGCAAGTAATAAAAAAGGGGTTTTTTTAAACATTATTTCTGGTTCAGTATTCATCCAAATTTTATAATAAGACAATTCCAATCTTTCTGGAAGGAACTACACAAATGACTTCCAGAACCAAGTCAAACATCTGGTGTTAGTTGAACCTGTAGCCTACTTGTAATCTTTGTGAAATAAGCCACTCTTCATTTTTCAGACAACTTGACAATGGAGGACATGAGAGAGTTGAAACATGGCTAATAATAGTGAAAACAGGATATGACCTCTGGAGGAATGTATACTTCGTCTGGCATTTGCTGGCACATGGTAATTTTCACAAGTACAGTTTTTTAGCAGTGCCTGGACTGGAGTGGAGGTATAGCCAATCAATATTTTTGACATCTGGCTGGCACTCGGCACTCTGATTACCCGTCCCAAATGGTTGTTCAATAATTCCTTCAAATCTCTCAACATGAAATCAATACAAATACTGTAAATGCCTTTTCAGTCACAAAACATCAAAAATTATACCAACCGAAAAGTCAATAAAAAAACCCAAACAACAGGATTGACCCATTTCAGAAATCCTTGTACAATTGAAACATTCGCCTTGTCCAAGGCTGTCCAAGGCTGTCCAAGGCTGTCTCACTACTCAAAGGCCAGCATCTGAAGCTTTCTCTCCTGATTTGATCAAGTTTCCAATTCCGCCGTTGTCGTCGGAACTGAACACAAAGCAAATTTACCAAGTCTAGTTCCAAGTATGGCAGACAACGCTAATACACACCCAACCACACTATCCAAGTCCCTAGTCTGGGCGGAGATTATTTATGCTAATCTCACCCCCTCCCCAACAAGAAAGGTGTGTACTCATTGGTTATTGTTTAAACCTGATGTGGTTTCAAATTTTCATTCAGTTTGCTGCACTCTCTTTAGAATAAAAACCTGTAATTGGACATAAACCACCCTCATTAACAAAGATGAATACTCAAACCAATTGTCTCTAGAAATCCAGCGTCTGGATAGAGAAAAGCATAAATGCAAAATGGAACTAGAGGCTTGTTGAGCCTCACCATACCAGTGTCCCACATGTATAGAGCTGCTTAAGCACAAAAACTAACTAAGCACAAAACAATTTAACTCACCGGAATAAGGTTACCAGTCACAACACCATTTCACCTGTGCCATCAGTGACTGGTATCCTGCTGATTTTTGCTTAGCACTATTGTCTGCTTATAGAGGCAGCTGTATGAAATTGAGACCATGTTGCGAAACCAAGGTGACCTGATAGTACTTTATACCACAATGGTATCACCAGTACACATGTACAAGTCATGAATGTAATGCTTTCCGGTTTTGTGGTTTAACCAAAACAAGTGGAACGCACTCCTCGCAGTGACACATGAAACTATTCCCACTGTACATTTCAGGGTTCATGCACCTCTCGTCATAAATTCCAGGTATTCTTAACACAAGGGACTAATCACTAATCACTAAGAGGGCTTCTCAAGAGTATGACGCCAGTCCACCCATCTCCATGTTCCTCTATAAAAACCTACACCCTTAACATACATCCATACTCCTAAATAAATAATAAAAGAACAAACCAAAGGAAAAGGGGAAAAAGGGAAACAATTTGGTCTACCTCAATCACGCTTTTTTTAAATTTCCTCAAAAATATAAACGAAGAAAGAAAGACTAAGACCTCCCCCCGTGCTAAATCTTTATGTTTACACCCACATAGATTCCCACGTACACTGTAGATGCCACATCCCCTTAGAATTGGACCCTATCCCAAGTTGACATAAACCCTTTACAAAAGGTGTTTGGACCCCCAGGACCCCCCACCCACAACAAAGTCCAGTGAACTGGGTATTCTATTTTAAATCTTGCAAGAAATGGACACCACCCCGGGCTATCGATGACCGGATTCAAGAGGTGCAGATTTCTCTTCTTATCTCATGAGGATAAAGTTATAAGAGGATATGAATATCACGGTAGGATTTTCCTGCTTTCATTTTATTTGTATAAAAAGATATAACACAAATTAGCAGGCCTCGCTAAAGTGCTCGGTTCTGGTATACTAAACAAAAAAAGGCGTGATGGTGGCTATGAGGCAAATCTGAATACTCCATCATTGGTAGATGTACAAACCAGATTTTTAATTAAATCTGAGCCGTCGATCATTTCCGAGCCTACGATTAATACATCATGCACTAGAACGTAAACAAACAAAGGCTTGCGAAAGGAAAACAATTGCGATAATACTAATTAAATATCTCAATTCCACTGCTATATAATTTTCATATATATATATGTATATATATATACCACCTTTGTTTTGGCTGCTGGATGAATGCTATGCATTGTCGTGGGATTTTTTGTGAGCTAAATAAAGGTGTCTACGGAAATAGTTAATTAAGTTTGTGGAGCACAAGCAACACAGCTAGGTTGTTATTCTTTCTTGATTCAATACGGAGAATTTCAAACACCTGTGTACTTTAAATAAGAAGGATGAGAGTTATACGATTGACATTGTGTGTGGCAAACTCCAGGTGCACTGCCTAAACAAAGGGAAACAGATCCTTCAAAACAAATCAATAAAACAAAAAAAGTCCTTTTCCTATGTGGCTATCGGTCAAGGTGCATCACCGAACCCGTGCTCTGTGACTGTAGACACAACCCACCTCAGCATCTATTGTTTCAGTCCTAAATTAATAAACCCATTAGCTTGTTTTTCAAACAGTGCCGTCCAAACAAATCAAAGATTTGGAAAAGAGGTCAAGAAAAAGCAACTCTGAGAGTCCGTCTGCCGCTCCCAATGAAGGCCAGCACTTAATTGAAACCACCTCACTTATATAAACAGACCTATAGAACCTAGACTTTTACCCAAATAATAACAGTACTCATTTTGTTGTCATCTTTTTTTTTCTGATTGAACAGACCTGTACGACCACGCTGGCTCCATGAGCTTCCCCTTCTTGTTTTCATTCCCTTTTTTCCCTCGGAATCAGAGCGTCGTTGTCGCCGGGGCCCCACGTGACTCCGGCTCAGGGTTTGCTTCACTGTGATCGGCGGCGGCGACGGTGGCGTACCATGAGAATCAGACTGAGCGTGGAGTGATGTGGTACGGAACAAAAACCTCCGTTGGGTTTTTGCCTTGACGTTGAGAGCGAGGAGGAAGAGGGCTAAGATAATAGCACCTGCCTCAAGGTGCTGGAGGCCTTGAGCTGACCTAAATGGCAGCACGCGACTTGCCGAGACCATCAGTGTCTTCTAACCGAGATTGTTGGCAGATTTTACCATAGACATTTTTTTGTATTTGTTTAGATTTGAATTACACAGGAAACCAAAAGGAACGAGCTCTGTGAACGACAGCTATAAAATAGTTTAATGTAGACTGATGTAACACACTTCAGTTTAATAGAAAGGAGTAATGCAAACAACTAATATTACAATCAAAATAATGGTAACCATATTGTTTGCACAAAAAAACAAAAACAAATAAGTATGCAAATGGCTTGCATTTGTGTCCGACATTTTTGTTGTTAATGCTTGATAACACTTGGTTGTTGTAAGGGCAAGGTAGTTTCTCCTGCGAGGGAAATTCTAATTTCTACTAGGACATTTCAAAGGGCACTGAGGCAATGATCAGGGGCACGGAGGCAATTTAGCCCTTCCCATGAAATATGCTAATTACGTTCACACATGTGTACAGACACTATTGGTGGGCAAACGCCATAGAGTTGTGAACTAGGCAGATGCACAAACCCATAATCAATCAATCAATCAATCGATCAATCAATCAAAAAAAATTACATAGTGACGGTATCCATAAGAAATATGTTCAAAGGCACTTTGACAAAGAAGTAAACATGTAAAATATAAGTTACAAAGAAACTTTAAAAAAAAGAAAAGGGTTTTAGTGTCTTCTTGAAAATGTTCATATTTAGGGTAGTTTTGATGTTTACAGGGTGGTTGTTCCATAAAATTGGTGCCGAACTTCAAAATGCTCAGCGGTCAGTCAGCGTATGTGTTATCTTTCCTGACCTTCCACCCCTAGGACAGGGGGGGGGCAATGTCCATTGGGTTTTCAGTCCCTACCTAATTGTGTTTGTTTTCCTCTGGACTTCCATTAATTCTCTTGGGTTTTTCCTCCCTCATCTAAAACTGAAACTTCTTTGTCTTCTCTCTACAGGGTTCTTGGCTAGTATAGTGATTAAGTTCGCTTTTCTGAATATATCCTTGGCTTCACAACCAGAATTAATAAAGAAATAAATAAATCAGCATCACGCCACCATCAGCCTCCATACAAAAAGGAACAATGCTCCCTCATTTTGCCCATGCATAATGTGTAATTTACATATTTCATTGGAAGTGTCTCTGTTGCCTCCACGAAGTATCAGGTTCTGCATGTACATCAGATTATATCAAGATTTTATCATTGATGTTCCTGTAGTGTGGAACTATACTGGTTTTTTTTAAATGAAGGGTGAAGTTTCAGTTTGAATCGTTTAGTGTGAACTGTGAACTGGTTCTTCTAAAGAGCCACCACTACTCAAAAAAGACCTTCAATTGCATTGTGTAACTGCGAGTTTTACTTCATTATTATCTATTCCCACCATGCAAGGTTTTCAGGTTTTACCTTAAGTTTCACAATCTATGTACATGTGTGTCCCCCCCCCCCAAAAAAAATGAACAAACCAGTATAGCATTGTGAGAGAATGGAAAAACCCAAAATATTACCAACAAGAAACTAATGGTAAGAAATGTTACTTGGAAAGCAATCCCAGCCCTGTCCGGTGAATGTGACATGCACCAAAGACTCTTTAATCTCCGAACCAATCAGCAGCGACTTCCTCCGAGCAAAGCGCCCTCTAGTGTCACTAGGGAAACTTAACAAAAAAAAACCCTTCTCGATATCTATACACCCATCAGGCATTAGAGTTAAATCATTTACGGAACGCTCACGGCTCTCTTCCAACAAAACCCTGGTCATCTCTGCTTGCCGCTGATACATGTATCTTCCATCGCTGATATTCCTTATTGGTCTCCGGTTGACGAGGTGCAACCTCGACAGAAAAAACCAATGGTGTCCATATAATCACCTGCAATCTTGTTGCCCTCCTCTGGGAGGGTCTTCAAGAAAATTGGGATTGTGGAGCCCCCCCCCCCCCCCCCCGGGTAAAGATGAAGGTACACCTGCCGATGTGGGGGGGAGGGAGGTGATGTACAGGGGGGGCAACTATTGCAATCAGGCGATGATAGTTTTTTTCTCAGCACGAGGCCGGAGAACGTCGAATCATCTTCTTACGACAATTAAGGTCAACGGTTCAATATTGTGACAAGTTACAATTCTGTTTTATGGAAGCTGACATGTGCCCAATTATTTGAACCCCCCCCCCTCCCATTACCACTCCTTTTTTGTTCACTTTGTCGGAAATGTCAAAATTACCATGTAAAAGGGGACGCTTCGTTTTTAAACACGATGTCAGTTGAACTATTGAGGCTAATCTCATTACGGCAGGGATAAGAACTTTATCCTTATCTTAATTAAGTAACAGTGTCTCTGTCAATGTACAAGTACATTCGAATGTAAGGAGCTTGACTTATGAGAAGGAAAAAAAACCAACCAAACAAACAAAACACAAACAGGGAAAGTGTTCAAATAATAATACCTAGGGTGGGAACATCTTATTGTGATTGCATCTTGACTGATGTGACAAGTTATCAACTCAGGTTAAAAATCCCAAATTGTTTGTGACTCTGTATCGCCTTGCCTCAGTCTTCTGCTGTCAACACACTCAGTTTAATCATAGAGAAAGGATTTGATCACGGTTTAATTAACTTCCAATTTTCTTCCATTTGTCAAGTGCTTCGGGGCCGTTTGTGTATAGGCGCTATATAAGTACTGTTTATTATAATTGTTTATAACTAATGTCAGTATCTTCAAAACAAATTCCAAAAAATGTTGAAAGCCAAAATGCATTTTGCTTTTGCAAAGAATCTTTTTGGCTTATTGAGTGGCAACAATTATATTATAAAAGAATCGTAATTGATAGCTTGATGCATCTATCCTTTTCTGAAGGCAATTGCCCCCTGGTCATTGCCTCGGTACCCTCTTGAAAATGTCCAGTACAACTTCACATTTTCCTAATTAAAGTGCCCTTCACAAGAAAGAGACTATCCAGCTCTTTCCAGAATCAAGTATCTGGCTTGCAAAAGGTAAAAAACACAAATCCGGGCGCAGACGCTGTATCTCCCTTTAGCCAGAAGAATTATACAAGTACAAACATGTTGTGTTTCGTATCCCTTGACAAATCAGCGCGTTAACTTCACTCTCACAGCAGGGAAGATTGAAATGTACTTATCCAGGGCCCCAGTTTTTTTTAAAGTGTTGTCCAAGCTCAAATTTACATAAATCGAATGAGAGAAAAAAAGAAGAAGAAGAAAAAAACACACAGAAATTGATTGAAGTAAGAGCAGCGTCGGCTGATATCCTCAGAAAAGCGGGAAAGGACTTTCCATGAATTATATTACAGCGATACTCCACAGCCGACCGCGTATAAAGTTCTCTTTAAAAATCTCAACGAGGTCCTGTAATCAAAAGACTCTCGCCGACAACATGCCCGGGCCTCTCTCATTTTTTTTCTCGGACTACTAAATAGTAACAGGAGAAAAAAGCTTAGCCTTCTAGAGAAACCTGGGAGACAAATCCAATTACTACTCATAGCTTTTATGGAGCGTATTGTTGTGTGTGTGTGGGGGGGGTTATTGTGAGCTAAGGGTGGGGGGAGGATAAGACGGGCGATTCTGTACGCTATACACGCAAGCTTGGAAATGTCAGATGTCGAGCGGTGGACTGTGGCTTAGGAAAGCTGTGATAATCTGGCCACGAATCCTGTTTAAATGAGAAACAAGATGACTCGACCCCAACGCTTTTTTGCCCCGAGGTAATTTTGTTATTTAAAAAAGCGAATCCCCCCCCCCCCCGCCCTTATTTTATCGCATTAGATACAGGAAAACTGGTTTAAAACCATTTGAGTGTTTGCTAGTAATTACTCCTGACCAATTGTTTTTACTGCTTCGAAACTCAAACATAGAGAGTCTGTAGCCAGTTACAATTGATTATCAGGCCTGGAATTTCGTCTTTGAGAGGGCAAGGCCATTTTCATTTTGCAAAAAGGGCACTTCAATTGGAAGATCTTTTAAATGTCTCTGAGTGACTTTTGAAAAGGGGCAACAAGGCCAAGACCAGGGCAAAGGAGGATATTGCCTCTGTGGCCTCTGTGTAATTCCAGACCTGGATTTTTTTAAAGATAGTTTCTTTCTGCTCTACAAAATGCTCTAAAGAAAATAGAGATGATAAAGACCATGATAAATTTGTCATAAATTTTGACATTGAAAGCGCCCTCATAAAAAATGGTCAAAATTGGGTCAATTGCATTGGCCCAGTAATGGACAGACTGTGAGTACAGTGTATTAGGCCAAAAAAAACAACAAAAAAAACATGTTTAGCGTCCCCGCCCGCTTCTTTTTTAGAGGCAGCCTCCTTTTTTATGTATACATTTTTTTATTACACGATAAATTTTTTACGATCTCTGACAACAAAAATTGATTCTAAAACACATAAACATATTTTTTTTTTACTATGGAAACCATCTTAAAAAATAGCCCGGCCGGTTGTCTTGAAAAATATGTCAGCCTCCTCCTCTTTTTTTAAAAAGGCAGGGCGCTAAACATGTTTTGTTTGTGGTTTATTTGCTTTAGACACCAATAGGCACATTTACATGTAGTTAATAATAGTCAGCTATAGTGTAAGTGGGCTAACTTGACATAAGTTGTTACATACCTGCATTAGGCGGAGCATGACGACCAAAATGTCACAATGTGCGGAATGTGGTCAGATCGGTAATCAGGTCAGGCAACACAGGGGGGTGGAGGACCAGGGGGGGGGGGGAGAGAGAGAGAGAAGAAAACAGAAAACAGAAAGGTCAATATCATTAGCAAATATTCATCCAGTTTGGCTGGTCAGAATGAAAACATTTCAGCTTTAATGTCAATCTGATGTTGACAGTGGTTTATGTTCTGATTTACAAAACCCCTGGAAGCGCCTCGTCTTACAACAAGATTCTAGTCTCTCGCTCTGCTGATGCAGGCAATCGCCAGCCTCTTGAATTGAATGAGATCCACAACTAGGTTATTTTTTGTTCAATGGCTACAAGATGCAGCCATTCTTTTAGTTGGGTTGCGATAAGTTGCGCATAGGTCTTAAGAATGATCTTGCACTTTGTCCGTGAACATTCACGGCTCAAATTTCAAGACAATTTCCACTAGACCAAAGGGCCCAATTTCATAGAATTGCTTAAGCACAAAAATGTGGTCAGTGCATAAATTTTGGTTACCAGAAATAGGTTACCAGCTCAAGTACCATTTCACATGTACAACTTGTGACTGGTGTCTTGCTAAATGGCGCTTAGCAGAAAGTTGTTATGCAATATTTTCTGATTAAGCAGTTCTATGAAATTGGGTCCAGGTCTTGTAGCTTATAACTTACACTGGACTGGAAATGTTTTAGCAAGACCTAAAATAAATTGTTTTCTTATTTGAAAAACTTATTAAGTAATAGACTGACAGGGTAAATTTTATTTACTTTGCAGTTGAACGAAGAGTGGGATTTAAACCTGTGACCTCCCGATTAAAAGAATAAAATAATTCTTCTTCTGCGGTCAAGTTGATGAACTTTTGATCAACTGTCACAGGGGGAGTGGGTGACGTTTACGAATATATCCAATCAAAACCAAAACGATTAGCATCGATCTCTCCTACCAAGCGAGGGCTAGTTCAGCCCTAAAACCCTTTTATAACAAGCTTCATTGGTCAATCGAGTATAATGAATATTCATGAGCCACGGTCTAATCAATATCACTACACGACCGTCCACTTAATACATCAAATTAAATGATGTCAAAGATCATTCAATCTAGCTTCTTCAATTCTCTAATGACATTTGGAGAGCAGGGTCCAATTTCATTGCGGTACGTTCACACAATCATCGTGTTCTACTGCACCATATTTCTCCACTTGAAGTGTAAGCTGGGCTATACTTAATTTATGGACAGTGCGCATGTGTGGAAACAACAAATTCTAATTATTCATGGTTTGATTTTTTCGCCAAAAGAATTTGTTTTTGAAGGATCTTTTCTCTGAAGAAATTTTGACAGATGACACAGTCACATAATGAAAAAAATACACAAACTTTCTCATATATCCAGACAATGCACAGAATACATGTAACATAAAACAAAATTTGTACATGGCTGACGGACATGAGATAATGTCGGAATCCCAACAATAATTAATTACTAGTTTTTAATTAACTACCACTTATCCTTGGTGGTTTTTTTGTTTCGTGCAATACCTTAAATGAACGCTTACAACTTTCTCAATTTATAAAAATAGCTATATAAAATGTTAATTTTTGGGTCAAAATTCAAATCGGCTAAAAATTGGTCCTAGCATCTTTAAAACAATTCTTAATACATGTACATGTACAAATCTATGTCAACTGCTGTATTCTAAAATTTGTTTGTTTATTTATTTATTATTTTTTTCGCTGTTGCTTTTTATTAAGAAGGGGGGGGTATTATGTTTCAATTTTTCACAAGGTTCATTTGTTGATAATTCCAAAGGCAGCTGTACTTTTTACCCCAAAACAACTTTCCTCTTCACAGTGGGATACTGTACCAGAAAGTTCCTGGCACAGCAAGACTTTTTATACGGCAATTTTGTTTTTTTCAATAGTGACCGGCACAGCTGAGGAAACCCCTAAACAAGGAAATCAGCCGTTCAGCTGAAAAGTTGTTTGTCTGAATACTAGAATAAATCAGCAACTACAAAAACACAACAACAGTGCACAAGCGGCTTCTCTTGTCAATTTCAGTCTGTTAAAACGGCATGCGTATTACACAAAGCTTCCATCCACAGACAATTATTTAGAAATATCCCTAATCTTTTGGTCAAATACAATATGAATACAGATGAAGATACGCTGAATGAGGTGATACTAAATAAAAAAACATCTTGGTAAACAAATAATATTCATGAAAAGCAGGAGCAATCTCCCTGAGATGAAAAAAACAGAGTCGTCGTTGATGCATTTCTTTATCGTAAATCCTTCTGGTGGATGCATTTTCTTGATAATAAATCCCCTGCAAAGGTGTTTAGGGAGAGCCAGTTGTGAGTAAACTAGCAGGCCTAATAAGATTGCCCGTGCAATATATGAAATATGCATGGCCGTCCTTTTGTGACACAAGAGGTTAACAAACTTCTACATAAAAGGATGCACGTCAACCGGAGTATAGAGTGAGATGTTTTTTTGTTCACACATTGCTGAATGCATCATCCCCAAAGAAATTTCCCACTCTACAAAAAAAAACAAAAACACAATTGTAAATCGAAGTACTACCTTGAGCTTGTTAAAACTATTCAGATGCTGGGCCATGTATTAACTTTGAATTCAAATCATCATTCGAGATGAATAATAGCACATTTTCCTTGAGGTGCTAACATCGTGAGGCATATTTGTTTGGTATAAATCTGTTTAAGAGTGGGTTTATATTGCATGAATATTTGCATTCATACTGTTTGCAAATGGATTTACTTTGCATTAGTGATAAAGGAGAAATTAAAACAAGGACCTTTCCTTTGAATTATTCATTTGGTTAGTTTTCAAACAGTTGGGTGGAAAATGACAACAACAAATGTACTGCAAATGAACATGTAGTTCTCAAGATTCTGCAGTGCAGTACAATTACTGCTTTCAAGGTTTTGCAGTACTAGTACAGTACAATTGCAGCTCTCAAGATTCTGCAGAACAGTACGGTTGCAGCTTTCAAGGTTCTGCAGAACAGTACGATTGCGGCTTTCAAGATTCTGCAGAACAGTACGATTGCAGCTTTCAAGATTCTGCAGTACAGTACAGTTGCAGCTCTCAAGATTCTGCAGTACAGTACAATTGCAGCTCTCAAGATTCTGCAGAACAGTACGATTGCAGCTTTCAAGGTTCTGCAGAACAGTACGATTGCGGCTTTCAAGATTCTGCAGAACAGTACGATTGCAGCTTTCAAGATTCTGCAGTACAGTACAGTTGCAGCTCTCAAGATTCTGCAGTACAGTACAGTTGCTGCTTTCAAGATTTTGTAGTACAGTACGATTGCAGCTCTCAATATTCTGCAGTACAGAACAATTGCAGCTCTCAATATTCTGCAGTGTACTGTACAATTGCAGCTCTCAAGATTCTGCAGAACAGTGAGATTGCAGCTTTCAAGGTTCTGCAGAACAGTATGATTGCAGCTTTCAAGATTCTGCAGAACAGTACGATTGCGGCTTTTAAGGTTCTGCAGTACAGTACAGATACAGCTCTATGGTACAGTCAAGTCAAGCAAAATATTCTCTTCCTGCAGCTTGAATAATACAGTGTAGAAGTTCTCATAAAGTCTTCAGGATGACAGAAAAGAGGCTCCTAGGGTGTCCAAGGCACTGAGCATTACAATGCCTTAACAACTCAAGACAGCTGGTTTGGGGTTCAGGTATTTGATTCATTATTCACCGATGCGAAAATTCAATCTAAATAAAAATGCACAGACCATCTGTGGTTTTTCGTGTCCAGAAGATGTATCGATATAACTGACACGCACATTGTTCAGAGTGTTTGAAGAAACTTTTGAGCAAAGAAGGTTCCGGTTTAATGGTACAAAAAAACCACACTCCAGATTGATTTGCTCCTCTTTCTTCTCTATCCAGTAAGAAGTGAGCTTCCATTTCACACTGGATCAATGCCAATTGTCCGCGTGGATGGGCAACCATGATTGGCCCCTTCGAGAACACACGTCTCGGGGGATGCTTGTCATTATTACGCATAACATATAAACCTCATTTCATAACATGATGGTTGTAGGAAAGTGCATCATGCAACGCTTTTTTTTTTTTTTTTTTTTTTTTTTTCAAAGACCATCCGTGCAGAATCTTGGAGAGTGAGGTTTAAGGATTAACCTTCTTGCCTTGGTTGATGAGATGATTCAATCCTACTCCTACCTCCATGATTCAATCTAGCAGCTGCATGCAGTACAGGGAGGGGCAGGAATGAAGACAATTCAACCTTCAACATCCTTAACGCGTCATAGCTACTGTTTTATTAGAGATTCTTTTTCTGCTAAGTGAAAAAAGAAAACCCCCCTGCCTGCTCACTGACAGTATTGGTTTCATCTTGTGCATCTTTAAAATATAATAGTTGTCGTCTAAATGGTAAAATATTACGTAGTTATTGCAAAATCTTAGAGCCATCTCCAGCACCAAAACTAGGGGGTGCACCATTTTTTTTTCTAGGGAGACACTACTGGCCAACTAAAACTGGAGTTTCCATTTGCAATTCTCTTTTAAACAAACCCCTTTTTCAGCACTCTTGTTATGGAATTATTATTTTTTTATATGATACACACTTCAATTTTCACACAATTTTTTAGGGGGTAAAAAGACAAGATTGGAAAAGTGCCTCTTTTTTTTTTTTACTGACGTGATCCTTTTGCATGCAGTGCAAATGATCACCTCCAAGATGCTCGATCACACATTTTGTTTACTGCATCAGACAAACTCCACCTCAATGTTCATACAATGTAGTACTGTAGTCGTGGTCCAGAAGGTGATGTGTTCAAATCCTACCACCCATCAAGGTGCACTGTGCAGCATTTATTTTTATCAGCAGGCCTCAAAAAGCAGCGTGATTGATTATAAATCAGCATAGGGGCCCCCGAACTAAAATCCTACTGATTCAACCATGATTGTCACACTTAAATTACTCACTTCTTGTTATTACAAAAAGCATGGCTATAAGTTTCAAACCTTAGTTTTAAAATTAGATCTTTACAATAAAAAAAAAGGCCATTCAGTTTGTTCCCCTCTTGGATGTCTTGTAAACAAAAGAGGAGCAGGAGGGGCCTCAAGTCAGGTCCCTGGGTAGGTATCAGCCTTCATTACTTCAGCGATGATGCCCAGTGTATTCGAATCAGAGCCCGTCTATTATTAAGAAATCAGAGTGCACAGAGATTTCTATGCCCTTTGTCAAGACCCTCCACTCGGGGTTCGCTCACTGTTTGTCAGAAGCGACAAGATCTCCTCCAGATAAGTAAGCACCTCGCCAGAAAAAGAAGGAGGTCAGAGCATGGGCCTTGCTCCTAATGGGGGAGGCCAGGCCCCCAACCAGATGCGACAAGCCAAACACTTCTTAAGGTTGAGGCAAAGAGGGGGGGGGGGGGCTGGGCTGGCTGGAACGTGACGCTGCTGAGGCAGAAGCATCTCAAGACATATACATATGAGAAGATCCGAGGGGAGATAAACGCATACCACAACTTATGGAAAAAAAACCATGCGCGATATAAAGTACACATTTGAAGGTTGACCTCACTTTTGACTGGGGAGGCATCTCATGAGAACAGACCGAATCATCATTCAATGTCAGCGTTTTAATTTGACCGCTGAGAGACGCTAGTTTATCATGTCACTTTTTTTTACCTCCTTCAATGAAAGGCGTCATAATCATTCTTCTCGTTAAGAAGATGCCAAGGGCAGCTTTTTTCAAAACCGGGTTTATGGGGGGAAAGATAACAAAGTGTGATGAGAGGCGTGAATGCTGCACACACACACACACACACAAAACAAGTCTGTACTGACGTCAGGGTCAGTGGACAATTATAACTTGTGATGATTTGAAATTCCAAAATGAGGAAATGATGCTCACTGTTGTATGAACTGGCGAGCTCTTGCAATAACGACGATGCCTCTGGTTCAGTTACTCCCCTGTTGTCTTCTTTCAAACAGCCACATGTGGTCTTAAACAGGAGGTTTTTACGGAACGCCGCTCATGATCACGGCTGGAATAAATTGCCCTCTTTATTTGCTCATTGCGCTTCTTCCAATACCCCCATGCAAGGCATGAGCAACCATGCAAGGCATGAGCAACCATGCGCTCTGCATTTGACAAGTCCAACATGGAGGGTGTGTTGTTCTTGAGCTTTTTCATGGCGCTCTTTCAACTCTACTCCACTTCACTCGTTGCAAAACTTTATACTCGGTTATGTTTTGAGAAGGGTGTGTGTGCACCATTATTGTTTAGGCCATACATAGTTCCCCTGCTTCAGGCCATACATAGTCCTCTGCCTCATGTATAAGAGTTCAGAGGTTTTCCAAGCACGTTTCTGGGCTTTTTTCTTTAAAGTCCAAGTCCTAATAATGTTGCTGTGCGAGCTTCAAGCCTGTTGTTTTTTTTTCATGAGATTTTTGATTGTCTACCAGTAAGCACAGAAAGGGTGCATGCCTTGAGACCATCTTGCAAATTTAGATATACAGTAGCCAACTCTTCCAGGCCTGGAATTACACGGAGGCCACGAAGGCCATGGCCTCTGTTGCCCTGGTCTTGGCCTTGGTGCCTCTTCAAAACTTCTCCATAGACTTTAAGATTTTCTAATGGAAGTGCCCTTTATAGTTTGAAAATGGCCTTGCCCTCTCAAAGATGAGATTCCAGGCCTGCTCTTCTTACATTAATTACAAGGAATCAAGGTTAGTTCAAAGACAATACAAATATATTTTGCAAATTGTGACTTCACTTAAAGCACGCCACTCAATTGGACATCAGAGTCACCCGAAAATAGTGAAAAACTCCATCGTCAGTTTTCACCGTTTTCAAAACAGTTGTTTTACTTATTTCTCAAAAACTATAGCACAGGGGGAAATATTTCAAAGGAAGCTTTCCACAACGACCACTTAAGTTATCTGCAAATCTGTCAACTTATCAACAATTAGATTTTCAATCTTACTAACCATTTGAAAAAAATTGTAAAACCTGGCTAAATTGCAAAAACACACACAGGAACACTGGTAAAAAAGAACACATACTATAATATTAAAAAGGAGTTTACGATACAAATCATCCATCCAGGCTATGGTCTGTGGGTTGGGGGGTGGTAATCTTGTTTAAAAATTGGTTTTACCCAACCAATGGTGAAATCAAATATAACTCAACCACAAAAAGAGTCAGACTTAGATCTTGCAGTGGGGGAAAAAAAACAAGCTCATTAGAGTTGCTCGTTCTACACCTGGTATACATGAAGAATGCTATCATGCACCAAGAAAGAATAACAGCATCATGCACACTTTTATGGCCAATAATTTGTCTGTATTATAGAAGGCAGTCTGTTGTGTGCAATAAAAAATGGTCTGCAGTCTGTAGGAAACCGGATGCAAGCAACATGTGTTCCCTGATGAATATCACATGTTGTTGGCAGGAGGTCTTGGAACAAATCAACCCTTGTTGAAATCGGAGGGAACTGATAACAATTAAAGGCAAAGTATACCTTAGGTTTTTGGAACCATTCCGATTGTTTTCATCCTATTTGTGGTAGCATTTTTAAGATACTGCCAAAAATCACTAGCGGTCCAACGCAGGAAGAATAACCTGTAAATGGAATACACAATCTGAGAAATATGTTTAACGTTTCACAGATTGAAACTGTTTTGAATCCCTGTCTCTAAAACCACATTCCTTAGAAGGGAATCAGTTTCTCAGTATGTTTATCAACAGCTGCAGTGCTTCTTACCAAGTAAGTTTCTATGGTCATTAATTCTGGGAGTAATTACCAAAGGTATACCCTCCCTGTAAGTGTTTAAGCAGTAGATCAACAATGTAACACACACATGGTGTACATTTTGACAGTTAAAATCACTTTCGGAATGCCTGCTACGAAGTTAAAATTTACTGTGATTTTCTCCAAAATGTGGAATAAAATCACTTCTTGTGAAAGTCTTATCTTTCAATCATCTGTTATTTAAAATGAATGTTCAATAGCTTTGAAATCAATGCTTCACTTAGTTTGATTCTGGCTCTGATTTCACCTTTAACAAATGAAAGTTTTCATAGTTCCTATATTTAGAATTCCATTACTGCTCAAGAGGTTCCCTATTTCACTCAACCTTCACTACTGTTTATTTTTGTTGGTTTATTTATTAGGACTAAACTGCACCTCTGAGATTATTTGAGAAAGCTTCTGATGGTTACTGTAAAATTGATATTTGTGTAGAACATGTAAGTGTAACCTTTTTATTACAAAGAGCGACCTTGTACATTCCAGGGCCCAATTTCATAGAGCCGCTAAGCACAAAAATATGCTTAGCATGAAATTTCTTCCTTGATAAAAACAGGATTACCAACCAAATTTCCATTTGTTGCATATTGCTTGTTAATGGTATTCAGCTGTTGTTTGCTTATCCTGAAAATCACATGGAAATTTGGCTGGTAATCCTGTTTTTATCGAGGCCAAAATTTCATGCTAAGTAAATTTTTGTGCTAAGCAGCTCTATGAAACTTGGCCCAGGTCATTTCCTGGCAGGCGAGTTACTACACTAGTCAGATGGGAAATTTATTATATTGTGTGTCATTATTTCCACATAAGTTCAAGAGTTACAAAAATCAAAGCTGAACAAGTTTTGAGATATGATCTTCACATCAAAAGTTGATTTATAAAATCAGACAGTGCAATCTCAATAAAAAATTTAAGATTTTATGTTTTCTTCTAAAAGTTCTATTGAGCTGTGTGTAAATAGTACCTGCAGGAAGTCCAGGCTCTGTGGCTCTTTTGCAATCATGTGACATCAGAGATTACACGATCCAAGCAGGATTAAAAACAGTTGACCCCTTTCGGACTTGAAATACACCTCCGCAACATTTCCACCATTTTGGGGGTCAATATCCTTTGTGCATATTTTGACTCCCAAAATGGCGGACAGGATAGGCGTATGTAAGTGCGGTGTGTGCGTCATGCAAAGGGTCACTAATTGGGTCAACAACTTTTCACACAAAAGCAAGGAAAGTTTACAGCTCAGCATGCAGGTAATTTGTACAAAATCTGTCCAACCATATGGTCCATGCTCTATGGTCCATTTAACCGTCCAAAGTTTGTTTAGAGTCTTGTTTTTCACTTGTTTTTCCATTTTCAAGGCTATTTCATTTTCCTTCCTTACATCGATCCTGAAAAAAACAAAACGAATGCCCCTTAAAGGTATTGTACACTTTTGGTAACAGCTCAAAATCAGTGTCCACATTTTGTGTGATTAAACATATGCATGAACAAACAAACCTGTGAAAGTTTGAGCTCAATTGGTCATCGAGGTTACGAGAAAATAGTGAAAAGAGATCTTATGTGTTTTCTGTTTTTTTTCAAATTATCGCGTGCGCTAATTACTATTGTTTTACGCGTTTCTCAGAAACGATAGCATTTTAGGCAGAAATATTTTAAGGAACCCTTTCTACCATTACTTACTTTAAACCATGTAAGTTATGTGTGAATCTGTGAACATTATGTTTTTCGATCTTACCGATAGTGTACAGGGCCTTTAAACTTATCCTGTAAACAAGCTTCAGCGGACTGAGCAATATGGACAGTTGCAACAATAAACTGACATTATCATGTTCCCTCATACCACTGGACAGCTGTCACTGCATACAGCACATTGATTACAAGACATGCCCCCCTGGCAATGTTTAAAGAATAATCTAGGTTGATTATTACATGCCTCAATTAGTGCCGTCATGACGAGGGGATTTCGCCGGCCTACTTTGATCTCTTTGAAGAGCTCCGAGTGTGTTCACAAAAAAATATCAGTAAATTGAACGACAATATGGATGTTTTTTATAAATTATGTTTTCTAAACTGAACAATTTGGATGTGACATTTCATCAGTCTTGCATGTTTTTTTTACAAGCAACTAAAAAGGTCAAAGGTTGAAAGGCAATAAGTGTACACAAGTCTTTGGAGGATTTCATGTATGGGCACCACATAGTAAATTGTATTCATCTATAAATATTTGTGCAACCGTACTTGACTTTGTTGTTATGCAGGTGACCCACCTAAAAACATACCAGCAAATTAGCCGAGAAAAAGAAAAAGATGGTGGAAGGACTTATGCGTTTAATCTGCATTTTGCAGGAAGACAATTGCTTCCCATTGCGCTGATGGTATGACCTACAAAATGAATCTACATGTACCTGCATTTCTTAGAGCATAAAATACTTGCGCACAATAAATTTTAAGCGCCGCTAATTTGCAATTGCACAACCGTAATGCCAGAAAACTGAAGAAAACAAAACGCTGCCCGAGAGTAAATCTGTAATTAAAATGTACGTCGCAGAACTGTAGAGCTCGACTTGACAATGGCTTTACTAAAGAGGAACAAAACATAGGCCTAATAAGCCATTTGCGTGTTAGATTTGAATATTGTCTGGTACAATGACGTGCTTAATCACAAGTTACCACTTAAATTTGAATTCCTCAGACTATAGAGACAGTTGCTATGTCACATGATTTGGGGCAAGCTTTTGCGTAGTTACATAAGAGACGGCGAACACCCATACACAATTCTGAATGGATGTGTACGGCACAATGGTACCAGGGTTTGCTCATCTGGAGGTTGCTATACAAAAGCTTGCCCAGAACCATTTGACATAGCAACTGTCTCTATAGTCTGAGGAATTCAAATCTAAGCAGTGACTTGTGACTAAGCAAGTCATTGTACTAGACTTTATTCAAATCTAACTCGCAAATGGCTTATTGATGATAACACACAATACTGATAATTTTGGAAGACTCAAATAGATGTATCGTATCCATGCACATATACTCGTATACAAATATCAGTTCGATTGAGGGTCGCTTTCATTCAATTCAATGAATTTGTTTTTATTGCTTATTGTAGCATCTCAGTCTACACAATGGCTTGTTAGGTATTGACTCCATGCGCGACATGGAGCGCACCTGGCACAATGTGCATCTACCATTTCCACCATATTTTTAGGGTCATTTTTTGGGGGGTACATTTTGACTCCCAAAATGGCAGACAGGAAAAGCGCGCGAGTAAGTGTGCTGCGCGTCGTGAAATAGATCAAAACACATTGTTCTTTTACAATTTAAGGGAAAAACTAAATGATGGTCCAATTTTGTTGTCATATTTGATCAATTAATCGTGTACTCATAGCATTTTGTTCTGGATTTTTTAGTACACAAACCATTTTACATACTATTTGAGGAATGCGCAATGAATTAGACATTCAGATTTTTCCTTCATGTTCGATACACACAAATATCTCATCTCTGACTGAAAAAAATATATTCATTAATAAGGAGTAATATTTGTGTGGAGAAGTTTCTGGAACGTTCCGTAACGCTGAAGCATAGAGGAATTACATTAGTACACTCTCTGGTACACCTGGAATAATTGGCTACAGCAAGACCAGACCTTGAGTGGCTACACCTAAGAGTGCCTTACATTAAACTCAAGATGAAAATTGAATTGAAGATTGTTTCAAGGTCCTTCCTCGCATTCGTGTCTTATTTAAAAAGACAGGATTGGTGGAGCTGACAAAATAGTCGCAGACAGCGTTCATGTTTTGTGTGATCGACCATATAATACATGAAATAACAAACCTGTGTAAATTTGGGCTTAATCTGTTGTGTGAGTCAGGAGAAAATACTGATGAACTATGCACAATTTTCAGTATGTAAACACATTGTCCTTAATTTTGGTTTTAACAACCGAAATCGACTGTTGCGGTTTTTGTTGCTGTAAGTTTTCAGATACAGTTTTCTTGAATATGACTTCATTTAAATATTTCACAGAAAAAAATAGTTCGAGTATAAACTTTATTATTAGTAAGCTTTTAGACTAAATTATGGTTTTTATCCTCACCAATCCTGTATAATACCTTTAAAGGAAGACAGTTAAGTTTGAACCTTTGCGGACATTTTTTGTGTAAATTTACATTCCATATTTTGTGCTTCATCGGAAGATTTCATACCGAGTTAAGACCAAACCTTAAAGTGCCGGCACTATACAATATATGCAGTCAATATTATTGTCCAATATGCAAAAAAAAAATTCCCCCTTAATATTTTTTCTACACTGGATGAAATTGATATTATTCGCTTTAAAGAAACCAACATTGTTTGAAAATTGCTTGGCTTACAAGATTTAAACCTGCACCAACAGAAATCTCTCAAAGTATACAGGGAAAACAGTGATTTAACGGTGTGCACAACATTGGCACACACCTTACAATGGTCTAAATCTGGTCATGGTGGAAAACTCCCCTTGAAATATTTTTGCAAAATATGCTGTAATAGTTTTTGAGAAATGAGTACAACAATTAGTTTAGATAAGATCTTGCGAAACCAAAACTTGAGGCTCCAATGCCGCAAAACATATTAAAAAAAAAAAAAAATTTCCAGGACTCCAAAGAACCGATTGAGCTTAAAGGAACATTACAGAATTGGTTTTTGCTAACAAAACAGTTGCTGGCAGTGTAAGCACTTTATATAAACCACCATATACATAAACTGACAAACCTGTAGGAGTTCGAGATCGATCGGCCATCTGGGTCACGAGAAAATAGTGCAAAACCGATTACAAATTTGCATGTGTAAATACAATGCATGAATAAAACGCTCATGAGCGATAAACTCAAATCGGAAATTAGTTTGATTTATTTCTCATCAAATATGGCATTTCAGCCCGAAATATTTCTAGGGATGTTTTCTTCCATCATCATCATTAGACCGTGTAAGTTTTATGTAAATCTGTGATCAAAAAGTATATTTTACAATTACCAATTCTGTAATGTGCCTTTAACTTTTCACAGGTTTGTTATTTATACTTCATAGGTTCGGTCACACAAAGTGCGGATAATTTGACAATCAATACCAATGTTGTCCAAGAGTTGAAAAGGAGAAGCAAGAAATACCCACCCTGGCACAAACTTGTGGAGGGCGACTTCCATAAGTAATTTTTTTTTCTAAAGAGCTTAAAGGGATGGTACATGTACATCACTTTTTTCTTCTTCAGAATAGTGCATTCATCTGAAAAGTGCAGGCTATTTGGTACATCTCATAAAGCCATCCTTAACAAGCTCCACCAAATTTGATATTTTAGGCACCAGGAGTTTACGTGACAGGCATGACGGATTATTAATGTACAATGTTATTATTTTTATTGTTATTTCCATCATTAATACAGGAACACAATTAATATGTGTATCCCGAATCGTTAATCTCTTTGATTGATAGTAATTCTTTCCTGCTTCATTTTTGGACGCATCTGATTGTAATTGATGGTCTGGGGTTTATTAAGTACAAGTCTTTTTTTTGTTGCAAAAAGTTGTTTAATGGCCTGGCGTTTCGACCCCCAGCAGAGTCTTCCTCGTCAGACTTTGAGAAAGGCTCTGTCTGCTAGGGTCGAAACTTGAGGCCATTGACAATTTTTTGTGTGCAATTATACCACAGGTCATTATCTAATTCTATTTTGCCTTTTCTCTCGCTGATGACTAAAGACATGTGTATCACAATTCTAGGTAACTGTGCATAAAAGCTTTAATACGTGACATGTTTTGGTGTCGTCTGACGCTTTGCTTAAATTTAGTTACACAGATGAAAGTCCTCTGGAAAATATTACGTAATGTGACCCCCCCCTTTCCTCCCTTTCAGATGCATTATTGTATTGCCAACTCTCCTTCCATCAGCCAGACAATTCATCTTATAGTCCCTGACTATCCAGATACACACAGCACGCTTCTGCTGCTTGCTGTACTTCTTATGTGTGCACTGCATCAAGGCTGTACTCATTCAAAATCCCCAGTATTTTATTTTTGTTCGAATGTTTACATTTTGCCAATCTTTAAGACAACTGATTCATCTGAATGTGACCTAGCTTTCAAGAACACTTTATTATAACATGCTGAATTCTTTCACATTTTGTTCTGATCTAGGGATAAAAATTAAACCCAGTCCCCACTTGAATAATTACATCTTGATGTTGTTGGTTAGTTTGCTGTTTTTTATTTGTATAAAAAAGTCAAACTGTAATTTGTAAGCAACAAAGTCTGCATAAATATTTAATCATATTTGATTAGATATTGTCGAATGAATTGAGTGAACAAAAACTTCTTGAACTTTTTGTTCTGTATTTGCTTGGTGTCACCAAAATGAATATACTCAATAAATTATGCTTCACTAACATGAATCATAGAGAAAGGACTCACGAATACAGGGTTCTTCCAGGATTTTATCAAAACTGCCGGGCATTCTGGATCCAAATTTTGCTTGTTTGGCTGAAGTGGGCTGAATTGAAACGAGGTCCTCAGATCGCTTTTCTGCCTGATGTTTATTTTTGGTTTGAAATGCTTAACTGTGCCATCTGGAGCATTTTAAATGGTTTTGTTTAAATGCTGTTTGTGAATTTGATCTTAAATCCCCCCAAAATAATAATATAAATTTGAAAAAATGGTGCGCATTGGCCCGATACACTGGCTTGTACATGAGGGATTCCTGATTGTTTGCATTGAGTATGAAAGAGGTTTTCAAAACATTTATCTCGACTGTATACAATTAGCCTTTGGTTCAACAAATCATTTACAACCACACAACAAATTCGATCTCCCCTGCAATCTCTTCCCATATTTGAAACAATTTTAGCATATAACCAACTAATCAATAATGAAATATTGCCCACAAAAACCCTGCATGTATTTCATTACTATATTATCCCATGACAAAGAATAATATGAAGGAAAAAAAACCAACCCCCGATCAAGCAAACCTCTAAAATCATTCTGGCACCCACACTCTCCCTCGTGTTATTAATCCACATGACCCGCTGCAGGCATCACCATCTGGCGGCCATCTTGTAGAAGCGGGAGATGCAAGCAAGTATATACGATCATCATAATTCAGCCATGCTTTGACGTGTACATAGTATTTTCTGGGTGTTAATTCACTTGGGTGGTGACTACATGTACGCAACACTGCCATATACACATGTTAGAGCGTGCAAGCTGCATGGCTTTTACCTCATTGCTGCATAACTCATATGCCGACTGAATAAGACCATGGCCACAGATCTGCCAATGACTAAGCATTGTCTCGAACATTTTGAGAAATTGACACAAAAAAATGCAAACCTTTGTGTTGTGAATACTCTCTGTTTCTTCTTCTTCTTTTTTTTTTGCACAAATGGTGTGGGAAATTACAGTCAGAAGTGTTTTCATGTTATGAATATTTTAGTCGAAAAATACTATTGAATAATTATCACTACTTGCATGGAAATGTTGCATGACATTTTTTACAAAACACAAATACACGCTTAAATATTTAAGTTGATCGATCCGATTTTACCGCCAAACAAATGCTTTTTAAAGTAAAAGAAGTTCTTCTCTGAGCAAATTTCGACAGATCATGATGCCGCTTAAAAATATGCACAAACTTTGCATGTATATGCCATGGACAATGAACAAAATAAATGTCACATGCAAAATTGTTTGTACACGGCTAATAATGGGCATGTGATAATGTCAGGATCCCTCGACATTAATTAATTTTTAGTTTTTAAATAACTACCCCTATCATTGGCAGATTTTTCGTTTTGCAACACCTTAAATGAAAGCTTATAACTCTCTTGAATTTATTTTTAAAAATAGCAATATAAAAATTGTAAATCTAAATTTCAGGTCTAATCGACTTAAAATTGGTCCTAGCAATGTTTACAAATTTTTATATTTTTTTATTTTTATTGCTTGTACTCTACTAATTTTGTAATTTTCCCACAACAGTCTCACTGCATCATTTAATACTTGACGCATTTATCCTGTAAACAGATTCATGGCGCAAGAAGCAGTTTTTTTTTTGTCGGAAATAACAAATCTTGACTTTTTTTGTTCCTGCTATGATTTAACCCTCCAGCCGTTTCCAATCCCAATAGCCAGCCGTGAAGTGTTAGGTAAACACTAAACGCACTAGTACACATCCATGTACAGTTCAACGTCATGGCTGTACATGTACTCATATACAAGATCTGCATAAATCATTACAAAACGGCAAAAAACAACAACAATCCAACTGTGAGCTTTCGATTTTCCTCGATCAAACTATGGAAGTAGACTGATAACCAACACGATTCAACTGTTTGTTCCTTTCTCAACATATAACCATAAAACTACAATACACCTGTTTTTTTTTACAAGGATACTATTCAAAAACCGCATGGAGCAATTTTATATGACTGATTACACAAAGGATTCTTATTCTACATGTGTGTGCATAAAACATGGGAGTCCAGGTGGTATTTTAGACTGTTGACAATCGCTCAGTGTGACCATACCATGACCTGATGTTTAAAAATACCTCTCACAGAAATGAGTGAATCAAAACAAACATATTAGAATGTCAACGTGTCTGAGTTGATGATAAATGATGGGTCAGGTGAAGTAGTGGAAGAAGGGATAAAAAAGGGGGAAAATTACCTTAGCCGCGATGTCATTCTTGAGTGCGAGCATCTGAAGTAGCGGATTTGGCATCATCATTAATGGGGACATGATATGCGCATTGCCCAGTCCCAGACTGTTCATATGATTATTGAAACCCTTTGTTGGCTTGTGGGGCATAGCCGCCGCCGCTGCCGCTGCTGCTGCCGCGGCCATCGCAGACGACAACTTCAGGTCTTTCATCATGATTCCAGCGACTCCGAGGGCAGTACTCCGGCTACCTGCTGCCCCAAACAACGATGCGGGTACGTCCGTAGGGCACACAGTATGGGAGCAAGAGATCCAAGCTGAAAACGGCAAACAAACTACTGAATAAAAGAAATCCAACCGAATCAGGATTCTACTCAGACAAAAGACCGTAACACTGATCCTGTAGATTTTATGTTGATATAGCTGTTGTACATCCCATCGTGGTTCAACTATGCCTGGTCAGTAGGAGGTATGGAGGAGTCCGCCTAGGATGTCGTCGTTGGTATGTGTGTGCAGTTGCTAGTGTTTCTCAGTAGTGAATGTTGTCCCCATATGATCCATGTGGGTGATAGGGAGTTCGTTGGCCAAGGCCTGTAGTGTTATACATTCACTCACAGCTGGACTTCCTTGCTAGGCTGTAATTGTCATCTCCATAAGCCTATAGGTCACCGCATGGCTAGGCCAATATTGCCCGTCACCGCTCCACTCTAATACAAATCAGTGTGTGCTTCTACCTTGCATATACTACAAGGGGGGTGACGATGCCTTGCGCTGTTGTTAGCTCGTGGCTAGAGTAGAGACTAACCGCTCACAATCCAGCCCCGCTGCTGCTGCTGCGTAATTAAAATCCGCTGGTCTGCTCTGTACAGTACAAGGAGGGCATTAATAATCAGCTGGGTAGAGCTTGCTGCTTCGGTCAGGATGTAATTGCACACGGGGGCTAGTTCTACGAAGCAGTACCAGCGACATTCACACACACATACATTGTACACATACACACATTGATATACACACACACGCACTGGAGAAGCACAGTCACAAATCCTCACATGTGGCGTTGTTGAGGATTCCACTGTTTTTTCCTCTGTTGTCTTTGTCTGGTTTTTTGTTTGGGTGATGTTTATTTCCCCCCCACACATACAGACATCCTGCCCATTATACAACCACAACTCAACTAGATTGTGATGCCAGAGGACCACCCTGATTAATATGCAAATGGGCAATTAATGTATAAAGAAAAAAAACCCCCATGAGCCATCACCTGGTCTAAGCCTAAAGCACAGAGTCCAGAAACCCCTTTGTTACTACACCTATTGTGTCTCCCCCCCCCCCTCCAGTCCAGCTCTTAAGCAGTCAATCCACCACCCCAGTGGACCCACAACAAACTTTCTTTTGTGTGTTCAGCAGATGGGGCCTGCGCTGGCACACTTCTATCACACGCCCGCAATCAAAATCTCTTAAAAACGCTGGCGATTTGAATGACAATAGACACTCTGATGACAAAGGAATGGCCTACAGTGGCATGTGCCACTTTATGGACTGTAGGCACAGAGCATGGGCAGAGGGGATATGCTAGAGTGAATCCAAATAGCAGTGAGCGTTCGTTCCGAGGAAGAAGGTGGTGGTGGGGGGGGGGGTGATATTTTGTGAATATCGATTCAAGAGATAAGGGAAAGAATTATAATATTCATAATGTATTATGTAATCAAAGCGTCTGTTGATGACTTTAGGGTTTTTCATTCCTCAGGGATTTGCTGTAGCAAATAAGGAAACTGGATAAAGGCTTACACTAATTATTTATAATGAATACAATCAAATGTGTTTTCTCTTCCTTCTAGATCTGGTTTGTTTGAACACAGTGTCTAGCATCTACACTATGACAGACCATGTAATCTTTGTTTACAAAAAGAGCGACCTTGTACATTCCAGGGCCTTTCTGGCAGCCAAGATACTACACTGGCATATGGGAAATGTTACATTTTATGTCATTAAACTCCACATAAATTGAAGAATTGTAAAAAAAAAAAATTACAGCTAAACAAGTTTTGAGATGTGCCCTCTTTCTTATATCAAAAGTTGATAAAAATCAAACGGTGCAAAATCAGATTTGATGTGCCCTCCCAATTGGGCTGTGCACAAATCATGCCTGTAGGAAGTCCAGGCTCTGTGGCTCTCTTTGTAAACATGTGACGTCACCAGTTACATGGTTTGAGTGCATTTCGCAATGTGTGTGTGTCGTCATTGGTCACTGACTGCATTATTAATAATATGTATAGCATCAAAATAATCCCATGAGTCAACATACATTAAATAAAGGAAGGAAGGAAGGTAAAATTGATATAAGGAAAAGCTTGTGTTTTCACTGGCAGCGTTGTTTTACTTCTCAATCAATGTAAAAAATCTTAAACTTGATAAATTACATATTCTTGTTCCTGGTGTAGGATCTGTGAGGTTGATTCTTGTACAATGTCCCCATTTGCAAAGGCTCCCAAAGAACATATTTAATTTAAATTTTTGTTTTCTTAAAGGTATTGTACACTTTTGGTAACAGCTCAAAATCAGTGTCCACATTTTGTGTGATTAAACATATGCATGAACAAACAAACCTGTGAAAGTTTGAGCTCATTGGTCATCGAGGTCACGAGAAAATAGTGAAAAGAGATCTTATGTGTTTTCTGTTTTTTCAAATTATCGCGTGCGATAATTACTATTGTTTTACTCGTTTCTCAGAAACGATAGCATTTTAGGCAGAAATATCTTAAGGAACCCTTTCTACCGTTATTTACTTTAAATCATGTAAGTTATGTGTGAATCTGTGAACATTGTGTTTTTCGATCTTACAAATAGTGTACAGGGCCTTTAATCATAAATATTTAAATGAACATGTGTCTGTGTGAGACAGGAATACACATAGATGCAAAACGTCTCCCTTCAGTGCAAACCGTTATCTAAAATTAGTTTTGAACAGGACTTGGGCATGTACTGAGTATACAGCGCTTATCACACATAAGGGTGAAACACAAATAACACTTGTTATCCCTGATGCCATTTTTGCATCTATTAAACTCTCCATATTAAAAAGAGATTAATTATCCACACAGGGCTTGAATCTCATTTTCTTATGGGCAAGTATGCTTCTATACTCAGCAGAATTGAAACATACTTATCATATATATTCGGTTTGCGGTAACACCATGTGTATAATTATCTACTTTGCTGTGTAGATTTTGTTCTTTTAAAGTAGATAATTATACACATGGTGTTACCGCAAACCGAATACACATTGATACCTCACCATGCATTGCCTCCAAAACCATATACTTATCATACTTAATCCAGTGGTTGTTGGTTCAAATCCTGCTCTAGCAATCTCGGCGGTCTAGTGGTAAAAGACATCTGCTCTAGAATGGCAAAGTTCGCGGGTTCGAATCCCACCCGTGCAATATGCCTGAGGTTTTTTTCTTCTTCACAGGACTCGTACTGAGTATACAGTGCTTTACACACATCAGTTTGTGGGTAAAACTGAATAATACAACATTTAAACGCTATTGGCATTGGTCGTACTTGATTAACTACACTGCCAAGTCATTTGGCAGGAGATGTAGTACACGCCAGATTGAACAAGACTTCTGTTCATGCCCCTTATCAATTTTTTCATTGGACTTTGGTAAACACTTTAATCTCCGTTTTTGTTTGAACTCTCACTGTACATGCCCTATCAAAGGCTGTTCCAATTAAACAGACTGCATAGCTGTATTGGTGTATGTCAGTTGTTCTTATCTAAAATGAGTTCAGATAAACTTGAAGAGATACAGCATTCAGGAATGGGCCGGTTATCTTTTAGCCACACACAGAAATAATGCTGGACAGGATGTGCTTAAAGTAGAGTTGATGTAATGGTAGAGTTAATTTACTGTCAGTTTGGAGAGTGTTTTGAGTACGACTCTTCCCTTGCAAAACAAAGAAGAAGATGAGAAAGAGGTCCCTGCCATACCCACAGGCAGCTCCATGCTTTGTGTATCAAGTACTAATTAGAGAAACCGGAATCCAATAATACACTGCAGAGGTGTATTGACCTAGCCATCCGGTTACAAACATTCCTGGACAGAGATAGCTGTATCTCCCCCCCCCCCTCTCTGCATCTCTCCGTGCATCAACACTGTCCTCTCTGCTTCTTCTGTTACATAGCGGGGAAAAGGAGGAGAAAACTGTCTTCCCCTTCTGTGTGCCATCCATGCCATCTTCCCCCCTCGTCAATACGAACCTAGAGGCGGGCGAGTGGGCCTTCAATGTAGGAATGAGATTCGGGCCTGTGGGGGCTCTTGTTGGTGTGTGATTGACACAAGATGTTGATCTGGGTAAGAGTCTTCCCCCTTATACTCTTGCCCCCCCCCCCTTCTCCCTTCTTGATCGGTCGGGAGCTTTAATGTTGATCGAACGGGGCCTGAGTAACAATGAATATTCTGATTGACTAGACACATCTCTTAATGAGGAAGTGCATTTTTTTTATAATGTGCACTTTTGGTTTCAGTGTTCAGTGACCTCAATTAACTACCCCGAAAGGGGTATATTAGTATCCTGCCTGGAACCCAGTTCTCCCAATGAGGATATTAATGACTCCCAATCAAGGAGAACTCTGAAACGTCTGTGCTCCTTTATACTTCAAATAGGGAACACAGTTTCATTGGCACTAAAAACTACCCCAACCAAGTTATACTTTTCCCCAATCTCAAAAAGCTACTTCAGCAGGAAATATTGCTTAACAGCTTTTTGCTAAGCACAAATTTGCAGGATCCCAGTCACAGATGGTACATGTGACAAGGTATTTTGGCTTGTAACCTTATTCTGGTAAGCATTATATTGTTGTGCTTGCAGCTACTTCTTGTGCTTAACAAGCTCCATGAAATTTGGCCCTAAAGCCTGTAAGCACAAATACTTGCTGAGCATAGAAAAATCCTGCTTAGCAGACACAGGCAGCCAGCCAAAGTTCCATGAAGTTTTACACTGTTACGACTGATGCCCACCCATATTTGAAAAAAATAGCTAAGCCAACATTGCTTAGCATAGAAAAATCCTGCTTAGCAAAACAGCAGCCAGCCAAAGTTCCATGAAGTTTACACTGTTATATGATGCCCCACTATTATTGAAAACTTGCTAAGCACAATACTTGCTAAACATAGAAAAATCCTGCTTAGCAGAAACAGGCAGCCAGCCAAAGTTCAATGAAGTTTACACTGTTACGACTGATGCCCCACCCATTATTTGAAAAAAAATTGCTAAGCACAAATACTTGCTAAGCATAGAAAAATCCTGCTTAGCAGAAACAGGCAGCCAGCCAAAGTTCCATGAAGTTTACACTGTTACGCCTGATGCCCCACCCATTATTTGAAAAAAACTTGCTAAACACAAATACTTGCTAAGCATAGAAAAATCCTGCTTAGCAGAAACAGGCAGCCAGCCAAAGTTCCATGAAGTTTACACTGTTACGAACGCCAGTAACGCCTTTTACTTCAAGCTAGATGAACAAAAAAATCATCCAACGGTGACAAATGTTCTCCCGTCATTATCGTCCTCCTCAACCATTTATTTTTCTCCCAGGAGACAATAATGAAGTGCTGTATGATTAGTCTTATGTCATCTTATTCATAAAATGATTCCGCTAATTCTGACCACGCCAGGCTGCCCACATTAATTCATCCTCACAACCTGACAAGGTCGTCATTTCTTCATTCCTTTAAAACAAATTCCGACGATGCAATTAACTTTTTTCCTCCTTTCATCAAAAGACCCTGGTAAGTGTTCAACCTTGCCGACAACGGGTCAAAAAAAATCTGAACAGTTTTGACTCACTGGTCACACCTCGGCAGGAGACGGGCCCTTCAAGATGCAGAAAGAAAATAACTTGGGAGGATCTTCACATCAAAGTGTGCCTTGTGTTGGCTCAATAATTTTTAATTCCAGAGTATCAAATTATTCAACACATCTTTCGCGGCAAACACAGTCTGAGGCCCAATGGTGGCCTTGCTCACTGCAGAATTCTGCACTTATGGCCGCCATTCTCCACTTGCCGGGTGAGTGCAAAATTTCAGCAATTCGCACTTAGCACCGTCAGGCATTTTGCGTGTAGAGCCTCAAATTGGGGACAAGCAGTGAATAGAAGCATCATATAAATCTCTGTATTCACAGTAATGTAATGACACTTTCATCCAAACAGATACATAAACACAATACAAATGAAGCATGAAGTCGGGGCTCTACACACACATTGGCGGAACCCGTGCAAGTAGCGAATAGCTGAAGAATGCGTAGTGACGAGGAGTATTTTTTTTATTAGCACACACTAAGCAAACGTGCCTTGCCTGTGAAATACGTTTTACATTATGCATGGATTTTTCATTATGAACAGAACAGTTACAGTGGATCCTGGTGTTGACTTAAACCGCCGTGTATTAAAACCCTCTCATTTTGATTGATGGATATTTTGATAAAACAGGGATCTCTTCATTTGTTTTATGATGAATGAAATTTCAATAATGCATCGTTAAGTTCATAATTTAGTGGATTAATTCATGAATTCCACGGCAGTTAATACATTTAAAAGCCAAGGTTTATGCATACAATCCAGACAAGAAAACAAACCGAGAAAAACAAACTCCATCCCGTAACTCCGCAGGACTAAAACGAGCAAAAGATTTAAGAAACAACTTAGTTAAGAAACAACCTGGTTAAGAAACAACCTAGTTAAGAGTATTACAAAACGTAATAAAAGGTATAAAAGCAGACAACCTATTTAAAAGGGAGGAAGTCTACAACAATTTTATACACAAGATGACAAAAAACAGCAAATAATTGACCGGTAATACGAGGTCATACTTGAAAAACAACAACAACAAAAACAGTGTAGGGAGCTAAAACTGCACATCGGCCGAGGGATTTCGCAAGCTGTTAGACTTTCCATCTCATTGTGTTGTCACTAGCTATTAGAAGTGAGAGTAGAGACACCCATTGTTTAGATTTTCTTGGGTGATGAGACCTATACAATCTTAGTTCAGTCTTAATTCAGTAGTAATTAGCCTCAAGTGTTGGCTTAGTAGAGTCCACCTCAGAGGCTAAATCACAACACAACACACACACACAGGCTGAACAGAAGCAGTCTATAGTCTTGTGGACAAGTCAGTAAATGTCGGTCACGATGACAGTGTAACACAGCTCTCTCTCTCTCTCTCTCTCTCTCTCTCTCTCTCTCTCTCTCTCTCTCTCTCTCTCTCTCTCTCTCTCTCTCCTCTCTCTCTCTCCTCTTCTCTCTCTCTCTCTCTCTCTCTTCCCGAGACTCTTTGCGAAGCTACTGCTGTTCTCGCGAGACTGCCGGTTCTCGTAACTACAGCCCGGCAGTAATCCGAAGACAGCAGTCTCCTAAGAGGGCAGTAGTATCGCGGCAGTTGCGTGAGAGTCGTTACGCTATCACCGCGACCAACATTAAACGACTTGTCCACAAGTCTAAAGCAGTCAGGTGGAAACAAATTTGCTTTGGAGTGAAAAGCAAGGAGCAGAGAGCAGACAGAAGATGCACAAAGAAAAGTACTCAAAACAGAAGATGGAGAGAGGGAGTTGGTGAGAGCATGAAGGGTAGCTCTAGCATAACTCCAAATACAAGAGTGCAGACCAAGGTTTGCCCCTAAGCTCCAACTTTTTCGCTGACTAGCCAACGGGACCCGTTAGTTTGTCCTTTCACTAGTCCCTAAGCTTTTTTCCACCAGTCAATATTTCAACAACAAAAAAAACTAGTCAGCCGACTACTTGGAGAGAATTTTGACTGCTCCTCAGGTGTTTTGGCTAGCTTTTGGCCAGTGGATCACAGTTAACAGAGAATGCTGCCAGCCCCCCACAAAAAAACCGGGTAAATCAATTGTGGAAATAAAAGTGAACAAGAAAAATTACATGGTCTTTCTCTACATAGTTTGATGCATTTTTTTTCTTCCATTATTGTTTATCATCTGCATTGCATGTACACAAGGCAAATTTCCTTCTGGAGGACTAATTCAATGAAATGAACCTTACTTAATTGAATGCCAAAGGTGCAATCTAAAAGTATTATTTTCAAAAAAAAAAGAGAACAAAAATCAATTATCAATCAATAAACCAATTAATAAACCTATCAATCAAATCACTTTTCTTTGATTACTTGTGTTTTTATCTACAGCCCACAGACACGACTGGACTGGGAATTCCAAAGTAACTTTTTTTCTCTTTCTATCTTTCTCTCTTGTTTAATTACGACATACCGTCGTCGTCGTTTCTACCCGGCAGTTGTTTTCAACGTAACACACAAAAGAAAAAAATTCCTCCATTAAAAAAAAATTAATGAAAATAAAAATTTCCCAGCGAGATCCTTCGGGAAATTTTTTTTTTCCCAGGCTGCTCAGAGGTCGGCACAAAGCTGTTTGGTTATGGAAAAAAATCGCACGACTCCACTTACGCCGTTTCCAAAAAAAAATAAAAATATGCCGGCGTTTTAACCACCCCCCCCCAAGAAAAAGAAACCTTGAATGCTCCAACACTCTCACTCTCTCTCTCTCCTGGAGCCGGGAGTTTTTATTAATTAACGCATTAAAGCATTTTACCCCCTACAATGAGGTGTGAGATGTATAGTCGATGCTTCCTTCGGTTCTTCTCTTCTTTCGGGTTGTAATTATTTCGGTGGACGTGATGGACGGTACAATAGTCGTATAATAGACATCGACATTGGGAAGACCTTATAAATATTGATTCAAACCAGCATGAAAATTAGCGTTTAATAACTAAACAATAGCAGAGTGTTTTTTTATCAATTTGAATCGGACAATTTAAGTGGATTTTTGTACGTCAATGCTGAGGTGTATGGACGTCACTGTTATTTGTAGTCTCGGGGGGGGGGGGGGGGGGGGGGGAGACAATCTCTTAAACCATTACTTTTCATCCATCTGGTACGTACTGTTAATCATTTGTGTCAAATGACCCCCAAATTATATGTTCATAATTGTTCAAGTTTAACAAACCGTTGTTTACTCTTGCATCCAACTACCTCACATTGTCTCACTACAAACCTCACAAGCCCTGGGCATAAATTCCATGACGATGATCACCAACAGAATTCTACAGTATACAGCGCCCTAAAAAAGCATGTAATTCTACAAGCCGCAAGTGCAGAATTCCACACACAAAAACTGGGCCTTGTTTAAAACTAGCAGCAAATTTTGAAACTGTCTGGAAAGTAACTTTTTGTTTTGTTTTAATAACCCCCCTCATCGCCCATTTACATTTAGCTGAAACGATTTCTAACTTTCATGTTTACGGAAAAATTATTCAACCACCACAAATCGGTTACTGACAGTAAGTCATGAAACTCTGAAGTACACCGAACCCACCAGACAACTTCCACAGGTCTAGTTTTACACCTAGTTCTGCGTTTTTTTCATTTACGTTCTTGCCATCAGTGTGTAAACTGCCGTGTAAGTTCCCCGACAGCTACTCAGGGTTTCGAGGCCTAATTAATTTATGAATATTTGATTGATTTCTCCAAATAACCCAAGTTCTAGCCTGGTATACATGGCTCATATTTGGCATCCGTTACAGGCTACGATTGCAGTGAGAATTAGGTCGGTCTTCACCGTGGGAAATATGTCCATCTTTCCAGGGGGCTGCATCGTTGGGTTTGCCTGGTGAGATCATACTGCTTGAGTAAACCAATAACGCCAATCGTTTCAGGCGACAGATTCACCGGAGGTGTGCTCCATATTTTTAAAGTGTTACACTGTTAAAACGCCTGGTCTTCAGGAGTGAACAAAAAAATAATAATACAAAAATGAGACTGCGAGCAAAATGTTTCCATCCCATGAAATATGAAGAAATTCACAGCGAGGTGATTCACGAGTGTTAGTTGTGAAGTCGAATGTTTTCAATTTTGCTGAGAACGACAAAAAAAAGTTGCGATCTTTGGTGTACACACAACATGTGCTTTAACAAACTAACAGTAACACTGAAATGAGGCTAATGTAAACTGAAATGGAATGGAAAGCCATTGTTATTTTATCATACCATTCTCAAAGGTATGATAAATCTTTGGAGCAGTCCTCGGACATTTAACTCCCATCATCGAGTTTGCACACATGTCAACCAACCCGTGAAATTTCTACAAAAAAGGTTAGGTGGGTTGTGTTTTTTCGAGAAGACCCCCGAGTAAAAGTTTACGTTTTCTTGGGAATGTCGTTCAAAAAGTGCTGATTTCAATTTTGGAAATCTAGGGGTAAGAGTTATTGCCGGGAAAAAAAATGTAAGAAAACATGCTCTGAATCTTAAGAAGTGTGTTAAAATGACATTTCCACTGGAGTGGAGTTGTAGATTTTATGAACAGTCCTTACTGCTTTAAAAGTAATTCAAACAGTTTCTCTTTTTTTTTTTTACCTAGCAGAAATTAAGCGCTAGCGGAAATAAATGATTTCAGATAAAAGTCTGGACTTTCTCATCTTTGTAAATCGGACAAAGAATATGGTGTTGGGAGAAACGTTTTCTTTCAAATGGAAATACCACTGTAGTGCAAACATCTGATTTCAAACTCATGAGATCAAAACTAATTGTTAATATAAAATTTCTTAAAAAAAACAGCATTTCAGGCGAAAACATTTCAAGGCAAGTTTTCTCACATGACCATCTTTACACAATGTCAGTTAAGTGCAAATCTGTCGCCATTTATAGTCGTCAATCTTACCAATGTCAGGGGCCGATTTCACAAAGAGCTCAGATCGATCTTAACTGCGTATCATAAATCTTAATGCCACGCAAAGTGTGATGTCACAATACAAATCACTATGGTTATTGTTCACGACTCATCTTCAGATGAGTCTTAATGATTTGTGAAATCGACCGAAGGTCACTCTTTACAAGAGAAGTGAACTTCATGAAAGAAAACATTCAAATTATTTCAGCCCATTCTTCCCCTAGCTTCGTTATAAAAATAAACACATCAGAACTGAACAGTAATCAGCGATTTCCAGACACAAAAAACCTCAGCTGTTTTAAACATACTTGCCTCTCTATTTTCATGTTAAACAACACATTAATCAACTACAGTGCCAGGCATTCAATTTGAATGCTGTACATCAAAGACGATAATGCGATCACAAATCTTGAAATAACAACGCGGCTTTTCTTTTGTAAGAAAAAATATATAATTCTTTCCTTCCTGCATACATAATGAATAAAGCAGATATTAAAAACTCAGAGCAAAACTAAGAAGTATATACCCCTTACTAGACTGACTCCTACATTGTGACCATTGTACAATGTGTGTTAAATGCATATTTCATAAATGTACTTCACATATGTCAGAGTATGAAGGGGGGAATGTTTGCATCAATATCAACAAGAAGGACTTAAGGCTCTATGACGTTCTAACCAGACACGAAAGTACAACATTCTGTCCCAGCAGAAGGTCATCAGCAATAAAACAGCTTCTTTACCAATTTAATTCATAAAATTTAAATGACAACACTTACATATATTTCTTGCTAGAATTAGTCGAAAAGCATATTTCTATATTACCATGTGGAATTTAACTTTCCTACAGTGACTTGTCAATGGCGGACAAACGATCAAACTTTCACACTCGGTTTCCTTGGCACACAATTTTGCACACTGAAGACGTGAAGTGCTCAGGAGTTTTTTGCTGAGCACTTGTTCACTAAGAACTTCTGCTGGGGCACATGGCAAAATGTTTTACCTTTTCGTGTATTTGAGCCAGATGGGTGAGAGAATACTGTTGAAAAAAGATCCGAAACTAAGATCCAAATGTTAGGGTGGGCTGTCGGTTTGGCGTAGTGGTATTTTTTCCTCACCTTCCACCTCTGGGACCCCGATTCGAATCCCTGCCGGGGGCACTATGTGGATTGGGTTTTCAGTCCTAAATACCCGATTGCGTGGGTTTTCCTGTGCAACAATTCTCCGGGGTTTTCCTCCCACATCTAAAACTGAAACTTCCTTCCTTGTCTTCTCTCCATGGGGATTCTTAGCTAGTATAGTGATTAAGTTTGCTTTTTCTGAGAGTCCTTGGCTTTACAACGGGGATTAATACATGAAATGAATGAAAGGAGGAATGTTGAAATGATGCATTTCAACATTTTGATAACCCCCGTGAGTTGTAAATTCTAAGGAGCCTCTGGGAATAGTATCCTCAATGCTAGAGAAGAAGATCAAAGGGCAGGATTTCTTAATAAGATCTCCAGATCTGAAGAAAATAACAGCTATTTTGTTTTCACAGAGCCAGCATCATAAAACAAATCTGAACTCAGATAAAAGTCTGAACTTTCTCATCCCTGAACCATGAAGCCGATTTTGTAATGCTTTACAATTTAACAATTAAAGACTCAAATCAATAGCCAATATGGGCATGATCGATGTGCAAAGGATTCTGGGTGAAATCCGAGTCCGACACCAGCAACCATCGTGGTGCCCTAATTTTTAAGCAATGCGGTACACAAACATGGCATAGTTACATGTAAACTACAGTATGGCGTCCATACTGGCAGCTTGACTTATTTTCTTAATTGTACTTGGTTTCCCAAGATGCATTGCGGTATATTTTGTTAAAATGGCGCTTGTGCATATGGCCTTTTCTACTTTTCATAAGCTGAAGCATTTAGACAGCAGCAATACAATCCATAGGGGGTTTAGTGTTGCACTCGCGCCACAGAAAAAAAAATGCCCCTCTCTAGAGCAGTGCTGGTTACGAAACATCAGTTTTTCGTAACATTTCTTTTGTAAACCTACAACAATGAATTTGTCGTGATTGTGAACCGCTTGAACAAAACGGCGGTTGCCTTTAAATCAAATTAAGAACCGATCAAGACTACTGCATACTTTCCCCCCTGCTCTGTGTTAATATCGTATTAATAATCGAGCACACTTAGCGAGAAGGTCTTCATTCAACCATTCGAACCCCAGAGAATTTGCAGTTGAAAACATCACACAAAGAAGGATCCATGCACAATGAACGCGGCAGAGCATAACAAGCTTTGTGGCACATTTACTGCACTTTCTGTAATCTTATTTCACCCTAAATTGAAGTGAGTGTAGCTGCACGATCTAACAATCGAAGAAGCCAGCCAACAATGTAGCACACCATGAATAAACATGAGGGACCTAAGTGGTGGGTTAGAAGCCAGCCAACAATGCAGCACAACATGAATAAACATGAGGGACCTAAGTGGTGGGTTTAGAAGCCAGCCAACAATGCAGCACATCATGAATAAACATGAGGGACCTAAGTGGTGGGTTTAGAAGCCAGCCAACAATGCAGCACATCATGAATAAACATGAGGGACCTGAATGGCGAGTTAACAATATGTAATCATCAATAAACATGATTGGGTTTGTGTACACAACTGTTAAGTGGTCCAAAGTTTGGCACTCGAAGGACTTGAGATTCCCATACTGCGAGGGCGCTCTTTGCATTGTATTTTGCTGAATTACACTAAATAGAGAGAAAACCATGCACTGAGCCTCATGAATAAGTTGTAATCCCACAACTTCTTCGGCAAATAAAAGTTTTGAAGGTCATAGCTTCTATAGATTGTTGAAAAATGGTCCAATACTCAGGCCTGGAATTACCTGGAGGCCACAGAGGCCATGGCCTCCGTTGCCCTGGTCTTGGCCTTAGTACCCCTTCAAAAGTTTTCCATAGACTTTAAGATTTTCCAATGGAAGTGCCCTTTACAAAGTGAAATTGGCCTTGCCTTCTCCAAGATGAAATTCCAGGCCTGGATACTTTGCCCTTGGTGGTGTGGACCTGCAACCTGGAGCAAATGGGTAACCCTCTAAAAGTGGCCACAGTTTCAAAGCGGGCCCTTTTTCCAAGATCTACTCTACTCTGAAATTAATTTTGGATGAGCATAGCTTAAAAATTCAACAACTAAACCTAATAAAAATTGAAAAAGAAAAACAAATCTGGTTGACAGCAAATTTATTAGTATTAATTTATGAGAGACTTTTAAAAGTATTTTTGAATATTGTTAGCATATCAAACATTTGGATATGCCACAATGCACAAAATACATGCAAAAATTGTTTGTTCATGGTTGACGGACACAAGATAATGATCCTGACAGCCAATTAATGTTCAGTTTTTAATCAAATACCACTTATCACTGGCAGATTCTTTTTTCTTGAAACTATTTAAAATTAAAGCTTACAACTTTCTTGAATCTATAAACATAGCTATCTAAAATTGTAACTATCAATTTTCAGGACCTAGAATCTTTTGTTGAGCAGTTACACTATTGTTTTAGTAGAGGTCAAGGACACGACCCACTTTCCTTGAAGCCATACCACATAGTGTCTAACCCTGTAACTTGTTTTGTCTGCACCTGACTACATACAGTACTACACAAAACAACCACAAAGGTTTCCTTTACACCCGGCATCATAACCTATAATAAGGTCACGTGCAACAATTATTTCCTTTTTAACACTAAGAATAATATTTCCTTAAATTTGAACAATGCCGTCCACTGATAAGGTATGTAAAGTTGTAAGTTTTACAATTCAGCACGAAACTACATGTACACGTTATGTACAATGTGTTATCACACTATGGTGAGTTATCAATCAATAAAATAATTATTGAAGATCAAATCTTGAAGTCTGATTGGCCAGAATTTATAAAAACCTTCAACGCTATTGTTTTTTGGGGGAGTAAATCCATTATAGGCTCTAGATGTCCAAGCCATGGACATTCAATCAAAGTAGGTGATCCGGCTTTGTGAAACATAATAACCATAAGACAGTTCATGTTTTCCCAAGGATTTGAGTTTTCTGTTAGTTTATCTCTAAAGCTCTTAAGACTCACCCTCTATCCGATGTTTACTTCCATTAAGTGCGCTATGATCTTGATGGAGCAGCGTTCTAAATTTTTTAATTGTTATGTTATGTTAGGATACTTGGTGCACATTCATTTGAGCTTATTTCAATCGCGGTGTGACTGAAATAAGGGTGACTCGGGGCGGGGGCGGGGGGGGGGGGGAGAAGGTTCTTTTAATGTTATTTTATGCTATTTTCTTGACTATGGCCATTTTCAGACAGCGAACTAAAGTTAGACCCAGAATCGGTTTAACTTTACGAGCGAGGGGGGGGGGTGGGGGTCGTAAAAATTAAAACTACCTTTCGTTCAGGCAGCTCGAAGTTAAACCCGATATGGTTTGTCTTCGGTTTTAAGAGATCAAATAGCACAGTGACCCGACGCAACATTTACATAAAACCCTGCATTTACATAAACAATTTTGTACAAAAGACGCGCGCTTTCACATTTTATGGCGTGTTAGGCAACATGTCCCGAGTCATCAGTCACAGGTGAGGACATAAACCAGATGTGGTCAACTTTATTTTGTCCACACACCGTGCTAAAAGACAAACCCGAAGTGGTTCAGCGTTAAACCACCCTCGCCGACCGATTTTAACTCATTCGGGTTCAACCTGACTTGTTTGAGTTATAAGAGCGTTCAGACACCCAAAGTTAAACCCGAATGAGTTCAAACTGCCTTCAAACCGACTTCAGTACTGTGTCTGAACGGCCTCTTAGAAAGTTCCCAGTATTTCAAATGGAGGTATTCGTTGTGAGGAATGTCATTGCCGAGCGGGTCTAGTGCACTGCACTAAAGTTCTGGTGTTGTCAGAGTGTGGGTTGTGGGGTTCCTGGTCATGGCACTTGTGTCCTCCAGGCAAAACACTAATGAGACTGTATTAAAGCCGTAGGTACTGTGTGTTGCATAAACGCGCGTAAGAGAACCCAGCACACAGAGATTTGTGTTTCTGGCTTGGTTGGCTGCAGATTGTACCACATCACCAATAACCCCTAAAAAAAGTAAGAAGGTTGACTATGGGACTGATAATTCAAACTTAACATACCTTTTGTTCAAATACAAAAGTGCTTAAAGATGCCCGTGTCGATAAAGCGCTACATAAGAACTCAGTATTATCATTTATAACTATTAATATTGTAACTGATCTACACTTTGAAATCAGTGGCTTGGAACTAATGATTGGAACAGGAGTGGAACTACTGTTTCATTACTTCTTTATATACATGTAAACTTTCTTTAGAGTATTAATAATAATTTTGTTGATGATGTTAAAAAAAAGGAACAAAATTTAACCTCCTCTTCATAAAGCAAGCTCAAAAATGTGAAAAAGATAACAAATTTCTCTTGCAAAAATTGTTTCAATTCCATGACCAATTTCACTGCTACAAGCCCCAGGCCTTGGCAGATATTTTCTTGAAATATGAGCTGTGAAACCTCCTACTCTGCGTCGAGTGTGAAAACAGACTCCCCACCTACACTGCTCGGGCCGAGTATACACGGCAAGCTTCCATCTAACTCTAAAAAAGCACGAACTGTAGACTCAACCCTTGAGTTTACACCTCCCCTACATGATGTGTGATCTTTCCCCTCCCATCAACAACATTCATTTCATGCCCCAACACATCGAGTCTCCCTCAGGGAATGTGAACATCAACACATCCATGTACCCCATTGTTTACAATGGGTTCCCGTTGTCGGGGTCACTACTCTTTCCACTGAGGGAATGTTCTTCTATTTCCCCTCTCTCCTCAGGCCTGGAATTACACGGAGGCAACAGAGGCCATGGCCTGCGTTGCCCCCCTGGTCTTAAGCCTTGGTGCCCCTTCAAAAAGTTTCCCATAGACTTTAGGAATTTCCAATGGAAGTGCCCTTTACAGATTGAAAATGGCCTTGTCCTCTCCAAGATGAAATTCCAAGCCTGCTCTCTCCCTCACTCTCTCTCTCAGTCTCAGTTTTAAAGGGGTGCTCCTTAACCCGCAATTAAGGTTAAAGGAACATTACAGAATTGGTTTTTGCTAACAAAACAGTTGCTGGCAGTGTAAGCACTTTATGTAATCCACCATATACATAAACTGACAAACCTGTAGAAGTTTGAGATCGATCGGCCATCTGGGTCACGAGAAAATAGTGAAAACCGATTACACATTTGCATGAAATCATATAGGTTCAACAAATGAATAAAACGCTCACTGAGCGATAAACTCCAATCGGAAAACTAGTTTATTCATTTCTCATCAAATATGTTATTTCAGACAGAAATATTTCAAGGGATGTTTTCTACTATCATCATCATTAGACCGTCTAAGTTTTATGTAAATCTGTGATCAAAAGTATATTTTACAATTACCAATTCTGTAATGTTCCTTTAATTGACATCAGATTGAGAGAGACTAGATCAACGGTTCTTCTTGTTTCCATTTCAGCCAGTTTATGCCATCCCGCCCAAATTTTAATTCTTATTTCATCTCTCCCGCTGGAAGGGGTACTCCGTACAGCCTCCAATTATGGCCCGTATGCATAAGCAAGTACAGCCAGGAGGCCAGTAAGAACACACTGTTTTATAAATTTTGCTGCAAATCTGATCAACCTAATTCAACTTCAAATCCGAATCCTGCTGCTGTGGTTCTCTGTAAAGTGTTCTGATAAGAATGTTACTGTCGAGGTCACATCGTCGTTTCTGTTAAGAAGACATTGGCACTTCTCTCATGAGTCATGGAATGATTATTTCTACACCAGTGAATGGAAAATCGGCTGAAGGTTAGGGGAAACCTACAGTCATGCTTATAGCTTTTGAGCTTCAGTACATGTTTTTGTTTGTTTTTGGTATTTTTAATTTTTTTTCAATCGCTTTCTCCTTCTTCACTGTTAATCAGTCTGTCAAGCTCCATTACTGTCGTCATTATCCTGTTGGAACAATCACCAAAATGACATCGCCATGGAGATTCCACATAACCTTAGTTTAACGACGTCCCATACCTCATTGGAATAATTTCAGATTGAGCAACAATCGTTTTAAGAACAATCGTTGATTATATGTTACCATGGAAACAGGGTTTTCTTTTCAGGACATTTTCGTCATTGATGGGGTACTCCATAGTTTCGACAACAATTGTAGATCGGGCATTAAATCAGCAAATGATAACCACGGCAACGCGACCCGCCTCTTAAATAACGCCTTCGCTCACAAGATAATCATAAAGGAACAGACAGAATATAAGACAAGTATGATCCATGACTTCTTAGAAGAGAAGATCCATTACCATCCACTGCCTCTTGCCAAATACAACCTCCTTGCACTTCTCCTGTGAAATTAAGATTGATAAAAGCCGACAGCTAAATTTTTTATTGGCGGTGTCTAGTTTCCAGGGAAATAGCCCCAAAAGGTTACAATGGTTTCACTTCTACCAAAAAGGTATTGCCAGGTGCAAGTGGCTACTTTTTCTCATTTTATGCAACAAATTCATGGGGATACACTCAACAGACCAAAGAGTAATTCACACCAACATAGATGTACAGCGACCATCCAAACTGACACTGCGAGAAATGTCAGATAGGTGCGCTCATTTAAACTCAAGCAGTAGACCATGATACATCGTTGAACATCACCCTCACAGGAACAGGCAATCCCAGTGGCGGCACCAGACCTGTTAATCTGGGGGGGGGCAAGAGGGGGGCAAACTTAAATTTAGGGGGGCAAACAAAAGTCTATAATGTACTGTATAAGCCTACAATTCACTCCAGAAATAAGATTTTGCACTGTGTGAATGTGACGTGTTGTGCGAACTGCGTGTACAATGGCTGCTTACGGTTTTGGGCAGACAATGCATTTCTATTTATAGCAAGTTTCCAAGCTTGTACAGATAAATAAATCCACATTTTATTAACATTGCCGGAGATGGAAAGTGTATTGGGCTTTTTTGATGGTGCCAGCTAATTATGATGGATGAAATTGAGTTTATTATTTACAGCGCAAACAACATTGTAACAAATTGGGTGCAATCGTTTGGGATTAAACTCAATTTCCGCCATCGGGGAAAAAACTGGGGGGGGGGCAAACAAAATTACTGGGGGCATTTGCCCCCCCCCCCCCCCCCCGTAGCACCGCCCCTGGGCAATCCCGAAGCTCTGGGTCATAAAAATAGTCTACAAAAGTATTAAGTAATGTGGAACAAGTTCGGGTGGGTGAATGGACTCTGGGAGTCGACTAGACTTGACCCATAGTCGCTCTAGATGTCACTTGAACGCTGCGTGGTTTGACTAGCTCCTCCAACTGGATCAACCTAACCCCGGAGCACTGTTTCTCAAAATTAATCTGCCAGGTACGACTGTTCTTAAGATGTCGGAGAGGTAAACTGGAGCAATTTTTTTTTTGCAAACTTTTGTTTTCACAGTTAACACTTCAACGCGTAGTCTAGCGATAAATGGTAGGTTTTGTTGAACATGACAACAATCTATCTTTGACTGGACTGGATTTGACTTGTTGAGACGCGTTCGAGTGAAAAACAGACCATGTATGCACGATTTAAATTGCAATAGAAGTGCCAGCACCTGAACATGCTCCTGTATGTAAACAGACAGTTGAAGTCAAATATCACGATCTACACTTTATTAATTAAAGGTAGGGTCATCATTTGATTTTTGTCAACGTACTGCTGACTTTATAAGGCAAAATTATGAAGAGAGGGACAACTAAAGTCATCTGTAAAAGTTTTCAGTCGAATGCAGTGTCTACTCGTTGAGAAAACAGCAAATAACTATCATGGTACTTTCATCAAGAACATCGAATCCATCCACATTTTGTTGAAGTGACAGCGGGTACCAGCCGCATATCTGGCCGCAGCATTCACAAACGGACACCACGGAAATTAGAATCTAAAAAAGCCGCATTCAGGCAATCTTTGGAGATTCAAATTTGTTGACAAAATTTAATTGTCTTCTAATCAACAGGGGGGCACTTCCACCGAAAATAATATTGCAGGATTCTTACTACCATTACCACCTTTTATAACAAGTAGGCTGTCGGATAAAAAATTGGGGGTCATTCAGGGTCATTACCAAAGTATGACCTTACCTTTAAACAAAGTAATCAACCCACTGTAAACATCAAATTTGTGCAAAATACTAGGCAACAATAAGCCAACAAAGTTGAAAACATTAACACCACATATATTCGGTTTGTGGTAACACCATGTGTATAAATATCTACTTTGCTGTGTAGATTTTGTTCTTTAGAGAACTTGTTTTTCTACTACCGCGGAGTAGATTTTCGGAATTCGGGAGACTTCTCAGCTCTGAAAAGAACGGTCCTGCTTATTAACTACTACCTGGGCGGGAGGTAGGAAATCGGCCTGGACTACTACTTTAACTTTGTGGACCGGTGGGACTTCTGGTAATTAACTGCACTGCCGCGGAGTGAGTTCTTTTTGGTCTCAACATGGTGCTACCGCAAACCGAATATATATTGATACCTCACCATGCAATGCCTCAAAACCCATTAACACCACAGTTGAAGAGATAAATCATATTTTTTGACTTCAGTAGTTCTGACAGTAACAGGTTGAATTTAGTCAACTATTAAGCATGAAATCTGGCTTCCACCATTTCAAAAAGGACAAAGATCGTGACGACATTTTTTTCTACCAGCGCAGGCAAACTTTTGCAACACCTGCAAGTTACGGCTTTGAGGTTTGTACCAAGTGCTGTATGTGCTGATGATCTATTACTCTTCAGCTGTACAGTCAAACTGGAGTTAAATGAACTAAGGACTTTTATATTGCCCCAAATGCTCTTAAAATCTGTTGTTGTATTGGCTCTTACAGTTGACAACTTGACGCCGACAGGGAAGTCTTTTCAAGAAAAAGTTAACTGTCATCCCTGTCATACTATGGACCAGAAAAGAACAACCCATACGTCTTGTGCAATTTAATACAATTGCCATCAGTTTATACAACAGATCAATCTCCTCAGTTTCTGCATGGAGGACTCTTTGACCCCAGTCTGGTAACAGATAAGACAAAACAGTTCATATCTGTACTCGGTTTGACTAAGTGGGTGAGTCTAGGGGTTAGACCAGGATGTTGTCATTTATCACTACGGCAAGATCAACAGAACTGACATTCTTGGCAGTGTTCCATCCTCCTGCAGGTGATAAAAGTGCAAATTGGAGTGGTTCCATAACTTACTTATGGGCTTTTGGGGGATTTAACAACCACCAGTTGTTCATGCCTAATAAACAGTTTAACCATGTGTATCTTCACACAGTCTGTCCACAGAGCAAGGGTCTGTCCACAGAGCAAGGGTCTGTCCATGGTCCTTTCTCTATGGTCTGACCATGGTCTGACACACAATTACTTAGTTTTTTTGAGTGAGTAGGCCTATACTGGTACCTTTTTGATACAGTAATTTCAACAACAAATACATAAATCAACCAATCTGTGAAAATTTCACAAAACTATGTGTTCATGCCTAATAAACAGTTTAACCATGACTACCTTCACAAGGTCTGTCCATAGAGCAAGGGTCTGTCCATGGTCAGACACACAATTATTTAGGTTTTTTGAATGAGTCGGCCTATAGTGGTACCACCTTTTTGATACAGTAATTTCAACAACAAATACATAAATCAACCAATCTGTGAATATTTCACAAAACTATGTGGTCATGTTTTAAAAAAATATAAAAACCCCAAAACAACAACAACCACAACTACAACAGCAAATAAAACCTTACATTTTGTGAGGGACTTTTGATGTGTTTAATCATTTTAAATGCTATTAAGTTACAATTTTTGCTGTTCTCAACATTTACTTGATTTCTTTGATGTCTTACAAAAATCTTAGATTGAGGTAAGAGTCAGACATAATGGAATGCAGAAATACTGACTAAGTGACTAAAAAAATTCTTTATAAACAATTACAGAGAAAAAATGCAGGGAAATGTAAACTGTTGTAAATGGTTCATGTACTGCTCCTACATCTGCAATTAATTTTTATTTAGAATTTACTAGACTTGGGGCAGCCATCTTGCTTTCCCCCCCCCCCCCATTCAATACAATATAACCAGACTGAGGCCGGGAGATAGTACAGTCTGATCCCTCTACATCTACAAGAATTGAGAATAAGATAGTATACTATTACTATACCAAAAATACAAAAAATACAAAAAATAAGGGTCTGGAGCACTGGACCCAGTTCATCATATTAACTGCAGAAAAAAAATCGCTGACAATGTTCTGCTCAGCAAAATATTCAGCAGGATACCAGTCACAGACGGTACATGTAATGGTATTTTGGCTGGTTACCTTATTGTGCTAAGCATAATTTTGTTGCGCTTAGCTACTTTATCTATGAAATTGGGCCCTTTTGAGTCATGAGAGTGTGTTGACTTTACTCTCATTGTTGTGTACAGATATAACATGGAGGAAGGAAGTGTTGCAGAGATAAACTGCATGCAGGATATATTTATAATACACTAAATTTGTAATATCCACAAACCCATAGTAAATCCACAGGGTATACAATGGACTTAGAAAGGGGTCCTTCAAATTTGTATGTCTAACTTATGTAGTTTTTCTCCTTTTTTCCTATCACTTTTGAAGGAAAAGCCACACTGAATCTCTGATAAAACACAAAGACCAATGTTATGTATTTTCCCAAAAGTCATTGCCAACTTATTTGATGACATTTTTCAAAGTGGGTTGTAAAACTTCCACAGTGGGTTGTTGAAAAACTAGAGGACTGGAATGAGTTTGCAGTTTTAAAAAACCAACCCTGTATCACCTTCTAGTTAGCTAAACTACTTAATCATCAGGTTGTTCTGTGTCCCAACTTTAGAATTGTCCCAACTACAGATGCGACCGGTCCCAACTTCCGTCTTACAATTGGGACAGCCCAACTGTAACTGGGATAAAAGATCTTTTATTTACCAGCAGAACCAATCATCATGGTCATGTCGGAATTGATGGCGTCAGTTCAGTTCAGTTCAGTTCTATATTTTTTTTTCCACACAAGGCAAATTACATAATGGATTATATAAGCAAACATCTTCACGAATAGAGTATATTTAGGTAGCAATAACAGTAGATAAAGTAACAATGAATAGAAATATAAGGCAGACAATTTATATACATGGGGAAAGACTAGGAGGACCTGAAAAAGCAGTGCCTGTCGGAGTAAGGGCCCCTCAAGAAAGTACAATACACAAAAAGAGCGAACAATTTGATTGAACTTTGATTATTTGTAAACAATTAGGACAGGCACATACAGACAGATACACATGTCATTCTCATAATCCAGGCTAAACCCAAGACGAAGAGGAAGTTAAATTACTTACAAGAAAATTACTCAACAAGGAGTTCCTAAATCTACATTTAAAGGATATATGAACGTGGCTGCTAATGGCAGGTGACATGGGTGTGTGTGATGGAACAGGGAGTAATGTTTTAACAGATTCTTCTCAATTATGAGTTTCTCTGTGTTAAAGTACCGAATGTCAAGTACGAGCCCCGTTTTAAATCTGCCAAGAAAAACTTGAGGATTGAAAATGACCTTCTAGGCCCTCTGACACATGACTGACTAGTCGCAGTTATCCCTCTCTCTGTATCAAAATATCCGGCAGTCATAGTTATAGTTGGGTCATCCCAACTGAAACACTCAAGTTGGGACTGGTCCCAACAACAATAGTTGGGACAATTCTAATCTTAAGTTTGGACGGAACTTTAGTCATTGTTTGAGATTAAAAACAACAAAAATAATAATAGTTTTTAATAACTGCTGATGTTATGAAAGTTTACAGTTCAATTCATGACCAAATTATGTGGGGCCTTCCATATGAATTGGAGGGAAGGATAAGACTTATCTCTTGCGGTCCAGTGGATAAATTAGCAATAAACCTAACTGAAAGATTACAACAAAGGAAACTTATTTTCAAACAACCAGTTACAGAGTGGAGCCATCCTTCATGGTAGAATCATGTACACTGTAGAACATTGACCTCTACTACTACTAGCTGTGCAACCATAGCACAGCATATCACAACAACAAAATGTCGGTTTGTAACCCTATGCTCTATCATTAAAACACTTGTCAAAAAAGCAACTGGCTCGTTTAAACCTGTATACCATAAATTACACACGAATATGTCAGTAAAAAGCTTCCTCCGAAAGTAAAAGTTATATTCTCCTTCTAACTGTGAAAACAAGTCTGCAATCAAGGCCATGGCTGTGATGTTTATGGGTAAAACTAAACAGCCCCAACGGCTGCCTGATATGGATAAGTGGTACTGTGTCTGCACTGCAAGTCCACTGCACTAAGTTCCGAGAGCTAAAACAACAACTATATAACTTACCGTGAGTAAGACCAAAGGCATTTTGTTAGGTTTCAGCCACGCTGGTGATGTACCCACGAGACTCATCCCAAGCACTCCAGGCAGAAAACTCCACGCACAACAAACTCAAATAAAAAAGCTTAAAATCCAGTCGTCCAAACTCTCCTGATATTCGTGTGTGTGTGTGTACGGTGTGTGTGTGCAGATGATCAGTAATAATCCAAATGACGTAGCTGGTCCACCATGAAACTTCCTGCTAGAACTTAGAAGTACATGTGGAGATTTATTACAGGGCAGGTCGTGTGGGGTTATTGTGAACAGATTGACTGCAACAGACCTCTTTCCTGGTATCTTATGCTGAGCATTGACAATAGCATGTGGTGTAAAGACAGCTTGCGCCTCTCTGTTTTAAACAACAACGCCCTTGCTGGGGTGGATCGGGTTTCACTGCCAGATTCACACTTTGGTTAGTGTTGGGGGGGGGTGTCTGTGTGCCAGTAATGTGGATTGTATACCAGTAAGCGGTTGGTGCTGGACCTTCTGGGTGGTGGGGGGCTTAAATACTGTTATGTCCAGAGAAGGTTGAATTGGATAAACTCTCAGATAAACAACTGTCCAACAAGAAGCCGACTGATGAGACCCAGAGTTAGCTCGTGAGTTTGCAGGCAAGCCAAAAATCACTGAAGCATTCACCCTGGGAGAGCGCCAATGAAAAATCAAGTCACTATGATCATGGAGGTAGAATTCATCCAGCCAAGAGTAGATAAATTACTTTCATCGTAGACTGCCAATGAGGCAGACTGGCCTATTACATGGACCCTTGATGAAGTAATCTGCCAAAACTTTCACAAAAAAAGGAACGCCTGATCTGTAATATGATTATAAATGTAATGACTTTGCCAGGTATAAAGCTTGGTGGCATGTACGTTCCATCCGCCATCAAGAAGTAGACTTCCCCCTGTGTAATAACTCCACACCGATGCAATTCGCCCTTACTTTGTCTTCATCTTTTAAGCATCATAGAGGTTTTTGATCCGAGAGTTATACTTTCTTCTTTGAGGATACTTTGAACATTCTTCTCCCGACGAAAAGCTTTTTCAATCAAGATAACATTCCAGTTGTTGACATTCATTCACCACATCTGTGCTTTGCATCTTTAGAAAAAACATCTCCGAGTCGCTAAGTAAGAGTAAGTCTTGTTAATGAAGAGAGTTTGCCCTTGTGACATTCAAGGTTCACCTTTCACATTTTTTTTTTCCGACATCCATCAACTTGCAACCGTCTTTACTTTCAGACATAGTTCTTTGAACAACTTTGAATAAAGAACGATCAAACTTTGTCAAAATGAAAACAAATTGGGTGCACTTCTTTTAAGTAGATACCCTTTCAAGGTAGATACAAATTTTAATAACAGTACATGTATACCAGTCGCTGAATATATACAGTGTAAATTTACGCTAATCTCAGTTTGCGTTTGATCTATGGCAAATGGACAACAAAATCCACACCGTACAATAACAGATGCCATCTTGAAAAGTAAAAAAAAATAGAGTGACTGTCGCCGATTATTAAAATAATGAGGACAGCTCTGTTTCAAATTACCCTAATTACACCGAGTTTGTAACGACTTCATTCAAATCTATGATCTTCAGGCGTCTTCCAAAAAAATAAATAGTTTAAAATGAGCTCCGAAATTTCAAAACAGGTTAGATTTACGACGTGGTCATCGTTCAAGAGGAACATTATCGGTGATCTCATACAATTCCAAACATGGTGTCAGCATGCATTCCACCGATCCAATTCCCATTCCCGTCATCTCAAGTGTCCCTCCGCCACAACTGACAAAGTCACTTTCCTCCCTAACCGACGACGGACAGACGTCGAGAAGAAAAAACGTGAGAATATTGATCAGGGACAACCGATAAAAAAAAAGGCACTGAACAAGTCTCTCTGCCATCCATCCTCTTGCCAGTCACAAGAGTAATCAGGTTATTATTCTTTCTTTTTCTCCTTTTTTTGCTTATCAACGATCTTAGGTCACCACCCATCGGGATTGCCCTGATCAGGTTCTAGCTGGAGCGTGGTTTGGAGTGCCGGCTCCATGGACGTGGAGGACTCAACCTCCTTTACTCGGCCATCGTGGCGTTTTGGGTGTACTCCACCTGGGCATGATGTCACGAAGAAGCTGAAGTTGATCTTTAAGAGACGAGTTAGTCAATGTGTCCACGTTAATTGCTGAGCAAAAAAAACGTGATGCCACAATATAAATTGGGGTGAACCATGTAAATTCATGTCAAGATGAATCAAGACGAATCCAGGGATGAGATTGGACAGATGTGAACAGTCCTGCAAAGATGGCTTGTGAGTCTGGGTCCCCCTGTATTCTAGACCCAAAACCTCACAGATGTTACAATTCAGGAGGTTTACAGACTCGGTGCATCACCAGAAATACAAAACTACAGGCTTAGACACAAAGTGGTCTATTTCTTTCTCCCTGATTCTGAAGGCTCAGGGAGGTTTTGAGAAAAATCCTGAAACCAGGAAAAACCCTGAGAAATCACCTGCCTGGAATTTTATTTCCATGTGAAATCAGGCCCAGGGTTTCTAAGGAGCTAGTTAGGAGCATGGCATGGAGCATACACCTGGGGCCAATTTCACAGAGCTGCTTAAGAAGCGAGTAAAAGCACAATTCTGAGACTTTTAGTTCAAGAGTTTAGAATGGAATGGGATTGAGCTGTTACCATTTCGGTTAGTCCTATATCTAGGGACCGTGTATCTATTTTTTTTTTCTTGGTATCTTTTGGCGTCACTGCAGAAACCTAGATCAGAAAACAAAGCGTATCCTCTACTGCTCTCTTGTTAGACCTGGTCTTGAATTTGCTTCTGTTTCTTTTAACTTACTATCTGCCACGCATGAGACGCGTATTGAGCGTATTCAAAACAAATTCATCCGTTTCCTTGGCAACAACGTAGATATTTCACAAACAACTTCTCTTGCCTCACTCAAAAGTCGTAGGCAAACTATAGACTTGACTTTCCTTTTTAAATGTGTCAATTCTAATTTTAACTGTATCTTACTTTGTTCTCTTTTCCCCTTAAAGTCCCCCGTCCTAACCTCCGTTACCCTGGTCTGTTCATTGTTCCTCAAAACAGGGTCAATGCCACTACAAAGGGCTTCATACACCGTCTCACCTCCCTGTTTAATTCCATCACCAAAACCAATCCTTCCATCGACATTTTCCACCAATCCATCTCTGCCTTCAAAGTTCAAGTCAAGCAAGTGTTCCAGCCGATCCCCCTCACTCATCTTCCCACCCTAGTGTTTAGTTTTCCCCTCTTGCCATGTGTGTTTTTTTTTTTTTTTTACTTCCTTAATTTTTTGTTTCATTTTACTGTTTTTATAATGTTTATATTAATGTTTTATCCGTCCTGTAATTGGCGCTTGCGTTGTTGGATGTTGAATAAAATAAAAAAAAATAAAAAAAATAAAAATTTGCAAGAAGTAGATAAGCACAACTAAATCATGCTCACCAGAATAAGGTTACCGGCCAAAACACCATGTCACACGCACCATCTGTGGCTGGTACCCTGCTTGTTTTTGCTAAGCAAAATATTGTTGAGCATTATTTTCTGCTGAATTTGGTCCTTGACTCAGGATTTTCAGCAATTGGGATTTACTCTACTTGGGTATCTAGGGATTATAGAGAGCATTGATTTATGGCTAAGCACAACAAAATTTTGCTTACCGGAATAAGGTCACCAGCCAAATTACCATACCACATGTACAATTTGTGACTGGCATCCTGCTCATTTCTGTACAGCAGGCAACTGTTAAGCAATATTTTCTGCTTAAGCAGCTCTATGAAATTGGGCCCTGGGATCTCACCATGCACAAGCTAGTGTAGCTGGACAATAATCGCATTTTGATGCCTGAGTTGATAGCCAAGAACAAAACAAAATTGTAAACAAATAAATTACCTTTTTTTTTCAAATTCCAGAGTTATAAAAGTTTTTTGTCTTAAGATTTAAGATATGGATTTTGAGGCATTGCATGGTGAGGTACTTAAGATCAAATGCACAATACCAGTTAAAATGCTCCAGATTGCAAAATGTAAAGCTTTCAAAACCAAACATAAACATCAAGTAAAAAAAATTTCCAAGGACCTTGTGGGGGGCGCTGTTTGAGCTTGTGACATCATAATGACAGGGGTCTATATTAATGGTCATACAGTCAAAGGAGACAAAACTAAGATTTATATCTGAAAATAAAAACCTCAACAATGGCTAAAACAGTTGAGAAAGAGAATGATTTTCAGTACACAGTCTACAATTTGACAAATTAACAGTTTTTTCCTCACTTTAAACAATCACAAAATGTAACTTACAGTTTCATATTTCCCTTTTCTTCCTTATTCAAGAAGATGAGGCAAGTCTAGCTGGAACCAAAAGCACACATTTTAATTGTAGCCATGAAGGAATTTTCTTCCTCCACGGTGTTAAGTTAAAACAGGTTTTGCCGCTGTCAAAATACAGATAAGGACCTGAGCACTTCACCTTGATTAAAAGTGCCTTTGTGTTTCTCCCCTGGTTGAATGTAAATTCCTGAGGGGTGTTGTGAGATACCTCAAAACTTCCAGCTATTCCAATTAAAAAATGTCTTGTGGAGTTCACTGGGGGAGACAGCGGAGATGACTTCAAGGTATTAAAGAATCACCCCAGATGTTTATGATCTTATTAAAATCACGTAGTTTCACACCGTGATTAAAGATTATAAGCGGTTCTCTTGAGTTGACATTTGCAGATCTGTGTTATTTCCGTTTGAATATATAGTTTGAGAAAGAGGATCGCGCTGTTGCAAACTGATTCACCGACCAAAATGACCTACGGTATACATGCAGAAAATGTAACCCTAGCACAGTCCCTTGCTCTTATCTGTGCAGACTTTCTCAAAGGCTAAATGACATTGAAACACGCAATACAAGTAGGCCTAAATGTTAGTGTAACAGAAGCTGCCAGGTGAATTTCGTTCTTAAAACCCTACTTCTAACTTCTTTGGGTGTTCAGGTTGGCTTAGGGGCTTCTTTCCCTGCCTTTCACCTCTATGGACCCTGGTTCGAATCCCACCTCAGACCGGCGCCTTGCTAGGGGGGATACTCTTTCCGTCCCTTCCTGATCACAAATTGGTTTTCCCCATGTTGAGGTTTTCCTCCCACATCTAGAACAGACATTTCCTCAACATCTTCCTCTTCATGTATCGTCGATTGGTTTAATTACCAGAGAGATATGATAATTATATCAACTGAGTCTCCGTAGCGACTCAATATTTATATAAATAATGGCTCACTCACCTGTGACTAAATTCATAAAATACAGATCTTTACCTTGAGTGAATCTTGGTTTGACACAAAGTAAAGAAAATTGAGCCAATGTTTTGCAAGCACGGTCTCTTCTAATAATAGTAATAAGTGTTTGAACTGAGTTGTTTGCTTGCTGGGTTCTGTACTGGCCTGTATGATTAAAAACCTCCAAGACAAAATGTCAACTGAAAATATCCAGTGCTATGCTAAACAGAAGGATCAATATTGATTGACTCTAGATGTCTTTGCCCCCCCCCAAAAAAAAGAAAAGAAAAGAGAAACAAATTGTGAACACAAAACAGGACTCAAATTACACGGAGGCAATGGCCCTCCAATTGCCCCTAGTCTTGGCCTCTATTGACCCCTAGTCTTGGCATCTATTGATCAAATCTTGGCCTTGGTGCCCTTTTCAAAATATCCCCAAGATAGACTTTAAAGATTTTCAAATTGAAGTGCCCTTTGCAAAATGAAAACATGTCCCTGCCCCTTCAAAAGACAAAATGACAGGCCTGAAGTAAGGTTGTAGACACAAAAAAACCTGCTCATTTGTATTCCCGATGTGCTGCTCAGAAACTAGAGACCTTTTCTAAAATATCCTGAACTCATGACAGATCTTATTATAGTGTCCCACATTATCAACAGTCCCTCGTCAACAGGGGACCTCCTCACAGTCCATCTTGCCGTTTCTTGGAACACTGATTTCTCGACAGGGTTAAAGTCGATCAAATGTCGGGGGAAACACGAACCCCGATAAATCTGCTGAGATTACACCACAGCATGGAGATGGATGCCTAACCTTCCGTGATCACACAGATTACCATGGTAACTGAGGAGTGCAAGATTTATTTGCCAAGGCACTTGGGGTTTTCGAGTTAAACCTAGGGCTTTTCAAGAAAAGAAAGAAAAAAAAAACCTCTTGCACGTTAACTACCGTACAAGCTGTATTCAGCTTTAAATATTAGTCTAACTTCACCCTTAAGTGTTCCATGGTAACTTCAAGGGTTCTGAGTGTTTTTATTTTGGTGAAAATTAAGCTTTTTTTTTCTTTTTTTTTTTTCAAAGTGTTTTATTTAAACATCTATAGATGCATACTTCAATGGAAACAATTGAGCAATGACTGATATTGGCAATGCGTCTCCTTTGGCACTTTCTATTTCACTCACTTTTCTATACTTGATTTTTTAAAAGCTTTATTACAAAATCCCTGAAACCATTTCCACATGCCCACTGTTGTCAAGGCACTCAAGGTTTCCTCATTTTTGAAGTACCACAAAGATCGTATGCCCTAATGCGAAATTGTGTTTGAAAAGGAATTTACAAATACCGTCCATGTCAATTTAACCCCCCCCCCCAAAAAAAAAGCTTACTCTTGTATATACTATAACAGGAATAAAATAACTGTCTCTAAGTACAAAAAGTCTCTTCAAGTAATTCTATCATGGATATATTTCCTTCCTTCATGGCTGGATTAAATATGATATGGAAGGTTTGCTGTTGACAACTTGTTCACAACCATTTATTTGGGACCATCGGTGGGTTCTGATAGAACTCAGTAGTGGTGAGCGGAAATCTTGAAATTTCTGAAGAACAAAAAATTGACTTCTTCTTCTGGATGTTGGAGACTCTTTATTGTTTGAGGTCCACCTTCAAGGTGACTGTCCTCAGAATAGGAACAGAAAATGCTCCTGTGTCTAATAACCACCAACCAAGCAATAGTTATCACCTCATAACACACAGAGTGGGCTGATTGTTTCCATCGGTGGGTGGGGGATTGATACCTCTAAGGTCAAACCTCAAGGGGGGGTCAGTCCTTCCATAAGAGGTCATCAAAGATCACAACCAATGTCAACCGTCAGTGGTGTTGAGCTCACCCGTTTGATTATTATTGTTGAGGTGATGCTTTGTTTTTGTCAAAATAACCACGTAATGACCACAGGGCGTTGTATATGGTTGTGGTGGTATCTAAAATGAAATTCGATACAGTGGCTATGGAAATACCTTTGTTACTTATCCCCATATATCTCTGCTCCCTCAGTTGATTATTCTTAAACAAAATCACTGTATTATCAGACTTGTTTATCAAACAAAGGAAACTACAGAAATTAAATAATCATGTTCAAGCGGTCAAACCGGATGATTATGAAGTTGCCAAACAACGATAATACACAATCCAATAAATAAATTCCAAGAGATCTGATGGCACTATAACAACAGCTGTGTAGCAAGACCAGTTTACAAGCCAAAACAAAATGATCTTAAGACAAAATTCCTTCGTCCCGAAGAATCAAAATTTTAAAACATGTCAATCTGTCCCGTCCAAGCAGTGGCCTTTAGTTGTTCTAGAATAATTTACACTGTTTTTCAAATTGAACAGGTTATTATAAACAAGCACAACGCCAACATTAGTAACTGTACGACCAGTGTCTGCACTTTGTGTGACCTATTTATACATGTCATTAAAGTTTAAGCTCAATCGGTCTTCAGAGTCACAAGAAAACAGCGAAAAACCCCATCACTGTTTTTACTGTTTTCAAACATCGGATCATCGGACTCGCAAGATAAAAACTAATTGTTTTACTCATTTCTCATATAGTACTTCAGTTTTCCACCATGAACATCTTCATACATTGTAAGTTATACGTGTAAATCTGTGAAATTTTTGTATTTCAATCTTACCAGTTGCCATGCAGATTCTTTGTGAATGCATGGGACATTACAAACACAAGCTATTTCACCCTCTACCCTAGTCTGAAATACAATCGTTGTTTATCCCATGTAATCAAGTCCACATGGGTTTATAACACATATTTTCTATACCATCACTGATCATTTTTTCCAAAGTCTTTTTGAGGACAGCTTTTTTTTTCTTCCCCCAAGGCGTTGTCAGATTTCCTCGGGTGAAACTGATCCGGGTTCCTAACTAGTAACTCAATCCACTGAGAAGATGGAAATCATAGCGAAGAGTCTAGTTTCCCACCACTTCGCTGAAATTCAACACCCAGAGGGCTAGATTTTTCCCAAACTAATTCTGCTCATAATATACAATCACCGGATTTCTCTGGATCAAGAAGAAGTACATGCATCTTTCGTCAGTTGTACAAGTTTTCATGCTTAAAGGCATTAATACAAGATTGGTAGTGATTTAAAAAAAATAATATTAATAATTTTAGTTTGAATCTTACTGATTATGAAGTTCATACTACAACCAGTTTTTCTGTGAAATATTTCCCTCTGAAATGAAGTCAAACTAGAGGAAACTGCATCTGAAAACTTTAAAAAAAGAAACATGCAACAGCTGAATTTGGTGGTTTTGCAACCAAAATTAAGGACAATGTGTTTACATGCTGAAAATTGTGCATGGTTTTTCACTCTTTTCTCTTGACTCACACAACGGATTAAGCCCGAATTTTCACAGGTTTGTGCTTTCATTTGTGGTTGATCACACAAAACATGATTCCTGTCTGCGTTTAATTTGTCAGCTCTACCGATCCTGTGCTGACCCGTCACTTTTTTGTTCAGAAATTGTTATTCTGCCAAATTGTCACTAACGCCATGAACTGACACATGACGTACGTACGTTATGTCTTTTAAATTTAGATTTTAGCTTTTTACATGTTTATTCATTGTTCATCAAGGTCTACAATTTCATGAAGTTTCAAAGCTTCAAGAGCTTTACCTTTCGAATGTAGATCATAATGCAGGCAACCTTTGTACAAGTGATTTCACAAGAAGTCAGTAGCGCACATTTACCATTGTAATGCATGGTGCAAACTCTGCTCTTACAACAAAGTTATTACAACACATCAAGTATTATTTACAAATAATACTTGATGTGTTGTAATACATTGAAGTATGTCACTTTTGCACCTTAATCAACTTTTTTTCTTTTATCGATTAGAAAATTAGTACTAAAAGAATCAAAAACAGAATATCTATCAAGTTCAAAGCATCAAGTAAGCTAATTTAAAAACACTCTGAAGTTACGAAGGAAAGTGCTGTTTTCAAAAGCGTTCAGCTTTGGACACCGTTTTCTTTTATTGCTGGTTTTCACTACGAACATAAGTGTGCCACTTCCTGATGTCACTGACAAATTGAAATAATAATGCCAAAATATTCATGCTAGGTAAACAAGGCGCAATTTTCATTGCTTTAAATTTCAAGGACATTTTCATTTTGAAATTGGCACTATCAATGGAAAATCTTAAATTCTATGGGAAAATTTTGATGGGGCACCGAGGCCAAGACCAGGGGCAACAGAGGCCATGGCCTCCGTGTATTTCCAGGCATGACAAATACTTGCTGCATTACTGTAGAGTGCAGACAAAATGTTGCTTTTAGTTGAACTAGTTCATTAGGGCCTCGTCACACATGGCAATTTTTACATGCAAGTTGTGGGCAACCAATTCCACTTTATGCAGAGATATTAACACTACGGTTCTGCTTGTGCTAGAGGCATTTTTTTGTTATCCCAAGCTATATCTTGCCATACATTGATCATACTACCCAGAGAAAACTATGTTAACATTGAAATACTAATGTTCTTTCTTCTTTGAGATTGCCAGGAACTATTTGCCTGTAAATAATTGCCTAGGGGTGACCAGGGAGCTGTAGCTCCATGGTGTGGCACCAAAAGATCGAATGGATTAACAAGGGGATTTTTGCCTGGGGTAAGTGAGCAAGCAGGAACTCTCTACTTATGTAGCTATATCCAAATGTTGAAAGTTTTATACTACACTCGTTGAGACATGTCATCACAAATGCAGATCGCAGTGGTCAGCAGCACCATGAGTCTCTTTCCCAATAGTTTTTAAATTTTTACTAAAACCGACACTTGCTGTGAGTGATTTAACTAGAAGAGCCTGTGAGAAGACTGGACACTCAAAATTTATCTTTTTTTATTGCTTTAAAATATTTTTTTTTCAGGATGGAGTATCCATGATGTACTCGTATCTAGTTGAAGCTTGTTTCTATCCAATTTTTCTCAAACAACACAGTTTCTCTTTAAAAGAACATTACAGAATTGGTCGGCATAACAGTTGCTGGCAGTGTAAGCACTTTATGTAATCCACCATATACATAAACTGACAAACCTGTAGAAGTTTGAGATCGATCGGCCATCTGGGTCACGAGAAAATAGTGAAAAACCCATTACACATTTGCATGAAATCATATAGATTCAACAAATGAATCAAACGCTCACTGAGCGATAAACTCCAATCGGAAAATTAGTTTATTCATTTCTCATCAAATATGGCATTTCAGACAGAAATATTTCAAGGGATGTTTTCTACTATCATCATCATTAGACCGTGTAAGTCTTATGTAAATTTGTGATCAAAAGTATATTTTTACAAGTTTTTTTCTTACCAATTCTGTAATGTTCCTTTAATTAAACTAAATTGCAAGTTTACTGCATTGACTTGATAACATCGTAAACACTTGTAAATTAGACTTCATCGCACTTTTATCCTTTTATCGTTCTGCCCTCTTGCTGTGGGGATAAAGTATCCACGATCTAGGTGTAATTTAAATCTTTTTTTTCTGCCGAACTTCCTCCATCAATATGTAAATGAGTTTGCAGCCTTAACGAACTACGTTAAGTCATCATGTTGATGACTACTTGATCTGGATGTAAGTGTATAGGTCTCACTAGCCGAGTGCGAATGAAGAGAGGGTGGATTGCCTTCCCTGTATAGATGTCTCCACTGCATCAATTAAAGTTGTTGAATGTCAACAAGGAGTGTTTTATTGGGTGGAAATGTTACCAGTCTATCCATGGTTGAAATTTTGTTGTTGTTGAAAAGTTGGGTTTGATTCAAAACGAGAAGAAAAAGTTTAGTCTGAATTTTCTTATGATCATAAAAACAATCATTACATTTTTGTATCTACTTTGAAAAGTGAACAATATTTCACATAATCTGCATTTTGTCAAACTGTAGAGACTCGGGCTTGGATCTTTGCTCAGCCCCAGCGGCCTATCCAGGACCGCTGGGATGGGCTAATCAGCTTGCACAGATTCTTGTTCAGGAAGTACGTCATGCGTGCAGTGCTTGCAGTGTGAGTGTGATGCATGATGGGACTGAGCATGGGACTGAGCATTAACGTTAACGTTTGCCCATCCCAGCGCCTTTGGTTTTAAGGCAAGGCGCTGGGGACGAGCGAAGCTTGGATCCTCAACTTGTGTGAAGCTGTGAACCGCACCAAGAGCAACAACATCAGGCCTCAATAACAGTTTTTTCACTATTGTACCTTATCTTGATTCATAGAGAGTATAAAGGGAAACCACCAGAAATGGCAGCTTTGCCAAGATTTTCAAATAAGTAATTTTTTGTTCAAAGAGAATAAGCACACCTGTAGCAGTACTCTTGCCAACATAACCAATGATGACTCTTACCTTGATTCAAAGACAGTATAAAGCAAAGCTGCACCAGCAGTCTTGCCAACTTAAAGGAACATTACAGAATTGGTAATTGTAAAATATACTTTTGATCACAGATTTACATCAAACTTACACGGTCTAATGATGATGATAGTAGAAAACATCCCTTGAAATATTACTGTCTGAAATGCCATAGTTGATGAGAAATGAACAAACTAATTCTCCGATTGGAGTTTATCACTCAGTGAGCGTTTTATTCATTTGTTGAATCTATATGATTTCATGCAAATGTGTAATCGGTTTTTCACTATTTCTCGTGACCCAGATGGCCGATCGATCTCAAACTTCTACAGGTTTGTCAGTTTATGTATATGGTGGATTACATAAAGTGCTTACACTGCCAGCAACTGTTTTGTTAGCAAAAACCAATTCTGTAATGTTCCTTTAACCAAAGCTGTACCTCATCTTGATTCAAGGAAAGTAAGCATACCAATAACAGCCGAGCTTTTTTTCCCCGGAAAAAAAACACTACCAATGTTTTACTTTAACTTTCAGAGTGATATTCTCCAATGACACCAAACTCGGTCATCCACACTCACACTTCAGTCCTGCACTGGGTGTAAAGTAAGCCTTACTGTAGTGTTCCAGCTTGATGGGTTTATGTGTGTGACACCTCCGAGGACCACAAGGTACTTGAAGGTGAACTGCTGAAGGGCACTAAATTGTCTCTTATGTTTAAAGCACGTGTACAACATTGGTAACTGTCAAAGACCATTATCTGCACTGTATGTGACCCATCGCAGTTACATGTTTTCACTGTTTACAAACATCAGATTTTATCACCGTGATAAAGACTAATTGTTTTACTCATTTCCTAAAAAACTATAGCATTACAAGCAAAACTGTTTGAAGGGAAGTTTTCCACCATGACCATCTTTATACCATGTAAGTTATGTGCAAATCTGTGAACTAAATAATTTCAACCATACCAATGTTGTACACACCCTTTAAAGATAAAGTGCAGGAATGGTACCACTGCCAAACAAACAATAATAATAATAATAATAATAAAGACATTTGTAAAGCGCCTAATGCAGAAGCCTCTAAGCGCATAAAGAGAACAATAAAATATAAAATAAGTGAAAGAAACATTACTAGTAAGCAGATTACAAATAAGCACATTCAAACAAATGAGTTTTTATCAGAGACTTAAAACAATGTAAAGAACTAGCCTGGCGAATATGCACAGGAAGACTATTCCAAAGAAATGGAGCGGCGTAAGAAAATGATCTTTGACCATAACAAATGGAAGAAGCCCTAGTAGTTGTGGTAAGCAATGACTGTTGAGATGAACGTAAAGTCCTAGCAGGGGAGTAATGGTGAACAAGTTCAGATAAATAAGCAGGAGATTGACATGTTTGAGCTTTGAAAGTTAACAAAAGAATTTTATAAACTGTACGAAACTTAACTGGGAGCCAATGCAATTTCATTAGTACTGGTGTGATATGGTGAGAACGAGGCAAGCAAGAAACGAGGCGAGCAGCAGTGTTTTGTACACGTTGAATTTTAGCAAGATCTTTATCAGGGAGGCCAAACAAAAGAGAATTGCAGAAATCAAGTCTAATTGTGATGAAAGCGTGAACAAGACGAAGACACAGTCGGGTTTATTCATACATTCACAGTCAGGTATGTTTGTACATTTACAGTACATTGAAAACAAATCATAGACAGACCGCCAACATAGGGCTAAATAGCTAGCATGCACATTAATCTAGAGGTTGTTGGTTCAAATCCTGCTCTACACAAAAAAACAATTTCAACCTCAAAATATTTAAGATTTACCCAGTCAGTTTTCCTTGTGGTTTATTACTTGACATTGAAAACAAATTATTAATAATTTTGTGAACAAACTACTTTGTATGTTGTTTCTTTTAGGTGAAGAGTAGAGAAAAATTAAAGTTCATTTCATTTATCAATTCTGGTTGTGAAGCCAATGACTCTAAGAAAAGTGAACCTAATCACGATACTAGCCAAGAACCCCCATGGAGAGAAGACAAAGAAGGAAGTTTCAGGTTTAGATGTGGGAGGAAAATCACAGAGAATTAGTCCAGGGAAAACCCACACAATCAGGTAGGGACTGAAAACCCAGATTGACATAGTGCCCCCCGACTGGATTCGAACCGGGGCCCAGAGGAGGAAGGTAAGGAAAGTTTCCTACTCTGCTAACCTAACTGCTCCATTTGACTTTGATGCCGAATCTTAAGAAGGAGAGCCCTTTCCATAAAAGGAGCTGGACATTTACCGTAATCACATTTTTGTATTCAGCCCAAACGAATTTCTTTCTTTTTCTTTTTACCTTTTTAATTTTGTTTTCATTATTTGATTTTTTGGGGTGGGCATTTTAAAAAGTGTCACTCTTACACTAAGGTTACAGGAATAACCAGCGTTGGAAAGTAGAGTCAAAACCTTCCGGATATTAGCATACATTTTTTTGGGGGTAGCATCAGGTTAAATAATTTGTTTTATTAAAGTTCACAAATTTTATGAAGGCCACGCCGACGCAAATGCTCCAAGCCTAAATAATTCAGCACAAACTTTGCAGCCCTGGAGTTTCACATTTGAGAGGGCAGTTAGGCCGCCTTCATTTGGAAAGGGTGCTGTCACTGGGACAACTTACAATCTATGGCAATCTTCTGAAGGGGCACCGAGGCAAAGACCAGGGCAACAGAGGCCAAGACCAGGGCAACAGAGGCCAAGACCAGGGCAACAGAGGCCAAGACCAGGGCAACAGAGGCCAAGACCAGGGCAACAGAGGCCAAGACCAGGGCAACACAGGCCAAGACCAGGGCAACACAGGCCAAGACCAGGGCAACACAGGCCAAGACCAGTGCAACAGAGGACAAGACCAGGGCAACAGAGGCCAAGACCAGGGCAACAGAGGCCAAGACCAGGGCAACAGAGGCCAAGACCAGGGCAACAGAGGCCAAGACCAGGGCAACACAGGCCAAGACCAGGGCAACAGAGGCCAAGACCAGGGCAACACAGGCCAAGACCAGGGCAACACAGGCCAAGACCAGGGCAACACAGGCCAAGACCAGGGCAACAGAGGCCAAGACCAGTGCAACAGAGGACAAGTCCAGGGCAACAGAGGCCAAGACCAGGGCAACACAGGCCAAGACCAGGGCAACACAGGCCAAGACCAGGGCAACACAGGCCAAGACCAGGGCAACAGAGGCCAAGACCAGTGCAACAGAGGACAAGACCAGGGCAACACAGGCCAAGACCAGTGCAACAGAGGCCAAGACCAGGGCAACAGAGGCTATGGCCACCGTGGCTTCAGTGTAAATTCCATGCCTGACCTTGCAACATTTGTTCGTTCCATTTTGGTTTTATCCACCCCCCAAAAATGCCAAGGACAGTTAGTTTACGATGATAAAAACCTGCTTAAAATAGAATTTAAATTATTGAGAAAAAAATAGAAAATAAAAAAATAAGGTTATTTGAATAATACAAGTTCCCCCCCCCCCAGGAAAGTCATAGGCTTAACATCCTTGCCTACCCAGAATGAAATTTTAGCATAAAAATATGCTTTTAAAGTGGGCTGTAAGAACCCTCATATACCTAATACTTCATGGAGGCAACAGAGGCGATTGACCCCATGCCCCTGGTCATTGCCTCGGTGCAAGTCAGGCATTTGAATAACCCTCAGATAACAATGCCATTTACTGAGAAGAAAAAAAATGGCCTATCCGTAATAATACAGAGACAAACGAATCCTCACAAAAAGTCCGTGCCACTATAATAATGTAATTTGTGTCGTAAGAGATTTCCAAGGCAAGGTTTTCATCTAAGATCTCAGGGGAAAAACACACAGAGTTAGGAATCTGTACGTCAGAGCAAAAATTAGTTTCTTTTTAATCAACTGCAGTAAGCTGGGAGTGAGATTTAATTATTGCTCCTTTCGGCACAAGGACGAACCAAATCATATGATTTTAATTTATCTCAGATCAGTGTAACCGGACAATTTCATTATTTTGGGAGGGGGTTGGCAAGCAGGGCAAATATATATATAGATATTTTTTTTGGGGGGGAGGGCTATATTTAATGTATCAAACAGTTTGTTTGTGCAGTTTTTGTATCTCATTTAGGGGCAAGGGGAGGGGAAGAGGAGGGCCAGGGATCTGAGTGGATGGGCTCATGCCCTCCCCACCCCCTCTCCACCCCCTCCCCATTAATCCACTGTCTCAGATATCCCCGGTTGCGAAACACTGTTTACTATGAAACAAAAATGTGCGTTTTGATTAAGGCGTTTAACAATGTGAAAATACAGGCTGTAAAAGTAGGCTGTAGGCCTGCTGCCTCTGAGAAGATTTCCAGGTGTGTTTAGCGACCAGGGGGCGGGGGCAAGGGTTGTGGGATTGGTAGGGGGGGTTGTGACACCTCATAAAGAGAGGGCAATTTAAGCCTCAGTAGGAGAATGAAGCAATAATCAAGTCCAGACTAAAATTCAGTCTTTACATTTAGACATTTAAATAGAGTGGGGTGCTGTGCCGAGCCAACTTGTCTTTCTTAAATAGTGTAGAATATTGGTAGTTATAATAGTAATAGGCAGACTGGCTCACATTAAATTCAACCCCCCCCCCCAAAAAAAAGGGGGAAAAGGAAAGGAAAAAAGGGAGAGAAAAAGAAAGGAAATGTCAGTCAGCAAATTAGCATCAATGTACCTTGCTAGATTTCAAAATCGAAGCCAATTAATTTTTAAAAATGCACAAAAGGGAACTTTTAGTGCTGCGTACAAAAGCTTGTACATAGCCTCATTGCAATCAAGAATCCAATGCATTCATCTGATCAGACACTCGGAAAAAAGTAAATTGTTGCTTGACTGAAGTGGGGTGGGTTTCTTTTCTGTTGAAGTGCAGTTAAATTGCTTCGAAAGTTACCCGTACCATTTGCTCTTCAAGGCCCTGTACACTATTGGTAAGATCGAAAAACACAATGTTCACAGATTCACACATAACTTACATGATTTAAAGTAAGCAATGGTAGGAAGGGTTCCTTAAAGTATTTCTGCCTAAAATGCTATCGTTTCTGAGAAACGAGTAAAACAATAGTAATTATCGCACGCGATAATCTGAAAAAACAGAAAACACATAAGATCTCTTTTCACTATTTTCTTGTGACCTCGATGACCAATTGAGCTCAAACTTTCACAGGTTTGTTTGTTCATGCATATGTTTAATCACACAAAATGTGGACACTGATTTTGAGCTGTTACCAAAAGTGTACAATACCTTCAAAAATAAAGTATCGTCGTGTCAGTGCAAGTGTCAGTGTCAGTATCATAGAGCTATATATATTGACTAGAGCGCTAACACCCCGTTATACACGCACTAAGGTTTTGAAGCCGTGTGGGCGCATCCATGTTTATGTACAAACCAATACAAAAGCTTGAAATTTTGTACGGCAATTGTACGGCTATTTGCATGATAAAGCGTTTGTTCTTTTCTATGCGTCATCGAACCAAATATGCAGCAAATGAGAACGCACAATCTGCTAATGAGCGTACAAACTGCGAGCGTCATGTGCGTCATGTTTAACATGTGCGTTTGCGCGTATACGTTTTTTTTTTTTGAGTTCGTCATTCTTGCCGGCATATTGTGTATCCTTGAAGCAGATTTCGTTTTTTTTCCCCTTGACATCTTGAAGCATTGAATCCTCCCAAACAAGGCTTTAGTTCGACTCAGCATTTTTCCTAAGACGTAAGTAACAACGTCAGAGAATCACCTACTACATATTTTTTTTAAGACATCACTAAAATCACCTGTTTACAAGAGCAATGATCGTTAGATTAAATATGGCGCGTACGTAAGCGTGTACGCCGAATGCAAAATTTTCGCGGCCATGTGTGCTCTCTTAAAATTAAAATCGTTCCGTAGTCACGCAAAACATCAAACATGTCTGCGCCCAGGGTGGCTTCTAAACTCAGAGCAAGTTAGCGCTCTAGTCAATATATATAGCTCTATGGTCAGTATCTGCTAAAATAACATTTACGTTACGCACGAGTTTGAAAATGTCGAAATGTCGCATCCCGCTCAAAATAACCCAAATGCACCGTCACACAAAACAAAATACGCGCCGAGACATGACGCTTTTGCATGGAGCATTTTCGTGTGAGATAAAAGTCTTTACACAATCGACATACAATGTTTTTTTTGCACTGTTATGGGAAATAGAAAAAAAAATTAAAATAAAGATGTGCATTGCATCTGATGAAGTAGTTGTTGCTACGAAAGCTCATACATTTTTTTAATGTAATTTTTAGTTAGTCTTTAAAGGCCCTGTACACTATTGGTAAGATCCAAAAACACAATGTTCATAGATTCACACATAACTTACATGATTTAAAGTAAGTAACGGTAGAAAGGGTTCCTTAAAATATTTCTGCCTAAAATGCTATCGTTTCTGAGAAGCGAGTAAAACAATAGTAATTATCGCGTGCGATAATTTGAAAAAACGTGACCTCGATGACCAATTGAGCTCAAACTTTCACAGGTTTGTTTGTTCATGCATATGTTTAATCACACAAAATGTGGACACTGATTTTGAGCTGTTACCAAAAGTGTACAATACCTTTAAGTGCTATACCACTACCTTCATTGTGTTAAGTGTAAATCTGCAGAACTGTAACCACCCTGCACATGTATGTATCACTAGCCGTCAAAACAACAATGTCCAAAAAACGGTAGACAACGAGTTCCCTTCATGAAGACTGGTTTTGGTTTCACATCCAGCGTCAGAGGAAGTGGGCATCATTTCTAAACCCCCTACAATGGCAGGGCGAGTTCACACCCTCCCCTGGACCACCAGGCGGACCTGGACCTTTGTAGAACATTTCAATGCAATCCAGGGGGGGGGGGCACTGAGTTTTCTCCCCTTTCCCCGTTTTGATATTGTTATATTTTAATGAATTAATGATGATATGCTAACACTTTTTTCCAAGGCTATGAATTGGGCAACTAAAAAAAAAAAAAAAATGAATGAATTATTTTCACATAGGAATCTTCCTTTAATTTGTCCTCATTCAGACTCAGATGGACAGTATGTTTAACTTCAGGGTTCTCTCCATGCATAAGCTAGCATATCGGGACGATGTGTGCGAATCGCTGCAAATACGCACAAATTGCGGCCAGTACACCACCATCAAATTGTTTTTCCTTTTTTTGGGGGGGGGGGGTGGGGGCTTCAAATCCAACTCACATAAATCATCAGGATAAAACCATTTAGAATGCCCCCAGATTGCACATATTAGGGTTTTTAAAACCAACGATAAACACCAAGTATTACATTCCATGGACCTCGTTTCGTTCAATTCAGCGTGCTTGGGCCAAACTTCCAAAATTTGGGTCCAGAAATAATGCCTCACAGCTTTGACAAACATTGGGGAGAATCCTGCACAGTTCTCAATACATACCTAGATGAAGTTCACTTCAATTTATTTATTTTTTTTTTACCCAAAAAGCTGTCAATACCCAATTCTTAATCCGTAATTTTTTGAGGTCACAATTAATATATAAATTTTTCACAAGTCCTAAAGTCCCCGTGAAAATAATCTCTCCCGTAAAAAAGAAGAAGAAGAAGAAGAAGAATGGGAAGAAGAAAAAAACATCCTAAGGATAAACATTGACAGTTTGAAGAAAAGAAGAAAAAAAAAAAAACTCTTCATGTGACAGCACCAAACCTTTCATAAAGTCTAATCATGTTTTCATTATACGGACCGTCACATTGACATAATCCAGAATAACGATTTCTAGATCACTTTACCACAATTTGGTAATGAAATGAAGCCATCACCTGCTCGGGATGACGAGCATCCCCCTGCAGGCAATTCCAACCAGACCGGGGAAAAATACCCCAGGCAAAATGTTGGACCATATTTCCCCGTCTACATAAACACAATGATAGTTCCAATTATGAGACCATACAAACCGGGACCTGACCATCATTTGCCTCCCAGCCTCCATATGGATGGTTGCGCCGGCAAAACAAACAAGATGGCTGCAGCACGGTTAAAAATGCCTGTACCTTTTGTACTCGGAAACACAAACATACTCAACATAATATCACAGGCCGGATACACGTATTATCTTTTCATCTAATATCAGCGGAAGGAAAGCGGATGATGAAGAAGTTTAAGATCTGCGTGGGTGGGGTGGTTCCATTCAAATGTCAGACAATTCTTGCAAGTTTCTTTTCTCCCCTTGAGGTAATGGAGTTTTGAATCTTCCCACTGACCAATTAGATAATGACGTCAAGCTTTACAAGTGTAACCATGGTAACGAGACACACGTTTTTTCCCGCCAGCGTTGAGATGATGTAATTGCCAGTTAAAGGCTGATTTAAGAGTCAGACTTCATCGGGAGCAAGGCCCAATTTCATAAGCTGTTTAGCAGAAAATAGTGCTTATCCCATTTCTTTGCTAAGCAACAAATGAGTGGGGTACCAATCGCAACAACGTAGATTTTATAAAATGTTGGCCAAGGTTTGGTGATCCACAGTGAACACATACTCCTATTTATGTGGTGCTTATTATGAGAACCTTTGTTAACCTTTCCTTGGTCATGTCAGGTTTTCATTGTGACAACGAAAAAAGATGACTCTGTGGAAGCTCAAAAAAAGTTCCAAAAAATAATACCATGCAGAGGCACATGAATTTTTGTTGAATTTGGAACACAGACCCTTACCTGCAGCCATTGTACATACATTTTACTTGTTACAAGTATTGTGTGAGGCTTTATGTAAAAATTGTTTTTTTTTTTTCATTTTGAAACGTATCCTCTTTGAAATTCATTCAGAGAAACCATTCTGAATGCTTCTCACATGAAAAATCAGGTGATGCTGTCAAGCACTACACTGGTTTTAATGTTCAGACAACCCACGCCAAAGTGACCACAATTGTCTTTTGTCAGACCACCAGAGACCCAGTGTTGGAGGACCACCTCCAGAGGATGTTAGTCCACGTATCATCAATGGGGGCGTTGTGATTGGTCTACTAGGGGGGAAGTTGTTGAGTCAAAGGACCTTGATGTCACGCTCTAATTACTAGAACAGGCCCTGTCCAGTCATGGCAAAGTCACCACAATAAGTAAACAACTGTTCATGTACTGGTAGTTACTTGGTATTTCTCTGCAGTATGAAATAGGATAGTGACTGGTCCTTGATTTATGGTGTAGTTATGTTACATCTACATGATGCTAAAACTAGTAGTGGGAGAATGGCCTTAGCTTTTTGATCCAAACCGGACCTTCGTCATAAACAAGCACAAACAACCGAGAACATGTCCATTTATAGCAAAAAGGAGAAGCATAGAATAATGGGAAGGTATCCAGAAAAAAAGAGGGAAAATTTTAGCCAATCAATGAAAGTTATCTGTTTTGGGGTAGCTAAGAACCGATCAAGTAAAGTAGTGAGGACAAAAGGATGGAAAACATACACATGTACTATTTCCAGTGTTGTGATCAAAAGTTAAACATTTAATTGTATCACATGTACTATCTATGTCTACCTACATTTGTTCATAGATGTATTAACCATTAGTCGTCCACTATTACTACAACAAGGTCCTTAATTACTACCGATTTCATACAATCGCTTTCACATATTTCGGAACTCCTGTTTATTGATCAAGAGTGAACTCCAAAGTAATAATTTTGCAAAAAGAAACAATCGTTTTCAGAAGATACATATTTGTGGATTTCATTCTACAATTTTTCTTCAGATAATAAACTAAGTTTTTTACATTCAATAGCATTTTGATTATTACAAGAAGGACACAGGACTGAGCTGCGTCTGTCGGGTAAGGCAAATTCTGTCAACATATTTTGCTCAAAGATAGAACCGTGGAGGAAGGTAGTAGATAGCCTGGTTGAATTTTTTAGAAGGGGGAAGGGCTTGCTGTCTGACCATTCAATACCATTCACTGTGGTTTTGAATGATAGATAAACTATGCCAGCCCGCAATTTGATACCATGAGGGAATGCATGTACACAGTACACAGTTAGTTCTGTGCCCCATTGTGCCACCGTACACAACCTTAGGCAGTCGAATGGTTTCAAATGTTGGTCAACTCACTGGAAAATGTTGCCAAGAGTCACTGAAGTAGGAGGGTTGAGAGGGTAAAATGTATGGTTGTTTTGGGGGTATGTTTGTCAGTTGACAACTAAGAAGACTTAAATGGAGAAAAAAAACCATAAATGTTGAGCCCTTTAATCTGTTGGTTGTTTTCTCCAATTTGTAATTGATTCACCAGACAAATTTGTAACAATTCCTCCTGATTGCTTGAAATAAGTCATCAATAAAAATTACAGAGGGCCTACAGAGAACATAATCAACATGCAAGGACTTAATTTTCCAAGCAATTTAATTCAGTTGATTTGTAGCACAGCGTGAAGGAAACCGAGTTCATTACCCTCACCGGTTCAATCGAAGCTGGCCACTGACTGTCACAAGAGGGGGTACTTTCTCTGATCTCCCGACACATTTACTGGAACATCACAGAGGGCGCTGTTTTATAGTCAGTTTTGTTCTACATGTTGTTGACATTTCACAATTAAGTTTGCAACCCCAGGTGGGTTGGCAAGTTATTTTGGCAACTGTGAGAGCAACTACGCAAAAAGGCCTTAAATTAAGAGTATTAAATGAATGATGGAAGTTATTTTGAGTACACATGTATATTAATCTCTCATTAATCTCTCCTGGGAAAAAGTGTTGGCTCTGAAAAGAGCCGGTCGGTTTACTGACACAGAGGGTGCTGTTTATACTAATTTCCGATCAACACGATGTCAACTGTCAACCTTTCTCAACCTAAGTTTGCCTCCAGGTGGTTGGCAAGTTACCGGCAACTGTCGGAGCAACTACGCACAAAATGGTCTCAGACTATGAGCAACAAATGGCTCTGAAAAGAGCCGGTTGGTTTGTTCTAAATATAATAATAAATAATAATACGAGATATTTATATAGCGCATAATGCAGAAGCCTCTATGCGCAACACAAAACATAAAAACAATGACATAAATATAAAAGTTACACAACTAAAGAGTCAAACAAATGAGTTTTTAAAAGTCCCTTGAAAATCGGAATATATCAACTAGTGCGCCCTAGTCGTCATTATCAAATTAAACAGCGGCAGCAGCACCGATGTACTTTTGGGAGAACCCAATTTAATGACATTCACACCCATATTAAAACTTTAAACAAAAAGAAGTTCCCCAATTCCTGCAACGTTTATTTCAAACCAATACAACAAATTCTGAGCAAAGCGTATTTCACAATTACAGAGCTAATTCCCAGAAAATTAAAAACCCAGGAAATTCCTGTGGAATTGTAACCCCACCGCCAACTCACTCGCCGCAATTTTCTTGGAAACACTCTGTACACTAACCCTGGGGTTATCTCTCATGACCCTGCTCCCAAGCAGAGGTAGCTGTTTCCCAGGAATTTACCAGGGTTAGCAATTCAAGTGTGAAAAAGTCTAACAAATTTCCCCAGGAATTTTCCCCCAAATACTTGTGGCAACTGTTGGCAACAAAAAACAATGAAATTTCCACCCATTTACAAGTTCAAACCAGGAATAAAGTTAGAACTCAAATATTTGGCATAAGGTGTCGATTAATGAAACAGCGATTTCAGCATTTCAATGCTTGGTGAAAAAAAATACACCCCAAAACACCCCAAAACTTTCCATGTAAACATCTATAGATGCAGCAATCCTGAGAAAGTCACACAGCTCAATTATTATATCCAGGTTTTAAATCGTGATTTTATAAGTCCATATATATTGAGAACATTTTGTCAGAGCAGGTCTTTTGTTTAGATACAAAGGCCCCGTCCTACAAGGCAATGTACAGGCCATCAGTTCCAGGGAATCTCCAAGTAACAACAACATCCCCCTTTGTCATTTTCACCTCATTTTCTTACACAATGGTAGGACACTGCTAGGAAAAAAATATGTATCTTGTGCTATAACCACTACCAAAGTGTTCCTTTTGCATGCAGGCATTTGGCTGCCTCTCCACTGCCTGTAATCACTGCCTCAAAACATGGCAAAGCCCTGACAAAAAAAGTTTGGTTATAAAATGTTAATATCGACGCATTTTTTAACACATACCTGATAATCCATGGGTCCATAAGCAGGGTAGAAGAAGGTGGGTATTTCATGTTCATATTCCAAGGAAGGTGGAGGAGGCGGATGAGGTCCAGGCCAAGACATGATGAAATCAAACGAGGAGGCAGGACAACAGAGAGACCACACCCGTCAAGATCAACGGTCAGATGCAACAGTACAATCCATTGGGAGGAAAAGGAAGACAAAAGCAGAAGATTCTCATAAGAATCAGTTGTAAGTGTTTCATTTGATGTATGTACAGGTGTAAGAACAGTCCTTCATTTTTAGGAAATACGAGGAGTGCCATCAGCTGAGAGCTCTTTGCACCCCTCAGAACCAAACTTCACACATTAGTCTAAAAAAAGTAACTCAAACGAGATTTGATAAAGTCCGACCATTTATGATGTTTAATTTAAGAACATAAAGTGTATCTGACGAGTTATACGCCATCCCGGATTGCAAAATTAGTTATTTTTCTTACATGATCAATGCAATCAAATCTACTTTGTTCATAAAATGCCTAAATTAGGTGTTATTTGAATGCCCTTGTTCCCATCTATTTGATGAGCAAATAAACCCATTTGGGGGGGGGGGGCTGGCAGTGCGTGGTTTTGGCAAGGAGCGTCAATTGGTTTATTCGATTGAACTTTGAACTTTTAATATTTAGACCCCTACCCCTCCACCCATTTTCCATGCCTCAACAATCAGAAAAGTTCATCTTCTGTTTTTAACTCTTGTATGCAAATCTCCCGGATACCGAACTCTCATAAAGATAAAACAGCTGTTCGTTCAATTTCAGGATCTATTTCCGTAATTTGGGGTTTCTCTATGTATTTTTGTAGTACTTTCTAAACTAGTTCAGCAGAAGCACCCGCTAATCATTTTGTCAATACATTGACATCCAGCTTCACCCTTTGGTAATTGGTACAGAGCTCAGGGGGCACGGGTCGCATTCCGCATCCTCTTATCTTCCCTCATCCTGACTATATTTCAAATTGGTCCAGCCTTGTTGTTCTATTAGCCCTTCCTCCTAAGGAGTAAACCCATGTTTCAATAACAGGAAGCCGATGAAAGATTAACAAATTTATGTATTTCTAAAAATCTTGATTGCTTCTAATTCAAGACTAGGATTGGCGGCATCTTTAGGATGTCCAATAATTTGTTTATTAAATTAATAGTTTTTTTATAAAAAAAAAAACTCCCGACAATGTGATTATCTCGACAAAAATTTTAAGGAAATGGAAGTTACCCGAACAGAAATACTGCCAAAATAGGGAGACTACCAACATTAGGGCTAGATAGCACTGGACTCAAGCTTGGGGTTTTTTAATCAGCAGAGTGTGGGTTCGAGTCCCCCTGATTGTGGCACTTGTATCCTTGAGCAAGACACCTTACCATAATTGCTTTGTTCTTCGGCTGGGACATTAAGCCATAGGTCTTGTGTGCTAGGATTGGAAGTGCACATAAAAGAACCCAGAACACTTATCGTGGAAGAGTAGGGGTTAACGCCAGTGTTTCTGGTTCACATAGCAAGCTCCCTTGTTTACAGGTTTCCTCAGAAGTGCGTGCTACAGTGATTAAGTTCACTAATGAGACATCCTTGGTTTTTACCAGCTTAGCATATTTAGAAGCTTCCTGGTTAATTGTGTTTACTGATGGTGATATCTCTTCCCGTAAGTATTTATTTGGCAAAGATAAAAATTAATTTTGTTAGGAAGACAAATTTTTCTATCGTTTCTGATAGAAAAAACTATTCTGAATTATACCCATTACAGATTTAATGCCATTTTGACTAATAATATAATATTGCAAAAAAGGTTACACACCTATGTTTTGACATCCCTAAGTTCCTACACCCCCTATGTTCCGACATCCTTACAAATGTACGTTCCTAATCCTAATCCTAAATCTACCCCTCACCCTAACTCTAGCGTGAAGATAGCAAGGGGTTGCCGGAACGCAGAGTTGTCGGAACATAGGGGTGTCGGAACATAGAGCAGTCACCGCAAATGAGGACGATTGCATTACTGAGTCAAACAAAAGTTACTTTTTAAAATAGGCTTGAAATGGCCTGAAATAACCAGCACTTTTCAACTTCCATATCTAAGTTATTGGCTGGGCTCACAAACTGCGCTAGCTGTGTAATTGAAGAATGTTTATAATGGTGAAGTATGCTCAAAGAGAGAAGTGTGAATTCCTTGCTAACCTGTGGAATACGCTTAACTTAAAGGAACATTACAGAATTGGTTTTTGCTAACAAAACAGTTGCTGGCAGTGTAAGCACTTTATGTAATCCACCATATACATAAACTGACAAACCTGTAGAAGTTTGAGATCGATCGCCCCTCTGGGTCACGAGAAAATAGTAAAAAAACCGACTACACATTTGCAAGAAATCATATAGGTTCAACAGATGAATAAAACTCTCACTGAGCGATAAACTCCAAACGGAAAATTAGTTTATTCATTTTTCATCAAATATGGCATTTCAGACAGAAATATTTCAAGGGATGTTTTCTACTATCATCATCATTAGACCGTGTAAGTTTTATTTAAATCTGTGATCAAAAGTATATTTTACAATTACCAATTCTGTAATGTTCCTTTAAGCACAGATTTTGCTGCTTCCATAAGCGCTGATTTCTTGCTTACAGTAAACAGAGCCATGAAGTTGGGCCCAGTTACTCATAAGTATTATTTCTTCAATCCCATAAATTCACCAAATTTTTTTGAAGAGAGACCAGTCAATTAACCATCACGAAATCTTCAAGAATGACTTGATAAATACAAACTTTTTGGCTTAAAGAAATCGGCAGATTTGAGTAGATGTCCTCAATCTCGTTTGATAATTTGACTTTATACAAACTTCACAAATCTATGAACAAAACTGAACAGTAAAATTACTTCAGTTATGGACACAGGGGTTTCAAGACAAACTTCGATCACAAAGTCAACAAGTTTGAAAGATCTACAACAGTTGTTACAGTCACACTAAAATTGCACAATTTGTGTAAACAAAACAGAGAAGCATTAATTTGATAGATACCTGGTTTAAACGCCGAAGCTGAAGACAACCACCGCACAAAAAAACCCAACAAGAACGTGTAAAGTCCGCCAAGAAAAACCAAGGGATAAATGGCTGCGCCGACAAGTTTTGTATGACGCGACGGGGGGATGACTAAGTAGTCTTGAACGGGTGTTAGGCCAGTGAAACGCACAGAGGAAATGTGAGGCAACCATGGAAATTAAGGGTTTTTATTGGGGGAAGGGTATCATATATGAGACACAACTTCCTCTTCAATTAGAGTTACTTCCATGACTCTTAAATCTGAGCCAATGGCAACGTGTGGATTAGGCAGGGGGGGGGGGCCTGGTATATGATAAGTATGTCAACTTGCTCAGTCCATTCTGTGACTAACTTCTCTCCTCATGGATCCACACACACTAAAGCTTTTCAAGGGAATTCAGTTTAAAGGTATTGTACACTTTTGGTAACAGCTCAAAATCAGTGTCCACATTTTGTGTGACTCAACATATGCATGAACAAACAAACTTGTGAAAGTTTGAGCTCAATTGGTCATCGAGGTCATGAGAAAATAGTGAAAAGAGATCTTATATGTTTTCTGTTTTTTTCAAATTATCGCGCGGGATAATTACTATTGTTTTACTCGTTTCTCAGAAACGATAGCATTTTAGGCAGAAATATTTTAAGGAACCCTTTCTACAATTACTTACTTTAAATCATGTAAGTTATGTGTGAATCTGTGAATATTTGTGTTTTTCGATCTTACCAATAGTGTACAGGGCCTTTAAAGGTAGGGTAATACTTTGGTGATGACCCCAATTTTTTATTATTTTGTAATTTCTATCCGAAAGCTTATTACTTGTTATAAAGATGGTAATGGTAGTAAGCATCCTGCAAAGTTATTTCGTCTGAAATGCCCCCGTTGATCACAAATCAAAGTGTGTCAATAAATTTGAATCTCCAAATATCACCTCAAGGTGAGTTTTGGAGATTATGTTTTGGTGGTGTCCGTTTGTGAATGCTATGGCCAGAGATGCGTTTGTACCCACGTCACCTGCTAAACGTGGACGGGTTCGACGTTCTTCATGAAAATATCATGGACAGTATTTGGCTGTTTCCTCAACAAGTAGACACTGTGTTAGCTGAAACTTTCACAGGTGACTTATATTATATCTTTATTGACAATTTGGCCAATAAATCAGCATTACGTTGAAAAAACCAACCTATAACCCTATCTTCAAAACACAGAGATTTGAGATTCAAATTTTGGTCCAACTAAACAAACTGTGTGTACCATATATACTAATGATAGCCTACTTTCATCTCTTAAAAGAACTATGAATAGTAAACAAATAAAAAACCCAAAACATCATAGAAAGCTTTCTGTACTTGACAGACAACATTTTCCCTTCTATAGCATTACAAAATGCTCACATCAAATATCTCAGTTGCTACAATCAAAAATCATCATTTGTAACTCAATATCAGCATCCAGTGCACATTAAGCATGTTCAGTCTCAATATTTTGCTATGCAAATTGCTGGACAAATCGTCCCTGCTTTATGTTGAGCCAAATTTTAATTTTTGTCTCTCGACAGTAGAGAGCAAAAAGAAGAAATCAAAAATATGGATAATATCTACTAGGAAAACCATTCTGAAACCACCAAAGTACTGAGGGTATTAAAAAATTATAGATTTAGATCATAAACTTGAATGAACCACTGAGAAAGATTTAAAAGACTTGCAACTTTTACAGAAAAAAATACCTGCTCCACAAACTCTCAGAAACCTCCATTTGTCAGTTCTAAAAGAACTGAAAAACTTACCTGTGTCTTCATTCCATTAAGTTTCTTTTTGTATGTGCTTTGTTATCCCCTGGCAAAGGTGCTTTGCCAAATTGTATGTTATTGTTATTATTAAAAATCTACAAGAGACTGTAACAGGACTTCTGTCAAAAAAAATGCTTCATCATTGACACCTTCACTAGGAGACATGGACCCTTTAATTTCCTGCAAGGATTTATGTTGAACACTCAAATTAGATGAGAATGGACAAAACGTGTACATTTGTGAATATAACATACAAGCTGAAGGTGTGTGCACAGGACTTCAAACTATTTTACCAAAAACTGTCAACATCTGTTATTTATGTCCTTTTGATGTATTTTGGCATATTTATATTGTGGTAATAAAAATAAACCATAAAAATAAGTAGCAGTGACCTGTAGGGGTCCTCAAATGCTATCAAATTTGACAGTATTTCAGACACTTTTATATAAAAATAACCTCCTCAAGAGATTAAAATCTTGAAGAGTGTTACTTTTTATATTCAGTGAATTTTCTGTAAACTGAATATCTGATAATTTCCAAATTCAATCCTTACTATACAATCCGAGGACCCAGCATTCAAGCCGCGGCTGGTGCCTAAAATAGCTGACCTTTGTTGACAATTAGGGTGAGAGGAAACCGTAATTACCTTATTCTTGCCCAATATGGATGGATTGAAAAAAAAAGACAGGAAGTGGAAATCGATAGCACAAACTGAACGCTGCGTATGGCTGCTGAGATTGACTAAAAAATGAACAACATTAATCTGTTCATTACTGAGATTTATGCTTTTATTAGTGATGCATTACAAGGTTGTCAGTGCAGGATATAAAGGCAGGGTGTACTTTTGGTAATTACCCCACAAGTTAACGACCATAAAAAAAATCACTCGGTAAAGAGAACTGGAGAGCATTGATTGTAAAAAAAACATTGTGAGAAACGACTCCCTTTGAAGTAGTGTAGTTTTAGAGAAAGAGGCAATTTTCAGTTTTCACCCCAGCAAATTTGAATCTGAGAAAGGTTTCATGGTTTCAGGCATGAAGCCTTTCTCAGGCATCCGAAAGCACCAAGGGTGTTTTTTTTTTCTCTTTCATTATTTTTTGCAATTTCGATGATCAAGTGAGCCCAGATTTGTGCAGGTTTGCTATTTTGTGCATATGTTGGGATACACCAATGAGGATACTGGTCTTTGACAGTTACTAAAAGAACTTCACTGCAAAATAATCCCCCCAAAACGAAAACAAAACACAGGAAACTTTCATTTACCAAATGGACATATGCATTGTGCCTTACTTGTGAAAATGTGATTCTCTATATAATGACTTGAATTTTATATTCTATTCACAAATCAAACAACAACAGTAAAGCCATTCCAGCAGTGTGTGCTGCTACATGCAGAGAAGCAATCAATCAGTTCAGTACAATTTCCCTGTACTTCATCAGTGTCCCTATCTAGCGCCCTCTGCTGTTGCTAGATAGCTAAATGACTCCACACCACTGACTAAAAGGCCCTTCACACAGCAACAGTAACAAAGGTCCTCGGTAACGGGTGCGGGTTGTCTGTCACTTCGTTCAATTGCGATTATTTAACAAGCTTTCACATGACTTCTTAAAACACAACTTTACCAATGTCCCTTGTTTTTTGGGAAGGGGGGGTAAAGGTCATAATTCTTTGTTCACTGAACACTTTCTAATTCTACCTCCATGCTTCTACTAGTGACACCTTCTGTGCATAAAAAATAATGATATCGTCATAGCAAGGGTCCTTGGTTATGACACTGTAATTGTTTCACACTACACATCATGGTGATTTTAACACGGGTAACTGCTTTTTCTTTGGAGGAGGTCTGGATCTCTGTTAAAAATAACATGGGTTCTTAGTTATTAGGCCTAATCAACAAGGGGATAGATTTCACACGACTGGAATTGCTATTTCCAACATTGATGTGATTTTAGTTAATGTCTCTTGTTAAAAAATGACTTGTGTGAAAGGGCCTTATTAAGGCTAAACCACATACATGTATAGAGAAATTGAATTCCATCGTTTATACTTTAGTTTGTCTGTCTGTTTGCCTATTGTTCTGGTCATTGTACCTTTGTTCACTGCTATGACAGTTTATTTAAATAGTCCATTTTTATATATCCATCTACTGATTATAAATCATCCCTCACAATAGTTTCTGCAAATGTTCCACAACAAAGACTTCGCAACAAACAACATTCACATAATTTAGCAAGGACAGACCTGAGATTTCATCGTTGAGAGGGCAAGGTCATCTTCAATTTGAGAAAGGGCACTCCCATTAGAAATTTGTTAAATCTATGGAAAACTTTTATAGGGACACTAAGGCCAAAACCAGGCAACAGGGCCAGGCCTTGGCAACAGAGGCCAGGCCTCCAGAGGCCAGGCCTCAAGCAACAGAGGCCAGCGGCCTCCAGGGCAACGGGCCAGGCCTCCAGGGCAACAGAGGCCAGGGCCTCCAGGGCAACAGAGGCCAGGGCCTCCAGGGCAACAGAGGCCAGGGCCTCCAGGGCAACAGAGGCCAGGGCCTCCAGGGCAACAGAGAGGCCTCCAGGGCACAGAGGCCAGGGCCTCCAGGCACGAGGCCAGGGCCTCCAGGGCAACAGAGGCCAGGGCCTCAGGGCAACAGAGGCAGGCCTCCAGGGCAACAGAGGCAGGGCCTCAGGGCAACAGAGGCCATGGCTCCAGGGCAACAGAGGCCAGGGCCTCCAGGCAACAGAGGCCAGGCCTAGGGCCAGGGCAGCCCTCAGAGGCAACAGAGGCGCTCCAGGGCAACAGAGGCCAGGGCCTCCAGGGCAACAGAGGCATGGCCTCCAGGGCAACAGAGGCCAGCCTCCAGGGCAACAGAGGCCAGGGCCTCCTGGGCAACAGAGGCCATGGCCTCCAGGGCAACAGAGGCCAGGCCTCCAGGGCAACAGAGGCCATGGCCTCCCAACGGGGCAACAAGGCAGGCTCCGGACAGAGGCGGCCTCCAGGGGCAACAGAGGCCAGGCCTCCGGGCAACAGAGCCATGGACGTCCAGGGCAACAGAGGCCAGGGCCTCCAGGCCACTGTACCCAAAGGCCTGCAGCTTAGGTGATCAATATAATATTAATAATACAAGGCAACGGTATTGTCAACAGTAACCTTATATTGCTGGTTCAAACTTCTTGTGACAATATAAGTGTAATTTGACCTCATAAACTGACAGCAATTTTTTTTCCCGCTATCGAAATACGCCTAGCTTTTACAAATCTGCCCCTTTGACGTCACAAGCTCATGAAGTATATACATAAGCTGCTCTTTAAATATGGGCATTCAGCGTTATTAGTCTGTGACAACAGACACCCTTCCCATTGACACTCTTGCCTCATACCCTACTCACGAGGGTCAGCTGGGACCAGGGTGACACTTTGCAAGCTTTCAGACGTGAACCCTTTGAGACTTAACAACATTTCTATGAGTTTTTGACTTTCTTCTTCTATCCTTGTCATTGAGCACATTACAATGCTTCGATTGGGACTGAAGTATAGAGTTTGAAAACTTGCGTGGAATTGAAGGTGCTGCACCTGAGCTATGGAGCAAATCTTCCTCAACACTTGCGCCAACTAGAATTCCTGTCAACGTTCAAATTGTCACTCAAAAGTCATCTTTTCATTAATTGTTTAGTTTTTTTAATTGTTTATTGCGCCATGAGCGTCATACCTAATGGATAACGGCGCTTTACAAGTGCTCATTATTATTTTTTACTATTTATGAATAAAGGGATCTTCTATGGGTTTAAATATTTTACATGGCCGTACTAAGAGACTTTGAGACTTTATGGAATTGTAAAGTTGTTTTGTCAGAGCAAAAATCTGAAGATAGCCCTGCCTTACTTGACATGCTTCAGTGAAAAATGTGCATTTTAATTATAAACAAAAAATATGCAAATACTCAGAACTGAAACTCATAAAATAAAATAAAATAAACTTTGAAATCAACTTTAAAGGTAGGGTCATTGTTTGAGTTTTGTCAACGCATTGCTGGTTCATTGGCAAAATTGTAGAGAAAGTCATACATAATGAAAGTCACACACGTGAATGTTTCAGCTGAATACAGTGTCTACTGGGCAGAACCCTGCCATTATGCTGTAGAGTTTGGGAGGGGTACTATGAATAAGACATTGTATATGACTATGAATATGATTTATTTATTTATTGATTTATTTATTTTTTGATGGGGGTGTCACAGTACTCTCTGGTTGACCTTTTTAAAATCTTGATAACTTTGGACAACCCCCAAAGGAAAGAATAAATAATAAATCAATCAATAAATAATAATTAGAAATAAATAATAGTTAGTGATGAATAATTCCCTTCTTGGAAGATGTGTAATTTCTTTGGAGAACCAGTGCCAAGATAAATCTCAATGTTTTTTGAAAAGACAGTTTGTGGAGAAGACAAAATAATTGATTAAATGCAGTTCAAACTGTGAGTAAATTACTTGACACAGAAGAAGTCCGACCAGTGTCAGGCATGGTAAGCGAATAAATAAAATTTAAAATAATTCTGCAGTTCAACCATTCCTGTCAACATTTATTACCCTCCATGAACACAATCTACATCCCTTGCACCACTACATCTATCTGCTGCCCTCTGTTGTTGATAATAGTCAATTCTTCTCAAAACTTCAGACCAATGACATGGGATCCAGTCAAATGACAACATGCGAACCTCTCACACCATTATTTGCTTCTATGCACCTGAGCTAAACTTCAAAACTTGTCAGGCACATAATTTTAGCCAAGCATAGACAAATCTAGCTTGTCAAAAGTTTATTGTGACACAGTCATTTTTTTTTACCCCTCCATCAAATCAAGTAAACCAAACCGAGGCTGGAGTGAAAAAATAGTCTGGTCCTAATACACTATAGGAGAACTATGATTGATATCCATCGCGTGGTCAGGGAATCGGACAAAGATGTCCACAGGGTGACAATCTATCTTGAGACCCCCCCCCACAGGATTGCCAAGAGAAGCATGCTAATGAGAGATGCTGTGGGACAGAACCCCCTCGGCTGTCGTCATCGAGAAGGAACTGTCACAAAAGACACCCATGCGGACACTTAAGACTGTTTTTGAAGCTCATCAACTAACGATGGAAGAGAAGGGAGTCAGGTTACCAGAGCTAATGAAATGCGAATGAAACCCACGGGTGATGAATCATAATTTATTTGACTTAATGTACACACACAAAAACGTAGCTGAAAACTTTGTTGACTTTGATTATTTATTATTATCATTTTTTCCCCCCGTCTTATTTAACCAGGGTAACCCATCAATTATCCCTGGGGTCACATGATAAAAGCACTTAAAGGAACGTTACAGAATTGGGTTTTGCTAACAAAACAGTTGCTGGCAGTGTAAGCACTTTATGTAATCCACCATATACATAAACTGACAAACCTGCAGAAGTTTGAGATCAATTGGCCATCTGGGTCACAAGAAAATAGTGAAAAACCGATTACACATTTGCATGAAATCGTATAGATTCAACAAATGAATAAAACGCTCACTGAGTGATAAACTCCAATTGGAAAATTAGTTTATTCATTTCTCATCAAATATGGCATTTCAGACAGAAATATTTCAACGGATGTTTATTAGACCGTGTAAGTTTTATGTAAATCTGTGATCAAAAAGTATATTTTACTTAGTTTTTTTCTTACCAATTCTGTAATGTTCCTTTAATGTACACACACAAAAACGTAACTGAAAACAATTTTGTTGACTTTGATTATTTATTAATATCATTTTTTTCCCCTATCTTATTTAACCAGGGTAACCCATCAGTTATCCCTGGGGTCACATGAAAAAAGCATTTAAATTACGGAGTAAATTGGCCTAAAACTAAACCTAATAACAGCAAGACCAAAAAAGGACCCCAAACCTAAAAAAAATAACAAAAACAATAATTACAAATATTTAAGAGTAAAAGGGGAAAAAGATAACATAAAACAAACTGGCTTGAATTGTTTTCCAATTACAAAGTCGGCTTACACAGCAGAACATAGCTTCACCCGAGTAGCAGCCCCCAGGGGCTAGTCAGAAGTTTCCCCTTGGGCCACTCAGCTTCACCTTTGACCAGGACCCAATTTCATAGAGCTGCTTAAGCACCCAAAAAGTAGCTAAGCACATTAATTATGCTTACCAGAACAAGGCTACCAGCCAAACTACCATACCACATTTACAATTTGTGACTGGTCTCCTGCTCATTTCTGCTTAGCAGGCAATTGTTGAGCAATATTTTGTGCTTATAAGCAGCTCTATGAAATTGGGCCCAGTGCTCACACCAATGAATTGACTAGGCCGTGTGATGCATGTGTGGTAGCTCCACGAAGAAAAATTAACACAGTTTCACACAGGCAGGTTGGTGATTTTGTACTTGCCTGCTGGGCTACCTAAACAAGCAAGCATGACTAGCCTGCATCACTCTTGAGCAGAGTGTTCGCATGCCAAGCTAGTGACTAAATTGAGCTTGAGCCGTGCACAGGAAAGACGAAACAACACTTCATTACAAAACTAGCAAGGAAAAAGCAATTTAGACGGGCAAATCCCTGGACAAAATAATCCCAATTGTTAATTCAAGTTCGGCGATCACGATCAATGACACACGGAGATCACAAGAGAAGCTGAAACCTAAACATTAAATTTGTATGACATTCCTTGGCTCGAAGAGAAACAAACTTGAGGTAACAAACTCTTGAAGACAATGTAGACAAATTTACCCAGAGAGAATTTTTGTCATTTTGCCAGTGGGATGGCATTTGACAGATGACTGTCGTCCAGCGAAGGATATTAAAAAAAAAATGCATACTATAAAGTATTCCATACACTCCTGGCCTGTCTCCTGAACAAACTGTCCCCATTTGCATACCTGTAATGTATGTATGCCGTTACAGTTCAAAGTGCCAATTACCATGCGGAGAGAGAGACAGAGACCATCTTCTTTTTCTCCGGATGCGTTTGTCCGCATGAAATACAAGGTGACTGCACCACGGCAAAGATCAGCTCGAGTTCAAAGGTCACATTGAGTAAAAAAAAAAAAAAAAAAGCCATGAATTGCTTGTTAAGACATGTCTTATCATTTCCTCTCCATTACATTCGTGCCTTGACTTAAAGGTACTGTACACTTTTGGTAACAGCTCAAAATCAGTGTCCACATTTTGTGTGATTCAACACAAGCATGAGCAAACAAACCTGTGAAAGTTTGAGCTCAATTGGTCATCGAGGTCACGAGAAAATAGTGAAAAAAGACCTTATGTGTTTTCTGGGTTTTTTTTCTTCTTCAAATATCACGCGCAATAAAAACTATTGTTTTACTCATTTCTCAGAAACGATAGCATTTTAAGCAGGAATATTTTAAGGAACCCTTTCTACCATTACTTACTTTAAATCATGTAAGTTATGTGTGAATCTGTGAACGTTTGTGTTTTTCGATCTTACCAATAGTGTACAGGGCCTTTAAAGCTGTAAAGTCAAAGCGACCATTTGACACAAATTTTTCTGCTTATTGGGTCCCGCTTGTGGGGGTAGATTTCCCTTTAAAAATCCACTCTCTTTTCCTGATAATATCCATTACAGTAGTCAATTACACAGACACATTGGACGATCCATCACCGGGCCCTCCAAATGCATGTTAAGCCAAGCATGGCGGCACCTAATCACCTCTGTAACTCACCGCTCGCTCGCTCCCCCCAAACTAAGGGCCTCATTTGCGCAGCCGAGCCAGACGAGACCTTCGTTAGGTATGCAAAGGCCCAGCTGTCATTGAGATGCGTTTTCACACTGGCTGGGAAATTGAGAATCGCTCAGGTTGGGATGGCTTGACACTTTTGCAAAGACCATAAAAGGACAGCTTTTAAAGCCTTTTATAGTCCGAGAATACCATATACTGTTTAAACACCCTTTTTTTCCTGCCCATATTCCTCAAACTCATCTCTCAGTACAGTGTCCCGAGTCAGTGACTTGATAAACATTTTCTCCTTTTTATTTTATTTCATTGTTTTTTATTTTGGGGGGGGGGGGTGGCAGTTAAAAAGCATGTTTTGATAAATTCTTCCACTACATTTCATGATTTCCTTTTCCTTTTGCTGATCTATCCACAGCCTGTGAATGTAAATCACTCCACATCCTGCTCCTTGGAAATTACAAACTGAAGTGTCTGGTATCACAACATATTCTCATTTCCGGCCTTGATGGGCTACCAAAGCCTTCCCTTCCACAGATTGCTTTGGCGTGGGTATTCAGTTTCCTGGAAACCCATGACACGCAAGCACATTTATCCACAAGGCTACTGTTTAAAATCACACTCGACTTCCCTCAAAATGTTTCGTTTTTCAATTAGTACATTACAGTCGATTCAACTTGATCAGTGTCATACATATCAGGGCCCCTTATGTTGTTTAAGACGACAGCACGAACACAGATGGAAACTTGTAGAAGCTTCATTTTTCTTAAAGGGCTTAATTACTTTCTGGGTTTAGGCGATTGTCATTCGAATTTCAGGTAATCAACAAAACTGTTTGTTTAGATTCCACTTTACAATGAACTGCAAACATGACAGCCCCTCCAGTTATCTTAGATGACAGCATTTTACGCAGATGAAATCTTGTAGATGCCTCGTCTTTTTTTCTTCTTCAAGAGACCATGCTTTTTAGACTTAAGGAGTTATTGAACACTTTTCTAAAAACTGAACAGAGCATGGCTTTAACCAGTTTTTGTTGGTATCAAAATATTGTTGTGCATCAGCAAGGTATTAGATTTTTTTTTTATCTTTCAGAATAATTTGTTTTTGAGAATATTGTTGTCACAATGAAACAGTGACTAAACAAAGTAAAGACAACAAGCGTTCTTATTAGAAAGCACCAGGAGTTTTTGTTTTTGTTTTCTCTTTTGAGAAAATATGGAATGTCTTAACCATGAACTTGTCCCTCTATGTACGGGGAAAACGAAGCATAACACCCCCGTTCCACTTCTGTACAGGGAAAACAAAGTGTAGCACCCTGTCCCACTTTGTACGGGGAAAACAAAGTGTAGCACCCCTGTCCCACTTTGTAAAGGTAAAACAAAGCGTAGCACCCCTGTCCCACTTTGTACGGGGAAAACAAAGTGTAGCACCCCGTCCCACTTTGTACAGGGAAAACAAAGTGTAGCACCCCTGTCCCACTTTGTACAGGGAAAACAAAGTGTAGCACCCCTGTCCCTCTTTGTACAGGGAAAACGAAGCATAACACCCCCGTTCCCACTTTGAACAGGAAAATAAAGTGTAGCACCCCCGTTCCATTTTGTACAGGGAAAACAAAGTGTAGCACCCCTGTCCCACTTTGTACAGGGAAAACAAAGTGTAGCACCCCTGTCCCACTTTGTAAAGGTAAAACAAAGCGTAGCACCCCTGTCCCACTTTGTACGGGGAAAACAAAGTGTAGCACCCCGTCCCACTTTGTACAGGGAAAACAAAGTGTAGCACCCCTGTCCCACTTTGTACAGGGAAAACAAAGTGTAGCACCCCTGTCCCCTTTGTACAGGGAAAACGAAGCATAAAACCCCCGTCCACTTTGAACAGGGAAAATAAAGTGTAGCACCCCTGTCCCACTTTGTACAAGGGAAAATAAAGTGTAACACCACTGTCCCACTTTGTACAGGGAAAACAAAGTGTAGCACCCCTGTCCCACTTTGTACAGGGAAAATAAAGTGTAACACCACTGTCCCACTTTGTACGGGGAAAACAAAGTGTAGCACCCCTGTCCCACTTTGTACGGGAAAAACAAAGTGTAGCACCCCTGTCCCACTTTGTAAAGGGAAAACAAAGTGTAGCACCCCTGTCCCACTTTGTACAGGGAAAACAAAGTGTAGCACCCCTGTCCCACTTTGTACAGGGAAAACAAAGTGTAGCACCCCTGTCCCACTTTGTACAGGGAAAATAAAGTGTAACACCCCCGTTCCACTTTGTACAGGGAAAATAAAGTGTAACACCCCTGTCCCACTTTGTACAGGGAAAACAAAGTGTAGCACCCCTGTCCCACTTTGTACAGGGAAAACAAAGTGTAGCACCCCTGTCCCACTTTGTACAGGGAAAACAAAGTGTAGCACCCCTGTCCCACTTTGTACAGGGAAAATAAAGTGTAACACCCCCGTTCCACTTTGTACGGGAAAAACAAAGTGTAGCACCCCTGTCCCACTTTGTAAAGGGAAAACAAAGTGTAGCACCCCTGTCCCACTTTGTACAGGGAAAACAAAGTGTAGCACCCCTGTCCCACTTTGTACAGGGAAAACAAAGTGTAGCACCCCTGTCCCACTTTGTACAGGGAAAATAAAGTGTAACACCCCTGTTCCACTTTGTACAGGGAAAATAAAGTGTAACACCACTGTCCCACTTTGTACGGGGAAAACAAAGTGTAGCACCCCTGTCCCACTTTGTACAGGGAAAATAAAGTGTAACACCACTGTCCCACTTTGTACGGGGAAAACAAAGTGTAGCACCCCTGTCCCACTTTGTATGGGAAAAACAAAGTGTAGCACCCCTGTCCCACTTTGTAAAGGGAAAACAAAGTGTAGCACCCCTGTCCCACTTTGTAAAGGGAAAACAAAGCGTAGCACCCCTGTCCCACTTTGTACGGGGAAAACAAAGTGTAGCACCCCTGTCCCCTTTGTACAGGGAAAACAAAGTGTAGCACCCCTGTCCCTCTTTGTACAGGGAAAACAAAGTGTAGCACCCCTGTCCCTCTTTGTACAGGGAAAACAAAGTGTAGAACCCCTGTCCCACTTTGTAAAGGGAAAACAAAGCGTAGCACCCCTGTCCCACTTTGTAAAGGGAAAACAAAGTGTAGCACCCCTGTCCCACTTTGTACAGAGAAAACAAAGTGTAGCACCCCTGTCCCACTTTGTACAGAGAAAACAAAGCGTAGCACCCCTGTCCCACTTTGTACAGAGAAACAAAGTGTAGCACCCCTGTCCCACTTTGTACAGGGAAAACAAAGTGTAGCATCCCTGTCCCACTTTGTACAGAGAAAACAAAGTGTAGCACCCCTGTCCCTCTTTGTACAGAGGAAACATAGCACAGTTTGTGCAATCCTCAGCATGCTACACAATGGAAGGTCTAGGCACAATAATCCGTCAACCCGTCAACCGACCGCAGCCAAAACTAGGAAGCTCTGAACTAATCTGTAACATATATAAAACATCCACCACAATTCAGATTGGAAAAAATCATACATTATAAGATGTCATCCAGAGTCAAGCTTAAGCCAGAGATCATGATAGCAAAATGTAAGACTGTTTTCGTTTATGCGTCATCAAAGCAGCTATTGTTGAGTTGAACACAGAACCATTCGGTGCCACAAAAGTGTGCAGACCCCCCAACCTGAGGGCCTGTTATCATACAGACTATTAGTGTGGGCATAGCACTCCTTCTTCCCCAGCCAGACATTTTCATTATCGTGAGTGAATGAGATGTAAATCACACAGACATCCGTGAGCTCAAGTCACGACTACCTTATTCAATTTCAATGAATAATTTTTTAATTAAGGAGGTAGGAAAGAGTGAAAAAAAGGGGGTAAAAACGAGGATCTTGAAATCAGGTTGTTGTACATTGGAAAGGGAGATGAACCCGGTATTTTTAAAGGAACATTACAGGATTGGTTTTTGCTAACAAAACAGTTGCTGGCAGTGTAAGCACTTTATGTAATCCACCATATACATAAACTGACAAACCTGCAGAAGTTTGAGATCAATTGGCCATCTGGGTCACGAGAAAATAGTGAAAAACCGAAAAACACATTTGCATGAAATCGTATAGATTCAACAAATGAATAAAACGCTCACTGAGCGATAAACTCCAATCTGAAAATTAGTTTATTCATTTCTCATCAAATATGGCATTTCAGACAGAAATATTTCAAGGGATGTTTTCTACTATCATCATCATTAGACCGTGTAAGTTTTATGTAAATATGTGATCAAAAAGTATATTTTACAAGTGTTTTTCTTACCAATTCTGTAATGTTCCTTTAATACTTCTTGTGGAATAATGGAAGGTGTTTAATTTCTGTTTAAGGTGAAATTGTATCCAGTTTGTGTACCGGGTTCAAAAAGTTCGCTGATAAATAGTAAATTATGAGTTGTCATTTTTTTCAGTGCAGCATGTGGTCTTGATTAGCGACGCTAGTTTTTGTGTTATAGGCGCAACATTGACTGGCTTGGAGGGACTGGGCAAGTCTACGAATCTTGTTCAAAACTAGCGTGTTAAGTACACTGGACTTAAAGTCTGGTGTTTCTGATCAGCAGAATGTGGGTTCGAGTCCCGAGTTTTTTTCTTACCAATTCTGTAATGTTCCTTTAAAAAGATTTCTGTTGTTGAAACGGGGCGGGGTACCCCTTTATGAGGCATTTCAAGAGGTACTAAGAGGATTACGAGAAGAACTATTAATATTAAGAAGAGGGTACTACTTGTAGACCATGGCCCAATTTCATAGAGCTGCTTAAGCAGAAAATATTGCTTAACAATTGCCTGCTAAGCAGAATTGAGCAGGATACCAGTCACAAATTGTACATGTGATATGGTAGTTTGACTGGTAACCTTATTCTGGTAAGCATAATTTTGTTGTGCTTAGCTACTTTTTGTGCTTAAGCAGCTCTATGAAATTGGGCCCTGACTATAAGCAGATTACATCTGCCGTATATCTGGCTGCCTCGTGCCCAGTTTCATAAAAGTTGTATTCCCGTAAGCAAATCGTTGTGCTTACTGAGTAAAAAAAGTGCATTATTAAGAGGTATTTTTCATTAAGAACTTCGAATCCATCCATGTTTAGCGAGGTGACAGGGATACCAGCCGCATCTCTGGCCGCAGCATTCGTGAACGGACACCACGGAAATTTGAATTTTGAGTCAACCCTAAGACACCTGAGAAATTATTCATGCGTGTATCGTTTCTCAGATTCAAATGTTTTGGGTGAACAATTTTCAAAACCAGAATTACTTCAAAGGGAATCCTTTCTCAAACTAGTCTATTCTATCAACAGCTGCAGTGCTTCTCACCATGTAAGTCTTTCTGGCCAAGTCATTTTTGGAGTATTTACCAATCTATGACCCCACCTTCAAGCTTGATATCTGTTTCGCTTACTGTCATGAGATAAGAGATTCTGTGAACCCCTCCCCCCTCCCCACAGAAAACGTCTGTTTACATTTTATACAAAACTGGCCCCAACCAGGGTCCCCCCCACCCTTATTCAAAGTCATCGCCCGGACTATTTTTTATAGAGGACCCTGGCAGTCTCATCTTAATTTCTAAGAAAGCTCCACAAATAAACAGGTGTGTGTTGAGAGCAGATGTCTGCCTCTGACAGATGAGGAGGGGGGTTTATGTTCACTTGAAGAAGGATAGAAGCTAAGGGCGCTTCTCTACAGTCGTCTTCACTCACTTTGAGTTAAAGGAATGGTACGCCATTAGTACGGCTGTCCAACTTGATTCGAGCGTGCGAGCACTTTCTATTAATAAAAGACACACCTTTAAAGACTGTGTTCAACAAACGTATTTCTTACTACCTTAAATTCAATCCAAACAAAACGCAGCATGAGTTATGTTGTTTCTATTCATTACAAAATAAAAAACAAAATTTTGAAAAATACAAAATAATTTAAACCCCCCAAAATGTATACAGACATTCTGTACATTTCTTGATGGACCAATGAAGTGCTTTAAATCTTTAAGTACAACTTTAACTCTGGAGCCCAGGGGCATAGCAAGAAAGGGCCTTTTCTTTGGGAAAGTCTCTGAAAGCCAATTTGCTGACAGTCTTTTTGTTTTCCTTGGGGGGGGGGAGGAGGGAATGAGTATGGAAGCCAATTTGTAGACTTGCCAACTACCAAAAATCTCTACTAATTCAAGAAAGACTACCGCACCAGTGCTCAATGATATCACAGCAACCATCAATAATGATTTGTAGTCGCAAAATGACTTAATCTTAATCTGAATTCCTTGTCCTACTTAATATCATATCATATCTACTCGATCAATTGATAACTGGGGCTCAAAAGACTGAGACAAACTACAGCCTCAACCGCTGGTCGCTACATCCTCTGGCTGGAGCCATTTTCATAAAATGGCCAGCCTGACGACAATTTTTACAAGATTGGAACACTTTCTTGAATAGAAGTGTGAAATTTAATCAGGTGTCCAATGTACGCAGCAGCGTATAGACTGGTCTCATCTCTTAACACATAGCTGTGGATTGTTGATAGTAATGCCAGGCGTGAGCCGCTGCCCAGGAACACAGAGTGAGATTAAACAAGGATAAGAGACACTCCTTCTTGTGAGGAACCCCGGAGGTGTAATTAGGACAGATGGTTAAATATGGAGGAAGAGTACATCAAGGAGGCGGTTTCTGTGAGTGTGGATGTCTGATGTCAAACTGCTGGATGTATCATTCTTCAAAAACTGGTTCAGGCTGAACTGGGTCATACAACTGTGAATATTTTATGTCGTAATAAAATGCACGTTATGAGAGCAGCTCTACTCGTCAGTAAAACATCTGCGAATCTAAAATTTATGAGATTCCAAAGGTATTTTGTTGCCAATCAAGAAATGTACGGTAACAACCTGTGGCATTTCTGGGGGAAAGAACTCTTAAAAATTAGGTTGATTTGTGTTTGTTATAACGGAGTGCAACAGACTTGAGTGATGGGTGTTTGATTGATGGTTCCATCCCTTGTTATATCGGAACATCTGACCATAGCTTGCTTCTCTTTGCCTAGGTGTATTAAAAAGGACCCGATGCCGTTTTCGTTTGTATATTTGGTCACCCTGTGTTGTCTAATTTAGACTTGAGGTTGTATGCTCCACTGGGACACAAGCAAGTTAAAGAATGCCCAATATTAACAATGAAAATACCCAAGAATGCACTAGACACATAATATGTAGGAAGTACAGGGTACATAAATATCATCACCGTTTTCTTGAAGAGACAATTCAATTTGATAAACATAAATTTAGGCAAATCATTTTTTTTCAACCATTTTGGATGTTTTATTTTGGAGGTTTACAGCTTTTGGTTTTGTGCCTTTGATGATACTAGTATTTGGCATATAGTCTGATTTATGTTATGAGAAAGATATTTGGCTACAGGGCCATCGCAGATTTGTACTTTGGGAAAAATGTAGGTGGAACAACAAGCAAAGGCAGCCATTTTGAAAGTTGCTTGTTATTCTATCTGTATTATTGCAAAGGACAAACCTGTAACGGCCCTGATGTAGCCAAACATTTTTGTCATGAAATACTCTGACAGTGAGCCAAGTTCCACGTTTGTATCATCAGAGACACAATTCTAATGAAATTGCATTGGCTCCCAGTTAAGTTTCGTACAGTTTATAAAATTCTTTTGTTAACTTTCAAAGCTCAAACATGTCAATCTCCTGCTTATTTATCTGAACTTGTTCACCATTACTCCCCTGCTAGGACTTTACGTTCATCTCAACAGTCATTGCTTACCACAACTACTAGGGCTTCTTCCATTTGTTATGGTCAAAGATCATTTTGTTACACTGCTCTATTTCTTAGGAATAGTCTTCCTGTGCATAATCGCCAGGCTAGTTCTTTGCATTGTTTTAAGTCTCTGTTAAAAACTTGTTTGTTTGAAAGTGCTTATTTGTAATCTGCTTACTTGTAATGTTTCTTTCACTTATTGTATATTTTATTGTTCTCTTTATGCGCTTAGAGGCTTTTGCATTAGGCGCTTTACAAATGTCTTTATTATTATTATTATTAGTATGGGGTTTATTATTATTATTAATTCTCCCAAATATTTCTCTATCTGACAGGCCTAGGTCATCACCACACCAATCCAACCTCTGCACACACTGATAATTAACGATTCCCAGATCCGGCTCAACCAGATCCAGCTACCCTACAATAACGAGTTTATGCCATAATTCAACGTTCTAAGTACAAGCACAACGAGGGAGTCAACCTTGAACCATCACAAATGTTAGAGCAGTAAATTTATAGCAAGTCAGTCGCCCGACTCTTGGTATCATCATTGATATCTGGAAATTCTTCCTGATATGTTCTGGTTTCATGTTGCCTAAAACATGGTAAATTGGTAAAAGTCAGACATTTTCTTCCAGGTGAAATAGGTTTTTGTTTTTGTTTTCTCGTTTTTGTCCCGTTTTCCCCCCGTTTTTTTCAAAGGCCGAATAAAAAGTTTAGGGTCACGGCGTAAAAACTAGGGTCAGTCGGGGAACCGTAAACACAACCTTTTTTGGGGGGGCCTTACTATTAACATAAAGAACACCAGGAGAATTAGAGGCTCTAACAACAGTGTTATAAAATGGTACTCCAAGTATTGCACTTGTAGCCTGAGGGTCAAATATTTATTTAATGGTTTTTTAAATATTTATTTGATGGTAGGGCCATTATTTATATTTTGCATTAAAAAAAACACAGCCCCAATGGGTTTTCCTTACTCTCATCTATAGTGGCAATTTCTATAGTGGCAATGTTTGTGACTAAAATGTTGTAGTTTTTGAGAAATGAGTAGGCCTAAAACAGCTAGTTTAGCTCTCTTGAGTCCAAAATCTGATGTTTGAAAACAATTTTTCTCATGACTCTGATGACCGGTTGAGCTTAACCTTTCACAGCTGATTTGGTTCATATTTATATGTTAGGAAAATAGAATTGGCCGTTGCAAACTGCTTTAAGTGAATGAAAAAAAGTTTCTTTCTCGAAAGGCTGAAACCATATTTAGCCTTCGAGAAAGACTCCGCTTAGGTCAAAACTTCAGGACACTGACAATTTTTTGCATTTATATGTTGTTGGTCACACAAAGTGCGGATACTGGTCTTTGCCAATTACCAATGTTAGTCTCATGCTTTTAAAGAATTTAGCCCTCAATTAGTTTAGTAACTAAGCAAACTTAAAGGCCCTGTACACTATTGGTAAGATCGAAAAACACAAATGTTCACAGATTCACACATAACTTACATGATTTAAAGTAAGTAATGGCAGAAAGGGTTCCTTAAAATATTTCTGCCTAAAATGCTATCGTTTCTGAGAAATGAATAAAACAATAGTTTTTATCGCGCGCGATAATAAACTCGATGTTTGAAAAACAGAAAATACATAAGGTCTCTTTTCACTATTTTCTCGTGACCTCGATGACCAATTGAGCTCAAATTTTCACAGGTTTGTTATTTCATGTACATGGTTAATCACACAAAACATGAACTTTTTTGCAACTGTTTTGTCAGCTCAACCAATTCTGTATAATACCTTTAAAAACCCATTGAAGGACAATGCTTACCGTTTTCATAAATTATTTTAAAAAAATGTTTCTTAAATTGAAACTGTAATGTCTGACACAAAATTATGAATTAGTTTTTAACTCTGCACAGATGAAAACTCATTTAAGTTTTTTTTCTGTCAAGACAATACCTTACAATTCACAAGTTCCAAAAGGAAATATTTTTTACCTAAGCGTGGATGCCTTTTCAGCTAAAACTCCATCCACAGAAAGATGGGTAATTTTAACTCTATAATGAATGATAAATTCATGTTTTGAGCTGTAGAACAATTTGAAGAACAATGGTCGTTAATTGCAAAATGCATTCGACCAATAAATAATCAACAAAAACAAACTTATCATTTTGTTTAGTCAGTCGTAATAATTGCATCAGGATTAAGAATATTATTTTGATTTCTACCCCACAAAGTGCTTTCCTTGAGTCTTGTGGGAAAAAAAAATCCACAGGCATACTACTCAAACTACAATTCACTATTCACAATTTGCAGTATTTCTATGAAACAAATTGACGTGATATGAACAAGTAAAACAAAGTGGTTTTTTTCCATTGATGTTAAAATTATTATTATTATTTATTTGGCCGTTAAATCTGAAGGCCAAGAAAACAGCATACAGGCAGTCAAAATAAGATAGAACTGTAATTGTGATGCAAGGAAATTCGCCGTTGAAAGCGCCCTCATGCGGTCAAAAGTACGGGTCAATTATTGTTACACACACGCAGCGTACACCAACTAAAAAATACCGACGTAAAGTTCAGTATAATTCCCAGCAAAACATTACCACAGCACGGACAACAAGATGTATACATCCCACGAGGATCCTAATGATGGATCTAAGAAAAAACCATGATTGGATTCTACTCCAGCCACGAGGATGTCAAGTCAACTCTGGACACTTACCAGAAGTTAAGCCAGCATCAAGCGAGACGGGGGAACTGTGGCTGACTGCCTACGTAATCCACTGAGTGGATCGCAGATCGCAGAGGTAGGAGAGGGGGGGGGGGGGTATGGGTGATGTCCGTCCAATCTACTTAAAGGTTCTTACCAAGTTCAGTAACATCTAATTGACTTGGGGTATTGCAGTGCATCATCTGATGTGTTCACATTATTACTCTCATGCATTACTGAGAGGTTTTTACTTCGGGGCGGGAGGGGGGGGGGGGGGGGGCAGGAGGGAGGAAGGTTCCCAAACCTTTTATTTGATATCATCTCATTAAGAAATTGGAAGTGGATTGAAAAAGTCTCTCAGTAACAATGACCTAAGGTAGAACTTTATCACTGATAGTGTCCGCTTTGTGGCATACACCGTCCATAGTGCTACTGTTGGTTTGGTTCCGGTTCATCTCTACATGATGACTAGAGTGTACTAGTCATTCCCAACTATGAGAACAACAAACTGTCTCATCTTAAAGCCAACACCTCCACAAAAGAGATTACTACATGGTGTACCCCAAAATATTTATTAACATCTATAGATACCATTTAATAATAATACAAGTGTTTATTTAGCGCTTTATCTACTGAAGTCTCAAAGCGCTTATTATTACAAAATTTAAGACAGGTTTTTAATGTTTTGAATTATGTGATCCATTTATGTAGCACCTTGTAAGGGTTTACAAAGTATTGTGACGCAATCAGCAGCCACTGCCAGAAACACAGGGGTAAACCCTGCTCTTGACGATAAGTGTAACTGGGCTCTTTTGCGTGCATTACACAACACACGGGACCTATGGCTTTACGTCCCATCTGAAGGACGAAGCAATAGTTGGTTACATGTCTTGCTCAAGGACACAAGTGTCAAGACCAGGACTCGAACCCACATTCTGCTGATCAGAAACACCAGACTTTAAGTCCAGTGCACTTAACACGCTAGTTTTGAACAAGATTCGTAGACTTGCCCAGTCCCTCCAAGCAGTCGATGTTGCGCCTATAACACAAAAACTAGCGTCGCTAATCAAGACCACATGCTGCACTGGAAAAAATGACAACTCATAATTTACTATTTCTCAGCAAACTTTTGAACCCGGTACAAAAGCTAGATACAATTTCCCCTCAAACAGAAATCAAACACCTTCCATTAGTCCACAAGAAGTATTAAAGGAACATTACAGAATTGAAAACACTTGTAAAATATACTTTTTGATCACAGATTTACATAAAACTTAGTCTTATGATGATGATAGTAGAAAACATCCCTTGAAATATTTTTGTCTGAAATGCCATATTTGATGAGAAATGAATAAACTAACCCTCCGATTGGAGTTTATTGCTCAGAGAGCGTTTTATTCATTTGTTGAATCTATATGATTTCATGCAAGTTTGTATTCGGTTTTTCACTATTTTCTCGTGATCCAGATGGCCGATGGATCTCAAACTTCTACAGGTTTGTCAGTTTATGTATATGGTGGATTACATAAAGTGCTTACACTGCCAGCAACTGTTTTGTTAGCAAAAAACAATTCTGTAATGTTCCTTTAAACTCACCTTTCAATGATCTATCTGTGCCCATCAATAATCAAACTGTAAACGTCCCCCACCTTTCATGCTCACTGGCTCCACCCCCTACGGAGTCCAGCTAAAAACCAATATGTATCAAGCTTAATGAGCAGGTGGTCAATGATTCTGACTTTGTACAGCTTACCAATAATAATTATTAGAGGTGATTATTATTTAGACACAGAGTCCCACGTGGAATTGTCAAAATATACAGTCAATTTTTAATGAAGGAAGGGCGCCAGTGATCTGGATGTTTTTTTTTTTCATGCTGCGGCGTGATCCTATTAATATAGCATACACGATACTAGGTGGAGATCATTAATAATAATCAAGCTACTATCTGTATTATTCTGATACTGATATGAGCCGGGAAATATGAGAGCGGCAAATTAATAGCCATTAGCGAGGGAAAAAACAATTGTGAGGTTAACATAATGACAATGATCATTGTGTATAAAACCAATCTGTACGCACAAGTACTGCACGCCGTTGCAGGGTTGCTCGAAGTGCAAGGTTTTGTCCACAAAGACTGTTGAGATAACTCTTGTTTCACTTTTTTTTATGAATTAGGTGTCTTGCTCAATGTTTTACAAAATTTCCCTTTGCCAGGATAGCATGACATAAGGATGACATAGAAACACTGACCGTCAATATTTGCAACTAAAAACAGAAACTGAATCCATAAAAATGGCACAGACAACAGGAGAGTTCAAAAGTGCGATTGACACGGAAACTGCACAATTGGGTTTAAAATTGCGTTACATCAGCAAAAATTTCTTGCCAGAATTTCAGTATTCACTTTCTGTTTCGTAGTGAATATTTAATAACTATGTTCTCCATCGATATGTCTCGCTGTCCCATCGGGGAAATTGTGTAAGTTGTTGAGGAAGACACTTAATTCGCAAAAGACAAACAGTTTCCTCATATATCTTTTTGTAAAACCTTTTTTTTACACTGCCAGCGTCCCAGCAATGGCGGCGCAGCGTGCAGCACTTGCGCGTTTAGATTGGTCTACAATATTTAATAATAATAATAATAATACAAAGTTCTTATAAAGCGCACATATCTTGGACACTAGATCAAGGCGCTGAACAAATAGAGAATTAACAATAAACAGATTAATGAGCTCTGAACAGCTCAGTCTTCAACAGTTTTTTGAATTTCATCATTGAGTCAGACTGACGGATTTCTGGAGGGAGTTGGTTCCATAGGTGGGGCCGCTATAACCAAAGGCACCCTGACCAACCACTTTCTTGCAGATGGTTGGAGTAAGTGTTGTTGTGTCATACAGTTTACGGAGTCAAGTTGTCATTATTATCATGACTACAGAGCTTCAAGGGACAAAGGCAGTTTTTTCTTGGTAAAGATGCACTGACTGTAACTCAAGGAGGTAACTTAAGAAAATTACTGCAATAATTTACGAGCAATAACCGGGGGGTACAAGGAGGAACGCTTCTAATGCTACCTTAACAGGGTTAACAGACCTTTTTTCCAAAAACCACCTCTTTGGAGAGAATTAAGTCAATTTGTTTCAGAACAATGGGAGACTTTTGAGACAATTGCTCTTGATGCTGAGAACAATAGACAAGGACCGGTGAGTTGGACGCCGGCTATTGTCTAAAAAATTGTCCAATTGAATGGCATCCAGGCAATGCCAGAGGTAGCCTAACATCTGTGCCACACTTCGAGGCTCGTGAATAACGCCAGATACCAGCTTGACCGGATGTTGACAGATGTACCTTTGACCTTTGTATTCAGTCATTCACACGTACATGTACACATATTACATAGTGAATAAAACAACATTACATGAGTGTACAAACATATGCACACGCTGCATGCAGACGATCGAAAGTGCAAGCTGACAAATCACATCACCTCGGACCAATCATAGCACAGATATGGAAAGCTTATGTCACTGCACGTTTACCCAATGAAATCATTGGGCTTGCAGACCAGTGCCTGTCTTTATCCTTGCGGATAAAGACAGGAGACCAGTCTATGCCAGAGGTACAAACTCATTTGACTTGTATTGCTACCTTAAATGGGATAAGAGGACATTTCCTAGATGTTAAATTTGCACCAGGGATGAAGACGATTATTTGGTTTTACCCTTTCATCGATGTGTGTAAAGCACTGTATACTCAGTACTTCCCCGAGTTCTGTGAAAAAAATCCACAGGCATATTACTCGGGTGGGATTCGAACCCATGACCTTTGCCATTCTAGAGCAGATGTCTTACCAACTAGACCATCGAGATTGCGAAGACTTTTTGTGGAAAACGATGAGATTACTACTTGAAGGACAGGGGTGAGCAGACACTGAAACAAGGATCCAAAGCTTAGGATGCATGTTGACGTTGCTAACCAATGAAGTTAAAGACACTGGACACTATTGGTAATTACTCAAAATAATTGTTAGCATAAAAACTTACTTCGTAAAGAGCAATGGAGAGCTGTTGATAGTATAAAACATTATGAGAAACGGCTCCCTCTGAAGTAACGTAGTTTTTGAGAAAGAAGTAAAGTATTTGAATTGATTTTGAGACCTCACGCGTGACAAGGGTGTTTTTTCTTCCATTATTATCTCGCAACTTCGATGACCAATTGAGTTCAAATTTTCACAGGTTTGTTATTTTGTGCATATTTGAGATACACCAAGTGAGAAGACTGGTCTTTGACAATTACCAAAGGTGTCCAGTGTCTTTAAATATGTCAAGGATCCTTGGGGGACAGTATCCCGAGCAGTAAATAATTACTACAAAGAGCTTGATTTCTTTATATGTGAAAAAATAACAGCTAACTTTATTCTAGCACGCAGACAAAAAAAAAAACCAGATATGAATTCAGATTAAAGTAATTAATCCAAAAGGGAAACTGAATGGCACCCCAAACGAAGTTATTGACACAATTGGGAGACCACGCCGGCACGTTAATATGGAGGTCGCAGGTTCAAGTCCCGCTAGTCAATTTTTCTTTGTTCACCCCAAAATTATTCCCAAAAAATCTGAAATTTTGCATTTCTCTCTTAAAAGGGATATGAAGGAGGATTTTTCCTGCGCCATTCTCCTTGTTGAAAAAAAATAAAAGTATTGACCCGTTGCACAACGTGCAATACACTTAAACGCACCAATCCTGTCCGCCATTTTGGGAGTCAAAATATACAAAAAAGAAATTGACTCCCAAAATGGTGGAAATGGTTGACGCGACATTGTACAGCGATACATTCCGAGTTGTGCAAGGTGTCTATATATGGAAACATTTTAAGTGCACGAAGGCAAGGGCCAAAAGGACAACTGCCTCTAGTGCTATACCTTCACGGGGATATAAGCAGACATTTTCCTCTACACTTAAAAAGAGCATCTTCTTTGAAAACTGTATCATTTATAGGGGAACATTTCACAGGGCATCAAGGCAATAACCATGTGCACGCCCTGCATGGGGACAACTGCCTCTAGCACCAAGGCAATACACTGTGCATGGGGACAACTGCCTCTAGCACCAAGGCAATACACTGTGCACAGGGACAACTGCCTCTAGCACCAAGTGGCCAATACACTGTGAACGTGATAAACTGCCTCTATAGCACCAAGGCAATACATTGCTGCACGGGACAACTGCCTCTAGCACCAAGGCAATACACTGTGCACGGGGACAACTGCCTCTAGCACCAAGGCAATACCATGTGCACGCCCTGCATGGGGACAACTGCCTCTAGCACCAAGGCAATACACTGTGCACGGGGACAACTGCCTCTAGCACCAAGGCAATACCATGTGCACGGGGACAACTGCCTCTAGCACTACCTTGGGGGTTAGGAAACATTTCCAATATACTTCAATATAATAATAATAATAATAACGGCTCGTATATAGCGCAATTCCAAGGAGATGTTCATTGCATGCACTCCGAACCTTATTAGCCCCGGCCACTGGGCCATTTATTTAATTCCTTAAACCATCTCAGCTCCCTGGGGAGTATACAGTCTGTACTGCTGAGTATGTAGCGCAATAAGCTAAATCAATCACAAGAACCTTCTGTGTCTTCACAGGTATCCATTTAGATATTGGAATAATTGGGAGACCTTGCAATCCGGAGGTCTCAGGTTCAAGTCCCATTCTAGACCATTTTTCAACTCAAAGGGACTAAGACGACATTTTCTATGAAGTCCACCTCCAAGTGGAAAAAATCTAATCAGAACATTTTTTTTTAAAGGGCATCAAGGCAATGACAGGGGCATACAAAAAACAAAAACAATTGTCTCTATTGCTATACTTGTAAAGGAGCCATTACCAGCGCAATTACGTGTAAAGACCACCTCATTGTAGTACATTGTAGTACATTTTGAAAATCAAATCATGAATATCATTTTGAGGTTTTACACCTTTGATAAAAAAAATAACAATTCTGTTCCACATCTAACACAAGAACCTGGGGAGGGGGGGGGGGCCTGATATCAATCTAAGCACCCCATCTGATGAATTCTGATCACGAACTATCTATACTCCCCCAAAGAATCAAATTTTTCATTCCCCCTTTATTTTATTTTTTCTCCCCCCCCCCCCCCCCACTGACGTAAAGCAAGAAAATTGTCCGCTTCGTGTGGTGTTACACAGATCCATTATTACTGTTCCACCACTGTCAATGATTAGATACAGTGAAGTCACAAGGGGACCGCATTCTAATCTATATTCAGAGGCTCGTAAAGAACAGGGTACGATCTACACCCCCCCCCCAAGAAAACCCCGGCGTTGCCGATTCACCGAATGGGCATTCTCTCAATCCTCTGGAGCCCGTAACCAAACTGACAGCGGTGTAAATCGGCCCTTAACAGGAGCGACAGAGGCAGCTGGCAAACGCAGAGAAATTATCCGCTTTAATTATTCATTGTGTTTGTTAGGTGTCAGCGACGTGGGATGGAGTGGGGGCCTTCACTAAGTTGCTAGATTGTTTTTGCCTTTTTCGAAACGGAGATGGCACTTGGAGATTCAAGTTGTCTACTGAAAATTTAACACCACACATACAAAACGATCTTTTTTTTTTTTAAGTTAAAGCTTGTGAAGTGAAGATTGGGACTGTGACTACAAATTATTTAATTTAGTAAAAACAAATAATGATGATTGTTAACAAGACTGGGATTCAAGCGTGGCCCTCTATTGATATGGAGAACTTTTAACGTCTATGGGAACGTTTTGAAGCCTGGGTATCAAGGCAAAAGACCAAAGGCAACAGAGGCCGTACGTACCCCCTGTGTATTACATCTAGTCCTGGGCATAGGCAAAATGAACTGTTCTCCCTTTAAAGGAACATTACAGAATTGGTTTTTGCTAACAAAACAATTGCTAGCAGTGTAAGCACTTTATGTAATCCACCATATACATAAACTGACAAACCTGTCAAAATTTGAGATCGATCGGCCATCTGGGTCACGAGAAAATAGTGAAAAACCGATTACACATTTGCAGTGAAATCATATAGATTCAACAAATGAATAAAATGCTCGCTGAAAATTAGTTTATTCATTTCTCATCAAATATGGCATTTCAGACAGAAATATTTCAAGGGATGTTTTCTACTATCATCATCATTAGACCTTGTAAGTTTTATGTAAATCTGTGATCAAAAAGTATATTTTACAAGTATATTTCTTACCAATTCTGTAATGTTCCTTTAAAAAAAAGAAAAATTGAAAACGACTTTCTCTTGTGATGGAAATTTATCCAGGAAACTCACTACTTATCGCTAATGCTTTCCCCCACGACAGTAAACATGCACTTGTGGATAGAGTGAAATTCAGTAAAATCAAACAAAACTGTAAATCATATCAACTTCACTTTACCTCCACGGTCCAGTGGGCATTAAAACCTTTCACATCATAGTCAATCCATTCTGTTAATTTCCTAAACTGTGGGGGTGGTGAATCTCATGATAACATGAATATGAATGCATTCAGTTCTTTATAGACGGAAGACTATCACTTTTGTATCAAGAATGAAAAAGGATGCTTGGTGGCTAGCCTGAGAAGTGGGGGGGGGGGGGGGTGGGGGTAGTAGTGTGGTCAGTTCTAGGATGGGAGACCTTTTACAACAATGGAATGACTTGACTGGGAGCAGGAGTCACAGCAGTACCTCCCAGGCATCACATTCTAGGGCCCTTTAAAGTCTTCGGTGTCAATGTCCTTTTGATGGGGTATAACAGAGGGAAAATTTCAACGTCTATGGGAACATTTTGAAGCCTGGGCATCAAGGCAAAAGACCTAAGGCAACAGAGGCCAAGTATCACATCTAGTCCTGGGCATACATGTAGGCAAATTTAATTGTTCTCTCTTGTTCATAACTTTAATGCATTCAGTTCTTTTAGACGGAAGACTATCACTTGTATCAAGAATAAAAAAGGATGCTTGGTGGCTAGCCGTGAGGGGGGGGGGGAGGTAGTAGTGTGGTCAGTACTAGGATGGGAGACCTTTTACTACAATGGAATGACTTGACTGGGAGCAGGAGTCACAGCAGTCTCCAATGATGCTTCACATTCTAAGGCCCTTTAAAGTCTTCAGTGTCAATGTCCTTTGGATGGGATATAACATGTAATGCTGTAAATCCTACGTGCAGCACACAAAGTGTAAATGAGAAGTGTTACTATATTGAATGCACTCTTCAGCTCTTTCATCTGGGGTCAATTTCATCCACAAAGCCCGTAGTAAGCAGATCGTTTTCTGCTTACGGAGCAGAAAACATAAGTAAGGAGGCAAGCTAACTTGGCAGCGGTTCTTGCAAGCAGGGTTCCTTTTTTTCAAGGCTCATGCTCACCGCAGAGGTCTGCGCTTACGGCCTAGAGAATGATGTGCTTAACGAGGGCTGTGATGAGCAATGAATTCTGAGGGTACGCAGCACTATGAGATTGGTTTCATCTGAGTGACAGACAATGCAAATCCACTGTGTAGGTGAACAAGCGCTGTCAAATCTTCTGCATGGTTTAGGCAAAACATTTATGCCTGTGCTATAGCTACAAAAAAATGCTGTAGGTTTTTCTGCGATGTGTAAAATGCAGTTAAAGGGACCCAGTTACACTTAATGCTACAAGAAGGGGTTTGCCTCAGTGTATCTGGCAGTGGTTGCTAAATGCACCACAGTACCTTGTAAACCATTAAAGGTACACATTGCCCCGAATCGGCCGAGTTGGTCTAAAAAAAGCATTTGTAAACCATTTGTTATAAGATGCGTATGGTTAGAAAGATGTTTTAAAAGTAGAATACAATGATCCACACAAATATGCCTCGAAATTGTGTGGTTTTCCTTTTACATCGTGAACTAACACAGTCGGCCATTTTATGGAGTCAAATTTTCGACTCCACAAAATTTGTTTTGGAAAAGAAAACCACGCAATTTCGAGGCATATTTGTGTGGATCATTGTATTCTACTTTTAAAACATCTTTCTAACATTTGCATTTGATAACAAACGTTACAAACGCTTTTTATAGACCAACTCGACCGATCCAAGGCAACGTGTACCTTTTAAAGGAGCTACATAAATTGATCTCATAATTAACAAAAATCAAAACCCTGTCCTCAAATGTTCCTGTTTGTTTCAAGCGCCTTGAGTAAATTATTGGTAGATATGTGTACTATATAAGACTATATGTTATTATTATTAGTATTAGTATTATAGTTAGCACAGATATTTGCTTCATGAAACTTGCTCCTGTAAATTACAGGGCGTAAATTTGTTGGGGGAAAATCCACAAGACCGCAGGGGCTGTATCTCAAAATGTGCACTGGACCAGAATTTGTTTTACAAGACCAAAATCAAAACGAGAAAAAATTAGTTTAACATGCATTTAACTGTTTTTCTTTTGAAAACAGAAAAGATTGAAAGCGTTTGTCTCTGTGGGTTTCAAGTAAAAGTACTTCGTTACTCAACGGCATTGAAAAGGTGTATCAGACTCAGAGCTTAACATTTGAACACAAATTGTTTCCGTTCAATTGCACACTGACATACTGTTATTCAATTAAAAAAAAACCCACAAGACCACTCGATGGACTTGTCCGATGACCGTGTGTGTGTGTGTGTGTACTGGTCCATCACTAAAATCACTGGCCTCGGGGGGGGGGGGGGGGGGGTGGGGACTGAGGTCCAGTGTTAAATTCGCGCCCTGAGCTTGCTATGAGTCATTTGAAAAACAAATATGAAAGTGTTAAAGGACCTGAGTCCAAGGGCATAAATCCTTGAGGGGGGGGGGGGTGGCCCATAGGATCACTCCCCTCCCCCCAGATTTCGCCCCAATAATTGTGTGTATTATTTGACTAATTCATAAAACTAAATAAGCAAAACTGAGAACAAAGTGATCAGCTTGTCCTTAACTAACATGCACCAGCACACATCATTTCTTATATAAAGTTCTAGAATGTAAACTAAAATAAAATAACTGTGCTGTAAAATTTGTTTGACGTTGCGGAAACAAGCGGGGGCCGTCAGAGGGTGCTTGCAGCTCATCCCTTATTTCTCATCCAAAAAGGGAACACAGGTAGGGCAGAAAGAAGAGAGAAAAAAAACACTAGGCCTAACACTACATATAACCCGGAAAGGCTGAATATGCACTTAAGGAGTATCTTAATCCACAACATTTTCCCCGGGGTTCTTCTGCGGACATCGAACCCCCACGTCCTTGTTTCAAGATGTGAGTTTGTACAAAGTTTTTGCCCACTTTGTCTTAAAGAAAGAGTGCAAAGGTAAAGAGGAAAAACCCACAAACAGTTCAAGCTAATCCTGCTCAAAAGTTAATCAAGAAAGGTTCAGAATGCACAAGAGAGCATCTTTATCTACAACATTTGTTTTGGAGGGGGCCCTTTAGCGGGCCCCTTACCCCATGGCTTTGGGCTGCCCACTTGCACTTGCGCTCTCCTCTTGTTTTCACGAACGACGTTTTCCCTTTTCATCAAAAAGACAAAATTATGGAGAAAATTACAAAATGTCCACAAAAGATATTTTGCGAAAAAAATAACAGAGAAAGAGAATGCAAAAGAGGGCAATGTCTTAATTTTTTGAAACTGGCCCCCTGCAGCGGGCCTTGGATCCACCTTGACAATAAACAAAAAATAATAGGCTTACAGTATTTCACACTCACTGGCAATGTACCAAAACTTCACCAGAATCATCTCCCTACTTTTCAACACAGATTTACACCAATGCCTTTGTCGACTTTAAATCTTTTGCAAAGATTTATTAAGCCTTGAATTAAAACATTTCCAATAACGTGCACAAACCCTCTTATTAGTAGAACAGGAACTTATAAAGATGTGCCCCTGGTATCACATTTCCATCAGATAAATTTCATAAATGTTTGCTTCAATTCTCTCAGAATGAAAATTCCAAGACAACAAAATTTCAGGCAACCTTGCCAAGTTTGACAGCAGCCAAATATGGTTATATCTTTCCCAAAGTATTCGTTCGGCAAAGATAAGTATGAATTTCGTTTGGAAAACATGTTCTACGATCTGATTTATTGTATGTATTCATTTTATTTTAAAGATTTTTCATTTCTTCTTCTTCTTATTATTTTGTATCTATTTAATTTTAATTTTATTTTATTTATTTATTTATTTTTTTTTGGAGGGGGTGGGGGTGATTTTTTGTGATGTTGGATTTAAGGCCCTTTGATTATCATAAATATGAAATTGTAAATATAAAGACCTTACTGCACTGAGCTAATTGTATTTTTGTCCTAACTAGAGGATGACAGTAGCATTCCTTAGTAGGAATCTGAAAAATAAAAATTGTATTTGGTAACCGAGAACATCTAAGACTGTTTGTATATCTGCTAACCACTTTTATCTGTTCAGTATTACTACAGTGCCCAATTTTATAGAGCCGCTTAAGCATAAAATATTGCTCAACAACTTTCTGCTGAGGAAAAAAGAACGGGGCCCATTTTCACGGTGCTGCTTACCAGGGAATTATGCACTTACTAACCCATGGGATCGCACGCTTTACTGGGCGCCGTGAGCATAGTATTCTGTGGTCAGCTGTGCCATGAAATTGGGCCCATCAGGATACCAGTCACAGATAGTACATGTGACATGGTATTTCGGCTGGTGACCTAAACCTGGAAAGCATCATTGTGCTTAGGCCAAGTCCGAATTGGCGGCTAAACCTATACAGCATACGGCTGGATCATCGCGTCATCATGTATTGGAGTGTAGGACGTCCTGAGCAACACCCTCAGCAGCAGTGGTAGCTGTAGCCGTAGCCGTAGCCGTAGCTGTAGCCGCCAATTCAGCTACGGCTTGAGCTACTTCTTGTGCTTAAACAGCTCTATGTAATTGGGACCCAGACCCCCGTCTCCAGACAAGTTGAGCGTAATTTTTTTTGTTAAACACCCGATGAAGACTTGTCAATGTAAAATACACATGGAAATGACAACCATTCCAGTCTATTCACTATGATTGATTCATAATAATTAGAGATGGAAACTCTATCCCCACCTGCTGACCATTACAGCTGCCTTCTTATACTTCCTCTTATCTCATTTTTTTTTTCTTCGTTTTTTAATTCTAGACTGAAATTAATGTTTGGTTGATGAAAGACGCCAGAATTTCGTCTCCACTGGAATTAAATACACAATAATAAGTCATTTGAGTTTCCCTCAATACCTCAATGTGTGTTATAAACTGTCATATTACATTTGGAAAGGGGGGGGGGGCATAAAAAATAGTAGACCCCTCAAATATAATCAAATCAATTTCCGTTGCTATCAATACCCAGGCGGAAAAATGAAAAATTCCTTTAGACTCTTTCTGCTTGGCAACATCACTGAAGAGAGGGTTGATCAAATTGACACGCCATAAAAATGTCCTTGGAGTTTGGAAATTAATCCGAAAGCAAAGAGTTTAGCCGAGTGTAGATTTTTTTTTCGAGAACGGTTTACCTTGGATAGTCTGGGCCAGGAATTTTAAGTGTAAATGAGTAAAAAAAGAATCCATAGGGGTTAAAAAATTAATCTGCGTTCAATGTGTATTTTGTTTACCATTGTGGAAAATTTAAACAAATGCATACAAGAACCTAAAGGGGTTTTATTATTGTCATTTTTATTATTATTATTATTATTATTATTACTATTATTAGCAGCAACAGAATAAAACAAAAATTGTTGAATTAAGAAACAATCTAAAAAAAATCATCATAGCGATAACATCATAAGAACCAACAGAACAATAGATTCAAAAATACTAAAACACCCAAATTGTGGCAAGCATTTTACACAAAAGTATCCCAAAAAGATAGAAAAGGTAAACAAAAATGTGTGTTCAAAGTGTGCATGATTTTTACCACTGGGGCAATTTGAAACTATGATGTTGGCTGCTATCTGGACCAGAAACTTTAGAAGTAAATGAAACAATGCAGAGGGGGGTTGCATTAAATATATTGTTTACCATTGTGGAATTTTGACACACTGACTTTGGCAATCTGGACCAGAAACTTTAGAAGTAAATGAAACAATGCAGCAGGGTTAACAATAAATTTGTGTTCAATGTGGTTTTTTTTTGGTACCATTGTTGAATTTTGAAACACCAAGATTGGCTATCTGGACCAGAAACTTTGGAGGTTCCTTGGAGCTTGGAGGTTCAAATAAATAAAGGTACACTGTGAGCAGTTGGTCAACGGAACCTCAAGTAAATGACCTTATTGAAGCAACTAGCATGCAAGACACAAGAACAATCAATACTAGTAGACCGTCATGTTAACCTTGTTTAAACAAAGAAAGACTTTGTGCATTCCAGGACACTTTCTGGCAGGCAAGACACTTCACTTTACATTTTCTACAGTAGTTACCACATACAATAAAAAAAGTGTGTAAATATAACGACTGAACAAGTTTTGAGGTCGATAACAAACGCACAGTGCAATCTCCGTCAAACGTGAGATTTTATGGTTCCTTTTGAGCTGTGTACAAATTGTGCCTGCAGGAAGTCCAGGCTCTGTGGCTCTGTTGTAAATTTGTGATGTTACACGTTTACTCAGATCTACTGAGGATAGGGCTAACTGGAGGACAAAAGTCATCGCCTTCAAAAGATTACGCAGGGTTTTTCCCCAGGATATTTCAAAACTGTCTGGCATTCTGGGTCCAAATTTTTGAAGTTTGGCCTAAGCACCCTGCGGAACGAGGTCCCAAGAATGTTTTCTACTTGGTGTTTATCTCAGTTTTACTGTGCAATCTGGAGTATTCTAAATGGTTTTATCTTAACGATTGTTGTGAATTTGATCTGAAATTTAAAATATTTATTTATTTATTTACTATTTTGCGTGCGTATCTGCCACAATTCACGCAAATCGGCATGCAATTCACACGTGTTGGCCCGATATGCTAGCTTGTGCATTTGGAAAAGCCTGTTTAGGCATTAAGGAAGTAACTCATGACAAAAAAAGGTAGAGCGCTGGCACGTTAATTCGGAGGTCGTTGGTTCAAATCCCACTCTAGACACTTTTTCTTTGTTCAACCCCCAGATTATCTATAATGTACCCAGTCAATTTCCCTTGTGGTTTATTACTTGACAAAAAAGGGTAACATTTTCTGTTTGCTTCCACTGAAGTATTGCGCCTGCAGGAAGTCCAGGCTCTGTGAATCTTTTGTTCAACGTATGATGTTACAAGTTTACTCTTTTTCCCACAGAGAAAAGGGTTTATCGGAGGACACAAGTCATCGCCTTATAAAAAAAATTTAGGCAAGGAAGTAACTCGTGACAAAACACGCAATCTCAAATGTTCAGCCCTTCCCGTCCACCCTGTTCTCTGGATATAAAATAATTAGATTTTTGCATCGCACCGCCAGTTCTTTTCAGAGCCAAAACCCACCCCAAAAAAGAGTACATCAGAGCTGCCCACACACATCGCCGGTACTTCCCTCCTCCCTGCCAATTTTCAAATCAAAGATTATATTTTCCTCAATTTTCCAGAGATAAAGCGACTGATACCCCCTAATATATCCCATTATCTGTCCCGCTTTATTTGTTTACACTTTCAACAATCCCCTCTCGCCATCCTAATTTTCCCCTTGACCGGCTATCATGGAGGAAGTACTACACGGGCTATAGTTCATAAGAAGGCTCCAATATGGGCTGAAAGTAAGTCAAGCGCAAGTATTAAATCTAGCAATCAATGGTCCTACAGAGCGGAGTGATACTGAGCGAGCGCCGAGTACGAAAGTGCAGTCACACACTGCTCTGCCTTTGCTCGTTTCAAGGAGAAACGTAGAGGATGGAGACGGGCGTCCTCGTGGTCCTTGCCTTAGGACTGTGAGCTTTGATACGAAGATGCTACAATTGTATTAAAGGCATATTACGTTGTTGGTATTTGGCAGAGAATTTTAGTTTCTCTCCTCTGCTTTCCATTTAAGCCATTTGCGTGTAATAATAAAAATGTCTGGTACAATGACTTGCCTTTTCACAAGTTTCGCTTAAACTTGAAGTCCTCAGACTATATCGACAGTTGCTATGTCACATGATTCGGGGCAAGCTTTTGCGTAGTTACAGTACGTAAGGCGACAGGGAACACATACATAATTGTGAATGAATGTGCGCAGAACAATGGCACCAGGGTTTGCTCATCTAAAGGCTGCTTTACAAAAGCTTGCCCCGAACCATTCGAACATAGCAACTGTCTCCACAGTCTGAGGAATTCAAATTGAAGCAGTAATTTGTGACTAACTAAGTCATTGCACTGGGCTTTTCTCAAATCTAACTCACAAACGGCTCATTATCGCACTGTATTTCCTGTGAAAGTTTTTCATCAATCGAGGTGGTCAGGTTTTTGAGAAAGCACTGAATAACGGTTTATGTTTTGTCTGGGTTTTTTGTGCATGCTTCTTTTGATTTGGCTAGAATCTAAAGACAAAAAAGGGGGGAATTAGTTCTTTAATCACACATGGCAGTATTTCAAATTGATATTTCCGTGGACAACTGATGCAAGCTTATTTCAAACGGAAAGCTCAGATAAACAAAAATGTTTGTAATTTTTCTTAATCACTACCAGACATCGTGTCCTGCACCTTTAATTGCTACACTAGAACTGTTTATCCAGTGCTGCGTTGTTTATTTATCAAATATGAGTCACTGACACTGTGATCCAGGTGGGAGATGCTGGGACTTAATAGGAGGGGAATGTTCAAGACTTCATTTCTATTCAGGGAATTATCGTTTTCTAAATTTTAACAAAGGTAACAAAGCAAATTTATGTTTTTCCCCTACAGTTAAAGGAACATTACAGAATTGTTTTTTGCTAACAAAACAGTTGCTTGCAGTGTAAGCACTTTATGTAATCCACCATATACATAAACTGACAAACCTGTAGAAGTTTGAGATCGATCGTCCATCTGGGTTGCGAGAAAATAGTAAAAAAACGATTACACATTTGCATAAAATCATATAGATTCAACAAATGAATAAAACGCTCACTGAGCGATAAACTCCAATCGGAAAATTAGTTTATTCATTTCTCATCAAATATGGCATTTCAGACAGAAATATTTCAAGGGATGTTTTCTACTATCATCATCATTAGACCATGTAAGTTTATGTAAATCTGTGATCAAAAGTATATTTTACAAGTTTTTTTCTTACCAATTCTGTAATGTTCCTTTAACCTTTTTGGGGGCAGAAGTGTTGGTTTTGAGAGGAATCGGGTTGAGATCAAGTAGAGTCTCGACGTTTCAAAATTGTGTGCTCTGCTGAAGACTACATGGAAGACAACCAGATCACAGTGTTCAAAAAACTCCCAAACCAACACTTCATCCCATCAGCGAATCAATTTACATAGATTTGGGTCAAACAAAGAAATTTGCTACCTTCTCAGTTCCTAGTTCCTGCAAAAATGCAAAGCTTCAAATCTCACTAGCTATAATACAACTAGAGTTGATGGCGATCTACCTGTACCATGAAACAAACATGATGTGAATAAATAAATAAAGAAGCTCGATAGAGGATGGATGAAGCGTCTTCATAAAGAGAACCGGAGGAAGAAAAGAAAAAAAAACCATCAGCATGCAGGTATTCCTTATTTGTGTAGGAGTAAAGGCCAGAGGGGACTGGCTGTACTCCGCCGTAAATGAAATGGAAAATTTCTTACAGCCATTTTGGCAAAATGCCCTAAAAGTTAAAAACTTCGAATTTATTGTTCTTCTTCTTTAAATGCTGCAATCTGCTTTGCGCTCTGTGGTGACAATAAATGCTTGAGGGCGTTGGATGGGGACCTGACGGGGACAAGGGGGGTGGGGTGGGGTGGGGTTTGGGGGAAGGTTGCAATAGTGTCAACATGAAGGGTATAACAAGAGCCATTACTGTATTCAGTGAAAAGTCTTGCTTACTCTACCAGGCCTGGATCAACACACAGGAGTCCACAACCTCGGTTGCATCCTGGTCTTGGACGTTGGTGTCATCACTTCAAAAGTTTCCCAGGGACTTTTCAAGACTTTCCGATGGAAGCGCCTTTTGCCAAATGAAAAGGGTCTTTTCCTTTCAAACTGTTACAGGGCTGCAGTGTAAGAATAGTTTTTGGTTTTTTTTCTCATTTGATGATTCACTCTAAAACATTGTTTAAAGTTAAAGCTTTTAAGGGATGCAACTGGCTATTATAACTAAAACACTCAATCTCACATTTTGTAAAAATGCTAACGAGTACGCTTGGTTACGTCTTTCTGCAGAGCACCAGATTGTGATTACATTTCTGCGGGATACACAAATGTAACGTCATCATAATTTTTTTTTAAAATGAGGATTGCAAACAACTATAATCACTACAGACACCATAATTGGAATCCATACATCAGAAAGATCTCAGGAAAATCTATCTAGGTCAAGGCATGATTTCTTGACATGCCTTCCTGTTTACTGTCACACTTGGCGCCTCGTAATTTCCTGACGAAACTGGTTGTCCTCAATCCATAAATGTAAAAATTTACACCCTTCCGATAGCATGAAATTGTAAACACTGCAAAAGGTAAAAGACCTTTTAATAAAAACCAAAATGGTTTGCTAATTTTTTTACTACAAGCAAGCTTTGCTTCTCAAACAATTATCCTGAAAGTGGGAACAAAAATATGGTTCCTTAGACGAGAGGGTCCTTTTTCTGTTATTTTCTTTCATTATCCAATAATCAACGTGGTTTGAAATTTAAAGGTAGGGTCATACATTGGTAAATACTACAAAAGTTAATGACCATAAAACACTTACTTAATGAGAAGCGCTGCGGCTGTTGATAGTATACAAATATTGACTGCTTCGAGTGGCGTAGTAAAACTAGTCACTCAAGGTGATCCCCGGAGCAGCCTATCTTCCGAGGCGCGAACCGGGGATCACCAAGAGTGACTAGTTTTACTACGCCACGAGACAAAGCAGTCAATATTTGTTTTATAACACCTCTTCCTTTGATTCTATCTGTATACTTTAATCAAATTAATTCACACTTACATACATGGCAATCAATCGTCAAACAAGAACTGTAAAATCTTACGTTAAAATACCGAGTTTTGACAAAATAAGAGGGTACCAGACTACTGCTGTTACGTTCGTTCTCTAAACCGTATTTCAAATGCACATATTTTGTTCATTACATCGGGTTCGAGGTTGTCAAGGAGCTTGTTTAAATCAATGTTTGAAGTCAATGTAGTCAGGGTACCAGGGTATCCATGCACTAGTACATCGGTTGCTAGGCTAAACGTTGAATAGTTCGTTGAATAGTTAGTTTGGTCGGTGAACATGTACAAGAGTAAAAAATACACAACACCATGTGACACGCTCTCGGCCAATCGACAGATAGAATCAAAGGAAGGGTGTGTTATAATATAAACTATTTATGAGAGAGGATTCCCTTCCAAGTAATTTTCACCCCGTAGCATTTGAATCTGATAAACGATTTACGCATGAACCGTTTCTCAGATTTCTGAGGGTTGGTTTGGGTTTGATTTGGTTGGTCGGTTGCCTTGCGAAAGGCTGCGGCCAGAGATGCAGTTGGTACCCGCTGTCACCTCAGTAAACGTGGATTCAACGTCAATGTGAAAGTACTGTGACAATTTATTTGCAATTTTCTCAGTAAGTAGACGGTGTATTCAGCTGAAACTTTCACATGTGTCTTTTATTATATCTTTCTTTACAATTCTGCCTTTAAAGGCACTGGACACTATTGGTAATTACTCAAACTAATTGTTAGCATAAAAACTTACTTGGTAACTAGCAATGGAGAGCTGTTGGTAGTATAAAACATTTGAGAAACGGCTCCCTCTGAAAAAGCGTAGTTTTTGAGAAAGAAGTAATTTCTCAGTAAATATTTGATTATTTGAGACCTCACGAATCAAGATCAAGCATCTGAAAGCACACAACTTCATGTGACAAGGGTGTTTTTTCTTCCATTATTATCTCGCAACTTCGACGACCAATTGAGGTTCAAATTTTCACAGGTTTGTTATTTTGTGCATATGTTGAGATACACCAAGTGAGAAGACTGGTCTTTGACAATTACCAAAGGTGTCCAGTGTCTTTAAATAAGCATTACGCTAACAAAAATCAATCTTTGACCCTGCCTTTAAAGTTGATAGCCCCGGCCATTTGCAGTTCATGCTATGAATCCTTAATAGGTTGACAAGTAGTTTGAAAACAGTTATTTTTTATTGTTCAAGAACCTTTTTATTTTTTTTTTTTCCCCCACAGGGTTCCAGCTTCATGTCTTTCGTAAACTTTTTTCGACAAATTCAAACATACCACAACAAGCCTGTGAAAACCATCATATTGCCTCTTATTTGTTTTAAATTCAAGTTGAAAAAAAAAGAGAGCGGACAAATGGACTATTATTGGACAATGACCCAACCCGTGTAGAAAAAGGTTTCATTCCAGACTCTCATTCACGGGTGTTTGCCCTCTTTACAAGGCACCTTGAATGACAATGTCCATAAATACCGTGGATTTGTAGCTCTTAAGACTAACTTTACTTAAACGCTCGGATAGAATTCCTAAATATCAGGTCAAAACCGTAAGCACAGGTGTAAAGGGCTTCCGAGAAGATTTGTAATTCAGGCATGGACCACGGCGGCAGCGCGGGGCATCTCCTCTCGCCGCTGTCGTGGTCGTAATGTGGAATGTTTTTATTGCGGAGCTGCATGCGTGACAATGATTAACCGGCCTGTGGTACACCTGGGGCTTGCTGAAGGATTGTATCACAGTATTTGGCATCCTGGATGTTTGTGGAGCACAGGTGTGAGAGGACTGAAGCAATAAAGAGGGGGGGATCTGAAACCCACGGAGTAGACTCCGCTGGACTAACAATCGGGGGGGGGGGGGGGGAATACATTTGCTCCCATAGTGACACCGTGATGGGGGGAGGATTTGAACTGCAATGATACGGATACAGTCTAGCTGGTTAAATGTGGACCAACCTTCTCAATTTATATGCAAAAAATTTGTCATGCTGTGAATTAAATTATGATCAGTGAATGCTCTTTCAAAATCCAATATACTTTTTTTTTTTTTTTTTTTCCCCATGACATTATTGGATAATTTCATAAGCACCAAGAAATGTTTGTTGCTATGGAAACAGAGATAAGGACCAGAAGGAGGACAATCTTTCTGAAAGTACACGGACAGAAAAAAAAACTTAAACTGCCAGGTGGAAAATTACTTCAGCCCCGAGTATTTTCATTTTACATGTTTTATGTTTGCATCATTACTCTCCGATGACTAGTATTGTCTATTAAGAATGTATAAAAACACAGCCCCTTACGGGGGCATTTTCTGCTGACTGAGGAGACTGGGGAAAACATTGGCCTATTAGGGCGACATTATCAACGTCTTCCTAATGTTTCAACTCTCATTTGTAGACATTTTAATGTCCCGAAACCCATCTGCAAAGTAATGGTTTTGGGGATGAGGGTTTCTACTTGACAATTACACTCTAAAGTATGCCTATGATTACCAGCAAATGTTCTCATATAAACTCTTATCAACTACTCAAATTCACCAAGTTTGTTACTTTATGATTTTTAGTATTTGAATTGTCAGTCAACCACTTCATGGATGATACATGCTGTTTCTTGTAAAAGTGAAAAAAGTGAAACCATCTAATACTTAAGAAATAAACATATTTTAAAGGCAAAGTATACCTTTGGTTTTTTGAACTGCTCGATTGTGTTAATCCTATGTAAATGTTGACCTATACAATAAAATTTAACCTGTGAAAATTTCTTTTCAAAAGGTGGTAGCGTTTTTGAGATATCGCCAAATATCCGGAGCACTTATGTCCACGCAGGAAGAATAATCAATAAATCCGTAATTGGAATGCACAATCTGAGGAAAGTTTTATGCAGAAATATTTCTCAGGTTGTAATGTTTTTGAATCCCTCTCTCTTAAACCACATTCCTAAGGGACTCGCAATGCTTCTTACCAAGTAGGTTTTTATGGCCATTAATTTTTTTGAGTAATTACCAAAGGAATACCCTCTCTTTAATGGGTGAAAAATCAATAATAATACCGTAATCTTATATAGCGCCAAAGACCACCCAAAAAGACACTCAAGGCGCTTCACAAAGGTACAATAAAACAAAATATACACCAAACACAACATATAAAAATCCAAATTTTTTCAGAAAGGAGTAACAAACAAAGCCCCCAATTACAAAATATACCTTAAAAAATATTCAAAGAGAAATCATTAAATTCTAAAAAACAAGAGTCTAACACACTGAAACACCCCTCCCCATAAAACCTGGACCAGCCAGTAGCAGAAGGATACAACTTATTATTAAGTGTTCGCCTTTCTGTCGGATTGATAGAAATCCAATGCAAGGCTTCGGTCAGATACAAGATTCAAATCAGGGTCCAAAGAGGCGAAAGCCAGGGAACCACTGAGCCAACCTGATTCCCATGTTGCGCATTAAAACCGGATTCAAATACTTCACCCTTTCCTTGGAAACAATAGCATTTCAGAATGATCGGAACTAGGGTTGTGACGTTTAACTGTTGGAGAAGAAGTGGGTGAACTCCATTTCCAAATTTCCTTAACGTCAAAACAAAACCTACATACAGTACACAAAGGAGAGACCTTCGATTCTAGCTTGCCTCTAGAGAAGTATTTCCCCGCATTGTTTTTCAACATTATAATTAGTATCAATGATAATTAACACTCCCACACAAAACCATTTGCCTATAATTAGTGTTACTTTCTATTTATTTTCAAACACATTAGCCCCACATCCCTTCCTTGGTTGGGAGCATGTCTTACTCATATCTAAATCCCCTACAATTTGTACTGCATTACTTTCACTTTCCACATTGCCGAAAATACTATGGTATGGGCCACACAGTGGGTTTGGAACACAATCCACACTGGATAGCAGCTCCTATTTTCAATCCTGGAAAGTGCATTGACATCTGATCCTCCTTTATCCAGGTTGTCTCCAAATACACCGAGTACCGATTCTCAATTTGGATTGGAATTGCTAGAAATGGTGAAACAGTTGATTAGAATCATTCACTTTTTAATTATTCACAAATTTCAACCAAGCTCAACAATGGACGGACAAGGCAGGCAACTTTTTCCGTCCATTTTTAATGGAATTTCCAGGGCGATTAAAAAAAAACAAAAAAAACCAAAACATAATCAACTCAAATTAATTTCAGTATAAGCCTGCCTCTCCATTCACACTTCGGAACACTTTTGAGTGGCTTCAGATATTAAAAATAACTAAATAACTAAATAAATATATGTATTTTTTTTTTTAATTACAACTGATTAAAAACTGATAATGTGACAGCTGCAAAGTGGTCCTCGTTATGGTGTTTCCTGTCATTAGTCAATTACTGTCTATCCATAAGTCATGACGCAGAATTTGAATACAACATTTTTACAGTATTCACTCCAACTTCTTAGACCGCTGCATGCCTCTCCGATCAGACAATCAACTCTTGAAAACCATAAATGCCGCATTCCTTTCAGGGGCCTGGACAAAAAGCCTCAAAGTACAAAAAATTGTCGGTGACCTAGATACTGCGTCTTTACAGATATTAACCAAGTTACCAAATCTCAGACGAGTCTCTTGAATCTCATTTTGCATTGATGATCCCAAGACGATTTCTCGGCCTCAGGAAGTGAGCCGCCTCGGTTAGACACAAATATTTTATTGGATTCTGAATGCGCCTCATCCACAGGAATATCTTGGACTTTCACTGGCTCATGCTGAACGATCAAGTTGAATGTTGTACAGATTCTGTCACACACAATCTTGTCACGGCCCGTGTACACTGGGCGAGTAATCTTACGCGGGATTGCGCTTTGCTTAGAGGTAGTATCGCCACGGGGATACAAAAGGTAACTAAGTGGTCACCCTTAATTTTTTGATATTAAATATCAAGCAGTTCGTAAAGCCTGGGTCACCCTAGCTTACTTGAATAAGACTGCAGTCCCGGTGATGTAAGTGACATAATTTAACTACAGACATGGCTACAACTCCAAATGGCCCGCACTCTTTTAACTTTACGCTCCAGCAGTGACGAAACTAGGGTAAAACTTTAAGGGGGGTTATAAGGAAGTGCACTATTTTTTCTCGGGAGGCACTTCTAGCAAAATGAAGCTGTCGTTTCTATTTGCATTTTTTTTTTTTGAACAACCCCTTTTCAGCACTCTTGTTTATGAGATAATCTAACGTGCCATGTAAAAACAGCTGTCTGCGTGTAAATAGAGAAATATTTTTAAAAACATTGAAAATACCACATAAAAGTTTTTTTAAAAATAACATTTCATTCTGGTAATTTTCAATCTCAAAAGGTGGGAGAGCACCTTTGGGGAACAGACATCAAATAGGGGGAGGAATGTGCCCCACCTCCCCTTAGTTACACCACTACAATCCTGGAAAACGTTGTCTTCTTTTCTTTTTAGGATTTAAGCCACTAAATTACGAAGACTCAAAGTCTTTTTTTCTTTTTTTAATATCAACTTTGATATGAAAGCAATTTTCAAAAGTCAATTAATAAACGTAACACAATGAAAACCGACTGTGTAATTGTAAATCAATTGTGAGATGAACAAAGAAAAAAAATCGGTAGAGCACCTGCACTTAAACCCAAAGGTCCCTGGTTCACACCCCGCTCTACTCAATTTTTCTTTGTTCGCCCCCAAGTTGGTTCAAAAGACACTCAAATCTATTGACAGTTGGAACTGGTAATACACAACAAACAGTACCTAAACTATCACCAGCATAAATGCATGTTGACAACTTGAGTCAATATCGATTATTTCAACTGGCCTTCTCCTCCTAAAGGTTTCTCAAATCAACTCAAGCAGAACGCTGAATTCTCTTTACAGGTTTCTTCAGCTCAACAGGTGGTATTTGTGTACTCCTTAAACATCAATGCCAAAAAAAGAAAATAATCGAAGTATTGATTATAATCAGAGTGGGGGAAAGAAAAGAAAGAAAAAAAAAGGTTCTCCCACGTTAAACTGTTGACAAATTTAGGAAGTGTTTTACTGTGGATTTCTTTTATGCAAGACCTGCTTCAGGTTGACATGTCTTTAATATTATTATTGTACATTCCTGGTAATGAAACCAAGGATGCCTCATAAGCCTGAGAACTAGTAAACTAGAGTGCTGGCTATATGAACCAGAAACACCGGGGTTATAACCCCTACTCTTCCACGATAAGTGTTCTGGGTTCTTTTACGTGCACTACTAATGCTAGTACACTGGACCTACGGCTTATTGTTCCATCCGAGGGACAAAGAAATGATGGTAAAGTATCTCGCTCAGGGACACCAGTGTCACGACCGGGACTCGAACCCACACTCAGCTGATCAGAAACACCAGAGTTCGAGTCCGGTGCTCTTAACCTGCCAGTCCGCAATGACACGCCTCTAATACACTTTGGCCATAATGTCCCGTGCCCAGTCACAAGGTTTTTCTATGACATCACAAACAGTATCTGGCATTAGAATGTGTACAAAATTTGTCCCGAAGGGGGGACTGTCGTCATGATTATGGCAAAACTGGTGGCTGAACTCTTCTAGCCCAGTTACTGCATGGGCACACGTTGGCCGTCACATCACAAAGAGCGGCGTCTTTATTGTACTGTCATGTGAAGGTCAGCGGGCGCACACTTGCAGTAACTGGTTACTGGTTAGAGTTTATAACTCCAATTGCAGTCACATGCCTCTAATTAATGACTAAATTCTCTCTTCTTCTTTTTTTGTAAAGTGCAATTGGCAAACTGTGCAAGTCTCAGTCATATTGAATGCTGGAACTCATTACAGTGCATGATTTAGTTTAGGGAGACCGCCAACATAGGGCTAGATAGCTCAGTTGGTAGAGCGCCGGAACGTTAATCCGGATGTCGTTGGTTCAAATCCCGCTCTAGTCAATTTTTCTTTGTTCAACCCCAAACGATTTAGTTTTCTTCACGAATTAAAGCAAACCCAAGATTCCCAAAATGTTAGCCTAGGTGCAATTCCGTTCTTAGCGCAATTGGTTACTGTGATTCAAGGGTACCGAGTGCTTTACAGCTGGGAAGGTTCGTTGATCAGTGAGAACTGCACGTGTGCAGAACGCCCTCTAGTATCGGTGAATCTTGAAACACCTGAATCGCTATACAGTGCACAGTAACCAATAGGCCAGCCAGCAAAATGCACTGTTGAGGACATCATCCACCAGACTACCGAAATGTTTGAAAACACATTACACTTGACGGCTTTGATGATATATAGCTAGCCCTGTAAAAACAAATAAATAAATCCTTTCACAGTTACTGGTACCAGGAAGGGCATAATTGCCAATATAGGCTCATAACCCCAGCCGCAGTCTCTCTATAGTCTAAGACTGGGCTTCATGTACATGACCTGTCATAATGGAAGTACTTTCACCACATACAACCCACGTAGTGGATCGTGAAGTCAATGAACATCAACATGTACATGGGAGTGCGTCGTCGTAGTCGCCTCAGGTCTTTGTCTGTACAGTGTCTCTTCTTCTCGATTTAATAAGTTATTTTATGAACCTGCTTCACCTTAAATCTCTACCTCATTTTATATGTGGGTCAATCCATAATGATGATGAATATCTTGTTTTGTACACACAATGAACAGGTGGACAGCGTTGGTAATCGTCAGAGACCAGTGTCCACACTTTATATTGATCCAACATTTACATGAAATAACAGTTTACGCTAAATTGGTCAATGGAGTCACACACAAAAAAAGATATTGACAAAATAGGGAGAGCGGCCGGCGCGGTAATATTTGGAGGTCAAGGTTAAAATCCCAGTCTAGTCAATTTGTCTTTGTTCAACCCAAAATTAATTGGGAAAAAATCAGGTTTTGGACTCGCAAGATAAAAAATATCCTTTTACTCATTTAAAAAAAATAAATAAAAATACAGCATTTCAAGCAAAAATATTTCAAAAGGAGTTTTCTTCTTATACCATGTAAGTTATGTGTCAAATCTGTGAACTTTTATAATTTCAATCTTACCAATGTTGTGCACACCTTGAACAACTAGAAGTTAGTGATATGATAACGGGAATAGCATGACAATATTCTAATTCAAATCTTGAAACTTCTAGAAAATGAAACGCCAGTCTATTCGTTCAAATATATTTTGAGAAAGAAAAAAGTCTAGTTGTATGATATTGAATAGGTTTGTATACTTAGTTTCAAAATGTTGTGTATAAAAGCTTTTGAAGTTTCTTAAATTACATTGCTGACAATTCTCAATGCCACTGCAGACCAAAGATCCTTCTAGTTTCTTGTGTAAAAATAGATGGAATGCTGAAAGGCCAAACATTGACCAGTGTAGTAATTTGTAGGCAATCAAATATTCCATCAACTTCTTTCTTGAATTGGCATAAACTGCAAACTTTCAAGGATTCATTTTGTTTTTTAAGTGGAATTTCATAAGGAGCCTTGAGCCGATTGCTAGAGTTTCACAAAGCAAGCACAATCTTTCAGAAAACAGTCAATACTTCTCAGGGAACAAAGATCATGGTGCAGGCCTCAAATATCTGTAAATTTGAGATCTGAGATTAATTTAAGCCTCGGTTCACCTGCAAAAAAAAAAAAAAAAGAGAAATAGATAAAGAAACATGTCGTGAAGAATGATGAAGTATCCTTCAAATTTCTTGAGTAAAAATAGATGGAATGCTGAACCCAAAAAACATTAACCAGTGTAGTAATTTGTAGGCTATCAAATTTTCAATCATTTTCTTTTATGAATTGGCATAAACTGCAAACTTTCAAGGATTCATTTTTTTAATGTGGATTCTCATAAGGAGCCTAGAGCCGATTGCTAGAGGTTCTCAAAGCAAGCACAATCTTTAAGAAAACAATCAATATTTCTCAGGGAAAAAGATCAACGTGCAGGCCTCAAATATCTGTAAATTTGAGATCTGAGATTAATTTAAGCCTTGGTTCACCTGCAAATTTTTATTTTTTAAGAGAAATAGATTTTTGTTAAATGTCATGAAGAAAAGATTATGAGAGAAAGACTGAGGCTGGGTCAAAGTGCAAAGGTCGCTTTAGCGTGTTTTCAGTACTTTGTAATGTCCTCGTTTTCTTTTTCTTTTTAAAGATAAAGTAAAAAGTACAACATGGCTTAGTCTGGCGCCCTACAAAGATGTTGATAAGCACTATATTTATTTAGTGTTTCCTGACTCTTCGCGGAAAAGAAAAATTTAAGTGGATCTTATTGAAATAATGGATCAAGTCAATTTGGCATCTTAAATCCCTCACAATGTTTCTTGTACACAAAAAAAACAATCTAAAAAGTCAATATTTTCCAGTGGCGGAGACCTTAAATATCTGTCTAAATTTAGAAAGAAAACAAACATGCAAAAAATAGTTTGTGGCCTGACATTTCGACCCCTAGCAAAGCCTTTCTCAAAGGCTAAAAATAAAACTGAAAAAAAAAAATGTTTAAAATTAAATGAAACCGGCGAGGCTGGCTGAATGATGTTGTTCGAACAGTTTGTCAAATGAAGCACCGGACTATAGACAGAAGAAGAAGAAGAAATAAATGTTTTAAATTAAATGAAACAGCAAGGCTGGCTGAATAATGTTTTACACCAGTTTGTCAACCTGTCTATAGACAGAACAGGTGTTTTACATTATTCATGATGAGGGCCCAAGCTCGTTTGCTTAAGTGATGTTGCAGTGCACATGACCGCACCGTCCCCCCCGCAGTACTGCACAAAAAAACACTAAAATATGAATGAACTCACTTGAGGGAGAAGCTGGGGAGAAGCTGCTCCGAAAGAGTGGAACGTGATGTCAATTGATGGCAAGATGATAATGGGAAGTGATTAAGCGTTCCTCTAATAGTGAAAAAAAACCTTTACGACGCCGTCTGCGTTGGAGATAAAGCTCAGCTTTGGTAGCGTTCCCGCAAATACTGCTTCTGGTGTGATTGCTTTCTTTGATTCAGGATAAGGCACAGAATCCCCAACGCATATATCCCACCGCGCACGATCGGTGCGCAAAGGATTCTGGGCGAAATCCAAGCCCAAGCTACATCGGCGACCATCACTGCCCACTGATTTTGAATCAATGCGGTATACACAACTACAAAACCTTGCTTAGTTACATGTAAACTTCAGCATGGCGTCCATCTTGGCAGCTTGATTTATTTGTATTCGGTTTCCCAAGATGCATTTGTGTATATTTTTAAGATGGTGCAAAAACTTGTGCATACGGGCTATTGGTAGGGTGAGCAATCCTGTTAGTACAGTTATTCTCATTGAGTCCAGATACAACATGGTACAACATTGATAATGTTTGCCAAACTTCTGCAGCTGGTAAGCTTATTCTTTTGAATCAAGATAAGGTACAGTATTCAAAATGGCGGCAAAACTGTTGATGCTTACTCCTCTTTAATCAAGATAAGGTATCAAATTGGTTTTGTTGGTAAAACTGTTGACTACAGCTATGATAACTCTCTTCAAATTCAATATGTTGGCAACATTTTGTTCTTATTTTCCTTGAATCAAGATAAAGCACAGCACTGCAGGGTTGGGAAACACTTTTACATGGGAAAATGTACCTCAAATTTTGAGGGATAGCACTTGTGATGTACTAAACCATTAAGTTGAATAATCGCATTACAGAGGACCTTTTTATACAAGGCCAGACTAATGAATTTTTCATTTGTTTTGCTTGAGCAACCTTTCCCATGAAAAAATAATGACGGCACGCAAGTATAGCAGTAATTATGATAATGATAACAGTGGTGTTGAGCATGTGAGACATCTTGAACAGTTGGAAAGGGTAGTGAGAAAATATTTCGAACATGTTAGTGTTTTGAAAAACACACATCTTTAAAGGCACTGGACACTATTGGTAATTACTCAAAATAATCGTTAGCATAAAAACTTACTTGGTAACGAGCAATGGAGAGCTGTTGATAGTATAAAACATTGTGAGAAACGGCTCCCTCTGAAGTACCGTAGTTTTTGAGAAAGAGGTAGTTTCTCAGTAAAATATTTAAATTGATTTTGAGACTCAGGTATGAGGTCTCGAAATCAAGCATCTGAAAGCACACACAACTTCGTGTGACAAGGGTGTTTTTTCTTCCATTATTATCTCGCAACTTCGACGACCAATTGAGTTCAAATTTTCACAGGTTTGTTATTTTGTGCATATGTTGAGATACACCAAGTGAGAAGACTGGTCTTTGACAATTACCGAAGGTGTCCAGTGTCTTTAACATCACTTTTGTTTTTATACGTTTAACAAAATACAAGTAGTGGCCAGGGTTCTACGCAGGATTTGTCCAAACTATGGGGCATTCTAGACCCACATTTTGGAAGTTTGCCGAAGCACACTGAATTGTGAACGAGGTCCTCGGAAAATTTTCTACTGGATGTTCATCTTGGTTTTAAAAAACCCTACTGTGTAATATGGAGCAATCAAAATGGTTTTATCTTGATGGTTTTTTGTGAACTTAATCTGAAATTATATATGTAAATTAAATAGTATATTTTGTTTTTTGCATATCGACCGAAATTCTTGTAGATTGGCACGCAATTTGCACTTATCAGTCCTATACTCTAGCTTATGCATGGGGTGTCAAATTGTAGAACATTAACCATTAAAGTGAGCACACATTTTTCTGCCAAATACTCAGACATAGCTGTTTCCCTGAACTTTATAGCATGTCTCGGTTTAAAATATAAAAATGCAATTTTAAAAATCTCAAAATTGACAATAATAACCCCTAAAATTGTGAAACATATTTGTTCTCCGTTTCTTGACGAGAGCTTTTAGTCTGAGTAGGACTTGGTCAACCACTGTGGCTATTTGCGGCCTCTGTGGGATGTTGGCGCAAATGGTTGGAAGCAGCTGTATTCTCCAAAGGATACGGAAATATGAAAAACACTGCATCTGCCCAAGATAGATTTGCAAACGATTTTAATGTCCACTGATGATAAGAACTTTTTCTCTTCCTGAATTTGCTCACTCTCAGAACAAAATCATCATCGGCCTCATCGCTACAAAATGTAACCGCAAATCTTTTCAATCAGTCCCTGACAAAAGGGCAAAGAAGCAGTCCTCCTCCCTCTTGTTTTTATCAGATCTGTTTTCACCTAGCTGATGAGCATGCACTACTGATGCGGGGTTGATAGCCAGCGTGCATTTGGGACGGAGGCTTCATTTCTTCCTCAAATTGCAACTTGACAACTGGGGAACTGGGGCATCTGTCGATGCATCATACCCCCCCCCCCCCCGGCCCCCTTGCGTATGATGTCAAACAACAGCGCCCTCACTGAGGCAAAAGGAGGCAGCTCATTGGACAATAGCGGTTCTTGGTGCGTACCAGCAGTGTTGTTTGCTATGCAGGGCACTATACAACACATTGTTTACAAAAAAAGGTTATAGTTTGTAAAAGTTTTGTTTTACCACTTAGACAATATAAATGCACTAATCAAAATCCCTATTGTATAAATTGCACTTTTAAGTTGAATAAAAAGCATTTACAAGGTCTTTCACATTAATTATGAAAATGAAGTGTATCGATGCATACATTTTGGCTATCCTATGAATATTAGCTAATGAATGAATAAATGAATTAAAAAAAACTAGATAAAAAGCTTTCACCCAGCTCACCATTATTATAATATTGCCAATATTTTGTATTTGTTATTTTATCACCAAATTTTTATTACACACTTGATAATATGCACACGTTATTTCTGTGTACATCCGTTACAATGCAAATGGGATACCAGTACCTGTGGCTGCCATCTGTTCCGAGAAAAATGCTTACTTTATCTCATTATTGAGGAAAAATTTAATAAAAATTGCCTTTTGGTCTACTGGTTGGACATGTTAATTTATTCCAACTAGCACCTCCATGCTTGTAATTAATTAGTGGTGAATAATGAATCATTCATCTCCTTTGTCGACAATGTATTCGCGCTGTCTGAAAAAAAAACGGTTTTGAAAATGCATCAACAATTTTTTGTTTGACTTACCTGCTCATCAATTTATAGAGTCAATTTGGTTAAGGCGCTTCTTTCCTTTTAAGTTTTGTCAATATAAACCCTAGCCACAAGCGACCCTTCAAAATCCAACTGCATGTTTTGTTGGATTCTGTTGGACTGAGGACTGCATTAATAGTAAACTGATTAAATGCTCTAAACATTGGATGCAGGCATTTATACATTGGTCGCAGGCATACTACCATAATCAAGAGTCCAACAGCGGTTTAGTTTTCTAGTTATTACGTGGATTTTGTTAAAGTGAGGAAGGATTCTGGTAAATCACTCAAGGGAGTTTGGGCCAATTATTATCCCTTTCTTACTGAAAAAGGGGTCTTAAATATTGATTGGTGTTTGCTTAATAATATTCATTTGGCTAAAAAACTACACCAATTTCTATTTGATGTTAATGCAATGATATCACTGTCTTCCTTGATTATTACAATAGAATGCGAGTCTGCCTTGCCATGTATTGCAAAGATCTCCTAACCATTTCAAGGTAGGGTCATCGTTTGGTTTTTGTCAGCGTAATGCTGATTTATAGGCCAAATTATCAAGAAAGAATGCAATAAAAGTCACCTGTGAAAGTTTCAGTTGAATACAAAGAAAACAGCAAAATAACTGTCAATTATTTTGATCTAGAACGTTGAATCAATCCACGTTTACAGGTAGCGGGGTGACAGCGGGCACCACGGATATTTTGCAAAAGTTGCCTGCAGAAGATCTTTGGAGATTCACATTTTTTTGACATACTTTTATTGTATTCTAATTAACTGGAGCACTTCAGGCCAAATAAATTTGCAGAATGCTTACGACCATTACTGTCTTTATAATAAGTAAGTAGCCTTTCAGATAAAAATGACACAATTTCTTCTTGGGGTAATTCATACATTGGTGAAAAGCTAAATGTTTGCATTATATTGTAGGAGATGTCCTTCATAAGAATGATAATGAATCATACAAGGCCAACATTGACAACAGCAATGGAGTACAAACAAGAATGCTTGGCTGTCATAGCATCAGCTAAAATGCCATTTTATAATGAGGTGATACCAGTACATGACGTGCAGAACTGTGTGAGAGTACACAAATCTCTAGCAATATGTGTCCACAGGGCCCCCTTCTATTTCCTTGACAAGGTTAATCCAACCGCGATCTGGTTTCTCCAGTAATGATCCCTCATAAGCTTTAAGAAGATAATCCAGAGATTATCCCAAAGCATATGGGGGAAGAGGGAGTCAGTAACAATCATCTTTGGAAACTACAATACCACCTGCGGCAACGTAGGGGAGCAAAGTGGGACAGACTACAAGCTGTGTACACTGAATGTAGATGCGGTTATAATGACGGCATCCAGACGACCAACCATGCTACTACACGCATGAGCTACGTATATGGCAAATATCAACAAAAACTAACTATTGCTAGGATCATCGGCAGATTGTTTTATGTTTTAGATAAGAGAAAAGTCTCAATACATCGTCTGCCGAGTGCTTTAAGGTCACTAATTACAAGTTTCTTATCTGTAATGATCAAAAGGGCGTTAAGTGTAAAATGCAAACAAAATATAAAAATAATAATCAAAATTTCTCGTAGAGAAGGCATGTTTCTTTTAGTAAATAATTACTTTTAAAAGAACGTTTGACCAATAAACTCTATTACGCGGGAACTAATAAATATGCAGAACTAAGTTATTAAATCCATACAAATTGTACTAAGACCTTAAAGCTCTGAGCATAGAGCAGGCTATGCTCTGAGCTGACGACAAGTAAGATTTTAGCAGAGGGGGCACAGCCAAAGTTGACCACGTATTTGAGTGCACGGATACTCGCATCACCAAGTATTGGATTGACTGAAATCTATTTTCTGTGGCTCTGCGCCGTTACTTAACTCACAACTTGTCGGCTTTGCGATCATTTAGGGAACCTGATCACATGACATTGTAAGTACCGTCAACTGTTAACCTGTTTTGATACTCCGCTCTTGCAAAGGGCAAGACACGTTCTCGCTCGTAAAGGGCAACTCTGTAAGGGACAGCTTGTACTGGATCATTTCGAAGGGTACTGAAGCAGCGACCATGGGGCACAGAGGCCTTTGTTGCCCCTCTGTGAAGTATCAGGCTTGGTTAAGGAACACTTATTCTACAACCCCCAATCCATGGATATTTACTTGGTTTTACCCATGGTTATCTGAACTAATATCTCCGTCGAAAATGGGTTCAACATCGGCTTTGTTGTCTGAAAAATCACTGAAATCTGAACCATAATAGAACTTGTTTTTGCCGTACGCCGCCATTTTAGCAAGGATGCAATCGTACTATGCACGCGCACAAATACCCACAGTGCAATGCGGTCTGTGTCTGGGACTGCGCAGATGCGCTAATTGATTTAATGGGATTAGTGACTGGTGTTTACTCCTGCTGTTTTTATGATCAACGGCACTGGACATTAAACTTTTGATCACTGCTTTGTTCCAACTCCTTCTATTTCTACCTCCATGGTTTTACCCACACACTGATGTGTGTAAAGCACTGTATACTCAGTACTTTCCCGAGTCCTATATGGAAAAAAAAATAATAATCCACAGGCATATTACCCGGGTTGGATTCAAACCCACAACCTTTGCCATTCCAGAGCAGATGTCAGAGCAGAACACCATAAGTTTTATTTCAAAGTTTCTCTTTTATTGTAATATATATATTTTTATCAAAGATTTATTTCCCATTCTAAGATTAGATTAATAGGCTTTTGAGTCACAGTGGTTATGTTCACTTTTATTAATCCTGGCCATCTTAGAATGGGCTTGTCTTGTTGTCTGATTTTATAGTTGTTCTTGCATTGATTTGTCAGTGTTACTGTTTCCATTTCAACGTTAGTATTGCAATTTGGTCTACATTTGTTCTCGGTGACGTAAGATTTTTCTAAAGTAAAACATATGCTGTTTCTTGTACTGTTATATTGTATCTTGTACTGTTTTTTGAAATCTTGGCCGAATAAATAATAATAATAATAATAACCACCATGATTGCCTGGTATTCTTTATCCCCGATGTAAATTCAACTTCTATTATATCTTAGTAGATCATCAAACATTTAACCTTCCCTTTGAAAAAATTCAAAAATTGAAATGATATTTACTCATTTGTTCTTTAACTCCCTTAGGTGATTTACTAGGATCCTTCCTCGGCCTAACAAAATAAAAAGGCTGTAGGACCCTACTCTGATTATGGTGGTGTGCATAATCCCTTTACTTGTAAATTATAAACAAAACATGCTGTTGGATTTTGATGAATTAGGGATGGTTATATAGGCTTAAGGGTAAGATGGGATACGGTAAAACTGATCCTTTGTGTTCTTCGGTGTTCTTTTTTCTTTTGAATTAGCAGGGAATGATTTCGCCCAGCAATTTTGCATATTTAGACTGAATACGTTTTGTGCACACTGAATGCTCATAATATTGAGAAGCAAATGATCACTTTTGAGTAACAACCTGATCAATTTTGTGTAACATTTTGTTAACGCTGTACAAAGGAACTCGCTCACCGAGTAGGGTTGCTGCAAACATTATGACAAAGATTAAACAAACAAAAGGGGTGATAAGGACAGCCCATAACGACAAAGCATTGATCTCCTGACTGGTTAGAACACCCTAGACTGAGGTTGAAAAAGCTGGTGATCGATCGGCAATGAATCAAAAGACTCCATCAGAGTCTAAACAAGTATGTATTGTGCAACATAACGTGATCCTCCCGTTCTCATTTTTTTTGGTTGGTGCCCCATAACCTCTCGCCACTTTGCTCCCAAAGCTTGGTTCACTCAACATCCCTGGCTCCTCCCCTTCACCTGCCTCCAACTAGACCACGCTTTCACCAGATTGAAGCGGGAATGTGGGTCAGGTCAGACAAGCCTCATTTTGTGTATTTGCTTCATCATGGAGTTCTACCTCGCAGATGACATAATGACCCACTTCTGGGGACAGTTTTTTTCCCCCATAATTTTCTTACATTTGTAGTTGATCTTCGATTTCATTCCATCATGAATATATCAGAATGACAGTAACCTGGACTCATGGCCTCATATATTTGTATTTATCATGTAACCAGAGTTGCACTACAAGTATTTTCAAAGGCCCTACATATTTTGTTCATTTATTTTTCCTGGAAAATCAAATAATTTTTTTTAATGACGTACAGGAGTAATCCAGGGCAGGCATATTGGATAAGACTGAAACATGGTTCTACCTGAAGGTCTTGGCGGTCCAAAGAAATTGCAATTAATTTTTTTGTTTGTTAAATATGTCTGTGAGTAACAAAAACCCCAACAATACTTTGCCACAGAATAAAACCTGCAACCTTGGTCACAATGTTGGTCACAATCGGAACCCTGTATAACCAATTTAACAGTTAATTCAGGAACTCATGTTTCACACAGACAGTCTCTATGAGAAAGCTGGATCTGTCCAACTTTAAAAATGCAGACAAACTAGGCGCTGGAACTAGGGTAAAATTTTAGGGGGCACAAGGGGGTGGACCATTTTTTCTAGGGGACGCTTATGGCCCCCCCCCCAAAAAAAAAAAAACACCCCAAAACCCCAGTAGTTTCCATTTGCATTTCTCTTAAACAAGCCCCTTTTCAGTGCTCTTGTTTTGTTATTCACAATTTTCGTAAGATAATCTGACATGAGTGTTGACACAAATACATTTTCGGTGACAAAATGGGAAAATAGTTAGAAAACATCATTGTTGCCATATTAAAGCTCATAAAATGTATCATTTTACTCAGGACTTGGGTAAATTTTAATCTCAAAAGTCCAGATTTCAAATGGGGGAGGGGCACAGACCTCAATTTGGGAGATCTGAGTGGAATCTGTGCAGACTGACACTATCTGTAGTAGCGCAGCCACCAGCAACATCCACACCTTGACATTATTTTCCGTATAACAAAAGTCAAATCTCAAGTTAATTATCTGAAGAAACTGAGCACATGAAATAACATACTTTTACATCCACAGTTATCAATTGCCGCACACCAACCAAAAGCATTTGTTCCTGTGTCAACACAAGTTTGTCCTTCCTAATTTTTCAGTTTTTTTGCGAGATAAACCTCCTATAAATTTTGAACAAACTTTCATTTATTGATTAGTAAGTGACTATTTTTTTGTATAGTTTAAACTGGAAAAAAAATCATAATGACCTTTAAAGGAAAAATATCTAATACATATCTGTCTCCAAGGTAAGTTCTCCAGCCAAGCTTTTTTAGTTACAGATAGGTACAGATAATGCGTTGTTGACAGGAGCCGAATACTGTGGTTTGTTCATTTTACCAAGCTATCCTTCACCAAATCCACACTTGAGGAGTTTTCCAAAATCTTTCCCACCCCTCTTGACCCCCTCACATCCCCTCACAGGGCACTTGTTTATCAGAAAGAGTGTGCATTCTTTGGAAGACATTTTAACACCAGATTTTCCACAGTCCTTATACCTTGTACACAGCCTATGGCATTGGCATAGGATGACCAATACCAGCCTTTTTAAAGGGCTAGGGTACACCTTTGGTAATTATTCCAAAAATGAATGACCATAAAAACTTACTTGGTAAGAAGCACCGCAGCTGGTGGCAATGCATAACATTTTGAGAAATGATTCCCTTCAAAGGAATGTGGTTCTAGAGAGAGGGATTCAAAAACGTTCCAATCTGAGAAACGTTTCTGCATGAAACATTTCTCAGATTGTGTATTCCAATTACGGATTTTATAAAACCAATGTTTGAGTTGGAAACAGCTCCAACTTAACATCAAATTATACACCCAGTTAAAAAAAAAACCCTTTAAAATATTTTGTACATGAGTCAAACAGAAATGAAAATTAAGTACAAGCATCCTTTGAAGATTAGCTTAAAAGAAATTCTTCTTATAGCTTTTTATTTATATTTTGTACAAGACTATGAAGTAAAACAGTTGAACAGATTTTCACAAGTTTGAGAACAGATCTGAGGCTCGATGTACCAGGCCTGACACTTCACAGAGTCAGTTGCCTCCATTGCCCTGTTCATCGCCTTGATGCCCCTTGAAATGTTCTAGTAGAAGTTCCCTCGGCACCAGACCTGTTAATCTGGGGGGGGCAAGAGGGGGGCAAACTTAAATTTAGGGGGGGCAAACAAAAAAAATCTGCCACGGGAATAACAGATTTCATGGTGCCAGCTAATTATGATGGATGAAATTGAGTTTATTATTTACAGCGCAAACAACATGGTAACAAATTGGGTGCAATGGTTTTAGATTAAACTCAATTTCCGCCATCGGGGAAAAAACTGGGGGGGGGGGCAAACTGGGGAGGGCAAAACAAAATAACTGCCCCCCCCCCCCCCCCGTAGCGCTGCCGCTGTCCCTCATACAGGTGCCCTTTACTAAGAAAAAAACCGCCCTGCCCTTACAACAGTACATCAGGTATGTGTACCTTCCTAAGAACGTATGCATTTTTAATGCAATACAAAAAAAAAATTCACGCTCCTTTTTTGTTTCAATTAATTGACATGAAGTAGCGGCGGGTTTGTGCCCTCAGCCTGTTAGGTAGACTGCCTCATAGATGCAATCAATTTAAACCATACCTGACTGACTTGCACATTGTGGCAAGTCATAAATCAAAAAAATGGATTTCTCAAACTACATGTTGGACATTATGTGTGTGCAGGCCTTCAATCACACTGCACATTATGTTACAAGGACACCCCTTACTGCATATCAGCTATACTGATAAGAACTCTTTACAAAACGTGTCATTTGGAAAACACTCAGGACATTTTTATAGTTTTTGATGGAGAGCTGGACAATTGTTTTGAAAATATGAGCACATTTCCACATCATTGTTTTTCAATATGTTTTGTTCATTAATAGCAGCTTTAGTGCCGGCCCTTTCCCATGCTATAAATATTTGACTCAATTGTTTTCCCAAAATGCATGATCCTTAAAGTCGTTCGTCAGAAAGAAACTGTTTTTCATGCGCGTACAAGCGCAGTGAAGGAGCATGAATTTCGACACCATTGATTTTCAATATTTCGTTCATCATTCATAATGCGAGAAAGGAGCGCACACGATCAGGGCCCAATTTCATAGCGCTGCTTAATGGTAGGCAAATTTTTGTGCTAATTGTAGCAGAAAAATTTGCTGAAGCATTAGCATATTTCACAGAATAGCAAGAAACATAGGCGGGTCATCTTGCGCGTTCACCATGTATGCATTGTTACGTCATTCGTTTTCGTGCAGTAAGCACCGGGAGGTTAGCGTGCCTTTCGAGTGCTTAGGGTTGGCAGCGCTCCTGAAATAGAAAATCGTGCAGAAAGCACCGAATCGGCCATTAAGTAGCTCTATGAAATTGGGCCCAGGCCTCATGCTTCATTGTTTTTCCTTCGTGGTAAAGGGCACCTTTAATGAGGGAAATTTAAATTTCTTTGGGAACGTTTGTAGGGGCACCGGGCAGAGGCCCAATTTCATAGAGCTGCTTAACGGCCGATTCTGTGCTTGCGTACGAAAAGGTATGCTAACCTTCCGGTGCTTACTGCCCGAAAATGAATGACGTAACAATGCAATGACATGGTGAACGTGCAAGATGACTGCCTTATTTTCTTGCCAACCTGTGAAATACGCTTATGCTTAAGCAAATTTTTCTGCTACAGTTAGCACAAAAATTTGCTTATCGTTAAGCAGCGCTATGAAATTGGGCCCATGGGCATGGCGGATATTACCTCCATTGCCTTAGTGTTGTATCAGGCCTGCATGATTGGAGCGGAATAGAGCCATTATACATCAAGGGTTCTGCCAAGAAACTGTGGGGCATTCTTGAACCAGTTTTTTAAAGTTTGGCCTATTAGCACACTGAATTAAAAGGCAGAATAATTTGCACTTGGTGGTTTGTGGTTTTAAAAGCCCTACTGTGCAATCTGGAAAATTCTAAATGGTTTCTTTATGACTTTCGTGAATTGGACTTGAAGTCCCCACCCCCCCCACCCCCAAACAAAATTTGTATATATTTTTTGTATTGGCCGCAATGCTCGTATTGGCAAAATACACTAGTTTGTGCCTGGGGAGAACAATGCATACATCTATACAGTATAAAAGAGGAAGTCTGATAAAAAAAAAATAAATAAATCCTCACAGACATAGCTCATAAAGTTTTGAAACCCCACCCAAATTATTTGAACTGTTACTATGAATTTTGTACAAAGGTATAAAAACGAAACCAGGTTCATCCGACCATACACATCTTTCTCTTTGGCCCACAGACAGACCAAGATGAAACAAGGAAATACTTTGAGAATTACTCAAGTCTTATTGAACACACATTGACCACGCTGGTGTGTTAATCTCCCCCTCCCCCCCCCCCATCAGATTTAAGGGGCAACCCTTCGTCTTGATTTGATGTCTACAGATCAGTCTGTTTACAAGACTCCAATTCAAAGCAATGACCGAAACAGATTTGAGTCACTCCTAGCCATTGGATCTTTAAGTCGCCAGCCAAACACAGACCTATACCGCTCTCGACTAGATGCTAAATCCCAGGTTATTGTTAGCGAGATGATTTGTTTTCTTGAGGTTGGCCCTCCTTATCGGTGAATAGAGATGAGATTGGGGAGTGAAGTGTTCCGTACAGGGTGGCGCATACAATTGGGAGACGCTTACATATTGTGAGACTTCTTTAGTCCGGGGGCCGTGGTATTGATTGGTACAGCCCTGTGTGTACTGTGTGTGTGCGTGCGTTCAGCATGGGTGCAGTCATTGGGCTGAGATTTACAAGGGTCTTAAAAGCTAGCCCTTAGGGGTACAAGAGAACTCCCCCATGGTACACAACTAAACTATTAACGTTCTTACATCACTGTACCTATGTCACCCTGAAGGTTGTAGTATGAGCCGATTGGCACTGATTAAAATGGCATACAAAAAACACTCAAGGATACAATGAGGAAGAGCAAATTGAAGTCTTGTCCTCTTGTAAATGTACGGTAATTAACTTTTGTTCAGGAAAAAATGAGGGGAGGGGTTTCTCACAGAGAAACATGAACTAAATACTGTCATGAGTTAGAACATCCATGTTGGCGTATAGACAAAACTCTGAATACTACAAAGACTATAAAAGCAATAAAACAACCTTGCAAGGATTTCCAAAGAGGTCAGAGCTATCAACTTGTTTCATCTTCTTCATGTTTTCAAAGCAATGTATCAAGTTAGCTAGAGTCCAATGTTTGTAATAGGGTTCGATAATGTATTTCAATCTAGAATCTACGTATGTACACTTTACTTGGCAAATTAACTCTCGAGTTGGTATTAACAGTGTTTTATGATAATGAAGTTTACTGTCTGTTTTAACAGCCTGCCCGGCTCTTAAAGTTTAACACCTTTTTAAAGCGTGAACTGAATCGCCCAGCAATGTTTACACCATGCAATATGAGATGGTCTTCACTTAAGGTAACACAACTGTGAATTTCTTGCAGACAGAGAAAAAAAGTATATAAAAAATTCAATTTTCGTAAGTGCAGGTTTGTGCCCTCTCAATTGAGAGCACTGCAAATAATGTAATGTCCACTCTGTTTATTTGATAAACACAGCCTGTAGATGGAATTTTGTCTTGAGTTGTTAAACGATAAATTTTGTTCAGAAAAAAACCCACAAATTTTAAGGGCATTAAAAGGCACAGTACACGTTTGGTAATGACTCTGAAAATTAATGGCAATACAAAATTACTTGGTAGGAAGTACAGCAGCTTTGGGTAGTATAATGAATTTTGAGAAACTTTTAACTTCGAAGTACTACGGTTATGGAAAAAATATCACTTTTTATTCCCCAAAATTTGAATCTGAGAAACGTATGTCAGACTGTGTATTCCTATGGGGAATATTCTTCCTGCGTGGAAATATTCGCTCCTGTTTTTCGGTGATATCTCAAAAACGCGACCACCTTTTGAAGGGAAATTTTCACAGGTTAGTTTTTTTGTATTACCTACATTTGTAGGCTCCAATTACCAAACGTATGCAGCACCTCTAAATCTCATCAATAAATTCTCACAAAAAAGCCCTACATGTTTGTGTTCAGCTGAAATCTGTGGCCATTTGTGATGGTTATAACATAACCTATAACAGATTCACTGACTTCCAAATTAAGACATGGGTTTTGCTCACATCTTTAACAGGGCTTGAAGTTTACACTGGACCGCAGGCCTCCCGAGGCCAGCGACTTTTAGCATCGGGCCATTAAACTCATGACAGGACGAATTGTTTTTTCAATTCAATTTCTTCGTTCAAAAAAAATGATGTTAAAATGTTGAGTTTGAGTCTGATAAATATATCGTCCAATTCTGCGGAGTATCAAAGTTTACTTGCCCATCAGACAAAATAAATAAATCTTCTCTTAGTGTTTGTTCAAATCAAAAAACAGTTTTTATGTTAAAACTGTTCTCATTTTGATTCTGGTCTTTTGTCATTTTGACTCTGGTTTTGTAAACAAAATTATAATCCAGTAAAAATTCTGAGTTACAAGCCCTGTGGTTTTGTGGATTTTTTCCCCCAAATATGAGTCCTGGCTTAATTGCCTTACTAAGAAAAGTTCAATATTTCATGACAAGCAATTTCATACAGAAAATCAGTGACAGAATCTGATAAAACACAATTTTCCGGTTTACTTCAAGTTCTGAGTTTTTATATCGTGCGGCAATCTTTTTTTTTTACATGGCAGAACAAATCCTGTCAGGAATAAAATAATCAAACACAATACCAAGAGAAGCTTTTTTCAACATATATAGCTTAAAGGAAAGTCTGTCCGTTCTCGTGCCAAATTGCCGACCATTAGCGTTGTCTCCTCCGACTGGGATTCCCATGGGTATAACATAGATGAAATGCATTCTCAGGTACAGGTAAAAGGGACAGACTTTAAAAGCACCTGTTATTCGCCTGTATAATTCAATATGCTTCAGGACACATAATCCCCACGTCATTCAAGCTTTGGGACACCATTGGCATATGTAGTATGCAACAACAATATCATTGGCTTTGAGAGAAGAAACTTGGACTGATGATCAGACTTCAAAAGGGTTTCACACAAATCTTTTTTTTTAAAGTTTTTTTTAACCTCAATTATTATGTACAAGAAACACGATTGTTCTGTGCAAAATGTCTGACAGTATTTTCATCAATGAGAAAATAGAATTAGCTGTTTTGCAAACTGCTTACCAATCAAAAGGACCTATGGTATTAATGCAAAAAAATAGTTAGTGGTCTGACGTTTCAACCCTAGCAGAGTCTTTCTCGGAGGCTGAAAAGCGAGAAAGACTCTGCTAGGGTCGCAACGCCAGACCACTAACTATTTTTTGCAATGTTTTCATCAAAACGTAGAAACCTTTCTCTTATTCAATTTATAGAATAAATATTATATTATTGAATAAACAAATTGTTTTAGTAGATGTTAGTTTTTGCATCGGGGATAAATAATTAATTTGGTTTTTACCCAAGTTACACCAATGTGTATTAAGCACTGTATACTCAGTACTTTCCCGAGCTCTGTGAAAAAAAAAATCCACAGGCAAATCACTCCGATGGGATTCCAACCCATGACCTTTGCATTGCCAGAGCAGATGTCTTACCACTAGACCACCGAGCTAGCCCGATGGCTAGAGGTAGTTCGAATCCTTCGCAACGAATTGTTATCAAATCAGCATTTCCTTTGATACAAAATCTTACAGAGTTCACTCATTCCAAGCAGCTGCTGCTGAACTGTGTAATGGCATGCCTGACTTTGATAAAGGAAGCAGTCAAAGCTGACCAATTCAAAAATCTGTTCACAATTTATCTGTAATTTCGAGTTACTTGCTTGTACCTTTCTGATTCTCTATTATTTCTGTCTCTTTCTCCATTCCTAAAGATCGCATACGGACTTAGCAATGATGCTTAGGGACTTAGCAATGATGCTTAGGGACTTAGCAGTGAAATGTGCTATTTGTGGTTTTATTATTAGGTGTTCAAGCACTCCGCCCTGAACACCTCTTGTTTTATTTACTTTTATCTCCTCATGTTCAATAAATGTGCTGCAGTTTTTCTTATTTAATCAATTTGTGAACAAATAATACACCAAATCCTCTCAACTAAAAGATGTATTTTGTGCCAGTAATGCCCCTTTTTTAAAAGTACCTAGGTATGTGGAAGTGTAATTGATTATGATAATTTTTGTTAGCCCATTGAAATAGTCATTCACAGCATGATATAAATCAAACAACCAGTACAATTAGTCAAAATTATTGTGCAAGTATAAAGTGTCTGACCCCCATAAAAGGATTCCCGTAAATTTACATGACACTGTACATTTCAATACAAAGAATGATTGTCGTTACTCATATGTAGTGGCAATGTTTATCAAGATCTGGGCCTTTTTCATGAGCGATATTTAGTCTGGCAGATACGGAACACTGTCATCTATCATTGTGTAGGATTGCACTGCAATGGATGGTAAATGAATAATTGCATTACCAATGATGTATCAAATATGTCATTTCTGAGTACATTTATTATCTCTCACTGTACTTTTTAAAATATTTCTCGATCTACATACAATGGGTATCTAATGTAGCATTTGTATAAAGTCAAATGCACTTTCTCCTTGTTTTTAAAGGCACAGTTAAGAGTTTTTTTATGGTTTGTTTACAGATACACAGGCAAGCATCACAAGAAAAGATTTATAACATAAATGTATGCCAATAATTTGTATTTTGTTCTCACTTTATTCTCATTAAAAGAAAATATTTGTTCAAGCTTGGAGAAAAAGCTGATGAGAATTTCACATAAGGATAAGACTTACTAAAATGGACATGTAAAAATATTCATATTTTTGCAGAGTGCTTCATAAAAATGATTTCATTAAATGTGTCTGGATAATTCTAGTCTTCTCAAATTACCTGGCAGCCCATAGCCATTGGGCATTCAGGTCGACATCATGGCCTTCCTGTATACAGAATACACACATTTTCCTGATATTTTCCCCAAACAAAGGAAGAGCTGCTTTCACTTTTTTTTCTTCTTCAAACTCCTGGGGGCCATCCATAACTGATAAATCATCACTCCATCATCAGATACCAACTGTGTAATCTGTAGACCCTTTCAATGCTAGAGTCAATACTGAATTCCGGCCTCCATGCAGCAACATATGTTTGTGCTGTTCATTAAAACTGTGCAGCCGAGGATGCGCTTACTCCAGGGCTTAATTTCAACAGGTTGGGTGAATGCAAATGAGATATCATTAGCGATGATGTTTATTTTAGATGATATCAATGTTAGGGTTTCTATACTGAGTTGTCCCTGACATTTAGATTTTTTTTCTTTTTTTTCGGTGGTTATAATATGACAAGCTGATTAGTCTCGTGAAATGTATTTTTTACTTCAAATTATCACATTTCACGAGAAATATTACCTTAGGGAAAACATTGTTGTCATTTGTGTATTCCATGACTACTGGGGACCACATGTGACTTCCCACATGTCACTTTTTTTTCTTTTAATTATTATTATTTATATACATATGGCACTGGCACATTGCCAAATACGCCTGGTATGACTTATTGCATCTCCATGAATCGATGATTCTGTTCACCTATATAAATATAGCGTTTTCACGAATCGGCGAATCTCAATATGCAGTGGTTTGTACATGACGCTCTGCATCCACGATTTTTTGGTTCATTATCAAGAAGTGGCGATTCAGGAATCAGTAACTCATCAACAGTTGCAAGAAGAAGTACATATATCGAGAGCTCTTTATACTAATGAAGAGGTCAGCAATTATTTCAGTAGTAAAATTTAAAAAGAAAAACAACTAAGCAGTCTCTGAAACAGCAATTTGAAAAATAGTTTAACTTCAACTGCAATTTTCTCCAAAATGTTGCACGACCACACAACATGCATATTTGTACCGAGACCGTACACAGCACTGTGCATGATGGAGAAGGCGCTTGCACTTGATGATCCTGAGATGTAAAACATTCCAATGTGATCGGCAATAACAGCTGCTGTTCCCTGAACAAATTATCACACCCCTACAGGTGTCAGAAACATCATCTATTCAATTTACCACTTCTTGACAATTGCTAGAACAACACGGAGAGCTCCCACCAGGAATCATTTTATGTGGAGGGTTTCTGGACTTGGTTTTCTTCAACATTCCCTCGATTGACAAGTCTGAAGTTGCCAGGGCTATTACATTTTGTGTAAAAAGCCATTTAACATCACTTTGGCATTGCCCGATTATTCAAATCAATACAAATGGTCGATGATTGTTACCTAAAAACATTCTTATATCCCTAGACAACTATGAGCAGTTGTTAATCTGAGCTCAAAAAAATCAAAAATTATGACAATTTCAGTTAAGCCTCATTTCGTAGGATTCGATCACACAGGCCTTAGACTACTGTACAACTTGTTTTGGGGTGGTTTTATTTTATAAAGCAAGTGTTTGATGATAAAACAAAAACATCACAACACAGTTATGTGCGAGACAGATAACTGTGAAGGGGACTTTCATGACAATGTTCTGTAGTTGTAGTCAATTAACTGTATTTTTAAACAAAAATTATTTAAATTTTATGAGATATCACCTAATCACCTAATTCAAAAGGCCGGATGGCCACTTCAAGGTGAGGACTACACTTAACTGATTTGGGCTGTAGACCCTACTCCTGGAGCTGAAACAGGGTTCACAGTATGTAAGAATGTTGGTACGGGTATCATCCACTAGGAGCCTGGCTGGTAGAGCAGAATGCACTACCTTCCCATTTTTTACGAAGCAATTATGGTTAAGTGCCTTGCCCAAGGGCACAAGTGTCTTGACCGGGATTTGAACCCACACTCTGCTGCTGACAACACCAGAGCTTGGGTCCAGTCAACTAAACCGCTCTGCCACGACATGCCACGCCAAAGAGGAAATGTATACTGCTCAAGTTAAATTCTTCAGCTACTGAAGAATCTGGCATTTCGAATGAAACAAGGGTTTTCACTTATTTCCTTTGGAACAAAAACATTGAACAGTTAAAAAAAGTCCGTTTGCAAAATCTTTTATTTCCTGTTTTTGTTTTGTTGTTTTTTTATTTTTATTTTTTTAAAAGGTCATTTTTGATAATTAGTTGGCACCATTTCATCAGTTTTCTGGTAGATTTGACAATGTGCTATTAAAAGTTCATTGGTGTGATTTTCTGAATTCAATTCAAATCCATGCATGGATTTATTCTGCATTATAAAACCTTGACATGGCACAGTATATAGTACAATGTACTTTATACCTGTACTTTTAACAACTATGGCCTTCAATTTCAAAACGTAAAAAAATAAATCCGCACAACTTACTGTTCAACTAATCTGTGGATAGATTTACTCTTACAAGAACACACTGAAAAGTTTGAATTTAGCAGAGGATGTGAGCAAATTTCCTTCCTTTTGGAAACCATCGTGATAATACCTGTACCTAATGATAGGTATTTGTCATTGATCCAATTCATTAAAAAAAACAAGGCAGTCACTGGGCAGAATGCAATCACCTCCGCCATGTGTACAGTGAAAGAAAACTAAAAAAAATCATGACAAAAATCGCCGGCCCCCATGAAAAAGAAACACATTATAACCTTCATTACATGTAGTAATCAGGGTTCTGCCCACAGTGGTCGGTGACAGGAAAACCCGCCCGGCACTCAGGATTCCCCCTACCACCACTGGCAGAATTTTCTGTTTCCGACCACCACACATTTTCAAAAAATTTTAAATTACACTTGCAATTTCCTTTCAAAGGTTTTCAACGAAATGTAAAATTGGGTATTAACCAGTAAAAATGGTATCCAAAGCCATTAATTTTGAGCACTTCTTTGATTTGAGTCTATTTATATGATCTACCGTGTAACTGATCCATCTCGCAATGGTTTCCAGGGAAACATTTTTCCACCACTAAAGAAATCCTGGGCAGAACCCTGTAGTATGGTTCTGCACTATCCTAAATTCAACTTCTGATCAAGAGGAGGAACCATATTTCAATCACAGATTTGAATCCAGATTCCCAAGGTTCTTTCTGAGCATCGCAGTCAATATACTTACATACACATCCCTATTCATCAACGTGGTATATTTATCACCCAAAATTAATAATACTCTTAACAAATTCACTTCTTTGGGTCCAGTAAAACCAAAATTACCTGTCTGAAAAGTTGACTAACTGGACCAACAGATAATTTTGTTAATGCTTTTGTTTTCAACTTAAAGTGTTCTGTGCGTTGGCCTCCATCAGAACAAACTTTGCAACAACAAAAAAAGCAAATCTCTTTTCCAACAAAAGCATCTAATTGTTCTTCTTATTAAGTGAGCTCATATAAAGAACACACCTACTACATTGTTTCAGCAAACCAGAGTTACACAGTTCATCTCATCCATTGTATGCACCTCCAAATCTTGCATCACAGGACCAACAGATAAATTTGTTAATGCTTTTGTTTTCAATTTTAAGTGTTCTGTGCGATGGCTTCCATCGAAACAAACTTTGCGACAAAAAAAAAGCAATTTCTTTTCTAACAGAAGCCACTAATTCTTCTTCTTATTAAAAAGAACTCACACCTACATGTACACACATTCTATTTTTTTGCATCCCTGTGGAGACATCTTTTGTTCTTTCCTTTGTCTCTGTAGTTAAGAACCTCCCATAGACTTTGTACACAAAATCTCTTGTGGAGCAACCCAGTCTTTAGAATTTGCCTATGGAGACTCTTTGTAATCCCTTTTCTGTTTTGTTCTCGGTCTCCATAAGGTAGTGAAAATCAAATCACATGTACATTGTTCAAGCAGACCAGAGTTACACAGTTCATCTCATCTCATCCATTTTATGCACTTCCAAATCTTGCATTGCAGGAGTGCTACACCTCAACACGATATATATTTTTTTTCTCGATTCATTGAACGGAAAATTCCGCCTGAAGGCAAATTCAACAAATGACATAAATTACTAACTGCCGAACGCTGCCTACAGTTCGTGTCGCTTTTAAATGAATGTTCCATTGCATTTAATATTAAATTTCCAGTGAAAGTGAATCTCCAGGAGGCACCTTAGTGTATAATGGTGAAAATATTGTGATTCCCCTCTGAATCCGAATCTAACTCAAGAAACGTGCATTCTCTACAGGTATGCAGTAAAATTATCTGTAAAGTGAAAGACGCTATTGTACAGAATAAAGAGTCTTGAATTTTATGAATAATTATATCAATAAAAAAAATTACAATTCTACTGCATTACAGATTAACTCAACCGTAGCAATGTCCGTGGGCAGATTGCCCATTTTTGTGATGGTGTAATTGGCCCTATTTATAATACGTACAACACATTTGTGTTGGTTACGACACACCACATGACCTTGGTGAAGTTCAAGTTGTGACCAAAATAAAGTTTGGGAAGTCATCTTGCAAGTTGTGTATGCCTTGTTTTTTAAAATTTTGTTTGCAATATCTCATTTACAAAAGAAGTTATGCAAAAAATTAGTTAGTGGCCTGACGTTTCGACCCTAGCAGAGTCTTTCTCGAAGGCTAACAAAAGAAGTTATTTACACCTTAAAAATACATGACATTAGGCAATCCATACACAGGGCATTGCCAGGGTTTTGAAAAAAATTGCTTGAAACTAATCTGCCTGTAAGATTTAATCAAATAAGCATTTTGATAAAATCACCATCTTCAAGGGTCCCTAAGTTTATTTTGCTCCTACACTCTACACAAACTGAAAGCCTAAAATGTAAAGAGATAGTGTCTTTTTGTGGCAATCTCCTTTGTCTGCTCATGAGGAAACTTGATATGAGCAAAATATGTAATTGGATAAGATCATTCGAGAGTAAAGGAGCGTAACAACTGTCTGGTAATGCATTATAATCGGGAATCAATCACGGAACTTTTTGCACTCTTAAACCCCACTATTTCAATTACAGCCAAAATCTCATTCCATTCAATTATTTCCCATGCAAGAGTAAGTGTATTTCTTTGCCTTTTTTGTTGTTAAAGTGATTGGGGAAATAAATTCAAGAAGATACAAGTACACGTATGGTAATCTGTGCATCTTGTCACGAAAATAATGGAGTGTTCTTTTTGGTTACTAGGTAATCTTGTTAGTTACATTACTAGGTAACTTGTTATTTTTTTTAAAACTCAGTTAAGAAATTGAGTTGTATGTACTGTTGACTTCAGGAATACATGGCATTGTGCTGTACTTTGACAAATCTAATGACCAAGTTATAATGAGAATGAAATTATTCATAAGTAGTCATTTATCAGGAGATTTGTGTTCATCTCTCGTCATCTCAATGTCACTGTGGGACGATAATAACAATTAACAGCACAGCGCATTGAGAGACTGTCAGTGCATTAGAGCCGGCGTCAAAAGACAAGGATACTATGGATTCCTCTACTTCCAGATGATGAACTTAAAAAACAGATAATATTTTATCATTTCTTATAACGCTTTACACACCCGAAGGGCGTCCAAAAGTGCTTCTTATTTTTTGTTCAGGTATGCAGAGCTACGTTTGGAATTGTAAGACCCATTTTATATAGTGCACAGCACATTGCATTCTGTACAAGGTGCTGTGGTGCTAACTCAGCCTACATATGCCTGAAACACGGTGGCGAACCCCTTCTCTTAACGATGACCTTTTACGTGCATTACACAACACAAGGGACTGTACTAAGCAAGTTTACTCTGTTCCTTTGAGGAGACTAAATAACATTTCGCCTTCGACTTAAAACAATTAACTTACATTTTGTTCATTTAAAACAACATGACAACACACAACATACACTTTGTAAAATCAAGCTCGAACATTATTTTCACTTTTCTTTCACTCAGCACATTAAGCAGCCAAAGCTAACATTTTATGGGTAATTTTTATGCTAATTTTCCCCCCGATCAATAAAAAATGTCCCCTTCAAAACAATATTTCAAGAAGGCATCAATTATGGCTGTAATACTATTTTTTTGAGAAATCCAGGGTCTCCCGTAATAAAAAAATAAGTCAATGCAGTGTGGAGCCAATGATGTGCTACAGCTAATTAATGGGGTTTCAGGGATGATTACCATGCAAACTACACCAGCTCCTCATCAGCTAATGGATGCATACAGAATAAGGTCATCAATTGGTTAGTACCATGCAACGGACATATAACTTGTAATGTGTCTGATGCCTTGGACCAAGCTGATTTATAACCATATGTTTGTTCAATGACACATGGGTTTTAATTATGATAATAAAGGGAGTCTACAATAGACCAAGCAATTCATTTAACACAACCTGGTACAAAACATGTAAATGTAACCCCACTCTGTTCCTTTGAGGAGACAAAATAACATTTTGTCTTGGACTTAAAACAGTTTATCTTACATTTTGTTGATTTAAAATAACATGCCAAACACCCACCACCACCACCACTCATTAGGGTTCGTCTTCACCCAGGCAAGCGTTATACACATTGTAAAAAAAACAATCATTTTGAAAATATAAAAAACTTTCTTCCAGTCAGCGCACAGATATGAAAAGTTGCCAAAAATGAAGCGATTACCCCAGGAAAGATTGAATTTTTTGTTGTTGCAGGAAAATGCAACCAAATGCCGTATATGTATAAAATATCTGAAGTGCATCCAGCGTGCGTTAATCATTTCCTTCAAGTCAGTGCCTGGGGGATTATCCATTATTAACACATGAATTGTGAATTTCCATCAAGTCAGGGGTAAGTATTCCCAAGTAATTAAAGAGGGTTGCCACAGTGTAATTTTTGTTCGGGGGGGGGGGACTTTTAATCCACCTGCTTTCGATGTAATCAGAGTTTAATTAATTGCTTTGTCTTTCTTATTAAGTTGATGTTAATTGGTGCAGGGCTATAGTTTTAAAATGGAAATAAGACTTCAGATTGTGAGAATTGAACGCAGTTTGGTTTATATTTATGAAGATGGCCGCTGGGTTTAATATTGAAAATGGGGCGTCTTTTAATACACATTTCACTTTTTCACATCATTATTACTATTACTTTTAATTTTGGACAATGAAACCAAGGATGCCTCAAAAGCAAACTTAATCACTGCGACTCAGTAGCCTGATGAAACCTGTCCTGTAGACAAGGGTGCTTGCAATGAACCAGAGAAACATTGAGGTAAAACTCCCTACTCTTCCACGGTAAAGTGTTTAGGGTTCTTTTTCTGTGCACCACGCACTAGCTATCACGGAATCTACACCCTTAAAGGCCCTGTACACTACGCACTAGCTATCACGGAATCTACACCCTTAAAGGCCCTGTACACTACGCACTAGCTATCACGGAATCTACACCCTTAAAGGCCCTGTACACTATTGGTAAGATCGAAAAACACAATGTTCACAGATTCACACATAACTTACATGATTTAAAGTAAGTAATGGTAGAAAGGGTTCCTTCAAATATTTCTGCCTAAAATGCTTTCGTTTCTGAGAAACGAGTAAAACAATAGTAATTATCGCTAGCGATAATTTGAAAAAACAGAAAACACACAAGATCTCTTTTCACTATTTTCTCGTGACCTCAATGACCAATTGAGCTCAAACTTTCACAGGTTTGTTTGTTCATGCATATGTTTAATCACACAAAATATGGACACTGATTTTGAGCTGTTACCAAAAGTGTACAATACCTTTAAGTCCCATCTGAAGGCCAAAGGAATGATTGTAAAGCACTTGCTCAAGGACACGTGTTGTAAGCATCGTGACCAGCCAGGACGGGATTCAAACCCACACTCTGTCAACAACAGAACTTGAATAAAGTGCCCGTGACCGATCCACCACAACACTCCACTTGAAGCTGTTTGCCGATGAGACTAACCCCGTAAATTGATTTAACGTTTCATTTTAACAAACAAAACCCAGAAAATACTGGACTCAACTAATTTTCTAAAGATCAAGGGTGTCATCAGCTTAAATCCCTGGAACTAAATACTAATTTTGCTGAAACATTTATATTAGTTAAAATGCAAAGGTTTGAACAAGTAAACAGGAAAAATAACCGCACATTGTTTTCATCAAATAATAAACGAAAAAGGAAAATATTAATCAAGAGGCATAACTTGTGTACTATTTGATCAGACTATACTATAGTCTAGACTATAGTATAGACGAGCATAGAAATTGTACCAACAAATAATAATAACAGTGAAATGAAGAATAACAATATTTATGAGCTGAGTGACAAACCTTTTCATTGTTTGAACTCGGTGAACTTATTGAATCCGTTTTGTTGTTGTTCTCCCCCTCGTTCAGTGACCTACTTTCCCGCTTGGCAGCTGAGCAAACTGGCGATGAAGATCGTCCTCCAATATAATTGAGGTTACTATGTGGCGTCTTGACACCTTCTAATACACCTTGGTGATGTACGGTCGGCACGGAGAGAGACTGTAAGCGGACAGCCGCCACCTGATGTCCACCGGGGAAGTCAACTCCACCACCGCCGGATGACAGTCCGGACACAACGAGAGGCGAGTTTGTTGCCCGTTGCTGCAGTACTCTCGGCCCGTCAAGAAGCCGTACAACACCGGCCTCCGATGTCATCTTCATCGGAACGGGCAAACCGGATAGACTGTTCATCAAAATGTCAGATTAATGTGTCCAAATTGTAGATTTAATCACCGACCTAAAGTTGACTGAACTGTCCCGTTGTCAAAGTACAGCTCGGGGAAAACTGAGCAGACGACCAAAAACGGCTTACCGATTTGCCGATTGAATGCTGTCACGGCCAATATTCAGTCGAGTCCCATTCAGACAGAGACAATGTAAAGTGTGGACTCCAAGTCGAATGTAAATAGCACAAATTCCTTGTTGAAAACAAAACGGCCTCCTAATTTCCACGTTGGAGCATGGTTAAAGCCGAAAACAGTTACAGCTCAACTAACTGTGTGCTAAGCACGAGCTTGAATATAGTTCTTCAATAGAACATTCCGTCGGTGTAACAATTTTGCTTCATCTTCCACAACATTGTTTTCAATGAAGAGCGAACAACAAACATTACATGTGTGTGTTTGTGAAAATGAAATCCGCGGTGTGTGTGTGTGTGATGTGTGACGATGACATTGTGTTCATCACGCGATAAGGTTACCCACTCGTTCACATAGCAATACGCACGCATGAGCACACGGGTACCAGGGATGTACACTTTCATCTCATCTTCTCAATATGTTTATCTACTGCCCTCTATAGTCAATATGATGCCAAACAAAACTTTTCTCCAATGAAAATGGCTGCCTCTTTGCGACAAGGGGAATCCTAACCTAATTATTATTTCGGTTCATTTTTAATAAATCACCCTTTCCTTTGAAATATGTGGCTTCTTTATTGCTACCTAATGTGTTGTTTTAATGAATTGACATAAATGAAAAATCTACACCAATCATTTTGTCTTAGAAGAGGTAAGGCAAGTCTGTCGAAATAAATTTGAATTAATTTTGCAATGAGGATTGAGGGAAGGATTTTGTTACAAAAACTAAATGTTAATCTAGCAGGCCATTGTAGATTGCGATGATTTTACCACATTGCATGGTTATCAGACACAGCATTGTTTGTTCAAAAACTGATATTTGACCACACAGACAAAAATAGATGTGCAATTATACCTGCTTTATTTGTCGACTTTAACTTTATACAAAGACAATATATGTGCACAGAGCAAAAATAACACTTCAAAACAAACATCATTAACAAAACAAACAATGAACAAGAACTGTATGAAAATATACCCCCCCCCCCTTTTAAAAATACTAAGTCATCTTGTTTTTAGGGGCCATTCAGAATAGCAAATGTTTAAAAATTTCGAAATTGTTTTGACCAACCCACCCACCTACCTCAAATGATGCATTAATTTTTAGATCAAAGGTCTCCAACATCAGTAGTTGTCAATGGCTTTTCCTGGCTTTAACAAACAACGATCTGGGCCAGCTTTTTTTTCTCTGTCTTCTTCTTCTTTTCCGTTTGTTAATTTTGTTTTCTATTATTTGAAATACAAACTGAACTTTTGATTTTCAGTAATTTCTTTTGACCAACCCAACCACAATTTTGAGAAATTTAACTATTCTGAATGGCCCCTTACATAACCCTTCTGTGCAGCATGTTATTGCTCAATGTTGTCTGACAAAAGCCATGAAATAAACAAATGTTTTTAAATGTTGAAAAGTTTGAACCTCCAAAGATCATCACCTTGAGGCGACTGATGGAGATTCAAATTTCCCTGGTGTCCGTTTGTGAATGCTGCGGCCGGCCAGAGATGAAATTGGTACCCGCTGTCAACTCACTAAACTGGATGGATTAAACCGTCTTGATGGTGAATTTGTGACAGTTCTTTTTTGCTGTTTTCTAAACAAGCAGACACTGTATTCAGCTGATGCTTTCACATGTGACTTCTTAAAGGAACATTACAGAATTGGTAAGAAATAACTTGTAAAATATACTTTTTGATCACAGATTTACATAAAACTTGCATGGTCTAATGATGATGATAGTAGAAAACATACCTTGAAATATTTCTGTCTGAAATGCCATATTTGATGAGAAATTAATAAACTAATTTTCCGATTGGAGTTTATCGCTCAGTGAGCGTTTTATTCATTTGTTGAATCTATTATGATTTCATGCAAATGTGCAATCGGTTTTTCACTATTTTCTCGTGACCCAGATGGCCAATCGATCTCAAACTTCTACAGGTTTGTCCGTTTATGTATATGGTGGATTACATAAAGTGCTTACACTGCCAGCAACTGTTTTGTTAGCAAAAACCAATTCTGTAATGTTCCTTTAATAGATAATTTGGCCTATAAATCAGCACTAGGTTGACAAAAACCAACCCATGACCCTACCTTTAAACAGTAAACAATCTTTTCTGCTTACTTTAGCAACAAAATTTTGCTGAAGCACAAGTGTAAATCACAAGTTAGCAAGAAAATGTGGTGACCAACTTACGTATTCACCATGGATTTGCATTTGTTACGTTCGAATTCATTTGCTTACAGTAAAGGAACTGGGAATATTATTAGCGTGCCTTTTCCTGTGCATACATTTAGCAGCGCCCCCTGAAATGGAAATCGCACAGGAAGCACAAAATTTTTACTAAGCAGCTTCACAAAATTGGACACCCAACAAGCACACAAAAATTAAAAATTAATCTCCCATCGAAGTGTTAGCATTGCACTATCTTTAATACTTAATTGATTTAGTAAAGTTTAATATCTTAATCTTTAAAATAATATTCTGAGTTGTTCTTAATAGCACTTTTTTATCAGCACACTTTACTGGAAGCTGATTGGTCCAAAGTAACAATGAAAATTCATTACGCCATTGGCTAGGAAACATGCATTACCTCCGGGATAAAACAAAAATCTGATAAAAATAAATATATAACATAACACTCAAATCAACAGAGTGAGAGAATGTTCAACAATTTACAAAAAAAAAGTTACGGAAAATTATACCAATACTTTTTGTTAAAGTTATCATTAATTTTTACAAGTAATACTTAACAAAATAATCTTAATTCTTTTAATCATGTTACTTTGACAAGCACCTGGCCATAAAATAAAAATTAAGCCCCCCCCCCCAAGAAAAAAAACCCACCAAAAACAACTTAAAAAAACAAAACAAAAATATAATTTTGACAAGATCCTACAAAATAAGTCTCAGTTGAAATAGTGGGAATACAATCTGGCGAGGTTTGCAGAAACACCATGTACATAAATCTCTCTATGAGTTAGGGTGGTTCTGAAAAAAAACTGGTTCTGAAAAGAACTGGTTCTTTTCAGAACCACCACAACTCATAGAGGGAGTTTTGTGTACACTGTGTCTCCGCAAACCTCACAAGAAGTCTCTGTTTTCCCTTTGAATGCTTTTCCCGCAAACTACCGGCCATGCCTGGAATTAGCCACAGGCAACACAGCCTCTGTTGCCCTGGTCTTGGCCCTTGGTGCCCCTTCAAAAGTTTCCCATGATTTTCAAATTGGAGCGCCATTGACTAGATGAAAATTGCCCTGCCCTCTAAAAGATGAAATTCAAGTACACAGTCCCAATTTGTTTAATCACTGGCCCTCATGGAACATCTGAAGCCCGCTTCACACTGCACACCTGGAAATAAAACCCCAGGAAATTCCTGGGGAATTGTAACCACACCACGACCCCGTGTTCATCTCACACTCACCACAATTTTCCTGAGGGAAAAAAAAACGTACACTCAGTACACTTAAGCCCGGTTCATACTTCCTGCGAATGCGAATGCAAAGCGAATTTTGACATCACAGGGCTGTTTCGCAGAGTTGAGCACATCTCAACTGTTGCGAATTATTCGCTGCGAATTTGTGGCGTCAAAATTCGCTTTGCATTCGCAGAAGTATGAACCGGGCTTCACCCTAGGGTTATCTCTCTTGACCCTACTCCCAAGCAGGGGTAGTTGCTTCCCAGGAATTTGCCAGGGTCTGCAACTGAAGTGTGAAAAGGTCAACCAAATTCTCCCAGGAAATTCAATTGGTGTGAAAGGGGCTTTTGCTGCACTTAAAGGAACATTTTCAGAATTGGTAATTGTAAAATATACTTTTGATCACAGATTTACATAAAACTTACACGGTCTAATGAGGATGATAGTAGAAAACATCCCTTGAAATATTTCTGTCTGAAATGTCATATTTGATGAGAAATGAATAAACTAATTTTCGATTGGAGTTTATCGCTCAGTGAGCGTTTTATTCATTTGTTGAACCTATATGATTTCATGCAAATGTGTAATCGGTTTTTCACTATTTTCTCGTGACCCAGATGGCCGATCGACCTCAAACTTCTACAGGTTTGTCAGTTTATGCATATGGTGGATTACATAAAGTGCTGACACTGCCAGCAACTGTTTGTTAGCAAAAACCAATTCTGTAATGTTCCTTTAACCAGCAGTACTAAGTGTAACAAAAACATGTCAACATTAATCCACCTACCTCCCTTGTTTAATTTCCAGATTCAAAAATACTTAAATCAAACTTCTCTTCAATTGTTTTCTGCTTGTTAACCTTTACTGATCTGAAATTTTACTGAAATTGTTCAACAAACTTTGCGCTGTGCATTTTGTAAATTAATTGGTTTGGTCTGTGCAAAACCTTTTTGAAAATCATTTAAAATCAGGTGCTGATCAAAAAAAGCATACATTCTTGTAAATTGCAGTATGTTTCTTGGAAATCATCAGATAAGTAACTTTACTGTACATTAACTTGTTAGTTTACTATTGATAAACAAAAAGAATATTGAATTTAACCTAATATTCTTAGATTAGTTTTTAATCATGCCAAACCATTCTAGCGCATTCTGTAAAACAAAACAAAAAACAACAACGAACAAACAGACGAGAAAGAACTATTACCAAATTCAAACTTATCATGCCTCAGTTGAACATTTTCTGCTGCATAAATCCACTAGTTCTCCCAAGCATTATAATGGTACAAGGGGTAGCCCTCTGACAAATTGTATGAATTCACACATTTACTTGAATATAATCATCTCAAGTTTCTTAACATTATATCGTTTTTAAAATTATCATTATTAAATTACAAATCACCTGACAAAATAAGAAAAAAAAGAGAAAAAACTTGGCCTACATGACATGATACTTAGGCCTAAGGTACCAGTGTTCCTTTGGCCCTAGAGTCCATAGGCCATAGGCACCTGTGTTCATGGGCCCTGGGCACCAGTGTTCCTAGGAGCCTGGCGCACCAGTGTTCCATAGGCCCTGGGGCACCAGTGTTCCATAGGCCCTGGGCACCAGTGTTCCGTAGGCCCTAGAGTCCAGGCCCTAGGCACCATGTTCCCGGGATGTCCATAGGCCCTGGGCACCAGTGTTCCTAAGCCCTAGAGTCCATAGGCCTAGGACCATGTTCCATAGGCCCTGGGCACCAGTGTTCCATAGGCCCTAGGCTACCAGTATTCCGTAGGCCCTATGGCCTATCTGTGTTCCATAGGTCCTAGACACCAGTGTTTTGTAGGCCCTAGGCACCAGTGTTCCATGGGCACTAAACTACATGCCAATTTCATAGTGCTTTTAAGCTCTGGATACAATGGCCCTTTTCATTTCACGGCTTCAGCTCCAAAATCGGCTCAGGTTAGCTAGGCTCCCTCAATTATTTTAACTTAGCATGCTTTGCGGTCAGGGTTTCAGACAAGAAAACTGGGCCTGAGCCCAATCCGCCCGAAGCCTGGATTTGAAAAGGGCCATAGTCTTAAGGTTTGGGTAAGCTTGATTACAAGGACCCGTTCAAAATTGAAAACAAATTATGTGTGTTTACATACAGAGTGTGGACCTGAGAACAAAAGAGTTCCACATCGTGTAGGGAATTGAAACACTATGTGGACTTACACACCTCCAAAGAGTGTTTTTTTTGTACAGTGTTGAAGTGTACAGAACAAAGGAATGTCCACAGAGTGTACGCAATACAGAGCTTGGTGTGCGGCTGTGTGCGTACTTTCTCTGTTGTATTTTTTTGTAGGCCCTACTGTGCCTAGTGACCCAGTTCACCCGACGTCATCATAACCACAATAATCTAAGTTGCACCATTTTGTTGAGAGAGAAAATGTCCCCATGTGTTATACAGTGTAGTGCGCGTTTTAGTCGATGGGGAGTTTACACGCATTTTACGTGTATTTTTGGTGAGCTTGGCAGAGAGTAGCCGTGTATAACTGGCGCAAGGGGTCTAATAGACAATCCCGACCCAATGCGCCATTGGTTTTTATAGACCTTTCGTTTATGATGTCACTAGACTAGAGCGCCCTCTTGCAGAGGTCACAACAAGGTCGCTCATTGGCCACTCCTGTGTGCCCTTCATGTACTATGTGTTTCCATGATTCATCATTTTTTCACATCTGAGATGCTGTCAGAATGACGCCTTTTGCATAAAATCTATACTACACTTATTGTTAAGGTATTTACAGTGTAAAATATAACTCGGTTTTAATACCTTAAACCATCAGCGGTTTAATACTTATTCTTCAGTGTTTTAATACTTTAAAACTTCAGGCATTGTAGTCAAGTCATTCGTTACAATGGCTCAATTGTGAAACACTTGGCGGAAATCCAAAGCAGAACTCATCATCATTCTTGATGGTTTTGACTGTTGACATTCCTGAACATTTGTCAAGAATCTGCAGTTTTGTTGTCAAGTTAGCTGAACTATTTCATGTACGTTACCCATATATACAACAATATAAAACTCATGCATTTTAGACGATGCCTTTTCAAAGGACACACTCTTTCATAAAAGGCTATTGTTGCAAAACTTTAAATAATTACATATGTGCTAATGTTTATAATACTGTTGTTAGGTCCACTTGTTAGTTTTACCATAAATGGAATGCTGTTTTTTTAATCTATTTGAAAGGCAGACGTTGTGTTTTCAGTCAACACAGAAAGTAGTAAGATTATGCAAGTGCAAGTTGATACACTGAGATTAGACACTGAGATTAGACACTGGGATGTACAAAAGAAGAAAGTGGTTCACACAGAATAGATTAGGCAAAAACAGCTGATTATTCCTGAACTTGAGTTGTCTCTATCCTACTGCATGTGGTCATTTACAAGTAGTGCTTTTAAAAAAATTGCCATTAAAATATCCATGGTTGAGTTGTGAAAAATAAACGTTATATAAAATTGTGGATAAAAAGTAATCAACAATTGTATAATATATATATTCTTTACACATATATAAAGATTTTATATAAACTCTTCAATTTGATCATTCTTGGAAGGCACTTGGTGGAAGAGTTGATCATCACTTCATATGAGTCCGAACTTCTTAGCGTGTGGGTCCAGGCACAAGCTGGTTGATGGGCATCTTACCTGAGTTGTGCATAGCTTCTCTTACTTCGCATTTTCTTTTTTTAACATCTCTTTTGATACTTCCTCAATATCTGTTCAGAAAGAAACAACAAAGCAAACACAAAATTACGGTCAAGATTCATGCACAGATTTGGTAAGTATGGAGTCGAATGCTCTTGAAGGGTGTTAGGTCATTCAATCCATTTATTCCTAACGAGCGTATTTTTCTTCTTCGCATTTTTCTCTTTCAACCACACTCAACCCTGGAATTGAAATCCCTTAGTTTTAGTAGGGAGGGGGAGGGTTGTTAGGAGAAGAACATTTTTAGAACACCGCTCAAGGAAGACTTGTGAAATGTTCAACAACAACAAATTAAATAGGTTTTGAGGCATTGCAATTGGTGAGATATCAATGTATATTCAGTTTGCGGTAACACCATGTGTATATATATATACTTTGATGTGTAGATTTGTTCTTGAGAACTTGTCTTGCTATTTAAACTACTGCTGCGAGTAGATTTCGGAATTCGGGAAACTACATAGTTCTGAAAATGTTCTGCTTATTAAGTACTACCTGGGGAGGTAGGAAATCGGCCAGGACTACTCCCTTCACCAAGAGGATCGAGGGAATTTCTTGTTATTAACTTCACTGCCGCGCAATGAATTTTTGTTCTCAATGTTTCGACTCGCCTGCTCTAGTCATCGTCAGGAGACTGAAAAGTGTTTGAGATGCTGGTCTTCAAAATTAGAAGAAATACCCACAACATGATAAACAGTATTCAAACAATACAAACGTATCAACAAAACACACAAGAGAGAGAAAAAAAGATAAAAGAAAAATCTGAGATGCATGTAATAGTAGAGGTCATTCTGTGAGAAATGTTTTGAAAAGTTCATACTCAAGGGAATATCTTTCAAATTAAATCACAGAAAAAAAGAAAGAATTAAGTACAAACTTTGAAAATGAGTTAACCACCTCGGGTCGGTATTCAAAAACAATTTCTGTACTTCTGCGAGTTTTTTTTTTTCCTGGAACATTTTGAAGTTTCCAAGATAATTGTTTTCCTTTGAAAATATCGCTGCCACAATAAAACCACGACTTGACAGAGGAAAGACAACAGTGCTCTCATAATAAGCATCAGGATTTTTATTGTTCTCTTGTGAGAAAATATGAGTAAGCGTTCACCGTGAATCGCAAAACCTTGGCAGTAAGCCTCGGCCGATAATCTGCCATGGTAAGCTGGAATCTCAGAATGCTCAGACCTAGACCAATTGACCCCGGATACAATGATAAACAATGAAGGCAGCCTATCCATTCTTGTAAGCCACATTTGTATACCAAAAAGGACAAAGATCTGGTTACACAACAACCCCCGGAAAAGGGAGATTACATGCATAATTTTTCAGCACCTTTGGTCTCTTTTTGAATGGGTTAAAAACGAAACGTAGCATGATAGGTGCATTGCCTTTCCACACTACACAATGGAATGTCTAGGTGGATATTTAAGTCAGCCGCCCGACTGACAGCAATCAAATTGAGGGCGCTCTGAAGTAGTTCCAAGTGACCAAAACCGTCCGCCGTAAGCCAGTTTAGAACAATTTGGCAGATATACACACAATCCAACATGAAGTGGTTAAGTAAAAAATATTCCCCTTAATAAAATATATTACCAAGCGGTACACGAGAAAAAAAAACATATTGTAAAGAAATAGATAATTTATGTTATGGAACTCATTAAGAAAAAAGACCTTTTCAATTGAAAATGAAAATAAATCTGAATGGTAATAATACTCGACAATTTCAACTCTGTTAATTATTTAGTGTAATGAAACTAAATCAAAAATATACTTCAAACGCTGAAAAATAACTCAGCAGGCCTGGAATTACATAAAGCCCACAGAGGCCACAGCCTCTGCTGCTCTTTTTTTGGCCATGGTGCTCCTTAAAAAAGTTTAAGATTTCCAGTGGAAGTGCCCTTCGTAAAATGAAAATAAGCTTTCTAAAAAGGTGAATTCCAGACCCGACTTAGTCAGTTATAATTGGATATAGATGATAAATTTTAACTGATTTGGTTTTGTTAGCTGGTGATACAGGTTAATCAAGTTTTAAAAAACAACAACAAAACATGAATTCAAATAGACTTTTCAATTTATCAATCTATTTCCTTGCTTTCACAGGTTGATGGAGTGATTTTATAGGTGTAGACTTGGGGGTAGTCCAAAGTTTTGTCAAAATTTGATTTCGTTCATTTATTCATTTCTTCTTTACACTGGGTTAACCATGTCAGTATGGAACACTGTTTTTCAAAAGTGCCCAGCAATATACAATATGTTCATTCATAGAAAAGAACTTTCGGTCATATGTTGACAACAGAGGGGGATCAAGGAGGTGGTTTAGAGACTATTAATGACTTCAGAAGGGGTATAAACAATGTTCATATTAATAGATTTTAATTTACATCTATTAAATCGCTGCAGTACCATCTGCTAAGGGTTCGAACTACCTCTAGCCATCGGGCTAGCTTGGTGGTCTAGTGGTAAGACAGCAATGCAAAGGTCGTGGGTTCGAATCCCACCCAAGTGATTTGCCTGTGGATTTTTTTCACAGAGCTCGGGAAAATACTTAATACACATCTGTGTAAGAGTAAAGCCAAATTAAATGTTCATATTGTACAGTAGAATCAGAGGAGAAAACAAAATGATGAGGCAAATTGTTCAAAAAAATCTAGTAGGCAGGGGGGACTTCTAAGTACGACAACAATGCACAACATGACTGCAATCACAAAAAGAAAAAAAAGGTGACAAGTACTAGTTTGCCAAGGTGGGCCTTAAGTCTTAAAAAGTACGAACTTGTTGCAAACTTTGGATGACCCCTTCACTAGGGAATATTCATGCAGTTTGCTCCTTCTGACCATGAATTGAAATAAAGCAAAGAATCATTTCAATTAGGAATATAAATTCAAAAAGAAAGATGAGTGATTATTGGATGGAAAGGTTGAAGTGTTATTGATATCCTTACTTACTCCACTTTGCAAAGTGTAAAGCTACTCTACTTTACTAGAGCTAGATGAGGGGAGGAGAAAAATTTTACCGTTATGAACGTAACTTCTTAATAGAATGGTAAGCAAGGTTATTGGCACTATTATTGGCACTATCGGATAAAAGCTAAAAAGCAGCTATGTCTAGATCCTACTACAAACAATTCATACTTTGAGATTTTCACTGCTTGAAAACTTCAAACAATACGGGCGATTTCGCAGTGCGCACTCAACAGTTTGCCCATGAGAGTGCATTCATGCAACCTCGTTTCCAAGGGTGATAAATCTCGTCGTGCCGATTTGTCCAGCATGCCTTGCTCGCTCATAACCCCTGGAATTGGTTCATTAAAATGTGCTCATATACAGCACATTTTAATAAGGCCCGTGGCCGATCCACTCTGCGCGCCCGCTCGAGTATGGTAACCCGGAAAAGAGGCCTGAAGTCAAAGAGCAACTGGTCCCCTCTCATTCTTCTTTGATCTTGTGATATGTCTAACTCTATGCAGTTTAGGGTGACAGTGTAAAAACATGATTCATTTGAAATGGAATCGTGTCGAAATACTATCATTTTCACATGTGCATACTAAGTGTCCTACAAGCGCCATACAAGCGCTCAGAATTTTGTGTTGTTTTTTCATACATCTCTACCACCTCGCAGCGCCTGCCACATGACCCCGACTGCATGAGTTCGTTTGTAATTTTCAAAGCAGCAAGGTCGTGTTTAAAGATCCCAATCTGCCCGTGCAGTGCTGAATTGCAACTGCGATTGTTTTCAGTCCACCGCATTTGGGCAAAGTGGCCTCTCCAGGGGTCAACTGTAGAGGGTGCACTGTATTGTGAATCGCCTGTATTGACAGATCTTTAGAGCAAGTGTTTTGTGCAAGACAATACAAAATTTGATACGTCTAACAATGGAAATGAGCCATCATAAATTAATGAGTGATAATAAACGATACACCCTCCCAACCTGAAAAAAATAGAAAGAAACAAAAATAGCCTTCGAGAAAGGCTCTGCTAGGGAAAAAATGTCAGGCCATTAAACAAAAACATCAAAATGAAAGACCTGCTGTTTACCTTGCAAGCTCATTCATAGTGTAATCCTTTGGGATAAGAGGGGCCGAACGGTCGTTGGTGACAGTCCTGCGTAATTGTACAGCCGAAAAAACAGAGCTGAAAAGGAAAGAAGAACAACAGTGGCAAAAATTAGAAATGGAGGCGTGCTGAACGAGAATTCTCGGGGAGAATAAAGACAGCTTAATACCCACAGCTGGTTAAAAGAAAATTCATTTTTTGGGGTAGGTTCTTAGCTTGTTACTTATCAAAATGTAAGTTGGTTCTTCTTGGTTCTTTTTCTTCAACAAAATTTGTTACCAATGTTTTCCAAATTACTCTCCGGAATTAAAACCCCCCCCCCCAAAAAAATAATGACACAAAATGCAAAATATGCTGCAGGAATTTGTGCAAGCTTTCATTGTTGGAAGAAACAACAAGATAAAATATTATCAAAGCACAGACAAAAGTGAAAGTGGTTTAACAGTTTCATAACTTAAATGCGTATATTATTATTAGAATAATTGTTTTTCTTTCTTGACAGGCATTTCAGGATGGTCAAAGGTTTCGTTGTGCAAATCAGGCAGAGTTTCTTGGGGGGGGTGGGGGTGGGAGAAGGGGGGGGAAGGAGGGAGGGGGGAAGGAGGGAGGGGGAAGGAGGGGGAAGGAGGGAGGGGGAAGGAGGGAGGGGGAAGGAGGGAGGGGGAAGGAGGGAGGGGGGAAGGAGGGAGGGGGGAAGGAGGGAGGGGGAAGGAGGGAGGGGGAAGGAGGAGGGGGAAGGAGGGAGGGGGAAGGAGGGAGGGGGAAGGAGGGAGGGGGAAGGAGGGAGGGGGGGGGGGAAGGAGGGAGGGGGGAAGGAGGGAGGGGGAAGGAGGAGGGGGAAGGAGAGAGGGGGGAAGGAGGGAGGGGGAAGGAGGGAGGGGGGAATAGTTTTACCTATCTTCTTCCTCAATGCTGGCGTTATCTCGGGATGGCTGAGAGGGCATGGAGGCAGAGCTGGAGACACTGCTGGTTGGTGACCTAGGACCATTGCCATTGGTGCCCTCAGTCCCATGGTGACGTTCGGCCTGTAGGTAAACGGGGAGTCAAAGGTTGATACTTAACTTAAAGGGAGGGTATACCTTTGGTAATTACTCCACAAAAAATGAATGACCATAATAACTTACTTGGTAAGAAGCACTGCAGCTGCTCATAATGTGTAACATTTTTAGAAACAATTCCCTTAAAAAAATAATAATAATAAGTGGCTTTAGAGAGGGGGATTCCAAAACATTTCAATCTGCGAAGCGTTTTTCAGATTGTGTATTCCAATTATGTATTGTTCTTCCTGAGTGGACATAACCGCTCCAGTTTTTCGGCGATATCTCAAAAACGCTACCACCTTTTAAAATTAAATATTTTCACAAGTTAGTTTTATTGTATATATCTATATTTATATAGGATTAAAACAATCGAACGGTTCCAAAAACTGAAGGTATGCTTTGCCTTTAGTAGACCATGTAACCTTTGTTTACAAAAAGAGTGACCTTAAAACATTCCACGTTCCTGGCAGGCAAGGGCCTGCTACACCGGTCAGATGAGAAATTGATAATAAAAAAAATCATAATTTCTACATCAGTTCAAGAGTTATAAAAAATAACAGCCAAACACGTTTTGAGGTGTACCCCCTTTTCTTCAGATCAAAATTGGATAAAAATCAGACAGTGAAATCTCCATGAAATGTGACATTTTATGTGTTTTTGTTTTTTTCATTGAGCAGCAGGAAGTCCAGGCTCTGTGGCTCTTTTGTAAACATGTGATGTCACAGGTCACATGGTCTATAGACCATGTTTGCTTTGTTTACAGAGTGGTGACCATGTACATTCTAATGCGTTTCCTGACGGGCAAGATACTACACAGGCCATGTGGGAAAATTTACATTTTTTGGTCATAATTTTCACATAAATTCAAGACTTACAAAAGCAACAGCTGTACAGCTTTTGAGATGTCCCCCCGTTCTTCATATCAAAAGTTGAGAAAAATCAGACAGTGCACTCTCCATAAAACACAAGATTGGTTGTATTCTTCCATTGAGCTGTGTACAAGCTGTGCCTGTATAAAGTCCAGGCTCTGTGGCTCTTTTGTAAACATGTGACAGGTAATGAACCTCACCAGAAAATAATGAAAACCAAAAGTGGGAACCCACTCTCCTGAGGAAGTATATAAATGTAGTTTTGAGTAACAACAATGGCCAAGTTTGCACAAGGACACCTTGTCGACCAGCTGCTGTTAAACCTGGTACTCACGCTCAAAAACAAGTGCTGGGTACCGGGCGACCTTTGGCCAATGTTGTGATAGATATAGTTACTCCAGTTTACAGTGAACAAGAAACTAGAGGATTGAAATTGATATTTTTGTACACTAAGCCGTTATCAATACAACGGAGTGTATTCAGTTTTGATCGCCAACACATTATTATCATAAATATGCATGTATTGTGTTTCCATTCATCATAAAAACTTTTTTGAATAAAAATCTGACCTGATGTGCATGATTAGTTTGCCCCCCTTGCAGTAGAGAGTGTGGTAAAGACATAGTAGATACTGCAGGCACCACACCGGGGCTGTTCCTGCCGCCATAGTCTGGTGACGGGTACTGGTTCCTGCCATCCAGTATGTTGTCCAAGCTGGCTGCCATGCCTTTGTTGAAGGCTGGGTTGCTGGAGAGTGGGGGAAGAGGCGGCGGGGTACCAGTTGACAATGGATTCTGAGTCGGATAAACTGGTGGGCTAATGGGAGTAAAAAATCACGTCGATAAGAAGCTTTTTAACAAACTAAACACATTCAGAGACATCAAGTGAAAAAAATCAATCATCAAAACTTGATGTTTTTCACTTTGTGGTAGTTCTTTTTTGGTTAAAATACAAATAAACTAGGGAGTCACAATTGACCTAGTCTTGGCCCAAGACGTCAGTGATTGATAGGGGATTTTGTACGCACGCTTTTTAGTAATTTGTAATAGTGCGCCCTCTTATGGCATGAGTTAACCAACTTGAACAGCTCTCACTTCTGTCTTGGGAATCCCGCAACCATTGGGTTAATTTTTTCTTTGTTTTCTCCCCATCCTTTTAGAGGGAACCAATCAGCGCGCGATCGCAGAAATAAATTACTATTTAACACAGGGTCATGTTTGTTAATAATAATAACAAGCGTACATACACAATCCACTATCGATCACTGAAGGCTTGTGCCAAGACTGCTTTTTACATTACATTTTTGGAAAATTAACTCATTCCCATCCGCGAGTTTCCTTAAACACAACAAAAAACCAAGCTGTGGAATGTTTATCAAATCTAGTGTAGTGTAAACTGACGACAAAACAACTTGTACTTTGTCAGGGGTCCTCAGTGTACATGCATATACAAGCTTATTTTGATTGCTGCAATAAGCAATAGTTGTTTTTAATTATTTGTTTGTTTGGTTTTTTTCAGGGGGGGTGGGGAGTGGGTTTGTTATGCTATTATCTTGACTGTGACAGGTGCTGGACTAAACTTTAATATTCAGTGAGCGCCCAAATTTACACGATTCTTTGAAAAATGCTGATTTTGAATCACAATATTATGAAGACTTTATTAGTACAAACCTTCCGCTCCCGTTCTGATGATTGTCATTGGTCTGTACAGGGTGGGTGTAGGCTATTGGGAACCAGCCGCTTTTCTTGGAACATAAGTTGTGTCCATAATACCAGCCGTTGTTCTTTGGTCCGACCAGTCCGATGATATCACCCTGGTTGTTGGATCAACAATAAAGATGATTAATTAGTGTCTTATTCCTGATGAAAAACCTAAAACAAACTGAAAAACAAAAATAATGCAGAAGACTGAAAACTCAGTTGGTTCTGTTTTGAGGAAGGATTCAAAATGGAGTCCGAAGAGGTGAAAGCATGAGATATGGCAACCTAGACGTGATTTCATGCCACCATGTCATTATGGGCTCACAGTCATCCCCAACCACTTACAGAGCTAACATCAAACCCAGGGCCGGATTAAGCATTCCAAAGGTCCTAAGCACCAGTGTTTTGTAGGACCAAAGGCGCCAGTGTTTTGTAGGCCCTGGGCACCAGTGCTCTGTAGGCCCTAAGCACCAGTGTTCCCTAGGCCCTAGTCACCAGTGTTTGGTAGACCCAGGGCACCAGTGTTCCCTAGTCCCTGGGCACCAGTGTTTCTCTAGGCCCTAGTCACCAGTGTTCCCTAGGCCCTAGTCACCAGTGTTCCCTAGGCCCTAACCACCAGTGTTCCCTAGTCCCTGGGCACCAGTGTTCCCTAGGCCCTAACCACCAGTGTTCTCTAGGCCCTAGTAACCAGTTCCATTGGCCCTATTCACCAGTGTTTCGTAGGCCTTAGCCACCAGTGGAGTCCAGGTCTTGTCACTTGTGTCCTTAAGCAAGACACTTACCCATTATTGTTTTGTCCTTCGGTTGGGACATAAAGCCGTAGTTCCCACGTGTTGTGCAATGCACGTGAAAGAACCAGTACACTTATCGTTACGAGAAAAGGGTTCGCCCTGGTGCACCCTGGTTTGGATGGCTGCACATTGCGCCACAGCAACTTGTACACCATTATATGGTGCTTTGTACATAAATGGGTCTTACATTTCAAATGTTTCTCTGCATACCTTGTAGACAAAAATAATGAGCCCTTTGAGGCGCCATAGAGTGTGAGAAAGCGATATATAAGAAATGCGTATTAAACATGGATATTTTGTTCAGTTATTGTTAAAACCTGATTTTTTGCTTGCGTTAAAGTAGTGCTGTTAACCAGTGCCCTTAACCATAGACAAATCAAGGCCCAATTTTATGGACCTGCTTACCACGCTTACAATTGCTTACGCTGTAAGCGCGGAATTCCCCCCGGTAAGCAGACCCATGAAATGTGGGACTGAATGAAGAAAAGAAGAGAAGGTAGTACCTCGTTGAAGCTGAGTTGGCTTTCACTGCTGGCAATGTGACTGTATATGGCTTGCACTTTAGTCAGTTTCTTGACGTCCGTGGTGGTATTCTCCCCACCTTCGGATACTCTGCGTAAGTAGGCATGCCGTGGCAACGATGCAGTAACACCTCCTAAAACAAAATTAAAAAGCACCAGGATAGAAAATAAAGAGGTTTAGAAGTAACTAGGAGAGGTTTGCGGTGACCCCACGTTAAATCTCTTTTGAGTAGTGTTGGTTCTAAAAAACAATCGGTGGTTAACGACTCAACATTTCGATCAGAATGCTCTAATCGTCTTCAGGAGAATGAAGTAAAAACTACACAAACTCATATGAGCCTTCTGCATGCAAAGTACAACCCTTATTTTATCTAAAAGTTGAATCTTTAAAAAGGAACACGTCAGCAGCACAAGAGACAATCTACTAGCTGTAACTCACTATCCCCAAGAAATTGATGAGAAAACTGAGATGTGAATGAATTTTCCTATTGGAGATTGCCCGGAGCTGGTTGCCTGTAAGTTGCCTCAAACTTCTACAGGTTTGTCAGTTTATGTGTATGGTGGATTACATAAAGTGCTTACACTGCCAGCAACTGTTTTGTTAGCAAAAACCAATTCTGTAATGTTCCTTTAAGTACAAAATTTATGAATATTTATATTTCCGACCTCAGGCACCCTCCTCCGTTTTCTTTTCAGAACCCAATTCTAGACCCCTCCCCCCAGCCCTCCTCTTGAGTAAACCGTCTCACCCTGTGGGATATGTTGGATCATGGACTTGGTGTGGCGGACCCCTCTCTTGGGGTTGGGCAAGGTGGCGCTGCTGAAATTGACGGGAGAGTTGGCGTCGGTCATGTCAGCTGAAACAGGTCGCTCTGGTGCCTCCTTTGAAAAAGAAGTCAACAAAAAAAGTACTTTTAAGCAATGTTTACCAATAAATAAAACAAGGAGGGTAGTGGTAGCACTTATACATGTGATGCGATCAAGCTAAATGAGTCTTTTGTCGACCCTTGTCAATTTTTGCTTTTTTATCTATTTGAAAGAAGTACAATCTCAGCTCTAAGGACATGAAAACCCTGTGTTGATACCACCTTTGGTTCAAAAGTTATGGAAGTCGAAACACCAAGAGATGTATAGAATTGTAGACCCCTGTCGACCTATTTTGGCCTGTTATTCAATAATGCATTTACCGACAAACGACTCATTTAGCTTGATCGCATCACATTATACTATATATACATGTACTTGGCTGGTCCCCTTCATTGCATCTGATGAAGTAGTTGTTCTGCTACGAAAGCTCATGCGTTTTTTTTAATGCAATTAGTTAGTCTTTAAGTGCCACCACTACCCTTCTTGTTTTATCGATTAGACTAACACAGCTATTTTTTTTAGAATTGTCTACCAATAAAAAGTCGATGAAATGAAGGTGAGTTAGAATGTTTGCAATCATAGGGGTGATTCCACGATTGCTCAGTTCCTTAATTTCAATTCAATTCAATTCACTCAACATTTAATTCCATATCGCAAAATGTACAAGTAATTATAAAAAAAGACACAATGAAGCAGAGGCAAATATGGAGGCATACTCAAAAGGTTCAATCGTCGCTCAACTTAAATTATTGTGAGTAATTTTCAGTTTGGTAGAGTGCCGGCACGCTAATCCGGAGGACACAGGTTCAAATCCCATCCTAGTCAATTTCTCTTTGCTCCCCCCCCCCAACATTGATACAGCTTGATGCACTACTTAGCAGCACAGTCTGTACACTCCCCGAGGAGCTGAGATGGTTTAAAGACACTGGACACCGTTGGTAATTGTCAAAGACCAGTCTTCTCACTTGGTGTATCTCAACATATGCACAAAATAACAAACCTGTGAAAATTTGAACTCAATTGGTCGTCGAAGTTGCGAGATAATAATGGAAGAAAAAACACCCCAGTTGTCACACGAGGTTGTGTGCTTTCAGATGCTTGATTTCGAGACCTCACGCGTAAGGTCTCAAAATCAATTCAAATATTTTACTGAGAAATTACTTCTTTCTCAAAAACTACGTTACTTCAGAGGGAGCCGTTTCTCACAATGTTTTATACTATCAACAGCTCTCCATTGCTCGTTACCAAGTAAGGTTTTTTGCGAACAATTATTTTGAGTAATAGTGTCCAGTGCCTTTAAGGAACTAAACAAAGGGCCCAGTGACCGGCCTAGAAATGTTCATGGGCAATGAGTATCAGCTTTGGCGGATACCAGCAGTATATAAATGTCCATTAATATTATAAGGTGTTTTTGTTTTTAGAGAGACTCTAGTCACAGTAGCAACATGCAACAAGCCAACGATAACATTCCGTATTTCATTAATAAACATTTTAAATAAGTCTGTTAAAATCATTATTATCTATGCTACTTCATCTTAAAATAGAAAGTGAAATATGAAAGAAGAAAAAATGAAAGATTTTGCTGAATCATTTCCTGCTAGCCTTGGGCAACGAAAATTCTTTGTTCAAAATGACACACAGTGTGACAAGATTCTACCTTGAAAAAAAAAAAAAAACAAACAAACATGGAAATTAACTGTTGCAAACTGCTCACCAAACAAACTAACCTACAGCATAAATGCAATTGTTAATGGCCTAAGATTTTATCCTTTTTTTTTCGTGGCAATTTCTCACTACAATACGTTAACTTTGTACATATTTCGCAGAGCAACTCCACCCTAAAAGGGGCTGTTAACAACCTTGGACAGGCAATTAGAGTCGCTGTTTCATGGTGAGGTGATCCCCCCTCCCTTCCTCCCCAGCCATTTAGTAGACTGAAAGCCAAATAATGAAGCGACATTAACAGCTGGGCCTCATATAAAAAGAGTATCTAGGCAAGATATAATTGTTGACCTGATGATTGGCTGGGTGCCAGCTGCAGAGTGTATCATTGCTATTTGTGTTTTAACCCACACACCAATTTATATTAAGCACCCACAGTCCTGTTAGAAAAAAAATCCACATTACTCAGGTGAGATTCGAACCCATGACCTTTGCCATTCTAGAGCCATACCACTAGACCAACGAGCTTGCCTGGTAGCTAGAGGCAGTTCGGATCCCATATTTAAGAAGCCAGGTACACTGCAACTATTTAATAGATGTTAAGTATTCATCAGGGATAAAGAATAGTATTTGTGTTTTAACCGTACACTGATGTATGTTTTACACACACATGTGTGTCAAACACTTTACACTAAGAACTTTCCCTGAGTCCTGTGAAAAAGAAAAAATCCACAGGCACATTACTTGAGTGGGATTGGAACCCATGACCTTTGCCATTCTAGAGAAGATGTCTTACCACCAGACAGTCTGCTCTAGAATGGCAGGGGTCGTTGGTTCAAGTCCCACACAAGTAATTTGTCTATGGATTTTTTTTCCAAAAGTGAGACTGTGAACACACATCGGTGTATGGGTAAAACATCAATAGAGATTCTTTTCAGAACCAACCACACATGTACTCACAAAAGAGTATTTGGGTATTTTGCTGCAAACCTCGATCTTACTTCATCATTCTTGTTGTTATTAAATTGACCAAATCAAACATGAACAAACACCATTTCAAATAAAAATTCGCAAATGAACACATGACAAAAATTACATCAACATGAAATAGCATACACAACACTTGGTGCAGGGCTAGGTTGAATTATAACACACCTCTTGCTAGTTCTGTATTCTGGTTGGCTGAAACAAGGTCACGTGGGATGAACTATTCTAGGCTAGTGCATGAGATTTGCACAACCATGAACTAGACATCGCACGCGCGTAGTTTGGGGAAATAGTTCCCGAAGCGGGCAATAGTCTTTCAATGTTTGACTGGTTACAGCGCCCTCAAGAGGTTGCCAGGCTCATGTTAATAAGAAAAAAAGGCGGCGTCTGGATCGGATCACAGTAGTTTCTTTTCTTATTTCATATTTTGGACCGAGTTGTGTTATAAAACACATATGGACTGCCATGATTCGATCACTAGAGCTCGTCTATCCCCCCTCGGGCCTGTGAGTGACCAGAAGAGGGACATATTAGGTCCCTCTTCTGGTCACTCACAGTCCCTCGGGGAATAGACGTGCTCTAGTGACCTCATTGCCAGTCCATATGTGTATACTATTGACCAAGCCACAGCCAAAGTCAAAACTATTGTTGTGGTCGTAGAACACTTCAGGTCACCCATCTCGGCCAAGTCAAATCTTCTAAAGATGTACCTCTACCAAATCTCTAGTTTTTTTGAGTGGAGATTTTTGCAGGAAGCCAGCCACAAGCAATGTATGTTACATGACATTTTGGCTGGTAACCCTTTTTCTGCTGAGGGGCCATTCAAAAAATCAATGTCTTGAAAATGTCGATAGTTTTTCAAAATGTTTTGATCCATCCCCAATTTTCGTTTTTTCTAAATATTGACAGACTATACACTGAAGAACAAAGTAAAGATACTTTAGATTAATGTTCTCCCAGCTCGATAGAACGTTTTTCAATGGCTTTTTTCCTGGCTTCCAGTACGCAACCTTGTAGTTGAAACAGAAGAGGAAATTCCTGCCAACTCCCCATCGGATGAAGCGGTCTGCTATCGAAGGTTGACTGATAACAATGTTACAGCACAGACACGGCAGATTTGCAGACTGTCAGGAAGAGGCGCCTGTTTTTTCCCCCCCCCCCCTTAAACAATTTTTTCTCTCTCCCTATTATTTTAATTAAAAAACTGAATTTGACAGAAATGACAGACTGTCTGGAAGAGGCTGCTGGTTTCCTCCCCCGACCCCTTAATCAAAAAACTGAATTTTGATTATTCAACATTTTTTAAACATTGATAAGCTGGAATGGCTCCTAAGAGATTCAAAATGGCTCCTAAGCAAATACAATTTGTACTCGGCAAAATTTTGCACCACCAAACCCCATGCATGACATAATCCCCATAATGGGGGAGACGTAATAAAGCTGCTTACATGAGACTGTCCCGGCAATGGTACCTTTCCTTTCCCCTTGTGCTCCTCCTCGCTCTGCGCCAGCAGGATGTTGCGCTCGAAGAGCCGCTTGGAGCTTCTTAATTCCATCTGAAGGGGTTCCCCAGAGGGCCAGAGTACACCTGTCAGCCAGACGTCATATCAAGTTGTTTGTTTGGACAGAAGGAAACACACAATATTAAAATATATACCTGACATTTTCGATGTTGACACATGCAGTTCATATATACACTTTTTAAATGAATTATATAATAATTTCGGGATCAGGAACATTTGCGTGCTAACGTCTTAACCCTTTGGAGACCATTCATTTCTGTATAATTATCACCATACGCTCAGACATGGTTTTATTGTTGAGTTTTTTAAAACATTTTTTTCTTGTAAAAGTGTCTGGACAAATTAATATAGAACAGACGTTTTGTTTTGTTCTACAAACATAGATACTATTTTAACGTAGGAGCCATTGGAAAATGTCAATTCAGGTCATGACCTTTACTTTGACCTTTTTAGTTGAGTGGAAGTAGGGCAGATCTTGTGGCCAACTGCCGCTGCTATGAGCATTTTGGTACAAGCCGTTTCCGGCCTCTATGGTCTCTAAAAGGTTACTATTGATAATCATTGTATGAAGAAGAGGTATTGTTTTAAATCCCTTCTCTAGCCGTTAAAAGTCAATTTAACAAATCTTTACCAGTGTTTTTTCTCCAACCAGTAAACACGTAAAATGTTTGCAATTCACTGTTATTCTCCTGAAGACAATTCGAGCATACTGATCTGAATCTCTCGAAATGCAACACCACCGTTCTTTCCAGAACCCCAACTCATACGAGAGATTTCATGTTGTGGTGTTACCGAAAACCTTACTAGATTAAATTCACAAGTCAGTAACTGTGCAAGTCTCCCGAGTATTCAAACATTTTTTAGACCACTTTGGTCCCACGTACATTGCTCTAACGGGTGAAGGGAAACGAACTCGCGCACTTCAACAGGTCCCAATGTTCGAATACACACAAGACTCGCACAGTCTATTGCATTTAACCCTATCACACAATGAGATTGGTGATTTTATTACCAAAGATTTTTTAAAGATTTACCCTCCTGCTTTCTTTCACCTACTGATAGTAAAAAACATTGTGAGAAATTTTGTAACAGGTATTGCAAGAAATTTTGTAACAGGTATTGCAAGAAAATCCCTTCAAAAACAAAAATTGTGAAATGCATTCCTCGATAAAATTCACCCGTTTCTCTCTCTTCCCTTTAACCGAGTACAATTTGAAGTGCAAAGAAAACTGTACTTCCTTTTTGGCAAAACTTGCCTTTTTATCGAATCCTCATTTCTACATTATACGTAGATTCTAAAGTTGAACTCTTTGTTGGATGGAAGAACGATATTGCATTTCGTTTTCGCAATGCTTTCAGTTTGGAGCTATGTCAACATAACTAGAGTTTGAATCTAAGCCAAGGTCTGTGGCTAGGAACAATTTGAACAGCTTCCCACTTTCTATATCCAGAGGCACATGTAGAGTTATAAGGCAAAATAAATAAAAAAACATGTTTAACGTCCTGCCGTTTTGAAAAAAGGAAGAAGGCAGGCCCTTTTTTTTTTAATGGCCGCCCGGCACATTTTTCAAGACAACCAGCCAGGCTATTTTCAAGATGGTTGCCAGCTTTTTTCTGTGTGTTTTTTCGACGTGCTAAAGTCTAAAAAATACCATCCTATTTATTTCGAAATATTTTGTTTGTGTCAGAGATCGTTTAAAGTGATCCTTTAAAAAAAATAAAAGGAAGCGGGCAGGACGATAAACATGTTTTTTTTTATTATTTTTTTTTGCCAAAGACAAAGGAAGCAGGCGGGGCTGCTAAACATGTTTGTTTTTGGTTTTTTGGCCCAAACTTGCAAAGACAAGAGCCTGTTTTTCTGTTGAATCATTTGTGTCGGATAAAAAGGGGCCTCATACTTAGATTAGAACGGGTGTTTAAGAATTTTAAGTGAGGGTTGCTGAATAAGTTGAGGAGCCAGCCCCGACATGTGCCGACGATGTTATGAGAATCAAAATCAACAACACTCTTGGTTTTGTAATCATCGTCCAAACTTACAGTGCTGAGTGTGTCTTCGCATTCCTCAGACAGCTTCTCTGGCTTGGCACAGGACTCTGTCCATTTTGGCATCCGATGACGAAGAACGCTCTGCGCCTGTGGGGGGGAAACAGTCAACAAATATAACCACCAATCGCATGTTAATACTTCCCTCGGTAGTCCGACCTTTACCACGCTGCCCTTTACCAATTGGTCATAACAAATGGCAATGCTCGATTAATTTAAGAAAAAACAAAGACAGCAACCCCTAAAATATCCTATACTTTAGCAGTGGGTACCGCAATGATTTGACTAGATGCTAAATTTGCATAGGGAAAAAGAATATTGTTGGTGATTTGCCCCCACGTGAAGAGTTTATGCTAAGCAGAGAAATTGGTCATGGCTATTTTTCCCACCTCCGACCTGATTTTGATACATTGAAGAAGAGAAACAAGACAGCAACCCCTAAGACTAAAGAGAAAGATCCGTTGTTGACAGACGGTCCATGATCTTAGTCGCCATCTTAGACCCTCTTGATCTGCTTCAGAAGGGGGGAAAGTATGAAGGGAAAACTGCACAAAGATTTTTAACTATTTGTAAAATTCCTTCTGTCCACAGTAATTATTACTGAATATCTTCAACTTCGGCATTTCTGGTGGAGGTTATTTTAATAGATGTTAAATTTGCATCGGGGAAAAAGATGATTGTGTTTGTTGTATCTATACACCTCTCTGTGTGTTAAGCACTGTATACTCAGTACTTTCAAGAGACCTGTAGAAAAAAATCCACAGGCACATTACTCTGGTGGGATTTGAGCGTACGATCTTTGCCATTATAGAGCAGGTGTCTTACCACCAGACCAACGAGCTTGCCCAGCAGCTAGAGGCAGTTTGAATCATACATTTTAGCTGCAGGTACGCAGAGATTTGAATATATGTTAAATTTGCACCAGGGATAAAGAATATTGTTTTGATTTGCCCACACATACAGAGTTTATGCTATGCAGAGAAATTGGCCGAGCCCACTACACTGTTTTAACATTTTTTAAGGCCCTATTTTTTAAAGAAAAAAGAGGAAATGAGCTGATCAGCTGAAAAGTTGCATGCTTGGTTATGGCGCCCTCTTGCTCTTAAGTTTCAGCTTGGAACCACTGGAGTACAAGTTAGCAAGCTGCACTGCAAACCGTTTCAAAAAAGTACGTCAAGACAGTACATACATTGCAATGCACTAAGAGAATTGTCTCTACATTTGGGGATCAGGTTGGCTCAGTGGTTTCTTTCCCTGCCTTTCACCTCTGTGGACCCCGGTTCGAACTCGAACCCCACCTCAGACCGGAGCCTTGCATGTTGATTGGATTTTTTTCAGTTCCTACCCGATAGCATGGTTTTTTCCCCATTTGGGGTTTTCCTCCTACATCTAAAACTGAGCATTTCTTTCATTTCTGATTTATTCTGTTATTGGCGCTAGTTATTCTGTTGGATGTGTAATAAATGTACACAATTTTGTGTTTACATTCTAGTCTCCATGTCAGCTTCTCGTGATGAGTAAATTGCATGTCAACGTCTGCACATTGAAATGTCATTTGTACGATTGGAGGAAATAACATAATGAAATGTAATCACGCCTGACACAAACAGGATGGGTTAATATGATTGAGGAAAGAGTACATTCATTTCAAACTTTCAGTTATATTCATGTAAATTGTGCTTGGGATTGTTTCCTGAAATGAAGCGGGAAAAAGACTGAACACAATAATTTCTTATGTTGATAAGAAGAGTATGGGTTTTTTAGTTGATGAAATATTGTCTGGTAGTAACAAAGTGAGACCAAACCGGCTCTTCTCAGAGCCAATACTCAAACAAAAGAGATTTACACATGGTTGTACCCGCAAGTTTACTATTATTTATTTATAGTTTTTCCAAATTTGATCTTCTTACATTCATTTCTTCTTTCAAAAAAAAGTTGCAAAGATTTTCCCGGTATTTCAAAAGTGAGACTGTCATTTAAAACACAAAGCCTTGTGAAAAAAAGGTTTCTTCTGGACAGGGTGAAATGTACAGTAAAATTATGTCCGTACTCCGTTTTGAGTTTTGACACTAAAAGGTCAGACAATGTTAATTAATTTTGGCGTAGGGGTTCACTAATTTGTGTCGTATAATTTTGACAATCAAATTAAAGTTGCAAAGATTTTGCTGCCCTTTCAAAATTGAGATTGTCATTAAAATCTCATGCCATGTAGAAAAAGTCCCCCCTCCCAATTGGGTTAAATGTGCAGTGTAACTCAGTCACGATCGTGTGCAACTAATTACGTGCGCAATTATGTTAATTACGACACTAAAAGGTCGCGCAATGTTTACTGAAATTTTGGGGAGAAAATGGACCTTGTCTTGAATTCTCCTGGGAGGCAGATGAGCTTCGTTTCTTTCAACGGCTAATTTGACAACTGGCAGTGACAAATAGTTTGAGTACAAGGTCCCCCCCCCCTTAAACAAGATGAATATCTCACATTCTCACAGACATCTGCCAAGATATTCAACACTGATAAAGAGCTAATGATTAACCTGTAATTTTCATAAACACAAATTTAATAATAATCCTAAAAAATACTACCCAGTTCATCTATAGCGCTTTTCTCACCCGAAGGGTGTCCAAAGACACCCAGACACCCCTCTGACTAACACTATGAGTCGGGGGGGGGGGGGAGGAGGGCATTGGGAGTGAGGGTGATGCCATTGAAAGAAAAGTGCAGTTAATGAATAAAGCATTCTTCTCAAATCTGTACAAATAACTTTGTGAATCTGATGGGATGATCATTTCCATTCTGGTTTCCCCATTACTTTTAGAATAAAAATCTGTTGATTTAGTCGCTCTAAATGCCACGCAAATGCTTTATTCATCCTGTAACGTCTTCCAGAGGCAAAGTAACTATTTAATTCAACAGCAGTTTTCAAAATCTGCTAAAACTCTGAGGGCCTAATCTCAAAGTGAAACCACCAAAAAACAATTGCATGGTTCACAGGGCGGTCAGTAGACTTGGGACTAGTCGTTAAAGGAACACTACAGAATTGGTAAGAAAAAAACTTGTAAAATATACTTTTTGATCACAGATTTACATCAAACTTACACGGTCTAATGATGATGATAGTAGAAAACATCCCTTGAAATATTTCTGTCTGAAATGCTATATTTGATGAGAAATGAATAAACTAATGTTCCGATTGGAGTTTATCGCTCAGTGAGTGTTTTATTCATTTGTTGAATCTATATGATTTCATGCAAATGAGTAATCGTTTTTTCACTATTTTCTCGTGACCCAGATGGCCGATCGATCTCAAACTTCTACAGGTTTGTCAGTTTATGCATATGGTGGATTACATAAAGTGCTTACACTGCCAGCAACTGTTTTGTTAGCAAAAACCAATTCTGTAATGTTCCTTTAAATATCTGACGCGGCGATAGCGAAACGGCTCTGCCGCAACTATCTTGCGAGACTGCTGCTCCGCACGAGGCTACTGCTCTCACGACTATGCTCCCATTGAACGACTTGTACAATCCGATAGCTGTATTCATTTATGCAGGTTTGTACGTAGTACTTTAGTTCATCTGACGTGGCGGCCAATGAGTCTAAAAGGCTTACTGATTATGAAGTTCATACTAGAACCATTTTCTGTTAAATATTTCCCCATGAAATAAAGTCATATTTGACAAAACTGTACCTGAAAACCTAAAAAAGTGCAACAGCTGATGTCTGTATTTACATGCTGAAAACCGTGTATGTTTTTTTCACTATTTTCTCCTGACTCACACAACGGATTAAAGGTATTTGGTAACAGCTCAAAATCAGTGTCCACATTTTGTGTGATTAAACATATGCATGAACAAACAAACCTGTGAAAATTTGAGCTCAATTGGTCGTCGAGGTCACGAGAAAATAGTGAAAAGAGATCTTATGTGTTTTCTGTTTTTTCAAATTATCGCATGCGATAATTACTAATGTTTTACTCGTTTCTCAGAAACGATAGCATTTTAGGCATAAAAATTTTAAGGAACCCTTTCTACCATTACTTACTTTAAATCATGTAAGTTATGTGTGAATCTGTGAACATTGTGTTTTTTCGATCTTACCAATAGTGTACAGGGCCTTTAAGCCCAAATTTTCACAGGTTTGTTATTTCATGTATATGGTTGATCACACAAAAAAACTAACACTGTCTGCAACTATTTTGTCAACTCTTTTGTATAAAACCTTTAAGAAACGAATAAAATAAAAACCTCCCCCACCCCCCCCCCCCACACACACAAAAAAGGGACCATGATACAAGTACAAGTGTGCAATGAGGAAAAAAGAAAACAAAAGAAACTCCCTTGGCACTCTATTTATCATACGTACTTTGCTGAAGAACGCAGAGTCGTTCTTAATGAGGGAACAGTATCTCTCCGCGACTTGACAGTATCGCTTTCTCTCCTTGGACCACACCTAGAAACGAGAAATCATTCAAGACCACAAGGTTCATTACAAGGGAAGCTAAGTCACTCCAGTCTGCACCCTCGTATCCTTGGGATTATTTGATTGGACCCAAGAGACAAACTGATGAGGCCGATCTACATTTGTGACCCATAAAACAACAATGAATAATAATGGACACTTTTCAGCGTGAGTATCTGCCAGCACTGTAGTCTTGATTGGCAACGCTTTTTTTTTTGGTATTAGCCACCGGTAGAGGGCGCTACATTGACTGTTTTGAGGACTGGATCGCAGATGTTCGTGTGATACAGATATCTCTTCTCCAGTAATTCGTGTTGCAGCCAGTAATCCGTGTTGCGATATCACACTACGTTAAACTAAATGAACGTCACCAATCAAGACGACCAACCCTGATGCTCATCGTGCATTAATGATTACCCCTGGTTATTGGGACATTTATTTCATTCCCTAAACCATCTCAGCTCCCTTGGGGAGTATACAAGCCTGTGCTGCCAAACATGTACACGTAGCCCACCAAGCTAAAGCAATCACTACCTCTGCCCTCACAGGTACCCATCTTACCACTTGGTGAAGAGAAGCAATTATAGCTATTAAAGTGTCTTGCTCAAGGACACGAGTGTGATGACCGAGGTTCGAACTCACACCTCGATGACTTCACCACCAGAGCTTGAGTCAGGGGCACTAGGCCGCCTTGGCCATGACAGACACGCTTTATGTGAGAGTAAATTCAATGTTGCAGAACATTGGTCTAGAGTCCATGTCACACGCAGCAAACAGGTTCAGGCAATCTCCACGAAGACAAACAACTTTTCATTTACATCTTGACATTTATAACTTGGACTTGGAGGTATAGTAAAGACACTGTGTCAGACAGTTTATTTTATGCTTCCACAGTGTTCCTTACGCATATTATAGTTCCGATGATCGCCTCTAAGTAACCCTTAAAAATAACTCTGTGTGACAGGGCCTCACCAAAGCCAATGTTAAACGATGGATGCGCATGTGGCAACCTTATTACGCTGTGTTTCTACAAAAAAATAAAAAATGCTTTTATGGCAAAAAAGATGGTTATGGAATGCAGACACACTATATTTTGTCCATACTCCAAGAGCGCGCAAGTGATCAAAAAACTATCTACACGCCAACTTGTCGCGCAGCTTAACAGAATACAAAGTGTTGGAACAGCTGTGCATTTTGCAATTAGCTTAAAATAGCGCAATGTGCAGAATTACAACAGTGCAATACGCAGGGTTTGATATGAGCCACGCAGTATATAGGTTTATATCACACCTCTTGTTGCTATGGGTCGACCAATCAGCATGGAGGATTCAAGTTTGCTAGAAGAGAAAAGAGTGCTGTCGAGCTCAGCATCCCCTCTTCTATGAATATAGCAGCTCGTTGTAACAGCACAGTGGGTAATCAACGACTTAAGCAATCTCCGCTTTCTGTCCGAGTTCCATGTTTATACTTACATCTCTAAGACCCTCATTACGGAAGTCATAAAGCTGTTTGGTCAGGTGCTGTAGCTCCTCCGAGCTCTTCTGCTCCTTCTCTACGTACTTCTCGCTGTGGTTCTTGGACGCCTTCTTCTGGATCTTCTTCAACTCTGTCCGACACTTCTCAACAGCCTTAAGATAACAAAAAAGAAAGATTTCAAATCGCAATTAATTAATGAAGAATTATTTATTGGCAGGAATTTCCAGCACATCAAGTTAGTTTTTTTCTGGATGGCCTCTTGACCCGAGGCAAGTTGTTGAAGGTCAATCTTCTGAAGACAGTGTCCGCCCCCCCCCCCCCCAAAAAAGAAATTCCCAAGTAGAATTGAAATGAACAATACCAGACTACGATAATCTTGTAGTTAGGGGGAAAGAAGGCAAAACTAAACCTTCTAAGAAGTAGTGTCCCATCAAAAAATGTTGAAATTCAAGCTCTGCATCTTTTCAATTATAAAGTTGTAGTAATATCATTATCGTTACAAATTTTTTAATTGATGAAAACTTCTCTCTTTTTTTTGGGGGGGGGGAGGGGGTTATTTAAAACTGGGGGATCAGGTTGGCTCAGTGGTTTCTTTCCCTGCCTTTCACCTCTGTGGACCCTGGTTCGAATCCCCACTCACAGTCCCGCCTTGCATGTGGATTGGGTTTTCAGTCCTCACCCGATTTCATGGATTTTCCCCCTTTAGGGTTTTTCCTCCCACATCTAAAACTAGACATTACATCCCGTTTTCTATTCATCCTGTTATTGGCATTAATTGTGGTGTTGGATGTGTCATACAAAAATTCTCAGCAATCATCTTTTTAATCATTTTTGAAAGGTTATCTGATTAAGGCATTCAAGTAACCTTGAAGCAAAATAGGTACGCAAACTGTTTTTAATTCACAACTACAACATAAAATGAAATATCTTTTAACAAAATTCACTGTGCAAGGGAGATTTTGAACCCAGATTCTTTGTTTATTCAACTCGTCAATCTAGACTACGTTCTTGATATATTAATGAAGTTTTGACAATATCTGAACGACTTGGGCATTGACTACTGGGCCCAATTTCATAGAGCTGCTTAGCAGAAAAATTTGCTTAGCATGAGATTTTTGCCTCGATAAAAACAGGATTACCAGCCAAATTTCCACGTGATTTTCAAGATAAGCAAACAACAGCTGAATACCATTAACAAGCAATATGCAACAAATAGTAATTTGGTTGGTAATCCTGTTTTTATCAAGGAAGAAATTTCATGCTAAGCATATTTTCGTGCTTAGCAGCTCTATAAAATTGGGCCCAGATCTTTCAAAGACATCCTTTCATTTTGAGTCTGCAAATACTTCCGTTACTAATAACGTCACTAAGACTACAGGATGATCATTCTTGCTATCACGTTTCTTAAAAGGGTAAGAACATCATTGGTTTTTGGAGTAAAATTCTTTTTCTAATCCTCTAGTTTTCAGTCAACACACCACGCAACCAACCTGTGAAAATGTCACAAAATTTGGTGGTCACACTCTAGTGAAAACAAAGAAAAAACTGTACACGTCTTGTGAGGGATTTCGTGCACGTTTATATTACACTTATTTCAAATGTTTCTCCTGAAGACCAGCAGAGTATACTGTTCGAAACGTTGAGACCACACCGGCTCTTTTCAGAGCAAATACTCTCCCAAAAGAGATTTACACATGGTTGTACCCGCAAGTTTACTATTTATTTACTTATAGTTCCTTCCTACGCTTATTTCCGTTGCGGCAATCAAAATAAGCATCCGTGAATTTGTAAGGTCTTCACACGCTATTTACTCGACTTTGACAGTACATCAGACGGACAAATATATTTCTCTGGGTGATAGTTCCTGGTATGAACTTTATTATCAGTGAGCTTTCAGATTGACTCAAACCGATGAATCTGTTTAAAAACTACTACTGTTGCCAACCATGTACTTTACTAAGCTTACAGTGCTTGTAGGATTTCTCGGTTTCATTAAAATAAATTCATCAACAAAATTGGCACGGTCACAACGTACTTCCCCTTTCAGTGAATGGAAACTTTAGTTTATCTCTGTAAATTATTTTAGCTGCTGATTTAGATTTGATCTTATGGGAATCTTTCATGCGTGTAATAATTTATTTTTGGAAGTGGAGGTGGCCCTCAGAAGAGCTGATTGGTTTATTCTCAATTGGGTTTTTGTAAGAAATTTGATTTCTTTAGTTTTGATCTGATGACCGCCCATGTAATAATCTCTTTTGGAAGAGGAGGTGTCTCTCAGAAGAGCTGATTGGTTTATTCTCAATTGGGTTTTTGTAAGAAATTTGATTTCTTTAGTTTTGATCTGATGACCGCCCATGTAATAATCTCTTTTTGGAAGTGGAGGTGGCCCTCAGAAGAGCTGATTGGTTTATTCTCAATTGGGTTTTTGTAAGAAATTTGATTTCTTTAGTTTTGATCTGATGACCGCCCATGTAATAATCTCTTTTGGAAGAGAAGGTGTCTCTCAGAAGAGCTGATTGGTTTATTCTCAATTGGTTTTTTGTAAGAAATTTGATTTCTTTAGTTTTGATCTGATGACCGCCCATGTAATAATCTCTTTTGGAAGAGGAGGTGTCTCTCAGAAGAGCTGATGGGTTTATTCTCATTTGGGTTAGTAGGGAATTTGGTTTTGTTAGTTTTTATGTTAAGACTGCCCGTATAGTAATCTTGTTTTTAGTGGAAGAGATGGTGGCTCTGGGATGAACTGATTGGTTTATTCTCATTTGGGTTTGTGAGGAATTTGATTTTTGTTAGTTTTGATGTTAAGACTGCCCATATCATAATCTTGTATTTATCGGAAGAGAAGGTGGCTCTCATAAGAGCTGATTGGTTTATTCTCATTTGGGTTTGTAAGGAATTTGATTTTGTTAGTTTTGATGTTAAGACTGCCCATATAAGAACCTTGTTTAAGTGGAAGAGAAGGTGGCTCTCGGAAGAGCTGATTGGTTAATTCTCATTTGGGTTTGTAAGTAATTTGATTTTGTTAGTTTTGATTTTAAGACTGCCCATATAAGAACCTTGTTTTTAGTGGAAGAGAAGGTGGCTCTCGGAAGAGCTGATTGGTTTATTCTCATTTGGGTTTGTGAGGAATTTGATTTCTTTAGTGCTGATCTCATGAGTGTCCGTACATGTATGTGCCAAGCACGAATGTACTACTTTATCTCCAGGGATCCCAGTAGCTCCTTCAAGGATAACATTATAGATCAGGTGAGCGTGTGCAGTATGTTCAGTCAAACCGATCATGTGATGCGATGAGCTAACTGGAGCTTGTCGGCTTTCATCAAGTTACAATCAGTAAAGAAAGGATATTACATTTAAGCATGCGGGAAACACCCACTTCCCTTCGAACCCCTTTCAGAACAGCTATGGTGAATATACTAATACAACATGAACGAAACTGCTTTTGAAATACAGAATTTAAACTGGGCCTACTTTTATAAAACTATTTACTGGTAAGCACATTTTTGTGCTTACCATAGCCAAAAAGAACGACATGTATTTCATTAACAAAGAAGAACATTTGACATTTTGTATGCGCGTTGACAATGGATTTGATTGTTGCATCACTCATTTGCTTACAGAAACCGCTGGCAAAGTTAGCGTGACTTTTGCTTTGCTTGCAGTTAGCAGTGTTTATGACGAAGAATTTCTACTTATGGCCACTCTGTAAGCAGAAAATGCCTGCTTACAGGCTTTGTATAATTGGGCTCTGGCCTCTCGCTACCCGGCAAGCTCGATGGTCTAGTGGTATGATATCTGCTCTGGAATGGCAAAGGTTGTGGGTTCAAATATCACCCAAATAGTATTCCTGTGGGTTTTTTGTCCACAGGGCTTGGGAAAGTTCCATTGCTCAGCACACATCGGTGTACGGGTAAAACACCAACTTCATCCTCAATGCAAATTTAACTTCTGTTAGACTATAAATTTATTTGTCATCAATCAGAGTTTTGGGCTTCAGGGGCCATTCAGGCCATTCAATTTTTGTTGTGAAATTGTTTTGACCCACCCAAAATTTAGATTTTTAAATATTGAATGACATTACAGAATTGGTTGTTGCTAACAAAACAGTTGCTGGCAGTGTAAGCACTTTATGTAATCCACCGTATACATAAACTGACAAACCTGTAGAAGTTTGAGATCGATCGGCCATCTGGGTCACGAGAAAATAGTGAAAAACTGATTACATATTTGCATGAAATCATATAGATTCAACAAATGAATAAAACGCTTACTGAGCGATAAACTCAAATCGGAAAATTAGTTTATTAATTTCTCATCAAATATGGCAATTCAGACAGAAATATTTCAAGGGATGTTTTCTTCTATCATCATCATTAGAATGATAAGTTTTATGTAAATCTGTGATCAAAAGTATATTTTACAAGTTTTTTTCTTACCAATTCTGTAATGTTCCTTTAATAATATATCCTATACACTGAGAAACAAAGTAATACCTCAAATGACGCAGATATTTTAGAAGGTCTCCAACATCAGTAGTTTTCAATGGCTTTTCCTGGCTTTAAAAAAAATTAATGATCTGGGCCAGCTGCAATTTTCTTTTTTCCTGGAATTTTCTTTTTTCTATTTTTTTTGTTTGTTGTTTTTTTCCTATAAATTCGAACTGAACTTTGATTTTCAGTTATTCCTTTTGACCCACTCACAATTTCCCAAAAAAGGTTGATTTAAAAAAAAAAACCATTTGACTAATCTGAACAGCCCCTTTTTATCGATGATTTCTTACGAATGACACCTGTTACGCACATTGGTGTGTCCCTTGTGGCTGCCCTGTTCAACCGAGTATTTAATTAGAAACCAGACACTACATTCACTTCACAGCTTTTTGAAAGACATCTCTTATGATATATTGAGAAAAAAAAATAGCTACTACTATCGGATTTAAATTGACGGGCTTTTAAGAAGAAACTGGATTAATTTCAGACAGGCTGGAAGTAATAAATTAGATAGAAACCAGATCACATTGTGTTATTCATTACATCAAAATGAATATCATTATTTGCATTATCATGTAAAAAAAGAAAGAAAAACACATAATAAAAAAATATTGAGCTGTTTCTGTGAAACCTCAGATCGTCTGGTTTGGTTGAGTAACTCTTTTCCATGGTCAACATTCAACCACTGATAAAAAACAAATCCAGAAAACGTGGCACGAAGAAAGACAATATTTGTCTTGGATCCCTAAGACACCAGTAGCTTCCAAAGATCATGTAAACATCCCTGGTTGATGACCAGGAGTAACCCGCTTCGCTTCCTTATAACGATTACCCTCCACACACATCTTGGGTCCAGAGATTTAATCACAATATCTATTGTCCACAAAATGAGGTGGGGGGGGGGGGGAGGGGCAGGCTCGCCGGGGAGGATAATCCATTTAAGACCCTTCAGGTGAGGTCAGTCAAAACAGGAAAGGAATCTCATAAGTTATTATTTGAAGAGCGTCAGCTTAGGGGGGGCTTGTCTTTCAACTCTGTTTGATGATGAATTCGGGCTGTGCGGATATCGTTACTTAGCTACTGGTAGTTTAATTAGGAACAATGCGCGGATTTAAAGAGACAGTACATCGTTGTCTGTGGGAAGACCACAATCATTCCAATCCGCAAGATTTTGCTAAAAAAACATATTGTAAAGGGATGGTACATCAATAAGAAGAGTAGCCAAGTAATGACAGTCTTCAAGACATCGTTGTCTGTCGGAAGACCGCAATCATTCCAATCTGCAAGTTATGCCAAAAACACATTGTAAAGGGATGGTACATCAATTGGAAGAGTACCGAAGTAACGACAGTCTTCAAGACATCGTTGTCTATCGGAAGACCACAATCATTCCAATCCGCATGTTTTGCTAAAAACATATTGTAAAGGGATGGTACATCAATTGGAAGAGTACACAAGTAGCAATAGTTTTAGAGATGTAGGGGCTATCATACAGGGACGGTACATCATTGTTTTTGGAAAAGTAAATCAATAAAACTTCTCTTGGGTTTTCAACACAGTGTACAGAAGAGTAAAGTTATTTCAAATTTCATCAAGCGAGGCGATACATCAATGGTTTTCAGTGTAGCTTTTTCGTAAAATATCACTGTTTCATCTGCACGCAATATTTTGGGTGATATTTGACCAGAATTATTTGAGTTATTTCCTCAAAAAGAAACAACCCTTTAAAGTCGTAGGCGGAGATATTTCTCTTAGCAGCTTTGTCAAACAGGAAAAGTGAAACAGTCATTAATCATCAGGGATCGGGTTTGTAATTACCCCCCCCCATCCAATATTTAAAGCATGCACACTACATTGGTAATTGTCAAAGACCAGTCTCGACGACCTGGCTATACACAGTTACAGGTTGAATGGCTTCTGACTGGCACCCCCCCCCCCCCCGCACAAAGATATTGACAAAATAGGGAGACTGCCAACATGGCGCTATATAGCTCAGTTGGTAGAGTGCGGACATGTTAATCCGGAGGTTGCAGGTTCAAGTCTAGACTTGTCCCCTGTCTACGCAGAGATAAAGACAGGCCCTGGTCTTACAGGCCCACATTTTCATTGGATACAATGATTTCATTGGATAAACGTGCAGTGACGTAAGCTTTCCATATCTGTGCTATGATTGGTCCGAGGTGATGTAATTTGTCAGCTTGTACTTACAACCATCTACATGCAGCGTGTGCATAATGTTTCTACATCATGTAATTTTTGTTTTTTCTCCACCGCTATGTAAAATGTGTTGTACTGTGAATTGACTTCGAATCTCCGTGGAAATAAAATGCAAGGTCAAAGGTACATCTGGCAGCATCCGGTCGGGCAGGTATCTGGCGTTATTCAAGAGCCTCAGATGTTCTTTTTGTTCAACCCAAAATATTTTTTTTCTTCAAAAGTTACATTACTGCTGAGTTTGAATTGAAGGTGAGGGTTTTTTGTTTTTAATTTCTTCAACAACACGGTCTTTTTTATGACTTGAATCAAAATGGCAATGTTACAGTTTTGAATAAAACTCATTTTTGTACAATTTTAATTTAAGCTTTTTTTTTTTTTGCGCACGTCTAGCTTGATGTGCTGGTTATTCAAGGAGACATTTTGATAATAACAGCGTTTCAGGCATCGGGCACTGTGGACTATACAGGAACAAGATGGTACAAAGTTGAGTCTTTGAAACTCTACACGCTTAATGTTTCGATTAATTGTACACCCTAAAGAACATGGAGCATCTGAAAACTAACTTCTGGACCTTATTAAAAAAAACAACTGCAAGAGGTAACAGCTTCAGACACTTGTTATTTGTCAAACCATTTCCTTTCCTTCTCAAATAAAATATTTAAAAGTGTATAATATGACGATTGATTCTTACAAGTAAAGCAAAGCCTGTAGAGCACGGGGCCCGAAAAAAAACCACTTTCATTTTATAACAGATTCTCTTTCCAATTGATTTTGGGTTGAGCAAAAAGACAAATTGATTCTCTTTTCATCATAGACCTTTCCTCAATAATGTGTGAATATTAAGCGAGCTGGACTGAAAGCAAATGAAACCATTCTCTTAAAAGTGATGGAAAACCTGGAGAGCACAGTGGTCTAAAAAAAAAAAAAAACCACTTTCATTTTATGACAGATTCTCTTTTCAACTGATTTTGAGTTGAACATAAAGACAAATTGATTCTCTTTTCACTGTAGACCTTTCCTCAATAATGTGTGAATATTAAGCGAGCTGGACTGAAAGCAAATGAAACCATTCTCTTAAAAGTGATGGAAAACCTGGAGAGCACAGTGGTCTAAAAAAAACCAAACACTTTCATTTTATGACAGATTCTCTTTTCAACTGATTTTGAGTTGAACATAAAGACAAATTGATTCTCTTTTCATCATAGACCTTTCCTCAATAATGTGTGAATATTAAGCGAGCTGGACTGAAAGCAAATGAAACCCTGCTCTTAAAAGTGATGGAAAACCTGGAGAGCACAGTGGCAAAAAAAAAAAACCCAAACACTTTCATTTTATGACAGATTCTCTTTTCAGTTGATTTTGAGTTGAGCATAAAGACAAATTGATTCTCTTTTCAATAACGTGTGAATATCCAGCGACGAGCTGAACTGAAAGCGAATGGACCCCTGGAATACATCCTGTCCCACATTCAATTACAGGTCTGATGAACCTAAATCCGGGTTTGGGGGTTGAGTCAGCTGATACGTGATCGAGTCCTCACATTGGCAGTGTGGTGCAGCTATCGTGATGTTGGCAGCCATAAATAATACAACACGATCGACTGCCAACTTGGACCAGATCAAATCTTGAGCAGAAATGTATAGACTGTGGGAACTTTGAATGCGAATAAGGAAATTGTTGTACTCGGGCAGTGCCTAGATTTAAAGGCACTGGACACTATTGGTAATTACTCAAAATAATTGTTAGCATAAAAACTTACTTGGTAACGAGCAATGGAGAGCTGTTGATAGTATAAAACATTGTGAGAAACGGCTCCCTCTGAAGTAACGTAGTTTTTGAGAAAGAAGTAATTTCTTAGTAAAATATTTTAAATTGATTTTGAGACCTCACGCGTGTGAGGTCTCGAAATTGAAATCAAGCATCTGAAAGCACACAACTTCGTGTGACAACATGGACAAGGGTGTTGTTTCTTCCATTATTATCTCGCACTTCGATGACCAATTGAGTTCAAATTTTCACAGGTTTGTTATTTTGTGCATATGTTGAGATACACCAAGTGAGAAGACTGGTCTTTGACAATTACCAAAGGTGTCCAGTGTCTTTAAACCATCTCAGCTCCTCGGGGAGTGTACAGACTGTGCTGCTAAGTAGTGCATCAAGCTGTATCAATGTTGGGTGGGGAGGGGGGGAGCAAAGAGAAATTGACTAGGATGGGATTTGAACCTGTGTCCTCTGGATTAACGTGCCGGCACTCTACCAACTGAAAATTACTCTCAATAATTTAAGTTGAGTGATGATTGAGTAAATGGAACATTGAAGGATGATGATGTACCTCGAGCAAGAAGCACCATTATAAGGGGGGTTTACACTTGACAAGCACTGCCCCCCCCCTCCACATCATTGCCGCTTGTTTTTCCGACTTTTTCCCCTATCTTTACATGTTCGCCATTTTGTTTTCTCACTGTTAATAATTTAATTTGTACTATACTTTACATGTCACTATGTTGATAAATGACAATGTGCTTTGAGGTGGAAATAAAGTGAATTAAATTGAATTGACGCAGTGAAACGTAACATCCAATCCATAAACTTACGGCTAAAATGACGACTTGTTTTTCAATAATAGTTGACAACCAAATGCTATTTATAAAAGGGGCAAATTTAAAGAAATTGCTCCACGGCATTTGACACTACTAAACATGTAGACATCAAAGGTTGAAACCTGGGTCCCGAATTAATAAAGCTGTTAAGTTAAGCAGAAAAAATCTGCTTAGCAAATTATTTTACTAAGCAAAAACACAGGGCACCAGTCACAAGTAATACACACTCTATGACAGTTTGGATGGTAAACCATGTACATGTGTATATAAGGACAATTTTTCTCTGCAAAGGAAAATTTATGTGCGTATTAAAACGCATAAATTTATGAAATTGGATCTGGTCCAAGTGGGGCAAAGGATTTGGAATTTCTGTGTCCGCTAGGACTAATGGATCTGTGGTACTCAATCAGTGTCTGACATTTATATCTATATTCATTTATTTTTTTCCCCTTTTGAATTTTCTGCACCTGTTTGCTGGTTTTTAGGACCTTGTTATATAAACCTTTTTGACCTTTGTTTATTTCAAAATTAAACAAATATATGAAAAATATGTATATATACACACACAAATATACAATGTTCTTCATATATTTGTTAAATGTTTAGTCTAAAAATTGTAAATATACATATTTTAACCTTCGAGAAAGACTCTGCTAGGGTCGAAACGTCAGGCCACTAACTAATTTTTTGCTTTTTTACATATTTTAAATGTATTTTTAGATCCTTAGTTTTGTTCTCTTTAAAACCAGCTGGAGGGAGAGCCTTTGCACAGAACTTTCTTTCTTTTAGGCAATCCATCACTTTATTTACCTTTTTTCCTCTGTTTTTACTGTTCTTGTAGTTTTCTTTTTTGACTCTGTATCTATTTTTTTGGGTTGCCCCAGAAATAAAATAAATTATAATATAAATAAGGATAGGTGTTGCTATTACAGTTTCTTGCCTCACAACACCCCACTGTTGATAGCGTCTAAAAACAGCCCAAGCTTGACTAGATTAGAATTTACATCAACAGAAATTTTGATGAGGATTTCACCGACGCTTAGAAAAGAAAGTGGCACAAAGACACGAATATCCCCGATGAATGTTCTGTACATTATTTTGCTACCAGCAATTTTCCAACTATGAGTCAACGATTTTCATCACCATGTTTTTTTTAAATACAAAATTAGTAACTGCATACTTTGGTCAGAAACGACCTCAGAAATGTTTACCCTAAGCATCAGAGAAGAATACCCCCCACCACATTTATGATGCCAAAGTTCGCGGGGAACCAGGGGCTATCACGGTTGTATTAATCATCGGTCCCACTGCATGGATATGACTAATCAACCATGATAATGAGTCTAAGCGGTAAACAGCATCCAGGGGAGAGGGGGGTGTGTCTTCACGTGTCCGTCAACCTCATCGTGCGCTGTCATTGGTCGATGTGATTCAGAGTTTATTTAAAGAGCGGTTGACACAAATTAAGAGACGTGTTTCTCGCTTGAATCAGAATGTCATGAAGAGTTCAAGTAAAAATACTGGCGGTTTGAAACTTCACACTGAGGAAATACAATCTCATGAGGATTATGTGGTGTTCGACTTATCACAAACCCTACAAAAGAAAATGTTAAAACTCCGGGGCAGATTTTTTAGTGGAAGAGACGATTTAAAAAAAAAAACCCGTTGAATGAATTTTTGAGATTTTTCTTAGTTTCCTTTTGTGTTTGACCATTTGTTTGTTTTGACATTTCAATTCCTCCCATGGACCATACATGTAAGCAGCTTGTACTTGTGTGTTAAGGTTGACTGTGTGTGTTATTCAACCTCCGGAACCTGAATAAATTATTTAAATTGAGGTTTGTTTCATCTCAGATAAGTGTCTTAAATTTTTTCTAAATTTAAACTGGTTTTATTTATTTCAGGGACCCAATCAGTGATTCCACTGTCCCTCTGCCTGGGCTCCCAAAAGGCCTTGTCACACAGGGCAATTTTACAGGCAACTTGGAGGCAACCAACTGCAGTGCACGCACAAGAAACACCTCGGCAGCACAGGAGACATTCTTGTGGCTGTAACTCACTTTCCCCAGGAAAATTGAAATGTTAATGGATTGTGTTACATACAGGAGATTGCCTGGAACTGGTTGCCTATAAATTGCCTTGTGTGACAGGGCCTTAAGACACACAGAATTACATCACAACTAAAAAAAACAGCGAACCCAATGTCCCTAAAAAAACAAACCCAGAGAAAAAGACCAAGCTATCATAGAAATGTACAGAACCAAACTTATTTGTACCTCAGATTTAACTTTGATTCCACTGTCCTTCAGCCATGGCTACCTAAGACAAACAGAATTACATCACAACTAGAAAAACAACAAACCCAACGCCCCTATAAAAAAAAAAAGGGAAAAAAAGGGAAAAAAAGACCTAGCTTATTTGTACCTCAGATTTGACTTTGTTCTCATTTTGGTACGTCTTCTGAGCTTGGAGTAGCGTCTTGCAATCCTCCTCAATTTTTGCCTCGATGGGATTCAGAAGTTCTTTCCTGAAAGCGTGTAACTAAACAAAAATGGAAGACAAAATTAAGATGTTAAGTAAGAGAAGACATACTGGCAGACTGGGAAAATTCAAGGTAAAACAATTAAAATCAAAGAAACTAAGACAAAAATAACCTTCCCAGGTTGTATTGTAACCAGGGCCCAATTTCATAGAGCTGCTTAGGCACAAAAAGAAGCTAAGCACAACAAAAATATGCTAACCAGAATAAGGTTACCGGCCAAAATACAATGTCACATGTACAACCTGTGACTGGTATCCTGCTTATTTTGCTTAGCAGAAATATTTCAAGCATAATTTTTTGCTTAAGCAGCTCTATGAAATTGGGGCCTGGGCGTGATCCCTGTCTGTATGGCAGTACGGTTGTATGACATCTGACTGATGGTGCACCCCCTAAAAAAACCCAAAAAAAACCAACAACCCAAAGATGATTGACAAAATAGAGAGGCCGCCATCACAGGGCCAGATAGCTCAGTTGGTGGAACACCAGCATCTGCATGTCAATCTGGAGGTTGCAGGTTCGAACCCTGCCCCAGTAAATTTGTCTTCGTTCACCAAAAACTGATATTATATGACCCGGTCAATTTCCAGACAGAAACACAAAGCCAACGAAAACATCTCTTTAGATTGTATCTTTGAACCTGCCTTTCATGCACGGGCAGAAGCGGTTTATAAGAGATCTACTCTAGACTGCAGTAAGGTCATGGACTGAAATCCCATCTGAGGTTCCCGCAAATTGCTTTAAAGGCAGGGTATACTTTTGGTAATTGTCAAAGACCAGCATCCTCACTTGGTGTATCCCAAAATATGCGTAAAACAACAAACCTGTGAAAATTTGGGCTCAATCATCAAAGTTGCAAGAAAATAATGAAGAAAAAAAAAACCTTGTTGCATAGAATTGTGTGCTTTCAGATTCAAATATTTTAGTGAGAAATTACCTCTTTCTCAAAAAGAACATTACTTCAGAGGGAGTCGTTTCTCAAAATGTTTTATACTATCAACAGCTCTCAGGTGCTCCTTACCAAGTAAGTTTTTATGGTAATGCATTTCTTGAGTAAATACCAAAAAGGATCCCTTGCCTTTAATCTGCAGTACTCAGGAAGCACCGAATAGGAAAAAAACTAATTGTTTATTAAACCCCTAATACAAAAAAACTACATGTCTAAAAAAAAAAAAAAAAAAAAAAAAAAAAAAAAGTAATAGTTCATGATTAGAATTGCTGTAAAAAAAGGCTTGATGATTGGTTGATATTTCACGCTGACCTAGATATAGTTACAGAATAACTAGCCAATCAAAACAGGGTAGATCATGTTACTGCCAGGTGTGTAGAGATATGATTGATAAAAACACGACAAACACAAAGGTGCCAGGAAGTCAACCTGGCCTGCTTGCACCGAGTGGCAGTTAAGGTATGCTCTTGTACAGGGAACTAGTTTAACAACCATGATCTTATCTGAACTGTCAGGTATTTATTTTGTCTAAATTGTTACACCACATTTTGCAACTGAAGGTCTCCAATTAACTGACACATCTACACTGTACAAACAGTAATTGTTGCAGGTGCCCCACTGCCCTAAGCCCTGGTTTTTCAAAGAGCTCTGTTTCCAATTTTAAAAAAAAATTGTCCTTGTTAAAGTATCCTTTATTAGCGGTGTAGCAGAGATTTCCTTTGGAATTGGGAGGAACATCGGGAAGGCATATCGTTTCAGTGAGGGGACTGGGGGAGCAGGGGACCTGGTTTTTTGTCTGGGGGGTGGGGGTCATGCATTCTTTCATACAACTACAAAGGGTTTAGGCTATAAAAAAACTTTTAACAAAATATCTTATATGAAGGCATACAACTCACAGGCTTAATCAGGTTTAGGTTTTGTTTGTGTGTTTGTTTGTTTGTGTGGGGTGTTTTTTTTTGGTGGGGAGGGCTCATTGTTTGTTTTTTTGAAGGGGGAAATATCAGGATTTTGCTGTTGGGGGGGGGGGGGTTCCCTATTTTGTTCTTGTGCCCCGATGCCAGATTGAGCTTAAACTTTCACAGGTTTGTTCTTTCATGTACATGTACATGTATATGTTGGGTCATATAAAGTGTGGATACTGGTCATTGACAGTTTACCAATGTTGTCCATGTGCTGAGTGTAATGTCCCATCTGAAGGTCGAAACAATATTATGGTTTAGTGTCTTGCTCATTGACCCACATGCCATGACCTGACCGAACCCACACCAGAACTTGAGTCTGGTGACAGTGAACTAGACCGATCGGCCCCGACACTCCATTATTATTAAGGCATATGTGTTCACCTTTTTTTCCCTCAAAGCCTCAGACTAACTTTGTTAGATGGGTTCCAGATATCGTGCAATTGTAAGATAGTAATGTTTGGATGGCCCTTGACCCCGTTTCCTGTTGCAGAGTGAATTTGCACAAGGGTTTCCTTCCAATATTTCCTAAAACTGTTTCAGAGGAAAAGAAGTACCTGCCGATAGTCCACACGTACACACAGGATGACTCTCTGGAATAACATGTTCTTTGTCAACACTTGTGCAGCCGCAGATTTGACGACACCTTACGCAACTGCACAAGTTCACTTGCGCAACATTCATCGCTTGAGTTGTGCACCACTAACACAAGAAAGCATGTGCAATACGCAGTTGCGTGAAGCTTCGTGAAAAACGGGCTGCTGTTGCATTTGCAGGGTTTGCCCTGAACTTTTTTCAGTCATTTGACTGGTCCACCAGCTTCCTCACTAGTCCACATTACTTCATTTTAAACATGGGGGACGCTTTTCAACACTGAACTAGCCAGCCGGACCACTTGGAGAGAATTTTGACTTGGGTGTTTTACTCGCATTTGGGCAGGGGGACCACTGTTAAAGGAGAACACTGATCCGTTTCACCTCGATCTATTGAGAAACAGTGGTGTATTTTTAAGTGTTCATAGGGCAAGTTAATTATGCTGATACAGACCAAGACATGATACTTTTTCTACTTTAATCTGATTTTTGAGTTTTGTTTTTGTTTTTTTGCCCTAAGAAAAAAAGTGAGAGTGTTGTTAATTAGTTATTAACAAATAAAAGCCTGTAAATCCAATGATCTTGGAAAAAGAACTGAGTAAACAAATTTACTCGGTATGTCTGCTGCCACCTAGCGTCTCTTGTGAAATACTTTCATCTGAAAGGCAGACATCTTTGATTTAGTGTTGTTTTGACCCTTCTTAATGAGAGCGACACATATTTCAACATAAAGGCTCTGCTACAAACACCCGTCAGTGTGATGAAGCGCTTTATTAAGAACTGCGATTTATTACAGGCCTGGAATTACACATTAGGCAGCCGGAGGCCATGGCCTCCGGTTGCCCTGGTCTTGGACTTGGTGCCCCTTCAAAACTTCCCCATAGACTTAGAGATTTTCCGATGGAGGTGCCCTTTGCAAAACGAAAATGGCCTTGCCCTCTCCAAGATGAAATTCCAGGCCTGTTATTATTGTTAAAGGAACATTACAGAATTGGTAAGAACAAAACTTGTAAAATATACTTTTTGATCACAGATTTACATTAAACTTACACGGTCTAATGATGATGATAGTAGAAAACATCCCTTGAAATATTTCTGTCTGAAATGCCATATTTGATGAGAAACGAATAAACTAATTTTCCGATTGGAGTTTATCGCTCAGTGAGCGTTTTATTCATTTGTTGAATCTATATGATTTCATGCAAATGTGTAATCGGTTTTTCACCATTTTCTCGTGACCCAGATGGCCGATCGATCTCAAACTTCTACAGGTTTGTCAGTTTATGTATATGGTGGATTACATAAAGTGCTTACACTGCCAGCAACTGTTTTGTTAGCAAAAACCAATTCTGTAATGTTCCTTTAATATACATGTGCATGGAGGAAGGTATCGTGTACTGTAAACCATAATTGAGGTTTGGATTTCTTTTGCCTTTTTTCTTCTCATTACTTACTGTGATTTCTCGTTCAGCTTCTATTTGTTTGTAGGTTTCAGCAATCTGTAGCAGTGACTGACCTGCGAGCATAATCAAACAAATTAAAACATAAAGATCTTCAAAATGCTTTACATACATCGGTCTTAAGATGTACTCCATCATTAAGTCTTTCCTTGGTCAATTGTTCTTCATCTAGTTGGTGGTACAAGTCGATAATGGTCATGACTCAAACAGTATTTACCTCCACAATCTAATCTAATATACATACAATTACCTCAGCACACTTTATACTCAAGAGTATTTTTAAAAAACAGTACCAGTAAAAAGTTGAAATGTAAAAAAAAAAATGTTAAAAAGATACAGTTCAAAATAGCCTCCACCAGGCTATGACCAACAGCTTTTCATCTCAATTAAACAAGGTAACATTCAGTACATTCATGTCAGAAATAAACATATATTTGTAGAAGAAATGTCTGAAATATTTTCTCCAGAGATCATATCACCTCCAAGTAATATGAGCCAAATTTGTCACACAGGGCATTTTTACAGGAAACTTGAAGGCAGTTTATTGCACTGCATGCTTTTGTGGTAGTAGAACATATTTGTATAATACTATTTTACTGTACCAAAGCAAACTATGTGGAAATTGACACGTACGTGAATGAATTTTCTTCTTGGAAATTGACTGGAACTGGTTGCCTGTAAATTGCCCTATGTGACATTGCCCTATAGACCTTTCCACTGTTGATAAACAAACCGCACTGGTTGGCATGGACAGCCCTAACATCCAATAGTGTTGAGGGATGTTGGGCCCAAATTCAACGTTTCTGCAAACTTTCAATTTAGAAGAACACATCCCACGATTGGTTGTTTTGTTTCCAACAAATTCAACACAACTTTTGAATACTTGCGTAAATTTTATTTTACAAACTGTGGCTACTAACTGTTTTTGCTTTGCACTTATGGCTTCCCATGCATGGTTTTCCAACCTTGGTTGGCACCATTTCAGGCTGTGACGTTGCAATGGAAAGGTCTATTGGTCTATCTTCTTATAAAAGGTCTATCTTTCTCAGTCAAATTCAGTCACAATTAACAGAGATACATAAGTTCTAAAAGAATTAGTTTGTGCATACCACATTTATTATGCAATTTCTTTTAAATATCGTAATGGCCTGATGTTTTGACCGAGCAGAGACATTCTCAATATTTATAGACTATGCTTGGGTCCAAACATAAGGCCATTGAAAGTTTAAAAATAAATTGGTCTTTGGACAAAAATAGGAGCATTTTATTGAGTGCAAGGGCTGACCTACATGTACACATGGTGTAGGCTTTAATAGACTTTTCAGGCTATTAAATCATAATTTTTTCTGGTTTTTTTTTCAAGGCAAACAAAAAATCGGAAATCAGACTAACGTAGAAAGATTATCATGTCTTATTATTTTTTCATCTTTTTTATTTACAACATTACCGTTTCATGGATTTTGACAGACTTTTTCCACTGTTAAAATCAGCCACGGCCACAGGCGGAAGGCAATGATTAAATGTTCAGAAATTTATGAGCTGATAAGGGTTCCATAAAATGCAGACATACATTACATATACATGTAGACATACATGACCCCGGGCATAGAGAATTACAGAATGGACAAAACACTGACAATTACAATTCATCATGCACAGTGTGGACTGATTAAAGAAACTGATAATCATTCTGAATAACCAACCCGCGACCCCTGACCTTGTTGTCGCTGACGTATAAATTCTGTCGTTTGCTTAAGTTTTCTGTTTCTGGAGACCACTACTGTGGAGAAGAGTATTTCAGCGCTCTATTTTACTTAAAGGCCCTGTACACTATTGGTAAGATCAAAAAACACAAAAGTTCACAGATTCACACATAACTTACATGACTTAAAGTAAGAAAGGGTAGAAAGTGTTCCTTAAAATATTTCTGCCTGAAATGCTATCGTTTCTGAGAAATGAATAAAACAATAGTTTTTATCGCACGCGCGATAATAAACTCGATGTTTGAAAAACAGAAAACACATAAGGTCTCTTTTCACTATTTTCTCGTGACTTCGATGACCAATTGAGCTCAAATTTTCAGAGGTTTGTTATTTCATGTATATGGTTAATCACACAAAACATGAACTTTGTTTGCGACTGTTTTGTCAGCTCTACCAATCCTGTATAATACCTTTAAGTTGAATTGTATTTCAGTCATAACATTTGCATTATTCAATGCGCTCCATTTCGTTGCGACTACGGAAAGCCCAGGCTCAATTTTACAGAGCTGCCTTCTTGTGCTTACTGTGCGACTTCCATATTCATAGCGCTGCTAAACCGTAACTCACGGGAAAGGCCAAGCTAACCTTCTAATGTAAAATCCATGGTGAATGCATGAGCAAATATTTCTGCTACAAGTAAGTAGACAAATTTGATAGACGTCATTGGGTATCAACAACAAATAGGTCTGCACGATCAAAAGAGAAATTTCCTGCGGCATTCAAAAATTCAAACTCAATGCCGTTTTGATTGAATATCATCGGAATTCAGGAATGATCTGAGAAAAAAAATCCCACACAAAAAAGTGTAAAGACCATTGTATTTGAAATGTGACATCATTGGATGTTTTGGGACGTTGACAAAATACGCCTGGAAGGGTATCAAATACAACATGGCATTTTACACCATTTTAACTCAAGGTGTTACAGACTTGTACCTTTTTTTTTACACTTTCATAAGGACTCTATCTTTTTGACAATGAGTGCATTACAGAAGTGAATTGACCGTCAAGCCCCTGTGTAAGCAGTGCTATGAAATTGGCCCCAGCTTGAACACACACCACTAGTAGCGGTAGTTATTTTTTTTTCTTTCTTTTTTTCAAAAATGGCCGCCGGACACTTGTCCAGACAACCAGCCGGGCTTTTTTTCAAGATGGTTGCCAGCTTTTTCCTGTGTGTTTTTTTGGTGTGCTTAAGTCTAAAAATACGATCTTCTTTCTTTCAAAATTTATTTTTGTTGTCAGAGATTGTTAAAATTGATCCTTAAAAAAAATATATATATATATCATAAAAAAGGAGGCGATCTTTAAAAAAGGAAGCGGGCGGGGACAATAAACATGTTTTTTTTTTTTTTTTTTTGCCTTAGGTTTGCAATCTACAGATTTTCCAATCAGAAATAATTGATACAGCAAACATTTCAGTGATCACTTTTAACAGCGGTCTGCTGGCCAAATTGCCAGTACAAACACCTGAGATGGCTGGTAAAAATTCCATCCCAAATGGTCAGGCCACAGATGAGTTAATTTTTAACCAAACTACATACAAGTAAAGTAAACCACTTGCTGGGCAGAGCATTCTCTGACCAAATTCAAGTCCCGCAGCAATGTGTACATGAAATCTTGAGGACAAGACCCGAGAAAAAGCTTGGGGTGAGTGACACAGCGAGCCAAACTGGCTATTGACAGAAAAAAGTTCCTTCCTCTACGGAAAAAGTTAGAGGTAAACTCCACGTTTCGTTTCCGCAATATATTGATCGGTGATTGCAGAATTGAAGTCAACATGCACTTGGAAGAGAAGATTTGAATTGCTTGAATAAGTAGGTATTCAGGGTGTTTGGATTTAGATTCTTCCCGAGCCATTTAGAACGCCCAGATCAAACATTTTCACTTTCTCTTCAAACAATCACACAAATAGCGCCACTGGTCTACCGCATGCAACCTTTCCATTCTTTTGTTTACTCACTCTCTATCCAGGTGCACAAGTGATTCAAATTAAGCTGCCCTGTTCAGGTTTTCAACCTCTAACCCTCGGGTGTTTTTTAAAGGCACCCTGCTGAATGCATCAGAGTGCAACACATCAGTTGAAATGAAAACCCTAATCGGAGGATTCTGTTGCATTGTGAAGTGAGCTGGTTTACACCAGCCTTGGCCCAGGGCAGTCACCACCATCCTAAATACACCAACATGAATTGGAAGTTTGCTGGGGACTGCAGGGCTCGAAATTCACACTGGACCGCAGGCCCGAGGCTAGCGATTTTAGCGTCGGGCCAGTAAACTTATGACCAGACAAGTCCGGCGGTCTTGTGTTTTTGAATAATTACACCTCACTGCATTTTTAATTTCAACTGATAAATACAAATGTCTTTAAATTCCGTTGAGTATTGAAGTACTATTACCCATATAAGAAAAATGAGATTCAATAGTCTTTTCTTAGTGCCTGTTCAAATGTGAAACTGTGTAGATAGTTTTCTTCTCATTTTGATTCTGGTCTTCTAACAAATTTTCTGGTCCGGTAAAAGTTTTGAGCTCTGGACTGGGATTGCACATGGACATGCCAGGGCCATGTAACCCTGCTAAATGCAGCCACAGTGCAACAGACTGTGGGATTTGAGTTTCGAACAAAAAAAGGTTCTTTAGGCAAATACAGCATCATCTTAGTTTTTGGTTTCCAACTAGCAAACAACCTATTATTTGAGTGCCTGTAAACCTCACCAGTGTTCTCCCCATGCACCAGCTAGCACATTGCACCCATAGACCCATTGACAACGTGCAGCGCACTTGCATGCGCGCCTCCTGTCCGCCATTTTGGGTGTCAAAACATGCACAAAGGGTACATGTGTTTACACACGCACTGGTGCGTAAACACGTGTACCATCCTTTTGTGCACGTTTTGACACCCAAAATGGCGGACAGGAGACGCGCTTATATGCACGCTGCGCATTGTGCAATGGGTCTATACTCATGAATTGTGGGTCAGTACAGGCAAATTGTGGCTGATATGCCCCCCCCCCCCCGGGAAAAAAAATACATAAATAAGTTGGATTAAAACTCATAACATAAAACCATTTAAAATGCTCCAGATTGCACAGTAGACCTTTGAAAAGCAAACATAAACAACAAGGACCTTGTTTCAATTCAGCATGCTTTGGCCAAACTTGCAAAGTTTGGAACCAGAATGCGGCCAAGGTTTAGAAAAAAACCTGGGGAGAACCCAGCACATTAAGTTATGAAAAAAAACCTCTCACATCCAAAGCTTTGACAGTTCCCTACAAGCCAAGATTCACAAAGAAGCTTACACACAGCTTAAGGTCATCAACAGACAAAGTTTTCAGAAGAAGCCAAAAACACTTTTCAAATACGTAGACAATTTTACAACAGTTATTTTGGGCAATTAAACCACATTATTTTGTGTCAACTAAATCGACACCGTTTTCACGAAGAGCCACTTATGTCCAAACGCTTATTTGAGATTTACATTTTACGCTATGCTTGGCTTAAAACTGCAAATCTGCAATACTAAAGCCACGGTTTGCAGTTAAAACGTATTAAACATAGGAAAGGGGCGCGCGTGTCACGTGATCACGCGCTCGCAAAGATAGGTGGCTGTTCGTGAAACGTGAAAAACAACTTTTGCTACATTTTACGCTCTTCTGTTACAAGGTATTGCAATGCGTTTTCGGGGCCGATGGCTGTTCGTGAAAGCATAAAATTCATTTATTGAGATAAAGGCCCCTTCCTGTAATAGTCAATAATTTGTCAATAAAAGATAGGTGGCTGTTCGTGAAAACAGTAACGAAATGATAAGTTCCTTACAAAGCGAATTCTTCAACTCAAATATGCAAATACTGGGGGGGGGGGGGGTCTCCATTCCATAAGCTTGCTTTTCGGCTTTTCAGAGACCTCCACCACTTAAAGGGAGGGCATACCTTTGATAATACTCCAAAAATTAATAGCCTAACAAAATTACTTGGCAAGAAACACTACAGCTGTTGATAAATATGATCAAAACTATTGAATGGTTCCAAAAACCAAAGGTATACTTTGCCCTTAAATCTTTCTCTTTTCTTCAAGAAGTAACAGAAGACTGAACTATTTAGACCCGTTTATAGCTTTATTACTTATTATTTTGTTTGTACAGTACCATAATCTAGCTGCTAGGATATGGGTGCTTTATAATAACTCGTAACTATTATTATTATTAATACTACTGTTCCTAAATCCTCATCGAATACTATACTTTCAATTAAGTGGCAATAAACCTAACTGAACTGAGCATGTATTTTCAAAGGAAATTCTGCATTTTCCAGTAGGAAATGATGTTCATCAAAGAATACTTTCCCGCACAAAAGACAAATTAATCTGAAATCTAACTTCTTTAACAATCTTTTTCCTTGTACAGTCCTAGTTTCACTCAAAGTTATTAATTACCGAGTGGACTAAAGGTTTGGCTTCTGTTTCAACTGCATGTACAGTACAGCTAATTTGAATAATTTGACTTGGCACTTCGCTACAAATAACAAGGAAGAGTGTTCTGAATGATGAAACTAGTTTTCTTCCTTTAAAAAAAGCACATTGACATGTACATGTATATGGTTTTTGAGGCATTGCATGGTGAGGTATCAATGTATATTCGGTTTGCGGTAACACCATGTGTATAATTATCTACTCTGCTGGTAGATTTTGTTCTTAGAGAACTTGTCTTGCTATTTTTTCTACTACCGCGGAGTAGATTTTCGGAAAAAAACTGTCCTGCTTATAAACTACTACCTGGGCGGAGGTAGGCAATCGGCCTGGACTACTACTTAGGCTTTGTGGATCGGGGGACTTCTCGTAATTAACTGCATTGCCGCGGAGTGAGTTCTTCTTGGTCTCTGTTTAAAGTAATGTGACTGAGTGAACGTTGCATTCTGCTCCGACTACAGTGCACTTAAACACTTTTATAAGATGGTTTACATCACACATGATAGGCAGTCCTATAATGACACGAATGATGCACAGACCTGTGCAGGTCATTGTGCGTGGGGTGTCCTTTGTAATGTTCCATAAAGGCCACATTTGCATTGGATTAATATTTAAACAAGACCAATCATGTAGGTAATAGTCCAATGGGTAAATCTTAAGGGTCTCCACACTTCGAAGATTTGACATACAGTAGGTAAATACCGAGATGATGGTGAAACAAACTGACTGACTAAATATCAACACATGATGGCGCTATGCCAGTGACCTTTAACACCGGATGTGACAAAATACATGACCTTAGCTAGTAAAACAATGGCTGAAGAGAAGCACAGCAAATAAAAGAAAGAAAAAACCACACAAGCTTTGGGACGCAAGTTATGAGTTTTGTGTACCGCCGCGACAACAACATGAGTTTTAAACATCACCAGTACATGCATGTCGGAGTTCACTTTCATGTGTCATGTGACCATGGCTGACCATTGCTGTACAGTGAACCAGGCGGTTTGACCGGACGATGCGTCTGCACTGGATTTTTGGGGCTTGTTTAGTTTGACCAGGTTAGTTTACCGGGCAGAAGGTGGCCGATTTAGCTACCCATTGGACTCGGTTAAAGGAACGTTACAGAATTGGTAAGAAAAAAACTTGTAAAAAATACTTTTTGGTCACAGATTTACACAAAACTTACACAGTCTAATGATGATGATGGTAGAAAACATCCCCTGAAATATTTCTGTCTGAATTGCCATATTTGATGAGAAATGAATAAACTAATTTTCCGATTGGAGTTTATCGCTCAGTGAGCGTTTTATTCATTTGTTGAATCTATATGATTTCACGCAATTGTGTAATCGGTTTTTCACTATTTTCTTGTGACCCAGGTTGCCGATCGATCTCAAACTTCTACAGGTTTGTCAGTTTATGAATGTGGTGGATTACATAAAGTGCTTACACTGCCAGCAACTGTTTTGTTAGCAAAACCAATTCTGTAATGTTCCTTTAAGTTTACGGGACTTCCTGCAGGTGTGATTTGTTCACAGCTCAATGGAAGAAAATATTAAATCTGATATTTGATGGAGATTGCACTGTCTGTTTTTTTAAATCAACTTTTGATACGAAGAAAAGGGGCACATCTCACAACTTGTTCAGCTGTTTCTTTTACATCTCTTGAGCTTATGCTGAAATTATGACACAAAATGTAAACATGTCCAATAGGCCCAGTGTAGTATTTCGCCTGCCAGGAAGGACCAAGTAATGTACAAGGTTGTTAACAAAGGTTACATGGTCTGTAAAGTAGAGACACTAATAATCTTGAAGTTATCAATGATGCAAGTCCATTAAACCATTTGGGCCGAAATTGTTAACCGATCTTTTATTTTTTACATCCGGTCCATTTTGCCCTGATTAGAGAAATCCAGCCATAAATGGATAGATCAATCATCAGCCGTAAGGTAGTCAAGAAGTCGACAGATTTAGTGGTACGGTTGTGGTCAAGGATTTTAAGTGCCCACAAGATGGATGGTATTCCAGTTGTAGTTGTATTATCAGATACATCAAAACCATAGCAGAAACCTTTTTTTTTTTTAAAGGACCTGATTTATGGCACATAAATCTATTCGACAGCCACTCTTTCTGTTCGTTCCTTACATCAAATAAATTGAAGCAAATTTTGAGATACTGTTTAAAGTTCTTTTATCAAAATAAACATCAACCAGCCTGACATCGGCATAGTTTTACTTTTTGTTTGTAACAGAGATAATCAAGTACCTATATAATCGTGGGGTGTCGTGGCCGAACGGATAAGAGCACCGAACTCAAGCTCTGGTGTTTCTGTTCAGCAGAGTGTGGGTTCGAATCCCGGTCGTGACACCTGTGTCCCTGAGCAAGACACTTCACTATAATTGCTTCTCTCCACCCAGGGGTAAAATGGGTACCTGTGAGGGCAGAGATGGTTCTTGTGATTGATTTAGCTTAGTGCGCTACATATTTGGCAGCACAGGCTGTATACTCCCCAGGGAGCTGAGATGGTTTAAGGAATGAAATGGCCCAGTGATCAGGGTACTAATGTTGGAAGCGCTTTGAGACATGGTCTATAAAGCGCTATATAAAAACCGAATATTATTATTATTATTACCTAGTAACAACTGTTTTTTCCAAATAACATACATCTATTTTAATACATGTACTAGTTTCTTCATGGATAAAGAATACTAGCTATTTGGTTTCTGTTTACTCTACACCGATGTGTGACAAGCACTGTATACTCTGTCGTTCCCCCAGTCCTGTTGGAATTAAATCCCCAGGCATACTACTTGGGTGGGATTCGAACCCACAACCTTGCAGAGCAGAAAACTTAAAGGGGGTTTGTCGTCATGATCACGGCAGGCCTGTGGCTGCACATGCAAAATTATGATCACTTATAAATCCAGTTACTGCACACGTGCGCGCTGGCCTTCACATTACAAAGGGCGTCGTCATTATTATATTATAATGTGACTGCCAGTGCGTACAAATTTGTTGTGTTGTCACCTCATGTGCATGCACATTTTTTATTTCAAATATCAAGTAATAAACATCAAGGGAAACTGATGTGTGTTCAGTGCTTTCTCAAGTCTTCAGCTAACTTGAATACAAATATTAAAACCAAATCTAAAAGGGATTTTTACAGGATTATTTTTTGTACTTTGGCTCGAAAGTGGACTTGAGTTTCAAAGTATTGTTTTTGAATTGTTCTTCCAGTTGGTAGGAATTGTCGTGCATTCTCGAGATGTTTTATTATGCGCTCTGCTTATAGGACAATCCCCACAGACTATGTGTGATAAAATACTAGTTGGGAATTAGTCATTTCATTGCACTAAGGAGCCATTCAGTATGAATAGGCTAATCATTGTTCAAAATTTTCAATCTTTTTTGGCAAGATGTTGTGACACACCCACCGCCTAAAATGTTGATTTATAAGTATTGACTGACTATTTAATTTACCCTATACCGGAGAACAAAGTAATGCCTCAAATGAAGCAGATATTTTAAACACAAATGCTCTCCCAGCTCAGGAGTTTTCAACGGCTTTTCCTGGCTTCCAGCTCGCAACTTTATAAGGGAAGAGAAATTTCACACCACCTCCTTATCATGCGCAGAGAGGTCACCTATCAATACAAGGTTGACTGATAACAATGGAACTGCACAGACATGACCGATAATAATAATAATATAACAAATTTGTATAGCGCCTACTGCAGGCCAGCCTCTAAGCGCTTAACATTCAGTATTTTCCTGCAAGGTACTGTGGAGCTAGGTTTTGAAGTATTAGACCTATTCCTTTACATAGCACAATGTAATGGTTTACAAGGTGCTGTGGCGCAAATATGCTGCCAATCAAACCAGGAACACCGGGGCACACCCCTTCTCTTAGCGATAAGTGTACTGGGTTCTTTTACATGCATTACACAACACACAGGGACCAACAGCTTTACGTCCCATCCGAAGAACCAGCAATAATGGTTAAGTGTCTCGCTCAAGGACACAAGTGCCACGACCGGGACTCGAACCCACACTCTGCTGAACAGAAACACCAGAGCTTGTGTCCAGTGCTCTTATCCACTCGGCCACGACACGCCACAAACGATCTGAAAGAGCCTCTGTGTAGTTTGATTTTTTCTTCTTCTATTATTTTAATTGACTCCCCCTCCCCCCCCTCCTAATTTTTTAGAAAAAAATCAAACATTTAAAACATTTATTAGTCTGAACATCCCTTAAAATAATGTACAGTCGTATATCTATGGCAGCATAACTGCAGAGTACATTTCACATCTAAACTATGTACCCTAACTGCGCACATCATTGTTTGCGGTATGTATATCATCTATTGGGTGTAGCAGTACATGTATGAATGCTTATGCAGTCAGTGGGCTCTTGAGTTATTTCTACCTGCACAAAACAAATTGAATTTATCACCATTTTGATTAAACTATCCGGATAGTGACAACCTTGTCAGGGGAATACAAGGTCAACAATTCAGTTTGGAACCTGCACAAAAAAAAACCCCAACAACAACATATCTGAAAGGCAATCATTATCTGAAGATGTGTACTTGAAATTGTCGTGACCACCCTTAATTGATAATTGTCGGGCAATTGTGCATGGAGTATCAGATTGTATTGACCATACGGCCATATTGTTGAAGGAATTTATGAAAACAAAATAACCACAATACCTGTAAATAAATGTAACTGCGTACTGTCTGAACATTCAGTATCATCCAATGTGGTTTTGAATGATGGATAAACTATGCCAGCCTGCAATATTCATGTATCATGTGGCGAATGCATCTACACAGGACACAGACAACCCTCCTACTTTCTGATCCATTCAGTATCAATGAATGTTAGATAAACTGCATGCCAGCCTGCAAAATGATATCATGTGGTGAATACATCTACACAGTACACAGACACCTTCCTACTTCTGATCCATTCAGTATCATATAATGTGGTTTGAATGTTAGATAAACTGTATGCCAGCCTGCAATATGATATCATGTGGTGAATGCATCTACACAGTACACAGACAACCTTCCTACTTTCTGATCCATTCAGTATCATATAATGTGGTTATGAATGTTAGATAAACTGTATGCCAGCCTGCAAAATGATATCATGTGTGAATACATCTACACAGTACACAGACAACTTCCTACTTTCTGATCCATTCATATCATATAATGTGGTTATGAAGTTAGATAACTGTACCAGCTGCAAAATGATATCATGTGGTGAATGCATCTACACAGTACACAGCCAACCCTTCTACTCTCTGACCATTGGTACCATCCAATGTGGTTTTGAATAAGGAAATAGAAGAGCGATGATGAGGTCTTTTAAACGTCCATTTAAAACCACAAGTCACCACTCTTTTCTTCCCATTCAAAAATACCTTCCGTAAAGAAAACACACATGAAAAAACCTTTATAAAAGTTAAGAACAAATCTGACAGTTTAGCCTCGCCTTGACTCTGTTTCAAATTTTCTATCTATGTTGAGCATATCTATGCTAAGTATCTCCTTGCACGCTTAAGTTTCAAACTATCGCGCAAGTTTGAATACATATTCATCGTACCAACATAAATTAGGCTGTGAAATTTGTGCTCCGCGTAATCCTCTGATAGCGCCCAATTAGGTCAGATCATGTTTAGACATGGCTAATCGTGATTGAATCACACGTTAAAAACATGGCCACTTGATCTCCTCTTGGATAAACTGTCCCAGGTATTTATAATATTAAATATGACAGATAAACTATGCCAGCCTGTCATATGATATCATGTTGTGTGTGCATCTACACAGTACACAGTCAACCCTCCTACTGTCTGACCATTCATACTATCTACTGTGGTTTTGAATGATAGATAAACTATGCCATCCTGCCATATTTATACACTGTGCCATGTGGTGAATGCACCAACATGATCAACACAGTACACAGTCAACCCTCCTACTGTCTGACCATCCAGTATCATCCACCGTAACTTTGAATGATAAATTATGCCAGCCTGCAATATCTATAATGAATGCATGCAGTCACACTTGTACACAGTTCTGTTAACAGTTCTGACACCGTACACAAACCAGGCAATTAAATGGTTTCAAAGGGTTGGTCGACCGACCGGAAAATGGTACCAAGAGTAGAAGAGTTAAACAATTGATTAAACTCATAGTGAACATTACACATTTCTGTATATATTATTACAGAAAGGTCAATCGTTGGTTTTCTATAGTATGTTAAAATTCCTCCACATCCTCATTTCCAAGAAGAGATACATGTTTAAGTAATTCCCCTCAAGTCAAAGTTACCTGGGGTCGATTTTAAAAAACTCTTCCTAACTTAGGACTAGTCCTAGGCAATGCTAAGAGATAGGACTAGGGACTAGTCATAAGTTAGGACCAGTACTTAGGACTAGTCCTATCTCTTAGCATTGCCTAGGACTAGTCCTAAGTTAGGAAGAGTTTCGTGAAATCGACCCCTGCAAACTTTTGGTCGTTAGATTGGTGTTTCTGACAGGAAACACAACAAAGGGTATCATGTTGCATCCGTTACATTAGCATTTTTTTTTTTTTTTTTTTTTAAAGTTGTAATTGTTTTTTTTAAAGAGGGGCTCCAAGGCCTAATTCAGTTTATGATGCATTCATAAATTATTCATATTGCAATGGATAGAACCCTTAAAATGAAAGTGGACAAAATTAAAACTTTCTAACCACAAGTTAAGACGGTGTGAAATGCCATTGTGCTTTCAACTTCCAGTGGAAATTTTGAAAAAAAAACCCCAAAACCATCCAGCGGCATCACATTAAAAAAAATAGCTTTGTACTTTTTTGTAGAGGAAATGTGCAGTTTATTTCTGAATTTGGGTGATATTCAAACAAAACAGCATTGAATTGACCGTTTGACTGGCACAGGAAAATTTCTCTTTGGAATGTACAGACCCATTTGTTGCCGATGTCCAATGACATCATGTTTAGATTTTTAAAAAAAATTACGTTTTATACTGTTTTAACGTGAGGATAATTGTTTCCACTTTCATGAGGACTCTAAATTATCTATTGAAAAATGAGTGCATTACAGAGCTGACCTTTGACCTTGGAGCCTCTCTTTCATTATACCTGAAATCACCATGTGAATGGATATACAGGCTTACACTTAAAAAAAAATTGAGTTGATTCATTTGCTGTTCCTAAATTATTCTTTTAAAATCACCCTTAAAAAAAAATGTTTTTGTCCATTGAAATTTGAGAGCTGTTAGAAAATTAATAATACTAATCAACTTTAATTATTTTCACTAATCAGATACTTATAAAAAAATGAATGAACATGATTAATATCATTATTTGAAGGGGCTTAAACAATATCAGGTGAGTTTTTTTTAGCGTTTAGAAAAAGACAGGTAACTTAATGTGGGCACTTTTGCAAGGACTACAATACCCTGTAGTACAATTCAGGAAAAAGTACTAGCACTTCAGTTGAAGACAAACTATTGTGAAAATATTGTATGCCAACCTTATACTCTTCAATCTAACAATTCACTTTATACTTTTATGGTTGTCGTAAACTAAACTATTGATTGTTTTCTGAGTGTGTTGAGTCTACAATGTACAAATACATTATCGAAGGTCAGATAGATTATAAATACAAAGATGTTTTCATTAGGGATAACTGGCTATCTTAAGTAAATAAATTTACACTACCCTTATCTTCACTGAACACATACTCGTATTGACCCAATTCACCTGACAAATCACCGCAATAATCTCGGTTGCGCCATTTTGGGAGTCAATGTCCCCATGTGTTATACAGCAGGCCTGGAATTACACGGAGGCCACGGCCTGCATTGCCCTGCTCTCGGCCGCAGTGCCCCTTCAAAAGTTTCCCATAGGCTTTTAAGATTTTCCAATGGAAGTGCCCTTTTGCAAAGTGAAATTGGCCTTGCCCTCTCAAAGATCATATTCCAGGCCTGCTACAGTGTACACAGTGTTACACGCTTACCATAATTTTGCGTGCAACTTGACTCCCAAAATGGCGAGCGTGGCAAACAGTAGCCGCGTGTGAGGTTGGCACAATAGTTGGATAATAGTTGTATTTTAAAAACTACAGCTCTTGAATGTGAAACTATGGGGTGGAAGGTGCTTGCAGAAAGTTCTGGTTCATTTGCCGTTGTTCAAGTACAGGCTACACTCTCTACTTCTGAGCAGGAGTCCAATTTCAGTATGTTTTATGTATTTATACAAAGTGTCCTGTCAGCTTCACCGGGGCCCAATTTCATAGAGGGTTCTCAAGCAAAACTAGTAACCAAGCACAACAAAATATTGCTTACCAGAATAAAGTTACCAGCCAAAAAGACAACGTCACATGATGTACCATTTGTGACTGGTATCATGTTCATTTTTGCTTTGCAGAAAAATTTCAAGCAATATTTTCTGCTTAATGAAATTGGACCATCCTATAGATCTTTCTTTTGCAACGTCACAGCCGCGAGTTTTGCCAACCTTGGTTGGCAAAGGTATTGGCGGCCTTCACTGCAAAAAAGTACAACAGTTTCTTATTTGACCAATAATGCTATCAATTTAATACCCATGTTATGATAAATAAGTTTGACTATCCAAAACAAAAGGTAAACTTACGATTCATATAAAAAAATTGCAAATTTTTGCCAAGCCAGTGTTATACATTTTTAGCTACTCAAGACCTTCCATACAAAATGGTGGTCAATGTCTGAAAACAAAAGAAAGGTCCACTGTGGCACAAGAGAATTTGCTTCCCTTTTGCAATTTGTGTAAAGTACATGTATGAACTGAACTTGAAGTTTTACTGTTTAATTGTATTTCTGTACGTTTTAGGAAACTTGTTTGTCTGTAGACGGCTTATTTATGCCTTTAAAAGTCTGAGACTTAAAGACTGTAGGAGCACCAGATCAAACTTAAGGCCAAAGTTGCTGGTGTATTTACACTGTGTACAGTTTGATACATTTTGCTGGACAGAATAATATTACTGCACATGTATATAAATGAAGTAATGAAAAGTGTCAAAGGCTGCACATGGACTGTATCTTCAGGATGCCCAAGTACAAGTATTATATGTACATAGAGTTAATGGTAAAAACCTTATGCAGAGGTGGGAGTAATTTCTGACAAAAAAAGGTATAAGTTTTGAAGGCATGATGAAATGATGACATTTCCACCTTTAAGTAACCCCTGGAACTATAGATTATATGGGGCTTTGGGGAACAGTATCCTCATTTAGTCATAGTTAGCTAGAGAAGTAGATCAAAGAGCAGGAGTTCTTTATATCTGAAGGAAATAACAGCTACTTTTTTTCCACCAGGCAGACATAAATAAGGTCTGAATTTAGATAAAAGTCTGCCGTTTCTCATCCCTATACTTTACGCCACTACCAGCCCACGATGCTCAGGTCAAACACGCAAAACAAAACAAAACAAAACAAAACGAAACAACAAAAAAACGGTCAAAAACATCTGTCCTGACAAGAATAAATTACTGACTGCGTTTCCTGTGAGACTCAAAAAGACCTTCACCACATGTTCTGGTTTCCTTTGCTGTAAAGTGTCAAAAACTACAGCCTGGAAATCAGCATGGGAGAGGGTAGAGTTTTTTTCTCTAATGAGTTTTCCATTGCATGGGGACAATGTTTGTACAGTTCACACTTGGAACACAGGGAGTCTTCTGTCAGTGTGTATCACTATGCTGAAGAAGATGTTGTAAGAAGTCCAGAGTCTGTGTATCGATCAGAGAGAGAGTTGCATCAACTTGCGAGTGGGAGACATTTTCGTCACAAAAGTTCATGTGCACACACAGGGGTGCCAGACTAGACTGCACATTGGGTTGTACTCAACCTCGTCCCCATGGTTTACTTCATTTCCAACCATGTTTACAATAGTAAACCCTGGGAGGGAAACTCCTTACTTGGACCCTGATTGGACAAAACCAAATGTTAAACTTTGTCAAAACAACCGGCCGGCAACCAATGTACAAACAGGCTATTAAATCTGGTACCGGACCACGAGACCATGACGAAGATGTGAATTTTGAAAAGCAGCCAGACTATTCTAATTTGCATACGTATCCAAAATTTTTGGAATGATCCAATACCAGGGTGAGAGAGCGGTCAACCTGGTACTGCTCGACACACCCTGGGGACGAGGTTGGGTTGTACTACATTCAGACAAAAAATGGTGTCCAGCAGCCATGTGACCAAAGAACACTGGTCCCTCTATCCAGCAGCCATGTGACCGAAGAACACTGGTCCCTCTTTGTAGCACCTCTCTCAATGCACAGCTCTAAAGAAGTCATCCATAGTACCCTGATTGGGTACACATGTCCACATGGTGTCATTATCACACCAATAAAACCATTTATAAAGCGAACTTTAGACAATCTATCAGGCCATATGACTTATACAGAAAGGGCAATGCACTGCATTTATTACTTTGTTGACTGTGTACTTCACATTTTGCATATAAGGCCAAATGAAAAAAAAAACATGTTTAGCGTCCCCGCCCGCTTCCTTTTTAGAGGCTGCCTCCTTTTTTGATCCTCATTTTAATAATAATAATAATAATAACTAGTTCTTATATAGCGCATTTTACAATAATGTTTCAATGCGCTTTACATTAGTGCCCTGTTCATTGGGCCAATAGCATTCCTGTAATCTTTCTCAGCTCCCTGGGGAGTATACAGCCCTGTGCTGCCGTGGCGCAACGAAGGCTTTTTCATACATAATATCAACCTCTACCCTCGCAGGTACCCATTTATACCCCTGGGTGGAGAGGAGCAATTATAGTGAAGCATCTTGCTCAAGGACACAAGTGTCATGACCGAGATTCGAACCCACATCCCGATGACTCGACCACCAGAACTTGAATCCGATGCTCTATTTCACTCGGCCATGACACCCCATAAAAGTCATAGTTCTTAGTCATAGTCATAGTTTAAGTCATAGCTACATTAGGTAGAGAAGTAGATCTGAGAGCCGAATATCTATATATCTGAAGAAAATACCAGCTACTTTTTTCACCAGGCAGACATAATTATTTTCAATCCCCCTACAAGTTGAAATACATTATTTTCAATCCCATACAATTAATTTTGCTTTACATGGGCCAAAACCTTCCACACCAGCACAAAGGATGTGCCCCACCAGACTGTCCTTTCGTGACCATCAAAGACTGGTTATAGTGATCTATTTTTAACCCTGGAAAGTGTGTTGACCTCTCCTCCTCCCTGACAGGTTCGCTTCAAGTACATGTACACCCAGAATATAGAGAGCTGGCGCCGACTGTCATCGGTACCCTGCACCACGGGTTTCGATTCTCAATTTGGATTGGAATCTTTAGAAACAGATGACCAGTTAAACGGAAGTCACAAGTTCCGTTTTAACCGTTTAGAAAAATTAATGTAGATGGCACAAACCTATTTTAGGCAAAGTGTATTTGAAAAACATGTTTAGGAGGCGGCCTCTAAAAAGGAAGCAGGCGGGGGGGGGGGGGACGGACACCCAGGGACACTTAACATGTTTGTGGGTTTTTTTACTTAAATGTTATGAAGTTAAAATAAACCAATACAATGTGAGTTTCCTTCAAACATTTTAACTTTTGAAAGCAATGTAGGAAATTGAATAAAGTGTATAAAATTGTCTTTGATTTTCAGAGGATGTTTTTAACTTATTCCCCAAATCACAATTTTTGTAAACTGATAAAGGCATACTGACCCACTATTGCATACATTTTGTCATGAACATGTGGTTTGTTTGATATGATTGCACTGCCCTGGACAGAACTGATAACGTACTGATATGAAACATCTATATAAAAAGTTGAAGGACTTAAGATGGGGTCAAAGAACAAAATCTCATTTTCCTAAAGGACAACATTTGGTGAAACTTGTAGTTCCCACCGGATTTCAGTTTGATTTTCAAAAAAAGTTGTTAAAAACTTTATTTAAAACAAAAGTAATTAAGAGAACAACAACAAAAACTTTCGTGGACTCATGTTACTCACCTAGCTGCCTGGCACTTTTGCTTTCACTCGCTAGCTCTCCAACTCTCATCAAGGCATCATAGTAGTCTTTGGCAACTTGAGTCACATCTGGAGAAAGGAAGACCACAAAAAACACATTAAATATAGCGTCTGGTCAAGCGATTTCCAAGAAGACAAAGTGAATGTGTTTGAACTATAATATTTTATCGTGGCCGAGTGGATAAGAACACCGGACTCAAGCTCTGGTGTTTCTGATCAGCAGAGTGTGGGTTCGAGTCCCGGTCGTGACACTTGTGTCCTTAAGCAAGACACTTAACCACTATTAATGCGTCCTTCGGATGGGACGTAAAGCCATGTTGTGTAACGCATGTAAAAGAACCCAGTGCACTTGTCGTAAAGAGAAGGGGTTCGCCCCGGTGTTCCTGGTTTGATTGGCAACATATTGCGCCACAGTACCTTGTAAACCATTACATGGTGCTATAAATGAACAGGCCTTATACTTCAAAAGCGTAGCTCCACATACCTTGCAGGAAATATATAATAATAATAATAATGTAAGCATTTATATAGCGCCCCACAAAGATCGGAGCGCTTTACAATTTACATACAAACAAACAATGCAATGACAAAGATACAAAAAACAGTACAAGCAAAAACAAAATGGCCGGATTAAACAAATAAATGAGTTTTGAGTCTATTTTTGAACAGGTCTAGTGTGTTGGTTTCTCGGATGTTACGGGGAAGGGAATTCCAGAGCCGGGGAGCAGCGGCTTGAAAAGCATGATCTCCTGTGCGTGATTTAGTTTTGGTGATGTGAAGACGTGTTTTGTCGTACGATGAGCGGGTGGCATAGACGGATGAGTTGAAAGAAATGAGTTCTTGAAGATACGAAGGTGCTATAGAGTGGATGCATTTGAAAACAATGACGAGAAATTTAAAATTAATCCGGGCTGGAATTGGTAGCCAATGAAGGCGACGTAACAATGGTGCACTCGGATAGTCGCGAGCAACAAGAAAGATTAGTCTGGCAGCCCTGTTTTGTAGCCTTTGCAGACGAGTAAAGCGCTATATAAGAACCAAGTATTATTATTATTATTATTACAGTGAAGTTATGACTCATAACAGGTCATAAAAAAAATTGTTATTAAGAAGATTATTCTGTTTCACAATTACAACAACATGAAGCATTTTGAAAATGATGACAGCATGTTTATAAAAGTGAAACTTCCAGGGCAAATCCAAACACAGATCCCACTGCAATCCCGTAAATAACGCACCATGTTTTTATTTTGTTTTTATTACATTATCATCCAATGGACTAATAGTAAACATCCTTGGGAGTGTTCTCCTAGCAAATGCCCATTATAAGAATACAAATCACCGGAATCAATGACTGAACATCACTGAAATCAATGACTGAAATCACTGTAATCAATTACGAAAGTCAATCCCTTACAAAAAATACTAAAGAAATCCTAAACAGGAAAAATCATACAGAGACCTATATGATTTAAATAGGATTTAAATAGGATTCCTATGGACTCTTATAGGTTTTTCGTCACTTCCTATAGGAATTATCTTTAGGATTCGATTCCTATAAGATTCTTATAGAATTCAAGGTTTTTTCGGCACTTCCTATCTGTAGCATTTGATTCCTATAAGATTAGAATCCTTAAAGGAACTGGACACATTGGTATATTACTCAAAATCATTTTTAGCATAAGAATTTACTTGGTAACAAGCAATGGAGAGCTGTTGATAGTATAAAACATTGTGAGAAACGGCTCCCTCTGAAGTAACATAGTTTTTGAGAAAGAAGTAATTTCTCAGTAAAACATTTGAAATGATTTTGAGACCTCACGCGTGAGGTCTCGAAATCAAGCATCTGAAAGCACACAACTTCATGTGACAAGGGTGTTTTTTCTTCCATTATTATCTCGCAACTTCGACGACCAATTAAGTTCAAATTTTCACAGGTTTGTTATTTTGTGCATATGTTGAGATACACCAAGTGAGAAGACTGGTGTTTGACAATTACCAAAGGTGTCCAGTGTCTTTAAGGATTCTTATAGGTTTTTTCGTCACTTCCTATAGGATCTATCTTTAGGATTCTGATTCCTATAAGATTCCTATAAGATTCCCATAGGATTCTTATAGGTTTTCCGGCACTTCCTATCTATAGGATTCGATTCCTATAGAATTCCTGAGGACTTTTTTGTAAGAGATGATTGAAATCACTAAAAACAAAGACTGAAATAAATGAAATCAAAGACTTTAATCACTGAAATCAATGACTGAAATCAATTAAATCAATCTGAATTTATTTTCAGAGGGTTAAACATTCCGAATATCTCATACGTAATAGTGTGAATTCTTGGTTTGTACCCTTGATGTAAATAACCCATGTTTGATGTAAAAACCACTCTCTCACACATTCAAATAGCGTATTACTCCCGCAAACACAAACAAAGAGGGAAACCTTATTTTAAAGTACACTCAACTATTTCAACATCAAAAGCCAACTAGGGTAATGGTTTGCATGAACAAATGCAAGTGAATACTGCCCATGGCCTAAAAGTTACCATGGAAATTTGATTTTTCTAATGGAAGTGACATTTCCATGGGAAAAAAAACACCCCGATACAAACCTGACAGACCTAGATGGGAAAAAAAGACTTCAAAGAATCTGAATCTCTTTTTCCTTCACTTTTTGCATTTGAGTTTAAAGGGGCATATTGCCTTCGGATTGGGCGCTTAGTGTTACAAAAAGCGTTTGTTATGAAATGAGTATAGTTGATAGATCTTCTAAAAGTAGAATATAATGATTCACACAAACATCCCTTGAAATGGTGCGGTTTTCCTGTTACTTCTTGAACTAACACAGTAGAACCAAATTTTTGACTCCACACAAAATTATAGGCCGTGTTAGTTCACGAAGTAAAAGGAAAACCACACAATTTCGAAGGTTATTGGTATGAATCCTTATATTCTACTTTTAAAACATCTTTCCGACCATATTCGTTTCATAACAAACGCTTTCAAAGACCAAAGCACCCAATCTGAAGGCAATGTGGCCCTTTAACACCGATCTTTCATCCAATAATTGAAGTACTTGTAGTTTTGTACATGTCTGGTTAGATCGTTTCCATGTAGCCTTGATCCATGGTCAATTGTGTTGGATCAGAGGTTGGATTCAAACCTTAAACCGTGAATAATCTGAGGGGAAAATAACAGGCAGATCTGCCTGTAATTCGATTGAAAAGGAAGTGCTATTTACATAAAGCTTATTAAAGGTGCTGCACACGTTTGGTAATTGGAGCCTACTGATTGTGTTAATCCAATAAATAAATGTAGGTACATACAATAAAACTAACCTGTGAAAATTTCACTTCAAAAGGTGGTCACATTTTTGAGATACCACCGAAAAACTGGAGGGTATATTTCCACGTAGGAAGAATATTCCCCATAAGAATACACAGTCTGAGACAGAAACGCTTCTCAGATTCAATTTTGGAGGAATATAAAGTGATATATTTTCCATAACATCAGTTTTGAGAAAATTGCTTATAAATCGTTAAAAAATTACAATGATTTACTAAGTTTTATTTTTGCGCTACCACCACTTAAAGGAACATTTACATAAAACTTACACGGTCTAATGATGATGATAGTAGAAAACATCCCTTGAAACATTTCTGTCTGAAATGCCATATTTGATAAGAAATTAATAAACTAATTTTCCAATTGGAGTTTATCGCTCAGTAAGCGTTTTATTTATTTGTTGAACCTATATGATTTCATGCAAATGTGTAATCGGTTTTTCACTATTTTCTCGTGACCCAGAAGGCCGATCGATCTCAAACTTCTACAGGTTTGTCAGTTTATGTATATGGTGGATTACATAAAGTGCTTACACTGCCAGCAACTGTTTTGTTAGCAAAAACCAATTCTGTAATGTTCCTTTAACCCTTTGTTAAGTTTAATCCTCCGCATATTGTAATGTCAACTGCAAGCTGATTGAGTGAGAGTAAACTGTACTGCACTAAAGCATAACAATTGATTGATTGTTTCTATCATTTTTTGATCAGACTTCTCCAAGAAACCGGAGTTGTAAAATGCCTGGCCATTATTTCTAAATTGACAGAGTGTGTTGATTGTACGAACCAATGAAGGTACCATGCCGTGCAGGCACAAGTCACAAGTGCAAAGGTGGGATCGAGAAATCAAGTGAGAAAGCAGACAATTCCATGGGGAGAATTTGTAATATTTCTGGAAAAAAAATAAGAAGTTCATGTCCTTTGACTTTGGTTTCAGATTAGATTATATTCCTTGGGAAATAGCATTTCTTAATTTGCAGAAGTTTATGACCTTTTTTGGGGGGAAAAGTAATATTGAGAAATGGACGCCTATTTGGCTGAAACATGTATTTGTTCGTGGGTTTTGAGTAATTAAAAAGTGTTTTATTGCTCAGTATTAATTTCGTATCCACTCTCAAAAATTGGGAATATTGCAATTCAAATGTAGAAACAGCAGATATAACAGCAGCTGTAATATGTATTCACAAGTTACAAAAACTAACAAAAATTTCAGAAAAAGCCCTCGATGAAAACTTCACATTTATGGAGACAAGACATTTTTTTTCTGGTGATCGTAGAATCATATCATAGAATGATTAAACACACACTACAATCATTGTTGTACACGTACATTCTCTTTCAATCTTACAGAAGTGTCTTTCTCTGCAATGTCAACCTCCCAGTTATTGATCTGTTGAAATCAGCGAGAAACCATATGTCGTTCTGCTACATACATGTACATGAATGGACGCCCAGTAAGGTCAATTAAGAAATCAATGCGTCTGTACAGAAAGTAGAGGTTATCACCTTATCGACATTTAGCTGCTTCAGCTTGTATCCCCTGTAAAACTTATCAGGGCTCGAAATATACACTGGACCACAGGCCCAGAAGCGAGTAGTTTTAGTGTCCGGCCAGTAAGCTCATGACCGGACAAAGTCAGCGGTCTTGTGTTTTTCAATCAAATAATATTACCCCACTCTGTGTCATATAGTGTTGTGTTCAACTTTGAGTCTGATAAAAATACATTTGTTTTGTTTGTTTGTTTGTTTGGTTTATTTCAGAAATAAAAAATATCACAGCCTTTAAAGGAGGCTGAGTTCAAGGTACTGTACACTTTTGTTAACAGCTCAAAATCAGCGTCCACATTTTGTGTGATTAAACATATGCATGAACAAACAGACCTGTGAAAGTTTGAGCTCAGTTGGTCATCGAGGTCACGAGAAAATAGTGAAAAGAGATCTTATGTGTTTTCTGTTTTTTCAAATTATCACGCGCGATAATTACTATTGTTTTACTTGTTTCTCAGAAACGATAGCATTTTAGGCAGAAATATTTTAAGGAACCCTTTCTACCATTAGTTACTTTAAATCATGTAAGTTATGTGTGAATCTGTGAACATTGTGTTTTTCGATCTTACCAATAGTGTACAGGGCCTTTAAGTTCTATTTTTACAATATTAAAAAGAGAAACAAAAATTAACCATAAACAAGATAACAGTTAGAGAATTACAAATTGTAAAGCAAAACAACATGGATCAATTCTTTTCAGTTAATGGAAGTATTTATAAAGACAATATACGAGATAAATCTTCTCTGACATGTTTCAGTGCTTGTTCAAATATAAACAGATAATTACACGTCAAGCTGTGTCAGGAAGTTTGTTTTCTCATTTTGATTAGCACAGTAAACATTTTGTCAACCTTCAATGTATTTTCACTTGTCAAATATCCATGCACAATGTGAATCCAAACATAATTATCTCCAGAAATTGACAGCGACTTCCCCGTGACACGAACAAATATATCATTTGAATTAATATAAATTTGCTCATGTCACAATTTATTTGCAATCACCTTCTTCACTGTATGAAAAGTTCTTCTGACCACAGCACACGTCCTGCAAAGCATCCACGCGAAGACTTCATCGATGTACATTAAATGTCCGTGCATTATGAGCGCGAGTTACCATGCCAACGTTTGACTTTTTTTCACTCTTATTTGTTTGAGTTCATTTTCATAAAAATTCTATTGAGGAGTTGATACAATCTTAATTTATGAATGGGGAGAATTTGAGGTTAATCTGTGTGAAGGACACTGGTTAAGTGCAGAATTCCATGGTTTATAAATGTACGTGCAGGGTTCCATGGGTTAGTGAGCACAGGGTTCTCCCCAGAATTTTTCCAGAACTGTGAGGCATTTTTTGACCCAAATTTTGGAAGTTTGGCCAAAGCACGCTGAATTTGAAACAAGGTCCTCAGGATGCTTTCTACTTGGTGTTTATCACTATGCCATCTGGAGCATTCAGTGTTATCTTGATGATTTTTGTGAACTTAATCTGAAATACTAAACAAAATAGTGACTATTGGCATGCAATTTGCGCATACCGGCCCCCGATAGGCTAGCATGTGCAGGGGAGAACCAAGGAGGAGAATTCTATGGTTTTGTAAGTGCAGATACTCTCCCGCACAATGCACAGAGCTGAAGCTATCGGATGGCTGGTCCTAGAAGTCAGCTCGGAATGTACAAGCTAGATTGCAGGGTACTTCTATTGTCTTCCTAATTATTGTCTCTACCCCGAAGCTGTCCTTGTGAGGGTACACTCAACACAAACAATGAGTGGTACTTCTATTGTTGTGCTATTTCTCAGAAAAATGCCTTCTGGGTGTACTCAAACAATGGAGTCAAGTACCACTGTTCTCATTTTGCCAGTATTAGAATGTATACCCCCATGACAATCGGCCCATTAGCCAGATCCTATTAGACTAGAGCCCATATTTCATCTCAGAGCTTATTACCACAGAATTCTGCACTTTTTACCACTCATATATAATAATGGATCTATAGAGCAACTCAAAGTGGTTTTTTTGGTGTGAAATGGGCGAATTTAAGGCAGTGAATGAAATAAACACACTAAAAGACCTAATCTTATCCATAATACACTAAATTTCTTGGGGAGGGAATTCTGGCTTAACCTATGAAATTCTGCACTTACATGTACAACCCACCCCCGAACAAAGATACTGACAAAATAGGGAGACCGCCAACATTAGTGTTTGACATGTTAGATAGCACAGTTGGTTGAGCGCCGGCAGGATAATCCGGAGGTCGCAGGTTCAAGTCCCGCTCTAGTCAATTTGTCTTTGTCCTACCCCAAAAATTATTAGAAAATGAACCCAGTCAGTTTCCCTCGTGGTTTATTACTTGATAAGATTAAAACACAAAATTTACACTCGCAGAAATATCCCCACTCCCCCTCCACCAACCCTTTCAAACACACACCAATCCCCAGCATGACAGGAATATTTTATTACATCATAACTGCCTCCACCTGTTGTCAAGTTAGTATGACGTCAATCGAAATCTCCGACAACCTTTGTTATAAACATCCCTCGTGCAAACTAAGAGTGCCTCTACATGAGGATAAACCCCATAAATATGGGTGTGGGATACTCTCTATTCAAATAACTCCCCTCTTTCATTGTGGATTGTATTCCCCCGATCGGAAATAACTCGCAGATAAATAAACAACACAAAGCAAAGACGTTTTGTAATCTACGTCAATGTTGTTGCAGCATAGGGAACCCCTATTGCCCAATGCTTAAGCTACTGCCCAATATTCAGTCAGGTTTTTAAGCGCAGTGAGTTACTTGTCTGGAGAAGGTTACTATGAAGGGAGGCCTTTCAGAGAAGAAGTTTGCCTCACTGTGTTTGACAGGTCAACAGATTGGAAATGACTGTGGGTAAACATCAAGGAGTTTATATTGCCCACTAATCTACGCGTCACTGTTGTTGCAGCATAGGGAACCCATATTGCCCAATGCTGAAATACTGCCCAATATATTCAGTCAGGTCTGTGCTCAACTCAAGTCCAGTTTCTGATTCATCTACAGGCCCGGTTAGGGGCCAATCAGAAAAGTCAATGCTAAACAACTTCGATTTGTTTTCGAAATTGTTTTGACCCACCCACCCACCCAAAATTTCAAATTTTAAATATTGAATGACTAAAAAGTATATTCTGTACACTAAAGGAAAAAGTAATAGGCCTACCTCAAATGAAACAGATATTTGCAATCAAAGGTCTCCAACACCTGTAGTTTTCAATGGCTTTTTCTGGCTTAAACAAACAACGATCTGGGCCAGCTGGGTATTTTTTTTGTCTTCAATTTGTTTACTTTTTTTTCCCCCCTTCTTTTATTTTAAACTCAAATTGAATTTTGATTTTCAGTAATTTCTTTTGACCCACCCACCCACAAACAATTTCATAAAAAAGATTGAATTTTTTAAATATTGACTTTTCTGAATGGCCCTTTTACTTCATGGAGGCAACAGAAGCAACTGCCTCCATGCCCCCTGGTCACTGCCTGTGGTACCCCTTGAATAGTTCCCATAGAAATTAAAGTTTCCCTCATAGAGACGCCCTTTAGCAAAGAAAAACTTCCTTGCCCTTGCGAGAACAAAGTATCAGGCCTACATTTTGACTTCAGAAATATTTAGGTTTGTTCAAAGGCAGGATATACTTTTTGTAATTTTCAAAGACTTGGTGTATCCCAACATATACATAAAATAACAAACCTGTGAAAATTTGGGCTCAATTGGTCATCGAAGTTGCAAGAAAAGAATGCAAGAAAAAACACCAATGTTGCAAAGAATTGTGTGCTTTCAAATGCCTGAGAAAGACTTCATGCCTGAAGTCTTTCTCAGATTCAAATATTTCAGTGAGAATTGACCTCTTTCTCAAATTCAGAGGGAGTCGTTTCTCACAGTGTATTACACCATGTTTTATACTAACAGTTCTCAGTTCCCCTAACAAGTAAGTTTTTATGGTAATGTATTTCTTGAGTAATTACCAAAAGTATCCACTGCCTTTAATTGCAACCATGTACATAGTTTATGTACTTGTTCTTTTCACGTTAAAATAAAGTAGAAATAATTACTTGTGACAGCTAAAACGTGTACAAGAATCTGCTCATAAATTGCCCAGTTTCTCATCACTGTGCAATTAACCACAAACAGTCCAAAGTTGCACAGATTCATCTTGATTCAAACCCTAAAAAAGTTTTTTCAACAGATGTTCATCCGCAATCTCTGCCTTGATGTCCCATGGAATAGGTATATAAAGCATTACACAACATTGGTAAAATTGAAAACGTTCCCAGATTTTCACGGTGACTGCTCTATGTTTTGATACCACTACAGATGTACATTGTGTATGTTCCGATAAGCCCTTGTGATCTACACGATAGGGTTAGGGTTAGGGCATGGTTAGGGTTAGAGTTAGGGTTGAAGTTAGGGCTATGATTGGGTAAATTCATTAGGGATGTCGGCACATAGGCGCGTCAAAACGCACAGTAGTACTAGTAAGTGTAACCATTGGCGCACAGCTTTTGGTATACAAATGGTCATGTGGGGCAAGAAATTTACACTGGACTGAAACCAGTGATTTCAGCATCGGGCCAGTAAACTCTTGACCAATGACAATGTGTTTTTCAGTTTAAAGGAACATTACAGAATTGGTTTTTGCTAACAAAACAGTTGCTGGCAGTGTAAGCACTTTATGTAATCCACCATATACATAAACTGACAAACCTGTAGAGGTTTGAGACCGATCGGCCATCTGGGTCACGAGAAAATAGTGAAAAACCGAGTACACATTTGCATGAAATCATCTAGATTCAACAAATGAATAAAACGCTCAATGAGGGATAAACTCCAATCGGAAAATTAGTTTATTCATTTCTCATTAAATATGGCATTTCAGACAGAAATATTTCAAGGGATGTTTTCTACTATCATCATCATTAGACCGTGTAAGTTTTATGTAAATCTGTGATCAAAAGTATATTTGACAGTTTGTTTCTTACCAATTCTTAAATGTTCTTTAAAATAAAAACAAATTATCAAGCTTCCATTGAATATCTTTGCTTGAAATCCTATAGTTTTTCAAAGAAATGACAAAACAATTTGCTTCGATACTGCGAGTCCAAAATCTGATGTTTGAAAACATATGATGGGTTTTTCACAATTTCTTGTGACGCCAATGACCGATTAAGCTTAAGCCTCAGAAATTTGTCACATGTGTTTCATTTAAATAATTGGGTCACATAAAATGCGTATTGGTCTTCGACAATTAACAGTGTTGTCTGCACACTTTATGACCACTCCTGTTTATAACTTAACGGCAAAAAAGCTCACTTCCTCCACAGTGTATGAAAAGTAATTTGGGTGTGTCCCACTAGCAACAGATACCATGATTTTAATTATTATGGTATGATCAGCCGAGGTTGAGCTCAAGTTGTCAATGGTTCTTTAATATGGGTCACATAAAATGCGTATTGGTCTTCGACAATTAACAGTGTTGTCTGCACACTTTATGACCACTCCTGTTTATAACTTAACGGCAAAAAAGCTCACTTCCTCCACAGTGTATGTAAAAGTGAAATTTGAGGGTTGTGTTCCCAGCTAGCAAACAGATACCCCATTGATTTTAACTTATTATGGTATGACAGCCCGAGGTTGAGCTCCAGCGCCCCCCCCCCCCCTGGTGATATCCACTTCCTATTCCAACACACAACACCTTTACTTAACTTCCTGGTGTGACAATTCGCTCATTCCAACAAGAACAGGTTACAAAACAGCCAAACACTGATCTGATTGAAGCATACAGTCTACATGATCCATGATCATTGTATTGATCAATCAATAGACTCATCAGCATCCACACAGGGACAGTAGTGATTCAACTCTATAAATTCAATTTGTTTCTACAATGTCAATAGCGTACGCATTAATCAACACAGAATAATTTAATAAAAAATTCCAATTTGAAGGGTGGATGTTTATATCAAAAAACAAGGATACAAGAAAAGCAGGCAAATAGTTAGAAAAATGTGGGAGACCATGGTGAGACCATAGAGCTCTATGGTGAGAGCTCATGGTGAAAACATGGTAGCCTAACTCATTCCTAGGGGCCTTGTGAGCTCAGGTAATCACAAAAATCCCCAACCAAACAAACAACACAATTTACAGGCCTGATACTTTGCCCCTTGGTGCACCTTGCAAATCTTGCTAAAGGATCTGTCCCTAAGAATTGGAAACTCTCTCAAATCACCCTGTATTCCTATGTTCCAATAGAAATTTACAATTTCCTCATAGAGGTACCCTTTACCAAGGAGAAAACGCCCCAAAATGAGCGTTTGGCCTAAATTTATCAACCATGCATACAATTACAAGTACAATACAATTTATTATGTAAGTTGAAAGTCTTGCATTAAAAACCCTTGTTTTCTCTGTAACATTTTTCAGCAAGTTGACTGACCAGCAATGACCATCTGAAACCATTTACAGCTTTGTGCACAGAACTACTAGTGTAGTGTACATGCCATTGCACCAAGAGAAGACCCTTTTCTATGATTGTAAAGTGTAATATCAGTTATCACCACATGGTATCATACTGCTGGCGGACATGTTTTATCTACATATCAAGCAAAACCACAGTTGATTTTACTGAATGGTCCGACATAGTGAGGGTTTCTCCACCAGAACCACGGTGAACATTATCACAACAGCTTAAAGAAAAACAACATGCAACAGTTTTAGAACTAAATTTCGTCATTTAGTATGCAGTCTCATTTAAAACATCGGCGGCCTTGGTCTAAGACATCTGCTCTAGAATGGCAAAGGTTGTGGGTTCAAATCCCAACCGAGTAGTAGTATGACTGTAGATTTTCATCAAAGGACTTGGTAAAGTCGAGTATACATCGCTCAACACAAATCACATGGGTAAAACATAAAAACAAACTAAGAAATTTTGTCACTTATTTTTCCTTTTATGAATGTCTGTTTTCTTTGGCCGTGTGATCAGGCCTTGTGCTTAAGATTTATGTAAAGTTGCCCAACCAGCTAGTAAACTGTGCATTTTACTTCCCCCTGGAAGTTTTATCAGCCAAAATTTCAAACACGTATTGTCAAAACATTATCTTTCTGATGTATTAATGGTGGAGGTCACAACCAGTTTATTGGTCAAATGAAATTACATGCACTCACTCAAAAAAATATTTAAAATTTTTTAAAATTTATTGTTCACATTTGAAAAGGACAGGGCAAGTTGAGAAGTGGTGCTTTTACTATACTATACCTCATACATATTCATGACCGCGAGTCGAAATTCTCACTGGTCTTTTCAACATCACGTGCCAGATGTATGAGGTATAGTAAAAAAAAATATCACATGGTTTATTTCGGGTGAACAGTCGATTTTTCTCCCCTCGGTATTGGAAGTTGACAACTAGTTCCCTCGACTAACTAGTTTGTCAACTTCCAATACCTCAGCAGGGCTCGCCCTTAACACTAGCCCGGCGTACATTGTCTAGTAAAAATTGCCATGGGCTAGTAAACACCACCTCTTAACTTGCCCTGTTGGGCTACTTAAAACTGTGCAACCTACTTGTTTAAAATGTTCAATTCTTCCTTTTCAGATGTGAATAATTAATGTATAAAATGTGTTAAGCATTCTTTAGTGTGTGAATATAACTTCATTTAATCATTAAACTGGTTGTGATTAGAACATTACATTTATGGCAATTCCTGTTTAAAATCTGGGCTACTAAAACCTCCTGGGGGCAAGTAAAATACACAGTTTACTGGCCCGGTGGGCTACTTTACAAAAAGCTTAAGCGCAAGGCCTGCTCGGGGAGCTAATATAGACTGTTCACCCTCAAACCATGTGATATTTGTATACTAGCCCACAACAGTTTTTACTAGTCAATGTGCGTCAGGCTAGTGGTTAAGGTCCATCCCTGGTGATTCTTTGGTACTGCGTACAGAACCTGCATACATGCACGTATGCACATGTACCAACCTGCTTAGGAATGCTTCAAAGAGAAATAGTACTAAATTTATAATGTCTCTTTGTTCCTGCATTGTGGATGTAATATGAAGCGTCTTGATGACCACGGTCATAATTTGTGAGTTCATCATTAAATTCAGACGGTTCGACTGACCAAGTGCATTGTTCAAGCATGAAATCTTACTTGCTATAAGTCATTAATGATTGATTGTTTACAAAAACAAAAAAACAACAACAATTATGATAATTCAATGTACAGTGTGCCACACATCTCTCTACTACTTTGTTTTACAGTATATATAACAAATTTTTAATCTCAGTTTCTTTTGTGTATGTAAATTGTAAACAACTAAAATGTGCTTGCCGACTTGAAACTGCATTCACTTTTCATTTTAACTTGCAACTCTGACATGTCTGACATGTTATATTCAACCAAGTGCCTTTTAAAGGAACATTACAGAATTGGTAAGAAAAAAACTTGTAAAATATACTTTTTGATCACAGATTTACATAAAACTTACACGGTCTAATGATGATGATAGTAGAAAACATCCCTTGGAATATTTCTGTCTGAAATGCCATATTTGATGAGAAATGAATAAACTAATTTTCCGATTGGAGTTTATCGCTCAGTGAGCGTTTTGTTCATTTGTTGAATCTAGATGATTTCATGCAAATGTGTACTCGGTTTTTCACTATTTTCTCGTGACCCAGATGGCCGATCGATCTCAAACTTCTACAGGTTTGTCACTTTATGTATATGGTGGGTTACATAAAGTGCTTACACTGCCAGCAACTGTTTTGTTAGCAAAAAAACAATTCTGTAATGTTCCTTTAAGAAAAATTTCATGATACAGGGAGGTCTGGACTTACACAGAGGCCATGAAGGCCACTGCCTCTTTTGCCCTGTTGGTCTTGGCCTTCGTGCCCCTTCAAAAGCTCCTTTTAACATTAGGACTTGTGGGAAAGTCCTTTGCAAAATTAAAAATTGGCCTTGCCCTATCGAAGATGAAATTCCAGGCCTGACGCACCATTTCTTTTAAACTGCTTACTCCCCCAACCCAGCTCTTCCCACTGTACCAATCTTCTACAAGTTTCATGTACACGTGTCTCTTTCTTCTCCTGTTTTTCCCCCTTTTTTTACTCTATAGTATTTTCTTCCTTTTATATTAATGGTACTACATAAGTATTGAATTGGTATAACTTATTTTTTTTCCTAATTTTATACTTTGTCAAACTGCAATCAACCTTTTTTAGTTGCTCAAATTCATATCAAATAAACCACATTATCCTTATTGTCTATCTAATATGAGTATTTGAACAATGACAAGAGAAGACAATTATAAATGCCAGTCATTTTACACCCACTGCAGTTTGGAATTTAAATATTTGTTTAGTGCAGTGCTTGAGTTGAGGCCAAAGCCACCATTAGGTGATAAATTTGTACTTGAGTTGTAGTAGCGTTGAGTAATTGTGAATGAGAATGACATTTGTCTTCTCTTGGTTTTTTTAATGTAAAATCCAAGTAACTTTTTTCGTTATAGTCGAGTGCAATGTCAAGTACATTAAGTTACTTGATTAATTATCGATTAAAAGTCAATATTGATGTTCATGTCAATGTTCCCAGCATTATTCAGCTCTGATAGGGCCCAATTTCATAAAGCTGTTTTGGGCAGAACAATTTGTTAAAAAATTACTTCAACAAAGAAGCAATTTTCCCGTTCAACTCAAAATTATTTAGAACTTAGCCTTTCAGTGTCCTTGACGTTTATTACTTTATATTTAAAATAAAAAGTCGCATTCCCTTAAGGTGATCCCTTCCTGCTGTATCCCAGGCTGTATTGTGAACTTGGGTGTGATCCCTGGCTACCCCCGAACAATGATATTGACAAAATAGGGAGACTGCCAACATAGAGGGCTAGATAGCTCAATTGGTAGAGCACCAGCACAGTAATCCTGAGGTTGCAGGTTCAAATCCTGCTCTCGTCCATTTGTCTTTTTTCAACCCAAAATTATTTGAAATCTATCCAGTCAGTTTCCCTTGTGGTTAATTACTTGAAAATTACTTCACTAAGAACAACAATGCCAGGGCACCACTTATAACAAGGTGAATGACTTTATACAATTGTTGCCTGCGGTGACATGGTCCATGGTGTTTTGTACACCCGAGGGAGCAAATGGCACCCGAGGCGAAAGCCGAGGGTGCCATTTGCCCCCGAGGGTGTACAAAACCCATGGACCATGTCACCGCAGGCAGCAATTGTTTTGTTATACCTCTGTCTTGAATTCTTAGTAATATTTCTCTCATCTAAAGGACTCCAATTCCCTCGAAACGATGATAATCTCGATCCTTTGCTGCACAGAAAGTTGTACGACGCGCGCGCGTGAGAGGAGAGTGGTACATGGATATTTGTTGCCAGCTCATGTGATCGTTCTGCGCCAATGAAAATACAGCATTCAAGACAGAGGTATAACAAGTCATTTTGGCTGCTAACAACATGTCCATGCTTGACAACATTTCTCTGGGCTAAGCCAATTGTTGCGCGTACTACATTGGTAGCTTCGTGAAGTTGTTCCCAGTAGTACATGCCACAATAAACAAAACAAACCGTATCAAAAGTCAACCAACTTTGTTGAGAACAGAGACCCCCCTCAACAACTACAACAGCAATAAAAGCGTCAAGGCCTCAAAGGGTTTCACAACAACCATTTCCTTATTTTGTGTTGCCGTACCTAACCACAGATGCAGATATACAGATATTGATCACAGAAATTCACAGGAAGTTGGAGGAACTAGAGTCCTGCCACTCAAGTTTTCAGGAAATGACCCAATGCTAACACTCTAAGCTTAAAGGTAGGGTCATAGATTAGTTTGTTGTCAACATTATTGCTGCTTTGTAGCAAAATTATAAAGAAAGATACAACAAAAGTCACGTGTGAAAGTTTCAGCTGAAAACAGTGTCTACTTGCTGAAAAAACAGCTAAAAAATTGTCATGGTATTTTTCACAAGATTAGGCCTATCGAATCCATCCATATTTAGCGAGGTGACAGCGGACACCAACCCTCAGAAATCTGAGAAACGATTCATGCATGAATCGTTTCTCAATTTCAATAGTTTTTGGTTGAAAAATTATCTGAACAATATTACACATACTTTAAAGGGACTCCTTTCTCAAAATAGTTTAACAGCTGTACAGCGCTTCTTACCAAGTTTGATCATTAATTTTTTGAGTATTTACCAATCTAAGACCCTACCTTTAAATACAGTAAAAAGGCAATATCACCCATTGCCTAGATTGTTACACGGCTAGTGCAGGTGCAAAATAAGATATTCTGCATTGTCATAACTCGGGAAGTGATGGATTTCTTTTAGCCTAAATTAAAGGTGAAGTTCTAGTGAAGTTAAAATTAAAAGGTTTGACTTTGAACCTCCCATGTCACTGTCAGTTTAAAATGCTAAATTGCTAAAAAACTTGTACTTGTACTAGCTCGTGTAAGAAAATACAATTACATCAAAGATAGAGCTTTTACAGTTAAGATGCCTAAAGATGATTTCACTAATATCATTACAGCTACATTTCCAGCAAAATGTATTGCTAGTTAGTACAATTTGATAATCGAAGGTAGCAAGAATAGAAAATATGATAACAATTAAGGATAAACTGATGATCTTTCAAAACTTAGGTGAGATAATCAAAACCTTTGATCCTTCCAATGGTCCTTGATCAGAGGGTTATGGCGAACCATGTGTCAAAATTTGGCTAATTTTGTTTAAATTGTTTTCAAGATTTTAAATATACCCAATTTGGAGCATGTAGAATGTAAAAAAAGAAATGAAAATTGCAAAATTTTAACACATGGTCTGTCAGAGCTCTAAGGTCCAAGGGATGTGATTAAGGTCCACGATTATCGCAGTTATCAAAACTTAGCGTCAAGTCATACGTACTTTGTGATGCTTTCTCATATGCTCTTCCGACTGTGATGAGGCTCCGTAATTCTGGATTAAATCCTTCGATCGTGTTCTGCGGAAAGAACAAAACTTACAGATTAACTCAGAATAGAACAACATTATCTGGCATTTTTTAGATTTCAATAGCGAAAACTGTATGGAATAAATATGTTTCAATTGTAATTCGTTATTTATATATGTTGATTGTCGATCCTAGTTTGCATCAACAAAACCGGTGAAATGGTACATTCTTTTAAAAAGGCAGTGGATATTCTACCAGCTACGATAAAATCATCCGAAGCGCTGTTTAGCCGGCAGAATGTATAGCGCCCTCTATGACCCGCACAAGAGTAGCCAACATCTATTCTTATGTATCGAATTACCGCATTTATCGTCCACATCCTGGTAGTGGTAGCAGTAGTACAGGACTAGGCTCCCGTTTATCAACCGACATGCTCCACATTCGAATGCCCGCTGAAGCTTTGTTTTCATCACCCAAATAAGATATTCTACTTTTAGTTTTGTTATTATTATTAATATAACAAATTTACTCAATGGATAGTATTACATTTTCTATTTCTAATTTGTGGCTCCCGATGAGTTATCTATTTTAAAAAGGGAAATAGAGACACCGGCAGTATAGCATTTGAAAAGACCCAGTAACTGGGACGCTCGTACTCCGTTTAAAAAAGTTTTGACATCCGTGGTCATACTAGCTACGACTGCAGATGCAAACACTTGTTTTAAAGGAGTACAGAGCCCCAGTCACTGAGTGGGTGTAGTATTTCTATTTGGATGATTTTAACACCGCCTGTGATGTGAAGTAGCCACTGCCTTCTTTATTCAATGCTCTTTCAGGATGGTCAATGGTTCTAGATTCCAAACCCCTTTTCTAGTAATTAAAGGAACATTATCATCATCATTAGACCGTGTAAGTTTGATGTAAATCTGTGATCAAAAAGTATATTTTACAAGTTTTTTTCTTACCAATTCTGTAATGTTCCTTTAAATTAAATGCTTTAATCCTGAAAACTAACTTTATAACCATCTAGGATTATCCATGGAGGTAGAATTACGTATATCATCTACCGACCTACAACAAGTCTAAATAAGGTACTGTACTACTACTAGTGCAAGGTGAGCCTGCCGACTATAAACAAAACTAAACGGCTGCTCAAACAGTAACTGCATAATATGCCACAACCCACAGCCTCAAAACCGGCGTTGAAAGAATCGCTGTTTTAATTAATCAAAATATTGAAAAACTTACCCGGTAGACATTTTCTGTCATGCGATGGAACTGGTCACCTGCAGACGCCGTCATCTCACTCAAAACTGCCGCTAAACCACCAGGTGAAAACAAGAGAAAGGACCCTATTCACTACTGACGGTCACACACAAGGCACTTCAAAATAGCCCCAATTGTGATCGTACAATGAATGTTACAACCAGTTGTACTGGTGATATGTGTTGTGCATAGAGGAAGCATGTGTACTGTGTACATGCGCATCCACCGCACCAGTCACTGACTGCACACTAGTCTTGGCTCAAGACTGTGTTTTTATGTTTGATACACGATCCGTCTCTTGCGCTGCACACGTGTGGTGAGTGGTTAGTATAGCGCCCTCGTACGAATCACATGGCTGAACATAAAATTACAGTGTTGAACTAAGACTAGCTTTAAACGCACGCTTTCATCGTTTATTTACAAAGAAGACTAAAAGGAAGTTACTCCATGCAAATATAGAGTGACGTCTTTTCGTGGTCTGGTTGCTGTATGATGCTGCGACAAGTGTCTGGCTTTTAGCTCAAACATAGGTAGCCTGGTGCACTGCATCATAATACTCGATTTGATATCGTAAACGGATGGGAAACTATACACAATTGGTTGAACCAAAATGGCGGCTAGCAGTGCTACTGCTGATAATCCTTTTTCTCATTCGAGGTCGAATGAAAACAAATCTGATGTGAAAAGAGATGAAGATGCTTACCGGAAGAAATATGTATCTCTGAAACACAAATGTGAAAGTATACAGCTGGTGAGTAAATTGCGTTCAATAAATCCCTGAGTGAGTGATCTTGGGAAGTTTACATTTGGTTGAACTGTTTTCGTGTGTGTGTGACGGGTTAACCGTTGTGATATGGGTTTGATTAGTAATGGTATTCACCATGTTCACGATAATTAACCAATGTCAATGGCTTATGTTTGTTAAACAAATTTTTTAGAAAAAAAGAAATGAAAACAAAAAAGGCATGGAAGATTGCTGTATCCGGCCGCCACTCTTTCAATTCGCTGTGACCAAAAACTAGCCACTAAAAAAACTATTAACTAGGCACAGTTTTAACACAGACAGTTCGGCCAAACTTCAAAAATTTGGGTCCAGAATTCCCCACCACTGTTGTTAATAATTAATAGTGTTACAGTGACTGTTGCAAAATATGCAATAACATTCTGTTGGTGCAGAATTAGTTAAGTAAGTCTACAAGTACAGTGGCTGCAAGGACCCCAATGGAAATAAGTTAAGTTATTGGCTTTTTGGGCTATCGATATGTGCTGTATTTCTTACTTGTGTTCTGTTTTGGTTAATCTTATTTCATTGTCTTTTCTCCTGTTGCTGTGTACATGTATGTATTTTTGGCATGTTCTTGCTGTTTTTTTTAATTTTTCGAATAAATTTCTATCTCTCTATCTATCTATCTGCACATGCTGTATGCAGCTGGTATTTTATTAAGTGCACATTTTTTAGATGGTTAATGTGATGTCTTTATTTTCTTGTTATATGAAGGAAAATGAAAAGTGTTTAAACAGACTGTATTATGTGAAGAAGGCAGTACGGAAGATGTCAAGGGAGAGAAGGTAAGACTGTGAGATTTATCTTCCAGTTTCTTCTACGCCATAATTACAATTAGAAACACATTCTTTTAAGTAGAAAAAAGTACCTTCATCCATCAATAAATTTTCAGTTAACGACATTAAGCGCCTTTAACCCTCTTGCTGTCTGACCATTCAATACCATCACTGTGGTTTTGAATGATAGATAAACTATGCCAGCCTGCAATATGATACCATGAGGGAATGCATGTACACAGTAACAGTTAGTTCTGTGCACAGTTGTACCACACAACCTTGGCAGTGAATGGTTTCAATATGGTTGGTCAACTCACTGATAAATGTTGCCAAGAGTCACTGACAGTAGGAGGGTTAAGGGCAAATAGTACTTAGATTTTTTTCAGAAAGTAATCTCAATAAAAAGTGTCCTTCAGTTTAATGCAAATAAATATTAACTGACAAATCTACCTTCATATAGGTGGAGTGTTGATTGATGGGGTTTGGCATAAGACTCAAAAGCTTATCTGTTCATGAGCATTTCTTATGTGTTTGATGTACAAAAACACATTTTTACAAAATTATTGCTAATTTAAAAACCCTAACCCCCATCAGAGCCAATTTCAAGCTCTGCTTACCAACATAATTCTGTGCTCACATCGTCCTTTAAAGTGCATTATAGTCTATTGTTCATGTCTTAAAGGCCCTGTACACTATTGGTAAGATCGAAAAACACAATGTTCACAGATTCACACATAACTTACATGATTTAAAGTAAGTAATGGTAGAAAGGGTTCCTTAAAGTATTTCTGCCTAAAATGCTATCGTTTCTGAGAAACGAGTAAAACAATAGTAATTATCGCGCGCGATAATTTGAAAAAACAGAAAACACATAAGATCTCTTTTCACTATTTTCTCGTGACCTCGATGACCAATTGAGCTGAAACTTTCACAGGTTTGTTTGTTCATGCATATGTTTAATCACACAAATGTGGACACTGATTTTGAGCTGTTACCAAAAGTGTACAATACCTTTAAGTGAAGAATGCTGTGGTAAGCAGTGCACCTACAAAATTGAACACAGTTGAAATGAGAAAGCTGCTATTAAATGCAACAGATGAATATGTTGCATTTTGCAGTGAGCTGGTTTACACCACCAGCCTTGGCACTGGGTGGTTACCCAGCTGCTAAATGCACCAATATGCACTGAAGTTTGCTGGGGACTTAACTGCACATGTCGGGGCTCCTGTAACCTGCTAAATGTAACACAAAGGAGGAGTGTATAAGGATTTGAGTTGACTGCTAAGTGTAGCCTAGTAAACAGCCTTTACTTTTTTTCTTTTTTTTCATTTATTACTTCTGGTTGTGAAGCCAAGGACTCTCAGAAAGCGAACTTAATCACTATACTAGCAAAGAACCCCATGGAGAGAAGAAAATGAAGAAAGTTTCATTAGGTGTGGGAGGAAAACCCCAGAGAAATATTCCAGGGAAAACCCACGCCATTAGGCAGGGACTGAAAAACCCAATCCACGTAGTGCCCCGTGTGATTTGAACCGGGGTCCCCAGAGGTGGAAGGCAAGGCAAGATACCACTACGCCAACCTGACTGCCAATGGGTAGTGGCGTAACCAGACATTTTAATGTGGGGGGGAGGGGTGGAAGTGGGGGCAAACATATAATGTAGGAGCTGTTTAATGTAATTTTGGGGCTTTTTAATGTATCAAACCATTCATTGTGCCTTTTTTCGGTCTCATTCGGGGGGGGGGGGGTGTCAAGAGTGGGTGGTCAAGGGTTCTGAGCAAGGAGGCTACCGTCGCCCATGGTTACAATACTACTGATGGGTACATTTTGTTACATTAGTGAGTATTTTAGTATATGATAATAATCATTTTACGTGCGTCTTATAGGTTTCTGACAACCAAACTGGACAAGTTTGGCGACAACTACAAGAATGCTACACTTACTCTGCCCATCGAGGTCTGTATACCCACATTTTGTAATAATGAAACAGTGTTTTCTGAAAGTTAATACTTGTCATAGATTTTAGTAAAGTTAGTCTTAACACGTTGACTGCCGGTCATATTCGTAGGGCGTTCCCATTTGCCAAGTGCGGTGCACATGCGTGCATAACAAATACTAAAGGTACTATACCCCCAAAAATTGAACACACACATTCTAAGGATGCCATGTCCTCACCACTGCCAGAAGCGTATGTGTTGCGTGCTCAGTGATGCCAGCGTGTTTAAATAACAATTCAAAGCCCTTTCATTGTCTACGAGTATACTCGTAGTGGCAGAATTCGTTACACCTGTAAGTACGGATATACTCGTAGGCGGCAGTCACCGTGTTAAAATGTTTCAGGGTTATTTATATTTGTTAATTTATAGTATGACGGGTAGGTGATGGGATTGTGCCTTTGATAATACAAGTGTGGAGTTTGGCACTCAGTCAGAGTATGTCATGAGAATGATATTTGGCTATAGGGCCATCGCAGAACAAATATTGGCAGAATAGCAAGCAATGGCAGCCATTTTGAAAATTCAGATAATTGCTTTTTATTCTACCTATATTTTTTCAAAGGACAAATTTGACGGTATGCTCATCATAGGCACAATATCCCTAAATACTTCTCTAATCTGCCCCAATAGGCCTATAAGTCAAAGTTTCTGAAACCTTTTTTTTTTTGACCTTTAAAAATATTGCAGGATGATTCCATGCTACAACTCCTGGGTATAAACAGCCCCATAGCACCGAGCTTCCCAGCGTCCCGTGGACTGGCTGGTCTCGTCACCAAATCGCAACGCAGCAAGTCATCCAGAGGACGCGCGGGACGCGTCGGCCGGGTCGGGCGGCCGAGACTGATCTCCGAGATGACGTCACATGACAACCGACCGTCGGGTAGAGGCGGCAAGAGGAAAAGGATGCCATCCCAAAACAAGCAGGATAAAGAAAAAGGTGACCGTCTCAATCAGCTTCGCCAAATGTTGATTCTTTGTCTTTAGATTTATGATTGGAAGGCATTGAGCGGAGACTACCTCAAATTTTAAACTGTTTTTTTTTTTTTTTTTTTTTTTTTTTTACTGAAAATGATGTTTCTCTTTCTGCAGACCCACTTGCCCCCAAGAAGCCAGCCAATGCCTTCTTGATGTTTTGTCAGACAGAGAGGCACACGATGCAAGGTGAATCATCTCTCAAGGACCCTGAAGGAGGTGACATGAGCCACCAAGAACTGACTCGCCAACTCGCCAAGAGGTGGAACTACCTGGAAGCCGCCGAAAAAGAGGTAGGCACATTCTGAAGAATATGAACGGTTGCGAAATAGCAGAACTCACTCCACGGCAGTGCAGTTAATTACGAGAAGTCCCCCCCGATCCACAAAGCTAAAGTAGTAGTCCAGGCCGATTTCCTACCTCCCGCCCAGGTAGTAGTAAATAAGCAGGACGGTTCTTTTCAGAACTGAGAAGTCTCCCGAATTCCGATAATCTACTCCGCGGTAGTAGAATAAATAGCAAGACAAGTTCTCTAAGAACAAATCTACACAGCAAAGTAGATATTTATACACATGGTGTTACCGCAAACCGAATATATATTGATACCTCACCATGCAATGCCTCAAAACCCAGAAAAACAGAGCTGCTCACATTTGAGTTCTTGGCCTTTCATGATGTACGTCATCGTATTATGGGGATCAGGTCGGCTCAGCGGTTTTCTTTCCAGCCTTTCACCTCTGTGGACCCTGGTTCGAATCCCACCTTAGACCAGAGCCTTACATGATGTGGATTGGTTTTTTTTCAGTCCCTACGTGATTGCGCGGGTTTTTCCCATTGGGGTTTTCCTCCCTCATCTAAACTACACATTCTTTTCTTTTTGTTTCCTATTCATCCTGTTTATTGGCGCTAATTGTGCTGTTAGGTTGTGTAATGAAATAAATAAATAAATATACAAATAAATAAACAAATAAACAACCAGCGAAGGTTTCAAAACAGTTCATATTGGATCTAGGAAGCACTCTATCACTGTCCTAGGGCAAGTAACAAATAGAGACAGTTCTTCAGTACATAATACAATTGTTTACTTATTTGTTTATTTCTGAAGTGGCTTCATGTGGCTTTTTCCTTCAAGAATTTGGCACATCCGATTCTTAATTTTGACTGATTGTTGGCTCTGAAGCAAGAGCTGGGGGAAAAGAATGCACTGTCTACTGTGCTCAATTTCATGTAGATGCTTAGCAGGGAAATGATGCTGAGAAATGTGTTCCTGCTAAGCAAGAATGAGTAGGGAACCAGTCACAAACTATAAACATTATGTGATTTGGCTAGTAACCCCGTTTCTGCTAAGCAAGATTTTGTTTTGCTAAGCATTTTATTTTTGCTTAACAGATTAATGGAATTTGGCCCTGAACTGGACATGTGGGATTGTCCGCTTATATTTCAGATTGACACTGTTGATACTGGATAGCCAAATCTGGAAGCACGCCTGCGCCCTTTTTCATTGTCTGCATCAATGTTTTGTGCCTCAAGCGGGTCAATTTGATTTAAAGAATCTTCAAAGAAAAACCTAACCTCATGCAAAATAATAAATACTTTTTTCATCACTTCTTCATCCAATCGCAGACTTATTACACGATGTATGAACGTGATAAAGATAGATACCACAAAGAAATGAAGGAGTACATCCAATCCAACAACCTGGAGCCGACCCAGGCGACGATCCCCACACCACAACCCCAAACAGACACAGTCACGGTCACCAAGACAGGATCCATCATGAACGGCCAGACTATTCCGAAAAAGGAGCCAGTTAGTATTAAAAGTGAACCCGTTTCAACGAGTAGCTATAGTTCATCGACTAGCGCACAGAAAACCTTGACAAACACTGTGACAAATTCTGTGACGAACAGAGTCAAGAAACCTGAGGTAGTCGTTCAAGTGAAGAAGGAAGTCAAGATGGATAATTTTTCTCCAAAGACAAAAACAATTCTTCAGCTAAAACCTGTCTTAGAAGGCGATGACCCGTATCATTTCGATGACGACTAAGAGTAGAAGAATAAATCGACTCATTCCAGATGAGAAAGGAAATCTCTCCAATAAATTACACACTAAAATTAATATGATACCACCAATGAACAAAACCTGGGTTGATCCCGTACCTCACGCTATAGACCTTTACCAAGGTGCGGCCATCTTGTTTCTCTTCCTTACAAATCAGTGTGACCAAACTGAGGCTGGAAGGAAAAATAGTCTGGCACTCTCTGGTGAAATGAGAATCGGACCTATTTTTGCCATATGGTATTCATGGAACCCGACACAGATTGTAGCCAAGTGATAAAGGTCTATTAAGGTAAAGATAAGCAACATTATACAAAAGATAATAACAAAAAAAAACCTTGCCAAAGATTGGGTATATTTTACTTTCAGGGGTACAGTGACTGAAAGTTCTTGTGACTGATGTCACTGAAAAAAGTTTAGAAGGAAGTGACCCTTGTTGGTATTGGTTGTAAACCTGTGGCTTTTTTCCAAACCTCGCTTTAGGCTCCGTCTCGGGCTCCGTTTGATGTTGGAAACACCGACCGAACAAAATGTACACCGCTCCAAAATTATTGATGACGGAGCCCAAGCCAAGGTTTGGGAAAAAAGGCCCTTGGTCCGATTTCACAAAGAGCTGAGATTGATCTTAACTGTGCGTCGATCTTAATTGCTAAGCAAAATGCGATGTCACAAAACATCACTGTAGTATTATTGTACAATTCATCTTAAGATGAATCCCAGTGCTTTGTGAAATCAACTCCTGGAGTTTGCAGGTTCCAATTTCCTTTTAATTCAGTAACTATTAGTAGTTAACTTGCGGGTGCAAGCATGTATAAGCCTCCTTTGGGAGGAGTGTTGGCTCTTGAAGGAGCCGCTGTTATGGTCTTGACGTTTAAAAAATGTATACTCTGTTCGTCTTCAAGTCAATTTTTGTTTATTTTGCCCAGTCAGTGTCCTGTTTATCCAAATTAAATGACACTCTTTTTGCTGAAGCACGGCTGGGCCCTTCTGCTGTAAAGAAAGAATTGGTCGTTAAGGAGCCAAAACGGTACGACTTTCAATTTAAGTGAATTGAGTAATTTACACAAACCATTATTTACAATACTCATAATCTAATTTTTAATACCTTGATACATAGTGTTGTCACCAAGTGCCTTTTATTAACATTCCGAAAGGTGTGAAATTAATACTGCTTATCTGTGAATACATCTGGAATATTTTGTCTAATAAATATTGAATTATTGAATTCTCAAAACAGCCGTTTGTGTAACCTTTTCTGAATCCTCCCCCCCTCCATCAGTCTTCAACTTCTGGTTGGATAATTTGTTTTGAACTATCAGAGGGAAACATTTTTTGATGAATGCATTCCTTTGATCATTTTGAAGCGAGTACCAAGGTGTCTGCAAGACATCGTGAAATATTTCAACCCAACAAGGTAGAAAAGTGGAATTGTTTTGTTAAAACACCATGTCCCCCCCCACACACATTTCATTTTTTGCATCCCTGTGGAAACATCATTTGTTCTTTCCTTTGTCCCTGTAGTTAAGGACCCTCCCATAGACTTTGTACACAAAATTCCATGTGGAGCAACCCAGTCTTTAAAATTTCCCTATGGAGACTCTGTTATCCCTTTTTCTGTTTTGTTCTCGGTCTCCATAAGGTAGTGAAAATGAAATCCCCCCTCCGTGGCCCCAACGAGTCGTCATGCACATCGGTAGCCGGTCATAGCCACTCTGGTCAACCCATGAGCGATTGCCAGGGACCATCAACGGGCTCGATGAGGGTTCGTCTAATGCAGTAGACGATGGGCAAACGAAATAATTTTGTTTTTAAAAACAGAACTTAAGACACTGATTGGGGAATTTACATCTTCAAAGTTGAAAATTAGGCTACATAAAAAAATGCATTATTCCCGTACACTAGAAACATTATTAGGTAGGATGTGAAAGTGTTATTAGTCAACTTTTTCCAAAGAAATTTATACAACCTCGAAATTTGCAATGTACGCTAATCAGCCAGGTCAAGTTCCTTTAGTTATAAATGATTTTGTAAATATTGTTTTTCGTCATTCTAAACACACTTGGGGAAACCGTTCCTGTATCTCTGGATCATCTCTCTGGAAATGACTTCCACTGAACCTCACACAAGCAGACGCTCTCTCCAGCTTAAAAAGTTCGCTCGTCCCCAGCGCCTTGCCTTAAAAACCAAAGGCGCTGGGATGGGCAAACGTATCAAGCACGCTCATTGACAAGCATGCTCAGTCCCATCATGCATCACACTCGCACTGCAAGCACTGCACGTATGACGATGACGTACTTCCTGAACAAGAATCTGGGCAAGCTGATTAGCCCATCCCAGCGGTCCTGGATAGGCCGCTGGGGCTGAGCGAACTTCAAAAGTTATAAACTTGAAAACACTTGTTTTAATCGAGGCTGTAATTACTGCCATTGGCAGAGTTTATTTTTTCAGTTTTGACAGACATAGCGCATTACAATTGTCCACTATTATTGATAATAACAATTATTATTAATAATATTACTACTGTTATTATTAATATAACATATAGGAACACACACATTTTCAATTATAATTTCATGGTTCCTTATCGAAACCTTGGAAGATTGAAGAATTGTTAACAGATATTGATCGTTTCCTGGCCAAGTCACCTGGAGATTCTTTTTGTAAAATCCTGATTTGTAAAAGAAAAAGAAAAATACGACTCATTTCTGAAAAAAAAAATAACAAACAAAGTTTGATGATTTTTCAAATGTTTTAATTCTAGACCCTCTTTACAGAAGTAAGGAAAATTACACAACACCAAAAAGAAAATATAAAAAAATTGTATTGCATAATTTTATAAGCTATTTCTTCATTCTTTAGAAAATACTTTATCATTTTATTAATTTGTTCACCTCGGTGACAGATTCTAAATCTTTATAAATTTTATTTATGTATATATACATTAAAATTCTCAAAGCCACACTTCTCCATTAAAAGGTTCCTTTTTGAATATTGCAGATTAAATTAAAAAGTCTTTAACATTTTTTTTTACTGGAGGCCACTTGGCATTCCAGGGCCCAATTTCATAGAGCTGTTTAAGCACAAAATATTGCTTAATAATTGTCTGCTAAGCAGAAATGAGCAGGATACCAGTCACAAATTGTACATGTGACATGGTGGTTTGGCTGGTAACCTTATTCTGGTAAGCATAATTTTGTTATGCTTAGCTACTTTTTGTGCTTAAGCAACTCTATGAAATTGGGCCCTGGCTAGAGGAGACAAACACAAACACAACAAGATGACAATCGAGATAAAAGTCTAGGGTTTGTGCAAGAACTCACGACCTCACAATCACTTGGTGGTGTAAGAACTGAGGCTACTTACTAGAGTGGTGTATCGCAAACTAAACTGAAACCGACTTTTGGCGCTCGATATGGGGCATGGTTGTACACCCCCCCTCCCTCTATTGTGTCTTCATTGTGTGCTTGGAATCTCAGGAATTCTTTAACATGTTGACTGCTGGTCATAAATTTGAAGGGGCGTTCCCATTTGCCAAGCATCCCAGTGTGGTGCGCATGCGTGCATACCAAATAGGTACTTTTTTTTTTTTCAACATGTTGTAGCATACAAATTTTAACGATGTGTGCTCACATCTGCCAGAAGCGTATACGTTGCGTTCTCAGTGATGCCAGTGTATTCAATTCACTATACAAAAGCCTTTCATTCTCTACGAGTATACTCGTAGTAGCAGAATCCGTTACACCTGTTACCAGGAATATACTCGTAGGCGGCAGTCAGCGTGTTAAAGGATTTAAGGGGAGGGGGAGGTACTTCTGTACAAGAGGACAATAGTGTGGTAAAGTATGGGAACATTACGGGGGGGGGGGGTATCCTCTGCCACCATATCATGCATGGTATAGATGCCGATTTTCAACCATGCAAAGCTTACAATCTTACAAAACCATACTCATTCAAGGGTTTCAAAAGATATGTCAGTAGCAAGTAGATGAACAGAAGTTGGCAGCACCTTGAAACATGATGTGAGAGATCATTAGGCTCTGCCATTGTTTTTCACTGTATTCAGCTTACCATGGCAGATTGTCGGCCAGGCATATACGGCCAAGGTTCGGGCCAATTCACGGCAGGACATTCCATAACTTTTCAAAAGACAAATCCCAGTGCATTTTGTGCACAATGTTTTTCACTGTATTCAGCTTACCATGGCAGATTGTCGGCCAGGCATATACGGCCAAGGTTCGGGCCAATTCACGGCAGGACATTCCATAACTTTTCAAAGACAAATCCCAGTGCATTTTATGAGAACATTTGTTGTCTTTACTTTATTAAGTCAGGGTTTTATTGTGACAACGATATTCTCAACAACAAAAACTTACTTTGGAGGCTCCGAAAAGTTCAGAGAAATAATACTGTCCAGAGGCACGCAATATTCTTTTTTTTAAAATACGGACGTGACAGTGAGGTGGTTAAGAAGGGCTGCTGTACACTGTATCTTTTCCGGTTTATTTTGAGCATTTCCCGCTATGATTGCAAAAAAAGTAGCCAGAACAGAAGCCACCAGTAGTAGTGGGTCAACTCGCCGGCTACCGATTTATTTTGAAGCCCCTGTCAGTGATTGTGGGATTTCGGTGTACTGCAAACCAAAACCAACAGGAACCTCAGGCCCGTTATTCCATCTTTGCAAGGACAAGGCCACTTTCATTTTGCAAAAGGGCACTTCCATTGGCAAAGACCAGATTAACAGAGGCCACAGCCTCCATGTAATTCCAAGCCTGGAACCTTCTCAATCATTCAAAAGACCGTGGGCAGTACGCATTTGTTCTGAATGAGGGAAATGTCCGATATGGATCAGATTTTGGGCTTGAAGTTGTTCTTATCCTCTCTAAGCTTTGCCATGGTGCTGATAGCATCTGATGTTCCAGTATACTTCTGAATGGAGCTCTCTCTGCAATGAAGAAACATTAAAAAGAAATTCTTATCATGATTTCAAAGTTTTTTTAATGAGATATCACCTTACTCACAAGGTCGAATGGCCACTTCAAGGTGAGGGCTACACTTAACTGATTTAGGCTGTTGACCCAAATCAACTGACACCAGGGGCACGTTGCCACCTACTCCTGGGGCTGAAACAGGGTTACCCCCTTCACAGTCCGTAAGGATGTAGGCATGGGTATCATCCACTAGAAGCCTAGCTGGTTGAGCAGAAAGCACTACCTTCCCAACTTTTTTACGAAGCAATTATGGTTAAGTGCCTTGCTCAAGGGCACAAGGGTCATGACCGGGATTCGAACCCACACTCTGCTGCTGAGAACACCAGAGTGTGGGTCCGGTGAACTAAACCACTCGGCCACGACACGCCACACCATCAACCTTGGTTACTTCTGTGTGATACAAAGGTTGTATCCTTTTCCAGTCAAAATTCTCCCTGTCATCATTTTCAAGGCCATGGACTTCACAGTGATTTCTTGTTTATTGTGCGACTTATCGGAAAGGGTGGGGTTAAAGTTAAGTGTTTTCCCCCAGTAACTGTCCAAGACCGAATTAAAAAAAAAATCTAAGCAAGGTGTTTGGAATTAAGGCAACTGGCCTCACCTTTTAACCCTCTGCCAATGGGGATTTGAACCTTCCCTCTCTGTCTCCATTATTTGTCCCAGCTATTTCTATCTCTCGGCTTTTATTGTTTTTGTTAGTCCTCTTTTTACAGCTTTTGATAAATGTTTGGAATGTGATTTGTTAAATGTAATCTAGCCACAATTCAGCTGTTGGCTGCAACGGTTGTATATTAATAAGCCATCTCAAATCCAATCCAATCCAATCAAATATTGAAAATGGTGATCCCCCGATTTGAACAGCACGTCATACAGGCGGTGGCTTGAGAAACCAAGCAGTAGAAGGATCAGAGGCTGCCAGAGGCTCTTCAAGAGGTCCACTGCCGCTCACCCCACCCACCTCACCTCACCACCCTACTCATCCCAATCCATAATGGACCCTCTCTGTCAACCCCTCCCCCACCCCCTTGACATAGAGTCAGAACTACGGTGCAGGGTCATAATTATAATAATAATAATACAAATAATAATACTAATAATAAAAAGGCATTTATATGTACAAATAGCAACCAAGTAATTAAACACAGTAGCAAACTAAACTAGAAGTTAAACAATAAAAATAATAATACTGGGTCCTTCTACAGCACTTTATCACAGCACTTTATCAAGCCAAAACAAAGCATTGAAAAAGATAAGTTATTAAGTACAAGTAGTATTGCACAACAGAATAACTTAACGATTGTTCAAATTCTTGAAGTACTAAAACACCTGCAAACCATAACAAAACACAAACACCAGGTGAAAAATATAACTGGGTACCAGCGCTTGTCAGTTACTGGTTTGGCAGGAGATTCTTTCCCCCCTGGAGATTCTGTACCCCTGTATGGCAAACTGTGCACAAACAACGTTCTGATAGCGTCCTCTTTTGAATCAACCTCCTTCAGCCCAAGCTAATTTCCCATATGGGGGACAGAATCTCTGGGGAACAGATTTCCCTATGATACTGGCTCTCTATCCCCAAGTATTTTGAGCCAACCTGTAAAGGAGGAGCAGATGTCATGCACTCTTTCCAGGATTAAAAATAGAACACTGTACCCAGTCTTTATGGTCACAAAACCACAGCGTGGCAGCACATCCCTTGTGATTGGTGTAGCGTTTTTCTTCAAAACAAAATGCTCAACAAATTGTAAGGGATTAAAAATAATGTATTACAAATTGTAAGGGATTAAAAATAAATGTATTACAAATTGTAAGGGATTAAAAATAATGTATTACAAATTGTAAGGGATTAAAAATAATGTATTACAAATTGTAAGGGATTGAAAACGATGTATTACAAATTGTAAGGGATTGAAAACGATGTGTTACAAACTGAAGGATTAAAAATAATATAATACAAATTGTAGGGGATTAAGATAAGACAGTTCTTCCACCAACAAAAGGGATGTCAATCATTCTCCCTGAAAGTGTCTGAGGCTAACATCTTTTAAAAAAAAAACAGAAAGTAACCCAATGCTTTTGTGTGGGGGTGTGCTCACCAATGTCACGCAAAAGTACTATTTCCATTGTTACAAACTGTTACAAAGCAGGGAAACAACTTTCTACAGGCAAGCTGAAAAAGGAAAGGTCAAATTTTTGTTACTGTGGTGTCATAGGAAAACTATAAATAAATAATAGTAAACTTGCGGGTACAACCATGTGTAAATCTCTTTTGTTTGAGTGTTGGCTCTGAGAAGAGCCGGTTTGGTCTTGACGTTTCGAACAGTATACTCTGCTCGTCTTCAAGAGACTGTTTGAAACGTTGAGACCAAACCGGCTCTTCTCAGAGCCAACACTCAAACAAAAGAGATTTACACAAGGTTGTACCCGCAAGTTTACTATTATTTATTTATAGTTTTCCTATTTGTCCACATCATGCAAAGCTTCAAACAATATTTACTGTGGTGTCGTTTAAACATTCGTTGTCGTTTTTTTCTTGTTCTTTTTTTTCTCAGTTTAATTGTTAAATGTTCCCATCGTACTTTAACTTCAATTAATAGTTTAAATCCAACTCTTACCCGACTCTCATGAATGGATTGATTTTCTTCTCATCTCCAATGGTTGATGGAACCGTTGGGATCTTCTTAGCTCTCTGCGCCTGAATCATGAAAAATCAAATTTACTTTAAAAAACTAAACAAGGGGAAAGACAGACAAAAATGCAATTATATCATGAACCCAGTGTGAAGTTTGGCCGCCCTGCCCTTTTGGCGTCTTCGAACAATTTCCTTGAATTGTATTTATATTTATATTTATTTCATTTCTCGGGTAGATAAAAAGTAAAATAATGCACATTAATTGGGTAAAAAAACATTCAAAGATACAGCAATGAGCAATTAAAATACAGAGGAAGGAAAAATAATTTCTTGGGTAGATAAAAAGTACAATAATGCACATTAATTAGGTAAAAACATTCAAAGATACAGCAATGAGCAATTAAAATACAGAGGAAGGAAAAAGAAACAGCTGGAGCCCGAAGGATTGCCTAAAAGAAACACAGTTCCTGTCTAGAGGCTCTCCTCTCCAGCTGGTCCAAAACAGCACAACAATCAATTGAAAATATAACAAATTATATAAACACATAAATATACAAACAGCAATAAAAAATATATTACAAATACGCATAAAAAATACACATACAAGGGCATACAAGAATGGTTAAAACATAGAAGAAAAATCCCCAGGTAGTTTCAAAACTGAACAAAGTATAAAATTAATATAATAATAATAATAATATTCGTTTTGTATATAGCCCTTTACACACCCGAAGGGCGTCTCAAAGCGCTTCACACTTATTACCCCTGGTCACTGGGCCATTTCATTCCTCAAACCATCTCAGCTCCCTGGGGAGTATACAGCCTGTGCAACAAATATGTGCTACTAAGCTAAATCAATCACAAGAACCATCTCTGCCCTCACAGGTACCCATTTTACCCCTGGGTGGAGAGAAGCAATTATAGTCAAGTGTCTTGCTCAGGGACACAAGTGTCACGACCGGGACTCGAACCCACACTCTGCTAAACACAAACACCAGAGCTTGATTTATATATATCCTACTCAGTTTAGAGCACATGGCCAATATTGGCGACTGTCAAAGACCAGTATCCACGCTTCGAAAGACCCAACATATACATGAAACAACAAACAAACAAACATGTAGGATTTGAAGCTTTGCATGGTGGGAGTATAACTAAGAGAGGTTTGCGGTAACACCATGTTAGTTAGAAACAAACACGTGAAAGTTTAAGCTCAAAATGGTCATTGCATTGGAGTCACACAAAAATAGTGAACAAAAGACAACACTGTTCTTGATGTTTTCAAGCATTGGATTTCGGATTCGCAAGATCAAAACTAATTGCTTTATTCATTTCTCAAACACAATTTCAAGCAAAACTATTTCAAGGGAAGTTTTGCACCATGACCATTTTTATACCATGTAAGTTATGTGCAAATCTGTGAATATTTACGCTCAATCTTATAAAGGTTTATGCACACCCTTTCTGTTCTGATTATTTGAATGAAAGTGATTCCTTACCTGTGCCCATTCCATCTTCTTGCGTAAATCAGTGTTTTGTGGTTCTACAAGCAGCGCATACCTCAGACTGCTGACTGTATACTCATGGCCACAGTAGACATTCTACAATCAAATAGTTACAATGAGATTTGTTTTATAATGTATACCATTATAATATAAAGATAATAATAATAACTTGGGAGGCTAATCATCCTCACTTGCAGCTGAGAAGCTTACCGGGAATTGCGAAGAACGTGGCAACAATGTATTTGAGCCGCAGGCACGCAAGGGTGCCTTTGGCAGCAAGCCACCTCACCCATGGAGCACAGCCAGAGATCAAAAGTGTTTGTTTTTTCCTTCAGGAAGGAAAAACCGCAGGGCCCGGAGAAGGAACTTGTGGCACGGGAGAGAACCCATAACTCTACTCACATATTGCCTTGGCCATGAATCGGACCAGGGCCACAATGATGAGAGGCAAGCACTTTATGCACTAGCCAGCCGTACCAACCCCCCCCCCCCAAAAAAAAAAAAGGTTGAAACATACAGAACACCTTGTGCTTCCTTTTTCGCCACCTAGAGGTAAAACATTGATGAGAAAAAGGAAACACACAGCTATGTATACATGGGACACAAGATAGCAAAAAAAGAAAGAATTTCTTTTGACGGTGAAATAGTGCCCTCTTTCCCCCCTACCCCCCACCTCTGTTTTCAGAAATCGTATTGTTCCGATTTTTTAAGGGTTTAAAAACATAAAGACTTGACAATCCCGATTAACAAGAACAGAGCTCTTTAACGGTACAATGTATAACACAATAAGGCTGCATTCGAATTGACGGCTACAGCTATGGCTACGACTATTGCTAAGGGTGTTGCTAAAGGTCCTCCCATACTTCAACGCATGACGACGGGGCGATTCAGCCATAGCCGTAGCCGCAACTTCGGCCGCGGCCTGATTTGTATCTTACTGTTTCGGGGGGAAGTTGTCCCAGCTCCTCAATCAGTGCATGGTACATCTGATCCGCCGTCCCTTCAAAGAACTTCCCACAGGCTCCTATGAAGAGGGTATCCCCTGTAGGCAAACAGCAATAAGCATCAAGACCACAGCCATTCTTCTTACATTAGCCCTCCTACTCTCAGTGACTCTTGGCAACATTTTCCAGTGAGTTGACCAACCATTTGAAACCATTCGACTGCCAAGGTTGTGTACGGTGGCACAACTGTGCACAGAGCTAACTGTGTACTGTGTACATGCATTCCCTCATGGTATCATATTTCAGGCTGGCATAGTTTATCTATCATTCAAAACCACAGTGAATGGTATTGAATGGTCAGACAGCAAGAGGGTTAGTGAAAGGAAATTCAATTCACACAGTGTACACATTATCAAGTAGGATTGAAAACTTGGCATGGTGGAGACACAATCTAAGTAAAGTTTTGCGGTAACACCATGTTCATGAACCTCTCTGAAAGGGTGTGTACAACATTGATAATTGCCAAAGACCTGTATCCACACTTGATGTGACCCAACATATACATGATATTGGCGTGTCATGGCCGAGCGGATAAGAGCACCGGACTCAAGCCCTGGTGTTTCTGTTCAGCAGAGTGTGGGTTCGAGTCCCGGTCGTGACACTGGTGTCCTTCAGCAAGACACTTAACCATTATTGCTGCGTCCTTCGGATGGGACGTAAAGCCGTTGGTCCCGTGTGTTGTGTAATGCACATAAAAGAACCCAGTGCACTTATCGAAAAGAGAAGGGGTTCGCCCCGATGTTCCTGGTTTGATTGGCAGCATATTGCGCCACAGCACCTTGTAAACATTACATTGTGCTATGTAAAGGAATAGGTCTTATACTTCAAAAACATAGCTCCAGATATACTTGCAGGAAAATACTTCACTTTGCTAAGCGCCTCGGAAAAGGCAACTAGAATGATGGCGCTCTACAAATGCCTGATGATTAATGACAAACCTGTGAAAGTCTAAGCTCAATCGGTCTTCGGAGTCATGAAAAAAACACTGAAAAAAAAACCCATAATATGTCTTAACTTTTTTTCAAACATCGGATTTTATCCTGCAGGATAAAGACTATTGTTTTACTCATTTCTTATAAACTATGGCATTTCAAGCAAAACTATTTAAAGGGAAGTTTTCCACCATGACCATCTTTGTACCATGTCAGTTATGTGCAAATCTGTGAACATTTGTATTTTCAATCTTACCAATGTTGTACAAACCCTTTACGAGTTGTGGTGGTTCTGAAAAGAGCTGTTGTTGCGATCAGTATGCTCTGATGGTCTTCATGAGAAAGCTCAAGACCATCAGAGCATACTGACCGAAACTGACCAAAAGGGACCACTGGCTTTACCTGTGAAGACAGTTGGATCGCCGCCATCAGCCCCCGTCACAAAATAACAAATGTGACCAGTAGTATGGCACGGTGTGAACATACAGCGTACATTAAGAGAGCCGATCTGAAATTGACAACCAAACAGCAAGAGGAAAAATCTATCATTATTATGTCTGGTAATGAAACCAAGGATGCCTCATAAAGTGAACTTAACCACTGTAGCTCGCAAGCTCATATGAACCAGAAACACAGGGGGAAAAACAAATTATAACAATATTAGCCATAATGATACAGAAAAGGGTTGATAATGTCTTTAAAAAAAACAAGAAAAGTTGCGTTTGTTAAAAACAAATGCCCCGCAAGCCAGTCTGTTTCTTGACATTTGACCCAAGTGGTCTAAAAATAGGAGACTTCTGTATCATTTGAGTCCTCCTTGAGTTATAATTTGCATGCACGCACACACACGTACACACAACCCACACACACACAGACAACCCATATAACACCCATCCACAAACACACACACACAGACGGAAGGACATGTCAGAAATAGTATGCCCCCTTCGGTGGCTTTCACCAACCGCGGGGCATAATTAATTAATTAATGACTTAAAAATGCTTACAGTCAACTTGTCGCCGTGTTTCACTTTCTTATTTAGCGCTCCTATCCTATCATCTCCGCCACACACTGTCAGCCCTTTGACCATCTTAACTAGATCCTCATTGCCTCCTGCATGATCCCTGAGGAAAACAGAGAAGAGGGAGGAAAAGGGGCAAGTCATCTTTGATGTCCTTCCTCAGGAGTGGGTTAAGAGTTTACTTGAGTTGTCTAATTGCATTACATACAAAACACATGTATAAAGGATAATAATGGTTTTTATATAACTTGCATATCACCAGGAGGTCACTGAGAAAAGAAGACAATCAATGAAGAAAGAGAGAGACCAGAGTTAGCCTTCAAGTCTCCCTTAGTCTTTCTTGCACTTTCTTGTCTCACAACCACCATCACCTACCCACAGAGGGAGCTAGCGGGTGTGATATTTTTCTGATGGGTGGTTAGTGGACCAACTCAGGTTAGTGTACATAAATGAATAGGGCCAGCAGGCGGTTTGTCGATTTAGTCGGGTTCGTGCGTACAGTGGCTGTAGGTGGATCGGTCCAGGAAAAAGGTCTTGCACCAAGACTGTCTCCTCCATCAATCAAAACCCAGAACCCGAGGTGGAGACTGACAATTGAAAGCAAGCAGGAGCCTAGCCCTGGGGGCCTTACACTTTCGTATTATACATGTACTATTCTCTGTATCTGTGTTCAGAGGAAGAGTCCTATATAGGGCTGGCAGGAGCCCAAAAGACCAATCATGAAAACTATGATGAAACAAATGTGTTTTAACCATAGAGTTATATATAAGAACTAGAGGGCGCACTGGCAATACTGCGTGCACAAACGCTCCGGGACCGCAAGGAGACACAAGCGCCATTTAATAGAGGGCAAAATTGAGTACGAAGTATACGATGTGCATATGGTAAATGCACGCATCACGCGCTCGGTGTTCATGTTGTTGTTTTGCGTACAGTAAAGTAGTGGTAGTGGTACTTAAAACATGGCCGCACCACCCGCGCGCAAGTCACGTAACTTGGCTAGTGCGCCCTCTAGTTCTTATATATAACTCTATGGTTTTAACCAGTATTCTGGATTGGGCAGTAGTTTTAACCAGTTTAATCATGTGTAGGGAAGTCATTCCAGAGCTTCACAGTTTGAGAAGAGCGAAAAAACCAAATGATGTAGTGGCAACTACTGGCAGAGACAATACACTTGGCTATGATTTCATACCAATGATGGTGAGTTGTCAGCACCGTCTTTAATTTGACGTTCTTCTTCTTTCACAGCATCAACTACCTGTTACAAAATACAAATTCAAAAAAATTAAGTCAAAATTTGTCATCAACCCCCAACTCCGTCGTGAGTGATTTGCAAGGATCCTTCCTCACTCTCCAACACCATGGTAACTCAACACCTAAACTGTTGCATTCCGAGTCTGAACAAAATAATAACAACTACTTTTTATACAGGACTTTATCTAAGGGTTTCTCAAAGTGTTTATTTTTTTAAGACAGGTTTTTGTAGTTTTATTTAGAAATTGTCAAGTAATAAACCACAAGGGAAACTGACTGGGTAAATTTCAATTAGTATGGGGTTGAACAAAGAAAAATTGACTAGAGCGGGATTTGAACCAACGACCTCCGGCTTCTGACTGGCACCCCCGAACAAAGATATTGACAAAATAGGGAGACCGCCAATATAGGGCTAGATAGCTCAGTTGGTAGAGCGCCGGTACGTTAATCCGGAGGTCGTTGGTTCAAATCCCGCTCTAGTCAATTTTTCTTTGTTCAACCCCATACTTATTTAGAAATGATGAGACCCATTTATTTTGCACCTTATAAGGGTTTACAAGATGCTGCGGCGCACTCAGCAGCCACTGCCAGAAACACCAGGGCAACCCCATTCTCTCAGCGATTAGTGCAACTGCATGGGATCTCTCACGTGCATTACACAACACATGGGGCCTATGGCTTTACGTCCCAAGTAGAGAATGATCAGTTCATTTGCGCAGTCGGCCTTTTAAACAGAATCTAAACAAATCATGCAGTTGGCTTTTGAAGGGTTAGGCAAATTGTGTTTTAAAAGTAAAACTCAGACCAAGTAGGATGTTTTCAAAACAGTCCCCCCACAATTTGATCTTGAGTACAAAATTGTATTAGGCCTATTTATTTGTTTGTGTATCGGACCGCAATTTGCGCGTATTGGACCGCAATTTGCATGTATCGGACTGCAATTTGCGCGTATCGAACCGCAATTCGTGCGTATCAGCCTGACACACTAGCTTGTGCATGGGGAGAACCCTGCTACCCTTTTCCTCTCCCCCACCCTTCCTTCATCACCGAGCGTCTTGCTACTCACTTTCTCAGGATTGGCTGGATCAACGATGGCTGCTTCTTTTGTCTTCTCATCGATGATGAGGTACATGTAGTTGTCCTGCAGCGCAGACAGTATCTTCACCTTCATGTCTATCTGAGGAACATCCACAGTCACCGAGTGATTGGAACGGATGCAGCTGGTTGCCTTGTTAACCAACGAGGGTCGAGATGCTTTGAGTAAAGATGGAGTTTGGTAGCAAAGCGGACGACCTATGAGAGACCACAACATTGCTACTACAATCCTGATATAACACCCTCTGAATGTGGACAGTAAGGTTAGGGTCTTTGCAATAATATTATTAGATGATACACACATTGCACTACATGTAACCTTTTGGAAAATTCCTTGGTTATGAATATAACCAAAAATATGTTGATGATGAAAAGGTTCTTATTTTGTCTTAAATTAGTCAAGTCTCACAAGATTACATGTCGCATTTAATCATTACCCCTCAGCCAATAGGCCAAAGGGTATCTGAAGGAATATTGTCATCGCCTTTGTCCGTCTATCCGTCAGTGCATCCAGACATTGGGCTTTCGTTTCTGGAACTAAACGTGATTTAGAAGTGACACTTGGACTTGTAACTTGGGTGGGGGTTTGAGGGTTAAAAGATCAAAGGTCAAGGTCATGGTGGTTAATTTATTTATGTAGCTAAATGGTTTCTGGACCGTAACCCCAGTTAAAAGTGACATTTGGACTTGTAAATTGGATGGGTGGTTTCCCTTGGGGAAAGAAAAGTCAGGATCATTTTGGGGGTAAAAATATCGCGAAGGTCTAGGTCAAAGTGGTGAGTTAAAGTCAACATATCAAAAGTCAAGGTGAGTGCTTGGGTGTAAGAAAATGGTTTGGTGATATTTGGTTAGCTAGACTGTATTAGGGGTTAGGGGTTTCAACAGCTGATCGCTGTTATTTTTATGGAGTTCATGAATATTGCAGATTAGCTGCAAGTTGTTCGCCTCAACACGACAGGCAACTTACTTTTTGTGTAAGTAAAAAATTAATATTATAAGCACCTTCGCTGTAATTTGCGTACAATCTTAAAAATAATTGCCACATGTTTTTAGGCCTTTTTACTTTTTTAGAATGGTTCACACTTGGGCCTTGGCCCCACTGACTGTCAGAGTGTCAGACCATGCCGGAGGTAGATTTAGACTGTTCTAATTGTGGGGCTATTTTTCATAGTTAATAATTTACAATTGCTCAATCATAATAAGCTGATGAATGATGGATGGCTGCTAATAATTCACGAGCTTCCTTAACTATTTCAAGAAGAACTTTCTGATTGAATGACTTGAAATAGGGGTGATTGCTTGCGTCGTCTACTCTTCTGTTGAACTTAACACTGGAGTGGGCGTACAGAGCACATGCAATACAATTACAAGTTAAGAAACATGACTAACGTCAGCTAGAACTTTTTTTATGGCAACAACATGCTGTGGTGGGTAGGTAAAGTTAAACCACCAGTGACGAGACCAAAAAGATTCAGCACCACCAGTTACAACCTCGACATTCATTACCTGCAGCTGGACCTCGGAGGAAGTGCAATCTGGAAGAAAATACCTGCAAACAGCGAGACAGTCTGCTCAAGTCTTTCGCAGTTGCCACCCATATATTCATATCGCTATGTGTGCGTACGGAATTAAGTGTGTATTAACTAGACTAGACTGTAATCCTAGTTTCTTATGGATAGAGGGCGCCCTCATCGAAGCATAGAAATTCGTTTTTAAGTGACTGAATTGATGGAAAGTTTAGGCCAATTCAAACAAAATACCAGATTACCAGTTTATCGCACGGTGGTTAAAAGGTGTTTTCTTGTTCAAAGAAGAGGTAGCAGAGGGCTTCCCTTCCCCCAAGATGTTCACTGGAATTAAAATGGCCGATTATTTCAAAAGTTAAAAATTACTGTCAGCTTGTTATTAGCTTTTATACCAAGTTCCTAATATCCTTTACTCTAAATCTGTAAGTAAGTGTAAGCATAAATGACACAAATTCACGTTTTAATTGCATAGTCCATGAGTGAAAATATTGCCCTTTTGTTGGGGGTTGGGGATGGGCAACAAAAGAATGTGGCTTCTTAAGTGGATGCTGGTGGGGATAACCAACTGGTATGGTTATCTTAATTGTTACTTGGTTATGCAACCTTTTATGGGGGGCGGAAATCATGACAACCTCAACCGATTCCTGAAAAATTGTTACATAAATAGAAATTTAAATCGTAACAATTAAAGATTACTTGGATAAATAATTTCAATTCAGTCTACTTGAAAAAAAAAAAAAATTACGCTTTTGTGTTCTCAGGCATGTACTTTCATAATCAGGGATGGAACAAGGCAGGGGGTGGGGCCCCTTCCCCCAAATGATATCGGAGAATAATAAACCATTGATTTTTATTATTATCAAAAGAATGAAACATTGATTCATTCTATATAAATCAATACTTTTATTCAAATCAGTCTGCGAACTTTCATAATAAATTGAAGGAAATCCCACACTATTGTCCAGTATTTCATGTTCCTGAGTGATTTGCAGAATAGGCAGCAATGCTTATTCCTCAGATACGGCAAAAGTATCAAGTTCTAAAGCCTCCTCAGTCCTCCCTTTTCCCCACCTACTCCCTTCCCCTCCAAAGGAAAATGTCTACCTATGCAATTGTCAGTTCAGGTCTGGAATTACACTGAGGCCGCAGAGGCCACAGAGGCCATGGCCTCTGTGGCCTCTGGTCTTTTGGCCTCCGTTGCCCCTGGTCTTGGACTCTGTTGCCCCTGGTCTTGGACTCGCCCATGGTCTTGGCCTTGGTGCCCCTTCAAAAGTTTCCTATAGACTTAAAGATTTTCCAATTGAAGCGCCCTTTGCAAAATGAAAATGGACTCGCTCTCCCAAACATGAAAATCCAGGCCTGTCAGTTAGTTTTTCTAAATCAGACAAAACGCTGATGTTAAAAATGTTGCATCCCCCCAAAATAATAATAAATAAAAAACAAATAACAATAAATAAATAAATACTGAATAAATAAGTAAATAAATAAATGGATAAACAAAGGAATAATTTTGAAACCAAAACTTTCTCTCCTTGAAATTGACATTATCATGTCTTTTAATGAAAAATGAAACAGCTCTTTTTAAAACAATTGTTTCCTTTGCACTTTTGGCACTATTGTTATTGCTTGTTTTCCTTTCATACAACAAAGCACATTTGATGTGTCTTACTTTTGTTGCTACACAATTTGACCTTGTTGAAAGTCTCTTTTTAAGAAGCTTTGCTACCAGAAACTGTAAAGATTTAAACATTGCTCAATTTAAAAAGTGAAAGTAAAAGAGGCAAGATAACAATGTCAGGATATCTCTACTGAAACTAAAACAATAGATTCTGTTATGATTACATCAAAAACTTTAAACTGAAACTTTCCAAATTTGGGGTTGAGCTGCAGCTTTCTAAATCTAACATGCGACATCTGATTTTAATAATATACAGTGTAGGTAGGCATAAAAAGCACGTGCACAACATTGGTAATTGTCAAAGGTCAGTATCTGCACTTTATGTGAGCCAACATGTAAATGAAATAACGAACCTGTAAATTTTGTATGGCTCAATCTGTCACCGGGGTCATGAAAAATAGTGAAAAAAACCTGTATGTCTTTACAGTTTTAGAACATGTTTGTGGTCTTGTGAGATCAAAACTAATTGTTTTTACTGATTTCTAAAAAAAACTATGGCATTTTAGATAAAATATATTTCAATTAAACCTTTCTAACATGACCATCTTTATACCATTTAAGTAGTGTGCAATACTGTAAACATTTCTTTTTTCAATCTTACCAATGTTGTGCACAGTGGACACCCAATAAACCATTCATGTTCAGTAAGAAGAAATTAAGTTCTATCCTCTAAGTTTAACACAACCCAAATCCATGTCTGAAACACTGTCAAAGTCAAAGGAATAGCCTTCAAGACCCACAAATCATGGATTGTTTATTTAGATTGCAGCAATGGAACTAAAAACTGTTTTGAACAGACAAAATCCCGTCTGACAAAACATAGACTAAGTGAAAAGAAGGTTTAAGGCTTGTACTTAATGTTTCAAATTTTTTTTTTAAAGAAATAGCATGTTTAAAAAATCTATTAAACATTTACAAATAAAGTGCATTTAATGCAGTTTGAGATATGTATTTCTTTTTTAAAATAACAACATGAAGTGGTTAAGAAAGTTTAGCCTATTCAAACAGTAGTATTTCTTAGTAATAATGGCAAATAAAGTGCATTTAATGCAGTTAAAGATAATGCAGTTAAAGATAATTTTACATTTACTTGTAATCTTTGATCTAAACCACAATTTGCACAATTCCCTGCCAAATTAAAACTTTTTGTTGTTGTTGTGGCTAAAACAGGTCCATCTAGGCTGAATGGAAATGAATTTTAAAATTTTAGATTAATAAACTTCCATATACCAGGCCTGGTTGTATAATAGACTTTGTGTATAACTGCGGAGCTCAAAATTTACACTGGACTGCAGGACCACGGCCAGTGTTTTCAACGTCAGGCCAGTAAAGTTACGACCAGTGATTTCAATGCCAGGCCATTAAAGTTACGGCCAGTGATTTCAATGTCAGGCCAGTAAAGTTACGGCCAGTGATTTCAACGTCAGGCCAGTAAAGTTACGGCCAGTGATTTCAACGTCAGGCCAGTAAAGTTACGGCCAGTGATTTCAAAGTCAGGCCAGTAAAGTAACGCCCAGACGAGTTGGGCAGTCTTGTGCTTCTTTAATTACATTTTTTTTTTCAAAAGTAGACTTTGAGTCTGACAAATGCTTTTGAAGTCTGAAGATAAAAAACAAATAAAAAACAGTTTATTTATTTTTTTCTTCCAAAGTAGACTTTGAGTCTGACAAATGCTTTTGAAGTCTGCCAAATGCTTTTGAAGTCTGTAGATAAAAAACGAATAAAAACAAATGCTTTTGAAGTCTGCTGATAAAAAACAAATAAAAAACAGTTTGTTGTATTGTTAAACTGCGTAAATTTTGTTTCCCTCATTTTGACTCTGGTCTTGTACTCTAAGTGTTTGTTCAAATACAAACAGTTTATTGTATTGTTAAATGGTGTAGAAATTTTTACCTAATTTTGATTCTAGCCTTGTAAAATAAATTCTGGTCCAGTAAACATTTTTGGCCATATCAGAAAAAAATTAAAGTCTCTAACTTCGCGTTAAATTGGTGTAAAATGAAGCTTTTAATTTTTTTTTAAAGACAGGCCTTTTTCAATACCATGGCTTCAGCTTGGGCTCAAGCTTCATCAGCCCATTTGAAGCCCTGTATAGAAAGTGCACACTTTCAAAATAACTGACGGAGCCTAAGTCGTGGCCCAATCTGAAGCCAAAGTTATGAAAAAGTTTGACCGCCCTCACAGGTAAAATGTACATGTAGTAAGCAAGTAAACTATTTACATTTTCCCCCCAAATCTGGCTGAAATTATGATGCCAGAAACATCCTTCACACGTTCTTTAATTTTATCATAATCACACCACACATAAAATAATCTCAATTGAGAATACTTCAATTGACAAACAATTTTATCTTTTAAAGATACTGGACACTATTGGTAATTGTCAAGAACCAGTCTTCTCACTTGGTGTATCTCAACATATAGATAAAATAACAAACCTGTAAAAACTTGAGCTCAATTGGTCGTCGAAGTTAACTATGAAAGATAACTATGAAAGAAAAAACACCCTTGTCACACGAAGTTGTGTGCTTTCAGATGGTTGATTTCGAGACCTCTAAATTCTAATTCTGAGGTCTCGAAATCAAATTCGTGGAAAATTACTTCTTTCTCGAAAACTCTGTCACTTCAGAGGGAGCCGTTTCTCACAATGTTTTATACTGTCAACCTCTCCCCATTACTCGGTACCAAGTAAGGTTTTATGCTAATAATTATTTTGAGTAATTACCAATAGTGTCCACTGCCTTTAAAGAACGGCAAACCCATTGAGTACAAAGTACAAACGGAGCAGCTATTTTCAATGACTACTGCTTTTTTTTTCTTCACTGCTTTCGAACTAAAACAGAGAACCTTCGAGTCCTTTGACGCAACTCTACATTGTCTTGGGCTTGTGAATGTTTTTTATTGTAAAATGTTACATGTGAACTTCCTCTTTAAAGGCAGGGCATTCTTTTGGTCATTACTCAAGAAATATATTACCATCAAAACTTACTTGGTAAGGAGCACCTGAGAGCTGTTGATAGTATAAAACATTGTGAGAAACGACTCCCTCTGAAGTAATGCAGTTTTTGAGAAAGAGGTAGTTTCTCACTAAAACATAGGCATTTGAAAGCACACAATTCTATGCAACAAGGGTGTTTTTTCTTTCATTATTTTCTTGCAACTTGGATGACCAATTGAGCCCAAATAATCCACAGGTTTTGTTATTTTATGCATACGTTGGGGTACACCAAGTGAGGATACAAGTCTTTGACAATTACCAAAAGTATACCCATGTCTCGGGTGGAATTGGATCGGTCAAATTTTTGAACTGTATTGACTGGGCCGATTAAATTGGCCCTTTTGATTGTTTACAAACACAGAGCAAGGAAAACTGACACCATGTGCCTTAAAGTTACCTTTGTAAAAGTTCAAAATGTGACCAAAATAAAGTTCAGCTTTGAACTTGTATTTGCGGCCTTGTGTGCAGTCATTGTTTCCAGAATCTTAATTGGACATTTTCTAAAAAGAAAATCGAAAGTGATCTACAGCTTCAAATGCATGGCATGACAAGCATCAAGTACAGAGGACTGCTAGGGTTAAGCAATCGCCTCGTAATTTTCCGGTGTACGCTCCTCACCCAAGACGATCTTCAGGCGTTGCCAGAAAACAACCTTTTCGTCGGCTCTACCATCATCTCCCGGCCACTTGAGATAGGTTTTCTTCTTGACGGCCCGATGGATGAGATCGTACTTGGACATCTGTTTATCCGGAATATCCTCCAAGATGACCAGGATCAGGACGTCTTTGTAGTTGATGAATAGTTTACTCATGGTGACACGCCTCTCATAGGTACACCAGTTGCTCTCCAGGTAGCTCTTTGATATGACACAGATGGTGCGCCTGCTGTGGTCGACAGAATCGATGATGTTGTCAATGATCTCTTGCCCAGGTTCAAAGTCACGCTCATGGTGGCACACTTTGAACGGGTTTTCTCCCCTCTCTAGCTTAGGTACCAATGTATTTTTGACCCACTCCAGATCAGCACTGCTGTGAGATATGAAGGCATCATACCTATAATCGATCAATCTGTCGTACTCATCTTTTCGTGCCCGATGATGGCGCGCCTTCACCAGCAAGTAGACATAGTAAATCTTCCACCGACAAGATATCAAAGTAACGAACAGTACGATGATCAAGAAACTTCCAACACCGATTAAGATCCAATACTTCAGTGGAATCTTTCCGTCACAGTTCAAAGCTTCGGGGTCGAAATCCAGAAGGGGCTTGTTGCGCCAATCTGGCGGCGATTCACATCGACATAGGCTTAAATTACCCAGATAGATCTTGGTATCATCAATCCAGTCCCGAAACCACTCTTGCTTGCACCCACAGGAAAAGGGATTGCCACAAATGTAGAGAATATTCAGAGTCTTCAAGATCGGCGACAGCAAGGTTTGATTCACGACATTGATGAGATTTTTATTCAGGGCGAGATATTGCAGCTCCTTCAGATCCTCAAACACATGGCCAGAAATGGTGGACAGCTGATTGTTGTTCAAATGCAAGGCCTTCAGGTGAACCAGGTCACTGAAAACTCCTATCGGAACTCCCTGAAACCCATTAAAAGAAAGATCGAGTGTTCTGAGAGACCCAAGGCTCCTAAGAAACAGAACAGGCTTCTTGAATTTAGGCTGGTACCACAAGTTATTGAGATGGTTATGATCGAGGTACAACGTCTGCAAAGATTCGAGGGTGACAAATGTATCGGATTCAAGACCATGCATGTTGTTGTTGCTCAGGTCTAATAAGTGAAGCTGCGCAAGATTTGCAAATGGCGACGGTGAACTGATGTCCGGAATGCCCATCTTTTTCAAACGTAAGTACTTCAGTTTTGAAAGTGGTTTGAAGGAATTCCCAGTTAGAGTTATGATTCCATGCTTCAAGACATTATTGCTGAAGTCCAGACTAAGAAGCTCACCAAGATCTGTAAACTCTTCTCCCGTTAAGATCTGAACGATACTATTGTCAGAGAGATTAAGAGTTTTCAAATTTATCAATCCTTGAAAAGAACCCTCGGGGGAGAGACGTTTGATGGTATTATTATTCAAGTAAAGGTTCTCAAGATGCCCATTTTGGGCAAAAGAACCTGGGTCTATTTCTGTCAGTACATTGCTGAAAAGGGAAAGGGTTTTCAGGGAGGTCAAGCCGGTCAGAGCGGTCTGGCTGATGGTCGCAATAAAATTATCATGGAGTTGTAGACTTTTTAAGTGACCGAGGTAAGAACCGAAGCTTTCGTTGGTTAGAGTTGTTAGACGATTGTAAGACAGGTCCAGCTCCTCCAAAGTTGAGTTTTGCAAACCGCTAAACATTGACGAAGTGATGGATTGGAGACTGAGCGATCGAAGAATCAGCTTCTTCACTTTGGTGCCGACTGCTGTACTGATGTTTTCTATACGGCTAGCTGGTGGATTTTGTCCAAGGGCCCGAGTGAAATTCAACGTGTCGATGCCAAAGATTGGAGCAAAAACTTGTGTGTCAATAGCTAGAATAGCATTGCGGGACAGATCAAGTCTTTCAAGCTGTGCACTAGACAAGGCCATGAAGTCATTTTGCTTCAACTTATTAATGCTGTTACTAGCCAAGCTGAATACCTTGAGATACTTCAGATTCAAAGGTCCGCCAATCTGTGCCGAATCTATGCCAATCTTCTCCAGTAGCAATGTTTCGAGTGTCTTACTAAGGGGTTCAAGGTAAGACGGCTGAGAGAGAGCCGTCTTTATGCCATTGTTCTGATACGACAAATCCAACGTCTTCAGCTTAGAGAAAGACATGAACGCATCCGGCGGGATCTTGTTGATTTGGTTGTGGGAGAGAAGCAAATGTTGAAGCTGCGACTGATTTTTGAAGTATTCACGTCTGAGGCTTGAAATTGTGTTGTACGACATATCAAGGTATCTGAGATTGACCAGCCCTTGCAAGGAACTACCGCTGAGTGGATGAAGCTTGTTATGGGATAGGAGAAGGGTCTCAGTCGATTGGGGAATCCCTTTGGGTATGCTTGTCAGGCCCAGGTAACTGCAGTCTGTGAAGGTGGCGTTGACAATCCTGCATGGAAAAGACTGACCAGAGCCCTCTTCGGAGCTGCTGACGGGTGGAATGCCAGTCTGAAAAAAAATGGCGGCGAGAACCACCACTAATGCCGACCACTTCATGGTGGTGATATGGATGGTTGGTTGGCCAGTTGTGGCAGAAACTTGCAAACACTGAAAAATCAAACAAAAGAGAAAATTGACAGAAAATTAATCTTTTCACTTTGCTTATAACAAACTGGAGGATTTTTAGAGCATCCACAGAGTACCTATATAAGTGAGAGGTCAACTGGACAATTATTTTTTCCGCACAAGCCGAATACAACCATCGTTCTTTCGTGTCGTGCCGTCGTCAGTTGTTTCAGTTTGGTTTTTGTGTCAGTAGTGCCAATCGCGGTTGTCCCCTCTTCATGTATTTGTCGGTGTTGAAGAGCAATTGTTTTGATTCCTTCGTGTCTGAAGATCTCATCAGAATTGGTTGAGCTCGGTATTCAAGGTCTGTACGGGAAACCAACATATTTCTCCACTAGCTGTGTCATTGAAGGATGCTTCTGTAATACGTGCAGTACAACAGTATACACTCAGATTTAAAGGTAGGGTCATCGTTTGGTAATGACCTGAACAAAAAACGTGCAACTTTTATATGAAAGCTTACGTGTAATAAAGATGGTAATGGTTGTATTAAAGCGTCCTGTGGAATTATTTCGTCTGAAATGCCCTCGTTCATTAGAAATCAATAAAAACATTTGAATCTTAGAAACGATCCATGCGTGAATCCTTTCAGATTTCTGAGGGATGGTGTGGATGGATTTGTTGTTCGTTTTTTTTGCTGATTTCTCAGCAAGTAGCGCTATATTCATCTGAAACTTTCACAGGAGACTTTGATTGTATAGATCTTTATTCATAATTTTTCCTATAAATAAGCATTATATTCTTGTCAGAACTGAGAAGTCTCCCGAATTCCGAAAATCTACTCCGCGGTAGTAGAACAAATAGGCAAGACAAGTTCTCTAAAGAACAAAATCTACACAGCAAAGTAGATAGTTTTACACATGGTGTTACTGCAAACCAAATATACATTGATACCTCACCATGCAATGCCTCAAAAACCACATAAGCATTATGTTGACAAAAAAATAACGATGACCCTACCTTTAGGTAAATATTTCTTATAGTAAGGGGCCACTCTGAATATCAATGTTTAAAAATTTCTATCTTTTTTTTGAAATTGTAGGTGGATGGGTTGGTCAAAGGAAATAACCGAAAAATCGAAATTCAGTTTTCAAAGCTAAAATAATGGAAACGAAAAATTGGAAAGGCCTCTTACAGATTGTGAACATTCTGGAAGAGGCCTTTCAAATGTTTGTCATGTCTTTGCTGTTCCATTGTTATTGGTCAAGCTTGCTTAGATAGCTGACCACTGCACCTGGGCCCAATTTCATAGAGCTGCTTTAAGCACAAAAAGTAGCTAAGCAAAACAAAATTATGCTCACCAGAATTAGGTTACCGACCAAACTACCATGTCACATGCACAATTTGTGACTGGTATCCTGCTGATTTCTGCTAAGCAGAAAATGTTAAGCAATTGGGCCCTTATGAAATTGGGCCCTGATGGAGAGTTGGCATGAATTTTGGAAAACATGAACCAAAACTGGCTTCCGATGGCTGTTCAACCACTTTGGGTTGGTATTAAAACAATAAAAATATCTGTGCCTTTGGGTGCGGTAATATTTCAAAAAACTTTTTAGAGCTTCCGGAGTGAGTATTAATTTTCCTTTGAAAATATTCTTGTCACAATAAAACCCTGACTTGTCAAAAAAAAGCAACAAAAAGTTCTCATAATAAGCACCGGGATTTGTTGTTTTCGTGTGAGAAAATAGGAGTGTGCAGGTGTGCTTTGACTGTAAATCGCAAAACCATGGCTGTAAACCACGGCCGATAATCTGCCATTGTATATCCTGGAATTTTTGAATACTCGGACTTACCTTCTATTGAGCCAAATACAGTGATAAGCAATGGTTGCCAAGTCACATTTGTATTCTGTAATAACAAAAGGACAAAAGTCTGGAATCAGGAATTACACAATAAGAAAAAATAGGGAGATTACGAGCATAAATTCCAGTACCTTCCCTCAAGGGGAAACAAAGCTTAGCAAGGCAGGTGCATGTCCACGCTACACAATGGAACGTCCGAGTGGATACATTTAGCCGTCTGACTGACTGCAAAAAACTTAAGGGCACTCTGAAGTTGTTTCACCGTTTCCAACATACAGATGCAAGTTGCGTTCTTTCTTCTTCTTCTTCCATTAGAGTACAGTTCCACCTATCTGGTGTACTACGTACTGTGGTTGCTGTGTGCTTGCGAGGGTGTGGATATATACAGTGCAGGTGGGTGAACAGTGAACATAGAGTGAAGCTAAAAACAACTCAGGCTGGCCTAACGGAGCTGGACTAACTGTACACCTTGCTTAAAACCAGCAAGGGATGCGCAGTTGATTAGGCAGTTGGTTATCGAGAGAGCACTGCCTGCAGTGGCTCATATGCCTGAAATCTAACAGCCATTGGAAAGCTGTTTCGAACACAGCAGGGACGTCATTTTTGTGGGTCGTGTTTTTCAAAATGATTTCCACCAGTTGAAATCGTCTGCACGCAAAATGGTCTATGGAGGCCAAGATTAATGACCATCGGGTTGCGGAAAATGGTGAGTAAGATATCTACACTCCAGTCATGGATAGCTGAAACTTCAGAGAACACATCCAGACCGTAAAAAATGCTGCATAAATAGTTCTCCCCCACCACACACATTTGTGAATTTCCCACAATCGGGGCATAATGTCCAGGGTGTGTGGGTGAGGATCAGCCTGTAAGGCCGGCACGTCAAAATCCACCAGCTAAACAGTGGGGCTACTACTACTAGTACCCTCCCAGTCACACCCCAATCAACTACCATCACACACCCACCACTACCCTCATACCCATCCCTTAGCCCTGGGTAGGACTGACAACTTGGGTATAAAGCTACTCAACAATGCAAATAGGATTTCAATAAATGTTAAGTTCACAGTACTTTTACCTAATGTCCTTATCTACACCTTTTGATGGGTCCACAAATACCAAATGTATATGACATTATTCCAGAAAATTTATTACAGATCCATGCCAACATTGTAAACATCATGTATACTGATTGGCATGTGAGCACGTGTTCGTATGCGCGAAATGCTTTTAAAGCAAATCATTTGATTTAGTGTTAGAATGCTATCAATTGTTTGTAATGTGAAAGTGCGATCCATACTGTACTTAGCGATACTACTTGAATTCCATCGTAAATAATTGATACCAACGAGCGTGACAAACGCTAGACAGCGCCCTCTCTCTCGTGGTTGCTATGAATATTGTAGGGGCGTTCGCATGCAAAGTTTCACACACACAGAGTCAGTACAAAATGTTACGACGGAGAGATCAAACTTCAATTCATTTTCTAAAATAACGTCACCCAAGGATAAAATGAACAATTCTGAACCCAACAACAGTCTTGGAATTTTGGACTGTGAGCAAAGCTTTAGCTTCCTCCATCTGGTATAAAATTAATATGAAAGTATTTTGTTATAAAAACTTTGCAATGGCAGGAATCTATGGACTCCATTGCATTTTATGGAATGAAGGAGTCCACTGGGTTAACCCACCCCCCCTACCCTCAAACTCAACCCAACCTCGCAACCAATCCCAACCATTGAACCCAATCCCTATCTTTACAGTTACACTCCACCTCCTCCTCCTCTCTCACCTCACCCTTACACCAGTCCATCCCCTAGTCAAGGTTTGGTGAGGCCAAGGTGACTTACTAGTGGGGCTCTAGGTTATGGCTTGTTTCATACACGTTACTTGTGGTGTAATACTCGAACCATCATGCTCAACCAAAATACAATTCAGTCTGCATAAACAGCATAGCTTCTTCTGTCTTCTCCATGCATGGGAATCACTTTTCATGAAAAACAACCAAATAATAACGAAATTTTGTTGAAACACTAGTACTCAACTTACCCGAAAAACGATGCTTCAATTGTCAAAAATGTTTCCATTAATGAAGGTAGGAGTAGACAAAATTCCGCATGCCCTCGTCTCCAACAAAACAGTGAAAGGCCTCATCAACAAAATGACCAACCTACCGAATGGGGAATTCCTCACTTCGGCTCTGCCGTTCAATTTACGTCAGGTAAGAAATGCTTGTCAAGGGTTGAAAATTGAAAAACATTATAAGATGATCCCGTGTATGCTCCTTTGACAATTTAAAATATAAACAAAGAGCATCATTTAATCAACAATGTCATTGTTTTTAAACTCATCGTATATTTTCTTTCTGTTTTATTCCAAAGTACATATTGACTGAAAACTTGAGTCCCCCCATTTAAAAATGGAGTTACCCGTGGGGAAATTCCCCGGGCACGCAATAAAATGGAGCAGGGGGAAACCATTATTAAGTAGGTGTGCTTTGAAGCTTCACGTATGTTTAAGTTCCTCCATGGTTTCACATTCCTAAGACCAGAGCATGGCTAAAAAACCTTCTTTATCGGAAACAGAATTGTGCTTCCAGTTTCCAGTTTAACTTCCGTTTAAAGGAAATTCATTTCCTGATAACTGTTTGTGTATATTTTTTTCTAATCAAAGGCATTTGTAAATCAAAAGTGTGACCCTTTTTAAAATCGACGCAACAGTAGTAGCTGGTTTTTCCCTAGCTACAGGTGGTACTACACTACAGTGTACAACACAGAGGAAGAGTCCTATATATAGGGCTAGTTTTTCCCTAAACCTAAACACCTATGCCCAGCTAGCTGTGCGGATTACACGATTTGGCCTTTTGTGATTTTTGTTGTTGAATGTTTTCAGTGAATGACATCAATATTAATCCGTTGGTGCTTTTTTTCAGGGCCACCATAGTTGTCTCACTTTCGTTTACACTTTTATTTATAAAATTTCACTTTACTAATTCGTAAAAAGGAATTTAGATGAATTCGTCGTTATAATGGATTACTAATTCGTTATAAGGAAATAAGAATTCGTTATAACGGATTACTAATTCGTAATAAGGAGATATGAATTCGCTTTAACAGATTACTTTCCCACTGATTATACATACTGCAGTGGCACGATTGGGCTTTCGTAGACATGCTTTATCATGTAGATACTTCGCTCGGCCCCAGCGGCCTATCCGCTGGGATGGGCTAATCAGCTTGCACAGATTCTTGTTCAGGAAGTACGTCATGCGTGCAGCGCTTGCAGTGCACTGATCTCTATATACTGACAGTACATAGAGATCAGTGTTGCAGTGTGAGTGTGATGCATGATGGGACTGAGCATGGGACTGAGCATTAACGTTAACGATACGTTTGCCCATCCCAGCGCCTTTGGTTTTAGTTGATTACCTTCCCATCCCTATTTCTGCTTCAACAAAAATGAGCAGCAACTCAGTCACACATGGTACACACGAGTCCATGTTGGTAACCTTACTTTGGTTAGCAAAATTGTTGTGTGCTTGTAGGTACTTTTAGTGTATAAAGTTGCATGGACCGATTTTCGCCAAAATTCGTATTTATTGATTTACTTTTTATAAAGAATGTTTTTCTCTGAACTTATTATTTTTTTTTTTTACAGATGATGCTGTTTCAAACCCAAAAACAAATTTTAAGTAAACCTTTCACAACGATGCAGACATGTTTGGTAGAGCGAGTATGGGTTTTCCCCATGTGTTTTCCATTGTCCCTTTTCTTTAACCTTCCCGTTAAAAACATTGTGGGGTTAACAGCCAGAAGCCTCCGATCATCTGCAGATACCAAATTACTCGTCATCCCCAAAACCCGTACTGTCACTGGCGACAAAAGCTTCCATGCTGCTGCCCCAAAACTCTGGAACAATTTACCCCACAACATCTGCCACTCTACTTCACTAGCAGCTTTCAAAAAATCCCTAAAAACCCACTTGTTTGAATAATCTCTCATGTATTTGCTTATTCTGTTTACTCGTTTTGCTTGTTGTTTATTTATGATGTAAAGCGCTGTGTTACTTTCTTTGGTTAGTTAGGGCGCTATATAAATGCTCTGTATTATTATTATTATTATTATTTAACCCTACAATGTCAAAACATCCCACAAGTCAATTCCTACCTAAAAATCAGCCCACAATGTATATCTTGTAAGCACACAAAATAATGTAAATTTCAAAATTTGAGAAAGGTTAGAATCCAAACAATAATTCATCTATAGTTTTTCATGAGCTACGTACCCTTAGTCATTGGCAGAATTTTTCTGTAAAATACCTTAAATGAAAGCTTGTAACTTTATTGAATCTATAGCTTTTTAAAATTTTAAGGAACATTACAGAATTGGTAAGAAAAAACTTTGCAAAATATACTTTTTGATCACAGATTTACATAAAACTCACAGTCTAATGATGATAGTAGAAAACATCCCTTGAAATATTTGTCTGAAATGCCATATTTAATGAGAAATGAATAAACTAATTTTTTCGATGGAGTTAATCGCTCAGTGAGCGTTTTATTCTTTTGTTGAATCTTTATGATTTCATGTAAATGTGTAATCGGTGTTTCACTATTTTCTCGTGACCCAGATGGCCGATTGATCTCAAACTTCTACAGGTTTGTCAGTTTATGTATATGGTGGATTACATAAAGTGCTTACACTGCCAGCAACTGTTTTGTTAGAAAAAAACAATTCTGTAATGTTCCTTTAAATCTCCATTAATTTGAGTCCAATCGGCCCAAAATCGGTCCTACCATGTTTAAGCAGCTCTATGACATTGGGCCAAGATCATCTAATAAGTAAAATAATTAGTATGGCTAGATTGGGGGGGGGATGTTTTGAACCATAAGAAAGGAGCCGTCTAAAGATGAGCTTTTATTTGAATACTAAACACACTTGAAAGTAAATGACTGGTTTATTGAACAGATCCACCAACTTGGCACACAGCATAGCTTATAGGGATACACAAATAAATTGCAGATAACAAGTACATGGACATACCTGAAATCTGTACGTCTAGCAAAAAAAGAACATTCAAAAACTGACTTATATATAAATGAAAATAAAGTAGGAATAAACTTAACAATTGATGTGACACACAACAGAAAAAATAACACGAAGGTGACAACTGAGGCCATCACAGTGTCGACATAAAAAGCAATTCACACATGAAGGAGTAGCATTATTTTGTCAACCCCCCCCCCCAAACAAACACCCCAACAAACAAACAAACAAACAAAAGTATCTAAGTTCTCTTTGGCCTGCGGTTTTCAGTTTTCATTTGTTCGGACTTGGGAGAATTCCAACGAGATGTCCCCCATACCACAGAAGACAGTTAATCCAAAGCGTAAACAAGTTTAAATTTCTTAAAAAGCCGAACGATGCAAGTTGACACTTGTGAGGGAGGTACCAACATGAATATACATTAGTTCATTATACAGAAAGGATATAAGCCCTTTTATCAAAGCAGCGAGTCAAGTTAAATCCCATCAAAGTTTGCGTCAAGCAAAACATATATGAGCAATTTCACTCCGATTAAACAGATGCAACGGAATACCCTTATTGTTTCTCGTAGAGCAATTCAACGCCCATGTAGTTAAGTTCACAACATTAACACAGGATGAGCTAATTAAGTTGTAAACAAATAAACCCGTTATTATGAAATTGAAAAATATTTATCGTATGAATCTATCCACAAACATTGATCACTAGCAAAAAATTGATCCATCAGTGGATGAAACAAAGTCAACCCGAGTTACAACCCTTTTGAAAATTATTTTTTTATCAAAAACAAGGTATATTTCACACACAAAAATGTCAATACCTGGCTGTATGTACAAATCATGACCAGACGTACAACACCGATGGCCGAGCCCAATGGTGTGAATATAAAGTAAAGATTTGAAGCGTTACACGGTGTTTCAAAGTGAGAAATAAACAAGTGTAATTAAAGTGAGAAATAAACAAGTGTAGGGGAGACAACCATGTAGTAATCTTTTCTTGGAGGAACTGGTGGTTCTGAGAAGAACTGGTGGTTCTGTGAAGACCTGGAGGTAAGAGGAGTCTTGACAATTGCAACAAAGCGCTCTGTTCGACTACATTCTCCTCAAGACATCCGAGCACACCGTTTGAAACTTTGAGACTTGTCTCCTCCCGTTCTTCTCAGAACTGCCACTTCTTCAAGAAGAGATTATTAAAGTGGCTGTCCGACTCCCAATTGCGTGTCTAACAAAGGTACAGTATCCAGCTACAGTGACAATGATTTGAAATTACTATTAGTCAATTCTACTACACTTGTACAATGATATTGCTGAATAGATTCACTCACTCCGTGTTGCTCCTTCAAGATTATACAATCCGGTTTTAATACCCAAGGAAAACAATTTGTAACGGGTTTATAATACTAACGCATTTTGCAGCACTTCTTTTGGTGGTAACTAATACTACTTTCATGTCACATGTAGTACAGAGTTATCAGGAAAAATGGATACAGTAGATTGCTTTTTCTTTACATGCTTTCTTAATTTTTTTTGGAGGGGGGAAATTTGAAGATATGTCTTTTACAATTATCGTCTTACAATATCATCTTACTTAAATTGTGGATTACATATGTCTTGCTATTTACTACCTACCCAAGTTTCCATCTAAATCCAACAGTCGGTCCTACATGTATTTTGTTCCTCTCAGGACTCAGAACTGAACAACCGACCATGTTGAAATTGGGTCAAGCAGCCTGTCGTTTTGGGAACATTTTGGTGGTGGATTTAGATGAACTCGGGGAAGTTCCAAGAAAAAGAATCGTGTTCAAATTTTTAAAACAATGCAAAGGCAGAACCTAGCAGTACATGTATTGTATAGGCCATAGTAATGGGTATTAGAGGATTGAAGTTACATTGTACTTTAAACTGGTAACCTGGTTCTGTTAACAAAAAATAAAAATATGTATGTGCTTTAATTTTCGTAATGAATTAACAGCATGCAATTAGCTCCACGCCTTGAGGATCGACTACTCCATAAAAACTTCTGCAATTTTGGAAACTGAACGGTCAGTGCTTCTGAAGTTTGCAGGGAAATAAAAAATTAAACTAAGTTGCAAGGAAAAAAAAAACAACGGTTCCAAACTCTTGGGCAAAGCGTGTATGCTATTAAATGACGAAGCATTAAAAAAAGGCATACATTAAAATCTGTTTATGTTTACATAGTCGACTTTAGACTTTAGCAAAGCCATACTTGCTCTCAGCATTTTTTAAACTTGACTTTCCCATTCTGTGTAAGTATGAAACAAATCCGTATGAAGAAACTTTGTTCTTAAAAAAATTGTTTTTTTCCCCCCATGAGAGCTAAAATTCCACATCTGTCACGTTGTGCTTTTGTTCTAAAGTTAAGCGGTGTTTAATCTAGAAATCCCGACGGTGATAGGCACCGGGATCAAAGAAGGACGTGACGACCACACGGTTTGCAAACTTCCTGCCGGACAAACCCTGCTGTGCAGCTTGAGATTCCATATTGTTGCTGAACTCTACAAAAATCTGTGGGATTATCAGAAAACAAAACATTTGTGAAAAGGAGGGAAACAAAATTATGCATTCACATTCGCAAATGTGTTGAGTAAACATTCTACCCATACTGAGGTTGCCATAGTTATCGATCATTCAAAACTACATTGGATGATACTGTATGGTCAGACAGTAGGAGGGTTGACTGTGTACTGTGTTGATGCATTCAATGATTAATAACGAAGGCGAACAAAGTTTATCTACATTTATAAACACCTCGGAGAGTTGATGGTTGAAGGCTGGTCACATGGGGGTGTAGTAACATGTGATATAAAGGCCAACTCTGTGAACTAGCGAATAAATGGCCTCTTAACAAGCACAGTTGTGTAAAAATAGGCACTGTGCTTGTTGTAGGGCAAACTATCAAATAAACTGTTTTCGTTGTGCCAGGCATGCAACTGTAACTTCACCGAAAAAGAGGAAATTACAAAATTTCAATGATTTTGTACAGTATTTTTCAATTTTGAATGGTCAAACTGAGAATAAAAAAAGAGGCAATCAGCTGATCCGAGAAAAGTTGCATGCCTGTGTACGTGTTTTTTTTTTTTTGCAAAACAAATGGTGCCGCGTGCATGCGCATACCACGCGTAGAAAATGTATCAGTTTAGGTAGATGGTACGCGCAGGACAACAGCATAATGCCAAGCATAAAGTGGAACATCAAACTAAGTATTTGTATTATGGTGCAGTTAATTTTCAAAGCTCATAGTCTGGTTCTTGAAAATTTGCATTTAAATAGTCAATTATGTGTAAGAGATTGGGTTCCACGCCAAAAAATTGAACAGCCTATAGATTGGCCCTTGGACATGTACGGAACAATTCAAAAAATATCAGCGAATTCAAAATTCTGAAGATTTTTACCGTTTTTTTTGTTAAAGCTATTTATTAATGGCAATAACAGTGTGAGGAGCCGGTCTTGTACGATATTGAATGGTCAGCCAGTAGGAGGGTTTCAATAACACGTCTTACCTTTCCACACCCGGGTATGTCCATGCCCTCAATGGGTCTCGGTATCTCAATACTGCGGACTGCACCGTACTTTCCGCATTCATCACGAACATCATCAAGAATGTCTAAACGGAAGAAGAAAAAAAACACCAATGAGCCATTCAACAACAGGACAGAAAGATTAAACAATTATTCATCTCCTGATGCAGTGGTGTGGTTGAACAAAGATGAGAAACCATTGCCATTAACTTCCAGGTCAGTGTTTTCCCCGCCCATTCACACGCAAGGCGACCCACCTTGCTACTTCCAATGACCGCCTCACTGATGTTTCTTCTTCAATATATCCCGGGCTCCAATTTTACACTGGACCGCAGGCCCCCCCCCCCCCCCCCCCCCCGAGGCCAGTAATTTGTAGCATCGGGCCAGTAAGCTCGTGATTGGACAAGTCCAGCGGTCTTGTGTTTGTGTTCAAAAGTTGACTTTCAGCCTGATAAATACAATTCTGTTGATTGTTGAAGAATACTTAACTAAATACAAATGAGATAAATCTTCTCATAGTCCTATTTAAATTTCAAACAGTTAAAATTGTTAAACTGTGTTGGCATTTCTAGTTCTCATTTTAATTCTGATCTTGTAAATAAAACTATGGTCCAGTAAATATTTTGAGCTAAAAGCCCTGCGATCTTGTGGGTTCCCCCCCCCATATTCGAGCCCTGATATCCCCACCTCACTTAGAAGATTTGCCATAATGGAAATACTAAATGAAATACAATGTTAATTTTGAGTATTTATGAGCTTTTTTCTTGACCTCTATTGATCAAAAACTCATGATTTGGATGTGTAGATGGAATCACCGCGCATTTGAGTGAGCACCGCATTCTTTTCTGAGTGCAGAATGCACTACCATTAAATAAAACTTTATGTTAATTGAAATATGACTGTTTTTTCCTTGAAACTGGTTTCCTGTAAATTGCCTCTTGTGACGTGGACGCTAGGAGTTGTTGACCTTCGTGACCTACCTTCATATTCATCATCATCCTTGAGGTCATCCGGGGTCACCATGTTCATGAGGCACAGGATCTCGGTCTGTGGACCAGCTGTACCAGGTAGGTTCAATCCGGGGATATTCAGCTGCACAGCCTGAGCAGCCTTGAACATATAAATAATACAAAGGACGATTAGGATATGAAATAATTATAATAATAATAGCGGGCATTTATAGAGCGCTCTTACGCTGGGTACCACAGCGTTTAACAGGGAAAAAACCACCCAAAAAAGCAAATAAATAAAGGCACTAATAACGGCGAAGACAGTTGGCCCCTTAGCAATCAACCATTGAACAGGAAAGTTTTTAGATGATTCTTGAAAACTTCAAGTGACTCTGCGAAGGAATCTGATGAGGGAGACGGTTCCAAAGGTGCGATCCCCAGCAGCAGAATGCAACATCGTATTAATATCTCTCTAATGAGTTGTGGTTAATAATCAATTAATGCTGAAGGACATGTCAACGCCCACAATTTTAAAGGCCAACCAAACGAGGACCATTTCAACCATCTTTATAAAGCGCCCATGTGAGAGGAGTGGATGATGTGAGCCATTTTGAGATATGGTGGTCTCAACACTATGACACTATTAGGTTTAATTGGTCTGTATACACCCAAACCATACAGTGCACTCCTATATAGTGTCCACCATATCTCGAAAAGGCTAATGGCAACATGCTCGCAACATTCTGTGCAGGAGGAGCTCAACGGGAGGATGTGTTGACTCGCCCATTATGTAGCGTGCACCATACACTGCCTGGTGCAGACAGGGACAAAAGGCGCTGGAATCAACAGTCTAATTCACTCTTTACATGGAATTATTGCATAAGAGTCTCCATCTTGAAAGAGAAGACTTACCATATTCTGAGCAGAGGCATTCTTGGCTCCCACGCTGGCTCGTTGAACAATCAACTTCTTCTCTCCCAACTGCATGCCATTCAGACCCTCAATAGCCTACATTGGGAGAACAAATCATCATCATCTTAGATAGGTAAACATGGATCTTCTGAAACAAGCTTCAAGGATTTTTTCCCCATAGCAGCCATTGTGTATAAAAACTAACCACACCAAATATCATGGCTTTGCAGTACTCTAACTTCAACTGGAAAAAAACCAGGCTTATATAACAGCTTCTGGGGACTATCGCTGTCAGAAAATGCCACGGTATGTACAAGGCCACTCTGTCAGGGATGAGAACTGGCAAATGAGAAAATTCCTGAAAATGGCAAGGCTGAAGGAGATTTTGAGAAAATCACGAAATCCAGAAAAATCTGGAGAAATCACACGCCTGCTCTTTATGCAAAAAATTAGTTAGTGGCCTGACGTTTCGACCCTAGCAGAGTCTTTCTCGAAGTCTTTTAGCCTTCGAGAAAGACTCTGCTAGGGTCGAAACGTCAGGCCACTAACTAATTTTTTGCATTTATACTACAGGTCCTTTTGGTTGGTAAGCAGTTTGCAACAGCTAATTCTAATTTCTCGCCTGCTCTTTATGTAACAATCTGAAACAGTGTACAAAGTATACCCACTAGATCACTGCCCCCAAGCAGCCCGGTTAAAATAGCACTGGGCTGGAGAAATCACACGCCTGCTCTTTATGTAACAATCTGACAAAGTATACCCACTAGATCACTGCCCCCAAGCAGCCCGGTAAAAATAGCACTGGGCTGGAGAAATCACACGCCTGCTCTTTATGTAACAATCTGAACAGTGACAAAGTATACCCACTAGATAACTGCCCCAAGCAGCCGTAAAAATAGCACTGGGCTGGTAACCTCACAATCAAACAAGCCCAGCAGTCTACTAAACACTAGCCTTGATTGCAAGGCTGTGTAATAGTTTGCTTACTATAAAGCTAAAAATGTGCATAACCACAGCCGCATGAATGCGATGCCCGAATGCAATGCAACTCCTGTTCAGGTCCCCCCGACTGTCTTTCAACACCACACCATGCTCTCACCCAAGGAAGCACACAAACGCTCGTTTCCACAGTCTCACACACACCGCTATTCCACACACCGCTATCGCCCACAATCCTAGTGCGTGAGCCGTCAGGCTCACAGCCTTGACGATCTTGTACACTTCCGGGTCTTGCGGTTATGGTAATGAGTGCGCTCTTTGCATATCCACTCACCCCCCCCCATTTTCCACGGATTTGCGAAGAAAAACAATGAAACACATAAGACACTCGGTTTACAAGATCGTCAAGGCTGTGAGCCTGACGGCTCACGGGCTAGGATTGTGGGCGATAGCGGTGTGTGGAATAGCGGTGTGTGTGTGTGGGGCTGCGTACATTACATCATAGAAGCGCTGTGTGTGTGTGTGCATGGTGAGAGTGCGGTGTGCTATTTTTTTTAGAGTCAGTCGGGGGACTGGGGTTGTTTCGCATTCGGGCGGCTGAGGTTTTAGTATCCTTGCTCTACGGTTTTAGCTAGAGTACTTGTCTACACAGCCTTGATATCAAGGCTAACTAAACACAGACTTTCTACTAATAATGATAATGATGGTAGAGTCAATATATAGCGTATTCGAGGCGCTGAAACAAAGAGAAACAAGCAGGTGAGGATTTGTTAAGTTTAAATGATTATGTGAACCATCAAAGCACCCACAAGGGAAGCATGGTGGTGCAATTTGCTGCCAACCCATGCCAGAAACACCAGGGCAAGTCGCTTCGCTATCACGACGAGTGTTCTGTTTTTTTTGTTAACAGGCCTCACGACAAAACACACTTAATCCCATCAGAAGGATGAAGCGTTTTGGGTCGAGTGCCTTGCTGAAGGGGCGCACATGCCAATACCTGGATTCAAACCCACACTCTGCTGCAAACAGCTACCAGAAGTTGAGTCCGGTGGACTAGACCGCTCGGACACAACACTCATTAAGATTTACTCGTGTATACTTTAAGTTTTCAAAAACCAAGTCTCCTCGTAAATCTCAGCAAGAAAAATACTTGGTCTTGTAAGAAAAATTTCTGGTCAAGTAAAACGTTCCGAGCCGGAAGACCTGTGGTCCAGTGGAGATAATTTTTCAAACTCAACCCACGTATATATCCAATTCAATTCAATAGAACATTTACTTCCACATTTGCACATCCTAAAAGCCGAAGCTTGTGATGGATGTGCCCGTTACAACAATACAAAACAAAACAAGATAAACAACATTAATTGTAGAATACAAACAACTGCAATTTTAGAATTAAGAAATAATGGCAGTTATAGTTAAATGAACAAGGGTAGAACAAAGTAGACAAAGGGACTAACGATGCAAGCTATACAATTTAGAGATAACAATTATATACATGTATCAGGTTTAAAGGTATTGTACACTTTTGGTAACAGCTCAAAATCAGTGTCCACATTTTGTGTGATTCAACATATGCATGAACAAACAAACCTGTGAAAGTTTGAGCTCAATTGGTTATCGAGGTCACGAGAAAAAGTGAAAAGAGATCTTATGTTTTCCTGTTTTTTCAAATTATCGCGCGCGATAATTACTATTGTTTTACTGTTTCTCAGAAACGATAGCATTTTAGGCAGAAATATTTGAAGGAACCCTTTCTACCATTACTTACTTTAAATCATCTAGTTATGTGTGAATCTGTGAACATTGTGTTTTTCCGATCTTACCAATAGTGTACAGGGCCTTTAAGGGAAGGTACACGATTGGTAATCACTCTCAAAATTAATGGCAATAAAAACTGACTTGGTTAGAAGTACAGCAACTTTCGATAGTATAAAGCATTATTGAGAAAATATGTCAGTTTTTATCCCCCAAAATTTGAATCTGAGAAACATTTGTCAGATCGTGTACAGGTATTCCTATTAGGAAATATTCTTTATGCGTGGACATATTCGCTGTGGATTTCAAAAACGCGACCACCTTTTGAAACAAAATTTCCAAAGGTTAGTTTTATTGTATACATTTATATCTACATTTATATAGGTTTAAAACAATCAAACGGTCCCCAAAACCAAAGGTATACTTTGCCTTTAACGCAAGCTTGACAATAGATAATAGATAACGGCTAAACCAACTGACAAAATAAAATATCAATTACTATAACAAAGAGATGAAATAGTTCCTGACCTGATCGGTGACTTCAGTCTTGACGTACTCACAGAAAGCATAGCCCTTGGACATAGACGTGGCACTGTCCTTCACCAGGTTAAACGCCTTCAGAGTCCCAAAGGACGACAGCAACTCCTTCACCTGTTGATATCAGAAAGGGAAGGAACGAAAAGACTTGGGTAAGTCTAGGTTCTGATGTGAGATCTGTTGAAACGATCGATAACTCTTCGCATGGCAGACATTTTAAAGTCATTTCAAACAAAATTGGGGGATTGTTCTTCACCTTAGAACTCTTGTTAATTTATGGCATTGTTTTTAAACTCTCAGAAACGGTTCAGTGGGGAAAATAAAATTCAAATGCATCAATTTTATAGTATTTTACATAAGGTTTGATTTGTTCCCTAAACTACACATCAATTCAAACAAGCAAGTTTCTTCCAACACAAGAAAAACCGAGATCAAACTTTCCAAGCCAAACAAAACGAAAAGTAAAACAATCCCATAATCTTGTAAAAATGAACAAAGCACAAGATGTTCAAACTCTACAATTCCTCTCTTCGATTCATGCCGTTCTTTGTTTTATACCACCGAATCAAACTAAACCCTTATACACATTAAAACAACATCAGTTTGAACACCTTGTCAATGAATTTATCAATCTTTGAGCTTGGTTTCCCAATTTTTCCCAAACTTTAAGGCAAGGCTCAGTCAAAAAATAGATTTGATTTGTTCAAAAGAAAAGGTCAAATCTATTTTTTGACTGTTTATCTTTCCAATAAAACAATGAACGTCTAGTACAATGAATGAAGCCAAACTACGACTGCTATTGTTCTGTCATTTGTTTTTTGTCTACAGGGTCGTTCTGCCGGTCTGCCTTTGACGACGAGGGACAGACAGTCCAGGCGTATCTTGCATGCACTTTGCTACCTGTCAGTCTACCGCACGGTGTTTACCAACCATCCACGACCATAAAAAAAATAGCCCTCCAGCTGTCGGAGAAAAAAAGAGACAGCCTGCACGGGCACTGACATAACTTGCCTTTGAGTGGTTTCCTTCATCATGCTTTATTACCAGCAGACTAGGGGGGCTGACATTGTTATGTTGCCGAACCAAAGCAATGAGCGAATGCAAGTGCGTGCGAAATGTTTAAAACTTGGCCCCTCTAGCTGGGGATTAAGACGTTGGGAAAGAACGGGGAAGAACAAAAAGAGAGAACGGTGAGTGACAATGTACTTTATGCAACTCATGACATTTTTTATTCTTACTCATTGTATAAATAAAGCTCTATAAGTAAATAGGAGTTTTGTTTTTGTTTTAATCCCTCACAATGCGACTTTCACATTTTGTAGAAAATGACAAACACCACAACTTCAAGGAGTCTTGACACCTCACGGGCAAACTTCAAAAGTATATTTTGCAAGTAGAAATTGGAACTCACTTCTGTGGTATTTACGTTACAGAATGGCTGCAATTCTTACCTTAGTTTAATTGGATTAGCGGAGAGGTGCATTTAGCTAAATATCTAAAATATCTGCAAAGAAATTCTCGGGGAAAGAATTTGGGGAAAGAATTTGGGGAGAGAAATTTTGGAAAGAACTTTGGAAAGTTCTTTTTACGACAGACCTAATGCTGGAAAAAAAAAAAAAAAAAAAAAAGAAACTGGGAAAAAGAAAACCTGTAGACAGACTGATGTATTAACATACCCGCAACCGGACCGGATAATCTAAATAGGAAAAAAAAAAAAAAAAAAAAAAAAAGAGTCTCTTGCCAAGGACGATTTTTTTCCCCTGCTGTGAAAGAAAACTTGTGATACAGCTTGAAAAAAAGACAACTCTTGAATTGTAAACAGTATTCAGCTTTAGATAGGGGGGGGGGGGGGAACATTCCAAAACCCCTCTAAGGATTTCAACTCTTTTAGATTTCATGTTTTAAGCACGATGTACTTTTGTCTGGATGTCTTTGATAGCTTATCTAAACATTTACTACACATTCAGTTTTGACACTGACTCATGTATCTTATGTGTTCAAACTGATATGGAAATGTTGACTTCTGCTAGGAATGACAAGAATTGATTTTCATGGGGTGTTTCAAAAACACACAATAGCTATCAACTTGTTTCCTCTGAACTGTTTGCATTTTATGAGTGCCGTGTTTTGGCTAACCAAGAAGGAATTTCATGAGAACTGCACAAAGCCTGGGTTTAAATGAAAAACAAAAATATGAGCTAAATGCAAAAAAGACAGACCGGGTTTGCAGTCAAGCACTACGATGTACTGATGGATCATTTGTTGATTACACTCACTGTTCACTATGAACAAACTTCAGCTTTACAATGTATCATCTATTGTTTGATGGACGATGCAGCCGACTTCACAAAACTTTACGCAACTGCACAAGCCCACTTCTTGTGTTATTGGTGCACAACTTATGCAAAGAAATGTTGCGTAAAGTTGTGCGAAATCATCGGCTGGTCTGATAGCAATACTATCTATCTGTCCGTTGGTCCCCCACACTCACATGCCACCTCCACCCAACTACCCCCAACCAACCCACACGTCCCCTGGTCCACCTTTAACATAATCACATGTCCCCCCCCCCCCCGACCCCACATCAACCCAAGAATCCACATACAAGTAATCCCAAGGCCCCAAACCCAAAAATATAGCAACAACCCAGCCCACCGACCACCAACAGTTTTCCCACCCCGCCACGCATTACCATCTCGCTATCTTCCCACCCTGGTTCTCCAACCCAGTTCTCCACCCAGTCTTTCCCACCTGGTTCTCCACCCAGTTCTCCAACCCAGTCTTTCCCCATCCCAACCCAGTTTTCCCACCCAGGTTCTCCCCCTAGTCTTTCCCACCCAGGTTCTCCAACCCTAGTTCTCCCACCCAGTCTTTCCCACCCAGGTTCTCCCAACCCAGTCTTTCCCACCCTGGTTCTCCAACCCTAGTTCTCCCACCCAGTCTTTCCCACCCTGGTTCTCCAACCCTAGTTCTCCCACCCAGTCTTTCCCACCCGGTTCTCCAACCAAGGTTCTCCTACCAGTCTTTCCCACCCGGGTTCTCCCACCCAGGTTCTCCACCCAGTCTTTCCCACCCTGGTTCTCCACCCTAGTTCTCCCACCCAGTCTTTCCCACCCTGGTTCTCCCACCCAGGTTTCACATCTTCCCACCCAGGTTCCCCACAGGTTTCCACCAGGTGCATACTAAGTTTTTGCAGCTTGAGACCTAGTGCCTAGCTAGCTTAGTTGATAGAAAACCAGCATGGTCAGCCAGAATTCAAATTCCGCTCTCTCGACAGCATTCTATGCTCACTAAACATAAAATTGTTAAGTTCAGAGTCGTCATAAAGAACAATCTGACTTGTTTATCATGAATGACAGAAACTCAACAGAAAATATGGATCTCGATGCCAAATCAAAACTACCCTTTTAAACGGTGCCTGGCATATCTATCTACAGGGGAAAATAGAATGAAAGGAAAACAGTTTTCTCTTGCAGTTTTTGCGCTGACCGTCAAACCTACCTGCGAGTTGTGAAAACTGAGAGAAACACATATAGAGAAATCCACAACAAACACCAACAAAAAACACCTCAGTGAATGCACCACTTTGCCCCAGATAACCAAGTATTCTTTTTGGGGGGTTTGTAGAATGGAACCCATTTTTGGTTTGTTTCGTGGGGAAACTCTTAGACTCAAGTATTTTTTCTGAACGATTCACTGAGGGAGATGTCATCTTCAGGACAGAAAATTACCTAAATGTTTCAGTCGTAGTAAATGTACCCTTATTGTCACGATTCAAAGAACTTTTTTTCTCCTTAACACGTTGACTGCCGCCTACGAGTATATTCGTAGTGAATGAAAGGGCTTGTATTGTTATTTAAATACATTGGCATCACTGAGCAAGCAACACATACGCTTCCTGGCAGTGGTGAGGACATCAACCTTAGAATGTGCATGTTAATTTTTGTTTTGTTTGTATAGTACCTATTTGGTATGCACGCATGCGCATCGCACCTATGCGCACCGCACTTGGCAAATGGGAACGCACTACGAGTATAATGACCGGCAGTCAACGTGGTAAGCCAAAAAATCTTCTGCTGTCTTTTTTTCTTCTTCAGCCAACAAATTTTCTGCCAACATTATCGACGCTTGGTTTTGCGTTTTAATCTTGCTTAGGGTAAGTCTTTTCTTAAAGGTCCAAAATATCGTCTTTGTGGTGAAACCCAGTCGTCCTTTGACCACTTACCTGATCATCCGTCAAGTAATTGGGTAGACCGCCGATGAAGATCTTATGTGGTGAGTCCTGCACCACAGTCGAGACAACACCTGTTATGATAAAGAGGTAAAAAAAACAATCGTAAATTTATTTCGTTTTATTTATTTGTGGCGTGTCGTGGCCGAACGCTTTAGAGCACTGGGCTCAAGCTCTGGAATTTCTGATCAGCAGAATGTGGGTTCAAGACCCTACCTTTAAAGGGACACTATCGTCGCGGTCATAGTCTGCTTGTGGCTGGACATGGAAACATGAACTCTCACCCAGTTACTACACGTGTGTGTGTGCATTGACCGTCACATCCCAAACAAAAGCTTTAAAGGGTGCCGGTCATTATTATTGCACCCATGTGTGAAGTAACTGGGTGAGAGTTCAGGTTTTAATGTCTGGCCACAGACTCGCTGAAAAACTAACAGCTAAATAGGTTTTACATTCGGAAGCGATAAAACTTACATTGGCAGGCATGAAGATTACAAGGTTTTTTTTTCTCCCCTACCGTCTCATTCACATTTTGTGCCTGTCATCCTTTGACCGAACAGACTCTTTTTTTCCCGACCATACGATGTCATAAGACGAATGAATCGTGTACAAACCTGGAACATGCATAGAGGGCGTCTCGGGTACTCCAGGCATCGGTTGATAATCCTTGGGTCGTCGAATCTTCAGGCATTGGTTCTGGTACATGATCCCGTCAAATGCCATGGCCTGGGTCGTCTCATCAATGGAGCGGAACTAACCATTGATCAAATCAAAATCAAAATCACACCAATTACTCAATCATAAACCCAACAGGCCAAAAAATACGGTCAAGATTGGGTATTGGTTCTGACGCACAAACCACGTAGCTCGAACCATCTCATTGAAAGTGTAAGATTGCCAAAAAACAAAAAAGAAATGTTAAAAACTGGACTGTTGGGAACATCAAGTAAAATTTGCAACCACTGGCCCTATCGCTTTATGCCAATAGACCCTTCCCATGAAATATGTAAATTGAACATCGCGAGTGCGCATTCTCCCTACTGGTTGGCAAAATGAGTGAACATCGCGCCTTTTTGTATGGGACTGGTGGTGGCGTGACGCACACGCGTTTGTGTGCGTCTGCCTAGTGCACAACTCTACGGCGTTTGCCAACCAGTAGTGTCTGTACGCAAGCGTGAATGTAATTAGCATATTTCGTCGAAAAAGGTCCATTCAATGGCAATGACAATAGAAAGAATAACACTCAGGATTACACGGATACCTCACCAAACAATCAGAGACAAAACAAACGTTGAAATGGAAACGGGCAGGACACGTAGCTAGGATGACAAACAACAGATGGACAATAAGAACCACAGAATGGCAACCCAGAGTAGGAAAAAGGATCCAGAGGGCAGACCAAAAAAAAGATGGAGGGGTAATATGGGGAAGATTGCAGGGAAGACCTGGACCAGAACAGATCAGGAAGGAACAACATGGAAGAGTCTGACAGAGGGCTACATCCCGCAGTGGATGGATGATGCCTAGGTACAAGAGGGTTCTGCCCAGGATTTCTTTAGTGGCGGAAAAAGTGTTTCCCTGGTTACCATTGCGAGGTGGATCAGTTACACGTTAGATCATCGAAAATAGACTCAAACCCAAAGTAAATGGCTTTGGACACCATTTTTTAACCGGTAAATACAAAAATGTTACATTTCGATGAAAAATCTTTGAAAGGAAATTGCAAGTTTGATATTTAAATTTGGAAAATGTGTGGAGGTCGGAAAACACCAAAAATTCTGCCAGTGGTGGTTGGGGAATCCTGAGTGTTGAGCGGGTTTTCAGGCACCGACCACTGTGGGCAGAACACTGGTACAAGGTACAATTATGGCACACAAATGACTGCATGCAGGCATGATGTTTGACCTTAAGAAAAAAGGACAATATTATCGAGCACAAGGGCTGACCTACACGTGTACGTGTGGTATAGGCTCGTATAGACTTCTCAGGCTATCTGAAAACAATTTTTCTGATTTTTCTATGGCAAATAAATCAGACTAAGGAAGGCAGGATATCCTGCCTGTGTACAATAAATCACATTCATAAATACCTGGGACAGCTTAATCGATCTGATAAGGCCGTATGGAGATCACGTGGCCATGTTTAAACAAGTGATATAAACACAAATAGCCGTGTTTAAACATGACCTGACCTTATTGAGTCATAAGAGGGTGCTAACAGACGATCCGAGCGCAAGTTTCCCACGTTAAGTTGGTAAAGTGCCTATTTGGCTCTCGCAAGTTTGATACTTGCGTGCCATATTTAAAAACTTCAGTACGCAAGTTTGAAACTTATGAGGTTAGGGGGTGTTTTATCGAGGACCATTTTGGTTTATTTTACCTCAAGGAAAGCAAAGTTCTTGTCGTGGTTGACCTGCACAGCTAGGACTGGCTTACCAGGGGTTTGGCCAATCCCTAATTCTTGCATCTTCGCATTGAAGAAGTCCACCATCTGCTCCTGTGAAAAAAAGATCATAAGACAATTCACAAAATTGTTAAATACTTGCTCCTTGGGTCCACATTGTAGTTTGTCTTGTTTGGTGAAAAAAGAGGTTTTGAGAGTTAGGTTTGCTCAATATTTAGACTTGAGTCTAAGGAACTTGTCAGAACGAACAAACAATAATTAATAATAATAGTGGCTTCTTATATAGCACTCATATCCGTCACTCAGTGACGCTCAAGGCGCTTCAGTATTTTCCTGCAAGGCATTGTGGAGCTACGTTTTTGAAGTATTCGACCTTTTCCTTTACATAGCACCATGTAATGGTTTACAAGGTGCTGTGGCGCAATATGCAGCCAATCTGTTTGTTTCAGGTCATATGTTGGAATAGACTGTGCAAGTTTTGTGCGTATCATAAAGGGGCAAACAAATCCAACGAAGACTATATTTATTTAAATGAAAACAAATCTTTTTGAATTCCATTCATACAAAATTCTTGAAAATAGAATAATCATAGCAATTTTTTTAAAATAGAGTTTCAATTTTTATATAACCCTCCTACTGTCAGTGACTCTTGGCAACATTTTCCAGTGAGTTGACCAACCTTTTGAAACCATTCGACTGCCAAGGTTGTGTACGGTGGCACAACTGTGCACAGAACTAACTGTGTACTGTGTACATGCATTGCCTCATGGTATCAAATTGCAGGCAGGCATAGTCTATCTATCATTCAAAACCACAGTGAATGGTATTGAATGGTCAGACAGCAAGAGGGTTAATACAAATAAATTTGTAAAATTATTATTAATTCAAAATTAAAACTTGGGAGGAGGATAAAGGTTTCCAGATGATTTAACGCTATAAACCATGCATTGAAAGGATGTTGAAAAGACTGAAATTTTGGGAAAATCACACCTGAATTTGTGTAACCATTACACAGGTTTAATGACAACATAAATGTCAGTTGGGCAAAATTCTTAAATTGTTTACAAAAAATGGAAACTGAGGTTAAATGTTATGCTCAAGCATTCTTTGCTGATTTGTTAAATTTATTTTATGTTCATATATTTCGCGATTTTTGAAGTCGCATCCCCTCGAGGTGATCCCGTGGCTGCTGCTTCCCAGGTTGTATCGTAAACTTGGGTGTGATCCCTGGCTACACGACAGTTAACGGTTGTATGGCTTCTGACTGGCACCCCCGAACAAGGATATTGACAAAATAGGGAGACCGCCAATATAGGGCTAGATAGCTCAGTTGGTAGAGCGCCGGTACGTTAATCCGGAGGTCGTTGGTTCAAATCCCGCTCTAGTCAATTTTTCTTTGTTCAACCCCATACCTTTTGAAATTTACCCAGTCAGTTTCCCTTGTGGTTTATTACTTGATCATAAAAACTGGTTACTTTCTGAGATTGCTTTTTTTTTTGGGGGGGGGGGGTCGAAAAACAAACATTTGATTATGATTTTATTTATGTATTGATTTATGGTATACATCGTGAGTAAAACCCAATAAATTTCCGTCAAAATGCGCTTCAAAGTGAAACACAATCATGAAAACAAATTTGATTTAACAATTAACACCTTTCAACAAAAAAGAAATGTTGAGTCAATCTCACGCTTCAAAGATGAACTTAATTGAGGTTTATAAATCAAACTTCTCGGAAGAGAAACCCCAATCAGCATTAAAGATAGGGTAGGGTCAGAGATTGGTTTTTTCAACGAACTGCTTATTTTATAGGCCAAATTCTATATAAAGATACGATAAAAGTCGCCTCTGAAAGTTTCAGCTGAATACAGTCAACACTCCATATGTGTCACACCAGAGCTAGGGCCCAGTTGCACCTGACTGACCAGCCACAACACTCCATGTGTGTCACACACGACAACACCAGAGCTAGGGCCCAGTTGCACCTGACTGACCAGCCACAACACTCCATGTGAGTCACACACGACAACATCAGAGCCAGGGCCCAGTTGCACCTGACTGACCAGCCACAGCACTCCATGTGCGTCACACACGACAACACCAGAGCTAGGGCCCAGTTGCACCTGACTGACCAGCCACAACACTCCATGTGAGTCACACACGACAACATCAGAGCTAGGGCCAGTTGCACCTGACTGACCAGCCACAACACTCCATGTGAGTCACACATGACAACATCAGAGCTAGGGCCCAGTTGCACCTGACTGACAAGCCACAACACTCCATCTGCGTCGCACACGACAACACCAGAGCTAGTCACATCTGACAACATCAGAGCTAGGGCCCAGTTGCAACTGACTGACCAGCCACAACACTCCATGTGCGTCACACACGACAACACCAGAGCAAGGGCACAGTTGACTGACCATGTGCATAAAATAAACCCTCAACGACAGAAATGCTAGCATTGTTTGATACTCTCCCATGAACCATTAAAAGTGAGAAAAGACAGCTATTTCAAAGCTGCTTGATGTGTCTAACGTCAACAAAACAGGAGGAAAGGATAACAAACTATTCAGTTTTGACCATACAGTTATAAAAGAGAACCCTTAACAATAGTCGGATATTTTCCCACATTAAGGAAAGTGTTAAGGCACAAATTCTCTTTTAGCTCCTAGCTTGTGTTGTGCAGCTAAATTTTTCAGGCCAATCGCCCAACATACGGACATACTTTGACTTCGGCGCTCTGAGTTTACAACATGGCATCTGAGGACTGCAGGTATGTTTACAACATCACCGAGGAGGAAATTTCGAGCTGGCTTTATACTTCAGCAGACACCATCGTCATTACCATCGTCGTACCGATCTTATTGGGTCTTGGTCTTATCAACAACTCTACTTTTCTCCTTGTGATTTTCCGCATTCCGAAAATGAGATCCAATATGAACATCATCTTGGCACATTTGGCAGTAGCTGACCTGATGTTCCTGATCACTTCTGCAATGCTGTGTATATGGAGCTATTCTGTCTCGATACTCCGCCTAAGTGAGCCATATCAGACCGCAGTTGGTTGTTCAATATCTTCCACAGTGACAAACACTGGATACTTTGCAGCAATCTTGCTTTTAACTTTGGCATCCTATGAGAAGTACCTCGCAATGTGTCATCCTATGAAACATCGTAAGATCCGCGGGAGGAGACGAACTCACAGACTTGTTGCCGTCTGTTGGCTTGTTGGGCTCTTAATTTCTGTTTTGTTGATACCCAGTGTTGCTGCGTTTGAAACGATTTGCCTGCAGTGGCCATACAACGATATGTACAATGGATTTCCATCTACGTTTTCATTTTGTTATCCGGTACAGCCTTGGGTAACAAATATCGCCATCCCGCTATTGAACTTTCCCTGGATCATTGTAATGATTGCCAACATTTACATGTTTGCTGCCATCATTCGGGCGTTGAACAAACGCATTGGTGCTGATGGCATGGTAGATGATGACCGGAAGGCACAACAAGTAAGAAACCAAGTTGCTAAGATGCTGGTTGTTAATGGCGTCATTTTCTTCATCTGTCAAGTCCCATTTTGCGTGTTAGCACTAAGTAGGTGGATTTGTGACATTGCCCGGATCCCCGAACCAATACAACTTGCATTAGGGAGCTCATGGTGGTGGTGGTTACATAGAATTCCTCAGTTGATCAACACCGTGATTAATCCACTGATCTACGGTGTGATGAACTCACAATGGCGGAAAGCATTCAGGCAGGTATTTCACTGTAGATTACAACAGACCAACTCTGTTCCTACAGTAAGTCAAAGAGCGATTAACGTTGTCCGAGAATCAAACTATAATCACAACGATACCAGATTGTAGAAACTATAGTCCTCTTTTTATTAATCATTGTTAATAACTATCGGGCGTCAAAATTTGCTGTAAAGTTAAGGGCACGCAAACTGCTCGCTTAAAATGCCTTCTTGCACATTACACATTTAAAATGCTTTGTTGCACATCTTGCATAATGAGAACGAAATCGTACACACGTCACCAAAAACGAAGTGGTTTAATTATTTGGAGATAAAACAAAATTGAACTTTCCAAATAGAGAACTTTTGCACAAAAAAAACCTCATCTCAATCCTTGATGCCAGAAATCAATCTCTGATCGAAGAAATAAATTTACAAAAAGCCGCATTGATTTCAAAAAGGGTCCATTTTGACTCAGCTTGATCAATTGATTACTTTATGCGATTAGACAGATTGACTTTCAAACTCATTACTGTAAAACTGCCATTTTGGTGATAAATTCTGCAAAAAACACGAGGTTGATGTTTGTCATAAATATTAGACAGATTCGAGCAGAAACTTTGTTATCATTTCCGTAAATTAAAAACTATTAAGTGGGCCTTTGTCCCCTAATAAGTGCACGTACAGGGCTTACCTTTATAATCAAGATTTGCGTGTTTTTAGTTTAAAATTAAATATTAATTTTTTTTAAATTAAAAAAACCTTCTTTAGACGTGTGTTAGCCTGAAGCACAACTACATAAGTACATATTTAAGCTTAACGTGTACGGTAATGTGTTGTAGGATTGCCTCAATAATATTGCACCTTGCGTCGCACACCACCTAATTGATCACCGAAAAGACTGCACTTGTCCAAGAGTTCACGTGCAAAAGGTCTATATAGGCAAAGTTGTCAAACTACAAATAAGAGTGTTCCACACTTCTATTCCAGAAAGCTGTTTCATTTTAGAGGGTTGAATAATAGTCAGCTTTGAGATTTTTTATACAAAAGTTTTAGTTCGCTACATATTGCACAATGAACAATACAAATTGCACTTCAATACACTTGGGATTACTGGTTAAAGTTTGTTTGTGTTAATTTGTATATCCAGTGGAGATGTCCAACTGTGGACTTTAAAGTGGACTCGCGTTTCAAGTGGACAAATAAGTGGGCTTTTATTATTAATTATAAATAATCCAATTTAAAATTATAGTTTAAAATATTTTAATGAATTTTATTACCTTGTATTTCGGGAGCTAAATGACTGAGGGTAACAGCGATTCAGTTCACTTTTTTAAGTTCCAGTCATCAGTGAGTGTCCCATGTATTATTTCTTGTTTTGTATTTGTTTGTGTACGATGACTAACAAAAATACAATAAGAAAAAGTAAACTAGCAATCAAGTGTACGTAAAAGCGAACACAGAGGTGTTTCGATTGCTGGATTAAAAAGATACGATATCATGAATCCGTACTGCAAATTACATGTGATATCCAAATTATGTACATGATGTATGGGGGTTGAACAAAGAAAAATTGACTAGACCGGGATTTGAACCAACAACCTCCGGATTAACGTACCGGCGCTCTACCAACTGAGCTATCTAGCCCTCGAGCTCAGTTGGTAGAGCGCTGGTACGTTAATCCGGAGGTCGTTGGTTCAAATCCCGGTCTAGTCAATTTTTCTTTGTTCAACCCCATACTATTTGAAATTCACCCAGTCAGTTTCCCTTGTGGTTCATTACTTGACATCCAAATTATGTGTAAGTTTTGTTGAAAACCTAAAAAAAACTCTGTATCAATGTTTTGTATTTGCACATCCTGTTTAAACCGGAAGAAAATGACAATTAGGGCCATCGATAGAAGAAACATGTGACATTGGTTTTAAATTATTTTCAAACTATCACAAAGATTATCAGTTTATCCCGAGTAGTTCATGAAATATGTAATATCGGATATCATAATGAGCACCTTAATTTGGGTGGATTTGGCGCAATATAAACACTTTGTATTATTATTAACAGCATTTCCAAGGCTAGGTCTTTCTAAGCTCACCTTCTAAATTGCGAGGCCAGCGATGATTTTGCTTATTATAAGAATACTTTAATTGATAAGAGTTAAAAACAGTTTTAGCTTCCACAAGGATTTTTCGCTGCTTAATTGCATTATTAGTCCTTCTCTTAGATGGAAATGTAACTCTGATTTTAACTGCGTAAACTGTGTCAGCCATGGTATTTGTGATAGTGTCAAAACAGTTTTGTTTCGTAACCAGTTTCTTGAATGTGATGATCTTGACACTCTCGGTCAGCTGCTCAGATCGTTCTGACAATCCTTTTGTTTCATACTTTGTCAAGATGGTCTGGGGGTCATCCATGAGTGTCAGGGTTATCCTCTTTCTATAATTGTGTGTTTATGCACCTTTTATTGTATATTTGATGTACTTTTATCTTTTTATCTTCTCCATTTTTGGAGGTTTTGAGGAAATAAATAAAATTATTATTATTATAATCTTATATAATTCAAAACCCCGTCGCAGAGGTGTTTTGGTTGCTGGATTAAAAAGATACGATATCATGAATCCATCCTGCAAATTACATGTGATATCCAAATTATGTGTAAGTTTTGTTGAAAACCTAAAAAAAACTCTGTATCAATGTTTTGTATAACTTGCACATTCTGTTTAAACCAGAAGGAAATGTCAATTAGGGCCATCGATATAAGAAACATGTGACATTGGTTTTAAATTATTTCCAAAATATCACAAAGATTATCAGTTTATCCTGAGTAGTTCATGAAATTTGTCGGATATCATAATCTTATGTAATTCAAAACCCCGTCACTAGAGGGCGCTCTTTCCAATGATGACACCACCAAACGAACATTCTAAACCCCTTTCATCAAAATAGAAATGTTGAGTCAATCTCACGCCAAAAACCCAATCAGCATTAAAGGTAGGGGAGAGTCAGAGATTGGTTTTTCCAATATACTGCTGATTTTATAGGCCGAATTGTATTTATAGATACGATAAAAGTCACTTCTGAAAGTTTTAGCTGAATACTTGGGTGTGATCCCTGGCTACACGGCAGTTAACGGTTGTATGGCTTCTGACCGGCACCCCCGAACAAGGATATTGACAAAATAGGGAGACCGCCAATGTAGGGCTAGATAGCTCAGTTGGTAGAGCGCCGGTACGTTAATCCGGAGGTTGTTGTTTCAAATCCCGCTCTAGTCAATTTTTCTTTGCTCAACCCCATACTATTTGAAATTTACCCAGTCAGTTTCCTTTGTGGTTTATTACTCGACTTTCATATATTTCATCTCCAGATTTTTTTTTTCTCCAAACATTGGGCCCTATCGTTCAATTTATGTAGCCATAGACTACATAAAACGAAAGTATTTGATGAAGAGAATCGCGAATACATCAAACTCAATACAGTTGGAAGCAACTTGGTCTCCAGGAGTTTGAATACGTACCAGACTTGCACAGTCTATTAGTAAGCAACACCAAAGGAGTGTTTGGTGAAGAAACACTAAACACACATCCAGAGTTGTGTTACCTTTGAAACAAAGCTTGTGGTGCTTATGTCAACGTATAAGAGGATCCACAGAAAATCCTCTGAAAAAAAGATAGTTCCACTCTTTTCTAGTCCATTCAAGACCCCCCAAAACCTCACAGATTTCTTTTCTACAGATACCAAAATCTCACCTTGGTCACCCCAAAGGAAATATTCCCGTCATAAATCTCACCTTGGTCACCCCAAAGGAAATATTCCCTTCATAAATCTCACCCTGGTTACCCCAAAGGAAATATTCCCTTCATAATCTCACCTTGGTCACCCCAAAGGAAATATTCCCTTCATAAATCTCACCTTGGTTACCCCAAAGGAAATATTCCCTTCATAAATCTCACCTTGGTTACCCCAAAGGAAATATTCCCTTCATAAATCTCACCTTGGTCACCCCAAAGGAAATATTCCCTTCATAAATCTCACCTTGGTCACCCCAAAGGAAATTTTCTTCATAAATCTCACCCTGGTCACCCCAAAGGGAATATTCCCTTCATAAATCTCACCCTGGTCACCCCAAAGGAAATATTCCCTTCATAAATCTCACCCTGGTCACCCCAAAGGAAATATTCCCTTCATAAATCTTACCTCGGTTACCCCAAAGGGGATATTCCCTACATAGAGTCGGCGTGCCTGTCGAGTCATCTGATTGGCCACGATGGGCATAGCGGATGCCGGCTGCTGAGGCATCATCACAGGCTGCTGAGGTACGACGGGCAGCGGGGGCATATTGGGCATGTTGGGCGGAGACAGGGCTACAGCTTGAGAAGCATCCGGACCTAAGGACAACAGAGATAACAGCTAGATTCAGAAACACCGTCTGTTAAAGGAACATTACAGAATTGGTAATGGTAAAATATACTTTTGATCACAGATTACATAAAACTTACACGGTCTAATGATGATGATAGTAGAAAACATCCCTTGAAATATTTCTGTCTGAAATGCCATATTTGATGAGAAATGAATAAACTAATTTTCCGATTGGAGTTTATCACTCAATGAGCGTTTTATTCATTTGTTGAACCTATATGATTTCATGCAAAAGTGTAATCGGTTTTTCACTATTTTCTCGTGACCTAGATGTCCGATCGATCTCAAACTTCTGTAGGTTTGTCAGTTTATGTATATGGTGGATTACATAAAGTGCTTACACTGCCAGCAACTGTTTTGTTAGCAAAAACCAATTCTGTAATGTTCCTTTAAACTGAACGGAGGTTAACAACATTTTTCAACATCTTAAAGCATACGGCCAACATTGGTATATCGTGTAATTAACCTGTCAAAGTCCAAGGGCCGATTTCACAAAGAGATAAGACTAGTCTTATCTGAAGTTAGGACCAGTAGCTGGTCTTAACTTAAGACCAGTCGTATCTCTTAGCATTGCCTAGGACTAGTCCTAAGTTAGGAAGAGTTTTGTGAAATCGACCACAGCAGTCAAATTGGCTTACAAAATTAGCAGGATACCAGTCAGAAATGGTGCTTATAACATGGTATTTTGGCTGGTAACCTTATTCTGGTTATAACCTTAAACTCTTACATCCTTGCATTTTCTTGTACTGCTGAGGAGTGATGTTCTCGAAGCCCACTGGAGGAACATCCCAGTACTTATAAGGCTTGCGTCGACGTCTTTGAGGAGGTGGTGATCGGCTGAGGAGATAACATAAGAAATTTGGCTTAGTTAAAGGGATGGTACGACACTGATTTGGGGCACAGTCCATTAACCCACACACTGCCACAAAGTACTATACCTTCCAGGCCAGCATTGGGTTTATGGGATTCTTCTGTTTGCACAGCTGGTATTATGTGGAAACCCTTGGTCCTCACAGTCTCCTGTGGAATTTTGCACTAAGTGCACTTTTTGAAAAGGATACCAAGACCAAGAGTGACGGAGGCCATGGCCTCCATGATCTTCATGTAATTCCAGGCCCATAGACCTTTCCATTGTTGATAAACAAACCGCGCTGGTTGGCATGGAAGGCCGAATGTTAGCAGAACACTCAATCGTGTAAATAGCTGTTTCAACAAAATTTGAACATTTTCTGCAAACTTTCAACTAAGTAAAGTACCTCTCATGATTGGTTGCTTTGTTTCCAACAAATTCAACACTATTTTTGATTATTTGTGTAACATTGTTAAAAACTGTGGCGATCTGTTTTTGTTTTGCATTTATGGCTTTCCATAGTTTTCCGACCTCGGTTGGCAAAAACTTGGGCTGTGACGTTGCAATAGAAAGGTATATAGTAATAGGGTTAATTCATAAAACTTGGTTTTTGAGAACATACCACAAAGCAAATAAAGCCAAGATAATAATACTTCATTGAAACCAGTGTTTCACATTTTTGTTTACTTATACCCCGTTCACACAGCCCTGCGACCTTACGAAGACCATGCCGATCACCACGATCTGAAAAAGTTATCAAATCGTGGCACTTATCGCTGTCAAAATCCATCAATTTTGCAAATTAAAGACTACACCACGACTGTACTGCGATGCTTTTACGTCAAAAGCGTTGCTGACTCGATGCCACTACGATTAAACCAAGACCAAGCAGTCGTTTCTACTTCGTTGCCGCTACGACGTACAGGACCATACTACATTGTTACACAAACCTAAAAGACTGTAGAACGATATCACTACGCTGGTGCTGACCATATTAAGCTTCTAGTACGCTTTTTTTTAGTACGATTTGTGGCGATGTCTATATAAATCGGAGGTGTTCAAGCAGTCAGTTCATCCCCAACTTTGAAGATGAACGGACCTGATGCGTAAAAGAGTAATTAAAACGGCTCAAATTAGTTGCCGGCGGTGCTGCGTTTTTATTACGACCACAGAGATCTCACCACGCTGCTTGTACGATAATGGCGTTCCCACTATGTTCTTAGTAAGACTTTGCCCCGCTTATTGTTGGCCACGACCCGGCTACGCTTATTTTGTGCACGTTCAAAATAAGAGTGGGGAGAGCATGCAGCTTCTCGATCTAGGAGATCCCACCCCGACCAAACCACGCTCATGGAGATCATCCCACGATTGGCTCCGATTGGACACGCTCTTGGCCACTTTTCTATCGTAGTAGAAGCAGCGTCTATGCGTGACCGGGGTGTAAGCCACCATCACTACAGCTAAACGTTTTGTTGGGTGTTCATACAAGTTACAAGTTTGCAGTTTCAACTGCCAAGAAAAGTTGACAAAACTTTCGTTAAGGACTGATTATTAGTGGTTAAGGTCTCATGTAACATCCCTAGAAAAACTTCTTCATCTAGACTAGAAGAAAAAGCCTTTGATGAGAAAGACTCTGCTTGGTAGCAAGTAATTCCCAAGCGCCACTTCTTTTCCATTCTTTTCCAACAAAAGAAGTGTTATTTCACAGTATCCTACTTAAGACCTTTGACCTACCTGCGTCTGTTCTTCCTGTCACGGTCTCGACTCTTGCTCCTGCTTCGACGTCTTCTTTCTCTGCTACGACTCCGACTCCTGCTGCGCCTCTCTCTGCTGCGACTTCTTCTCCTACGGTCTGTACCTAAACAAAAGTACCCCATTAATATCCATTTAGATAAGAGCTGGGTTGATCCAGTTACAAGTGACAAAAAACAACAATTTACAATATATAAAATAATCAGCTGCCTAAAAAGGACAGATAGCAGTTGAGGCGTGTGTGCTTTATTGTTTACAGTCAACAACAAGAGAATCGGAAAGCCACTTTAAAAAAACAAAAAAACATTTGGGGGTTAACAAAATATTGCTTTTGGTCATAATAAGTTAGAAAGTGACGGTTGGATTGTGTTTGAAGCGACTTGCAGGTTCTCGAATCAGTGGAGCAATGTTTATTGCCCTTCACTCCTTCTTACAAGTAACTATGAAATTATAAAATAAACATTGTGAACCACTTTCAAAAGTGATAACACAAATTCTAAGAACATGGATTTGCTCTTCATTGTTGTGTAAATGAATCAATTCAGTTTTTATTGATAGAACACTTTTAAATAAGGTCAATTTGGATTTGGCACGAGGCATGGTCGAAAGGCACTGTGGGAAGGGAAAGGGTGCACCGTTTCCTTCCCACAGTGCCTTTTGACCGTTCCCTTTTGACCATTGTGTGAAATCAACCAGGCTGTAATTGCGATAAACCTTGCTAAAGAAACACATGAGAAATTGATATGACGTTTTTTAGTTGCGATAATCGTAACCCTCCATCCTCCCGACGGTCGGAGACCGGAGGGTTACGAGTCATGCAGTGCAAAAAAGTGGCGAAATTGCAATTTCGACTATTTTGGTCAGACTAGTCACCAGATTTTCCCAATTTTTACCACTTTCAAAAAACATGACACACATTCTAAAAACATGGATGTGATCATCAATGTGTCATGAATCCATTCGTGTTACTCAAAACATAATTGAGAAAATATTTTAAGAAAAAAAGACAAAAACGGATTTGCGCCATCTGCAGTTTGCGCTGATTAATTGCAATTGCAGGAATGGCATTCCAGAATGCGCGCTCAATCTGGAAATTTTTCCTCATAAATATCCTGTGATTGTGCAACTCAACAAAATGCACTCAACAACGAGTCCGCTTACGCTGATTGGTCGAGATGTTGCTAGGTCACGAATCGCGAGGTTCGAAAACCGGACCTGAGATTGTCTACGCTTCATGAGAATTTCGCTCAGTCTCTGGTAAGTTTTTGTCTTTTTTTCTTAAAATATTTTCTCAATTATGTTTTGAGTAACACCGACCGTCGGGAGGATGGAGGGTTACGATTATCGCAACTAGACGTTTTTCAGAAAAACAGAAGCAACCACTATTCACTATATATAGTATTAAACCATTTCAATTCCAACTATTAAACGTAATACTAACTACACTCGATTGGATGTCCACAGATCATCATGCTACAGCAGACGTTACAAGGTCTTATTAACAATTCAAAAACAAAAAACTATTGCCTTTTTTTTTTGGTTATTAATTTGCCCAGGGCCGTTTGTTAGTTCTTGAGAAACTAAGTTTTGGGCCGAGTTTGTTTGGGCATAGAGAAAGGGTTTGGGCGAGTCGGTCATGGAAAATCAATCATTCATCGGCGTGGCGCAGATTGTGCAAATGACTCGTTCAATTTATGTAATTAACTCTTATTTACAACATTATTTTCACCAAATAAAGCACTACTTACTCTTCCTATCATCTTCGTCTGTCCCAGGCATTTTATTTGACTAATTCTTTTGTTTAAAAATGAAATAAAAGTATTTTTTAGGCAGCTTTCATCAAGTGAGACAAACGGCACATACCGCACGCTTAGGTTTACACTGGTACGCGGCAATAGTGTCCCTCTATATAGCCATCACTCTCCTGCTATATACAAAGCGGCTGCTGATTACCAGGGAAAATAGACAACAAAATAAACAAAAGAGGGCGCCAGATTCGGAATTTTCTTTTCTTCTCTCTTCTTTTCTGTTTTCCATTTTTTTCGAGTATGAATATTTCTCATCCGATAAAAAATTACCGGTGAGTGAATTGCATCAAAATGCTTAATTCTGTCATTCAATAAAAGAAATGCAAAAGTAAATTTTATGATTGGTGTGTGCTTTCTAGAAAAAAAGTCTAGTTCAGGATATAAAAATAATAATGGCTTACTCTTGACTACTTCATTGTTTATTTTTCTGACTAGTTTGTCCTTCCCTCCATGGTCCATCATAGCCCGAACATCTGACGTCACACTTCCAGGCTTCGAGCGCTTGGAGGAATCATCACAAACGCACCTTTGACCTCGCATCCCATTGCGGTCTTTCAGATAAAGACAGGGGACCAGTATAGCAGTGACCATCATTTTGATTAATAGACCGGTGCCTGTCATGTCCTTAAAGACCTTTCTATTGCAACGTCACAGCCCGAGTTTTTGCCAACCATGGTTGGGAAACTGTGGAAAACCATAAATGCAAAGCAAAAACAGATAGGCCTAGCCACAGTTTGTAACAACGTTAAACAAATGTTCAAAAATACTGTTGAATTTGTTGGAAACAAAGTAACTAACCATGGGATGTATATGTGTCAAATAAGAATTTGCAAAAGTGATGAATTTGATGGTCACATTGTCTGTAAAACACGATTGAATATTTTGCCAACATTCGGCCGTCCATGCCAACCAGCACGGTTTGTTTATCAACAATGGAAAGGTCTATTCTTGCGGATAAGGACAGGGGACCAGTCTAGGTCCATTATAATAGGGTTATCATTTTAAATTAGAGCCAATAGAAGGGAACCAATCATGGGTGTGTCAATCTCTTGATGATTGCGTGAGCGCTTTTTTGAGCCACGTGTGTTAAAAAAACATGCATCATTTTGTTGACAAAAACAAAGTATATTAAAATTTGAAACAGATTGACAACAATCAGACAGTGCACATATTCAGACAAAACGGCTTACCCGCTAATTTCCGCTCCCCTAAAGTTGCAAGACAGGCATAAACCATAATAAAACTACATCTGGTAAATAAGAGAAAGGGATTCAAAACAAAATGCCAATCTCAGAGAAACGTTTCTCAGATTGTGTATTCCAATTATGGATTATTCTTCCTGTGGCGATATCTCAAAAATATTATGGCCCTGCCTGGAGGGTATCGCAAATGTCTATGCAAACATTAATGTCGCAAGTACGATCACAAATATATTTGCAATGTCGCAAATATCTTTGTAAATATTTGGCGATGTCGCAAATACAATCACAAATATCGTGAGCGTCCAGTCCATTGGTGATGCAGCCAATGCTGTGATTGGTCAATTTGTTAAGGGAGTGGGGCTACAGGCCTAGCCTCTTTGCTTTGATGATTGATGGCAAACAATGGAAATGTGCGCGCGTGTACACACGCAGAGCACAACCCTCAGCCAATGATAGCTCTTCACGCGTGCAAGTTTCATTAGCAATGGCGGCCAATGCAAGGGGTCTGTTACATTAGCAATGGCGGCCAATGCAAGGGGTCTGTTATTAGTACTGTGTGCATTCAAGCTCACAATGTTCCTCATTGTTAGACAGTGGATTAATATTCCTTCTTGCGCTCTATACTTGTGGTGTTTTCCAGTTGCCATCCCAACCGTTTGGATGTTGTTGAATACATTACGAAGTTGAGTGAACGTGCCAAAGTAATCGCCAATGAATATTGCATGCTAAATTAATGTAAAACTAACCGAGCCTGACAACGGGCCCGGTTAATTTTACATGGTGTGGTTTAAAATAATTTATTATTGTTTTTTGTATGAGGTCTGTAATAAAATACTGTGTAGAAAGTGACATGAAAACAGAGTTGTTGTGCAGCAAGATGATGTTGTTTCTTCAAAGCATGAATACCATTCTGTTTTATCTCTTGATATTAGTGACCATTCAAAGCATTGTTATCGTCCTCTCCTCTTGTCCGAATGGATGGGTAAAATGGCGTCAGTCTTGCTACATCTTACTCCCTGAGAGGATGAACTGGATACAAGCCGAGGCGGCATGCAAGCGGCCAGGGAGCAACCTCATAGTACCTGATTCGAGAGAAGAAAACGACTTCATTTTCGAGTGGGCTGTAAAAGGGAATGACGGTCTGTGGATCGGCTGCACAGATGCTGCTGAAGAGGGGGTTTGGCTGTGTGGAGGTCAGCCTGCAAGGTTTACCAAATGGTATCCAAACACTCCACAAAACAACGCAAGATTAAACTGTGCCCGAATGACTGTATACAATGGTGGACTTTGGTCTGATAGTTTAAAATGCAACAGCATCGTTCTCAAACTAGCCGTATGTGAGATGCCGGTCCCTACCATGCCAGCTTACCACACCCTGATGGATCACAATGGGCGTGTCTCTCAATACTGCCCCCTCAATCACGTCATCAACAGCCTGGATGTAGAGGGTGTGATTGCTTGTGGCTGGGCGTGTACATCAGATCCTCGTTGCCGCTCCTTTAATGTTTGGCAGACCAGCGAGAGAGAGAAGAAATGTCAACTCAATGACGTCATCCGTCTTGAGAATCATCACGCCGATTCCGAGGGTTGTGTCTACTTTGAACTTTGAGTACTTCAAATTCACTTCAATCGGTAAATTTTGTTGGTTTTTCCCTTCAATTCAGTCTTATCACCGAAAAAGACCGACGTGAGCCGACAGGGAACGCCTTTATTGATGTCTTCGTTCGCAGAAGTTAAAACCAAACTTGGCGGTTTAAAAGTAAATCTATAGACTAAATCAAACAGTATCTGGATGTAGAAGACATATGAATTCAACTTCATGGAAAAAGGCAACTTTAAAGGAAGAAACCCATCAGCTGCATTTTTTGTCTCTCCCCCTACGTCGATCCGTATCAACTGGGAAATCCTGTCCTGAAAGAATCAGATAAGCTATAACCATACTGCCGTAGAGATCACTTTGACTGTAACTCGGGTTTCAGAACAAAAGACAAAAAGCTTCATTGCAGATGAAGTAACGTTTTACCAAACAATCTACCAAGCATCATGGAGGCCTAATGAGTGACAAGACTGTCTCTATGGTCATATGAATAGAAAGAGGTCAAGAAATGTTGAACAGTAAAATTAATTTTCCCTTTATTGACAATTGTTCAAATACTGATTCCCCTGAAAGAATTTCATTTTACATTCCTTGATAACGGTTATTAAATTATAACCGTTTGTAAACGTATCTTGGGGAGTTTTATATGTGTACAAAAAAACAAGCAATTCTCGCGTGTAATTTGATTTTTTTGGGTGCAACTTTTGGTTACAACGTACATTGCTTTTAACGTGTAAAGGAAACAAAACCCCGCGGTTTACCGGACGCTGTTCGAAAAAGCACGAGACTTGCAGGTCCAATTTCATTACGTCAGAATCTCAAACACAGCAGAGCAAAAATGTACAACACGACTGTTTTAGACCAGACTTCCCTTCTCTTTTTCAATATCTTATGATGACAAGGCCACAATTTAATATCAAAAACTGCACTGAATTTATCGACTTTCTACCTCGATGAGTTCGTGTGACTATTTCGGAGTTGACTCGTTACACGATTTAACCTAGATTATCACCGTCAACGAATTCAAATCTGACTGGGGTCTGATCAGGCATGTAATTCGACTTGCGCTGTGAGCTTCGTTATCACATTGCCATCAGTCGCTTCTTTCGCTGTGTGTGCGATGTTGTTGTTTCATAAGGGCATGAATGCCATTATGTTTCGTCTCTTGATATTGGTGACCATTCAAAGCATTGTTATCGTCATCTCCTCTTGTCCAACTGGCTGGGTAAAATGGCGTCAGTCTTGCTACATCTTACTCCCTGAGAAGATGAACTGGATGCAAGCCGAGGCGACATGCAAGCGGCCAGGGAGCAACCTCATAGTGCCTGATTCGAGAGAAGAAAACGACTTCGTTTTCGAGTGGGCAGTAAAAGAGAACGAAGGTCTGTGGATCGGCTGCACAGATGCTGCTCAAGAGGGGGTTTGGCTGTGTGGAGGTCAGCCTGCAAGATTTACCAACTGGAATCCAAACAAACCAAGCAACAACGCAGGATTGAACTGTGCCCGAATGACTGTATACAATGGTGGTGCTTGGTCTGATACAGTAAAATGCGAGAGTCACGACCACAAATTCGCTGCATGTGAAATGGCAGTCCCTACCGTGCCAATCTACCACAACCTGCTAGGTCCCGATGGGCGTGTCTCTCAATACTGCCCCACCAATCACGTCATCAACAGCCTGGATGTAGAGGGTGTGATTGCTTGTGGCTGGGCGTGTACATCAGATCCTCGTTGCCGCTCCTTTAATGTTTGGCAGACCAGCGAGAGAGAGAAGAAATGTCAACTCAATGACGTCATCCGTCTTGAGAATCATCACGCCGATTCCGAGGGTTGTGTCTACTTTGAACTTTGAGTACTTCAAATTCACTTCAATCGGTAAATTTTGTTGGTTTTTCCCTTCAATTCAGTCTTATCACCGAAAAAGACCGACGTGAGCCGACAGGGAACGCCTTTATTGATGTCTTCGTTCGCAGAAGTTAAAACCAAACTTGGCGGTTTAAAAGTAAATCTATAGACTAAATCAAACAGTATCTGGATGTAGAAGACATATGAATTCAACTTCATGGAAAAAGGCAACTTTAAAGGAAGAAACCCATCAGCTGCATTTTTTGTCTCTCCCCCTACGTCGATCCGTATCAACTGGGAAATCCTGTCCTGAAAGAATCAGATAAGCTATAACCATACTGCCGTAGAGATCACTTTGACTGTAACTCGGGTTTCAGAACAAAAGACAAAAAGCTTCATTGCAGATGAAGTAACGTTTTACCAAACAATCTACCAAGCATCATGGAGGCCTCATGAGTGACAAGACTGTCTCTATGGTCATATGAATAGAAGGAGGTCAAGAAATGTTGAACAGTAAAATTAATTTTCCCTTTATTGACAATTGTTCAAATACTGATTCCCTGAAAGAATTTCATTTTACATTCCTTGATAACGGTTATTAAATTATAACCGTTTGTAAACGTATCTTGGGGAGTTTTATATGTGTAAAAAAAACCAAGCAATTCTCGCGTGTAATTTGATTTTTTTGGGTGCAACTTTTGGTTACAACGTACATTGCTTTTAACGTGTAAAGGAAACAAAACCCCGCGGTTTACCGGACGCTGTTCGAAAAAGCACGAGACTTGCAGGTCCAATTTCATTACGTCAGAATCTCAAACACAGCAGAGCAAAAATGTACAACACGACTGTTTTAGACCAGACTTCCCTTCTCTTTTTCAATATCTTATGATGACAAGGCCACAATTTTAATATCAAAAACTGCACTGAATTTATCGACTTTCTACCTCGATGAGTTCGTGTGACTATTTCGGAGTTGACTCGTTACACGATTTAACCTAGATTATCACCGTCAACGAATTCAAATCTGACTGGGGTCTGATCAGGCATGTAATTCGACTTGCGCTGTGAGCTTCGTTATCACATTGCCATCAGTCGCTTCTTTCGCTGTGTGTGCGATGTTGTTGTTTCATAAGGGCATGAATGCCATTCTGTTTCGTCTCTTGATATTGATGACAATTCAAAGCATTGTTATCGTCCTCTCCTCTTGTCCAACTGGCTGGGTAAAATGGCGCCAGTTTTGCTACATCTTACTCCCTGGGAAGATGAGCCGGATGCAAGCTGAGGCGACATGCAAGCGGCCAGGGAGCAACCTCATAGTGCCTGATTCGAGAGAAGAAAACGACTTCGTTTTCGAGTGGGCAGTAAAAGAGAACGAAGGTCTGTGGATCGGCTGCACAGATGCTGCTCAAGAGGGGGTTTGGCTGTGTGGAGGTCAGCCTGCAAGATTTACCAACTGGAATCCAAACAAACCAAGCAACAACGCAGGATTGAACTGTGCCCGAATGACTGTATACAATGGTGGTGCTTGGTCTGATACAGTAAAATGCGAGAGTCACGACCACAAATTCGCTGCATGTGAAATGGCAGTCCCTACCGTGCCAATCTACCACAACCTGCTAGGTCCCGATGGGCGTGTCTCTCAATACTGCCCCACCAATCACGTCATCAACAGCCTGGATGTAGAGGGTGTGATTGCTTGTGGCTGGGCGTGTACATCAGATCCTCGTTGCCGCTCCTTTAATGTTTGGCAGACCAGCGAGAGAGAGAAGAAATGTCAACTCAATGACGTCATCCGTCTTGAGAATCATCACGCCGATTCCGAGGGTTGTGTCTACTTTGAACTTTGAGTACTTCAAATTCACTTCAATCGGTAAATTTTGTTGGTTTTTCCCTTCAATTCAGTCTTATCACCGAAAAAGACCGACGTGAGCCGACAGGGAACGCCTTTATTGATGTCTTCGTTCGCAGAAGTTAAAACCAAACTTGGCGGTTTAAAAGTAAATCTATAGACTAAATCAAACAGTATCTGGATGTAGAAGACATATGAATTCAACTTCATGGAAAAAGGCAACTTTAAAGGAAGAAACCCATCAGCTGCATTTTTTGTCTCTCCCCCTACGTCGATCCGTATCAACTGGGAAATCCTGTCCTGAAAGAATCAGATAAGCTATAACCATACTGCCGTAGAGATCACTTTGACTGTAACTCGGGTTTCAGAACAAAAGACAAAAAGCTTCATTGCAGATGAAGTAACGTTTTACCAAACAATCTACCAAGCATCATGGAGGCCTCATGAGTGACAAGACTGTCTCTATGGTCATATGAATAGAAGGAGGTCAAGAAATGTTGAACAGTAAAATTAATTTTCCCTTTATTGACAATTGTTCAAATACTGATTCCCCTGAAAGAATTTCATTTTACATTCCTTGATAACGGTTATTAAATTATAACCGTTTGTAAACGTATCTTGGGGAGTTTTATATGTGTAAAAAAAACCAAGCAATTCTCGCGTGTAATTTGATTTTTTTGGGTGCAACTTTTGGTTACAACGTACATTGCTTTTAACGTGTAAAGGAAACAAAACCCCGCGGTTTACCGGACGCTGTTCGAAAAAGCACGAGACTTGCAGGTCCAATTTCATTACGTCAGAATCTCAAACACAGCAGAGCAAAAATGTACAACACGACTGTTTTAGACCAGACTTCCCTTCTCTTTTTCAATATCTTATGATGACAAGGCCACAATTTTAATATCAAAAACTGCACTGAATTTATCGACTTTCTACCTCGATGAGTTCGTGTGACTATTTCGGAGTTGACTCGTTACACGATTTAACCTAGATTATCACCGTCAACGAATTCAAATCTGACTGGGGTCTGATCAGGCATGTAATTCGACTTGCGCTGTGAGCTTCGTTATCACATTGCCATCAGTCGCTTCTTTCGCTGTGTGTGCGATGTTGTTGTTTCATAAGGGCATGAATGCCATTCTGTTTCGTCTCTTGATATTGATGACAATTCAAAGCATTGTTATCGTCCTCTCCTCTTGTCCAACTGGCTGGGTAAAATGGCGCCAGTTTTGCTACATCTTACTCCCTGGGAAGATGAGCCGGATGCAAGCTGAGGCGGCATGCAAGCGGCCAGGGAGCAACCTCATAGTGCCTGACTCAAAAGAAGAAAACGACTTCATGTTCAATTGGGTAGGAAAAAGTAAAGGTTTGTGGATCGGCTGCACGGATGCTGCTGAAGAGGGGGTTTGGCTGTGTGGAGGTCAGCCTGCAAGATTTACCAACTGGTCTCCAAACAATCCACAGAACAACGCAGGATTGAACTGTGCCCGAATGACTGTATACAATGGTGGTGCTTGGTCTGATACAGTAAAATGCGAGAGTCATGACCACAAATTCGCTGCATGTGAAATGGCAGTCCCTACCGTGGCAGTCTACCACAGCGTTCTAGGTCGAGATGGGCGTGTCTCTCAATACTGCCCCCTCAATCACGTCTTCAACAGCCTGGCGGTGGAGGGTGTGATTGCTTGTGGCTGGGCGTGTACATCAGATCCTCGTTGCCGCTCCTTTAATGTTTGGCAGACCAGTGAGAAAGAGAAGAAATGTCAACTCAATGACGTCACCCGTCTTGAGAATCATCACACCGATTCCAAGGATATTGAGGGTTGTGTCTACTTTGAACTTTGATTATTTCAAAATCACTTCAATCAGTATGTTGTTGGTTTTTTCCTCAATGCAGTCTAATCACCGAAAAAGACCGGCCTGAACCGACAGGGAACGCTTAAATGTGTTCGCTCGCGGCTTAAAAAAACTGTATTGTTAAAAGTAAATCTCGACTGAATGAAACATTATTTGGATGTAAGGCCAAATAAAAACAACGACATGTTTAGCGTCCCCCGTACGCTTCCTTTTCAGAGGCCACTGTTTATTTTTTTATTTTTATTATTATTATTTTTTTAAGGATCACCTTTTAACGATCTCTGACGAAAAAAAAAGATCGATTTTAAAATACATAATTTTTTATTTATTATTATTTTTTTTACTTTAGCACACCAAAAAAACACGCAAAAAAAAAAGCCGGCAATCATTTTGAAAAATAGCCCGGCCGGTTGTCTTGAAAAATGTGTCGGGCGGCCATTAAAAAAACCAAAATAATAAGAAATTTTAAAATGCCCGCCTCCTCTTTTTTTTCCAAAAAGGCAGGACGCTAAACATGTTTTAATTTTGCCTAAGACTATTAAGAGACGTATGAATTAACTTCAAGAGGAAAAAACATCTTCAAAGGAAGAACTCGTCGGCCGCAACCCCTGGGATGATCCGTGTACACTTGGATAATCCTGCCTAAAAGAATTCAACATTAGCCATACTCACTTGAAAATCACTTTAACTGTAACTTGAGTTTCAGAACAAAAGACAACAAGCTGCATTGCAGAATGACCTTTTTACCGAACAATCCTACCAAGCACCAGAGGCCTAATGAGTGACAGGACTATTCTATGGACATCTAAATAGAAATATCTCAATAACGTGATTTGTTTTGCTAAACAATGTGGGTATGTAATTCCATTATATAGACCTGTATGTGATACAAAACCTGATTTTTAATGACGCAAGTTTTTTTTTTAAACATGAATACCATTCTGCTTCATCTCTTGATGATGATGACAGTTTTCAAAGTATTAATGTTCGTCTGTGAACATTTTGTCGTGACCCAACTTTGTGTCAAATTTATTTCTTCTTCAAAATCTTGACCAAAAGTTTACCTGACCGCGAAAAAACCCTCATAAACAAAACACAACTGTAATTATGCGTCTCTCATTAAACTATATTATATCAGGTACAATGACTTGTTTGATCACAAGCAAATGCTTGATTTTTAAATTCTCAGACTTAAAGACACTGGACACCTTTGGTAATTGTCAAAGACCAGTCTTCTCACTTGGTGTATCTCAACATATGCACAAAATAACAAACCTGTGTGAAAATTTGAACTCAATTGGTCGTCGAAGTTGCGAGATAATAATGGAAGAAAAAACACCCTTGTCACACGAAGTTGTGTGCTTTCAGATGCTTGATTTCGAGACCTCACGCGTGAGGTCTCAAAATCAATTCAAATATTGTACTTCTTTCTCAAAAACTACGTACAGAGGGAGCCGTTTCTCACAATGTTTTATACTATCAACAGCTCTCCATTGCTCGTTACCAAGTAAGTTTTTATGCTAACAATTATTTTGAGTAATTACCAATAGTGTCCAGTGCATATTGTTTGAAGCTTTGCATGGTGTGGACAAATAGAGACCAAACCGGCTCTTCTCAGAGCCAACACTCAAACAAAAGAGATTTACACATGGTTGTACCTGCAAGTTTACTATTATTTATTTATAGTTTTACCTAAGTGTCCAGTCCCTTTAAGACACTGTTCAATTGTAAACACATTTTGTGCAGGTTTTTGGTAGTTAAGTGACAGGGAACGCAAAAACACACTATTTGTACATTTTAAATTTGAACTTTTGTGACCCTATGGTTTTGAGTCAAAATAATCAGGGAAAGAGGACTCAGCTTTCGTTGAACTCTGTGGTGTCAAATCGTTTATTCAGCAAGTCTGCAACTGCGGAGGACAAATATACAAGTGGACTCGTCTTCTCCCAAAAATGTGAATCACTTAATACAAAAATAATAAGCATAGACTACAGCATAGTTATGTTTCATAAGGGTTTGCTTAACGGGCACTTAACAAAGAAAACAAGACGGCGCAACGGCTCCCGCCAAAAGCTTGCTGACGGCCGCCATCTTAAAAATACTTGACGTTCGATGTTAAAGAAATCGTAAATGCAATTTAATAAGATAGACGTAAATAATCACGCCTGTGTAGAGTATTTACTTCAGAAATTATTTACAGTTAGATTATGCTGAATTTGGTAATTGTTCCTGAATATCTTTAATATGCGGGAAGAAGGGTCATCTCGCAAACGATACAATCTTATAACTATCAAAATGACGATAAATCTCAGTAAATATAAGGTAACTCTACATTGCTTGTGCTCACTTTAACCTTTAACTGCAAAAAAAGAAGACGGAGGAAAAATAGACAAGTTGAGTCGTCTTCTACCAGAATGTGAATGACGGCAAACCTATATTAGTACGCCGCCAACGGTGTGTGATTTGAACTTTAATTTATATAAATAGTTATATGTAAGGCTACGTGTGGACGAATGCAGTCAACATTTAGAGGGATGTACTATTTATACCGGTTACACTATTCTAATGTTTTGTACATCTCTGTAGAATTGAAATGCTTTCGTTTTTGTAATGTTTTTATAATTGAAATAATGATTTAAACACACATTTTAACACATATTGAATCTACCCATTTTTAAGTTTTCATTTTTGGAATCACAAAAGCACCCTATTTGACTTTTATGCATTTATCCTATTAAAGGGATTCTGTCTCTTCAGTTGAAACATATAACGTTTAGGTAATGTTTTATTTAGAATCAGTAGGACTTGTTTTACAATACAGTTATACTACTTTCCCAATTTCATAGAGTTGCTTAACGGCTGATTCTGTGCTTACGTATGAGTTTCTATTTCATAGCGCTGCTAACCGTAAGCACACGAAAAGGTACGCTAACCTTCCGGTGCTTACTGCCCGAAAATGAATGACGTAACAATGCAATTACAACATGGTGAACGCGCAAGATGACTGCCTTATTTTCTTGCTAACCTGTGTGAAATACGCTTATGCTTAAGCAAATTTTTCTGCTACAGTTAGCACGAAAATTTGCTTACCGTTAAGCAGCGCTATGAAATTGGGCCCTGTTTACATGAACGCTATAAACACACTTTGAATTTATGCTGTTTGTTTGAATGGTTATCTTGTTTGGACGCAAGAGGCTATTTGCTTAACACATAAATAGGTGAAATTGAATGACTGAATTGATGAGCTTTTAATTTCGCGTGAAATCGAATAACAGGACGTTTAAGAAGTTGGCTGCCCATTTTGACGAAAAGGACCGGAAAACCTATGACTTGTTAGTGTTATTCTTAAAGAATAAATTAAAATATCAGCCCAGAAATAAACCCTAAAATGTGTATTTCACATTACCGATGAATATTAATGGCTATAGTAATTCTACTAAAATTTGAAAGTGTGAATTTGCAATGAAAGAGGGCCAGGTTAGAAAACAAGACTGTTGTGAGGTCTTCCTTTTGTTTTTCACGCTGCCTGCACTAAAAAAAAAACAGGCTAGGGAACAAGGCCTTCCTTTTGTTTTTCTCGCTTCCTCGGGGCCGATTTCACAAAGCAATGAAAATTGATCTTAAAGGGGGGGGGGGACATTGCCTTCAAATCTCTCAAAATCCTGCTGTTTGGAAATGCTCCTTATCTTTTCCAAGAGTTTTTTATGCACAAAATTATCTACAGCGCTTTGTAATTAGTGAGTATATAGTGAATACATTTTCGTCTTGAATTACAGCGAAACACACGGTCCGCCATTTTGTGGAGTCAAAGTTTGGTTCTGCAATATAGCGGACTGTGTTCTGTCATGAAATTAAACAAAAACCACTCAAATTCAAGGGATATTTTATGTGAATCATTCTATTGTATAGATGTGAGTCTTCAATTTCAAAACAACCGCTCTTTACAAACCAAAGCGCCCAATCGGAAAGCAACGCACCCCTTTTAGCTTTAAGCAAACTGTGATGTCACAATACAAATTACTATGAATATTGACAACTCAGTTAAGATGCATCTTAGAGCTTTGTGAAATAGAGCCGGGGTGTTGTTAGCGCTTGCACCGGGTTAAATCTACCTCCATCTAAGGAAATTCTCTACATTGTGCAGACACGATCCTTTTCAGTTCAACTTTGAAATCTTGGTTTCGCCAATAGTATATCACGACATTCAACCAACTGTTGGTGTAACACAGCAACTCGACCGTCATCCGAACATCTCTGTTGATGCTCACACCAGACTGGAGTAGTGTAGATGTAACCCCTCGGGAGAAAGCTCCCGTCAGCATTGCAGCCAACACGGTTAACACCGTCGTCAACGATTTGGTGCTGATTCTTTGGGGAGCATTCGGTTGGTTCTCTTGGGCGATGCGGCGGGCCTGACGTCTAGCGATTATCAGTATGTGGATGTATATCACCGATATGCAAGTAACTTCAACGAGAAGAAGGCAGAACGGAATGGAGATGTACAATGCGGTGTATACCTTTTCCCGGCAGGTATCCTTTTCGATCGGTTTTCCGTCTCGATTCTGGTAAAAGACAACCAGGTACAGGATGCAGAAACCGACAGATATCATCAGACCAACAACTACGAGAGCTATGCTTCGACCCACAGTCATTAGACGTTGATAGTGTAGCGAAATATAGGACGCCCTCTTTCTTAGATCATATCCCATAGTAGTTACTTGAGTGGTTACCGGACGTCTTCCACTGTTGAAGACGCGGGCGTTTAGAACGACCACTGTCCGGGCCGCACGAGGTATATAAACACGAGTCAGGGACGGCGACTGGGTCTTGCTATTTGGTCTTGCCCGTGTGGGGTTGCCGCTGTTTGTTGCTGCGTGTTGACGTATCTGCCCCGTCCTGTCCTCACATGTTGCCAACGCCGTAGAGTTCCCTCAACCCCGTCATCGGTCCCGCTGGGTGTAATGAAGTGTATTAGGTGTGTAGGATAGGGTGGAGCTTAGAGCGCCTGGTGGTAGACTGCCCCAAAACGGACCTGCCTCCGAGTTTGTATTCAACTGCCGCTCGTTGAGTCGACCGAGGGCAAGCCGGGTGTGCCGTCGAGAGTGAGACCGCCACAAATGGTGTCAGAAGTGGGATAGGCGCCAAAGCAAATCTTAGAACCTACATTATACACTTAGAGCAGAATTCCACCTAAATAGGAAACAGCACCTTTACAGGTGGAATGGCGAAAAATCTACTGATGGACTTCGATGAAGAGTTGGTAACTCCAGTGAAGGACAGCCAAAGTAATGAGGACTTAACAGTGAACGAGAGATGTAGGCTGCTTGAGACGGAGTTACGGATGATTAAGCTGTGTCTTCAGGCGAGTAACATAAAGAGTGATTCAGGCTACGGTGATTCTTTGGGAAAGCCGTCACTGAAGGCGTCGATGAGCACCGGGGAGGGAAACTCGGGTATGCAGTTACTGACACCTACTCCAGTACAACGACGGCGACCAACGCCAAAACCCCGGGCCAGGTTTCAAAGTACACCAGCGCCTACTACGGTTCCAGGTGCTGCGACGGGGAATGATGTGTCGCTGACCGGAACTACATTGGGAAACAGTCTGAAGGACAGCCATCTTGCAGGGTTGACGGGTTTGAGCAGTTTGGCATCTACCTGTGGCAGCAACGCGGAGGATTGCAAGGAGCCTCAACAAAAGAAAGATGATGCTCGTTCAGGCGGAAATCCCCCGTCTAGGGGAACTACCAAAGACGAAGTGAGCAAGATCGGAAGTGGTGCCACCTTACGGCGACCAAACATCACTCCCGACCGATACCACGGGAAGACTCCGTGGAGAGATTATTTACAGCATTTCCAGGCGTGCAAGTCGGCGAATGAGTGGACGGAGGGCCAGGCTAAGGTGTTCCTAGCGGCGAGTCTACAGGGCGTCGCACTTAAGGTGCTTGGGAATGGCACCTGTAAGGGAGGAAAACAGACCTACACCGAGTTGGTGGACAGTTTAGAGAAGAGGTTTGGACCAGGGCGTCTAGCTGAAAACCATTTGATGGAGTTGCGCCACAGACGACAAGGTCCCAAAGAGACCCTTCAAGAATTAGGTCAATCTATTAAGGAGCTTTCGGCCCTGGCTTATCCAGAGCTGACGGATGAGGGCCGTGATCGCCTAGCAAGGGGACATTTCTCGGATGCAATTGAGAGTCAGGCGATTAGAGAAGGTATTTTTCGCACAACACCTTCTACACTAGAGGAGGCAGTGAGGGCTGCACTAGCAACAGAAAGCTTCCATAAAATAGAGGAAAATAGAGAGGGTAGGAAAGCGAAGTTCGCCAGGGTGCTGGAGGAAGATCCTGATGTCGTTTTCAAGGAAATGCGTGAGGACTTCCGTCGGATGGAGAAGAACATGCTCAAGGCGCAGCAAGAAATGAAGGCTCAGATGGGAATGATGAGTCGGTGCACGCCTACCAACAATAGACCAAATAAAACAGACGTGGAAAGGATAGCAGGGGATGTTATCTGTTATAAGTGTCATGGGAAGGGGCACTATGCAAGGAACTGCAGTCGCCCAGCAGTCCAAAAGCGAAGGTATCAGGGAAACGACCAGCAGCCTACTCAGGGGCCCGAGGGGAGGCTGGGTGTACAGCAGGGCCAACAGGTGACAAAAGATGTGGCGGAGAGAAGTTAGAGACTGCAGGCACAGATGGTCTATGTATGTCTCCGAGGATGGCAGGGGTAAATAGTGGCCTATACGTCCCAGCTATAGTGAGGGGGGAGAAGGTGAATCTTCTGGTTGATACAGGCGCCACAGACACGGTTCTGTCGTCTACATTCTTCTATGAAATTCCACCAGAAAAAAGGCCGATATTGAGGACCATGGGCTCCAGAGTGCGAACAGCCGATGGTAGCCTTTTGCAGACCATTGGGAGCGCCTTTGTTGAAGTACAAGTTGGGCGAACTGCTCTCTTATTGGACATTGTGTTTGGCAACATAGGCACAATGAAAGGAATCCTGGGCATGGATTTCTTGGTGAAAAGTAGAGGCTGTTTAGATTTCCACTCTCTTGAGCTGAAGATCAACGGAGAGAAAGTGAGGTGCACTGACACCAAAGGCTACAAGTTTTGTGCTAGAGTGATTGTAATGAAGACGACTATTATACCACCAGGACATGAGGCTATTGTACCTGGGCAGGTTACCGGAAAGGTGAAGGTGACTGGCCTGGGCATCATGGAACCAGCGGAGAGAGGTGAAATTGCTGACAAGGGTATGGTAATGGCGCGATCATTGGTGACTGCTACTGACAAGGTACTCCCTATTAGAGTGTTCAATCCCGGAATGAGACAGTGCGTGTTAAGGAGAGGAACAATGGCAGGGTTTCTCACGTCAGTAGGCGAGGATGAAGTTGAAGAAAGACATATAGAATCGCCGGAAGTCGGTGACAGCAAAGACGTGCCAGAGCACCTAAAAGACCTTTTCCAGAGATGCAAAGAAGGAGTAGACGCCAAGTATCACACCAGGATAGCTAAATTGCTCCTGAGTTTTCAGGATGTATTTTCAAAGGGAGACAAGGACATCGGACGAACTGGTCTCGTTCGTCACAAAATAGTGACAGGCGATGCTCGACCTATACGGGAGCGCCCAAGACGTTATCCTACACAGGAGCAACAGGAAATTAGCACTCAAGTACAAACGATGCTTCAAGACGGCATCATTGAGTGTTCAGACAGCCCCTGGGCGTCTAATGTAGTCCTTGTGAAAAAGAAAGACGGCACCAAAAGGTTCTGCGTCGACTACCGCCGCCTTAACAGCGTAACCATTAAGGACGCCTACCCAATCCCCCGAATTGATGATTCTTTAGACACCTTGTCAGGTTCGAAGTGGTTTTCCACTTTGGACCTGGCATCGGGATATTGGCAGGTGGAGTTGGACGAAGAAGCGAAGCAGAAATCAGCTTTTGTGGTGCGCGGAGGACTGTTTTCATGGCGTGTAATGCCCTTCGGGCTCTGCAACGCCCCTTCGACATTCGAGAGGTTGATGGAGAGGGTTCTGGCTGGGCTTCATTGGGAAACACTACTTGTATACCTCGATGATGTAATTGTCTTTGCTAAAACGGTAGAGGAAGAACTCACCCGCCTAGAGACGGTGTTTCAGCGCCTTAGAGGAGCAGGGCTAAAGCTTAAGCCAAGGAAATGCGAGCTGTTTCAGAAGAGTGTCCTGTATTTGGGACATATAGTGTCTGGCGATGGGATAACAACGGATCCTGCAAAGATCAGTGCGGTAAAAGAGTGGCCAGCGCCTAAAAGCGTAAAGGAAGTCCAGAGCTTCCTAGGCCTATCATCGTACTACCGACGTTTCATCAGAGGTTTTGCAGATGTGGCCCGCCCACTACATCGACTGACCGAGAAGGCTAGGGATTTTGAATGGAATGAAGAGACAGACAGAGCATTTCAAGAACTAAAGACGTGCCTACAAGAAGCGCCTATTCTGGCTTATCCAGACCCAAATGGAGAATATATACTCGACACCGATGCCAGTGGTTTTGGCATAGGTGCTGTGCTTTCCCAAGTATTGGAAGGACAGGAAAAGGTGATTGCCTACGCTAGTAGAACTTTGAGTAAACCGGAGCGCAATTACTGTGTGACCCGGCGAGAGCTTCTGGCAGTGGTCGTATTCCTGAAAAAGTTTAGGCAGTACCTATATGGGCGGAAGATCACCATTAGAACGGATCACGGTGCCCTTAAATGGCTTACCAATTTCCGGGAACCTGATGGGCAAATGGCCAGGTGGCTTCAGGTGATTAGTGAATATGACTTCACAATTACACATCGTGCCGGCCGTTCACATGGAAACGCGGACGGGTTATCACGAAAGCCGTGCACCCAGTGCGGGAGGACAGATCAGGCACCTGAGCTTAAGAAGGAGCCAAGTGAATGTGCAGATGCCAGCCAAGTTACTTCGGGGGAGTCGGGAATAAGAGTCGTTGCTATAGAACCTACCATGGCCAGAGATGAGTGGAGAAATGCGCAGAAAGGCGATAATTCTATCAAGTGGGTACTGCAGGCCAAAGAGCAGTCAGAGATAAGGCCAGTTTGGGACGCTTTCTCATCCTGTTCTTCTGCCAAGAAATCATACTGGCTGTTGTGGGACCAACTAGAGGTCCGAGATGGATTGCTATCTAGGCGTTGGGAATCTGACGATGGTTGTCAAGTTAGATGGAAGGTGGTCTTACCGAGCGCCTACCGTAAGGAGTTAGTTTTGGAACTACATGCAGGAAAGTCCAGTGGACACCTCGGGATGAAGAAGACTTTGGCGAAGGTTCGTCAAAGATTTTATTGGGCAGGCATGGGAGCTGATGTACGGTCCGCAGTTAGGCAGTGTGATGTCTGTGCCAGTAAAAAGTCTCCTGCGAGGAAAAGAAGGGCACCTCTGCAGCAAGTAATAGTAGGAGCACCGATGGAGAGAATTGCCCTGGACATAGTCGGGCCACTTCCAGAGACAGAAGGAGGGAATCGGTATATTCTTGTTGTGGGCGACTACTTCAGCAAATGGGTGGAAGCGTACCCGGTAACAGACGAGAAGGCAGTGACCGTGGCAGGGAAGTTAGTAGAAGAGTTTGTGTGTCGATTCGGGGTTCCTCAGAGGTTGCATTCAGATCAGGGGAGGAACTTTGAGTCCGAGGTTTTCACTCAGATGTGCAGCATCCTTGGGATTGAAAAAACACGCACAACACCTTACAATCCCAAGTCCGATGGAATGATAGAGAGGTTTAATCGGACCCTGTTAACCATGATCTCCTTGATGATAGAGCCACATAGGCGTCAACGTGATTGGGATACAAAGCTCCCTTTTGCGACCTTCGCCTACAGATCAACGCCTCAGGAGTCCACAGGCGAATCACCCAATATGCTGATGCTAGGCCGCGAGGTTAAGCTGCCAATTGATTTGACAATTGAACTACCGACTGAGGAGGATAAAGAAATCACAACCGACTATGCTTTGAGGCTAAGGGAGAACCTCCGTTCCGCTCACGATCGAGCAAGAGACTGTCTCAAACAAAGCGCTAGGCGCCAGAAAAGGAACTACGACAGGCGTGTAGTTGAGGGAAAACTGTCTAGGGGGCAGTTCGTCTGGCTGCATAATCCAGCGAAAACTAAAGGTCTGTCACCCAAGCTACAGCGTAGATGGGAGGGACCGTACCTGATTGTAGACAAATTGTCCGACGTAGTATTCCGAATCCAGAGTAAGCCACGGGGCCGGATGAAAGTTATCCATTACGATCGTCTGAAACCCTACGAGGGTGAGGCCTTAGAATCATGGATTGTCCCTGAAGAACCTGAACCTGAGACGGTTCTGCCTACGAGTGAAGTGAGGTCTGAAGAGGAGGAAAGAGACGTTAGAACTCCCAGTGCGGGTGTTGGAGAAGTGACACTATCTCAGTCACCCGTCTCCTCCGCACGACAGGAAGGTGTAACAACCCTGAACGAAATGGAGAGACCTGCTCCTGTGCAGGAACCTTCAGCCACGGAAGATTTTCCGGAAGTTGCAGGACAGCATGACGATGTGCAGACGTCGCACCCACCACGACGAAACCCAGGAAGACGGCGGAGAAAGCCGCAGCGTTTCCTGCAGTAGGAGATAGTCATAAGAAGGCGGTAGTTAGACCCGCCCATCAGTATAGACGGAGCTAGTGTACAATATAGGAATATATAGCAGTAGGAGTATCAAGTAGAAGTAGCAGTAAAGTAACTCCAGCCTATTTTTGTGTTGTATCTCTCACAGAGAGAGACATGGTGAGAGACGAGAAGAAAAAGACTGGATCGGAGCCCAAGGAAGGGAAGGTGGAGTGTCCCAAATGTCAGATGCTGATGCTCAAGAAGTGCATGGACCGTCACATGAGGGGAGAACATGGCCCAAGAGTTCGCTACTGGTGCCTTCGGTGTCCAAGCAGGTACAACAGAAAGGACAATCTTCGAGTACACTACCGAGAACGTCACTCAGATAAAGTGGAAGAGATGGAGCGCATTAAAGGTGAGACATATGAGGAGCGGGATCACAAAATGCGCAGTGATAGTGGTACACGAAGAGAACACCCCAGGTCACCTAGGTCCCCGGAGAGAAGTAGGAAGAGAAGAGAATCTCCACCTAAGAAGGCGTCCTCAACTAGGAAGCCGATGAAGGATGATACACAGCGTAAAGAGTCAAAGAAACGTGGTCTGAATGCTGCCGAGAGTGATCGAGCAAAGGTAGATAAAGTCAAGAAACCTGCACCTTGTACGGTGTCCCGAGCGCCTGAGGATCTACCGTTGGATTTGTCCTCCTCTGGGAAAGAGGCACCTAGACAAGTGGTGACTGGCCCAACCCCCGGCTCCCAGAAAGGTGGTGAGTGGAAAAGCACTGGGCATGATGGAGATGCTGCGGGACAGGAACAAGGGTCTGGCTGAGTCTGAGGGGAACAACAAATCTTCACCGGGAGAGAAGCCCATCCCAGCCTGGCTACAACCAATGCTTCCTGAGAAGCTCCTACCTGGGCAGACGGTTCGCATAAGAGAGATACGAGAAACCTACCTGTATGGTGAGGAAGGGAAGACCATCTGCGGTGAGATAAAGCGAGACTACGAGGTAGTGTTCCTGCGTCCCATACCGGTAGAGAAACCGAAGGAGTCCAGTGCGGTACCCAAAGTAAGCCGTATTCGTCGCCTGGTTCGATGTCCAGATGATGATGGAGTGGTAGCTGCCGGGCAACCTCCCACTCAAGAGCAACTGGAGAGAGCTATGCTTGGACGAATCAGCAAGGTGACAGAGACCGCCTCCAGGTGTGTTTACAAGGATGGGATGAAGCTGACCAAGGACAAGACAAAACGGACCTTTGATGTTAACTTTATGATGGGGGTGACCGAGGAGTACTAGGCAGCACCCGCCGTGGAGAAGAAGAGTGCAGGAGCCTTAGAAGTCCGTTGTACGCGTTTACTTAAAGTTTATATGTTCTTCCAAAGTTTTGTACACTATTTTTGAGTAAAGGGTTACTTTTTGTTTTAGTTAAAGCTTTTCATTGTTGTATTAAAGCTCATGTTACGCCTGTTTAGGTGAAGTAAGAGAAAGTTTATGTAAAGTTGTGGATGACGCCTAAAGTTAAAGATTGTATAAAAAATTGTTATATTAAAGTTTTTATGCTGTATTTCGCCTTTATAGGATGTCAGATTAGAGGTCAGGGACTGACCAATCTTGGAGCGTGGCTATGTAGCGAAATATAGGACGCCCTCTTTCTTAGATCATATCCCATAGTAGTTACTTGAGTGGTTACCGGACGTCTTCCACTGTTGAAGACGCGGGCGTTTAGAACGACCACTGTCCGGGCCGCACGAGGTATATAAACACGAGTCAGGGACGGCGACTGGGTCTTGCTATTTGGTCTTGCCCGTGTGGGGTTGCCGCTGTTTGTTGCTGCGTGTTGACGTATCTGCCCCGTCCTGTCCTCACATGTTGCCAACGCCGTAGAGTTCCCTCAACCCCGTCATCGGTCCCGCTGGGTGTAATGAAGTGTATTAGGTGTGTAGGATAGGGTGGAGCTTAGAGCGCCTGGTGGTAGACTGCCCCAAAACGGACCTGCCTCCGAGTTTGTATTCAACTGCCGCTCGTTGAGTCGACCGAGGGCAAGCCGGGTGTGCCGTCGAGAGTGAGACCGCCACAATAGTGTAGACCCCAGCGTATAGCACAGTACCGGTCAACCGCCAGCAGCAGTAGGGAATATAAACCCATGTGGAATCCCCAAGTCCTGATAGTTTCTTTCAAAAGGCATACGAAATATCCAAACGACAAGGGCCCTACGTAATAAACAAGTTGCGGCAAGACGGCAGCTAGGCCACAAGCGATATCGTTGACCGTCAGTGTTGCCAGGAAAATCTTGGTCGTCGTTTGGAAGTTTGCGACGCGGCGAAGAACAATCAGGCAGAGTGGGTTGAGGGTGAAAATCAAAACAGTCGAAGCACAACATTGACAACGTGCAATGCACTAGTCGTAGTTTCAACACTTTGTTTACTTGCATACAAGATGCTTGGCGTCGTTACTATTGAGACGTCATCCAGCAGAGGTAATTCACCGGTAGGGTTCATGATGTGTAAAAGATCCCGTTAATTTCTGTCGAAAATAAGTCAAGCAAAACAACAAACCCGTTGCAACATCTCATCCACCCCCTTTCTGAGTCACCATCCAATTTCCAATCTGGCAATAGAAACAGATAGCTCCATCATATGAAATTGCTATTATCGTTGTTATTGTGATCGTTGGTCTTATATCCGTCATGCTTTTGTAAGAGGACTGTCGTATTTAGTAAAGGAACATTACAGAATTGGTTTTTGCTAACAGTCCTATACCAAGCTTCATTTCACGGCGACCACTTTATTAAAAAAAACAAACAGTTACAACAGAATTTAATTTGTGTTATACCGAACTCGGCCACAACAAACAACAGCAACCTTGACCAACCAATCAACAACAACCCTTACCCTACCACTGTGACCTTTTCGTGATCGTAAAGGATGAGTGAGGACTAGCAAAAACCATCAATTAATTGTCAAGTCTGTCGTTATTATCAACGAATTTTAAATGACTCTGATATGTATGGTGGCCCCGAAGGGACATTGAATATCGCAAATATTATGTGCGCGTACAATTTGTTAGTGACCTGTAGTAAGCAGATATTTTGATCACATTTACGTCTTCTAAATGGAATGGTTGCTAGGCAGGGTATCTTATTATATTCAAAAAGCAATGAAGCACGTTAAGAATGTACTAATCACATTCTCCATGTGCCTTCAAGGATAGAACAGGAGTAAAAATTTGGTACTCTTATACCTGTTCATGTTGAGCAAAACACAATGGATAAACAGGCTTACAATTTTGACCAACAGTTTAGTGAGTTCAAATTAGACCTAAACGTTGGTCAAAATGTTGGTCAAAATATACCCAATATTTTTTGCATTGTAGTCATCACGCATTTTGTTCAAAAAATTGTTACAACTTTTCTTCAACTTGAGAAACCCAATATTTTGAATGGTTTGACAAAATTGTAAAAACATTCATAAATGGTGACACTTCTTCACAAAACGTGAAAAACGACAAGGATTTGGGGGTTAGGGATGGTAAATTAATTGACAGGTTGGTGTATACGAGGGAGAAATTAGTGAAACATGTTGAAAAATATATTGAGAAATATATTGAGAAAAATCCTGATAGTGGACTGGGGACAGATACCGGTCCAGAGTTAAAGAAAAAATCCAACAGATTGTAAACACAAGTACATTTAAGAAGAAATTTGACGGTTTTCCAAAAGAGTGTTTTAAACATCTTGAAGAAGACCTAAATCAAAACCATTGTGCCGAAGACAATGCATTTGCATCAGCCCTCCCCAAATACTCGGTTCTTCAAACCAAATTAGGGTTCAAGTTTTTGCCATGGATTCAAACCACATGGATGGAAAGGAGCCATGTGATGCTTGCCGTAGAAAGATCCCATATTATCAAAAGATCGTTGAGTTTTTTAACCACATTGAAAATCAACTACGTACGTTATTGACTAACGAAAGCACCACCCAATAAAAACCACAAAAGTAGATACATTTAAAAATATTTACATAAAAAAAAAAAAACTATTATATACAAAAAATAAATAAAATTGTAGGTACAAAAATGAATTGTGTTTTCACAGTGTCTTGTTGTGGTCCTCCTTGAGTCACTCGGTACTTCCTGTCAACCCCAAGATGATTGACCTTCCGGGTCCAAGTGGGCCTGATCCTTTTTGAGTCAGGCTGACCACGAGACTGGTTTAAATATTTTTTTGTGAAGCTCGGTTTCTGCTTCGCTCGTCCCCAGCGCCTTGCCTTAAAACCGAAGGCGCTGGGATGGGCAAACGTATCAAGCACGCTCATTGGTGCTTGCCGTAGAAAGATCCCATATTATCAAAAGATCGTTGAGTTTTTTTTGGCAAGCACGCTCAATGCTCAGTCCCATCATGCATCACACTCACACTGCAAGCACTGCACGCATGACGTACTTCCTGAACAAGAATCTGTGCAAGCTGATTAGCCCATACCAGCGGTCCTGGATAGGCCGCTGGGGCCGAGCGAAGGTTTCTGCTTGACCGTTTCTGGGTCATTTTGACAAAGAGTCCGTGTCATACTGACCCATTAAAACCCCTGAATTGGTAAATTTCTGATCCGGCCGTGAGTAGTGTTAATGCCAAGGTTAAGTTCACATAATCGAAAATTATAACACTACAATTTGAAATTATTTTCATCCACGAACATTCACAATGGATCCTCAAAGCGGCCTTGTGAACAACCGATGTGTTTTCGTATTGCATAATTTTGTGGGTTTGCGAACATTCTAGATGTTTTCTAGTACATTGTGGTTTTTTTGTTCAAGCACTAGTGGGCGTAACGAAAACACTTTTGTTTGCGATGGTATAGTACACCCCGTCTGTCCAGTCGTATTTATGCAAATTTGTAGGCATCCACTTCTTGAATCCACTAGAGAAGACGATCAACGTTATTATTCATGCAGAATTTAATAACATATTGGAAATACATGTAGATCAGTCCCTTAACGTCATTTTTGACTACACGAGTTCAGTACACGTCATGGGAACCAAGGAGATAAGCAATATTCTGAATAGAGACCGCTTCACGGGGCAATATTTCAGAGTAGTCTACGCCATTTTCCAAGCAGTATCTGCCCCCATCCAAGCGCACTCGTCATCAATACTGATCCCGCCGATAAACCCAGACTGCATTGGGTAGCCCAGTATTTATTACGGCTGATGGTGTCGGTGAATATTTTGACTCGTTTGGTGAAGGACCGAGCGTACCACAAATTATTAATTTCCTTCAGAAGAATACAACATATAGTCATCCCAAACCCGCGAGTTCTTCAGAGCACCTTTTCAACAGTGCGTGGACAGTACACAGTCTTATTTCTGTTACACCGATGACAACGATTATTCATAAATACCTGGGACAGTTTATCCATTCTGATTGGACGAGAGGACATCACGTGGCTGTGTTTAAACGGACGATATAACACCGGCTAGAAGTGTTTAAACATGGCCTGGCAACTTTTTGTCAAAGAGGGCGCTATCACGTTTGCGCGGAGCGCGCAAATTTGGTAAGCCGCATAGTTTGTTTCGGGCAAGTTGGAAACTTGCGTGCAATAGCTTGAAACTTAAGCGCGCAAATTCAAAAATTGCGCGACGCGGTTTTTCTACACGAATAGAAAGAAATTCAACGCCGAGTCGAGGTGAGCTAAGGCTAAACTGTCAGATTTGTTCTCAACTTTTACAGGGTTTTTGGATATTTTTAGGAGAAAGGTATTTATGAATGGGAATCAAAGTGTGTTGAATCGGTTTAAAACTGGTGTTTAAACCCGCCGAGGCCTGGTTCTTGATAATTCACCTCGACTTCGTCTCGGTGATATTATCAAGAACCAGGCCTCGGCGGGTTTAAACCACTAGTTTAAAACCTCTTTACCACACATTGATTCCCTTAATCATGACTAAGATTATAAAATTGTTTTCGTCAGATATATTAGACAATGATTTTAACGCCAATGACTTTGTTAAAAAACACTTTCCACGTATTAAAACGAAACTTTACAACGAGAAATTGATTACACGTCAGTTCTATAATCATCTGTTAGATTAGTTTTTTCTTTTTATGGTCCTGAACATTTTTTTTTTTTTTTTTTTTTGGGGGGGGGGTATGTTTTATAGCAATTATTATTACTTGTTTTTAAATTTTAAACGCGTAGTATTTTACTTCACTATAATTACTTATTTTGGTTTTTGCGGTGATCTCTATGTTAAATAAACTCATTGAAGCAATGTATTTCTCGTATCATCCAAATTATTTGTACATTTATTTATCAAACTAATTATTTATAAGCACACCAATAAAATTTACGGAACACTTATACTTTTTATTTCATTTTATTTATCTCTTCTTCTTCTTTTCTTCAACACCTTAGAATACAGTCTTAACCAAATGCATCAATTATTCAATCTCTAATCAAATCTAATGTCGTTGTTTATTTTTATTTCTTAAAACTTTTTTTCTTACGAAAGTAAAAAAAAAGAGAGTATTTATTCAATCATAGAATATACTGTTAACACAATACATCAATTATTCAACCTCAAAATTAACTCGAATCTAATTAAAATGAACTTCGTACATTTTATATAAACGACGAGTTAAGTTTCATACATGTTTTTCTCGTCTTAGAATACAATTTTAACCAAGCGTATTAATCAATCCATCAACCTGCAAAAACTTGATACATATTTCATTACAAATTATACACAAGTAAAATCCCGTGATCTTTGTACAAATATACTTATAAATGTAAAAAAAGAAAAGAAAACAAGAGTGAAGTATCATAATAGTTTTTTAATGTTTTAAACTACCGGGTATTCAAAAGCCATCAACGTAACATATGTCATACTAAACAGAGTGGCTCTTTTCTTTATGCATGTCGACGTATTAAGATGAAAATATACGATCCCTTGAAAGAAAGGTTGGGAAGTGGTTAACAATACGGTCGTTTTCTTTTGTATTCCACTCAGACCTACATTTTCCTAGGTCAGAATCTATAATTTCATTCAGTGCTTCAGCAAAGTGTTGACTGACTTTCTGTTCCACTGTGTCCGTTAGACATTCGTGATTGGTTTGAGTCACGTCTTTTCTCAATATTGGTAAGTTACAACCGTATAACACCATTCTCGCGCAAATCTGGTCAACTTTCTTAAGAATACAAGGAACAAATATCAACTGTATTATGTCTGTAATGCCGGCGGATCTCCTGTCTGTGATGCCAGCGGATCCCCTGTCTGTGATGCCAGCGGATCCCCTGTCTGTGATGCCGGCGGATCCCCTGTTTTTGATGCCAGCGGATTCCTTGTCTGTATACCGGCGGATCCTCTGTCTGTAGTGACAGCGGATCTCCTGTCTGTGATGCCGGCGGATCCCCTGTCTGTAGTGACAGCGGATCTCCTGTCTGTGATGCCAGCGGATTCCTTGTCTGTATACCGGCGGATCCTCTGTCTGTAGTGACAGCGGATCTCCTGTCTGTGATGCCGGCGGATCCCCTGTCTGTAGTGACAACGGATCTCCTGTCTGTGATGCCAGCGGATTTCTTGTCTGTAATGCCGGCGGATTCCTTGTCTGTAATGCCGGCGGATCCCCTGTCTGTAGTGACGCGGATCTCCTGTCTGTGATGCCAGCGGATTTCTTGTCTGTAATGCCGGCGGATCCCCTGTCTGTAATGCCGGCGGATCCCCTGTCTGTAGTGACAGCGGATCTCCTGCCTGTGATGCCGGCGGATCCCTTGTCTGTAATGCCGGCGGATCCCCTGTTTGTAGTGCCGGCGGATCCCCTGTTTGTAGTGCCAGCGGATCTCCTGTCTGTGATGCCGGCAGATCCCCTGTCTGTAGTGCCAGCGGATCCCCTGTTTGTAGTGCCAGCGGATCTCCTGTCTGTGATGCCGGCAGATCCCCTGTCTGTAATGCCGGCGGATCCCCTGTTTGTAGTGCCGGCGGATCCCCTGTTTGTAGTGCCAGCGGATCTCCTGTCTGTGATGCCGGCGGATCCCTTGAATATTCTGAATAGAGACCGCTTCACGGGGCAATATTTCAGAGTAGTCTACGCCATTTTCCAAGCAGTATCTGCCCCCATCCAAGCGCACTCGTCATCAATACTGATCCCGCCGATAAACCCGGACTGCATTGGGTAGCCCAGTATTTATTACGGCTGATGGCGTCGGTGAATATTTTGACTCGTTTGGTGAAGGACCGAGCGTACCACAAATTATTAATTTCCTTCAGAAGAATACAACATATAGTCATCCCAAACCCGCGAGTTCTTCAGAGCACCTTTTCAACAGTGCGTGGACAGTACACAGTCTTATTTCTGTTACACCGATGACAACGATTATTCATAAATACCTGGGACAGTTTATCCATTCTGATTGGACGAGAGGACATCACGTGGCTGTGTTTAAACGGACGATATAACACCGGCTAGAAGTGTTTAAACATGGCCTGGCAACTTTTTGTCAAAGAGGGCGCTATCACGTTTGCGCGGAGCGCGCAAATTTGGTAAGCCGCATAGTTTGTTTCGGGCAAGTTGGAAACTTGCGTGCAATAGCTTGAAACTTAAGCGCGCAAATTCAAAAATTGCGCGACGCGGTTTTTCTACACGAATAGAAAGAAATTCAACGCCGAGTCGAGGTGAGCTAAGGCTAAACTGTCAGATTTGTTCTCAACTTTTACAGGGTTTTTGGATATTTTTAGGAGAAAGGTATTTATGAATGGGAATCAAAGTGTGTTGAATCGGTTTAAAACTAGTGTTTAAACCCGCCGAGGCCTGGTTCTTGATAATTCACCTCGACTTCGTCTCGGTGATATTATCAAGAACCAGGCCTCGGCGGGTTTAAACCACTAGTTTAAAACCTCTTTACCACACATTGATTCCCTTAATCATGACTAAGATTATAAAATTGTTTTCGTCAGATATATTAGACAATGATTTTAACGCCAATGACTTTGTTAAAAAACACTTTCCACGTATTAAAACGAAACTTTACAACGAGAAATTGATTACACGTCAGTTCTATAATCATCTGTTAGATTAGTTTTTTCTTTTTATGGTCCTGAACATTTTTTTTTGGGGGGGGGGGGGTATGTTTTATAGCAATTATTATTACTTGTTTTTAAATTTTAAACGCGTAGTATTTTACTTCACTATAATTACTTATTTTGGTTTTTGCGGTGATCTCTATGTTAAATAAACTCATTGAAGCAATGTATTTCTCGTATCATCCAAATTATTTGTACATTTATTTATCAAACTAATTATTTATAAGCACACCAATAAAATTTACGGAACACTTATACTTTTTATTTCATTTTATTTATCTCTTCTTCTTCTTTTCTTCAACACCCTTTGAATACAGTCTTAATCAAATGCATCAATTATTCAATCTCTAATCAAATCTAATGTCGTTGTTTATTTTTATTTCTTAAAACTTTTTTTCTTACGAAAGTAAAAAAAAAGAGAGTATTTATTCAATCATAGAATATACTGTTAACACAATACATCAATTATTCAACCTCAAAATTAACTCGAATCTAATTAAAATGAACTTTGTACATTTTATATAAACGACGAGTTAAGTTTCATACATGTTTTTCTCGTCTTAGAATACAATTTTAACCAAGCGTATTAATCAATCCATCAACCTGCAAAAACTTGATACATATTTCATTACAAATTATACACAAGTAAAATCCCGTGATCTTTGTACAAATATACTTATAAATGTAAAAAAAAAAAGAAAACAAGAGTGAAGTATCATAATAGTTTTTTAATGTTTTAAACTACCGGGTATTCAAAAGCCATCAACGTAACATATGTCATACTAAACAGAGTGGCTCTTTTCTTTATGCATGTCGACGTATTAAGATGAAAATATACGATCCCTTCAAAGAAAGGTTGGGAAGTGGTTAACAATACGGTCGTTTTCTTTTGTATTCCACTCAGACCTACATTTTCCTAGGTCAGAATCTATAATTTCATTCAGTGCTTCAGCAAAGTGTTGACTGACTTTCTGTTCCACTGTGTCCGTTAGACGTTCGTGATTGGTTTGAGTCACGTCTTTTCTAAATATTGGTAAGTTACAACCGTATAACACCATTCTCGCGCAAATCTGGTCAACTTTCTTAAGAATACAAGGAACAAATATCAACTGTATTATGTCTGTAATGCCGGCGGATCTCCTGTCTGTGATGCCAGCGGATCCCCTGTCTGTGATGCCAGCGGATCTCCTGTCTGTGATGCCAGCGGATCCCCTGTCTGTGATGCCGGCGGATCCCCTGTTTTTGATGCCAGCGGATTCCTTGTCTGTATACCGGCGGATCCTCTGTCTGTAGTGACAGCGGATCTCCTGTCTGTGATGCCGGCGGATCCCCTGTCTGTAGTGACAGCGGATCTCCTGTCTGTGATGCCAGCGGATTCCTTGTCTGTATACCGGCGGATCCTCTGTCTGTAGTGACAGCGGATCTCCTGTCTGTGATGCCGGCGGATCCCCTGTCTGTAGTGACAGCGGATCTCCTGTCTGTGATGCCAGCGGATATCTTGTCTGTAATGCCGGCGGATTCCTTGTCTGTAATGCCGGCGGATCCCCTGTCTGTAGTGACAGCGGATCTCCTGTCTGTGATGCCAGCGGATTTCTTGTCTGTAATGCCGGCGGATCCCCTGTCTGTAATGCCGGCGGATCCCCTGTCTGTAGTGACAGCGGATCTCCTGCCTGTGATGCCGGCGGATCCCTTGTCTGTAATGCCGGCGGATCCCCTGTTTGTAGTGCCGGCGGATCCCCTGTTTGTAGTGCCAGCGGATCTCCTGTCTGTGATGCCGGCAGATCCCCTGTCTGTAGTGCCAGCGGATCCCCTGTTTGTAGTGCCAGCGGATCTCCTGTCAGTGATGCCGGCAGATCCCCTGTCTGTAATGCCGGCGGATCCCCTGTTTGTAGTGCCGGCGGATCCCCTGTTTGTAGTGCCAGCGGATCTCCTGTCTGTGATGCCGGCGGATCCCTTGAATATTCTGAATAGAGACCGCTTCACGGGGCAATATTTCAGAGTAGTCTACGCCATTTTCCAAGCAGTATCTGCCCCCATCCAAGCGCACTCGTCATCAATACTGATCCCGCCGATAAACCCGGACTGCATTGGGTAGCCCAGTATTTATTACGGCTGATGGTGTCGGTGAATATTTTGACTCGTTTGGTGAAGGACCGAGCGTACCATAAATTATTAATTTCCTTCAGAAGAATACAACATATGTCATCCCAAACCCGCGAGTTCTTCAGAGCACCTTTTCAACAGTGCGTTGACAGTACACAGTCTTATTTCTGTTACACCAATGACAACGATTATTCATAAATACCTGGGACAGTTTATCCATTCTGATTGGACGAGAGGACATCACGTGGCTGTGTTTAAACGGACGATATAACACCGGCTAGAAGTGTTTAAACATGGCCTGGCAACTTTTTGTCAAAGAGGGCGCTATCACGTTTGCGCGGAGCGCGCAAATTTGGTAAGCCGCATAGTTTGTTTCGCGCAAGTTGGAAACTTGCGTACAATAGCTTGAAACTTAAGCGCGCAAATTCAAAAATTGCGCGACGCGGTTTTTCTACACGAATAGAAAGAAATTCAACGCCGAGTCGAGGTGAGCTAAGGCTAAACTGTCAGATTTGTTCTCAACTTTTACAGGGTTTTTGGATATTTTTAGGAGAAAAGTATTTATGAATGGGAATCAAAGTGTGTTGAATCGGTTTAAAACTAGTGTTTAAACCCGCCGAGGCCTGGTTCTTGATAATTCACCTCGACTTCGTCTCGGTGATATTATCAAGAACCAGGCCTCGGCGGGTTTAAACCACTAGTTTAAAACCTCTTCACCACACATTGATTCCCTTAATCATGACTAAGATTATAAAATTGTTTTCGTCAGATATATTGGACAATGATTTTAATGCCAATGACTTTGTTAAAAAACACTTTCCACGTATTAAAACGAAACTTTACAACGAGAAATTGATTACACGTCAGTTCTATAATCATCTGTTAGATTAGTTTTTTTCTTTTTATGGTCCTGAACATTTTTTTTTTTTGGGGGTATGTTTTATAGCTATAATTGGTTACTATTATTATTACTTGTTTTTAAATTTTAAACGCGTAGTATTTTACTTCACTATAATTACTTATTTTGGTTTTTGCGGTGATCTCTATGTTAAATAAACTCATTGAAGCAATGTATTTCTCGTATCATCCAAATTATTTGTTCATTTATTTATCAAACTTATTATTTATTAGCACACCAATAAAATATACGGAACACTTATACTTTTTATTTCATTTTATTTATCTCTTCTTCTTCTTTTCTTCAACACCTTGGAATACAGTCTTAATCAAATGCATCAATTATTCAATCTCTAATCAAATCTAATGTCGTTGTTTATTTTTATTTCTTAAAACTTTTTTTTTTACGAAAGTAAAAAAAGAGAGTTTTTATTCAATCATAGAATATACTGTTAACACAATACATCAATTATCCAACCTCAAAATTAACTCGAATCTAATTAAAATGAACTTTGTACATTTTATATAAACGACGAGTTAAGTTTCATACATGTTTTTCTCGTCTTAGAATACAATTTTAACCAAGCGTATTAATCAATCCATCAACCTGCAAAAACTTGATACATATTTCATTACAAATTATACACAAGTAAAATCCCGTGATCTTTGTACAAATATACTTATAAATGTAAAAAAAGAAAAGAAAACAAGAGTGAAGTATCATAATAGTTTTTTTATGTTTTAAACTACCGGGTATTCAAATGCCATCAACGTAACATATGTCATACTAAACAGAGTGGCTCTTTTCTTTATGCATGTCGACGTATTAAGATGAAAATATACGATCCCTTCAAAGAAAGGTTGGGAAGTGGTTAACAATACGGTCGTTTTCTTTTGTATTCCACTCAGACCTACATTTTCCTAGGTCAGAATCTATAATTTCATTCAGTGCTTCAGCAAAGTGTTGACTGACTTTCTGTTCCACTGTGTCCGTTAGACATTCGTGATTGGTTTGAGTCACGTCTTTTCTCAATATTGGTAAGTTACAACCGTATAACACCATTCTCGCGCAAATCTGGTCAACTTTCTTAAGAATACAAGGAACAAATATCAACTGTATTATGTCTGTAATGCCGGCGGATCTCCTGTCTGTGATGCCAGTGGATCCCCTGTCTGTGATGCCGGCGGATCTCCTGTCTGTGATGCCAGCGGATCCCCTGTCTGTGATGCCAGCGGATCTCCTGTCTGTGATGCCAGCGGATCCCCTGTCTGTGATGCCGGCGGATCCCCTGTCTGTGATGCCAGCGGATCTCCTGTCTGTGATGCCAGCGGATCCCCTGTCTGTAATGCCGGCGGATCCCCTGTTTGTAATGCCGGCAGATCCCTGTCTGTAGTGCCAGCGGATCCCCTGTCTGTGATGCCAGCGGATCCCCTGTCTGTAATGCCGGCGGATCTCCTGTCTGTAATGCCGGCGGATCCCCTGTGTGTAGTGCCAGCGGATATCCTGTCTGTGATGCCAGCGGATTCCTTGTCTGTATACCGGCGGATCCCCTGTCTGCAATGCCGGCGGATCCCTGTCTGTAGTGCCGGCGGATCTCTTGTCTGTAATGCCGGCGGATCCCCTGTGTGTAGTGCCAGCGGATCCCCTGTCTGTGATGGCGGCGGATCCCTTGTCTGTAATGCCGGCGGATCTCTTGTCTGTAATGCCGGCGGATCCCCTGTGTGTAGTGCCAGCGGATCCCCTGTCTGTGATGCCGGCGGATCCCTTTTCTGTAATGCCGGCGGATCTCCTGTCTGTAATGCCGGCGGATCCCCTGTCTGTGATGCCGGCAGATCCATTGTCTGTAATGCCGGCGGATCCCCCGTCTGTGATGGGTCAGTCTATACTTCCGGAGGCAGGAAGTTTCTACACCCATTTTTATGGATGACACTATTTGTTTATGAGTTATCTACCTCCATAGGCTCCTCAACAGTTTCTATATTCTCAAAGTTTGATCTTTCAAAGCTGACTTCCATAGGCTCGTCGTCAGGACTCTCACATCGTCCCGAGGTGTCGCCTTCGGGGGTAGGCTTCGCCTCATCAAGTCGTCTCCGCACAACAAGCTCAAAGCTCACCTTCTCAACCATCAAGATCAATTTTACTGCCGACGCACTTTCCATTACAGCAGCTTACTTATCGCAGTGCTTCTCGTAAATCAGGTACTGTCTGGTTAATGCAAAACTTCCAAGTGCCGTGAAATCAAATTGTGTTGAACCTTTGATATCACATCACTAGGGAGATTTGCATCATCCAGAGGGTCAACCGGAACGTCAACCAGAAGGTCAACCGGAAGTTCAACCAGAGGGTCAACCAGAGGGTCACCTGAAAGGTTGTCGCCAGAAAAAAGTGTTATGCCGGGGCCCGCGACCAAAGCAGCCACTCGCCCGTTATGTCTGCTCTATCCTCCTTGGGCTTTGGACCGGATCAGCCTGGCCACTTGGTGGGGAACTTCCTTCGGGATCTCGCGCCAACCATGTGTGTAGGTGTAGTCTTTGTGTAGGTACTGTGCTGTGATATAAACAGTTGTGTCGGACATTTTATATTACAGCACTTAGGAGATTTGCATCAACTGGCAAGTCACCGCAGAATGGAAAAGTCGACAGGGTAAAACAAATCGCCGCCAGCACGGAGCGAGGAGTCTAAGGAGCGAGTTATCACAAAATGCATGGGCACAGTGTTGGACCACGGTCAGAGGAATATGATCATATTTCGGGACAATCAAGCTCCATAGACCGCGTACAAAATAAACCGCGTAGGAAACTGCCCATATTGTTGTGTCAAAACTTCCAATTGTTCACTTTATTTCATGATAATGTAACGGCGCCCCACACTCTGAAAATTAGGGGTCTGCCGCCAGTTATGAAATGCCAACGAGAAGATAAATTTAATGCAAAATAAAAAAAAGACACAAGCCAACTAAATAATAAATTTATAGGGAAAACAAGTTTTCAGGCATTTCACGATTATTAATCAGTTTAATTAAATGTTCGTCACTTCGTCTCACAACTTCATCATTAACTGCTCAGGGTATGCAATTTACTTTTTTAGATTACACTGTTCAATTTAATATAAAGCAAAAGCAGATTTAATACAAAGCAATGGCAGAGCCAGCCAGCAAAAATTTAAAGCAGGAAGGTATTTTTGTAAAGTTACAGTACCCCAGCTACGACCGAAATCGTAGCCGTGGGTACTGCATGGACTTCAAACAATTATTTGACAAAATATAAGGGGGCGGTAAGCATGGCGAAATATCGGCACAAGGTAAATGATAACAAAATAGTACTTACAGTACACAGGACAGCACAGTACAGATAAGATAAGGTGGTGGATGGTGTAATTGGAAATAAGGCAAAATAATCCTCTATCAAAAATAATCTAACTCTGAAAATGGGCCATCTGGCCTCTGGCTAACTTCAGCCATTTTACTATCAAAAATGGTCCATCCACCACCGCTCCCAATCGTAGAATCCACACCAGACCATGCTGCCTGTAGTTTTTATGAAAGTGGCAAAAATCTAAATGGAAATTTCCACTAGGTCACATGCTAACTTAGAAAAGGCCTTACATAACACTTTCCAGTGGCTAGTTGGCCAGCTGGGTAACTGGGTTAGTCACAAAGGCTCAAAGGAACAACAAAATCACATCAATAACAATGAAACTGGGTTGCTGTGGTCTTGCATAATAATGTAGCGTGATCTATTTTGGGTCCTTGTTTAACCTGTCGCAAAACGCCTACAGGAAAACACAACGGCAATCAGAATACTTCATTTAACAAGCCTTTATTCAACTTCAGCAACACGTCCGCTCTGGACTACATCATTATTTCAACTCTTTTACAATAGAAAACACACACGCAACACAACGCTACAAAAGGGCGCCAATCCTGCCAGCGCACCTGGATAATCTCTTATCTTTACATAAATTGTTATACAATGTTATACATCAGCCAATGCGCGGGGTAATTCGTCCAATCATTGCACAGTTCACACAAAGTTCAGGCAAGCTGCCGTGGGAGCATTGTCCTTCCATCATCCGACGGGGTACGGTACTCCAGCGCACCCGGCGGGGCTTTCCTCTATACACAGAGCATACAGTTAGTGTTCGTTACATTGCTCCCTCCTGAAATTGAACTATTCTCCTGAATAGTCGGACAATTTTCTTGTAGAATGTTTTTATTAAAACAGGGGTGTCCACAGGGAATGTTGATTCACGTCGATCCTGGTCCCACATAGCCAAACTATGGTTACTCGGATCAAGCGAAAATCAAACAATCCGTGTCGACCCCCCCCCCAACTCGAGACTCTTAAGGCCAAAACAAAATCCACAACAACACAACAGTCTTACTGGGGTAGACCAGATTCCCGGTGCCATGTTCTCCACAAGATGTCGTCTGGTTCGCGGATCCCCCGGGACTCCGTCATCCTTGTTGTAACTATTCCGGTGCGCACATCTTCTTTCACCTCCCTCATCTCGGTGACAAACTCTTCTCTCATTAACACTGGCTCTGTCTGAGATGCCTGGTTGCTGGTCCGAGGGGCTCTGGGGATGCCCGGAGGGGGGTCACAAGGCACTAATCCCACGGTGTGAATTGTCGTCGCACTATACCACTGCCCGTTCCTGTAAATCCAGTTCCCCCCTTCAATGTGCTCCTCGTGGACACTGGTAGATATCCGGCGCACCGGAGAACTCGGCGATGCTGAACTGTTGCCGACATCATGTTCAGCATTGTCTTTAGGGCGGACACTGGCTTGAGTGGGCTGCTGTCGGTGTACCCGTTCATGGCGCACCAGATAATCATGTCGGCGATATGTTTGGCCGCAGGTTGAGCATGTGTACCGCTGGTCTTCGTGAACCACCTTCTCGTGACGACGCCTGCCATGTTTGTTCGCATACTGCCTCCCACAGGTCTTACAAGAGTAGCCTCCTTCCATTCTTGATTCTGAGACAGAACTACTGCACGTCGAAATTACTGACAGTCCTTCGATGAGTCGTGGCGGTTTCCTAATGATGCGACCACGTCGGGTACGCTGAGGTTCAGTGGGGCTGTGCGCACTACCAGCCGGGCTGTGCGCACCATCGGGGCTGCGTGTATCTCCGGCGGGTCTTCCAACGGGGCTACCGGCAGGGCTTCCGGCGGGGCTTCCGGCGGGGCTTCCGGCGGGGCTTCCGGCGGGGCTACCGGCGGGGCTTCCGGCAGGGCTACCGGCGGGGCTTCCGGCGGGGCTTCCAATATCGAGGAGGTCACTAGCCCCGGCGGGGCTCCCAACCTGCTGAGGGTTACCCAGACGAGCTCGGTGGCCAACGGCGGCGGGGCTGCCTGTATCGGCGGGGCTATCCAGACCAATGAAATATTTCACTCGGCCGGGACCGCCAACACCATTGTAGCTGCCGACACCGGCGGGGCTACCGGATGATACGACGGGGCGTTTAAACCCACATTCTTCCTTAGTTCTTCCATTACATGTTTTCAGTCTGTCGGCGTGAACAACGAGTGGTTTGGCACGAGTACTTTTCTGGATCCTGTACACCACATCAGACAGCTTATCCATGACAACATATGGCCCAGTCCAGTTTAGGGTCAACTTGGGGCTCCGTCCTTTCATCCGGCGTTTTTCGTGTAACCACACCACTGAACCAACATCATACAGTACTTGCTTGACATTCCGGTCATAATGTCTTTTCTGCGCTAGCATCTGCCTACCAGTGATTTCCCTTGCCACTTCGTGAGCCATGTGAAGTTTGTTTTGCAGTGTCATTACATATTTATTGGTCGGCACTGGTGCTTGAGGTGTTCTTGACCCGACTAGCAAGTCAATGGGCATGGTTATTTCCCGGCCAAGCATCATTGTGTTTGGTGTTTCTTTCGTGGACTCGTGCTCGGCTGATCGATAGGCCATGGTTAGAAGTGCAAGGTGCTGGTCCCAGTCCAGTTGGGACTTATCAACCCAGAGGCTCAGCATTAACTGGGAGGGGTCCCATGATGTCTACAGCAACTCTCTCAAGTGGAGCTCCAACTTGATAGCTAACTGCTGCTGCACGTTTCGTTCGACCTGGTTGTTTACGCCTTTGACATTGCTGACAATCCCGTACCCATCGTTGTGAATATTGACGCATTGCTGGCCAATAAAATTGGCTGCGGCACAGCTTAGAAAACGTCTTGGCGATTCCCAGGTGCCCGGCGGTCTTACTGTCATGAAAGTGTTTCATAATTGCTGGACGCAGATCTGTCGGCAATATTATCTTCAATTGAGCCTGGTCTGTCGGTCGGGCGGGTTCCCAGCGGATGCACAACATGTTTTCGCTAACGACCAATTGTTCGTAGCGGGACCACCAGAATTTCAGTTCTTTACCTCTGGAAGATACCTTCTCCCAAGCAGGTCGTCTACTCTCATTTTCTAACCACTTAATCACTTCGCACAGATCTTTGTCGTTTCGTTGTGCTTGCACTACGGACCCAGAGCTAATCTCATTTGGACATTCTTGCGTTGCTCTTGCTCCGACCGGAGCCTGCACCGGCGGGGCTGCCTGCACCGGCGGGGCCGCCTGCACCGGCGGGGCTGCCGACACCAGTGGGGCAATCCGACCCGGCGGGGATGCCAACACCGGCGGGGCTGCCGACACCAGCGGGGCACTCCGACCCGGCGGGGCCGCCTGCGTTGGCATGGCCGCCGACACCGGAGGGGCCGCCCGCACCAGTGGGGCTGTATGGGCTGACGGTGATTTCTGCACCGGTGGAGATGTTTGTTGCCGTCCCTCTATGATTGCATGGTTATCAATCTGCCGTATGGTCCCGATTTCCAGCTCAAGACCAGTCGGAATACTAGCCTCAGGTCCATTATGGTCACATTCAGGAAAACACTTCCTTGATAGGGCGTCAGCGTTACCGTGTTGGTTACCCGGCCGATGTTCAATGGTGAAGTCATAAATGCCCAACTTCTGGAGCCACCTCGCCAGTTGTCCTTGTGGTTCTTTAACTCCATGCAGCCACTTCAGAGGTCGGTGGTCAGTCCTGACCCGAAAGTGAGCGCCGTACAAGTAGTGGTTATATTTCTGTATGAAAAAAGTCACTGCTAGCAGCTCTCGTCGCGTTACGCAGTAGTTTCTTTCACTTTTGGTGAGTGACCTGCTGCCATAGGCCAGTACACGCTCCTTTCCTCCCTGAACTTGTGACAATACGGCTCCGATGGCAAAACCGCTTGCGTCTGTATCAAGAATAAATTCAGTTTCTGCACACGGGTAAGCTAAAATCGGAGCGGAGGTCAGACAGCTCTTGAGCACCTCAAATGCTTCTTGACACTCGGCAGTCCATTTGAACTCCCTTCCCTTCTCCGTCACACGATTGAGTGGGCGGGAAATCTTGGCAAATCCTTTAATAAATCGCCTGTAGTATGATACCAGGCCCAGGAAGCTTCGCACGTCAGTGACCGTCATTGGCTGCGTCCAGTCTTGTACGGCAAGAACCTTTTCGGGGTCCGTTGCAACTCCTTCCGTCGATACAACATGGCCGAGGAATTCCACCTTCCTTCTAAAAAGCTTACATTTTCTAGGCTTCAGCTTTAGATTTGCTGCTTGCAGTCGTCCCAGAACCGAGCACAGTCTATGCATGTGCTGTTCAAACGATACGCCAAAAACGATCACATCATCAAGGTACAGTACCGCCACTTGCCACTGAAGGCCCTCCAGCACTCTTTCCATTAGGCGTTCGAACGTAGAGGGCGCGTTACATAGCCCAAAGGGCATTGTAACAAACTGATACAGTCCGCCACGTCCAGTGCTGAAAGCGGTCTTGTGTCTGTCTTCTTCACCTACTTCAACCTGCCAATAGCCAGAGGCGAGATCCAGTGTTGAGAAAAACTGTGATCCGGCTAAGGAGTCCAAATTGTCCTCAATGCGTGGCAGGGGATGAGCGTCTTTTTTTGTTACTTCGTTGAGTTTCCTATAATCAATACAGACTCTGACGGTTCCGTCTTTCTTTTTCACCAACACGATAGGGGAACACCAAGGGCCATCGGAGGGCTCGATAATGCCCTGAGAAAGCATCTTTGCCACCTCCTTGTCTGCTACTTCACGCTGGCTCAAGGGAACTCTTCTTGGCCTTTGTCGAATTGGTGGCACATTCTCGGTCACTATGTGATGTTTTGCGATGTTAGTTCTACCGATGTCACCGTCCATCTTGGAGAATACATCTTCGTACTTCCGCAGCAACAGTTTTAATTGATCCTTTTCACCAGAAGTTAGACCTTCACAACTCAGTTCAAAGAGATCGGTCAAGTGTTCTGGTACTTCTAACACAGCTTCGTTGTCAATGTCGTTCCCTGCGTCGTAAACCATGTTGACACCACCGACCAGTTGGTGTTTTTCAGCCGTCACCATGCTGTATACTGGGTCTAGCGTAGCAGTGTCTGTACCTTTCCTGAGAACATGAGGCTGAGTAGACAAATTCATGATCCTTACTGGAACCACATGGCGGGTGGTGTCAACCAGGGCACTGGCAACCAAAAGAGTGTGGTCCTTCGCCAGGCTATCTCTATTCTGGAGCAAACCCCATGTAGGCGTGGTTCTTGAGTCATCGTTTACAACCTGACATCCAAGAAGAACTTCCGTCATAGGTGGTACTATAACAGTTTCCATCAGTCGGACACGGCAGACTTTCGGCACCTCTGCACACGGATGCATCGGTATATTGTAAGTACCAACTTGCAGGCACTCGTCCTCCCAGAGCAAGGTGCATTTGTGTTTCCTTAAGAAGTCCAGACCAAGTATTGCATTGTCACTGACAACTGCCACCCACATAGTGTGTTCCAGTTTGCACCCACCAATCGATATGTTCATTTCGGCTCGACCGGATATTTTGAGTTTACTCCCATCCGCCTGGCGGAATGTACGGTCGGGAGGAGTCAGCTGTGGTTTTAGCCGTTGGCTTATCTCATCAAAAAATCGGTTGGAAACAAAACTCTCAGTCGCTCCGGTGTCTATGAGAAAGGCTGAAGTCCTGTCCAGTAGTTTTCCATGAACATACAACCCAGCTATCTTTGACGAAGTTGAACGCAACCCCGATCCTCGGTCTGACGACAATGGAGCCCCTATGTTGGCGGCTGCCTGTTGTACTGGGGATGTATGTGTCGGCAGTGTTGTGTGTGTCGGCGGGGCTGCCTGCACCGGCGGGGCTGCCTGCACCGGCGGGGCTGCCTGCACCGGCGGGGCTGCCTGCACCGGCGGGGCTGCCTGCACCGGCGGGGCTGCCTGCACCGGCGGGGCTGCCTGCACCGGCGGGGCTGCCTGCACCGGCGGGGCTGCCTGCACCGGCGGGGCTGCCTGCACCGGCGGGGCTTCCCGTGCCGGCGGGGCTGCATGCACTTGCGGAGCATCCCGCTGGCACATGGTCTTCGTCAAATTTTCCACGATTTTGAGCCTGCTGTCAAGACCGGCTGTATTTTGGCTCTCAAATACAGCCCCGTCTATTTTTAACTGGTTAGGTTTACCTGCAGCTGACGGACAATCGGACCGGAAATGCTCCAAACTACCACAAGCCCAGCATCCTGGTTTCCACTCTCTCGGTTTGTTGCTACCACTGGTGCTCCTCTGCTGGCTAATTGTTACTAAAACCTCCTGCAACATTCTTTTCATGTCAGAAAGTTCAGTGGAATTCTCATTACAGTCGCCATCTGTGGCCTTGACCACCCTAGACTGACCTGCTTTCTCTGCCCTGAGCCAAGCTTCGGCTTCGGTAGTTATCTCTGTAGCGTCATCCAAGGTCTTTGGTTTTCCTTGAAACAAGGCTTGTTTCAATTCAAAGTCCTCCAATGCATTCTTGAATTGTTCAATAGCAAACTCCTCTTGAAAATCCAGCCCACTATCAGGGTACGCCCGCCTCACCAGTTTTCTAATAGCTTGGCCTAGTTCAGCAAGCGTTTCACCTGGTCGTCGTCTTCTCGATGTCAGTTCCGCTCTGTGTCGTACTCGCTGTCTTTCTGCTCCAAAACGACGTTCTAAGGCTTTCACTAAGTCCTCATAGTTGGACTGTGGTCCCTTACCTAGAGAGCAAGCTAACTCCAGTGCTGGGCCCTTCAAAGCAACCAGCAAGTAGTCGGCCATCTCAAGCTTGCTCCATCTGTTTATCCTCGCCACCCTCTCGAAATGTACGAGATATTCCTCGAGGCCAGAAGAACCATCAAATTCACGTGCCTTTATCCTCGGTGCCCTCGTGGAGCAGGCACCGTCCTGAGGACAACGATCCGTGTAAACAGCAGGGCTACCGCTGCAAGCGGTCTCCATGTGTTTCCCGGTCACGTCCCCAGAACTAGACCCGGCTCCAGCGACTGCCACGGGGACAAAAAGGGGCGGACTTACGTGGCTTGTGGTCTGATCCGTACTCTTTACGGCGTTAGCTATGGATTCAGCAACTTCACCGTGTAACTGTCTCTTCGGCTCATCATCCAACATTCGGTCAAAATCAGTTGCCTTTTCTCGGTGAGACCTCCTTCGGTAGCGCTGGTTCACTGCAGGCGACGTTGAGTCGTCCCAGGCTGTTCCGTTTCTAGGCTGTTCCGTTTCACGGGGATCGATTCTCTCTCGCTGTTTTTTGACTGTCTTTCGGTCTGCGAGTGCAGCCTCGATCTCCATCAAACTCTTGTCAATATCTTCAAAGGTCCGATAACTTGCCATCCTTCTGATTAAGGTTTATCCGTTGAATTAGAATCCCGACGCTGCCACCATTTGTAGCGTGATCTATTTTGGGTCCTTGTTTAACCTGTCGCAAAACGCCTACAGGAAAACACAACGGCAATCAGAATACTTCATTTAACAAGCCTTTATTCAACTTCAGCAACACGTCCGCTCTGGACTACATCATTATTTCAACTCTTTTACAATAGAAAACACACACGCAACACAACGCTACAAAAGGGCGCCAATCCTGCCAGCGCACCTGGATAATCTCTTATCTTTACATAAATTGTTATACAATGTTATACATCAGCCAATGCGCGGGGTAATTCGTCCAATCATTGCACAGTTCACACAAAGTTCAGGCAAGCTGCCGTGGGAGCATTGTCCTTCCATCATCCGACGGGGTACGGTACTCCAGCGCACCCGGCGGGGCTTTCCTCTATACACAGAGCATACAGTTAGTGTTCGTTACAATAACAACAGTGTCATCTCAACCTCAGCAAAAAATCACCAACAGAGGGCTCTACCAATTATTTAACACTTTAAGGGGCAACTAACAATAACAACTTATTAGATTACTTTGATTTTTGTTACAATAATTAGGAATTTTATTGGGAAGTTCTTTTTTTCTATGCAACGACTTCTTCGTTTTGACCGCTTGGACTCGATGGCGACAGGCTCGTGTTGCTCACCATGCTCACTCGCGCACACTCCATGATGTTGACGATGATGATGATAATGATGACGATGATGATAATGGTTATGATGGTGGGGAACGGAGCTCCGCCAACTCCCCATCAACTTGCGCCTCCGAACGACACCAACTCCGTACTTACCACTACTTTCTTCGGGATCTCGCGACAACAACATGTTTCAGTGTGAAGGTACTGTGCTGTGATATAAACAGTTGTGTCGGACATTTTATATCACAGCACTTCGGAGATTTGCATCAACTGGCAAGTCACCGCAGAATGGAAAAGTCGACAGGGTAAAACAAATCGCCGCCAGCACGGAGCGAGGAGTCTAAGGAGCGAGTTATCACAAAATGCATGGGCACAGTGTTGGACCACGGTCAGAGGAATATGATCATATTTCGGGACAATCGAGCTTCATAGACCGTGTACAAAGTAACCGTGTAGGAAACTGCCCATATTGACTATTGTGGTGTAAAAACTTCAATTGTTGTCTGTATTTCGTGATAATTAGTATGAATTGAATGGAATTTTATTGGGAAAATCTTCCCGGTTGATGCAAATCTTCGAAGTGCCGTGATACAAAATGTCCGCACAACTCTATATCACAGCACAATACCTACACACTGAGTTATGTTGTTGGCGTGAGAGCCCGAAGGAAGTAGTGCTAAGTACGGAGTTGGTGTCATTCGGAGGCGCAAGTTGTTGGAGCTCTGTACCCCACCAAGTGGCCAGGCCGATCTTGAACCGAGCCCAAGGAGGATCGAGTAGGCATACCGAGCGAGTGGCTGCGACAGGCTATTTTGCTCGGTCACGACACACTCTCTATGATGATGATGTGATGGTACTCACGACGCACTCGTAGTACACGCCGATTTTCTTTGTCAATGTTCAAGCGTCAAGGCGGCCGCTTTCCATGCTTTATATAAAATACTTATAGATTCAGAAATGATGTGTCAGTGTAATTATTATGTCGTCCTTTAGAATGAAACTGTTTTTCATGCGTATAAGCGAAGCGAAGGAGCATGAAATTGGTGTTTATCTATTGTGGCCCTGAAGGGACATCGCACATCGCAAATATCTTTGCAAATATCCTGCGCCCATACGACCCATGCACCTTGCGCATGCAATGTGCTGAGGAAAATAACCATATCCCGGGTCCGCCACGGCCCATGCACTGTGCACAGTGTATGGCAACTCAGTTACTAAGAATTTGCTAATATAGCGGGTTCAATTCGCTCCACAGGAGTCCATTATTTTGGGACACTACAATTATTAAAAACAAAACTACCAGTTGACAAACTACCAATACTTAATGGGAAATTATTGCTGGTTTTCGTCAAAGCTTTCAAACCAATAGGGCAGGTCCTACCATTATGTGCATCTCCGTTAACGAATCAATGTGCCTAAAATGTTCCCATGGCCACGACTCTCCGGTTTACCTTCTTTGTTATGCAAATCTCCGAATTGCGATAAAAGGTTCAGCGCAATTTGATATCGCATCATTTGGGAGATTTGCATCAATTAAGCAGTACCTGTTTTTCGAGAAGTATAGGCTTACTTTGAAAGTGTGTTTATAGCTCCTGGAATGGAACGAAAGTCGTCAGTCAAGTTAACCTTTATGGATGGGAACATCATAAGCTGTGAGTTTGTGTTGCGGTCCGACCAGAGACGACTTGATGAGGAGGAGCCTACCCCAGAACGCGACACCTCGGGACGATGTGAGAGACCTGACGACGAGCCTATGGAAGTCAGCATTGAAAGTTCTAATGTTAACTTTTGAGGAGCCGATAGCCCTCAGACAAAATAGTGTCGTCCCCAAAACTGGAGTGTGAGCGCTCGACGTGCGACATGAGCGTGTTGAGGCCGGAGCTGTCATCGTCAAGCGCAATTGACTCAACACCGGAAAGGATTTTGTGGAATGGATCGAACTGTGTGAAGAAACTTACTGCCTCCGGAAATATTGATTACAAACATAGGATCCGCCGACACCACAGACAGGTGAACCGCCGGTTTTAGCATAATAAATAAATCAGTTCATATTGAACATACTGCTATGGTGTTCTATCCAAGAAACTTTACAACAAATAATACTGCGTAGTCCCCGTTTCGCGCAGATTCAATCGCCATGTAAGCTGACTGTGGTGTAAGGCCAGAAATGGGATCATTCATTTACATTATAGGGGACAAAAGTACACTTCGTACGATGCAATTTAGCAACCGGAGGTATGAGTGCACAGCCAGAAATGGGATCATTCATTTACATTATAGGGGACAAAAGTACACTTCGTACGATGGGTGGTAGGTGGCAGGAAGCAAGAGGTGTTTAAAACAAAAACCTTGTAGTAATTGGGAGTAATGTATCAATTTCATTGAAATCAATTAAGTTGCATAAAATGTTGAGTAGATCACAAACATTATAAAGAAATATTGAACATAGTTTATATGAGAAAATTCATGTTGGACACAAACTTGATTCGTCAATATATTTCTGTACATCAT